>OU452166.1:18156763-19553527 GCA_911728515.1 Peribatodes rhomboidaria
CACTTATACCGATTTAACACAGCGTTTTACACCAGTACAACCCCAAGAAGCAGCTAGTCGGGCATTAAAGTAGTGATAAAGACTGAGAAAAGGATGCTTAGATGGTTTGGACAGATTGAGAGAAGCTGCAAGCAGATTGACGAACCAATTTACAAGGCGAGTGTCAATGTAAGTCGGTACGTAAGGGTCGACGTAGACAGTTGTATAGGTAGTAGCGTAGAGAGGGTTTCCGCCTTGCCGTGGCGAAGGAGCTAAGTGGCCGTGCCCTGGTCAGCCCCGGCGAAGCATAGAGGAATACGAGGTGGGACCACTTCTTGGAGCTTTTCTGCCTAAGTCTATTTTGAAATGCATATCATCCAAGGCCCGAACGGGGTCGCCACCGTGGTGGTGCCGCAGAAGAACAAGCGTGTCTGTCTGACATTGCTACTCTAGATCTTCTGCGGCCGAAGTGGCATGCTGCGGGGCTACTCACTTAGACCGGTCGCGTGAAGAACATGGGCGGTAGACATAGATACCTACTGTCTGGCGCCCACCGGCTGAATTGGTCCCCAAGGTGGATGCTGACGATGTGTTCGAGATATCGTCATAGAGAGGAAGAGCATAGGCACGAGGTGGTGTCTGAAGGGGCTTGCGCTGCCCGAATGACAGTCGTGTGCGAGAGCGTTCCTGTAGCCCCAACTTGTTGCGCCGAGGTGGAACACCCTAGGGTTTTAATAATTTTAGGTACGTCAGCTTTATCAAAAATGATAGATAAGTATTTATTTTGCTTCTACCGCAGCGATATCGTTCGACCAACGGCCGAACCGGAATCAGCGCTGAGGCGTTTCGATTTTATTGCCATCGCTCTGCCTAGTTTCGTATCAACACGAGCGCATATAAATTATGCATTGTATTAAACATCTATATAGTATTTCTTTGATTTTAAGAACTCGGGATGATAGCTCGATAATGATCGATGAGAGAATCGGATGTGTGATCATACGATCGAGTGCTATTCTAGTCGAGGTTCAATTTCATTTCGAAAAAGTATAGTTTCGTGATTTCTTATTCTAAACAAATGATTTCGAGATAATCTCGATAAATTGTTGCGAAATATCTCGAGTAGTCGGACGCAGTTGTATGACGTAGACGTAGGTAATTACTACGGGATCATTGATTTGTTGCCATTTTGTAGGCATAACTTGCGAGGCTATTTTGACAGTGGCACTATTGATAAGTTTGTATTAAAACATTTTTTTTTTTTTTTATGTAGAATAGGTCGGGGTTTGACCACCAACTCGCCTGATGTTAAGCGACGTTGTGGTCTAAGATGGAGCACGACGACCTATAAGGTACTTATTCACTCTAGCCATGAAGTTTTGTAGAGTGAAGAAGTACAAAGACAGCAGTTGAGTGAGGCGCTACAAGTGCGCTACTGCTCAGACCCGTCTTCGGAACGGTTACACCGGACTATATCCCGAAACACGACTTGGTCATTTCACGGCATGGCTTGGTCCGGTGGGTGGTAACTAGCCACGGCCGAAGCCTCCCACCAGAGTTTGCTACCCGGTTAGCACTACCCGGGGACCACGTGTAGGGAATCAGAATAGAGTACACTCCTACGGACGTGGGTAGCTCAGCCCCCAAAATTCTAACCTTAAACTCGAAACGAACAACTGCTTTTCCGTGCGTATTAGTAAAAAAACTATCTATCGTGATGGAGGAAGTTTTATAGCTAGAATACTAGTTAGTGCTCTAGAAGAACGAGCGAGTGAGACACCAGCGCTACGAAGAGTATTTTCAGCTCCAGCTTACTGACAAATTGTTTTTGAAACATTTTCATCTCTGAAAAGCTCTTGTTCATGAGCTTAAAAACTTAACCTAAGTACCGGGTATAGGTACTCGTGTAAACCCGCTTGTATGTAGATAAGTGAGAACGTAACGTTTTTTAATGAAAACTTTTTTGTTACTTATTTAACTTATTGTCGATTGTAATAGTTATTTATTTTGGGTTATCTAATTTAACTTACCGATATTTAATTATTTAATGCCTTTCTTCAGCAGAATGGGACCGCAATAAGTTTAATCGATTTTACCGGTTTTAGTATGCACAGTCGAGAAAAATTGAATATAATCCATAAACCACCCATTGGAAGAAGTGACCACTGTGTTTTAGAGTTCAGCATGCAGTGTCTAATACAAAAGAAAAATGCTATACCAAAGTATAAGCGGAACTATCAAGTCATTGACTATGACAGTTACAACTCTGAGCTTCATACTACTTTACAATTGGTTGACATGTCTAATGATTCTGAACAGTTGTGGTCTGGTATTTTGAACGCAATTAACACTACCACTGAGAATCATGCCCCACTTAGGAGAGTTAAAAGTAATATTTCAGACTTAATAACATCTGAGAAGAGAATTTTATGGGATAAATACAAGAAATCCAAGACTGAAAATGACTATAAGATGTTTTGTGAAATGAACAACAAATGTGTGGCTCTGTCTAGAAAACTAAGAAGCTTATATGAGAGAAGGATTCTTGAATATGGGGACAAAGCATTCTACTCTCACATACGTAGGTGCATTTCAACGAAAGTAAGCATTCCACCCGCAGTTAGAAACCTCAATGGAGACCTTGTAACAGAACCTTGTGACATTGCTGATGCCTTTGCTGATGTATTTGAAAAAGCTTACTCCAAGGAACCAATGATCACTCAGAACACCACAGTTTCTACAGTAGCCCGTGTAGAAGAAAGTCTATGTGATATCACATTCTCTACAACAGAAGTTGAAAAGATAATTTTGAGTCTCAACACACAGTCCTCTCCTGGCCCAGACCTACTGCCAGGCAGTTTACTAAAAAACTGTGTTAAGGTTCTCACTCCTGCCCTAACAGAAATGATGAATACTTCCTTTGAAAATGGGTGTCTACCAAAAGACTGGAAACATGCTATAGTGACTCCAATATTTAAGAAGGGCGATAAAACAAAACCAGAAAACTTTCGACCAATCAGTCTTACAAGCATAGCAGTGAAAATCATGGAGAAAGTCATAAGCAGTCAGTTAACTCGTTTTCTTAACAGAGAGTGCATCATATCTGTCAAACAGCATGGCTTTGTTGAGAAAAGGTCGACCATAACCAATTTGTTGAAATGCATTCATTCTTGGAGTAAGGAAGTTGACAACAGGAGCCCAGTAGATGTTGTCTACCTAGATTTTGAACGTGCATTTGACAAAGTTCCACATCAACGCCTACTAATGAAGTTGGATCACTTTGGTATACGTGGTAAATTGCTTAAGTGGATTGAGAACTACTTGGTGGGCAGAACATTTCAAGTCAGTGTTGGTAGCTCCTTATCACAACCAAGACAAGTGTTCAGTGGTGTTCCCCAAGGATCAGTTCTGGCTCCTCACCTGTTTGGGCTCTTCATAACAGACCTGGTAGAGCTGATACAATGCCAGTCGGCCTTCTTTGCGGATGACGGGAAGTTCTTTGCTAACCCTTTAATACAATCTGAGCAGCTGCAAGAGGATATTAATCGCATTCACAACTGGACCAAAGATTGGATTATCAGGCTAAATATTGAAAAATGTAGTGTTCTACACCTCGGTGCAAAAAACCCGCAGGCAACATATAGTCTAGATGGCAATGCTATAGCGTCAGTCAGCCAGCAACGGGACCTTTGTGTTATCATTACCTCAAACCTAAAATGGGAAGAACACATAAGTGTGATGGTTAAGAAAGCTAACTCTTTTATGTATGTGATACGAAGATCTTTCCAGACTCTGTCATTGGAAGTCTTTCTGAAGATTTACAAGACTTATATAAGACCAATGTTGGAGTATGGCTTCCAAGTCTGGAGTCCTTACTTTCGGAAAGATATTGACCTGGTCGAAAGTGTTCAGCGAAGAGCTACGAAAATGCCACCATTTCTACGTCGCAAGCCTTATGAAGAGAGACTTAAAATTTTGCGCCTCACTACTCTTGAGGAAAGAAGGCTGAGGGGTGACTTAATTGAAACCTTTAAAGTCCTTAATGGGTTTTATAATCTGCCAGATCTGCATGATTGCTTTGTAAAAAAGTCCTACACAAACACAATGACTGTCAGAGGCCATAGCTTGAAGATCAAGCGTGTATCAGCCAACACAAATACTGCTCGCCACATTCTCAGCAACAGAGTTGTTCATACATGGAATAGGTTGCCTGAGGATGTGGTCACTGCTAAATCCATCAACGCATTTAAGAACCGGCTTGATGGCTGGTTGCACCAAAAGCAAATGTCTCTGACAAACATTTAAATGTGGATAAAACAATATTTGTGCAAACTATTAGTGAATTTGGACAATTTTAATTCAACACAGTGTGATGTAGGCACATCAGCCCTCGGCTGCTCGCCTATAATTAAATAAATAAAATAAATAAATAAAGTAATTTGTGTGAGACGAGCCTATCTCATCTCTTGCTTGATTGAGAATACCAATGGGTTTGATTTGAGGAGAATTTCCATTGAGATTAAAATCTCGAATTCGTGATGCTCATCTCATAAATCCGAATAGCCCTCCCGTATATTTTCATCCGACTGTCCGATCCGATTGTGTCTGATCCGGCTCCCGGAAGGCATTTGTGCCATGTAATTAAAGTGTTAATTTTTTGTTAGGACACTCAATATAAATATACGATGATTCGACAGTCGCATCGGACGTGGTATTCAAACAATAAAATTAAAAATAATGCTAGTTCTTAAAAGAAAACAACAAAAATAATTTTAAACGTTACAAAAGTTTCTCACAAAAATTAAAATCCAAATCACAGAAAACATAATATTCCAAACTCACAATTCCAAATTTTTCCTCCTCAACACCTTTTTCCCGAACTTACAAGGCCGTCTATAAATATTCGCTGGCAACACTGTTTTCAGCGCTCTCTAATGTTTTATTTTTTTCCAAAAGGTTTAGTAGAATTTTACCTTGAGAGTTTGCCATGCCGAAAGCGGTTCTATGGGATCTGGTATCTCTATGGGCTCACGCTGCTATCATAACATGACGTCAGTCAGTCAGTAGTCGGTCGTCCGACTAGCTCGTCATAGCCGTCATCCGTCAGTTGTTAAAAAACTTTGAAAACGTGAAAGATCAAATGACAGTAACTCTGATTTTATTATTTATTGACATAGTAAAATAATATATTTTCATAAATTTTATTTATACATGAATAACGAAACAAACCCATCGCCAACGAAAAATTAAAGTGCTCAGAAAAATTCCTCAGTGACAATCACGATATAACTTTGTTTTTGGTTAACATCCGCCATTTTGTACTGTCGTTTGTTTAGTGACTGGTTTCATTCCTAGTGATGCTATTACAGTTTCTAGGAAGATATAAAATTGTGTTTTAAGAAGCGGTGTACAATGTTTTTGCTGGAAACGTTGCTCATCGAGGATACGAATTAAAACGTGCGACTTGTCACTTTGACATCGGTATAACAATCTACCTATGTGCCGGATGTGTCCTACAATCGGTTAGGGCGATTCTACGTGCCACCTTGAGTGGTGTACGTGTCCCGATACCTATGCTGCCAAGATTATGAGTGGCAACGGGAATCAGGTGCCGTTGGCGCCTAGTCAACGAGGGCCCGGACCGTATCCTTTTAAATACCGTAATTATTGTAGTTTTATCATATTTACGTAATATTTTATGCCACTTCAGCATTTGTTTGACTGTTGCCGCTATTGCGAAAACTTCAGTGAACTTTTTAAACTAACATTTTGTTAAAGTTTTTCAACAGGTATGTGCGTATCTTTCTTCTTGTAGTGTATTTTAACAAATATAGCTCACAATAAAGCTTATACAATACAGTTTTCTAAAAATCGTAAGTACGTAGTACGTATGTAAATACCTATCTCCTACTTTTTCTTTAGCAAGATACTTTTTTCTGTCAGTACGTACTTACCTGTTTTATTTACATATTTTAAATTAAAAAAAAAATGTTTGCCTTAAAAAAGTTAGATAATTTAATGCCATAGTTGAACATTCATTCACACAAAGTGCATGCTTGAGAATGTGAAGGTACCTACCTACCTACTTCACATGCTCTGCATTTTTGTTTCATAGAACAATGTTTAGTGAGAATCACAAATTTAAATAGTGACCAAATTAGAAATTTATCCAAACTCAGAGCAAGAAAGATTCTGAAATAGGTACAACTTATTTAAAATATTTCACTTCTTGAGAAGTTGTTGTAAATACCTAGCAAAAAATAAACCTTATTTAGACATTCAAGTGAAACACAGCTTTGCGAAAATTCTTAGTCAGAGAAGTGAAAGTATTCTCATTTAAATTAGTTTCATATCGTTCACTTTTATCAACTAGCCCTTCTGAGAAATAGGGATTTGTTTGAAACTGGGGTAGAAGCAAGTCATTCAAATCTGAGTCATATTACCTATAGCATAAGCCATAAAACTTGAAATTAGTGATGAAGTTTGAATGAAGTATTGATAGTGGAGTGTCCCCTGAATATTGTGTAAAGTATATGGAAGTACATGTTTTGTAGCTTGGCCAGGTGGTCCTGATCACAAATATTAAACAATAGATATACTATTCAGTTGGATGAGGGTGAGCAAGTGGTATTCAAAAGTCAGCATAGCGAAGCTATAAAAAGAGGATAATTCCTTAACAAAATCTACCCACGGTAGAGCCTTTCGGATGATCAAGGGTTTTTGGGATTAGGGTTTGTTTCATGTTTCATTTATGAACTTCATCACACATCCTAGGTAGGCACAACTTTAATGTGAAATAATTAAGGGCTCAGTTTTTTTCTTCCGGGTTCAAAATCCAACATTAGATGTGTAGAAGGAATAAATTTGTTTTGTGACTGCATATATAGTCCAGTCATTATATACATTTGGAAAAGAAAGTGAACCGAGAAAGCCAAATTTTGGATATGACGTGGGGGGTGGCTAGAAAAGCTTAAGTTCAAATTGTCGACCAAAATAACCTTGTGCGTTTTCCGCCATCTTGAAAAAGGGTTAAATTCAGTTTTTTCGTCGGTTCCCCGTTGAGATACGAAAATTTTGATATGATACTTTTTTGTTGCTTTTTGTACGATCTACAATTAAAGTCCTATACATTTTTCACGTATCGATTATCGTTTTCGAGATATCGATCAAAAAAGCCAAAATTTTGGGGAGAAAAAATTGTTTTTCATTATTTTTTCGTACAAGATATCGAAAAATGTCCGAAATGAAACTTGTAGAGCGGATTTAGACCTACAAATTCGTTTTTTTATTTTTTATTTTCGACAAGAATTACGACTTCTAGCGCGCCGCAAAGTCAGTAAGACTGTACTAGGGTTTGATTGAGCCGCTCGCACGGTTCTATCCACACATCAAAATGGATGAATGGTTTTGGTCGGGGGAATTGTTACAATTCAAAATAAATTAATAATCCAGCCAAATTATAAATCAAACATATGAAATTTATTGATTAAATAATTGTTACGACGCAAAAAGTAATAATTACACATCGTCATTTATTTCACACGTATTTTGTCGTTTCGATGGTCCTGGCTGTAGGAGGTCTTCCTCGGTAGACTCTTCGAGTTGTGGAATCGTAATCATCATCGTCAAGATCGTCGCTCAATAAAACCTCGACTCTGGCGACATTGTTGCATATCTGTCCACTACAGTGCAGACAACAGAGCAACAAATTCCTGCTTTCCTGCACCCACAAGCAGCCCCACACTTTACTCTACATTTGCATGAAATGAGTTTCAAAAGTTCAGGTAGAGCGGGTGCGACTGTGGTGCAAATCGGTTCAAGCCCGTTATTGGTCTTTCGCCAACCCCATTCCAGAGGATCTTGGAAAATACCGAGGTTTGCACCTGCAGATATGTCCGGAAGACATGTTGGCGGACTGCACTATCTGTTGGTGGGAGTGGTGAAAGACCTTATTTGTCGTCATTGATTTTGCAAAGCGGTGGAATCGCAAAATATCCATTGATGTATTCTCTTTACGTCCACCATACAGATTGATTAGAAATAGCCTTCCCGCGCAAGCTAGCATCTCCGGATCGACCTTTTCTTGCTTGAATAATTCCACCGATGACTGGAGGTTCGGGTTCTTCTCGAGGGTGCTGATGAATTTCGACTTTCCGATGTTGTACAAAGACGACGTGGTGTCACAACCGCTGAATGCATGAATGAAAAGAATGTTCTCAAGAACAGACTTTTCATGCTTGAAACTACTCCGACTGGGGTAGACTTTGTGGCGCGCTAGAAGTCGTAATTCTTGTCGAAAATAAAAAATAAAAAAACGAATTTGTAGGTCTGATCCCGCTCTACAAGTTTCATTTCGGACATTTTTCGATATCTTATACGAGAAAATAACGAAAAACAATTTTTTCTCCCCAAAATTTTGGCTTTTTTGATCGATATCTCGAAAACGATAATCGATACGTGAAAAATGTATAGGACTTTAATTGTAGATCGTACAAAAATTAACAAAAAAATATCATATTAAAATTTTCGTATCTCAACGGGGAACCGAGTTATGACGAAAAAACTGAATTTAACCCTTTTTTCAAGATGGCGGAAAACGCACAAGGTTATTTTGGTCGACAATTTGAACTTAAGCTTTTCTAGCCACCCCCCACGTCATATCCAAAATTTGGCTTTCTCTGTTCACTTTCTTTTCTAACCCAATTTTTCCGACGTAATGACTGGACTAATAAGACATAATCTTACTTATACAAAATACATACTAAATGCTAATAAAAATTTTATGCAGTTAAAAATTTAAGACAATTAATTGTCTCGTAGATTGTATGTTATGGATATCAATTATCATAACAGCTTGTGTGTTTGTACCTAGCTTCTATATGCGTTGCGCGATTTCGCTTGCTATCCTACAAGAACTAAATTTTTCCAGGATAAAATGTAGCCATGTGTTAATTCAAGAGTAACAAACATACCAAATTAATTTAAAAAAAAATAAAACCACATCCTCATTAGATATATACAATAAGGCTGGAAGATTGGAAGGTTGGAAGATTGGAAGAATAAAAATGCTTCTATCCATGTTTGTGATCCACTTCACTTGTTAACTTTTTAGGGCCGATTTCACCAGTGAATAAAAACGCGATTAGCTCATTTTAAACTTGGTTTACGTGAAAAACTGAGGTTAAACAGTCATTTTGCATTTCACTAAACTTAGTTTAATAAATCTCGATTAGTAGCATAAATGGTGAATTCGGCCCTTAGAGTTTCGTAACTTTTTACCATTAAATTTTAACGCGAAATGTATATTATGACAGAACATTATAATACAAGTGTAATAAGTTGATCACTACACTCGAAGCAGTATTTTAGCGGAAAGTGTTATGGTAAATGGACACGCGTATCCTACGACGTTTTTAATCACACTTGCGACGAAAAAAACACGATTTAATTCACTTACCAAAAGTCGTGAAGGTGGCCAAGTATGTTTCCTTAGATTTCGGTGGCAGCAAACTTAACTATCACTAACATTTCGTGCCCGATAAGTATTTTGACCAAGTTCAAAAGTACACCTTCTCCCGCTTCTCCACTGGAACTTCACATTTTTGCAAAACTGCACATCATTGACTTTGATGTGCAGTTGTTTATTTTGCAAAAATGTCGAAATGTTTTTATTCAATTTAGGTATCAAAGATACAGTTATAAACGTCAAAGTTCATCGAAAAACATCCCAAAAAGTGTCGTGGAAAACGGCATCTCGATTTCAATTATTTTTTCGCGAGCCGGCCCCGGCATATCAAAGCGCGCACATTCATCCGATAATAAAAACTATTGAAGCGGATATTTTGTGTAGAAAATGGCATATGTACTTACTTCATTTATTGTGAATAATTTGATAAATATAAATATTTTTGTTTTACCGTAAATTCCCCTAATTAGTAGCTTCGATTCTTTTAACCAGAACATGAGAAACGAAATACTTAGGTACTTACTATTTTCAGTGGGATTAAAACTCTTTGTTGATTTATTAAAAAAAAATGTGATCGCACTAGTGCAATAATAGTAAAGTAAAACACGCGTGCGTAATATTGGCCTCGAATTATGAGCCTAAAACCGATGTATTAAGTCCATTTTACGAACAAGTGTGATTAAAGTCAAAGTCAAAGTCAAAATGTTTTTATTCAATTTAGGTATCAAAGATACACTTATGAACGTCAAAGTTATTTAAATTGACTCGACCGCCTAGTTCGGACAAAAAGCCTCTACTCAGAAGAACAGGCAAGAAACTGAGGGGCATAATTTTTTTAAATAATAAATAAATTACAGTCTCACAAATTTTGGCTTACAACTAGGTAATATCTATAAATACTAGTGGCTACTTGGCGGAAGTGGAAGGCTCCAGACATCTTTATCTTCTAAATAATTCTTAACCTTATAATATCCTCTTTTCATTAATGTAGTTTTTACATGTGATTTGAATTTTCCCTTGGTGAGACCTGTTATAATTTTCGGGATTTTATTGTAAAAACTAACGCAGTTGCCTAAAAATAACTTTTTTGACTTAGTCAGTCTAAATCTCTGTACAGCTATCCTATCCTTATTTCTAGTGTTATGTGATAGTCACTGTTCAATTTAAATTTATGTAGATTTTTGCGAACGTGCATAATATTTTCAAAGATATACAAAGAAGGTAAAGTTAAAATATTTATTTCTTTAAATAAATCTCTCAATGATTCACGGGGACCCATTCCGTAGATAGCGCGGACCGCTCGCTTTTGCAAAATAAAAATGGCCTCTACTTCAGCAGCTGATCCCCACAGCAAAATGCCATATGACATTATGCTGTGGAAGTAAGCAAAGTAAACCATCCGAGCTGTAGCTATATCCGTCAGTTGCCTAATCTTGCGAACCGCATAAGCAGCAGAACTAAGTCTCCCAGACAGAGCACTAATATGTGGACCCCATTGCAGTTTGGAATCAATGCTTATACCCAGGAACACCGTCGCCTTGTCTATGTTAAGTTTATCGCCCTCAAGCATTACGTTTGGTTCTATATATATCTAACATTAGGCATGGAAAACTTTAAACACTTAGTTTTTTTTGCATTTAGTAACAAATTGTTCGCAGCGAACCATCTCGAAATAATAGTCAATACGTTGTTCACATGCACAAGCTCACTATCTTTCCTATCTGTTCTAAAAATAAGAGATGTATCATCAGCAAATATAACTATGTCTGTAAGGTCCTTAACCATATACGGCAAATCATTTATATACGCTAAAAATAAGAACGGGCCTAAGATAGAACCTTGTGGTACTCCCATTGTAACTAAAGATCCGGAAGATGTGACGCCATTAATTCCCACTTTTTGTTGTCTATCAGTTAAATATGACTCGACAAGATCTAGAGCGATTCCACGAATTCCGTAGTGGTGTAATTTACGGATCAAGGTGCGGTGTTCTACACAATCAAACGCTTTGGAAAGATCACAAAAGACACCGATGGCATCCTGTGAACTCTCCCAAGCTTCCATCACATGCGTAACTAATCGAACTCCCGCATCTGTTGTTGATCTACTTTTCGTGAAACCGAACTGATTTTCGTTTAATATACTGTGTATGTTAAAGTGACACAACAGTTGATTAAGTATAATCTTTTCAAATATTTTGCTCAAAGCCGGAAGCACAGAGATGGGTCTGTAATTCGAGGGATCTGACTTACTACCCGATTTGAAGATAGGGGTAATTTTGCTGTTTTTCATTAAATCGGGAAATGTGCCTCTGTCAATACACATGTTAAATATGACCATGAGGTGTGGTGCAATAGTTTCTATTAAAGACTCTAACACTTTTACTGATACAGGCACATTTCCCGATTTAATGAAAAACAGCAAAATTACCCCTATCTTCAAATCGGGTAGTAAGTCAGATCCCTCGAATTACAGACCCATCTCTGTGCTTCCGGCTTTGAGTAAAATATTTGAAAAGATTATACTTAATCAACTGTTGTGTCACTTTAACATACACAGTATATTAAACGAAAATCAGTTCGGTTTCACGAAAAGTAGATCAACAACAGATGCGGGAGTTCGATTAGTTACGCATGTGATGGAAGCTTGGGAGAGTTCACAGGATGCCATCGGTGTCTTTTGTGATCTTTCCAAAGCGTTTGATTGTGTAGAACACCGCACCTTGATCCGTAAATTACACCACTACGGAATTCGTGGAATCGCTCTAGATCTTGTCGAGTCATATTTAACTGATAGACAACAAAAAGTGGGAATTAATGGCGTCACATCTTCCGGATCTTTAGTTACAATGGGAGTACCACAAGGTTCTATCTTAGGCCCGTTCTTATTTTTGGCGTATATAAATGATTTGCCGTATATGGTTAAGGACCTTACAGACATAGTTCTATTTGCTGATGATACATCTCTTATTTTTAGAACAGATAGGAAAGATAGTGAACTTGTGCATGTGAACAACGTACTGACTATTATTTCGAGATGGTTCGCTGCGAACAATTTGTTACTAAATGCAAAAAAAACTAAGTGTTTAAAGTTTTCCATGCCTAATGTTAGATATATAGAACGTAATGCTTGAGGGCGATAAACTTAACATAGACAAGGCGACGGTGTTCCTGGGTATAAGCATTGATTCCAAACTGCAATGGGGTCCACATATTAGTGCTCTGTCTGGGAGACTTAGTTCTGCTGCTTATGCGGTTCGCAAGATTAGGCAACTGACGGATATAGCTACAGCTCGGATGGTTTACTTTGCTTACTTCCACAGCATAATGTCATATGGCATTTTGCTGTGGGGATCAGCTGCTGAAGTGGAGGCCATTTTTATTTTGCAAAAGCGAGCGGTCCGCGCTATCTACGGAATGGGTCCCCGTGAATCATTGAGAGATTTATTTAAAGAAATAAATATTTTAACTTTACCTTCTTTATATATCTTTGAAAATATTATGCACGTTCGCAAAAATCTACATAAATTTAAATTGAACAGTGACTATCACAATTATAACACTAGAAATAAGGATAGGATAGCTGTACAGAGATTTAGACTGACTAAGTCAAGAAAGTCATTTTTAGGCAACTGCGTTAGTTTTTACAATAAAATCCCGAAAAATATAACAGGGCTCACCGAGGGAAAATTCAAATCACATGTAAAAACTACATTAATGAAAAGAGGATATTATAAGGTTAAGAATTATTTAGAAGATAAGATGTCTGGAGCCTTCCACTTCCGCCAAGTAGCCACTAATATTTATAGATATTACCTAGTTGTAAGCCAAAATTTGTGAGACTAATTTATTTATTATTTGAAAAAATAATGGCCCTCAGTTTCTTGCCTGTTCTTCTGAGTAGAGGCTTTTTATCCGAACAAGGCGGTCGAGTCTATTTAAATAACTTTGACGTTCATAAGTGTATCTTTGATACCTAAATTGAATAAAAACATTTTGACTTTGACTTTGACTTTGATAATCCCCATAAATCTTCACTAGATTTAACTCTTAAGCTTTTGAAAGTTTTGATAATTTCAGAGATGGAAGTGTATCTGAACCGAAAGTCTGGTATATCCCGCGAGAAGTATTCTTTTAGAAAAACACCTGCATCATCTGGAGACGAGTTAAGCGTTTTGGTGGCATCAAAGGGTATGCTAGAGAAGAAATGTTCAAAAGAGTTGGCTACCGATTTTGCATCAGAAACCGGCTGATTCTCAACTACCAGCGTAAATTCTGAATCCCTCGACTTACTTTTTCCCGTCTCTGTGTTGATGGTCTTCCAGACAGCTTTTATTTTATTATCGGATTTTTGAATTTTATCTTTTATAAACAAAGCTTTAGCGCGAATGCAAACCGACTTAAAAGTTTTCTAGTATTTTCTAATTCAGATTAAAACAGTTTACTATGTTTCGAGCTAGATCGGGTAACTATTGTACATGATAATAGAATTTGCGGATATTTTACCCTATATTCATCGTTATTTACAGATGTATTTGACTAATATGCACCTCATTTATCAAGTAAGCTTGAATCGTCAGTTTATCGGTTATTTTGCTTATTTTATCATCTGGCGCTTTACTGTTCAATATCACAACAAAATATCGTAAGGTTAATATAGCAGATAATCTACGATGGCCGCAAATACCATTATTGTTTATTTTTTGTTACCTGGTCTTGCTGCAACAAGTATAAATTAAAAAAAAACCTCGTCACCGATTTTCATAAACACCGATTTTCATCAAACATAGATAGAAACACTCCCGAAAAATTCACCTTTCTAACAAAACAAAAAAAACAAAAACCAAATCGGTTCATCCGTCCGGGAGCTACGATGACACACACACACACACACACACACACCACACAGACACGTTAAATTTATAACACCCGTCGTTTTTGCGTCGGGGGTTAAGAACCACAAAACTTCGGGATTTAAACTTCGCGACATGGGGGCTTACCACAACCTCTTAAAACATAATTAATTAAGCCTTACTTCGTAATTTCGTACCATGACCACCCTAAAAGTATTCCTGTTAAAGTTTTGAAATCGCTTAGCAGTTTTGATGACGTCATTCGATTTCGTTCATTCAATCCAAGGAACATTTGATTAAAAACCGTACCATGACCTCTAAAGTATTCCTGCCGAGCTGTCAAAATAGCAGGAATGATACAAATTACAACGATTGTTAAAAAGTTACTGTCCGTGTAACTTTTTCTATTTATTAGTGAGTTTTTGCTGTGTTTCTGAGGTTCTATTTGTAATATTTAGCAAGATGGCCGATGATTTGGAAACTTTCGAGTTTCTTGAAGCAGATAATAGAAGCTCCGTACTACGAAGGACGCCTTCAGACGGGCTCCAGAATAAATTTCAACCCTTTTTCACATAGTTTTTTTTTTGGCTAAGTCCGCTCCTTTTGATGCACTTGTTTCTTCTTAGAATGAGCCTTCGCCTGCAGACCTTCCTATTAAAGCCCGCAGCGATTTCACTGTGGGCTTTTAAAAAGTCTCACACGATATCGAACTGCTTCGCTGAGACTGCGGCCGCTGTGACAAATTATTCTAAGCATTAAATTCTAGATATCACCAAAATAATTTTCACAAATTTTAATTGTATACAGCAATTGAATTTTAATTTACCTTCATGATCATAGGTAGATTTAATTTACGTTTTTGAGGGGAACCGGAAAGATGGTGTCATGATTTTGTTTTATTTTCTAAATCGAAAACTCGCCTTTACTGAAAGAGGGAAAGAGGAGCGGGATTTATCTCATTTATCATCATCTTCATCAGAGATTTAATGAAAAATGTTATGACAAACATACGGATGACTAGGTGGTATGGCTATGTTGCCTCTAGCCTGCCCTATGGGACAAAACAAAGAAAACATTTTTGACATTGTTCATACAACCAAGTGTCGCCAGATGTTTCTTAGGAGCGATTGTACGCCGGTGAGAAAAATAAAAATTCTTGGGGAAAAAAATAATAAGGAACCGTAGTGTTTTTACTTGCAACTTGTAAAAACCGTAAGTGTAATTTCCCTGTATCTATAGGATATTGTAGGCACGATTTCGCTATGCGGTCGTACTATTGTACGACCCCGATTGTCCGATTTTTACACGGCAAAAATCGTATAATTACGATTGACATATATCCATCTGGCAACACCAAACTCCAAAATACTGGATTTATATGATTGATATATGACATTGACACTGATAATGACAGTTTGTAACGCAAAAGTACCACAGAGTGTGTAGAGGCACTTGTATCGTACATTCTTTTCACATCACTATAGCAGGAGTAAAAACGTTTTAAAACATTATTGTTTTCAATGCTTGTGGTATGATACAAAACAATACTTATTAAGGAATGCAACAAAACGTTCCTGCGCAATGATGTTTTTGTAAAAGTTCATTAAGGAATGTAACAAAACGTTCCTGCGCAATGATGTTTTTGTAAAAGTTCATGGTAAGCCCCCTGAACGACGAAACGAAACACCTTAAAAGCTTGATTATATATATGTATGTCTAAACCGATTAAAAAAATTATGAGGGTAGATAAAAATTTTTAAGAAATGACATGGACACAAATGAAATGCCATGTGATAATTCAATCATTCTGTAATAGTAGGAAGGCTTGGATAAAGATTGATTCGGATTGTGTGGCAAATGGCTGCTTACAAACTGGGTGTACGAGTATCATAATTTTATAGCTCCTGTAGGGTAGCAGAAAAAATCGCATTGCGTTACTAGACATAATTTACTAAAACACAATAGGTACTTGCAACTTGTGTAACCATAAATAATCGGGTTTTATTTCGCATTAATCAGAGCTTTAGCAAACCCACGAGCTAACCTAAAAATCCAATAAACGCCAACGAACAACAAGAAAACCACGTGCTCAGTTAAGAGTCCGGCGACCTAACTAATTTCGACCTAGGTGACCTAGACTAACTTCGCATTGGCTTAAGGTATTCTATCGCCATTTCGTCTAGAAGAAGAAGACGAGTGAAGAGAGCGAGTAATGATACTGACGAGCCTCTAAACTTACCTACAGAGTGACAAAGTGCAATTTCATTTTTTTTATGACTTTTGCACTACCGTAATCATTCTTAAGTAACTAAGAATTTCCCTTGTATTATTGATTCATTTAACAGCTAATGATGTAGACAACCTCCCTATGTTTTGGAATTTTTGATTTGCTTTGTCTACCTATTGAATAAATCAGTCAAAAGTGACCCCTTAAAATGCGGATATTTTTCATAGCTCTATTTTCGCTTGAGAACGTTTTTAAAAAAAACCAAGAACATAGGGGCGAAGATATTGTTAATTTAATTGTACATGCTAAATT
Source organism: Peribatodes rhomboidaria (assembly GCA_911728515.1). Classification (NCBI taxonomy): domain Eukaryota; kingdom Metazoa; phylum Arthropoda; class Insecta; order Lepidoptera; family Geometridae; genus Peribatodes; species Peribatodes rhomboidaria. The sequence goes on from OU452166.1 coordinate 18,173,600, forward strand.
TCATCATAATCTGACAAACGGTTTTCAAGAAATTTCAGTAGTGCGTTTGTATGGAAATTTCAGAACGTCGCGGCCCTCTTAAATCTTAATTGAGCTAACCTAAAAAAAATAAGAGACAAAAATTACTTGATTATGTAGGTGTATACGGTTTCAGAGATTTGTCGAAAAATGTGTATCATAATCGCTCACTGCTGAGCATAGGCCTCTCCTCTCGTACGCCACCCATGCGTGCCATCCATGCCAGAAATGCGTACAACACGTGGTTTTTCAGTGATCGAGATTTAGGTAGATAGGTGTTTGTGTTCTATAAATATATATTTTTTTCCTAACAATAATGTTTTACTTTTTTTTCTAATCGAGCTATGTTACAGAAGTCCTCATGCTGCCTAAAAACCATAAAACTCTCAACAGTCCCCATAAAAATGAATTGTGCTGTAATCATAGACCACACTATAATACACATTATATTTATCCAAAACAACATTTTCTAACGCCAAAACGAGAATGCAGTAGAACATCTGCCCCTTTGACCGACATTGACATCGTTTTTTCCATTATCTCCTTAGGTTGGCTTTGTTATGTTACACGCAATTTCAGACTAACTTTGGCAAATAACCCATGATCTTATAAAATTGTTAAATTGTTTTTATGAAAATTACCCATGATCACAGTACCTACTATTGCCTTCGGAAAATTACCCATGATCATACTCGTACGTAATAAAATTATTAATATCAAACTTATAGATAAAATCGGTCGATAAGTGCCTAAGGCTAAGTTTTTCGCTGTAAACATAGACCCTAGATTTCCGAGATCAGTTTTCTCCGATTCTTGAGCCGCGATTTATACTACTTATGTGTATTTTTTTTAACCCACATTTTTTTATTACTTTGTTTATCGTGCTTCTAGATAAAACTTACTACTTTTCATGCATGTCGATGCATACCTATTATGTATGAACATTTCATCGACTTCTTTGATAACAATGTAAACTCGTGTCAAAACATATTGGCTTGTTGAAATCGATTAGATATGTGACTGTTAGGTGTTACGTGAAAAAGTAAAAACACGTTTTTTGTAACTTCCTACCAAACTTAGGTACCTAATTGGGTTGTGGCGTGTTTCGACTCAAATTTTGAAAGATCTACCCGGGTTTTGTTACGAGAACTAAAAGTGTATGCGGGATTTTCCAAAGATGGGCTCAATAACTATGGATTGAGGGTAGGTGAGTCTCCCAGCAGTAGGAACGTATAAAGTTATCCGACTGCGTTACTGTACTTATGTCATGCAGGATCGTATCTCCTAAATCCCCCTCTGTGGCTTTTTTAAGCTTAACATCAGAAACTTATAGTTGATTTCCGTCTCCATCATCTTGAAAAATGTAGGTCCAACTATTAACTCAGATACACTTAAGATGCTTGAAATGCTGTTATCCTCCATTCCGCATTTTTATTAAAAGACAGGCGAAAGAGACCGAAGTCGTATTCTAAAACTCCGGCAATAGTTTTCCTTTGCCTCGCTTTTTTCTAGCTTAAGATTAATTCATCCGTTAATTGTCAAAGTTTGCATGCAGATTAAATCCTTTGCGTTTTCGTAACATAATATTGTGGTTCACTCACAACTGGGCTATTTAAATGTATCTACAAAGTTTGAATATGGGTATCGATCGGCATACAATACCCATTAACACACTTTAAAATACTTATTTAAATTTTGAAATCGAGTATAAATCCGATGTGCAGAATAAATCACATTTAAAAATTGATAAATGCGGACTACGATTCGCAGAATTCGATTTTAAATTTTTGGAATCCGAATGTGAAAACGTTGAGTGATTGAATACCCCTCCTGGCCGGCAATCGTAAATACACGAAACAAAATCGGACTAAAACACCGAACGGTGTTTGAGTAGTTTATTTTAAATTGCAAGGGTTAATTGGATGATGGATTTGAGTGGAGGGTTGATGCAAGGGGATAAAGTTTGTTTGTGACGTTGTAAAATTTTATTTGAATTTATGGTGAAATGATTTATCTTCACGATATTTTTAAACCGTGGGACGCGTATTTCGTAAATTTTGTACGAGACTGAACGACTGCGTTTTTTGATTGATAATTCCCGGTGTCGCAGCGATTATGAGATAAGGTTGTCAGGACACAAACAAATAGATGCTGCCTAAAAGAACGTATGTGTTCTGTCTGGGAGTCGTTGAAATCAATAGCTAAAGAAATAAGAATATTAATAAAAAAATTGGGTACCGAAATTGGGTCAACGAAAACAACCCTTCAACTCTTTACAGGAGCTTGACAAATCTTCCAATATGGAAGTAACCGGAGTCCGTCAACTATGTTATGTGACCTCTTCACGTTTTGGTAAACAGGTGATACAGGTTACTGAAACTGAAAAGTTAGGCAAAACCCATAAGTAAACATCAAAATGAAATTATATCGAAGTACCTATCTAAAAATTATCTTAATTATTTCGCCATGTATCTGTGACACTATTTTATTTTCGTATGGATAAAAGAAATGTGGGTAGAAGTTAAAATTAAACATGTGCCAAGTTATATTAAGCTGTGAATTCGAAGAATTCTATTATAGGTATAACATGGTTTCTTACAAACATTTCGAGTTAGAATAAATCTGACCTACATTCATGTTTTAATTTTCAATCTCAATGAAATGAAAACTTTTCTTCCAAGTTTGTAGCATGGTTCATTAATAAACTCCGCCAGCTATAGCGTTCGGAGACAAAAACGTCACATGGGTGAGCCGCAATTATATAAGCAAGAAGAAGACTGGACCTAAGTAATTTACAACAGGCTCGAGAGAGACAATGACGATTAAGTGTGACGTAGTTGGCATCTTCAGAATGTGACAATTTACATCGAGAAGGTATCTTCTTCTACATGGTTATTTGTAACTTACTAGAAACCTCTTAAGGGTTCATTGTACTCATCAGTACGAACTACTTTTACTATGAAGCCAATCTTGTAATCGCGAAAAAAAAATCAGCTGTTCCATACATTTTGTCAAAGGTGATTGAACTTTTTGTATGGAACAGCTGTTTGTTTTTGCGATTACAGGATTGGCTTCATAGTAAAAGTAGTTCGTACTGATGAGTACAATGAACCCTTAAGAGGTTTTTGATTAGGTACAAATAACCCTGTATATCTCTATCACATAACTTTTTTTTAATATTTCTACTTTTTCTAATCTACTTAGTATTAAACGAATTCGCTTTTTGCGCTGTCTGTCTCAATGTGTGTATTCTATCCGCTAACTCCTAAACCACTCAACGGATTTTTGCAGTTTTATCCATCAGTTAGATTTTTTTACGGTTTTTTTAAGGATTATGTAAGGCGTATCTTTAAACAACGGACATATTCTAGGATACTCGTATCATTGCACTCATCGTTATCAGCAACTATTACTATGGGACCAACCCTGAAATTGCAAAAGAAAGAGCTGTTATACATTTTGTTGACAATCAATGCACTTTTTGTACGGAACAGCTGATTTTTAACCGACTTCAAAAAAGGAGGAGGTTCTCAATTCGACTGTATGTTTCTTTTTTACTTATGTTACGCGATTGCTCCGTCAATAATTGTGAATCGATTTTAATGTTTTATTTTTTGTTTTATCCTACTTCCTACTAATATTATAAACGCGAAAGTTTGTATGTATGGATGGATGAACGTTTGTTACTCTTTCACGCCAGAACGGCTGAACTCATCTGGATGAAATTTGGCACAGAGATAGATTATAGTCAAGAATAGCACATAGGATACTTTTTAACCGCGGGTGAAACCGCGTGGAGCAGCTAGTAGATCATACTTTAGAGGTGGTCACTTATAAATCATATCGAATTTGGTCAAGCTGTTTTTAAAATATCAACAAAAGCCTAAAAATTGCTTACATGGAAGAAGTCGGTTTTTTTAAACTTTTCTCTTTATATTTTTTGTAATGTCAGGGTTGATCCCATTAGTAAAAGGTTGTGATAAAGATGAGTACAATGAAATCCTAGAATATGTCACATATTTAGAGATACACCGTGTATCCATAATCCATGCTTACATTACAAAATCAAAAGTAACTGCATTCATGAAAAGGCATTTTCTGGCTAAACGGCTGAGCAAATCTTGATGAAATTTGATAATTAGGTACAGTATTTCACGAAACAGCTGGTATATAATAAATTCATTCCTCCTGCGAATTTAGCACAGCATATCGCTAAAATAAATATGTTTCACGTCACGTGTCCTTATCTATACGAGCGATGTACTTAGCACCGGGTGGCTTTGAGATCGCGTTATAACTTTTTGGATAGGGATAACGGGTAGGTAATTAGTTTTTTTTTCCCGAAATTAATGAATCGTGTCTCTTGATTTATCACGCATCCGAAATCCATTGTTTGAAACATGATTGATCTGAGATGTGAATTTATGTCTTACTAGCTGCGCCCCGCGGTTTCAGCCGCGGTTATAAAGTATCCTATGTGCTATTCTAGACTACAATCTATCTCTGTGTATCCAAATTTCATCTAGATCTGTTCAGCCGTTCTGGCTTGAAAGAGTAACAAACATCCATCCATCCATCCATCCGCATTCTTACAAACTTTCGCGTTTATATTAATTATTATAGCGGAGTATGAAGAAGGTTCCCAAAAAGGCGGTTTTCTAGATAAACTGGCGCTATTTATAAATCAAACCGTAAAAGTGTACGGGGCGGCGCGCCGACGGGTCCGGTGTTGAGAATAGAGGAAATCCGATTAACTTCGGTGTAAATAGCTTCACTTACAAGTTTGCCACGTGAATTGAACGTAAAATATAATATTTTTGGCTGGAAATATTTCTTTTGTAACAGAAAATACATTTATATTTTGACGGTCGAGTTTGACGCTTAAATAGTCTTTTTCAGTATCATTTTGTTAGGTGAGTGGCTAACTTAAATATTATGATGTTTCTTTGTGATGGTCGTGTGTGTATTTCTTCGACAAAAAGATGGCAGTGATTTTTTGGCTCATTTTATCCGAGCTTGTAAATGTTACATTTAGGGCTGATTTCACCAGTGAATATAAACGCGATTAGCTCACTTTAAACTCGGTTTACGTGAAAAACTGAGGTTAAAAAGTCATTTTGCATGTCACTAAACTTAGTTAAATAAATCTCGATTAGTAGCATAAATGGTGAATTCGGCCCTTCGAAAAATGTATTTCCAAATGCAGTTAATTACGAGTGTGCTCTGTACTTTCTAGATCTTATATACCGCCATCGAAAAATACTTAGTATCGTGTAAAAAATGGGACAAGTACTTACAACAATAGGCATGGACCTATTGTTGTAAGTACTTGTCCCATTTTTTACACGATACTAAGTATTTTTCGATGGCGGTATATAAGATCTAGAAAGTACAGAGCACACTCGTAATTAAAAGCAGCGTTTGTCGAAGGGTCATTGACGTATAGGAAACCCTAGGACACGAGTTAGTCAGTTCTTCAATGTATGACGGCTGACACGGAACTTTCCCGTGTAGGTACGAGTATGTCAACAGACCCCTAACCGTTCTGCTTGAGGTGGCTGAGGCGACAAAAGCATTGAAACGTGAACACTATGTCGTAAAGCAAATTAAAAAAAAAACGATAATGCTACTTAGGCGTCCGTGCGTCCCGCGTCCCTTTGGAGTTTGTTTTTGGTTAGGCGATTTCAGCTGTATTGCTAAGAAATAGAGTCCACGTGTTACTTCGACGCCACTACGCCATACAATTGCAATCAACATCGGGTAACGTAAAGTCCCTAATTGTTTTGATTTTGTAGTTTTCGCAGACGTCTACAGTGTTACCGTACGATAGACGATTCGAGTGCCCTTTTTCAAACTACGGATCTAAACAGTTTATTCATTCATAATGGCATCCCTCGGTGTTCTCCCGATTACTACAGGGTGCAGGGGTTGTGCCGCATGCCGGCAAGGGAAGCGTGTGTGTGGCAGCTTCCGCAGTGACCGGAAGCTTAGGGAGATCCGTACTTGCGCAGACGGGTAGGCTAGATAAAGCGGCAACTCTCGCAAACAAACTCTCGCGGTTACTATGATTTAGTTTACCTACCTTTTTTAAAACATAAAATCTGGGTAGGTACTTTCGATATTTTTTTTATTTTCATAATTTTATCTTTTATATGGATAACTAGCGCCCGCATGTTTGTTGTTCATCATGTGTTGTTGTTGGTAATAACAGCGGTATTATTATTTATTAGTAGGAAGCACTATTATTTATACTGTAGTAGCAATGTTGACATTTTTTTTTAATTTTTTTTTTTAAATTCCAAACAACGGATTTAATAAAATACAGAAGATTAAGGTTATGTTCTAAAAAGTATTTTCATTTTCAAAAATCAAACTCAAATTTTCATCTAGCAACCCCATAATTATAGAACCTCACCCTTGTCGATGAACGTTCAGCCGGTAATATACGCTTGACTTCGCGAAGGAAAATCGATGTACATTGTACAGTAACCATTGCCGGTTGCCAGTCAACGACGCGATGTGAATGTAGGGAGGGACCTCCGATTTACGCCTCAATGTATATCGCGCCGTGTTGGTTTTACGTATCGTCGCATTGCTTTGTACGGGGAATACTAGGAACGCCCCAAAATTGTGACTTCGAGTCAATGTAGCCCTGTCTCTTTCCCTCCTACTGCCCTGTGCTAAAAGATTCGCGGCTTGACCTCGGGTCGGGCGATTTCCCCGTGTAAAATATTTTATTAGTATAAGGAAAATGGTTTATGTGTATTTTAATTCAGTGAAACATTCTTAGAGTTTTCGTTAATCCAAATAGGCTTACGTGAAAGTCGCCGTAATCTATCTCTAGCGCGAGTGTACGGCGAAGCAGCATGGAGCGCGCGGTTTCCTTATCGATTTTCTCTATGCTGCATTAATAACTACTCGAATGTAAATGCGGTCTGCAATTATTTTAGCAACATGCGTGTTTCTCATATATTTTGTAATGAAACACCGATTTTGGTGTAGTGTTTTATAAAGCCTACCTGCCCTGGAGGCTGCCTCGTGTTTAGCCTGGCTAGTGGCGTGGTTTACCTCCGTGCAAGGGCAGACAGTCCCCGAAACCAGGGCCCGGATGGCCCTGAGATTTGCGTAGGGGAGAGTGCATTAATATATCCTCTATGCCGATGATCGTGTCGCCCTTGTTTTGGGAGTGGTTTAACCTTTGGCTGACTCAATTTTTGAAAGATTTATATCATGAAATTAAAATGGTAGCTCTTAGAGGAGGGAACAGTTCCATACCGTACACGCATACTTGTACGAACCATGGCACTCAATCGAATGCGGGCGGGATAGATATTAGCCAGGGCCCGCAGGCGAATGGCGGACATATCCCAAACCAGATCAACATGCAGTCGCTGAGCACTGTGTCGCTGCAGTTCGTGCCGCCGCCGCCGCCTAACCCCGTCGGCCACAGCCACAGTCACAATCACACACACAACCATACACACAACCATAGTCACAAACATGAACAATCATCATCGCGGTTTTCTAACTCGAATTGCATGCCGTCTTCGCATTCGCATCAGCATTACCGACTGTTGCCGCAATCGAGTGAGTTTAATTCCGTGACTGTCATATTTACTATCATTATTATTTTTCCTGTATGGTTAGTTCCTAGTAGAGAATGCATCTGTGCTCCCAATTCTCGAGTGTGCAGATTGTTTTATGCGCTATAGTTACTTAGCTGTCGATAACGTTTTATTTTGTTAGATACTTGCTTCCAGTAACATGCAACGAATGCTGAAGTTTTATTTCGTTAATGAAAAATGAGGCCGTTTATATTATGCACATTATTTCCTTAGCGCGATTCAGTTATCCACGGGCTTCTACACCACACAGTGAGTACCTATAAGTAATGTACCATATCAATAAGAAATTATACATAGCTATGCATGAATTGTACGGTTAGGTCATTAAATGCTTCTTGCATGGATTAGTAAGTTTCCTTAGTAATTTCAGAGGCTCTTGTTGACGTGTCCTTAAAATTGTACTTTGGTACTTGGCTATTCGAATTTAACGCTCTTTTTATTTGAGAAATATTTTTTAATACTCTTTGTTTCACTCTAATTGTAATTTAGTCAGCTGTATTACATCCTATTAATGTATTCAGAGATGGCTGCCAAACTACTCAGTCCAATCAGTTGGACCACAGGTCTCCGACAAGGGTAGTTGTCCAAAATTGCACTGTGATTCCATACAGAAGCTTGTGGTTCAGCTGATTGGTTGTGATTGTTTTTAAAAAAAGTTTAATTGCAGGACCGGTGGAATGCTACCACCCGTCGGGCGCCGCGGGCGCGACCTTCATGCCGAGCAGCAGTGGCGGGTCGCAGGGCACGGCCCACACAGCCCAGCCCTCGCTAAGGGTCCAATCGACGCCGCCACAGCCCTCTGCACCGCCGGCGCCGCAGCAAGACATGTCCAAAACTAACATGGTCAGTAATCAGTATATTCGTCCATTTACGTTGCCAGGCCTAGCTCGATGCAGTGCGTCTACTGAACTGATAGTCTGAGTGCTATTACTGGCTGGACAGTTGTTCGAATCATTTATTTAAAAAACTGCTTTTCCACCCATACCTGGTTAAAGATCTAGATTGATATCAACTGTCATTAAAGAGTGGTGAACAGGCTTCTTGCCTCCAGCTGCGTATAATTGCCTAACTTATCGGGGCTCGTATCGTATCGTACATTACACTAAATTGCTGATTCGCATCTTCTTTCCAGAATATGGGCAGTGGTTAAATAATGTCTCGGTGTGCGCGTACTATGAAGCTCAACTAAGCTAATAACTTACTACTACTACTCTCGTTGTTAAAAAGAAATAACATTGCCTCATGGTTCCAATATTTCTCCAGGACAAAGTTACTCCCACGTTTCTAATATTTCAACCTACTTCATTCAACACTTGTAATACTTCCTACGAATTCGTTTCGTCGCCGTGCCTTTTGACATAATAGCTCACATAAAATAATCGTGGAGAAGTCCGATAAATAACAAGTTTCGGCTTTTTCATTATGATATGAGTTCCAATAAAATATCCGTGTCAAATATTTATCTCACAAAGCAATAACAAGTTATCCTTTTCGGAAATATTAGTAAGGAATTCGATGTTGTCCTTAAAGATGCTTACTGATCAATTTACATCCTGTAGTTACGTACAAATTGCTGATTTGCGACAGTTCCGTTTGGGCTAGAAACAAACGATAACACATAAGAAAGAAAGAACAGAAAGTAATAATAAACTCGAGACACTTCCACACACGGTCTCCTGACCCTAAAACTAAGCAAAGCTTTTACTATGGCTGCCAGAGACTGATATACATACTTAGATATTTTAAAATATATACTTAAATATATATTAACACCCAGACATAGAACAAACACAAATGTTCATCATATAAATGTTTGCCCTAGGTGGGAATCGAACCCACACCCCCAAGCTCAGAAGGCAGGTTCACTACCAACTGAGCCACCGAGGCAGTCAGTCAATAAGAAAGTAACACAGTCTCTAGTTTAATTGAAAAGGAAGTAAGATCATTAATTCTCAGCAAACCAGAACCTATGACTGAGTGAGACAAGCTCCTTAACGCATTTCTTAAATTAACGCGAGCGAAGCCGCGGGTTAAAACTAGTTTCAGAATAAAAGATATTAAATAAAAAGAAAAACTAAAAGGTGACGGTAAAACGTAGCCTGTGGCACTTTTAGCTGCTTAGGCGTTTTTTCTTAGAAAGGTAACTTTGTGTGTAGGATTTCGTTGTATTTTCTCTTCATATTGCTTTATCTGTTTGTTCAGTTGAAATATATTTCTTATGCTCGATGTGTCCCGTTGTTGTGAAGGCGTATTGTGTCGTATATCAAACATATTCCGACAATTTCCTCATAATTGGGCGTCAGGGACTCGGTAATTAGATACGACCAAATGAATTATAACCATGAGTAATAACATTATTTCCCCGCCTTTTGCAGGACATTCTTAAACGGGTCTTTATTACACGGCTGTCTAAACAGAACGGTCTGTTGGTCTGAATCTACTGTTATTGAGTTAGCTCCTGGCAGCTACAGCGAAGTTAAATGCAATTTTAACTTCGCTCGGGTAGGGTACAATGATGGACTTTTGAGTAGGAGAAGTGAAAATATATTTTTTGTTATTTAAGTGAGACACTGACAGCTTTTTCAACCACTACTTCCTTAGTCGAGAGTCCCGAAGTGAAGTCGAGAGCCGAGGTTGCTTCATTTGTATTGAGTTTCTCTGCTAGAGCCTTTTGTTGAGAGCGGTTCCACACAATGGAATTCACACTAGACCACTCGACCCAGGCCACACTCTTGGCTACACCGCCCTGTCGTCCCCTTCTCTACGGTTCCCGCTTAGTTAGGCTAATAACATGACCTTATAGGTACTGTCTAGTTTGAAAATGGCAAATGTGGAATTCTGAGCAAAGCGCATCTACCTATCATCTACCTATAGCGCTACAGGACCGCCATGACGTTTAGTAGTTAATCGAGCCTGGCGAAAGAAAGCCGAAATGAGTAGAGCAGTCTTCCTCAACAGTTTTTAAATTCGTTCACATTCTGAGCAATGCAATGTATTATTTCCAGTCGGGGCACAACTTCGTGGCACCAAATCAGACACAGCCGCGGCCACAGTACGCCAACTATCAGTACAGAGCGACGCAGCACGGGACGAGACCTAATACACATCCGAGGTAAGTTACCCAACCCTCTTCATTATAGTCATTATATTCATAGAAGAAACCTCTACGTAGTAGTATAATCCTGAACATTATTCGGGGGTAAGACGACTAGTATTTAGTAAACAAAAAAACTCTTCATTATTATTCGATAAGGAGGCGATCATGGAGTGACGTCGCGCTTGGATAAAAAAAGAGGTTAACAGTCGAGAAGAACCTCAGCAGTCTTTGTTTACAACCGAACTGCTAAATAGTTGGTCTCTTGCGTTTGCCGTTTCTCTTTATAATCTTTTTAACTTGAGAAGAGCTCAAGTTATAAAAATTATAACGAGTAACCTCACCACCGCCATTTTGCCGACATGCGCCACCATTCACGCTGGGAAGTCGACATTTTGTATGTAGATTCTTAAATTGAACAAGCATACCTGAAGCATACCAGAATTTACCTGAAAGCTCAGGGTTTTTTTTTTAATTTAAAAATTACACTCCACGGACTCCGGGGACCGTGACTTTTGTTAACATAAATCTTAAATTATTATTTAAGGGGAATACAGGTAGAGGGGAGTTAGTTATTAATTAAAAAAAAAAGAAAGAAAAAAAAGTTCAGGGTTCAATACTGGAAGGTCAGGGTGAGTTTTTCACGAAGAGCAAGTAAAATTGTGGTATACTTTAGAAAAACGCGTTATCAATCTACTTTCAAGTCTTCTGCGGAAAGCAATTGAGTACATTTCAACTTACTGTTAATGTGTGCAAATCCAAAGTGGTTTAATAAGGTGTAGCTGTAAACTTACCACATACTCAAGAGACGGGCTTTGTCTATAAAAAAGCTAGAAAATCTCTCACAAAGCTTATCACATTCTGCATAAAAAATACTTATCGTACCTAGTCTTTAAAAAGTAAATGGTAAAGTAAATAGGTACAGTACCTACTGTCAAAATATGCAATGTCATTAAACGTCATCGCATTTCAAATGTGTCGGTAGGAAAATGTATGTTAGGGAATCAATATCTGTGTCATGCATCTATAAAGGGGCGCCATATTATGATTTTCTTATGATGAACAATGGTCGAGCGGTTTAGGACGTTGACCGTAATTACTATTGCCCGGCCGCTCATTAAATTATTGATTGGTCCAGTATGCACTAGTCATTCGTCAAAAGTTTATTTTGTAATTTTCACAATTCTTGTACGTCTTGTAATCAGGCGTAGTCGCTTGAACTTAATTTCATTGAATACGATTAACACGATTACAATACGATTTTTCTTCGAGTCATTGTACAACAGGATAACTGTTTTATGGATCATTGCGTATACTAGTTAAGCCGTGTGGGGCCTTCGGGCGGCCTAAAATTGTAACACCAAGATTAGTCCCCTTGTCTAATTTAATACTACTTACCTCCTATACAACTTACACCAAATTTATTGACGTTCATTTCCTTTATAAAATGCATTTGTTGCGACCATGGTATAATTGCGACATTCATTTTATTGACGTCCCCGGAGCGGTAAGGACAAAGCAAATTGAGCTACTTGAGCAAAGACTGAAACCTATTAATAGTTCGACGAGCGTCCTTGCAACGATGAGTAGGTATACTGTTTAAATTAGTTACATTTTACCGCAGTGCGGAATGATTACAGGACAGGACAGAAAATAAATTTATTTTCTGTTCTTTCTCTAACGTTTCCTGAACTTTCTCTGTTATGTGACATTTATCAATACAGGTACTTTCAAAATAAAGTTATAATAAATATCTATAAATGACTTAGACTTAGAAGTTACTCTGGCTTTGCAAAGACCAAGATTTAGCTTAGATCAAGAAAGCCGGCTGTGCTAATCCTTGGCCGCTTCTTGTACAGTAAGAGATGTATAACATTAGTGTTATTAGTTTTTCTCAAAGTGCGTATTTAACTACATACATATCGTCAGGCCTTTCCCCCGATAGAGCTGGCAGAGGTGTAATACAACATTCACACTTCGCCGGACGATATTCAGTCCCAAATGTGACAGGGGGCGAGCCTGTCGCCATGCATACACCGGGCTCCAGTCATGTTAGCAGATGACGTACAATATAATTTTCACCTCACAAGCTCGGAAAGGTTATGTTTATCATTCGAAATCTGAGTGAGAAAGTGCATCTAATTCGCTAGCGTGGAAAGAGTTTTTAAATTCGAACCTTTCTCTTCAATAATTTTCTAAACTGCCAGTCCTCTGAAAATGATTTTTATGTCAATGCCCCAACTTCATTTTTGGAATAATCGTGCTGGCCAGCATGACGACTGTATTAAATTTTTATCTTTTAAATTCTTTCTGGCAGGATTTTCCTCGCTGTAGTGAGGTGAAAAGTGGTGTTTCGCTCGGCGGCAAAGTTATTTTGCGTCACGTACTTTTAAAACCCTCGCTACGCTCAGGATTCTATATTTGAACTGCTCGGTGCGCTCGTGGTTCCACACTAGAATTCGTCCCTTGCTCGGGTTTCGATACAAATACTCGCGACAAAAAACAACTTGGCAGCCTTGCATAACATATAACAATTAAATATTGATAATTTGTGCGATGCTTTCACAGACAACAGCAGCCGTTTATGCCGGGGGCGGCGACGACCACCGGCCCAGTGATGTACCCCACCCTTGTCTTCCAGCCAACACCTATGAGCATGCAGACTTATCAACAACCACGTGCGGGATCGCCAGGGTCAGTATTCTATTTTATATAATCGGTGGCGAAATACAGACAGACATCGGAGTCTCGCCATGAGGGTTTCCTTTTACCATTTTAACGCGGAATCCTAAAAATAAAAATTGATTTATGAAGTTCCATTTCAGGGCAAATACCCTCTCCCATCCATCACGTCTATTAAGGCCGTGAGATAGTTTCGTTCGTGTTGTTTCAGATTTTACTTTGTGAGAATGGGAAATAGTTGTAAGTTGTAATTTTAAAAAGCTGCATCGCCTTAAAAAGTTTTGCAATAAAAGGAACAGTGAAAGTGTCATTGCAAAGATGAAAGTCGGCATGCTTCGTTGGCTCGGCCGTGAGAGAGAATGCGCTGTGACAGTGATGGACTGGCAACTCGTAACATATGTATGGCAATATAACATAATGATTACAGTATTTCACTCATGTATGTTGAAAATCAGACTATATTATAACTCGCGTATTTAGCAGACTGCGCCGGACAAAATGGTACTGTTTGCTGTTGTCTGTTTGCATATCTTTACTTTTACGAGGGCCCAACCTGGCATAATTTGCATACAAACGCTTGAACGTAATTATTGCGTTGTAAAACATCTTTCTTGAATTTTTAAAACTCTTAGGATCAAATTCAGTATAAGACTCCAAAAATCTGCTTTTTCGCGCAAACTTTACTTAAAGTTTGGCCGTTCATAAAGTACCTACTCAAGTTTTAAAAATAAACAAAACACCTGGATACAATCCTGATTTCAAATAACACACATTTATTTCACAAACTTTGTACGGCTTACTCAAAAACACGTTTTTCCTGGAACAAGTTATGAAACTTCAGCCCACAATTTTTCGTTCAATGTTATCGCGTTCTCACTTGCTTGTTAATTAACAAGGCGGTATACGGCGAAAGTTACCGCATGCCAGCCGAGCGTTCAAGAGCACTTCGTTTAACCTATTTTTTAAAAATCGCTCTTAATAAAACGATAAGCTTTTCCACCATGCTCGGTTTAACAATAGGCAGGCCGGGATGTTAAACGTTGCATAGCATCGAAATAGTTACTCAGTGTTTGATCTCGATAGTAAAAGACATGATACTGAATAACTATTCCGGGGCTATACATCATTATTAGTAAAAGGGTTAAATTTGAAATAACAAAATTATGATACTCAAGTAAGGCCTTTAGCTTAACAGTGATGAATGGCTACTTCATTCATCATGGACTTTTTTCTTCGCCCGAAGTTATGCAAACTCTGTAGATTATATACATCGATATTATTATATTTTATATGAACTACGTACTAGATTTCATCATCCGAACATTGACTGTCGTCCGCTATTCTATACTGCAATCCCTACAACTTACATTAGTGCGGTTTCAACTTGCACGCCGTGTGGTTGTGTACAGAGCGAGAAAACTGCGACCTAGCGCTGCATGCTTAATAATTTGGTTGGACGACAACGCATGTTTTAGCGCCGCAGCAAACCTGGGTTTCGATTCTACTAACCTATAAAAAAAAAAAAAAAAAGAATTGTCTACTTTTGACACTTCTGGCATACAAAAAGTGTCAGTTTGAGGCAATTCATAAACAATTTAAAAACAATTGGTTAGTACAATCGGGGGCCTGTAGTCAGTCCAGACGGCCGGCCCCGCTGCTGTCATCAAGTTGCGTGACATTTTTTGTTTGGAACAGCTTCTCTAGTACGTAGTACATAAATCTCAATGATTGTATGCTCGAACGTACCAGCCGCTTGTCTAATGAATATGTTTCTTTACAGATACTATCAGTATATGGGCCACTACATAGGTTATAACAACCCACCGAGTCACACGCCACCATGTAAGTAAAAAATCAACTTATTAATAAATATTTAACTTATTAACGTAAAGCGGAACGGAAATTATGACGTAGGCGGAAATACACCAGAGATTCGTCCAAGAAACTGTTTTGAAGATGAACACCCACAAAGTAACGCTTGATTCATTCAACAATTAAAACTTATTGCTACTGTGAGTAATACAGTCTAATTAAGAAATGCATTTTGTTGGCGTAGGTACTTTAATTCTTAAATCTTCTACATGTACATCGTATATGTACATCGTACACATTCATCCTCTAAACTATATTTAGCCACACTATGACATTCCTTGGCGCGTTGATGTTACATTTATGTTTTGGTTGATCAAAGAGATTATATATTAAGTAGGTATACTTTTTTCGTTGTAGGATGGTGCGGGTGACATTAGACAAATTGTTCCTTTTACTTTCCAAATTCTGAAAACTGCCTCGATTACAAATAAAGACTTAAATCTTAAGCAGCACACAAAATACAACAACACTAGTAAAGAATCCTTAATAACTGTAGTACATCCTGATCCTAGTCCCAACTAATATTATAAACGCGTTAGTGAAGTTGTTTGTTGCGCTTTAACGTTTTTATTACTCAACCGATCGTTATGACTTTTTGCATACATGTTGTCAGGGGTAAGTACAGAAAAGGTAGTTGTACCTTTTATAACAAAAAAAAAAAAAAATTAATAGCCGCGGGTGAAACCACGGGTTCATTTAGTAAACTGTAAATCGGTGGTCGCAGATCCATTCACACAATGCCCAGCTGTCGCACAGCATCCAATTCGCGGAATGTCCCCAAAAGCCCGCTCGACATCGTTGCCGTGAACCGCGAAAGTTGTTTTCGGTCAACATGAAGGGTGCAGAGGCTTTTTCGCGGGCGTCCGCGACAAAGGTGCAGGGCCGGTGTAACGTGTATTGTTTATGCGTTGCCAGATTACGGGTACGCGACGAACAGCCCGCAGCTGCCGACGCCGAACCTGCAGTCGAGCTCGTCGGGCGGTAGGAACAACCCCACCACCATGGTGGGGCCGCAGCCTTCCCCCGCCACCCCCACCGTGGCCACCGCCTCACTTCCACACACGCAGCCCCCGACACACTTGCACCAGTCTATGCCTGGTAAACACACCCTCTAATACATACTTTTATCTAGTTTGTCGCCACGAGCGCGTCGAGTTGTATTAGAACAGAGCGTGCTAATTTTTGAACAGCTGCTATGAAAGAAAAAATGAAACTAAGTATTTATTTTTCAGATTTTCATCCGTCAAATTACCAATTTTATGGTCTGATTCAAATAAATTTATATGATAAGGCCTACTGTGATAAGGCCGCCAGTTCTAACTTACAGTTTTGTGATTTCTCGTGCAAAAAATTAAGAGTTTGTCTAGAGAAACCAGACTTACTTAAGCTGCGCTCTGGTTGTTGCTAAATCAAACTCATAATCGTAAATAGACACGCTAAGTAGGGGTACTCGCGGCGTCGTAACTAGATAAAATCCTATGCCCTCTAACATTGCTCTCCACCTAAGCCTAGATTCACACGGCATTGTGCTGCAAGTTACGGTTACCTGGATAATATCACTTTAGGTTATAAAGCCGCCCTTGTACTGACAATATTTTCTTTTGTTAAGCATTCTTATTTGTTAGGTATAAATTGTTTTTTTTTTTTTGTTACAATAAGATCAAGAAAGGGCTGTACATTTTTTTTCAATACAAAGGACTTGTGGAAGGTTTTATGGAGAATACGCCACTGCTTACTCAATAAGACGTGGGCACACTGTCCACAGTCGCGTCAATTGACGAATGCAGGACGAACGCATGACGACAGCTGAACGCGACGTAGCCGTTCCGTCGACACAGTTTTGATTGTATCTACGCAAGATGCAAGCAATGCATCAATTGACGAAAGCGATGATGATAACGATAGCGTGCGCATGACGTGCGGTTCACGTGGACACAGGACGTAGGTTTTAGCACTAGGTTTTAAAACTATTGCAAAATAATAATCTTACAATGTCGTGTGAACCTAGCGTTACTTTACCTCAGTTTTCTAATGCGCCCCAGCACCTCAAGGTAGTCTTTTCAATTGTCAGTGCGGATTCGAAACAATAAAAAAATTAAACCGGGAAAAATATCAATGATAATCTGCTTCAGACGGTTTACTCAATTTAATTCTACTCTTGAAAATTAATCCCGGCCCGCTCCTGCTAATACTGCCTGAGTCGGTACAATATGGAAAGAGGCTCAGTAAGAAGCGTCTGTAAATAAAAATAAATATGTACAGATGAAAACGTACCGACAAAAAGAACGTTCCAAGTCGGACAGATTAAAGCCCGTAATCGCAACGACAAGAGAACTTAGTTCAAATAGAGCAAAAGTGCTAAACCGATGTAACATTTTAAACGCAAAAATGTATGGACTGGTTACTATCATAATCTTATGTAGGCGAAGGCCGACTACTTTCCCTAACCGGCAGTCTAGACAACTGGCTCAAGTGCCTATTGCGAGATAGACTCGGCCATTGATAAATGAAATGTCTAGATGGACTGCAATAACATTGCACGCGTCGAAATAAATTGCGGCGAATCCTTAGCCCCTAAATAAAAAAAAGTATGATGCAACGCTAGTGTGAAGCGTACCTGTCACGAACACCAGTATAATAAAATTGGCCTGTCACTTTTCGTTCATATACAGTACGAGACTCTCTCTAAACATAAGTAGTCATAGAATTTAAGATTCGAAATTGATCTAACAATCCGATATATATTATATCTTTATGTATAACGATTTATACTAGAGTTCGGTTCAGATGGATTGAGGGACGAGTTCATTGACCTTTCTCCCATTCCGCCAGATTAAGGCCAATTTGGGGTCTAATTGTGATTAGTTCAATGAACTTTCGACCGTCTGATCAGGGTTTGTAAACATTTATCTTAAATAATATTCACACGTTCAAATTTATCAATGGATTTCGATGTAATTCGGAACGGAGTTTACTTGTGCCCTGGATTAACACGTTGGTTACTATGTTTAATCGCGGATGACACCTCTTAGTTAGAGCATCTAGTAGCAAAATAAACGAAGACAGCGAGTGTCTAGTGACTGAGTGGTGGTAAGGTTACCTCTAATATTGGGACATTATGATAAAATGGTTTCTCTAGTGCGTAATACATAATAGTTCAAAACTTTAGATTTGTTTTTAAACTGCAATAAGCACTATTTATTTGTAAGACTGTACAGCTATAGGAAACTATCTGCATCAAGAAAAAGTGACGCTACTTGTTTAGTACGGAGAAAATCCCTGGCAAAGCCTGCAGGGGCAACGTCAGCACCTAATCTTCTTACGTTTTGCCGCCAGAGAAGCTCTAGCAATAAATAATAATATTCACTTTTCAAGGAATGTGAACATCATTTGTTTGTACTCAAATTAATGTTTACTGTTCAAGAAAAGTGAACATTACTGTGCTATCAGCCAAGAAATATGTGCTTTGTATATTTTGTGTACTTACGCTCACTTTTAATTTCAATAACATGCTTATTTATGGATTGCCTTCAGCCCTTATGGTGCATTTATACCAAAACATGAACGGTGCGAAGTTACGAAGCAAGAAGTACGAAGAAAGAAAAAAAACCCACCAATAGAATCACCTTATTTACTATCTTTTTTTTTTTGCCGGAGTAGTTTGACTGCCTCGGTGGCAAATTTGGTTGTGACCCTTCTAAGCTCAGGAGCGTGGGTTCGATTCCCACCTAGGGCAAATATTTTTGTGATGGACATTTATGTTTGTTCAATGTTTGGGTGTTAAATATATATTTAAGTATGTATTTAAAAATATATATGTATCTATATCAGTCTCTGGCAGCCATAGTACAAGCTTTGCTTAGTTTGGTGTCAAGCGACCGTGTGTGTAATATGTCCCGAATTTATTTGTTTATTTGTTTAATGTTATTGGTGGTTTTTGTCACCGCTACACATCTTGGCACCGTTCATCTTTCAGTGGTAGGCACCCCCTAGAGCACCCATGTGTAGACCATACCTTAAAAACCGGATCCCCACTGACCGACCATGCCTCGTGAAGCACCCTTCTTTCTCGCTCTGGCTGCCAAAGTTATAACGCTCCAATCTGAGATAGACTACCTTAGGCTTGAAAGAAAGAATTCAAAAAATAATGCAACCATCACATGAGACACTACAACAACAATTTTATTGTATCTTTTTGTTATTGTACCCTTATCGTGTACAAGAGTACAATAACAAAGAGTCAAAGTTAAAACATAATAAACATGTATGTTACAGTTGTCCCTGCAGGGTCCAGTGCGACAAAAAAGCTTAGTGCTCAGCATGATGCTGCTAATTTCTTAGCAGAGTTGGCTTTAAACACCCTAGTTTTAGTACCCACACCCGAAACAGTAAGCGAGAACGCTTACTGTCACCTTGTCACTTTTGTTCACCTTGAAGTTAGTCTCGCGTGCTATTCTTAGTCAGTGAGGATACGGCTTAGCTGCCACTAGGGTTACCATTATAAACTTAAATACACCTTTAAAAATGCGAGACATTGCAAATTATGTCTGGACATTTTAGTAGCCAAATGTCCTAATGTATTATTTATACTAAAAACATTTTTCAATATTTTTTCTTTGTATATTAGTCAAAAATCCGGATATGTTTAAATGTAGGACTGAAACTCTGTAATATCCGAATTCATGGTAACTTCAGCCGCGTTTTGTAGTCTTCATTAAAAAAAAACACTTTGCCCTTCGGCTTTACTTACAAATAACCAATGTTATCGTAATTTTCAGTCATAAAAATTTAAAATAATGTTTCCAATGACACTACCTAACTTCTATTTATAAAATCTCTACTGTTAAAATAAACTGAATCGTATTTGATTCGTAACCACTATTTTTTTTCGATTATATTTGCTAAGTACAAAGAGCCCTTATTCTTGCGCGTTCGAGATTATTTCTGTCAACATCTCTTACTAAAAGTCTGATGTGAACGAATTTAGCAGTGATAAGCCCAGTCGGGTTTTAAAAGAAGGCTGTACCAGCCATTATTTTCCTTCAGAAATTGTATTGCAGTATGACTTATGGTGCCGAAACATGGACGCTAACCAAAGAGGCTGTTAACAAAATGAGAGTTGCACAAAGGGCAATGGAGCGTGCCATGCTAGGTATCAGTCTTAGAGACGAAGTCCGAAATACGGAAATACGACGGAGGACGAAAGTCACGGATGTCGGAAACCGTATAATGAGACTGAAGTGGCGCTGGGCAGGACACGTGGCTAGGTGTGGTGATGGCAGGTGGAGTAGAGCCCTGACAGAGTGGTTACCGTTAGCAGACAAGCGCTCCGTCGGCAGACAACCAGCACGATGGGTCGACGACATCAGACCCATCGCGGGTCATGCGTGGATGAGATTGGCAAAAGGAACAATGGCGCGGGGTGGAGGAGGCCTATACCCAGCAGTGGGTCGATACGGGCTGATAATGATGATGATGATGAACTTTTAGGGGGCAGGTCACTGATAGTCTAAATTCAAAATGGCCACCATATTCCGCCAGTGCGAATGCCTAAAAACCGAGATAATGAACAAAACATTTTTGTCGTAAAAATCCAGACGGCGGCAAACGCATCAGCGGTATTTAGTCGCCATTTTGAATTTAGACTACTAGTGACACTTTAAAAATTACAGCAATAAAATTGCTGACAGCAACTTTTGCAAGGTCCATGTTTCCAAGGCTAACCCGACTGGACACCATCAAGCACACCAGAATAGAGCCGGTTAAAACGAAAAGAAATAATGTATTTCATAAAATATAATTGCAAATTATGTGTACCATGGTCTAAAATATGAAATTCAAATTGTGTAATCGTTTATATTATAAATAGGTTGGAGTTCATTCACGACAGTCCGATCGGGTCCATGTTCCTACAAACTATCTTTATTTTTGTTATGCGCAAGTTTTTAATACATGTAAAGGGCTTCGAAACATTGTGGCATATCCACCCGCCGCCATTTTTTTTTAAGTTTCCGCGTACAATTAAACTATTATTTATGGATAGTGGGATACTTATACAAACAAAAAGTATTGCACTATGGGATACCATAGTGCAAAATACTTTTGATAATGATATTTTTCGCTAAAAAGTACTTATTTGATTAATCAAACTGGGAACTATTATTTGAATTTAACAGAATGCGAATACATACGTAATTGCTGCATTATTAGTGATTTTCTTAGTTCTAAGAAGGCGATCTTTACATCTAATTATCTTGAGAACGTAACGCTTTAGGGAACCATAATACAGATACTTTTTGTTTGTATGAGTGTCCCCTACACATATACTACTTTGATCATGAGCGGAAACTGAAAAAAAATGGCGGCTGTTGGATATGCCAGCTTCCATACAAAAATATTCGAACTCCTTTCAGTTAAACGTTTCTTTGTTTAAATGGTTTAATTGTGTCATCTGTGATCAGGCTGGTTTTTTTTTCTTGAACCTAAACTGGTTTTGGTACAGCAACATTACGTTTTTTTTTGCGATCGCTTTGTTGTAGGCGGTCTACTGCAGGGGATACCGAAATAGTAGAATTAATGGAAGTAATGTGTTTTGAATTTTTTTCTCTTCTTACTCAGGTATTCGGCAACCGGTTCAAAAGCGCAGTCACAGGCTTCCAATTATAGACCCCGTAACACGTAAGTGTGGCTTAACTTAACGAATCAGTGGTTTTCAGGCCGAGGGTGGACGACACAATTTTATTGTATTGTGTCGTTAAACTCGGAACTGTTTTACCAAAATTGCGCTCGCTTGGCCCCAGATATTCGTCGCTTAGCTCAGTGATTCTTAACCGGTGCGCGAAATCTTCATTTAATTTATTAGTTGAAATATATACTCAACAAATTGCCCCGGGCGGCAGGTTTCCATGTGACGAGGCGACGCATCGTTAACACATTCGGCTGCAATCATTCTCCCAGTACTGCTTTCCCTCCAACACAAACAGTAGTAGTTAGTAGTTTCCTTACAAACAGTACTAGTACTAAAAAATATGCTCGCTTCGCTCACACATTTATTCTGCTTGTTCACGTAATGATCTGATCTACATTACAAAAGTGGGTGGAAAAACTGCGCTTGCGCATTTTTGCTCATTATACTGTAGTTTCGTTACCCGTTTATCAGTAATACGTATGATCTAATTTTTTTTAAAAAGAGGAAAAAATTACGCTCGCTTTGCTCGCGGCATGATATATTTTGCTCATCAATAAACAGTTAAGAACCGCTGATTTAGGTATATATTTAAATCACAGAACTAGAAAATACTAATAAATCTATTGTTGTGCTACTTTCGTAATTTCAATTTTTAAATTGGTAATTATAAATTCAAAGTTAACCCTAACATTTTGTTTACAGAACAAGACATCTTCTCAGAGATGTATTCATCAGATAGTAGTTTTTTAAGTTCAGATTCGACCGACAGACAAACTCCCCAGCCTGTAAGTATGATATCATTAAAATCAACTATTGTGTTCATTTTAAACTCGAATCATACACTAAGAATTCAACTGATAACTGTCGTTAAATATTAAAGAGTGAAAAACGGACGGTAAGTTCTGTTACACTCTTTGTGTTCAAAAAATAGCAAGCCAACTACAATGGCTTGCTACACTAAAGTTCATATTACAAGAAATTATTCTCATTTAGCACAATAGACAGAAGATCTTTACTAGTGTGATTCGAGTATAGTGTCGTGTAGAACAGCTAACAGCCAAGTATTGTATCTTGCACAGGAGCCCGTCCCTACCCATAGTATCGCTGAGGAATTCTCTAGAATGGTCAACGAAGCAGCGAATCAACCAAGCCTTGAAAGTACTTTAAAGTCGAACTTTGTACCTAAACATATTGAAATGCATGGATCTTCCAAAAGTAACAGTCAACCTCAAATGAATGCAATAACCTCTATGTGCTCTATTAATAATAATGTTATGAAGTCTGAATTAGTAAATATAAATGATAATAGAAATCCGGGATCCGATGCTGCCGTGGAGCCCAGCGAAACGCCCGTGGTGTCGGCAATATCGGACAGTCCCGTTATAGTGCCTAAAATGACTATGAATGTAAAAACTGTTAAAAGTGAGCCGGCTCCGCAGCCGGTATTAGAAATGAGTAAAACAGTAGTTACCGAGAAAGCGGTTCCGAGTAAAGCGGTTCCAAGTAAAGCGGTTTCGAGTAAAGTGGTTCCGAGTAAAGCGAGTAAAGCGAGCTCGCCTCCGAAGGAGATGAACAAGACGTCGCAGGCGCAGGCGCTGCTGGTGGCGGCGGTGGCGGCCGCGGGCAACCAGCACTCCGCGGCCAACCAGCACTCCGCGCTCAATCAGCACCCTGCGACCAACCAGCACCCTGCGACCATCCAGCACCCCGCGGCCAATCAGCACCCTGCGCCCAACCAGCACCCTGCGACCAACCAGCACCCTGCGACCAACCAACACCCTGCAGCCAACCAGCACCCTGCGCCCAACCAGCACCCTGTGACCAACCAGCACCCTGCGGCCAACCAGCACCCTGCGATCAACCAGCACCCTGCGACCAACCAGCACCCTGCGACCAACCAGCACCCTACGACCAACCAGCACCCCACGCCCGCTGCGCTGCCCGCACACCTGGCGCTGCTCGCGCCCGCGCCGCAGCCTCAGAGGACGCCCAGAGAGAGGCACCATAAATCAGAGGAAAAGGAAAGACACAAACATCATTTCCACGACAAGGAAATTCTCCCCACATCTGCCAAACAGAATGGTCCAATGCCTACAGGTAAGTGACGTTTTATTATTACTTATGGTGTTTGTTATTGCGAATAAGACCATGTTTGACCACCAACCCGCCACTTGGAAAGCGACGATGTTAACGAAGATGTGTTAACATTTTGGAAGTTGCATCCGATTGCATCTTTCCTGTTCTGTTGGTTTTATAGCACGTTAAAACCGTTCCCTCATTTGTCGGTGCTGGCAATGCGATGCCGTTAATTCCTTTCGGATTTCATCCCGCCCTGCTCATCGGTTTCATTAAAGAATCTATATAAATCGTACACAAAACGAAAGGAACCTCATCGAAAAATGGGGTTATGCGGGAACGACAATCAAATTACTACCTAATCAGTAAGTAGGTAGGTAGTAATGTGCATACTAAAATTTTATCATATCTTGAAAACGAGAATACTGTTTATTAGCAAACTCATGTATCTACTTCGTTTACAACTGTGTGTTGCACTTATGTAATTGTGAAACGTGGCCGCCCCTATGGAGCGTTAATTGGCATGTTCTACTTTAACGGAACTGGCTCCGATAACCTGGTCAAAGTTCCAGTTCGCGTATGTATACGACCATTGAACTCGTAAGAAAAATCTGCAACATTCCACACACATTTATTTTATACAGTACTTCTTATATATTTACTAAAAACCTCTACTCCTTACGATATCCCTGACTACTTTAGTTCCGTGCCTTATTATTCTTTATTTTATTGCAAACACAAATTCAATTAGGACTCGAAATGGCGATAATTTTGAGCAGTCTCGGATAAATTAGACACAGATGCTTAGTAGCCGACTAATCGATACCTGATACAAAAATAAAAATATACCCTGAGCTTGTTTTGAAAAACTGATGGAATAACGTATGATGTATCTTGTTTCCCTGAAATGGTTCCCGTCCTTGTGTGAATTAATCGACCTGGCGGCTCAGTGACCCCTGCTAGTTATATAAGCTTTGACTGTGCTCGTGTCATAATCTCGCTACTGGGAAATGTCACGTCTACACACGAGCCAGCAAATTTCAACTCAACAATCTAAAACGGTTAAAAATTACACTCAAATACTAATAGTCTTGATATGCATAGTCGCAACTTGGCAAAACCGCTTACAAATGGCATCTAATCTAAAGAATTGTAAAATGTATTTTTTTTTACAAATTTACTGTTTTATTACAATAGTAAGACGGGTAAAAAACGTGCTAGATGTGCGTCCCTGCTGTGTATTTGTCGCAGTCGCAGCGCTTTTATTTTTTACCCGACTGCTCACAGAAAATGATGTTCTTGGCTGCGTAGGTAAATTTTTTGACCTGTGGAGTGAGAAGTGTCGTGAGATTTTGTTATGCTACAATTTAGAGTCAGAGTTTTACGTTTTACTTAAAGTTTATCCTTATTTTCTCCAACCATCCCATTTTATATTCTGTTATATGATTGTTAGGCGCACTCAATATTATTTAAATTTCTGACACCATCACCGATTTCATTTTATCTTAATGAGTGATAGGTCATTATAAGATCTTTTCCCTATATCTTATCTGTCCTACATCGTTCGCTCTTTTGCTATACTCAAAACATTCATGCTAAATTCTGATATCTTAAAACGAAATATGGATAGTAGACTGTAGAGTAATAAAGATTGCGTTGCGGTTAATTTTTGGGGTTCCGTATTCAAACAGCTATTGATTAACGCGGTTGCTTATCGAGAGTGAACGTACCTAACGTAAACGCAACTCTGCGGTATAGTTTCCTGTCTTAGGTTTCAACATTGATTTTCATACCTCACCCCTACACCGCAAGTAAAGACTGTGCATTCCCTGGGATTCCTAGGTCCCCCAAAATCCATGTATACAAGTTATATCTTTTATCGGCGAAGCTGATAAACCCACAGAGCTGGGATGTAAAAGATAGACTATGACAATTTGCTAACGATATAAAAAAAACGTTTGCGCATGCGTGACTAAATTAGCGTTGTGAAAAGTACCAATTATTTTATCGATGGACCAATAATGGTTCTCTCGGTTCTTGTCGATAAACATAATCGCATACAAGCTGAGTTCTTTTCTTGCTGCCAAAGCAGTTGAGCTAGACGAAAGAGTTAAGATTTCAGTGTCACCATGTATCGAAATTAACATAGGCACAGTAAATTAGATCAATGTATGTCCCTGATCAATATTAATCGTAGTTGAACTTCAAAGTTGTATTTGTATGGTCTACTTGCTGGCGAAATACAATTTAAGAAGTGACATTTAAGCTCTGGGTGGCATTGACTTGAAAATGCATATTTGTTTATGTATTGCATCTATTAGCCGTTTTCCCACTTGCCGGCATGGCCCGGCTTGACACGACACGGCACGGCCCGACACAGCACGCACGACCGCATCATAGACCCGGATCTAGTGGGAAGACCTTCGGGAAATTTGTCCCGGAGGATGCCGAAATTATAATCTAAATGTGTTTATCTAAAATATTATGTATGAACAATTTAAGTTATTTAAATATTATAATGTTTATTGATAAAAAAAATCATCTTTTACACAGCGCCAAGCATCTAGCGCGCGTTGTTCCATCGATTACCTATTCATTTGACTTCAGAACGCCAAGTTAATGTTAAGTTTTTAAACACATCTTAAGTTGATTTATGAACGTTCTTGCTGCGTTCTAGCAGGATCCGTTATATTTTTTGGAAAGTAAAGCATCGTTATGGCCTTTTCTGTCAATGCAATAAATACTACTTGACCTGTTCATTTAAAAGAAATTACTTAAAGAAATTACTGGAATAACAATAAAACATAATTTAGATAATAATAGAAAACTGCTAAATGGTGTCTAATCTTATCTTAAAATATATAAATCTCGTGTCACAATGTTTGTCCTCAATGAACTCCTAAACCACATAACCGCGAACGAAGTCGCGGGGTGACAGCTAGTTATTTAATATATTAGTAATCTTGTTACTTATCATTGTGTGTTTTCTGAATAAAAATAAATAAAAACGGTATCGATATAAGGATAGGTATAGGGATCAGTAAAAAAATCTAGATAAAACATTTTTTATTACTAAAACGAAACGCGACTTTTCGTGTTCTTACAAACTTTCAGTTGAAGTTTCAGTTACGTATTTTCACCACATTACTGAAATGGGAAAAGGGGAAGGAGATCCAGCGCGGGAAGCGGCGTAGTAACTATTTATCGATCGAGCGAACTAGGCGTCTATGCTTCAGCTTGAACAAAAATGCTTTCATATGTCTAATTGTATAGATTTTTGAAGTAGAGTAGACTCTAAAGGAGGGCAGACGTCGGCCGCGAGGTCTACAGCTCACAGGGCCACTAGTCTAATCTGTGTCACGTCATCGGCGCGAGCTGAAGGGCTATTCCTACGCGTGAAATGAGATGAGATTTTATCTTGGTCACTCTCACACCTATGACGTTTCAAACGAGAGCAACAAGGACGAAAAAAGATGAGATGCAAATCTCAAATCTCCGAATAGGGCCACTGGTGCGTGTCGGCGGGAGCCGCCGGTGAGTGTCTGCGCTGGCGGTGTCGGTAAGTGGAAAAACGAGATATAGGGTCAACTGGTACAATTGCGTCTGTGGGGCAATTACGTCTATTGAGAATAACTGACAAGCCCTTCAAAAATTAGGCAATTTACGCTATCTAGTACAGATTATTATAACTAAAGTTAGAAAAAAGAATTAGGTGCTACACAATGCAAAAGGGGCGTAATTGGGCGAAGAAAAACCGCCATTTTAAAAAATAAACATTTTTGTGCGTGGCGTATCCGAGCACGTGTGCCTAAACATCTGGTTTTATTTCGAGTGTTCTTGAGAGTTCAAAGCTTTTTCTATGGATGAGTACACAAAATATGAAAAATTTATTACATAGACATAAATATTTGCTCTGAGAATAAAGTTTTTTTTTAAACGAGTTGAAAATTTAGGTTCGGTTTTTTGAGTTGGGGCAATTGCGTCTGCCTGCTACCATGGGGCAATTGCGTCTATGTGACGTATTAGCCCCCAACTTCAGATATCAAAAACATTTCATGATGAATCTACTTCAAAAAAAGGATGTTATAAATTCGATCCGTAAGTAATAAAGCCAACTTTTTAATTTTTCGTAAATACTTTACCTACCTACTTGATACTGGTAAAATACAAATAATACAAAAATGTTAGATACATTTGTGTGGAGCCAGACCTGGGAAAATAAACTCTTTAATTCATTTGCCTCCCTGAATTAGCAATTCATAATGTCACTACGGACGATATACTTACACTCATTCGAAAGTAGAGTAAAACATCAATTGTTCATATAAAAATGTTTTCACCCCTTACAATGTTCATGGAGCAAATGCTTCATAAAAGAAAAAAAAAAAAATAGACGCGGTTATCCCATCAATGAGAGCATTTTTAATTTTGAAACAGTACTTTTTTCTATAACGGTTGTTAAAAATATATGGAAAACTTAATAAAAATCAAATTTACTTACATACAAAATTGTCAGATAGTCATAATTTTTATAAATTGAAATACATAATATTAAGATAAACTGACGCAATTATCCCAGATGGAGTAAACGCGCGTAAAAATACACCTCGAAAAAAAAAAATGATGTCTTCAACTGTTGAACAATTGTAAATTAAAGGCCAAAAATAATAAAATCAATGTTGTTTTATTAAGATGGACTCATCATTATGTAAAGAAATTGCCTAGATACCTACGTAAATAGCTCATCGACAAAACTGAGTTAAAAAAAAATAACTCAATTACTCCAGTTGACCCCACATCTGTATACATTTTTGTTCCCCTTACTGTCGTGTCGGGCCGGGCCGGGCTGGGCTGGGCCGAGCCGTGCAAGCAAGTGAAAAAACGGCAAATGCCTAATAAAATTTGATAAACACTATCGACTAATTATCGATAATAGTGACGTCATAATTTTATCCAACTCTAGTGAAAAATAAGCGTATTCACATACAGAATATTTTTTGCATTTCATCATCAATTCTACTTTTATCTAGGAAATATATAATTACGAAGAAAAGATAACAATGATTTTGATTTTGGAATTCATTTGTTATTTTTTAGACAAAAACAATGTAAACATAAACATCATATTTACCTATGAAACGACAAATCTTTCGGTTTATATCTTGCGTTCACATAACAGTCGCTAAACGCACAAGATGACATAACTGTTATTTTATCACAACTGCTCCATGAATTAACTTAAAATTATATTAATAGAAAATATTAATCATAGAATTTTTTGCCGGCTGCTCTGCGGTGCCGTGTCATTAATGATATAAGAAAGAGAAGCTCACATTTAATTTGTTGGCGCTCTGTTTCTCTCTTGTGAAGTTTCCATTTCAATGGAGAGTTCTCTTTCCCATGCTTCATTGGTCTTTTGCGAAGCTATAAAAAATTTAGGTCTGTGGTTAAAACCATATAAATCTTTTTTGTACCGAACTTGGCACCTTTCGTTCTGTTTCGGGATTAACGTGACTTGTTGTATAAAATACCTATTTTTGAGAAATGCCACAGAGATAAGCTCCAAAAAGCCTCGAATAAGCTCCACTTAAGCTCCTCACCCATAGTTGTTATCCCACACTTTTGATCATGGACGTACCTACGTGGGGCAAGGTTTCTGCTACTCGAAATTAAACGTGTAGGTTTTTCAAGTTAAAAATAATGGTTGCATTCAACAATATCAGAAAACCGGCTTGTCGGGCTTTGCAAAATGAGTGTGCCATTGTGCATAGCAAGAGGGTTCTGGCAGCACAAAATAAATTGAAAACAAAATACCTAGATTTTTTGCCAGAACCTTCGCAGCTTATTAGAAGAATATAAAGATCAGAAAGTGAATAAAAAGCATTTTTTAATTTCCACTATGTACTTATCGAGTAAGTAGGTAAATTTACTTCTGCCCTCAGATCAACCTAGAGAATAAGATGGCGCACGGCGTATGATTTAGGTGAAGCTAAAAACTATCCCAAAACTACGCTACTGTCGTTTAGGTACACAATACGTACACATTGACGCAAAAAAAACTACGCTACTCGCTTGGTCATTCTTACCTCGACATTATCTGCATTGGTTTATGGTGTCATTTCGTGTACATAAATATACATAGTGCATTATAAAAGTGTGGCCAGGGACCCTATTCGGAGATTTGAGATTTTCATCACATCTTTCTTCATCCTTGTTGCTCTCGTTTGAAACATCATAGGTGTGAGAGTGACCAAGATAAAATCTCATCTCATCTTACGCGCAGGAATAGCCCCCCAGGGCTACATTTTGAGGTTCTTTTTAAAAACTGTGCAGTTTTTTTACAAGTCAATTTTGAAAAAGCCGTAACATTAAACTCTTCCAAAAATGTGCAGTTTTAGAATATTAAATCTACTAAGTACTTATATTGGAACGGAAATGGCTAACGTAGAGTTTGGGAATTAATATTAGTTAACGTGCAATTGTAGATGTTTTTCATAGCAACATTGCCGCATTACGCACACAAAAAAATAAAAGTGGCTTCAGCGAGATATAACGTAGCGTCTTTTCTCTAGGTTGATCTGAGCTTCTGTCCTACTCCTAAAAAATCTGGGTACGCCCATGGTTTTGACCGTTACACGAAAACTTTTAGTTTTCGTAAAGCTCTATACATTTCAATAAATCTGCCGGAAACTAGGTTACATTTTATTTCGTTTTTATTGTTTAAGGTAAAAAAATAGTTAACAAATTATGGATAAAAACTGAAATAAAATAATATGGCAAAAACATTATAAATTTGCTAATCCAAACATTGTACACAGCATTGTTATGATGACAGATTTTTGAAATTATAGGTACAAATTTAGATAATAAATATCGAGTTCGTCTTATGCATCAGTACAAAAACAATCAATATAATTGGCACATGATGGATCGGGTTGTTACGCCCCACATTGTTATTTGAGGAAGGAATATTAAAAAGCGTGCAAGCAGGTCGACGATTAGATATCTTAGGTGTAGTAAAGCTAATGTTTGTAAGGAATTCTTCACTAAGCAAGCCGTTCACAATCTTGTGGGGAGAACACATGTCAGTGATTTTACGTCGCTGTGTGAGTCGGCTTTAGATATAGGAATTTACAACACTAGATCTTCATACTCGGGAAGAGCTTTCCTAAAGCCTAGTTCAATACAAAATGTTGTCTTAGAAAACGGCGTTGTATCAATTCAATTTTACCTCTATCTAAATAGGCATCCAAATAAAGGAATAATATTCTAGTTGTGACCTGACTAACGATGAATAGAGTATACTAGCTGCGCCCCGCGGTTTCACCCGCGGTTAAAAAGTATCCTATGTGCTATTCTAGACTATAATCTATCTCTGTACCAAATTTCATCCAGATCTGTTCAGCCGTTCTGGCGTGAAAGAGTAACAAACATCCATACATCCATTCTTACAAACTTTCGCCTTTATAATATTAGTAGGATTGACCGCCTCAAATTGTTAAGGTTTAGCTGTGTGCATAACAAAACCCAATTTTTTGCTTGCTTTTGCTGTTGCAGTTTTAAAGTGGAATTTGAAATTTAATTATGAATCAAACCATTCACATATATCTCTACAACGTTGACCTTGTTTGGTTTGACACCCTCAATAGAAATAGGATATTATTATTTATAGTGTTCTTTTTTTCGTAAAATTAATAAATACTTTGTATTTTAACGTTTAGCGACATGTTGTCACTTTTACACCACTCGTTTAAAATATTAATATTAAATTGGAGCAGTCTACAGTCATCTCTTCCTAATAAAGAAATTTATAGGATGGAATGGAATTGGATTTGTATTGAAATGTAAAGAGCCAAACAAAAACGCAAAAAAATTTTCGTCAACTATCTCAAAACTCGCGTAGGTTTATGAGCAACTCGTTTAACTACGGAGCAACTAAATTATTTTTTTCAAAAAAAAAAAAATGGCACCGGCTAAATAAACTTGTGGTGAGAAGCCAACAAAACTTGTTGTCATTTTCTTTAATGTTGGCACTAAACTGTCATTATTCGAATGTTGCCATGTTAGATTTCAATTTTTGTCTGAACTCTCAAAAGTTGTATCACTCGCGTCTTTTCTTTTGCTATTACATTATTTAATCTGACAAGTTTAGATTTTTACAAGAATGTTTGACAAGTTTAAAGTAGCTGTAACTCTTCTCATTAAAAATGAAAGAATGATTATTGTAGAAAATTCTTGTTCTTACTAGTTTAATTAATCTTACAATCGATCGATTGATCCGGGCGTTGCGAAGTTAGACTTGCGCACAACACTATCTCCTTTTGACCGCCTGTCCGCATGGAACGACCCAAATCCAAGATGGCGGCTTTTACTTCACAGTCACTTTGATCATGGCTGCGTTTTAATTTTAAATCTTTGTTTTATATCAATTTTACATTTGAGTCGATCGAATATAGCATTTTAATATACGATTTTAATTAAGCTTTAAACTAAGTGTCAAGTTTCAAGTGTAAAGAGTGTTAGAGTCGAGACATTCTAGATCCTTGAGTGACCTTTTGCCTTGTAGAACTTTCTTTTAGCATATTTTATTGCAAAGTTATCGTATTTAGGTGTTGTACATAGAAGATTTTATTCATTTGCGAATTGTGATAATTTAGTCATCAGTGCCACTGCTACAGTAAAGTGATATTCAGGTACATACGAGAGAGAACTCCCACGTGGAAATACCTCACGTCTCTATTTTTAGAACTCGAACTTAGTTCACCAGAAGCTCTATCCGTGATTTAAAAGCAATAGCCAACAAATTATCTACGTGTCCGTTTGCTTCTTGTCCTTAATCACACGTAATTTCTTGACTGTGCCCCCCTTTCCTGGTACCTACGCGGATCATGTCCGAGTTCGACATTTTGCTTCACGATAATGTATTCGATTTTGTCGTCATCACCATATTTGAATTGAAAATGCTACTAAAACCTATTTCTAGCTCTTCTGTCGTGCTAGATACAGGTAGATAATGGTGAAACCACCACTATGCTTCTGTGATTCGTGTTCAAAAAGAGATTTTTATCATTTTTGTTAAATATTTCCCTTTTGCCATGTCTGCCTGCATTATGGTATATAAACTTACCATAAACTTCATTTTCTAAAGATTGCTTTGTGTTTCTTAGCCTTCATCTTTACCACCCCTGACATTCATAAATGTAAACCTTAGAAAATAGTACTTAGCTAGGCTATTCTTAAATGCCTATCATTGGCCCTGATACTACATCACACATCAAAGCCAGCCTAGGTATGGTTGGCGAAGACATAAATATAGTAACTGTACCTATTCAAGATATTATTGTGATGAATATAGTTCAAAGCTTGGTTTAAATAACCATTTCTTGTGTTCAAAAACTGAAACTACTTGTTTTTTTATAATAATTGAAAAGTGTTGCAATTTTGCATCAAGTAGGTATAAAAAGTTAACGAAATATCTTATAATATTGTTTTTCACATACTTGATTGTGGTGTTCACTAGCAGATCCAGAGGGAAGAGGGTCTAAGGGGCACAAGCCTCCTCTCCCCAAAGAGTAATTCATACTACATAATCGAAAATGTTTTTAGTGCTTGAGTTTACCTACCTTGGTAAAGTTAATGCAAGTTTGCCCAAAACTATATCCTGGATCGGCCACTGATTGTGTCATGGTATTAATAGTTAAAAAAATTAATACCCATCAACAACATTATCACAATTTATTAAATTTGACTATGTGTTAAAATTATAGTTATTGAAATACTTAGTTGTACAAATGACCTATGGTAGTTTTATTCATCTTTGCCGGCCATACTTGTCAATCAATACTTCATTAGTCTACATAGTGTAATATTGTCAACTTGTGCCATAGAGATCTACCTAGTTCTAAAGTAGTTCTGTGACATTAATAGTAATCATTATTTTGGTTTCATTTTCATTTTAAAAATTATACAATCTGTATAAAGTGCATAAATATAAACAAAAAACTTCACAAAGGCTCAAAATGCAAATATTTATGTAATGATATTATTCTCTTGCAGCGATTAGTTCAGTTGATAGTTTCCAACAAGCTATCAGCATATCAACTAGTCCATACAGTCTTCATTCAGCTGCAGAATTTACAAAAAAACAATTGAAAATAAAACAAACGGCACACATATTAGAGCCAAAGTTCCCTGTTGTTGCGACCACATTTAAATTTGAGGTGCCTAAAAAGCTGCATGCGCCTGTACAAGAACACCAACTTACTCCAACAGAACTTTTGTCTGCGAGCATTGAAAAAGTTGCCAGGGAGACAAAAGGCACTGATATATTCCCTGAACGGAGAACTAGTGCATTTGAAGCGCAAGCCAAGTTAACACAGAGCATATCAAGCGTTTGTCGTAATCATCAATCCGAATATAAAAAAATGAAAGATATTAACCTTAACAATCAAACTACAGGTTAGTATTAGTTAGTATAGCTTATTCTGATTCTATGGCATTCATATTTCACTGTTTTGAGTGTTTGCTCAGGAGTTGTGTCTAGTGTTTGTTGACTGTGAGAAAATGTTGCTTCTGTAAGACCTGGGGTGGTCTGGAGTCTCTGTAGTGTTTCTAAGTAGACTGGTGATATATCGGAAGTGCTGAGAGGTTTACATAATGATGCGACATTAAAGTTTTAAACGTTACCGGCAATTACCTCTCTCACTTGTGATTTGCCGATGTAATTGACGTTATGATGGAGTAGTGCATGAAATGCTGACCAGCCTAGCTGATGCTTCTCGACAAGTTTGCCTCGGGATGAATTTTGATAAAACAAAGAATATGATTAACATTCTTTTGAGAAGGAAATTGACAAAAGAATTCAGCTGGGCTGCGTTTCGCAAAATTCGTCACGGCTTGTTGGCCTAAAGACGAAAGCCTGCGATCTGTGCATCCTATCTGTGTGTTAACCTACGAAGCTGAAACGTGTATGCTATTGGTTAAGCTAGTCCATCAGTTCAGTCATTCAACAAGCTAAACTCGGGTTTTTTTTATTAAAAACAAAATCGGAATTTAGGTTATCTGACAGAACTCAAACAGCTCAAAGGATAGCAAGCTGAATTGGCAATGGACTGGCATATCCGCAAAATAAATGTTGAGGTAGACGGGTTCTAGAATAAAGGTCGCGTATCGGCGAACGTAGAGTAGGGCGCCATGCGTCCAGATACACATGTCGCAGCCAACTAGCTTAATTAGCCGTTCTCAAGCCTACAAACAGTCTAGCCCTTTAATTAAACGGCGCCGTTCAACTTGCGGCCTGATGATATTTAGCCATCAAATAGCTAGGAAAAATGACTTGGATCGATAACGTGCAGCTTGCCTAACCTGGTCATTAGGGTAGAGGAGGTTTCGGGCTATAATGAAAAAAAAACAAACGCGTTGGCGAAGCGAAGCGGAGCTCCCGTCTTCTGCATCCACTTCTGGCATAATTGATCTAAATCGGATTTGCTCTGATAGACGAGTTTGACAGGACAAGTTTTGGGGTATTATAATATCATATCATCAGAATTGAGTTTCGTTTTGTGTATTTTCGGATTTTACTTTAATCATAACTAATTCAAAACATTTATTCAGTCAAAGATTAGTATCTTTTGTGAAATGGTCACCTTTTGTATGAATGGCCTGACCATCAGCCAGCCAGCTTATTAAATGTTCCATTAGACGCTACGGCTGCTAGTTGGACGGCGTCGTTTAGAAATAAGGCTAGGCTGTTAAATGGGTGGCTGATTAAGCAAGTTGGCTGCAACAGATAGACAACCTGCTTAATGCATGAAGTAGATTGGCATGTGTCAATAAAAAAAAACATCTTTTGTCCTGTAGTGGACAAATATTAAGTAGGCCAATGATTATGAATATTTTATTGCGCTTTTCCTAACCTGAAAATGTATTTTTTCGAGATTGTAATAAGTAAAACTCATTTAATTGTATTGTTTTAAGATCCAGACACTGCCAATGGAAACACTGCTGAATTAACCGAGATTGTCAAAGAAGACTTAAATAAGAATGAGAAAGCTGTAAAGAATACTAGGAATAGCGGTGAGAGAGCTGCAAAAATGGTGGCAGCAGCAACCGATGACGAAGTAACTGTGAAGCAAACCGAATCATGTGAAAATGGGAAAAATAATGAGACTGATAATAAAGTAGTAAAAGTAGCAGAGGAGATTCAAACTAAAGCTGTAGAGGTCGAGGTGAAGCCCCCAGAAGTGCCCGAAGAGAAACCAGAGAAGACGGTCGAGGCACCTATTACGCCTGTCCCGGCACCTATTAAGCCTGTAGCGGCACCTACGTCTGTCGCAGCACTTATTACGCCTTTCGCCGCAGCTATTGAGGCTATTGCTGCACCTAACAAGCCTGTCGCGGCACCCATTAAGCCTGTCGCGGCATCTATTACGCCTGTCGCGGCACCTATCACGCCTGTCGCGGCGCCTATCACGCCTGTCGTGGCACCTGTTGTGCCAGTCGCCGCACCTGATATACCAGTCGCCGCACCTATTACGCCTGTCGCGGCACCTATTACACCTGTCGCGGCATCTACTACGCCTGTCGCGGCACCTATTACGCCGGTCGCTCAGCCACCACCGCCTGTTTTTGTACCCAAGTACCTGTACACTGATGGTGAGTTTCCTGGCGACTTATTTAAGATGGTGAAGCCCCCAGAAGAGAACGAGGAGAAAATTGAGGAGAAGCCGGTCGAGGCATCAACTACGACTGCCACTCCAACAATGCCGCCAGTTTTTGTACCCAAATACAAGTACACTGATGGTGAGTTTCCTGCCTACTTATTTAAGGTTATTCACAGTTGTCATAAATAATGCTAAATAACTGTTATACAGTTCTCGTGACATAAAACTATAAAAGTACTGAGAGTATTACAGGTATCACGGCGTTCTCTTTTATAAAACCCAAACTTTTTAATGCAAATGTTATTTTAAAAGGTTACTTGCTTGTATAGCCTGGTCAGGAGGTCGCCAGCCATATATTGAAATAAATACTCTTGTTGTTCTATGACACTTTCACTGACATTAAAAACAAGGTTTTTTTTTTTATATTTAAAATAAACATTTCTTGTTCCAGACCAGTGGTCACCCTTGAACAAAAGCGGCAAGAAAACTTATGACATTGGATTGCTCAAGCAAATCAAGGAGGCTCCTCTTTCCAAGAACAAGCCCAATGCGCCTCTGCTGGAAGCATGCAATGTAATTAGGGTAAGTACTGGACATTATTTTTCTCTTTAATTATATATGTGAAAAATTATTTTTCTCATACCTGAATGTTTTTAGACTTCACCAATGCAGGAACCTATGTCATTCGCTCCTACCTTGAGGCCAATGAACGACTCGCTGTTCCCTCCATTCGCCAAGGGCGGCATCATGGGCAGCCCCAGAAATGCAACTCCTCGCGATCCAAAGAAGAATGTGCCAGGAGGTAATAAACTTGATTATTATTAGGACCTTACATTCTAGAATATAAAAGGTAACAGCAGTATTTGATGTCCTAAAATGTAGTTGATATGCTTTTTGAAGGTAAGGGCAGTGTAAAACTGTCCCCATCAGGAGGTGGCAACAACCTTCATAAACCTGTTATTCACGTGTCATTATCTTTGCGTGAAGACGTGAAACTCAAGGAATCTGATTCTGCCTGGAAACCAACTCGGTTCAGGAAAGACCCCGTTTCAGAAGAAGATCAAAAGAACCAGGTATTGTGTTTTTATGACTAGCTTTTACCCGCGACTTCGTGAACTGAGTAGCCAAAAATCTTCGTTGTATACTGTAACTGTTAGATTACTGAGTTACATTCGATTTTACAATATTTTTGTGAAATACATATACGGTGACTAATTGCCAAATTTCATTAAGTTCCGTTCAGCCGTTTAGCCGTGCGTCAAACAGACAGACAGACATAATATAATTATCATCGTTCTTGTAAATTTATTGACGAACTTTTCAGAGTGGCGGCGCTTCCTGTTCGCTCTGTGCAAGTTGCGTCGCTCCTCACTGACTTTTTGTAATGTGATTGTAACCTTAGTAACAGCAGTTTGTAACAAGAACTGACGTGTCTTTTGTAGGAGGTGTACAAGCAGTTCAGAGGTATTCTGAATAAACTTACGCCACAAAAGTTCGAAACTTTACTTGATAAAGTGAAGAATCTTGAGATAAATACCCAAAAACGTCTAGAAGGTGTAATCGATTTGATATTTGAAAAAGCAATTGATGAGCCCAATTTCTCTGAAGCTTATGCAGCAATGTGCAACAAATTATCCATGCTAAAGGTAATCAAACTGATATTTCTACAATACTATTTATTTATATCGTTTTAAAAAGAATCTCTTAATTTTTTGTTAGTATATTAGATGCTAAAAAGAAATTTATTTCAGGTGCCTGCTGATAATGCAACGAACCCTGATCAGTGTGTAAACTTCAGGGCCCTCATTATCAACAAATGTCAAAATCAATTCGAAACTAATAAAGCCGACGGACATGTGCTGAA
Organism: Peribatodes rhomboidaria; assembly: GCA_911728515.1. Taxonomy (NCBI): domain Eukaryota; kingdom Metazoa; phylum Arthropoda; class Insecta; order Lepidoptera; family Geometridae; genus Peribatodes; species Peribatodes rhomboidaria. The sequence continues at coordinate 18,212,181 of OU452166.1, forward strand.
ATTAGAAAAGGAGGCCAATGAGTGCACTGATCCCGTAAGTTAAATGTCATTCGATCAAAATAGTCTTAGGTTTGGATTCCACATTTACTATAGATTAGTAAGAGATAGTAACGTAAGTATCGGTGGCTTTATTTGTATGAAGATTCCGCGCTAGCCACTCACTGTCGCGAAACACAGGCAACAGCTTCATTATCAATTCATTAATTATTGATTGGAATACGACACCGCTCGACCTCATGAATTTATATTCACTGAGCTTGTGGCTCTATGGCTCTGATTAAAAGAATAATGTTTATTTTCAGAATAAAAAGAAGGAACTTCTCTTGATGATCAATGAAGAGAACAGGCGCGTCAGAATGAGATCTGTTGGAAACGTCAGATTTATCGGTTAGTAACTAAACTACAGTCTTACTGTCCAACTTTAAAATACCTGAAGTGTGTTATTGCATTTGCGAAATAATAAAATATTTCTTTGTACTTGTTTGATGGTAACTAAACTATAGGTAGGCCATGAATCATAACATGCTGGCATGCAATTTCATGTCAAATGTTTTAAGATAAACATTTGGTTACTAATGTTGTTCAAGGTGGCTTTGCGTGCGGCGAAATTAATTCCTGATAAATCTGTATAACTAAGAAGCGACTTTATTTCCAATTTATCCCTGACTTATTTATTTGTAGCTATCAAGTCTAAATTACTCTATATTTTTTTGTAGGTGAACTATACAAACTGAAGATGTTAACATGTAAAATTATGGCTTATTGTATGAAATACTTGATCGAAAAATTGGAAGAGGAAAAGCTCGAATGCCTCTGCAAGCTTCTCACGACTATCGGCGAACAGATCGAAATCGAAGAAACGAATCAATTAGACACCATCTTCAAGAAGATGCAGGAGATTGTCGACCGCAAATCTAACAAGATTAGCAGTCGTGTGAAGTTCATGATTCAAGATGTGATCGCTCTTAGGAAGAGGAAATGGGTGGGGAAGAGCGTAGTCGATTCTCAGCCTAAGATGATGGATCAAATTCAGAAGGAGGCTGAGCAACAACAGCGCCACATAGAGGTATGTGTACTCTCATTAGTATAGTCTGCATAATTTAGTCTAGCGGTGACAGTTGTCTACAATGTCTACATAATGTAGTCTAGCAGTGTCACATGTCCACATACCTTATTCTAGTAGTGGTAAATGTTTCCATATATAATAGTTCAGTCTATAGCTATATGTCTACATAGTTAAGTGTAGCAGTGACACACGTTTACATAGTATAGCAGTGATAAATATCTGTATAATTTAGATCTGCATAATTAAGTCTAGCAATGCTGCTAGTCCAAGCAACCACTTGCATTTCCTTGTTATGTGGAGCAAGATACCATTTTCATGTTATTGCAACTTTTGGGTTTTTCTTATGTATATTATAAAAAATAAATACTGGAAACGTGCTCGATTGGCGTATCATGTTACTTACGTAACGTAAAGAACTTTTTCCAATTATATTGAGTTTATATAAAAAACCAACTCACCATTGCTGCTTTGGTCGCATAGGTTACACTACTAAAGTTACACATGACCTGAATTATCTCACATCCACATTACATTTTATCAGTTGTATAAACACTCATTGTCTCAAATTAAAAAAAAAAACGTCTTATCGTCGGTGTAATAAGGGTTCGCAGTAAACTGAGGATCCCTTATAGTAAAGTTACGTCGACACTGTACCACTATCAGGAAACTTATAGGGGTGGAATATTGCGAAATGAATTCCTACTATTAACCTGGCCTAGTCATCGGTCGTGGAACCGACGGCCGATGGGCCAGAACCAGAAAGATTCTCGAGTGACGACCATGAACCGGAAGACGGAGCGTGGGAAGGCCTCCCACAAGGTGGAACGACGACCTGGTCGCTGGAAGCCGCTGGATGCGGGCAGCGCAAGACCGGTCGTTGTGGAGATCATTGCGACGGGAGGGCTTTGTTCAGTGGACGTCTTCCGGGCGGGGTAGTGTCAATACCATTTGAGGAATAAAGTTCAAATTTCATGACTTCCAGAAATTCCAAGAGAATTAGTGGTAGTGGTTTGACTTGTGTACTGATTCCTAGAACAATGCGTGGATTTTAATATCGTAAATAAATGACTGCCTCATCTATTCCCGTTTCGGAACTTACAAAAACATATTGTTCTAAAGTAAACCTTGTGCAGCTCATGAATGTTTCAGATGAATTTTAAAGATCCCATTATTCTCACGTCTTTTACAATAAATCGAATACATTTATCATGGATACTATTCGATTTCTTTGGAGTTGACGTTATGATAATATGAGATAATGAGAGTAATAATCGACCGAGCGAGCGTCAGCGAGCAAAGCGTCTATGCTCCAGCTTCAGATCCGACATTTTCTAAAAAAAAAAAATTTGAAAAAAAATCTAAGTATATTTAAAAATCATTAAACCTACTCACAAAAATAACAAAATGCGCCCTGTAAAGCAGGACAGACGTCGGCCGCGAGGTCTGCAGCTCACAAAGCCACTAGTGTTGGTTAGAAATGTTTTTTTTTAACATTAATGTTTTTTTTTGCTGTTTCATTATGATGAATGTATTTGCAGTTGATGAACTCTGGTCCGATGGGCGGCGGCGGTGGCGGCGGCTTCCGTCGCGACGATGGGCGCGGCAAGCGCGGCGGCGACAACAGGAGGCAGAATAACCAATTCATGGACAATGCATGGAAGAGTCCAAGGACCACCACTTTCCCAGTCGATACTTCTAAGCTCAAAGCAGTCACGCAAAAGGTATGAACTGAAAATTGTTAGATATTGAGGGATTTTCAGGTTTCTTATTCAATTTGTCGGCTTAACGTGTGCGTTGCAACAATATTTTGTCGCGTGCCCATTCTAAGCCACAATCACTTTTAGAATAACTTCCAGTGGTTACATGTTACACTGATTTAACACGCGTGCGGTGCGTCTACAAACTATCATCTTCTTTGTCATTATCTAAGTTTAACCATTGAACTTGGCAACTTTTTGCTGATAAGGGTTACACGTGTAATGTTTGCAAACTAAGTATACCACTTAGTAATAGCATAGGATAGAAACTAATAATAGTCGTGTAACTTCTTGTAAATAGTACTAATTTATCAAGTGATAGCAAGGAAATTGTGAAAGCAAACTCTAAGCACTAAACCCATAGAGTTGTGCAGATGACTTCATACGTAGGCATCATACATGAACCGAGTGTTTTTTGACTCTTGTTATAATTGAAATAATACCATTAGCGATAGGAGATGGAGAGATATCTGCTTTCTTAAACTTTATAGCTTCACAGAGTTTCACACGATACACTACTGTTGGCAATCTCTATACTATGGTAATAGTTCACTGTATGTCGACGTAGGTACAAAGTGCGCCAGTCGTCAACCATGACATCGATAGGCACGGTTGCGTCAGGGCTTGGAAATAATGTAAAAATTAACCTTACAATTCATGTACTTACTGGTGAAAAAAATAATGTTATGAATCAAAAGTGATTTGCTATTATTTTCGTTGACGCGTAAAGGCGACGAACACGATTGCAAATTATTATGCAATTTATTTCACAATTTACAAAATACTGTATTTCCAATCCCCAACTTTAATTTTACGCCGGATTTTTTGTAAAAACCCACGATCATGTTTAATTTAAAAATACTTGAATAAAATTGATCATCATTCATCATTTTTATCAACAACTTCGGATAAAACACCGACTGATTCATTTTTAACTAAGACCGAGTCTTATCTTGTGTGACGAAATGATATGGGCATCCTCAAAATTGCTTGTCATTAGCCTGTTAAGGTTTTGATAGTATAACAAAGAAAGTTGTTGCATTTAGTTGTTATAACTGAAATGGACAACTGCTAAAACATTAGACTAAAATAATAAAAATTAATTATTGACAGACATAATTAGTACAACCTTCCCAAAATGTCTACTTCCAAAACAACTATTTTGCATCAAATTCCCAGATATACAAATTTTCCAAAATGTTTTCCTCCCAATTTGACAACTTATTGGAATTGGGAGAAAGACGTTTTGACACCAGTTGTCCCATTTCAAGCTAAACACATTAAGGTAACTTGTAGGCTATTATAAAATCCGTATTATATTATATTGTAAGTAATGTGTGAACATTTGGTTAATTTCGACAAATTTGATTCCACAAAGTGTGTGTGATGTGAAAGGCACTTCTAGGATGTACGCCTATAAATGAATGGAAAAAAATAACTTGTTTATTACTTAACAGACAAATATAATGAGTATGTTACTATGGTTTGTTTTCAGAACCTGAATAATATTAAGTTGGCTCCTCATCAGTCTGCGTGGAATCATGGATCAGGCACAAAGGCTCAAGTTCAAGCGTCAAGCAATTCTCAGATTAGTGTTACCAAAAACATGTACAGTGTCCTAGAGAATGTGCAGGCTGATCCCACTTCTCTCAGAGGTAAGTTACAACATAGAATATAATTATAAAAGAAAAAAAAAATTTTGCTTTAAATACAGTAATTATTATCAACTAATGTGCAGACATGTTTTCAGCAAATCGTGATATGATGCCAACCTACCAACCTAAAGGAGTATCAGTGGAGCGGTCGACATTTAGCTCTAGATCAGACTTCAGTAAGTGGAGAGATTTACTAAATAAATGTTAAAATATACAGCTCTATAGACTAGGTTCCATAATATTCTATACATCCCTATTTCTCAGCTAATGTTGTGATGTGCTGTGATGCAGCAGTTTAAGCAGCATGCTATAATATAAGTAAGAAGTAGGATAAAGTCATAAGTAAAAATTTCCTTATTCATTGGGTATCGAAGATACACTTATAAACGTCAAAGTTATAAAAATGTAAATGTTGTACCACCTTGTTTGGATAAAAAGAAAAAGAACCACTACCCAGAAGAGCAGGCAAGAAACTGCGGGGCATATTTCTTTCAAATATTTGTCAACATAGTCTGGCTTAGAACTGGTAGGTAACAAGAATACCTGTGATACCTGGGGCAGGGTTTTAGTGAAATATATCGTTGCAGACGTGACCGCCGCCGCCGGCAACCGGTCCGGTTCAGTGGGCGTGGCTCGGTCCAACTCGGACACGCGCAGCCAGAGCAGCGCGCCGGCCACGCCGCCGCCCGCGCCCGAGCCCGCGCCCGAGCCCGCTCTGCCGCAGGAGCCCATCACCGACGACAAGATGAGGAAGTTCGTCAAGTCCACCATTGACCTCTGCGTCATCAACATTGATAACGACGAGCTGGTACAAGACGTCAAGCAGCTCTTCCCACCGCAGTACCACGCGGCTGTCGTTACCGAAATACTGAACGTTATTTTGGAGAAGTAATTATCTTTGATTTTGTTTGGTTTAAATATGATGACAGTTTCAAGCAGTTTGTGATTGGTGACTGCCTCTCTCGGCTGGTCCGGCTAAACTGTGTCTGAAGATCTACTCCATAACTGTGGCGATTCTTTCTTTCTTTTTTTTAATCAAACCATCCCTGTCCGGACACCATTATAAGTATATGCTTACCGTGTGTACTTATAAGTGTCCTATTTCACATGTCTCTTTTTTTCACAAGTCTTTTTCCCTAGGAAATTCTTGGTCTTGGTCCAATTCGAGGTCTTGGAAATATAGTAAGATTTTATATTCAAAATAATGTATCTCGAAAGTATATTTGTCCGAATTTTTTTGATACTGTGTTTGTGGTCGTGAAATAAACGACCCCTAAGTAAATAAATAAAATAAACATATATGTAGGTGTATAAAAAAATATTTGTATTCTTCAGGAGGAAAGACTTAAAAGTTTAGGCAAGGAGGTTCTGTATTTGTGATAAATCAATTCAATACAACATAAGTATCGACTTTGACGTTTTATGTTTTGTCTTTCAGAACCGCAAAGGAAGTAACGTTGGTTGCAAAATCACTCTTGCATTTAGTATCAACAGGTACTATTGCGGCAGACAATTTCCTGTCAGGTATAAAAGAAACATTCGAGTTTGCGCCTGATCTCTACATTGACATACCCATGTTGTATGAGTATTTAGGGAAAATCGTTGCACCCCACATTGAAAAAAAGGTATGGTACTACGATCATAATATAATTGTGCCTCACAGTGCTATCTGCGGTTAAAAAACCTATGTACTATTCCAGACTATAATTTAAATCTGTGCCAAATTTCATCCAAACCCTGTCTGTCGTTCTGGCGTGATTGAGTAACACAATTTAATACATTCATCTTACTAAACATGCGCATTAGTTATAATTTTTTTTCATACTTTTTTAAATATTACTTTTTATTTTAAACTGTTAAATAATTAATGCGCCGTCGTTTCGTTCCCGCTGTCATATTGGTCACAACATCCTTTTTCACACAAACTATATATTTAGCAGTAAATTGCAACTAACAGCGCCACCCATACAGTATAAGCATTTATGAATTATAAATAATCTTTTGTCTAAAATGTAATTTAAATTTGCAGCATATCACATTAGTACAGACTTTCAACATTAGTGAAAGTATAATCGCAGCCAACCAAGGACATCTACTTCTAAAAGCTATAATAAGCAATATTAACGAAAGTATGGGGCCTACTTTTGTTAAAAACAAATGGCAGGAATCAGGGTTGAAATTAAACCAATGGATGAAAGAGGAGCAGGTATAGTTAACATTACTTTAAAAATATATTTGAGTGTCATTTTTGTGATTTTGAATAATTACTAAAATAGAATAAGCTATACCACTTCTTACTTAACATATATTTTTCTTGTAATCAGGGACAGAAATGGTTAGAAGATAATAAGCTCGAATTCCTCGAGACTGATGTAAATGTCACTGAAGGACCACCAAGTAAATTAACCCCTAAAGAAACTCAAAACAGACTACTTCAGCTAATGTGTGCTGACGAGTCTTGCGAATGCATAAAGAGCTGGGCTCAAGTGAGTATTCAAAAAAGTTAGCGACTGACAAAACGGCGCTAGTTAGTTTGGTTTGTACAAATAGCGTGTTGAGTTGGCCTTCAAAAGCAAGGGACAAACACTTGCCCCATTACAAGAACTTTGGTGTTTAAAACCAAAATTAATGTAGTACTTTTCGTTTGCTTGTGACCCAAATCAACAGCTGCTAGCTATACCTTCGTTGGCGATATGGCCATTCTGACATTTCCCAAATTAAACAAGCTATATTAGCGCTATCTGTGCACTTTACACAGATGTAGCTCATATCGCCAGAGACCAACCCCATTTTTGGCAGAATTTCTCGAAGCTAAACTCTCAACTCTCATAAAATATACAAACAGCTCCTTAATCTACGAAGTTAAATAATAAATGCTATTCTTAGTTTTTGACGTTATTATTATGTTTAGGATAAACTTGGCAAGGAGTCTAATGAAGACTGGTTCATGAAAGTCCTGATGCAAGCAGTATACGAGTATGCTCTCTTTGGCACTGAGGGGCATGACGCGCCGCACTTCAATCAGGACCGCATGAGCAAGTATGCGGGCCTAATTCACGAATTTGGTGAAACTAAAGAGGCCAGAGAAGCCAGCTGTTTAGTTGGCATTCAGCACTTAATACATAGGCTAGAACACCCACAAGGTAAGACAATATTGATAGTTTGGAACTTTTTGAGGTCAGTGGGGGGCGTTTGTACTAAGTATTGTAAGGAAACAGATGTATCCGGCTGGGATCAAAATTAAGAAAAAACTTTTGTAAATTAACTATGTATAATTAATTAACTTTGACATTATTTTGTTTCAGGGTTAACATTAGAGATATTCCAATATTTACATGAACAATACTTAATATCTTTAGACGGATTTTTAGCCTGGGAAAAATCTGATAAGGATCCTGAAGGCAAAGGTGCGTTTGAATTATTTATTGACATTCAACTTAATCAATGAGTAAGTAGTAGGCAACTCTAATACATATCCCTATACATTGATCGTGAGCCCTTAAACTGACTCTGAAATATTACTCACTAGAATATAACTCTCCAATGACAAGAGTTGATTGCATTGTTTTAATAAATACATTTTTATGGCCAAAAGGTTACAGGTTTACACGTCAACGGAATCACTGAATACCAAACTGTCCTGGGCACGTCCCTATCTGTGTCCTGGGCACGTGTATGGATAGTGTTGTGACATATGTTGTTGATGCGCAGGTGTAATGATGATGGCGCTGACTTCATTCTTCACGAACATCAAGGAGGCTGACAACGAAGACTCTTGCAGCGAAGACTGACGCGGGCGCTCGGCAGCGGCGGCGCCTCCGCCGCGCTTGCCGCCGCACCCGCCGCCCCTCTCGCCGCGTAGCGCCGCCCTGCCCTCGCCCATAGCCTCTCCTGACTCTAATCACTACAATATACTATATATTTTTATATACTAAGGTGTTACACCATGCATACTGTGCTTGAGCAGTACAATCCATTAAGCAATAAAATAAAAACGAGGCATATGATAAAGAGCAATATAATTTTTAAAAGTTATTTGTTTAATATATTTATCGTATGTTAAATATAAAACGAATATACGGCAATTAAGGAATTTCTTCACTCTACGCGTGGTTTACTCCTTAATCATAAAAACGCATACATATGAATTACGTTTTATATAATGAAAAATTAAAATCACATTATCCGGCAGTTATTGGTTGTTGTGAAAAAGTAATACTAATCATAAATTTAAATGTAAATATTTGTATAATCATATGAAATGAAATGTTTTATTAATTCATTACCGATAAAGATTCCCCCACCACATCAAGTTCAAAAAAATTAATTATTTTATTATATTTTATTTTATTAGGTTTTATTTCTGGGTCTAAAGCAAAACGAATAGAATTACGTATGTGGCGTACCAAACTTTTTTTATTTATTTTTTATTTGATTTTAAACGATTTTATTTTTCACAAAAATCACAAGATGACTTGCGGACGATGTCTGTTAACGGCCATTTTTATTGTAATTTTAATTTTCAATTTTGTCAAATTTGTAAATTCGAAACCAGGAAAATGAAATCAATCTGAAATAATGTGTCTGTTTAAATAATGTTGATAAAATAAGGGACGGCGCCACTCGACTCTACGCAGCGCCGCCGGCGCCGCTCCAGACCACTTATCACAATTCTTTCAAACGATCTATATTTGCTTCAATGCATGACTACATATAAAGATATATTTACCATAGTGATGTTAAACTATTTTGGCTGTATATTTTATGTAAAATTAGTAGAAAAAAACTTGTAATTTTTTTTAAAATACATATATGTATGTAGTAATATTTTTGTATTTTATTACCTTTTAATTAAAATTCTGTAACAATATGGAGTTAGCTAGTTTAAATTGTAACCTTTTAGTTAAAGCCACACTTTGTTTTATTCTAATATAAATAAGATATAAATATCTGTTACTATATTGTTAATGGTTTTATGTTTTATTTTGAAAAATCCTCAATGTGATTCAATGATAATTTTATGAAACGAAAGAAACCATAAGCAATATACATAAATATGTACCAATAATATTAATAGAATATTATTTTTAAAGAAGAATGTTTGATATTTTTTTGTTCAGAAGTTATATGGTAATTTGTTTATATATTGACGAAAAATAATTATTTTGAATTATTTTTTTAACTGACTTATATAAATATACACTAGTTGTCATATACAATAAAGATAAACAATTAAACTACTATAAATCAAACTAAAACACCAATCACACTGCGAATTGTACTAAGAAACTTAGCTCATCAATGTTTTTCCAAACAAATAACTTTTAAATTTATCGTTCTACGATTTGATTTTTATTTAAAAATCGATCGTATTAGTTAATGAACTCAATAGATAAATTGTAATCCATTGTTTAGATTCAATTTTTTACAATATTAACTTTATTTAGTTGTTAATCATTTTATCATGACTGTGACTAACCCTGTCTCAGTAGTCCCATAATAAACCTTAGAACTATAGACCAACATTTAGTGAATAATTTAGTCGGATTTTGTCACCGAGTTGTCACAATTGACACTTTTCCAGCTGAAAAACTGAACACATAGCAATAATTAAGTAGCAAGGTCTTTTATCAGAAGAGTGTTATTAAGGTTCGGTTGACAAAATCTCGAATAATGGACAGTGCAATCAAATCATGGGCCTGAGGCAAGGTTACTCGCCGCGACTCTGTCAGCGTTGCAGCAAAGGTCGGCCCAGAATGTTCTAGATACAATGGAACGATCAAGGCGAGAGGCGCGCGCGGGGGAGCGACCGCGCCCCGCAGGCAGTACCTATGTACTTTTACTGGTATCGCTACAGAGTTCCATTTTATATTAATAATTATGTTATGTAAATAAAACTTTTGAAAAAAAAAGCAACTTAATCTTTACTGAGTTATCCTATAACGTAGAAAACTATATTGTAATCTGTCAACAGAAATGTGAATCCATATAGAAATAGACGGATCGAGCTTTTATATTCCAATAGAATGTATGTATTCATCGAGGAATTTAGTTAACCGTTATTTATTATATTAAATTTTATAAAAAAAAATAAACAAATCTCGATTCGGGATTTTTGTACATAAATGTTGTTTAATTTGGACAAAGACAAAAAAAAATACTAGGTTTAAACTAGGTAAGCTGAGCAGCTCATTTTGGCTTGACATCGTCACCGATTTTAAAAGTTGCTAGTCCAAATATACCCAAATAAATATAAATTGGACCTAAAATTCCGTTGAAACGGTTTGAAATTTGTAGACCGTCTTGATTTTTTTAACTCTGAATTATACAGCCCGCGTTAACACGTATAATATTTGTTAAACACATCCCACCTATCTTCAACGGATCCAAAGTTGTATGTGTAAAGATTTGTATGACTCAATTTTTTTTTGTATGGTGGCCATCTCTTTTTACCCGATTGCGCAAGAAGGAGGGTTATGTTTTTCGAGTGCATGTATTATGTATAAGGTTTCTTATGCACGCCCTACGTATGCAGGCTACACAGCTTGATTTTGTCAACTGTAAATCTGTGCATCAACTGCGCATGACTGAAAGCCGAGTACGTCTCGCGCTCGACGCTGCGTCAGTGTCGCGAGTGGGCGGGCTGGTGCACGGACCGGTGCCTAAGCTCGTCCTCTGGCGATATTAGAACCTGTCAAAAAACACTTTGTCGACTGCACGAAGATCTGAGTCTGTCGGAAGATATTGCAAGATTGTTTTTATTTTTTAATCGACTTCAAAAAACTAAAGTCTAAAAATGGTTTACATGGATGACGGGAAGTTGGTTTTTTAAGCTTTGTTTTTTAAATTATTTGTATGGAAATTTGTTCGATGCCCACCTTAATTTAAAGTTAAATCTGTTTAACCGACTTCAAAAAAGGAAGAGGTTCTCAATTCGTTTATATGTATGTTCACCGATTACTCGAACACGCCTGAACTGATTTGGGAAAATCTTTTTTTGTTCAAAGGATATTCGATCCAGGTGGTCCCATTTAAATTTTAATGAAATCGATCGATCGGTTTTTTACCCGACTGCGCAAGAAGGAGGATTATGTTTTTCGAGTATTTGTATGTGTGTATGTAAGTAATGTATGTATGAAGCTATGAGGTTTCTTTACACGCCCCACAGCCTAAACAGCTTGATGGATTTCGAAATGTGAGGTGTCATTTGAATCGTCTTGATAGTGGAAGTGACCGTGTTACTACCAAGCTTACTACCAGTAGTAACATGGGAATCTTTTTTTACCCGTACTACTACTGGTCATTGCAGTTGCAATACGGGCAGACGTTTTTTTTTTACCCGTGTTACTACTTTCTTTTGAAGTTCTACTGGTAGAAATAAAGTTATTATTAACCTACAAAAATAAAAATAAAACATGCTAAAGTCAGTACGAAATTGTATTTGAGATACATTTAAAACAAAAGAAAACGACGATATCATTCAAAATTGAACAAAATGATTAAAAAAAACAACAAGACGGTAATGCGGCTTTTGAATGCAATTTACAAAGTTAACAATTTTACGACTTCAATTCAAAACAGAAATCCTTACATATATCTAACGAAGTTTTTCAAGGGCGTAACCTACTGAAATGGTTTGGCTTATTAATTCCACTTGAATGTGTGGGATATTGTCATCATTGATGTTATCATATTTCCTGCTTTGATTTCTGATTTGATTTTATTTCAAAAAAGTTATGAATCAGTAGTAACATCGGGAAAAAAATAAACTACCTGTATAACAACTTCGATAGTCAGTAGTTACACGGAAAAAATAAATTACCCGTGTAACACCTTCGATAGCCAGTAGTAACATGGAAAAAAATAACAATCTGTATTACTACTGGTAGTAACACGGGTAGGAAACGAGTTTTTTCCTTTTCGAATCTAAGCTAAGCAATGTGTAAGTTAAAAAATAAACTAACAGTAAATATCCAAACGATTTTATATACCACCTATACCTAACCTAACAACACTGAAGCGAAAATTTAACCTCAGCTGGTTTGGGACCGGTGCATCCACCCTATATCCATAAGGAGTATTTTGTGATAAATCCTAGAGAATCCTAAAAGAATAGGTTACTCGGAGAAATAACAGTAGTGTCCTACTCTGTAGGGTTGCTGGTCAAACTGCAAGGTTTCCCTAATATAAAATTAAAGAATGGGGCCCGGATTAATACATTTAATTTTTGTAAATGCTCATGCACAAGTTTATGTTGTACAACTTCATTATATCCGCAAATTCACTGTTGAGTGACGCCACAGCATTTTGCCAGTATTCTCGTTTTGCTGTCTCATCTTGGATTTGGACCTTAACATGCTTTAGCTCTAAAAAAAATTTAAGTTATGCATATAAATAGAATTATGATTATAATAGAATGTGACAGTTTAGTAATGTAAACAAAATGTGCCACATTTTTATTTACATTTTTAAAATGAATAATTAACATTGAGAGGGATCTGCTTGCTTTAAAATGTAATTGCATCGCTGTTCTATTTAAGGGAGCCTAATGCCTACACATCAATATCATGTTTTTTGTATGATGCCATAATATCGGCGGCTTTATTTTATCAAATTATTTTATTTATCAAATTATTTTTATTTTATCAAATCAAATCATTTTAAAAATAACATAATGTTGGTGCCTGTCGGCGACTTTGAAATATTGTTTGCTTTTATGAATCTACTATTTGTTTTTCAAATATACGCGAACGAGACGACCTATGAGGAGAACAGACTCACTGTCACACACTCCACATGCAATAATCATGAGCATCCTCTTCAGGTCAACATCATCTTCGACTCTGCCCACGTAATGGAACCGCACCAGTCGGGGCATCAGTTCAAACACTCGCCTCAAGGGAAACACTGCGAAGCGCCATTGGTGAATGCTCAGCGTCACTGACATAAAAAAGGCTAATCGTTATACTAAATAATACCAAGATAGTTGTTCGCAGTATAGGTATCATTAGACTGGTAGAGACTGGCGACAAAAACTTTATAACTGCGGTGCTATTCACAATAATTCGGAAACGTTTCCGATCGGAACCCACAAATTTCAAACTCAAATTGTTCCAATCTCAGTCTACTTTTATACATCTCGGAAAAGGGAATCGAGTGTAAATCCGATCGGAACAATGAATCACGTTTAAAATCTTATGAATACGGATAGAGATTCAAATAATTTGAGTTTAATTTTTTTGTAATCCGAACGGAAACGTTTCCGAATGGTTCTGAATACTTACCCTAGGCTCCCAGTTATAAAGTTTTTGTCGCCAATCTCTACAAAAACTTAGGATACTAACGAGCGATATTACATGTCGCGACAACAGATTCCGTGTCAAGCAACGATTGTCTTCGCTTATAGGCAGTAGGCACTTACCCAACGTGCTACCGTAGAAGTAAGCGATGTGTCGTACGAAGCAGCTGACATCCGAGTCTTGTCTCTGGCGCATTTTCAAATCTATGCCGAGCTGCAGGTGCGTCTCCCGTATGGGAATGCTGGGAGTCAGGAACCGCCTAATATTGTCATAGTCCCGAACACGATCTGTTATCATAAATACTGTGTTGTGTATATTTTAAAGCCTACCTACCTACTTAACTTTGGTGATCTTGATAAGTAGGAGCTACATACAGGCTAGGTACATATAAATGGCAAAGACTTTGATTACAAGCGACAAATAGGTTGCTAACTACCTACTTCTTCTTATATACTTAGCTTATATAAAAATTAAATAAGTGAATCGGTAGATCTAACAGAATGCCATCTGCACATAAAGATCAGGGCAGGCGATGCTGACGCGTTTCCAGGCTTGGTCTGGGATACCGTGGCCGCCACATCCTAACTCTGCGTTGGCGCGTCCTGGAATCTGATCCTCGCGGCAAATCAACTTGAAACAAAATAAATTATGTCTTTATATTAATTTGACTTTCATGCAGGAAAATCTGAAACGGTGTGAAGATCGTTCCGTGCTTGATCGCAGACGGCAGCAGCAGACGACGCGTGGTCGCGACACGATTGGCTTGTCAATATATATTTGCATGGGATACGTTCCGCAGCTAGGCGACATCAAGGCAGCGGCAGCGACACGATGCCCGACTGCAGACCAGTAATGCCGCGCCCATCGATCGACCGGCGACCGACACATCAAATTTGTTTGTTTCCATTGTTAAAAATGTTTTTTTTTCGATTATGAGAATAATAAAGATGAAGATAGAGAGATATAAATAAAAAGAGAAAGAAAGAGATATAAAAAGAGAGAGATAGAAATAGATGAAGAGAGAGAGAGAGAGAGAGAGGGGAACATCGATATAGGGATATATAGAGAGAGAGAGAGATAAAAATACGCCAGACATGGCTCAAACACGTCTGACATCATGTCTCACCGTACACTTCCAACCGACTGGAGAACTGCGCTGGCATATGCTGCTGCCGCGAGTCGTCAGGTGCGGAAACAAGACGGCAGACGACATGTCGCAGCGCCATGAGGCGGCGACACGTCGTCTGCTGCTGCCATCTGCGGTCAGGCGCGGAATGGTACCTTTACTATTACAGCACAGCTCAGATGCGAGCCCACGCGTTTTACAATAGGTACAGGAAAGGACCTGTTTAAACCACCTTACCTAGGTACAGAAAAAGTTAATTCCTTTAGTCGCCAAATGACCTCAGGTTAGGAGAAGTACCCTATTGCCACCACACACGGAACGCGAAATGTACGAATTAAAGAAACAGTCTCACTTGTAACCGGAAATGAGGTCTTTTTAAAATAGGTAGAATAGTAATTAATGCGGCTCCAGTCCCGTCAGCAATGTGAGAGTACTCGAGGGCCAGAAGTCTCAAGTTGCGCAGCTTGGCGATACTTCGGAGGAAGCAGTGCTTGGACTTCGGGCGAGGGATATATTGGCCACTGCCTGTAAAAGCAATCGAGCTACGTCTAAGCTAATAATCACACCTGCATAATGCACGCACCTCGCTTCCACCGCTTGCTTTGTTTCAGTAGTGGGTAGGATACGCATTAAGATGAAATAGCTGAATAGGTACTTCGCTTTAGAACAGCAAAACAGACATGTTATTAAAAATGTATATAATGAAATGGAAATTCTTCCAAGTAATTGTAAAGTGTAAAGCTGCTAAAATGCAGGTATTTTTTTCCCTCAGCAAAAGTTGTTGCTCAATAGTACCTACCTAAGTATTTTATAGGTATCTGCTTAGTTGCCTACAACCTGAATACCTACCCTTATTAGTACGGCTTGTTAACAAAATTTACAATCCCAGCCGGCAAATGGGCTGAAACTTAGCATCCGTGTAGCTTTCATAATAGTGTTCTTCATTTTCGAAGTAGAAACACATTGAGCAAAATCGTTTTACATTATGTGTCCGAAAATACGGTTTTCTTATATTTTCATGTAAACTGTGCTACTAGCTTCGAGAAAACTGTCTATGTAGCACTTATTTCTCGAGATTTTCTACTTCGGAAGTAAAGAACACATATGAAAGATATACGCATGCTAAGTTTCAGCTCACTTGACGGCCGAGACCACAGATCTAGGATGTAAAAGATCGACAGTGACAGTTCGATAGTGATACAAAAAAACATTTGCGCATGCGTGAGTAAATTAGTGTTGTGAAAAGTACTTATTAATTTATCGATTGACCAAAAATGGTCCTCCGGGTGCTTGTCGATAAATATAATCTTTCGCATACCAATTGAGTTGTTTTTTGTTCCAAGTATAACACCGCTGCCGTGCTAAAATGAATATTAATCACTAAACGGGTGTTAAGCTAGGCGGAAGAGTTAGATATCAGTGTCACCAAGTATCTAAATTAACATAAGAAAAGTAAATAATAAGATCAACATAATACTATCCTAGTAATTCGCTTCGAATTGTGACCCTTGACCAAATTTACTCGTATAAGGATTAGGATAAGTAATAATACTTATCTCATTGGTTTTGTACATTTATTTATAATTTACATATATATTATTTAATTTAATTAAATATAATTAAATTAGACTTGGATGTAAGACACCCAAAATGTGTAAATTGAATTAAAAATGATAATCAGAAATTGAAGGTACATACTTATATATAATACAAAAATGTTTTACGCCTCATTATTCAGTACAAACTCGGAAGAATGTCAATTTACTTTTGATGGCATTGATTCAAAAATGTATGCTTTGTTTATGTATTGCACCCATCGCCTACCTAATGAACTTTGATGAAAACTATCGATAATAATGACGTCATCTTTTTATCCATCTCTAGTGAAAATCGAGCGTAAACTAACTAATATTTTAATGCTGAATTTCATCACCAATTCTGCTTTCATCTAGGAAATATAGATGTTACGAAGAAACGACAACAACATACCGCTGGTAAATCGGTTTTTGGAACCAATTTATGTTTTGTTTTAGACAAAATTTAGACAAAAACATCACAATGGAATTTTCATATTTACCCATGAAACGACAAATTTTGTGGGTTACATCTTGGATTCACATCACAATTGCTAAACTCACAAGATGACATAACTGCATTTAGTTACAATTGCTCTCTTTTGAGTCTATTTATAATTATTTTAGTAAAAATATAATTCATAGGAATTTTCGCGTGTTCCCAGGTGGCGCGCTGTCATTATTGACAAAAGAAAAATTGACTAACATTTTATTTGTAGGCGACCTCTTTCTCTCTTGTGGAGTTTACATTTCGATGGAGACTTCTCTGTCCCACGCTTCGTTGGTCTTTTGCGAAGCAAAAAAAATCTTATGGCCGAGACCGTAAACCTTAATTTACTGCGCTAAAAAGCTATAGATACTAAATGGTACTAAGTAAACTAAACTCCAGTTTCAGCCAACACTTTATTGCGTGGACAAATAAAACGATAACTTTACAAAACAAAACATAAGTACGAAATAAAATTAATAAATAATAGTCAAGAATTTTTAAGATTCCGCTTTTTCCAAGCCATGAGCATCAGGCAAGATAGCCGTTGCAGTTGAGTTCTGGATTTTTTGGTATTGAAAGTTAATCAAGTTCTTTCTGGCTTCTTCGACTGTGTGCCGGAGACGGTCGGCCGAGACTGGCGGCGCTGTCAGGGTCTCCTGCTGACACTCCTTGACAAGCTCCTTCATTTCGTTGGCACCTAGTGGGGCGATCAGCTGTGAGGCCTTCTCTGAGTGCTGCTTCAGCTCGTTATCGATGCGAAGGAGCTTCTCCTTGTTCGTGTTGGTTCGCCAGGGTCGCTTCGGATCCGCGCCCGATAAGATCATGCTGTCGGAGCGTTTACTTTTAGCCCTGTAATAAAAGATATCCGTAAGGACCATTGAGTTCTTTTACTACATAAAGAGAAGCTTTCATAAGAAAATGTCATGTTTCATTTTTTGAGAGTTTAAACTCAAGTTTGCTGCGGCGCTAAAACATTAATTAGTCGTCAAACAACACAGTACAAACACGCAGTGCTAGAAACCTTTAAAAGCGTCGTTTTCTCGCGACCAAAAGGTCGAATGAAAGCGACTTGGGCGCTAGAGTGCTAGCAAGAAACTATTAAGTGAAGTGTAGCCGGATAGCTGAACTTGAACGGAACATAGTGGTGATGTGTGGTGTCTTCTCTACACGCAGTAATAGAACTCAATGGTAAGGACGCGAAAAATAACACAGAAAATAGTAATAATATTAACCGATCCATCTAAAAAGATGTTGTTTGTTTTTAATTCCCTAGGATTCGAGAAATACGCAAATTGATTAAATGTGCACTATCAGCTGATTAATTGTCGACCTCTAACTCTAGCTCAGTGTCCGGGCCACCGGCACATTGCATGCCACCACAGCAATCGCTAAATGGAAAAATAGTCTCGATACGCCACGCCGGGCTAATTATTATGCTTCTCATTCACGCTCTCACATTATTATCGTTGCCCTGTTGCCATAGAGACCGTTGACCTGCCTCCCCCATCCCTGTATCCGCGCCTGATTGAATGCAGGAGGGCGAATGAGAATTTACCACCCTCAGGGGCCTAGCTGGGTGGTACTATCTAGGGGGTCCCAACGTGAAATCGAAACACGTTTGTTCGAAACTTTTTATCGTACAATTGAGCTGTCGATAGATTATGTTCGCAACGCAATAAAAAAATTCATACAAACGTGTTTCGATTTCCCGTAAAGGACAAATCTAAATTGGAAATCAAACCTTTTGCATGCAGACAGTAGTTTCTGCAGCTTCTTCTCATTCTCTTCAAGCAGCTGCTTGTCTGGTCGGTACGGGTTCTCGTACACTTCGAGGGGGTTATTCGCCTGTTCTTTCTCCTCATCGTCCTCAACCTCCTTATCAAACTTCTCGTGAAAATCATTAATCAAGCCTGAGCAGCGCTCCGTGAGCTTTACTTCGGGAACTTCGATTCCTTGTAGAAGTTTTGCAGTTTGTGATTTTTCTTCGTCTGTTGTCATGTTGAAATGTGACTCCAGAATAATATTGAGTAAATGTAAATGGTTGTCATGGTTACAGTAACTGAGGAGCCATGATAAAATCGGATTTTCTAAATATACTCCCTATGCTGTGTCCGTAAGGAGGTAATCGCTGATATAACGGCATTTAGGCGTGAGTTGGAAAGACAATAGAGAAAGAGGACGAAATAAGTACGTAGAGGAGGCAAACACAAGCCTAATTAGACAGTAAAAGCTTATAACTCGCGTAGATTGGGTCTGGCTAGCTAGAATGAGGAGGTTATACTTACCGATCGTACCGCAAACTAGTTTATTTCAACCCATAGGCACAGAATACTCTCTCTACAACTTCTCCAGAATACGTATAGGGCACTCACAGGTTCATTATTACGGCAACAAATAAACCAATCTCTCATATGATCGACATTTAATTTTAACTGGGTAGGTACCTACTTCCGTCCAAGGAGTGAGGAAGCAGTCACTGTTGAAGTAATACAGCGTCCAGCAACGAGAGGCTTTTGAAACGTTGCACGTTGCCTCAAGATACGTACCTACTTCCATAGCTTTCTTGAAAAATATTCCATGTTTTTTCCGTCAAACTGAGCGTTTACTCCCACCTGTTCTGTTGAGTAGTTCTGTTGACAGAACTACTGGGATTTTTTCCCCCATTAAGCACTTCAACCGCGTTTTATGATAATGGATATATTTTTGGCGTTACTAGCTCTGAGTAGATGGTTACAAAATCACGAAGAACCAGGAACGAATATAGAATTAATGCATGTCCTTTAAGCCATATTCATACGAGCAGCTTCCAGTTTTATGTACCGGAATAACCACTCCTTTCAAATTATCTTCGTTTTAGAAGTCCTGGAGGGACCTGTTATGGTCCTTGAGCGTAGGCTTAGTAGGCCCAGTACAGGCCAGTGCAGGCATCAGGTGTCTCTCCTGATTTATCAATCACGACGACGTACTGTTAATAAACTCGTTTACTTTCTGATGAGCCACACCATTAAAATAGGTGAATAGTCCTGCAATGTACATTATCATCCCGCCGAAGAAACTAGCGATGGGTATCATGAAACATACCAGTTTGATGCAAGGATACAATATTAACAGAGGACCAAAATTAATCATTTCACTTGATTTTGTTCGATTTTTTCCGTAAACTAGGTAATTTTCCTATTTTTCTAAAAGATTTTTTGATGTCTTTTTCAAATTATTTTACAAATAAAAATGAGTTTTATTTTTTCGCCCGTCCAGGGGAATTTGGCTTCGCACGTCTTGTGCATTTGCCATTGTCAAGTTAATATTATAGTTTTTTACCTTCGAGCTATACGGGACTTCCGCCGTGGCGAAGGTTTTTACAGACGAAGGAGTGATGATGATAAGGTGAAGATGACGAAGATGAATCCTTCCGCTTTCCCCATTTTAGTAAAGTGATGGATACTTTACTAAAACTTTAAGTGGAGTTTAATATAGAACACGAAAGGTCACGTTTCGCAATGCTTGTATCATTTGCCCACACTTGTGCATGTTAACGAACCTATAAATGTCAAAAATTCACTATTATGTAATAATAGTGGATTATTTCACTTTAACACTCAAAGAACCACAAGATTTAGAAAAAAAATAATTATTAAAACAAAATAAAATTACAATTACAATTATTAAAATTATTACAACAAATTTTTGGTTCCAGCCAAAAACTCCGTAATTTACAGGGATAAAATATTACCTATCCACAAACATTCTTCTCTCAAACGCAGACCTCTTTTAAAGTGAAAGAGGTCCTATATTAATAATTATGTGTATGGCAACCAAACGGCAACATACTCACATATCATTTTTTTTTATCCTACATCTATGAACATAATCTTTACCATGATCTAATAGTATAGATTCTTATTTATACAAGGGGCTAAAATGACCTGAGGCAGTAAATAGAAACCAAGTTTTATTAATGTTTTTTTTATTAAAACTCGGGTTTAAAAAATAGTTTAATGGGTTTTGTTAAGTGTGTTACACTCTACATTTCACGTACCTACCAAAATAGTGGTGCAATAAAAACACAAAATCAAAAGTATACTCGTATGTATTCAGTCATGTTGTGTTTATGCCATTGATTTCGTACTGAATACTAAAAATTAAAGTAAATACGTACTTACTAGACATAATATATTTTCAAATAATCACTTAAATGTACTAAGGTACTTTTTTGGGGAAAACCACAAATCCGGTGAAGCCGGTTAAGCTCAAGCCGGTTAAGCCGGTTAAGCTCATAGCTTCGAAACTATCACCTTTTTAAATTTTTATGCACCTAATTTAAACGCTTTAACCTAATTTGAGCTCAGATTCAGGGTGTTGTTCTACCATCAAAGTGAACAAGTTTTACTTGTTCTTACTTAAGTAAGTACGTAGTAAGTACTACTGCAAGTACCTACCTTAAGTATTACTACACCCAGAACCAGCACCCTGCGTTTATAAACAAAGTTTAACCGGCCCTAAAATTTCTGGCTTACCAGAGATTTTTCGGATTGTCATGTTACTTTTCGTTACGCTTTGGTTTTCGTAAAATACACTACCAAAGCATAACCAAAGCCTAGTAATGTAACCAAAGCGTCGTAAAAGCTCTGGAAATTTTGGATTTTTGACAGACTTTTTTGAGCCGGTTAAACTTAGGAACTTCTTTACTGCACACCAAAAATACAAAGTGAAACAAACAAAGAAAATATTAAAATACAAAATCATTCGGCAGTACAAGGGCGGCCTTATCGTCTAAAGCGATTTATTCCAGGCAACCTTTGGATGGACAGGACAGAGCGAAATATGACAAACGGTCGGTGGCATACATAAATACAATAGTAAACAAATAAAATATAGGAAAAAATATCTACACATATATCTATATGTACATATCCTATCCTACTAATATTATAAACCCGAAAGTTTGTACGAATGGATGGATGGATGGGTGGATGTTTGTTACTCTTTCACGCCAGAACGGCTGAACAGATCTAGATGAAATTTGGCACAGATATAGATTATAGTCTAGAATAGCACATAGGATACTTTTTAACCGCAGGTGAAACCGCGGGGCGCAGCTAGTAATACATAAATTAATATATGTATAATCGACTGTTTAGTCTGTTTACCAACATACTTCGTGTCAAAATGACGACAAACTCACCAGTTATGTAACTATAGTTTATTAGCAGAGGATTCTGGTTGGGCTGGACGAATCGCCAAAGGAACAGGTACTTAAGGGTGTCGGCGTTGAAGCACGCAAGCTGCTGGACCAGCCTCACGCCTTCTAGCCGATTGCTGCATAGGTTCTCGAAGGATACCAACTGAAGTCTATCCTGGCATCTGTCGAGATGAGACACATACACAACAAACACAAACACATATATCGTCACACCTTTCCCCAGAGAAGGCTGGCAGAGGTGTACAATACCCACACTTCGCCGGACGATATGCAGTCCCAAGTGTGACAGGGGGCGAGCCTGTCGCCATACACCGGGCTCCAGTCATGTAGCAGATGACATATAGTACGCACATATGTTCATGTAATAAACAAATTGTTGCGTGCCTTCGGCTGGGTCCGAACAAGCTCCCTCGGGCCTTCGCCGGCTAGGCTAACATCGAGATGAAAAACACAAATGAAAACAAATCAATATAAACGTATCCTTAAATTGGCTGCTTCGTAATTAGCGTCGATTGGGATTAAAATAGTGAATTAAAAAATTAATCATTTTCGTTTCACTAAATAGTATGTTTGATTGTAGGTTGAGGTTCTTATCGTCTCCTTCTAACAACTATCGTAAGAGGCCTTCAAGCGGCAGAAATACTCCGACAAAAAGACCTCAAATCAATAAATGCTCTAGGTCTAGGTCTAGCTAGTGACTAAAAATGATTAAAGGTACTTATCTATCTTAATATATATAAATTACGTGTCACGTTGTTTGTCCGCTATAGACTCCTAAACTACTTAACGGATTTTAATCAAATTTGCACACCGTGTGCAGTTCGATCTAACTTAACAGATAGGATAGCTCACATATATAATATATAAATAATAAACGCGAACGAAGTCGCGGGGTGACAGCTAATATTCTATCTATTTTAATATGCCAATGCAAGATGATGATGTATAAATATACGCACTGCAATAAGTTATTCAAAATTCTGAAAAACGTCTTTCTCTTAAAATGTTCGAATCGATCAAGTTTGAATAATTGGTCGTTTACTATCAATCGATCCATTTGTGCTTCTTCTAGTTCCATTTTCTGTAAACAATCAACAGGATACTCGTATCTTACTCAACAAATATGTTACCGGAGTAGTCATTTCGTGCCTATCCTAAAATAACGAAACGCGAGAGCTAAGTGAATAAGGAAGTAAGTTTATCAAAATTCTAAATTGTCCAATGTCTGAAACTTCCTGGACCCAAGCGTCCCTTCCTATCCGGTTTGGTGGTTTGGGTATCCGCAAAATGTTCAGTGTTTCTTTTCCGGCTTTTTTTATCTTCGGTCTACAGCACAATAAACCTGCTTTCAAAAAATTCGTTAAAATCTTTAGGACATAATATTGTGCCCGAGGCTACGTAAGCTTGGATAACAGCTTGCCCAGGAGATAGCTTCCGCGAAAAACCTCATTTGCAGAGCCTTTGGGGCGAGCCGTTAAACAAAACATTAAAAATGATCTTCTCAATTTAACTACTTCAACATTAGACCATGTTCGTCTTCTAGCCTCTGCAAAGTGGGAATCGGGGTTTTGGCTTCAAACTTTACCATCCAGAAACATTGGGACGCTACTGGATACGTTTGCTCTCTCTGTCAGCCTGTAAATTGGGGCGAATAGAATCGAGCCTGCCATTGCGGAGCATCTGCGGACCGTCAGAAGAATCATGGTCTTTCTTGGCGCCACAGTGCTGGCCGCCAGTCCCGCTACGCCTCTCTGAACGATGTTATTCGGAGGGCTCTTACCACCGTCAACGTGCCGGTCATACTAGAGCCGAACTGTTCCCTGTGGTCATGGTAGGCCACTGGTGTGGGATGCCACATGCGTTGACATCCCACGGCGGCATCCCACGTAACATATATGTACCTCCAGCGGCGGGAGCAGCGTCAGCAAAGGCGGAAATATGAATAATAATCCCTCGGTGATGGATATATATTTTTGTCTTTTGGGGTAGAAACTTAGTCCGGGGTCTTCAATGAGCTGCCAAAGATACGGCTAACAGAGAGATCAAACGATCAAAGAGCTGGTGCTTACCTCGGTCAGAGAAGTAGCATTGCTATTCAGCGAGGTAACGTTGCCAGCTATTTGGGTACTTTAGCCGCGGATACTAATTCGTTATTTATGTTAGTGTTGTTTTATGCCTAAATTGTTGAGGAATTAAATAAATTCTGCATTAAAGTAAGTAAGTAGCTAAGGCTTAGTAAATAAAGTAACGCTGAAGAAAGTATTTTTTTTGTAATATTGGCAAATTGAGAACCCAGTCGCATGATTATTTAAATTATCCAGCTTTTGGAAATTGCTGCAACGCATTATGACATAAACGGACCCTTGTCTTCGTAAAACCATACAATATACCGGCTACATTCCGTTTGGCAAATATCCCATTTTGAAAACCCTGTACCAATCGCAACCTTTTAATTTGACATTAAGAGGTCTACCAAATGGGATACTATGGCCAATATACCTACCTTGAGATTGATTTCAATCGAAGCATAAAGCGTTTTCTGATAAAGGGCTGGCGGTAGTTTGAGCGCCGTATTGGCTCTCCAGAAGTAGCTGCCCAACGGCGTCGGCATCCGCAGGTTGGGGTATTGATACGTGAAGAGAAGCTGCTCGCAGTGCATTTCCCCGGTGAAATACCGTTGGACGTCGTGGATGGACCAGTGTCGGGTGTCTGTGCTTCTGTAGAAATAGGTCACTTAGGTGGAAAGTGTAGTAAGTACACTTTGATCAGATATAGATAACTCATAAAAAATAGACTTCTATAGTGGTACTGCATCGACACTTATAGGTATTTGTTTATGTATGTTCACCAACGTCTTATTAAAAAAATCAAATACTTAATACAACTTCATTTTAATCTAAGCCTAAGCATTTTCAACATATTATTCTTATAATTGTACAATTGTAGATAAACAATATAATTGTAGAAATATAGTTTAAGTAAAATAACTAAGTAATTTTTATAAGTCTGCGTAATGGAATGTGTCGGAGCGTGTGGCGATGAAAGTATTGGCACAAACTGATTAGCTTTACAATATTGATTTAAAAAAAACACAACAAATAATTAAAAAAAAGATAATAGTGTTGATGAGCTTTGCAAAAGCACTGTGACACCGACGCGATCACATAGCGACTGACAGCGAAACAAGGTTTACACTTTCAAGGTGCTTTTTGCGTATTGAGACTTTACATCTATGTACACATATCTGATCGAAGTTAGGTAGTACACACCTTGTAGTTCACTACAAGCAGCAATAACAAAGACAGGCACATTTTTAGCTAGTTAGACTTAGCAGTTTAGTGTTCAAAATAGGGCTATGATTTTAGTAAAAGAAAATACGTGGCAAACAAATAGCGAAGCTCTGGAGATGCATATACTTGTGAAATTATCAGTTTGCGGTTGGCAGTTACTTTATGATCTTTCACAACTCACATAAGCACGTCATCGTCAGGTAATAAGCCGTCAGCACTTTCTACGTAGTGCAGCCAAATGTGAGGGTCAGCCACCCAGTCTCCAAGGGCGAGGTTGCCAGGGCTCGGCTTGTAATCCCGGTTGTAGAGCAGCCATTTCACGGCTTCCAGGTGACCCTGAATTTGAAGGCATTTGCACGCCTCTGATGAATGGAAGAAAAGTGTGATTAATATCATTAAAACGCATCTTATCTTAGTATTATTATCTTATATCTTTAAATGAGCAATTCTTGTATATATATATATATATATAATTGGAATCTCGGAATCGGCTCCAACGATTTTCATACAATTTAGTATATAGGGGGTTTCGGGGGCGATAAATCGATCTAGCTAGGAATCATTTTTAGAAAATGTCATTTTATTCGTGTTTTATCGATAATCAACTTAAACATAAACTTGGAAGAAAAATAACAAAAATATGACTCTTCCTGACATCTATTGGCGAATAATAAAACTATTTTTTGTGAGCAACTAATTGCTTTAACGACACAACAGCAGATGGCGTTGTTAAGTAGCACGAAGTCAATGAGTGTTTGCTTTGAGGTTAGACTAAAATCAATTGTTTATTTTCCAAAAAACACAAAAAAAAAAAATACCGAGCAAAGCTCGGACATCCAGGTACTTATTTATTATCTGTGTATCTTTCCAATTTAAATTTAGCTTATTTCTTTATTGTGTATTTATCTTGAGTGTCTGTCTTTTAAGTGTTACTTATATATTTACCTTTCTATTTGTGAAAACTTGTAATTGGCCTTCTGTCTCTATCTTCTATTTATAATTTTGTACCTAGCTGTAAGTTTTCCTAAGAAAATAAAATAAAATAAATAAAATACTAAGAATCTCATTGCCATGATGGTTATGTTTTGTATTCGACGCTGTGCGACCTTATTGTGCGGCGATGCAATTAGCGTCATGGTAAGCTCCCAGCCATATTCAGTCCACTACTTTGTACCGACCTCACTTAAGTGCGATAAGGGCAGGGAAAAAATAAGGGTAGGTAGTTAATTGAGCCCACTACATTTTCATTGCAGCGATCCTTTTCGTAAACGGTTCATTCGATTTTTATGAAACTTGGAATAATAACAGAAGAATGGGTAAGGAGAACTCGGAAAACTACCGGAAACCTATTACATGTTTTAACACCTAGTACAGAAGTTCACATTTTACACAATACTTACTATACCTACCCTAAACCTGTACCTAGAACAGAATACTCCCTATTTACGTAGGTGCTTTTTAATTCTCATACTTTACCTTCTTCTTTATTGTTTAAATTAGTAGTAGAGTACATGGAACTTTTTTGTTTAATATCGTGCCCTTCCTTCAGCTTTTGTTTACTCATTGTGCTCTGTTTCTCTTATGTTCTTAGCTGTTGTACAATTTTAGTAACAAATTAAAAAAGTAGGAAAACTAATGATAAAAGATTTTTACAACATATTTAGCTTATTTGTTTGTTAGCAAAACTTTATGAAAAAATAAATGAAGTTAGTAGCAGTCAGTGTCAATATGGGTTAGTGAAAGGTTAAAGGAACCATTCACCACCCTGCCTTAAAGTCGGATGTGCAGGACTATGCAGCAGGATGTAGGTCACGTCCATCCTACCTAGCATCTGCACGTACATCTTGCACGTCGTTGCCGGACATGATGCAGACTGTGACAACATTCACCATCCTGCATGAAGCGGTAGTCCTGCACGGCGGACTGGAAGGCAGGATGGTGAATGGTTACCTTTAATGATTTAAGGTGATAGACAAGAAATATATAGAGTCTTTACCAAATTATTAACGTAGAATAACCTCATTTGAGCCACCAGAGTAATGGTATACTACTGCGCAAACGTGGTTATTTAATGTTGCGTTGTTCGAATTTACAATTTTATCATTGTTTATTGCATTAGAAAAAATCAATTTTGATTAAGTAGGTATAAGCTATAAATTGGTACGAGTATAATTGGTATTCACGAATTGTAAGTTACGAATTGACATGTATAACATTTTTGTATTAATAAATGGCTAAGATTATGACTATGGACACTTTTTGTTACCGACACGGCACATCACCACAGGAAACTGTAAATGCTGTGTCTGGTAACGGCAATCGGACACAATCGCCAGTTGCTACTCCTGCATCCCTCAAATTTTCGAATCTCAGTAACATTTTAAACGTGATTTATTCTTCCGATCGGATTCATACTCGATTTCCTATTCTACAATTGATGAAAGGAAACTTAGATTCGAAAAAAAATATAAGTAATTTTTTTGGAATGCGATCGGAAACGTTTCCGAGTGATTGTGAATAGGGGTGCTGGTCATTGGTTATCGTAGTTGCTATTTAGGTGCAATTGAATACAATTGTAAGGGATAATGTTGCTTATGTCATTAACTGACGACGTTTTGTTTCCGTTGCCGACAGCTAATACTTTTTGATCGGCGACTAGTATGTGTCAAGTGGAAAGAACTAGACACAAAAAATTGTTTACGTCTGCGCAAGGAGTGGCTGATTTCATACTCGTCAGATAGGAATCAAATATTCATTGGTAGCTTGTATCCGACACAAGACACAAAAGTGTCTACGTTTGCGCAGCGCATAATATTTAGGGTTATTTTGAAAGCGATTGTTGAGCTGAAATTCGGGTAGGAAATAAAATTCGAATGTGTTCCATGGAATTTCGTTATATTTGAAAAATATACAAAGAATTAATATTACAAGTATTTTGTTTTGTACAATTTAATCATAAAATGTAAACGAATAAATGCGTTAAGTATATACTTACAGGGTCTTTTTCAATTCACCAAAAGATAATTTGCCAAAAGATTTTCGCAAGCAGCTTTTCTGCATCGTACCCGCACTTAACAACTTTTCGTGCTCGGCTATTGACATTTAGAAAAACTGTTCACGCTATCAAGTCATTATTTATGTTTTTGTATTTTGAAAGTGCAAATGTAGGATCTAGAGATTCTGATCTAGAGTGGCCAATTTTCCGGGTTATAAGAGAATAGACCAAAATAGCCAAAATATACGTTTTTTTCCTAGTATGAAATTGAAATATTTTTTCAAACGAATTTTCAGACATTTATAACCGACCCTGCAAGAGGGTTTTGGTAAATTAAAAATAGACCTGTGATTGTAAAGGTTTTTACTAAATCGTGGAATACAAAGTACTTATATTAAGAAAATGTCCAAGTAGGTAAGCGTCCAAAAGATAAACATATCAACCCGTATCTAAGTCTGAACGCCATACAAATTATTTTTCTAGTATATGTATAATAGCTAGGTAGTTACACAATGTTCTATGTACAGTGTTTTAGTTTTTTTTTACCAAAGTATACAAATATTAAGCGAGACTTAACTTAGCTACAGGTTACATTTAGATGTGTGAATTATCGTTTCTGTTTGATTATGTACTCTTATGTATTAAGATTGGATAAGTATTATCTACGAAATTACTTACTTACTGATTTTCAAATAACAAATCACATTGATACATGTTTAAAAATGATGCCTATTATGAGGTGGTTAAAAAAAAATTGGTTGCCTGTAAAGTCGGTATACGGGCGAAAGTTTTACGTGACAACGACTTTTTATGTCTGTCTCTCTTGCTCTTAGGCGGGCTAACCTCGCGGGCGTGCCTCTCACTCGCTCTCATTGTGAGCGCATAACGTGAGCGGAGCGTAACGCAGTTTCTTGAAGTGTCACCCGGCAAACCAATTTATAAGACGTTGTCACGTCAAAACATATAACACTATTAAGCCAAAGTGCACCAAAACTTCCACACACGATTAATGTTTAACCGACTGTTTTTGACAGCACTATAATAAGTAAACTGTCGACAATGGACAGTCAAATAAATAACCGCCCAGTTAAAGTTTAGTGACTATGGTCTTAAACAAAAAAACAACAACAAAAAATTGGTACAAAAAATATTCGCTAAATTAAAGTTCAGTAAACATGGGCCTTATTAATCGACTAGGTACAGGTTTACCTACAATATATGTAAGTACACGTTTTGATTACACAATGTTCTGGATGCTAAGAAATTTTTGTCTAACCTTCGCTCGTATCTAGTAAAAGTACCTCAATTATGGTATGTTAGTTCAGGAAGCTCTAACTTTGGGGAAGGGATCATCAATCATCATCGTCACGCC
The DNA here is from genome assembly GCA_911728515.1 of Peribatodes rhomboidaria. NCBI lineage: Eukaryota > Metazoa > Arthropoda > Insecta > Lepidoptera > Geometridae > Peribatodes > Peribatodes rhomboidaria. The sequence goes on from OU452166.1 coordinate 18,242,005, forward strand.
TTTGTGATAACCATTCTCATTGACGAGTCTCACCATATCAACACATTTGTGTAAAAATTAGGTACAATGTTCAACCTTCTGATTGCAGTTACTACTTAGGTACCTATTTCCCAAAAGTTAAACTGTAAATGAAATATCCTACAAAATTTTGATAAACACGGATCTAACTATAAATGCAGTAGGAGTTTATGAAGTGATTTTCATTAAGGATAGAAACGTAGTAGATAACCCATGTTTGATTGTCAATGTGCAGCTGAAAATGATGACACTTTTTCTGGACGCAATGTTATTGTCAATTTTTCAGTCTTTGTAACAATAAAGATCGTAGCTGGATGGAATTTTGATTTATTTTGGTATGTAGGGTTAATGGAATAACCAATTACCACCTACATAATAAAAATATATAGACTGACTGACAGTCAACGTACAGGCTAAGCCGGTGGTTCTGCGCAAGAAATTTCGAAAATATATCCCGAAGGAAGCTTTATGGGGGCTAAGAAGCAGATGTAAGGCCGAGCCGAGGAGCTCGCGTACGAAGTCGCGGACGTCAACTAGTCAGTAGATGAAACCAAAGCAAGCATCAACATATACTTACGATATTACCTACGCACAATTAAGTTATATTATAACCCTTAATTACTTATTACGAAAGGTACAAATATAAATCTTGCATACAATTGAGGATATCACAAAATTTGTCTAAAAATGGAAATCGCGCTACACATTTTATTAAACAATTGGTACTACTGACAACTTTAACTACCTTTTCTAGTAAAGTCAGGAATAGATCCCAAAAAAACAGTTAAAAGATCACTTATCTACCGAGTTTAAACAAGTCTATGAGATAAGAAATAATTACAGTGAATAACGACTATACGTCTATGATTCTACATTAAAAACTACAGGCTGTATGTATACTAGTAAATATAAAACAAGGAAGACGCCTCCGGCCTCGCCTAGTCTCAACAAGAACAACAACAACAAAAAGTTTTGAGGATAAACTTCTTGTTGCAGTTCTTACACTGTTCACACGCGACGGTGCACGGAGGAGAGGGGCGAGGGTGGGGCGCATCGTCGGGAATTGAACTAGGTACATGTAGAAATCACACAGCACCACCAGCACATAAACCTCCGTTCTCAAGTTCGATATAAAACATAGAACTTTCCGTTTACGTTGTTCCATTTTCCATTATTTTCAATCGAGTATTTAACAGAGATTTTTTTGATAGTAGTTATTTGTGCTGGGGCATAGAAAAAGTATCTAATGCTAGGGTACTCCTTTGAATTTACTAAATAGACACTAAAGTGTAAGAAGTATTATGTAAATTGCTGACATATAGAGAATAATATGAATTCAAGTCTATGTATCTATCAATTTCAGCTATATTACATTCTGGGTAATTTTTACATATTTCTTAGTATCAATCGCCTAAATATCACGACACGACTCTGAACACTTCAGTGTATACATCGACTATCTACGGTATTTCCACTCTCGCGACACTTAGTTTACATGACTGTATAGTGGCGGTGTCGCTCGACATTAGTGTCGAGTGTCAGTGTCGTCGTGCTTCCTGACCATACACAATTTTACAACTAATTTTGACAGCTTTGGTATAGTAACAATGTCAAAACAATTGGAAGAATAAGAGCCCTAAAAATGTACGTAAGTTATTTACCGATGTTTTAAAGCAATGTTGATTTTGATACTTTGTAAAGGAAATCATTGTAAATTACCTACAGTACCTACCTATAGTAAAATGTAAATGTCAAGTTTTAAGGTGAATAAACTACTTGTACATAGAAAAGTGTTTAAAGGTCAAAATAAGTTAGGTAAACCTATCGTTTAAAAAAAGTTAAGGCTCTTATCGTTTGGCAGTAAATGCTTCATTTTTCTAACATTTAATTCATTGTAAATTTCATTAGTAAAACATTAAACTACTCAGGTAATCAAAGAATAATTTTATTAATTCGTAACGCTAGCTACACTATTGTTTTCAGTTTGAACATTATGCACACATGATTATTATGAAATGGGTTGATGGATTAAAGACAGGCTGCTGTGTAAATTATTTCCTAAGATTTATACAATATACAGCTACACTAAACACTTATATTATTGATAAATCAGTTGTTTTAAAATCTCTGACATCGGTGATACAAACGAAGTCAAACCGGGCAGTTATTTGGCGAGCCGTAACTGATACCGTTTAATAAATACTTATTACTGTATGTTTTGGACTCTTATTGTAGCAAAAAACATCAAAAATAAGAAAATATACAGCTAAACAGTGAAATCTGCAAAAGTGGGCTAACACTATTCATAGTGTTATCTTCCTAATGATAAGTGTTCCGTTCATCGGTGGTTTCATTTGTGAAACTTTGATTTTCTATTTAGCTGGGCGCTTACGAACTTTTGTAAATTTTTCAAGTTTCTAAATATAGAGAGACGATACAACCAATTCGAGAATGGATTTTTTGGTTTTACCTAAGGTGTAACAGTTACAAGTTACAGTTACGGCTCGTGTGTACCAGCTTATATGTAATGTGTATCTGATCAGTTTACGTTAACGTGATATTCTTTGTTTTAGTAGAAACAATAAAAAAAAAGTTAAACACAATTATAACGGCCCAATCTTACTTTCTTGAAGTTAAGTATCACTGCAATTTTAATAGCCTCCTTTTCATATTTTTTCAAGTATTCTCACATAAAAAAATCGCCCTCGTCGCTACATCACAGCCCTATCGAAATCAATGCTCTGCGGTACACTGAGATCAGAAATTACTAAAAATCTTTGTGAAATTTTTGTTACAGCATAATTTTAGACACACACTTTATTACAATTAAATCATGTTGGATATATATGGCACTATACTGAGGAAACATTCACGTACTGGTATTGTTTATTAACATATATAACATAAAAACAAAGAAGATTCTAAATATTATTGCAAAAACAAAGAAGATCTACATTCTATTGCAAAAACAAATAAAATCTACAATATTGCAAAAATAGAAAAGATTGTACATATTATATTGCAGTAACTCAAATAACACCTATTATTTTATTACAGTCGAAAATGTACTCAAAACACACAGCTTAATCTACATTTTATCATTGATAGTTTTATTAATATTCACTTAGAGTGTTTAAATATTTTGGACCAGCCGAATATTCGTACATCGACCTACCTATTTAGTGTACCAATTCGCTAAGCTCCGCTTATGCAGGTACGTGTCCTTGGACTGAGATTTAGAGACATGCCGTTTTAGTTTTGTTTGGTGGCGCTTAAACAAACTAGTTCCAAATTTAAAATTAGATCACAAAGTCACTAAAAAGTCACAGCATTGGAAAAACTTTGAAATGTGCAGTCGGCGCGCCTAGCTCGCTTCTGTCCGTTTCAGTTTGATTGCACCGTGTGCGGATTGCGTTTGAGATACTAGCGTTAAATTGTAGTGATTCCTTGGTGACGTTGGATTTATGTTTGAATTTGAAATAACCTTGTTTTGTGTCCCGTGACTAACGTGCCTGAAGGCCATCGAACTCATCACATCCCATCCTTTCTATTTCGCGAAGGAAGTCTGTTTCGCGCTTTTCCTATAAGAAACGACGTTTTATTAGCAAGTAGTGTTTATCTCCTCAGTGATCTAAGAAACGAATTTTGACAGCTTTGACATAGTAACTGCTGTTGAAATCCGTTTTGACAAATATTGTGAATTAATTTTAATTTATTTATTTATACTCTTCACACGTTTACGTTGCTTGTCATCTACAGATGACATGATCCACATGAAAAAATTCATTGTGACAGATACGGTTGCTCTACCATCGTGTTTTAATTCCGTGGCTACACGTGGACAAATGCCGTCAATTATTCGATTTGTGTAATTTATATTTACATAAAATTCACAGCAAGAGTCAGTGTATCCCGATCTTATCTCATGAGCCCCATGATCATGACACAACTATGAATTATTTCTTACAATCAATACGTAATAATAGCTACGAATATAGATGCCATTAATTTCATACAAAATGTAACGCGGGTAACAGGAACATAATAATAAAATTGTCAAAAATCCAACATTCCTACTCATTTGCAAATCCACTTGCAATCAATCGAGTCTTATTTTTGTTTGTTCTCAATAATACGAGTGATTTTAATGAAGACTGACTTTACAAGTAGAGTCGCAAACTGAACACCATTCCTATGTATACTCCTTCAAAATAGCACCGCCGTACAGAATAATTTAAACAATTTAAGGTCAAAATTGGTCTTTAGGTATTAAAATTGTCCATCGTCGCGAATATATAGTTCACTTTCCCCTCAACACAGCTCAACACAGAGAGCGAGAACAAGTCGGTAGTTATTCACGTTAACTCAATCATGTCGCGCCGGTAGAGCTCGAAACTAATCATTACAAGAAAACTTACTCATGTATAAGTATAACACGCACCTAATAAGCGATAAATATACAAACACGCGCAAGTCTTTCAAACATCGATCACCGGACGACCGAGTCGGTTTCCGTCTCGTTTCCCGCACACGATCCAGTCACAGCAGAGCACTTGTGCCCAATAACGGTTTACGCTTACCGGCCCCGCAGGCCGAGGCTCTTCTCAGACGGTGGGCTGCGCGTGCGCCGCACCGGCGGTGAGGGCGTGCAGGGGCGCTGGGTGGGACGAGAGGTGCGTGGAGTCGCTGCGGCGCGGCGGCGCGGGAGGCGGCCGTTTCTTGATCGGCTGCGGTTCCTCGCGCCGGACCACGTGCGCCGGCGCCTCCCGCCCGAACACGTTCTCGTAGAAGGGATCCTCGACGCCCGCACCGTAGTGCTCCTGCACCCACATCGACACGCTTGTCTCCTTGTAGTCTTCCGACAGCGGGTACTCACGGAAGCCGAGCACCTCGTGCGGCGTTGTCGCCGGCTCCAGTTTACACTTCTGCGCTACCTGCCACTTTTTTCGCATCACCCTCTGGAGGTCCTTAAGGAACTCCTTCGGCGGATTGCTGTTCGAGTCAGCAAGCTTCTTTGGCGATGAAAGGCGTGTGCTCTCATTTCGCTTGGGCGGCGGCGGCTTGCGTGGTGACAATGGCGGTGGCTCTTTTAAGTTGAACGATATCTTTTTGTTTTTCTTATCGGAGCACGTTGGTAGATCGTCGGCGAAGTTTACCTTCTTCAATGAGCCCGTTCGCTCCTTTGCTGGCTCGGAGCCGAGCTTTATCTGAATTGAAGGGCTACTGTTCAGTTTCTTGTTCTGTAACTCAACGAGACAAGCGCCGTAGGCAACGTTCTGATTCTTCAGACTTTTGTCGGAGTGTAGGGAGGAAGTGCGTGAAGTTTCCGAAGCGACACTATCGAGCGAGGGTTGCCTGGGGAAGGTGCGTGCCTGTCCCGCGCGCGCCGCTTGTTCAGCCTGCTGCGCTGTCAGTTGACTTAGGATGTCGGAAACGCGGCCCGGGGGCGGCTCTAGCGTATGCTCGGGCGGCGGCGGAGGCAGGCTCAGCTGCGAGCCGGACAGATCCTCGGGATCGAGTGGTGGCGGCGGCGGCGGTAGCGAGTCCAGACTCAGAGTGGAGCTGAACATTCCGTCGGGGACATCCTCCGTGGGCGGCGGAGGCGGCAGTTCGTCCGCGGCGGCAGGTGCCACGTTGGTGGCCGGAGCGCGCTGAATCGTGTCGTACACGCAGGTATAACCATAGAGCGCGGAACCACTGTCGCTGCTACTGTAGCGACAGGACGGCTCGCGCGCATCAAAGTGCCCGTAAGTAGGCGAAGGCGGCTTGACACGCGACGGACTCGCTGCCGCCATGAGCCCGGAGCTCGCAGTGCTGACAATTGCGTTCTCCGACGAATCTGGCGAAGCAAGCATGACAATTACTTACCATATACTTTCATTTTACGCGTAAGTACTTGTAAAAAAGTCTTTAGTTTTTCAGTGTCGGTGGACCTTACAGCCTTCTTTTCAGTCGTGTCAATATTTTCACGGTGTCGAATCTGTCGAGTACTCACCGATGCTGGTATGGTGCCGCTTAAGCGTGGAGTCGTCGGTGCGCGAGGAGCGCGGCCGGCGGGTCAGTGTGCCGGAATCCCCGCCCTGATCCTCCTCTGGCCCGTCTCCATCCTTCTCCACCATCTCCTTCAGCTGCCGAGTCATCCATGTTAGGGGGATGTTTGGCTTCATCGACGGCTTACGCTTTATCGTACCTGAAATTAGAATGTTTCGTGTTAGCTACATACTTACTTACTTCAATTCAAATCACATACCACAAATTAAAAGCGACAGAAACTATTTCTCTCTCTCTCTCTCTCTCTCTCTCTCTGTCTCTCTCTTATCCTCCGTCGAGCTGTCTGTCTTCATTACCTTTACTAGCCTTTACAGTTTTGAATTTGAAGAAGGTGTGCAACATAAGAACTCACATTAGATTTTTTTTTCTGACGTTTTAATTTTTTTCGCAGATTTATACCTACATTAAAATCTAGATGAACAAAACTGTACAAGAGTACTAATAACTTGCATTTACTTTAAAACTTACCCATAGGAAATTCGCAATCGAAAGCGCTTTCGGAAGCAGTTCCTCCATCAGAAAGGCAACCACTCGAGCTGGATGAGGAGGCGCGAGAGTGTCTGTCGAAGATAATTAAAAAAAAGGTTTTAAACAAAAACTTTTTCGGGTCTGATTCAAAGCATAGCATGCTAAAATATTTTAGAGAAATGAGGAACCTCGACTGCATAGAAATGATTTTAAGTAAGTAGACCACTTATATTAAAAACTAGCTGCGCCCCGCGGTTTCACCCGCGGTTAAAAAGTATCCTATTTGCTATTCTAGACTATAATCTATCTCTGTGCCAAATTTCATCCAGATCTGTTCAGCCGTTCTGGCGTGAAAAAGTAACAAACATCCATCCATCCATCCATTCTTACAAACTTTCGCGTTTATAATATTAGTAGGATAGGATGAGAATGGAATAATACTTGGCCTCCAAATCACCTGATGTAAGCCGGTGATGAAGTTTAACATTAGACATTTAGGTAACAAAAATAAATTCGCAAACTTCTCGCCAGCAAAATATTGGTTCCAGGAAAAACTTAAAACAGGATAATTTTAGAACTATAGAAAAAATATAACTAGATTTAAATATTTAATTTATATTTGTTATTGACGATCAAAAAATAATTTAGAAAAATATGAAAAAATATAATAAATAAGTTAATAAATAAATAAAATTTAACTAGATTTTGACATTAAACTTTGTTACTGAAGATAAAAAAATTATACTTAAGTAATAAAAAATATAACAAATAAGTTAATGAATAAATATAATGATAATAGTATACTAAAACAAAACTTATTAGGTATATATTAAAAAACAAAAAAAAGCACCTTCGCTCGTCTTCCAACGACAGAAAACAATCCAAAATATAATACTGAACATTTAAATATTTGGAAAATAATCGTAATAACTTAAAATTATATTAGCACACTCGCACCAAAAAGCTCTCATCGAGGGCTCTGGGCTTTGCAGGAGTTGGCTTTGGAGATATAGGAAAAGGGTGATGGGAGTCAAATGTTCTGCTTACATCTAAAAAACTTTAGAACTAAATACCAACCTGCCACTGCTGATGTCAGAGTTAGCGACACTGACGTTGCAGGATGTAGTCTTCGTAGGGTTGACACTTCTCACTGGGTTCACACTGTTCGTCTTCGTGGGGATCGAAATAACCTGCACAGAACATACATCTACTTAGTCTGGCTTTTAAATTGACTTCAGATTAAGTTTTATAGTTCGGTTTCGCTACCACTGACTTTAAGGAGCCTTCGAATAAAAAAGTTTCTACAAAAAGCAAGCAAGCAAGTTCGTATAGGCCAAGTTGCTAGTCTTGATGTCAGGGTTTCTAGGCCGCCCAAAGGCCTCTAAGATGGCTTGACGATCGTTGTTATAGAAATGATAACCGGGGCATTTATATGTCACTTGTGGCTCGGATGACACGTTAAAAGAGGTCCAATTTGTCATTGACTTGTTTACACCCTTGTACGAGTACATACTCGTAATATAATTGGAAGAGTTTTCTTATTGAATAAATTAAGCCCCTACAGTTACGTATGAAGAATATAAAGTGCCATCTCGTAATTTAGTACATACATGTTTCCTCTGCGGAAACCCCTGCATCGCATTTAAAAAAAACGCATTTCCTAGTAACCAGAATTGTAAAACGAATAATTTTTCTTTTGCCGTAACCCATTACGAGCCTCCGGTTACGTATGCGGCCGAAGGGGTTTTAATAATTAATAAATAGAATAAATATCCGGGACACTTGCACACAGTCGTCTGAACCCAAACTAAGCACAGCTTGTACTATGACTGCCAGAGACTGATTTATATTTTTAACACACAGACATAGAACAAACACAAATGTTCATTGCATAAATGTTTGCCCTAGGTGGGAATCGAACCCACGCCCCCAAGCGCAGAAGGCAGGTTCACTACCAACTGAGACACTGAGGCAGTCGGATCAAATCTAAAATCTATTGAAAACTCTTACCGAGCAGGATCGAGCATGAGCAAGATGATCGAGATCCTCCTGCGTCAACTCCTCGACAAGCGATCGGTAATTCTCTAGCAGTTGTCTTCCATGCTGAATGTAGGAAAGGAATGAAAGAATTATAGAACAGAAGTTGGTACTAAGCAATATGTACGTTGATGAGGAAAAGTAGTAAAACTGCTGTAATATTTTTAAGGCAACTTGACTTTTGAAAGACTTTCATGCAAGAAACAGCATTAAACATTTAAAAAAGAAAGATTAGAAAAGTTCACCAAGGGCGATTTATAAATATAATAGAGTGTGATGATAATTACGAACCTTTGCTATCCGCATGGCGGTCACCCATCTCTCCAGCGTCGGCTGGTCATCCGCACATAGAAACTTTATAAACTTAACACTCTTTGGTTGTTGTAGTTTTGGGTGCTTAATTGCGAAGCAGTGATCGGTAGGCGACTTGTACTTCTTCTTCCAATTGAGCCCTATGTAAACCTCGTTGTTGTCGAAAGTCGCAAGACAGACCAGATCCTTAAGAGTTTTCATCTTATCCTTGGGCGAGTAGTATAGACCTAAGTTAGTGACAGACAAGACTGGTTTAAAACACGAGTTAAAATAGAACAATAAATCGCAAGGGCCATTCGCTATGCTTAAATTTACAGATAGAAAAGTGTGGCCACACGCTGCAAGCTTGTAATATACTGACCGGAAGGTCTTAAGACGCAGTAGATTTTCTTCCATCCTTTTTTGGCATCGTGCTTGAGATATAGAGGACCCTCCATGGGAGGCACCGGGTGCCCTGACACCGAGGGCACACTTGTCGCTGCACTGCTTTGTCCGAAAAACTCTTCAATGATCACTTGTCTTGAATGCTCGTCTTGTTCACTAGACCATCCTGCAAAAGTACAAAACATTTGTAAATAAACACTTAAAAAATGCTTTGTGACTGTTGGCTTAAGTTCTTCGTTTGCGAATTTATCTAATCTATAAAAAGCCTTACCTCGGTCGTCTTCAGTCAAAAGGAACCTTTCCGGTGTTTGGAACAAGGAAATTTTATCGGGTCTTTCGGCAAATAATATTTTGTTTTTGGATTCCCTTGTCCATAACATTAAATTATCGACTAGCATCTCATGGTCCTCATAAACACGTTCTGTAAAAACATTGATTACATTAAATTTAAATTTCAAGTGCTACTACTATATTTTGTTTTGATATGTATTTTTAGTTTATATGTCTTACCCATGTGTAGATCAGGCAAATGTTCGACGACAGCCCATTTCGGTTCCATGGTCACATGGTTTTTGTCTGCAAGAAGCCTAGTTACGTAACCGCATGTCATCTTTTCATCAACCAACAGGCTTTTAGATGAGCCGTCCGTAGAGAACGCTTTTATAAACAACTTTTTTATATTCGCTTCGCGCATTCGCTCCAACGCCAACTTTATTTTGTCTGCTTTTTGTTGGAAACTCGCGTCCTGTGGAGAACATATTGTGTAAAATATTGTGTAAAAGGTAGCGAAAAAAGTAGATTTTGATGAAGCTCTGGAAAATGAAACAGTTTTTACCTTTTGAGACTGATGCAGGTTTAGTTTTAATGCTTTGCATTTGGAACTGGCGCTGCTTGATGCGGAAGACTCGCTAGAGAGCATTGATACCTGTAAAGATGGGAACAAATGTTCTAAGCCAAGCTTGTATCGGTTACAAGACATGTGTAAACTGTTTAACAATAGGTAGGAATCGCAAGTAAATTAGTAGAAAGTACTAACGGTATCACTAAAGGCGGAATCATTATCGGGGGAGTCAGTGCGTGTGATACTTGACGCTGCATCACTGGTGTCCTTCTCTTGTCCTCGTCCTTCAGCTGACCCTTCCCTTTCTGTAAAATCACAAGAAAATATAAAGTTACTAAAACTTTAGCGGGGCTTACGTGGCTTACTTGAATTTCCTGTGATGCAAATATAAGCTCTGACGATGGTCGTCAAAAGGCGCTTTTAATTTCTAACCCGCTAGTGCACACAGACAGGTACTCATTCATATAGAAAGGTGGCCATTTTTAAGCCGTAGGTAGGTTCATATTTCACGGAGCGCGATAAAAATCGCCGCCACGACTCCGCGCGTGATTGCGCCACGAGGCTCATGTTTTGCTTATCTTTTAACGAGAAATTTCGCCAAATGACACAGAGTCGTGTGGTGTACCATTGATATTAATGAAAACCAGTCTGCGATAATGTGTTCAAAGCGGGACGGAAGTGACAGTAATGTCTTAGGTCACGTTCCACGACTGTAGGCCTACTTGAAGACTTAGATAATAATTATATTTAGTTGGCTTTTGAACGTTGATAAATGGCTTTTTTTTGGCAAATTTATTTATTTTTTTATTTGGATAAAACATTCTCTAGAGTATAAATATAAAGTTACGAATAAATAGCCGTTGTGCTAGTTTTCACCGGCATACTTACTAGAAGAAACTCTGGATATCTCCTCGTCGTATTCCGAATCTAGAGCGCACAGCTCGCCGAGGATCGCGTCGAGATCTGCGTCCTGGGTCTCTTCTAGATTGGCCATCGAAAACCGATATGTATCGATACGAGGGGCCACTATCTCTAACGGCCTGATAGCCGACGCACCCTCATTAGAAGAGTTCAGGCCCTGCAACAAGGAAATTGATATTGTAGTACGGCTTCCAAGAAAATTGAAAGTTGATAGGAGAAGCGGTAAAAAAGCGAGGCTTCTTTGTTGACGGGACTGCACGGAGTCGCTTGTGCTTAGCAAGGTTTTCCGGCTGGATAATTATGGATCCTATGTAGCTAGGTATGTTGTGTTATCAGTCAGGCTAGGCAAGACTGGGGCATACCTTGACATATTATTGCCATCTTGTTTGCCTTGCCGTTTTGTATTCGACGTAGCGCGACTATGGACCTTTTAGCGCGGCGATACGATTAGCGGTCGCATAAAGTTGATAACAAAAATTAACCATCATGGTAGGCCTCCTAAACTCACTAAAATTCTGTTTGCGAGCTTGGAGCTACTGTATCTATACCTGATACAGTGTACCGTGATTTTGAGAGCATTTCTCAGAAAACACAGTAATATAGGTAAATGCAACATTTTTTGAGTAAGTGTTTGTGTATATTTGTTACTTATTTACTATGTAATGGTTCAAAGCATTTGAATGATACTTGGAATACAAATAGCTTATTTACCTATACTCTAGATTACTTAACACATAAAGGCCGCCAAAATTTAATGTAAGCTAGCAGGTGCAACAGCGGACTGCAAATAGTTGTTTGTAAAAACCGTAACTTCAAACCGGTTAAAAATGCCCTGTACCTATAAAGGTAGATGTCATTCCTTGTAGGCATAGGTAATACTAAAACCTCAGTGGATACTGTATCCGTAGAAGCAACCCTAAACAGGCCCCTGGATACTAATCCTACGTATCATACATGCTTGTGTAATGAATATGAATTGGTCTCCTTAAACGTGCGGCATTAATTACATATGCACATACGGGAACACATCCTAAAACATCGTTGGGATTGCATTGTCTTTTGAAACAATGAACTCTGGCTAGTATATTATATACTCTTCCAATTTATAACTTGTATGTATGTACCTACTTGGTTTGAGCACACATCATACCTACTTAACAGATGATTAAGTATTAAATAAAATAGTACTTACATAGGTACTTACCTAATAAAATACTATGCTTAAGCGTAGCTGGAATAATTAACTTTAAGTATTTTATTAATATAATAAACAATACAATGCAGTAAATGATACGAACTGAATTCACATAAGTTAGGTAGAAATGGGTTAAAGCTTGTTTTGACACTTACCTACTCCAAAGTCTATAAAATTTACGGGACCGTGAATTCGAAGTTAGGAAATGTGAAGTTATTTTTGCAAACCAAATTTGCAAACTGGATCCTCAAAGCACAAAGTCTAAAGTGTATACTAAACACATGAAACAAGAAAAATGGAGAATTCAAAAGGAATTTCAAGAATGCAAAGCGTAGAGATATTGGATCGAGCCGAGTGCAAGCGCAGTTCATACGTTATCGCGACTACGTACCGTCGTGGTCGATGTATTCAAACTTTGCTCCATAGTTTTGTGCTCCGTCGGAGAATTGTTTACACTTCTAGATTTTCCTGCGGCCAATCGAAAGCTTCTGTTTAGCGACGACAGAAAGCCTCCACGCTGCCACTTGGTCGGCTCGTTGAGTTGCACATCCATCATTTCGTTCGTTTACATTGCAGCCAGCGTGCAATGACTCACGAACCAGCACTTTACGCTATTAGCAAAGTGTGCCAAAAGGCCGGCGCCACACGTTGCGCATTCTACTCAGTTTTTAATTCAACAGTATACCCCATGCTTGCGAGCGCACTGCAGACGAAGCGAATTTATTCACGCCAAACAGAGAATCCCAAAACTGGAAATTAAATTCCCTAGTTTGTATACGTATAAGTATAAAGCGCAAGTATACGGAAACAAGTTTGTTATTTCCACGGCGTTCGGAGTCTGCGCGGCACTGCGACAGGAGCACGCCGACTGTCCGTAAACTAGGTACCTACTATGACGAAGTGGTGACCTCGTCCGTTCACTAAACTTTAACTTTGTTTCTTGTACGGAGTTTAAGTTTTTAATCAACGGCGCTTTGTTAACAAAAGACGCTTTCTTCACTGCACAGAATACGCGTCGAGCGCGCGGAGTCCCGACTACTACTAGCCGCTGCGCTCTGAGTAGAGCAGAGTGAAGTGAGTTGTATTACAAAATGAGGCATGAACGGTCGCTTGGCTCGGCAAGCATGGCATGGCGGCAGACCAGAGCAGGGGGGACTGGCCATTGTAGAGCACGCACGTGTGTGCGCCCCTCGCGATCCCCGGGCGCGGTAGTGTGCGTGCGATCCCCTCGCGTCATAAGTAACCCCAGCAGGCCTGGCATTCGCGCCACGACAAAATCTTTTGTCGTGCGAGAGCGTGACAAAGCTACGTGGAAGCAAAGCCTGTTTCGACGAAGAGTCGACAAATATTGTCGCGGCGTGCATACTAGGGCTGCAGCAGTCGGCTGGCCGATGCATGCTCGGGCCGAGCCCGCACCCGCGGCACGCGAGCGAGGCGCCGCCGCCGCCGCCGCGATGACACATACACGTCATACACGCCGACCGATCCCATATTGCGCGTTTCTCTCAAACACCAACACAAACTTGTCCATAGAACAGAGCTGGGAAATGCTCAACATCTGCTCTAGCTAGTCGTTTTGTCGTTTGACAGTTTAAACTACTCGGTTCATTATGGATATGTTAGTTTTTTTTATTACCTATTTCTAAACATATTGAGCGCATTTACCGCGTGAATATTCCGGCAGAATAATTATTTTTGAATGCTTTTCCAATACGATTAAGATTGTTTTCTTCTTTTTACGATGAATGTTACCTAATCCGACACATTTGGAAAATCAGATCGGAGTGGGCGAGTTTGGTCATTTTGCTTTTGTCTCGAACGAAATAGGCGATTATGACCTACATTTTTATTCAACTGTCCTACTTTTCTACCGTAACAGCCGCGCCCACACTTAGTTTTATTGTTATTCCAAACGGTCCTTGCGCAGGAATGAGTGGACAAACAACATTGACATTATTATTGTACTGTACAAAAACAACCTGCTTGCAAATCGCTTTTTGCACGACTTCGAATATTGAACGTTTCAAAATCATTACTTCCTTAAGTGTACCATTCGACGATCGGTGGAAGAAGGTCCCAAAAAACGGGAAACAGGTGGTCTGTGCTGCACCTGCCGTATCGACAGATGTGCGAGATACTTATTGATCTCGAAGAGGCACGACGCGGCCGGCCGGTACCACTCCGATGGGAATGGGTCTCCTAATTACAGTGCTGGCCAAAAACCAGGCTCGAGAAAGTAACATGTGCAGAACATCACAGAGCGACTATGTACGATTGTTACTGTTTCATGTTGAATCGGCTTAACGGATTTAAGTGAGGGCTAGAGAGTGCTAAAGCTAATAACTAAAGCTCAAACCCTTAACCTCTATAGCAATAAACGTTGTATTGCCTCGGAATAGCATTACAGTGTTGTGTCATTTTCTTTCCTTTACATTATTAAACTCGATCGAGTGTGAAACTATTCCGAGGCTGTTCAACGTTTTTTCTAAAGGGTTCCCTTATAAGCAGGGTATAAGCTGAGGGTATAAGCTACGAGTATAAGTGTATAGATATAGGTTATATACATAGGTTTATTAATTGATTATTGTTAATCTTGGTAAAATTAACAGTTTCTGTAAACTGACTTTTGCATCTGTAAAGCGCAGCTTGTTAACAAGGTAATGCAACCCAGGGCTTCGATTAAAGCAGACATTCTCTTAAATTGTTAATGAATGATTCCCCTAATTGTCTCTCTCTGAATGCGCGAGAAGTATCAAAAGTAGCCAATTTATAAACAATTGCTTAGTAAAATCGAGGCCCTGGTGTGTCACAATCCCACGACACGGAACAATCAAGACTTACAGCAATATGTCATGTTTTATTTGTGTTCACTATATGGCGTGGTTATTTTCTTAAAATAAAGAAAACAGGAAAACCACAAAATCCTGCGATGAATACAAAAATATAAATTGTAAGCAAATAACAATATTGCAGTAGGTATAGCAAACTGTTTTACGAGTTAGTAGGTATACATACTTTCTGCCGTTTATTCTTGGGTTACTGGTAATCTAATTCTTTTGGTGCCTACAACCGCCAGTTGGACACAGGGAAAAAAACAACTAAAATCCACCCGAATACTACACCACGAAAAATAATACACACGCGAATAAAAATTAATACCTATGCAACAAAGTAAGAAAGGTGCAAAAAATCGTTCGTCGAAGCTTCGTTGGGTACAGTCATCTACCTACATAACACTGACCGCACCTGCTTTCAAACGATTTGGGAATTTACATATTCTTGCTAAAGGTTTTTTTGGTCCGATTGGATGTCAGTTTTATATTATTTGCGTAGGTGTGTACTTTTACTACCTACCTAATACTACTTTAATCATAAGGATCATTTATTAATCACGTGAGATTCGAAGGCGCCTGGTCGGAAAAAAATCACAAAATATCATAGGACGGGATGTAGCAAGATGAGGTTTACTTAAAAATAACCTTTATTTCAGGGAACTAGGCCCATCTTTTAATAAATAGCTCACAGCCTAGAACAGACGTATCCTTAACAGTTTTTTAAAAAGGGAACAAATCTTTTTTTTTTCAGGGTTTTTTGCTATATCTGCCGCCACTCATTAGCGCCGGAACACTAGCCCCTTTGGCCAGAAATCAGGTGAGAGTAGCGCTGCCTTGTACTTTGCAGGAAAGTCAGACTTGAAATAAGTATAACGGACACTCGACTCCAGGCGCTGCAGCACTACCACCGATGCCTCTAGTCCCAAACTAAATACTTAATTATTTGATAGATGAAATTCTGAAAATGTTTTTACTTGTACCAAAGAAATACTCGTGGTTTTGGGTTGAGACGGTTAGTCGAAAACCTGACCAGTCACCACCGTATCACCAGGGTCTGGGGGAAAAGGGGAAGGGGCTTAAAAAAGTTATTAAAAACATTACGTGATTAATGGACGACCCTTACCTGTCACGACATAGGTAACTTTGTATCTTACCATAAATATATATATGATTCCATATTCTGAGATCAGGGCCAGCCACTTGGCCTATACTTACTTCTACCTGCTACGTACGTGATTAGGAAATAAGATGAGTCGCATTCATTTATATTTAAAGCCACGGCAGCGCTTGTTACGGCTACAGGAACTAAATCCTTTCTCAAGCTTTCTTTTGAACAACAAAAGCTAAACGAATCTACGTACGTTCTAATACTACGTACAGAGAAGATATCATGAGGAAAGACATTTCCTCATTATTGCTGTTTGCTGCTCCATTTTGTTGAGAGCTTAAACTAAAGTTTGCTGCAGTGCTGAAACAATGATTAGTCGAATAACTCGTCTAACCACACAGTACAAACACGCAGCGCTAGAAAGCTTTTAGGGTGAAAGTTTTTTGGGACCAAAAGGTCGAAAGCGCTCGAGAGCTAGCAAGGAACTGAGTGAGGTGATGGCTGCACTAGAACACAACAGAGTCTTCTCTATAGGTAGTAATAGAACTCAATGGAACGAAATAGCTTCCTCATTATTTGTTTATTGTCTACTCACATAGGGGGTTTTTCAGGTATTTGTAGACGTTGCTTTAATTTGGGTTCGAAATTTTATTTATGAGGACAACTGGGACAAATCGGCTTTCGGTTGACTGACGATAACTTAAGTAGGTTGAAAAATGTAATCTTCTTGACATTTTGTAGCCAAGAAGTTCATGCTAATACAATTTTTTTAATTTGAATATTAGCATAGCTTTTATAGTCGCGAGGTCACTGTTCGAGGCGAATTACTAGTAATATTTATTTAATATCGGTTTCTAAATAATTGAGTAATACGGTAACTTTTTTTAAAATACATAACGTAACTGAATTAGGAACGTCGTCCTTTATAAAGGCAGTTAATAATACTTATTATGTTTAATTTATTGTATGTCATCTGCTACATGACTGGAGCCCAGTGTATGACGACAGGCTCGCCCCCTGTCACATTTGGGACTGAATATCGTACGGCGAAATGTGGGTGTTGTATTACACCTCTGCCAGCGTACCTAGGGGAAAGGCGTGACGATATGTTATGTTATTATGTTTAAATTTAGTGATATTCATAATACCCCGAATTCAAGTTTTGCCATCCATAAAATACACGTTATACTAAAGCTGTATTGTAGCCGTAGCACTAAGCGAGGGAAGGGGAAATCGATCAAATACCAAAACAGAACGCTAGTAATGTAATTTATTAACAGAGTCGCGTCAGTCGGTGTCATTAAGCTCGTTTAATATTCTGGTATAATCCCGTCGACATCTGGCCCGGGCGCATTGATTCCTCGAACAGCTCTATTTTGTGGCGATTCGGCTTTTACATTGCAATCCCTGATTGGATTTATTTCTGACGGACTGGAGAATTACGGGGAAAATGGATAGCGAATTTTTATTGAGCCTATTGGTGAAAGATGGTTTTTTCGATTTTTGGAATAAGCCTTATCCATGCAATAAAGTAATTATTACAGGCCCGGTGCAAGGAGTATTCTGTGATATTGCATTATTTACAGTGTGTGATCTTTGTCAGCATTATTTATTTGGAAAACCAAGCTTTAAACACTAAAATTATACAAAGGAAAACTCGTAGAAAGCCAATTACAGGTTCTCGCGAATTTTTATTCTTCCTTTTCAAATCTGCGATTGACTAATTCAAAATCAGAGGTTTCGAATTTTTATTGTAGTATAAACTACAATAAAAATTCGAAACCTCTGATTTTGCCTCTGATTTCTAATGCCCATAAACAGTGCCTATATAAATAGGCACTGTTTATGGGCATTACTTATGTGGGATTTTTATTGATGTTGATATGGGTACGTTACTTAGAAAAATGACACGTTCGTTATAAAAATATAAATGTAAAAATTTAACTTTAAAAAAAAAATGACATTATCTAGACATTGTAAAATAATCCGAATGTAATAATTTTACCGGTCACATGCACAAAAACATCTACCAAACAGAGATAAATTGTAAGTTGTTCGATTCTTGGTCCACGGTCTGAGATACGAGTACAAGAGCATATGGCTGGTAGCACCTGCCGTGCTGCGCCAGTTCGTGCCGAGCGCGCCGGGTGTGTGCAGACACACGTGTGGAGCTGCATGCATCATCCCTAAGCCACTAATTTATTTATTTAATTAATGTAAGCGTTATTAGGCCTACATGACTCGTGGCGGCGCGACTTGGTGCATCTATTTTCGAACGCAGACGGAGGGACTTTATGCAGAGTCAGTAGCTATAGTTGTTAATATAGCTATATTGTTATGCATGTATTCGTAGAACTCAATTGGTAAGAGTTGATAGTGTTTAATCTATAGTATGCATTAATCTTTCGATGATAGGGTGTACTTACTCTGTCAGTACTACATCCGTATTTGCACTTTCAATTTCCGAGATCAAGAAAGATTTATTTGTGTTGCGCCGTGTGTGTCAATGACATTTTCTTCCATCGCAAGGCACTACTCTACTAGATCTCGTATGTGCTTTTTTAGGCATTTTTATAAAACAAAAACACTGTCTGAGTAAGAATAAAAAAATAAAATTAACAGGGATTATTATCTGAAAACCGTGTCGGTGGGTTTAAAGGGTTACCTACAAATTACTGGGAAAAATAACATGAATTATATCGTTTAATCATTTAACCCCGGCTCCGGCGGCGGCGAATAATTCAACCGCATTCAATTAACATTCAATAATATTAAATAACTGAGAGTGAAATTATTTGTTTCCATCACTAAACTCTTCATCATTAAAATGTAAAATTACGTAGCTCTGCACTCCCGGCTAATGCGAGCGTAAATATTATGGTAAAATTAACGATAATTTGAGGGTTTATCCTGATACAGATATAAGAACAACAATTTTGAGGTAACCTGGTATGAGTCCGTAAGTGTAATGAAAGATTATCATGACGATGACAAAAAAAAAAACAAACATTTATGTTTCGTTTTTGTTTTGCGAATTACAGAGGAACCGGAAGAACGCATTTATTTCGAGTTTTATTGTCTAATACTGACCGCTGTGAGCACGGTGAGTTCTCCAAGCCACTCGTTGAGCAGCGCCTCCGGGTCGTCGGAGGCCGCGACGGCACCAGGCTCCTCCACCAGCGCCATCTGCAACAACAACCACCATTCTACATCATCCTCGCTAACATACACAGTCATGACCACCGCACTCACTAAGGATACTGGGCTATAAATAGTGGACTCCACTGTACAGTTTACTATTACTATAGTATCTTGCATATCTGTAGGTATATGTAAGAGGGGTCAGCAAGGACTGCGGAAGTCCTCCAGGAGGGAGCAAACTTCTTTGGTGACCCCTACTTTTAATCTCTGGCCCCGGCTTAGTAGGTGAGTTACCAGGTTGAAGAGTTGAAGGTAATTTGATTTTAGAGGGGCACTTGGTCCCGTCTGCCCCCTACTTCCGCGGCCCCTGAGGTTTAGAGGAAGGCGGGCATGGACATACTCACGTTGTTAGACATATGATATTAAGCGACATTGGACCCGGCAAACTATAAGAGTTCAATATAAAACTCCAAAAGGTAAAGTTCAAGAGAAGCGCTCTCAGACTCAATGATTGTACGGGTCGAGTTTCACTTATTTTTTCCAATATCTTTTATAAGTATCCTACAATGTAAGTAAAACAATAGAACCAAGAACAAATGAACCGCTTCACGTTACGTCTTCTTTTTTATTTTGCTAAGGCAAACAGTTTACAATTAAATGAAGCCATGACAGCATTAAAGTGGGCTGTAGTCTTCAAATCGAGGGTCAATTATATTTATTATTCAGTAGATTGGTCTCAAGATGAAAAAGATCATTAACAGCCGAACCTTGCACACTCTGAGATTGTTATAAAAATCAGACGTCATGTGGTCTCACAATTGCTTTAGACCTACATATTTAACAATGATTAACCGCTCAATAACAGTATTTAACCTACCTTCGACCAAATGATTCACCCGCAGGTTATAATTTTATTATTTTCGCGTGTTTCCAACACAGCTCTAAACACAATGTTCTTCCGTCGTGATTTCAATCATCGCAATGCAGCTGGTCCCACAAATGCTACACCACGTGCGCTTCGGACCACTTTTTGTGGCTCTTTTTGTGTGCCTTCATTATTTTCTATTCACAAAAGATTTCTGGAAACAAACGGCTCTAAATGGTGTGCTGAAACATAAGGTAGGAAGGGAAGGCGATTCACAATAGTAGACACGTGCATATTTTCTTGTAAAATTGCTTTTTGTGGTTTGTGTTTACATTTTAGAAGGGTGAATTGTGTGAGTTGCTTAACTTGCAGGTTAGTAATAAAAATGTTACAAGCACATTTTTCACATCATTTGATAGTTTGGGGTCAGACGATCGTGTGTGCAAAATGTCCTGAATATTTATATCTTTTTGCTTTAAAGTAAGTAAGTTAAACACATTTTTTTTTTAAACTCTACTCTACTCTAGAAAAAGTGTACCGAACACTGTGGTCTCTATCTATCTTTTTCTACAGAATTAAATTAATTATCCCTAAAAGAAATCAGATTAAATATAAAAAAGTCGTTGAGGTACTGTCATTGATATGGGGGTTAGTTCCGCTATGGCACCCTTGCCAAATACCTAACAAATTTTCCGCTATGGTACCCATCTTTTAGTTCTACGCCAAACAATAGAACACTACAATTAAGAAAAAGTAAAGGTAAATTGAGAAAAAAATGTGCACCTATAATGTTGTACTAATACGAGTACTAATATGGGTACTGTCATGATATAGGTAATTAGGTATTGTCATTTGCTTCGTGGTCTATGTGTGAATAAGTTAGTTTTACGTAACGTGCACTTGCTATCTAGACCAGTGTAGCAGAATGTCACGACCGTCAGTTAGCCAGTATCTGATTGCAACAGTTCCTGTTCTTAAAACTTGGCCGCACCGACCCTATCTTGATTTTTGCAATCCGTTAACGGCTCAGTGAGAAGTCGAACTGAGAAGGCGAGCCGACACGGCACCAGTTCGGGGGTTTTAACAAATTCTAGGTAAAAATAATAGTCACAAAACTTTCTCAAAGTATATTGATCCTCTGACTCTATTGTGGAATATAATAACTGCTTTAGTCTTGCTTCTTGTCAAGTGTAGGTATCTTCTATTGAGTTTATTTTCACATAAGTCTCAAAACACCATCTGTTTTAGAGGTAATATTTTTACAAGTTCTAAGAGCTAAGCAAATCCAAGTTTTTAACATATGTACTTTGCGAATTTTGTTTATTTTCGAAGAATTACTTTATTAACAACATTTAGAAAAAACTTTCTTTATTGAACAAAGCTGTTACCTGAGTCCAATTCTATTGTTTTCCAGTTTCTTAGTACCGATTGTAACTAAGCAAGCATTATTATTATTATAGGTTAGGGATCATCCATTTATCACGTTAGGCTCGTAAGAGAAGGGGGTGGGGAGGCTACGAACAATCGCGAAATATCAAGTGTATTTTTTCGTTGAACGTTGAAATATTCTGTTTTTTTTTTTGTAAATTTAGTACCAAGAAAATATACGTGAATCGTGATCTAAGGCCGTATTCAAAATCGGCACTTGGCCATGTATCTCGATTTAAAACTGTTTTTAAGTATGGTAAAACCAGCCTTAAGCCGAGATTCAAGAATGCGCGTAGTTTTAGCATGTGAGCCTTAGTGTTGGAGGGGTCTAAAGCCTCACCACATGTTACCAGAGGGAAAGGGGGCGTAAAGAGTTTCTAAAAAGCACTACGTGATTATTGGACGACCCCTAACCTGTACGTAATACTCAGAAAAATATATTGGAAAAATGAATAAATGTGCAGACTTCCAAGCGCCTGCGAGCGATTTGCAATCTCACATGACAAAGGAATGTTATTGACTAACGGATTCAATAGCTAAGCTACAAGCGAAGCACAATAACATTCACAGCATATTAAATTTATACCAACTCGAGATACGTACAGAAAATGCATTATCGGAGAAATTCAAATAGCACAATGATTGAGCGAGCAGTCTATTTTAGGACTGATAAGTCGAAAGTCGTTAGGCAGTAGGTATCGTACTCAGTCGAGCACGTCGTTTGGCCCTTTCGGGTTATGTTTTTGTTATAATAATTCATAGACGGGAAGGAAAGTTGTTTTGATGTAATGTTTATGTAACTTACATACAACAACATCATACACAAAGGCGGTTCGTGACTGGCTAAATCCAGATTAACAATAGAAAAATTGTCTCCTGAATGGACTGACCAAAACGTGCTTTCTGCTTGATAAAATCTCCTTTCACCTACTTTTGAATTACCAAAAACACTAATTCAATAATAGAATACAAATAATAACGAGTTCAAACTCAGGTAGGCATTTCCTAAATAGTCTTGGTACCTATTTGATAGGCAAATAGAACTGGAAAGCAAGAATCTTCTCCTATCGCAAAAAAAACCCTATATCCTAATATTATAAATGCGAGAGTGAGTTTGTTTGTTCGTTTGTTACGCTTTCACGCCTCAACTACTTAACCGATCATCACGAAACTTTGCATACAGTTAGAGGTACAGAAAAGGACATGGGGGAACCTTTCATTAACGGTTTTCTTGGGACAGCGGGTGAAATCGCGGGGCGCAGCTAGTTCTGTAGTAGTAGCACAATAAGCTGGTTTCTATGTTTTCTGAGAGATATACCTAATCCCAATAGATCTTATCAAGGTCAGAGTGAATAGGTATCTTAGAATCTTATAGATCTGCGTGTTTCATATTCAATTACCTACATTGTCGCTTGCATGGGCAAGATAGCACGCAAGCTTACACAGGGCATATGATGTAACATGTCTAATCTATCTTCTATTATTACGTAAAAGTTGCACCCCGCGGCGTTACTCGTGGTTATAAAGTATCCTGTGCTAAAAGACTACTATACAACGTGTTGTTTTGCTTTCCCGCGGAATTTGTGGAGGTAGTTATACTGCACAATTCTGATTGTGCAGACTCGAATAAACTATGGGGCAACCTTGAAATCAAGAAAAAAAACAGCTGTTCCATACAAGAAATTCGTTGATCGTCGACAAAATGTATGGATAGCTGCTTTTTTTTTAAATTCAAGGTTTATTTCACGCATATTTCAAATTGCGTGGGAATGCAAAACAACACGTTGTATGGTCTATCATCATATCATCATCTATCTATCTATCTATATTATATAAAGTTAAACTACCACTGACTGACTGACTCACTGACTCACTGACATAGAGAAACCTA
Source organism: Peribatodes rhomboidaria (assembly GCA_911728515.1). Lineage (NCBI taxonomy): Eukaryota > Metazoa > Arthropoda > Insecta > Lepidoptera > Geometridae > Peribatodes > Peribatodes rhomboidaria. The sequence continues at coordinate 18,265,499 of OU452166.1, forward strand.
AAGGGTATACGCAGGGGTGGGGGGGGAAAAGTGGAAACGGGGTCGTGGAGGGGTGGGTCCACAACCTCCGGGAAAAATCCGAAATTGGAACATCTCCCTACCCTGATGGTCGTATGCCCTGAGATCTCGAAAACGAAAAACATTTTTTCCAAAGCACTGGAACTAAAGTCGCAGAGAACCCTGGGACGTTTCAGGGGAAGTTGAAAAAAACATGGCTCCCGAAGAAAAAAACATGGCCGCCATACAAAATTGAAAATAAAATAACTCGAAAACTGTACGACTTGGATGGGGAGTGTTTGACCAAATGTCATAGGGAATCGGGAGAGCTACCTGGTGGGGGTGACGAAAATTCAAGATGGCGGATTCAAGATGGCGGCCAAATTTCAAAATGGTCCGAGAGGTCTGATTTTTTGCATCCGGGGGTTTTTGGGGTCCCCGATTCTAATAATGAAAATAAATTTTGGAAAAGTTTTTTTTTTAATATGGCTGCCATACATTCGATTTTTTTCATACATTTTGGGGGTTGCTTCCGAGCGAATAGGGCGAGGCCGGAGGCCTCGCATCACACTCGCGAGGCCGAAGGCCGAGCCCCAGCTGCGAGGCCGAAGGCCGAGCAGCCCCACTCGGCCGGTGCAAGGTGAGGCCGAAGGCCGAGCCTTGCAGCGGCCGAGTACAATGACACACAATCAAAGTCGGATAGGTCATACTAGCGAGGCCGAAGGCCGAGCCTACGACCGCGAGGCCGAAGGCCGAGCCGCACCGGGGCGAGGCCGTCAGGCCGAGCCACGGTGCGTATAGGACTACTCGATCGATGCAAGGTGAGGCCGTAGGCCGAATCTTGCAGCGGTCGAGTACTATTACTGCGAAATAAGCAGAGTAAGTTACCGAATAAACTGCGGAATCGAAACGTAGGGCCACAAGGTTCCATTAGCACCGGTAGAGTACAATAAAATAATGATGCTCTCCGACCTACTGACCAAGACGAATTTATTGCGGAATCGAAACGTAGGGCCACACGGGTTCATAAGCACCGGTAGAGTACAATAATGATGCTCTCCGACATACTGACCAAGACGAATTTACTGCGGAATCGAAACGTAGGGCCACAAGGGTCCATTGGTGCCTGACCGCGGGCCGCTTGCGGCCCGCGCACCGCCCAAAATACTAGTCATCATATTATATAAAGTTAAACTACCACTGACTCACTGACTCACTCACTGACTGACATAGAGAAACCTTAAGGGTACTTCCGGGGGTGGGGGGGATAAAGTGGATATGGGGTCATGGAGGGGTGGGTCCACAACCTCCGGGAAAAATCCGAAATTGGAACATCTCCCTACCCTGATGGTCGTATGCCCTGGTATCTCGGAAACTAAAAAAAAATTTTCTAAAGCAGTTGAACTAAAGTTGTAGAGAACCCTGGGACGTTTCAGGGGAAGTTGGAAAAAACATGGCTCCCGAAGAAAAAAACATGGCCGCCATACAAAATTGAAACGTCAAATACTCGGAAACGGTACGACTTGGATGGGGAGTGTTTGACCAAATGTCATAGGGAATCGGGAGAGCTACCTGGAGGGGGTGACGAAAATTCAAGATGGCGGATTCAAGATGGCGGCCAAATTTCAAAATGGTCCGAGAGGTCTGATTTTTTGCATCCGGGGGTTTTTGGGGTCCCCGATTCTAATAATGAAAAAATATTTTGGAAAAGTTTTTTTTTTAATATGGCTGCCATACATTCGATTTTTTTTATACATTTTGGGGGTCGCTTTCGAGCGAATAGGGCGAGGCCGGAGGCCTCGCATCACACTCGCGAGGCCGAAGGCCGAGCCCCAGCTGCGAGGCCGAAGGCCGAGCAGCCCTACTCGGCCGGTGGAAGGTGAGGCCGAAGGCCGAGCCTTGCAGCGGCCGAGTACAATGACACACAATCAAAGTCGGGTAGGTCATACTAGCGAGGCCGAAGGCCGAGCCTACGACCGCGAGGCCGAAGGCCGAGCCGCACCGGGGCGAGGCCGTAAGGCCGAGCCACGGTGCGTATAGGACTACTCGACCGATGCGAGGCGAGGCCGAAGGCCGAGCCTTGCACCGGTAGAGTACAATAATTATGCTCTCCGACCTACTTACCAAGACGAATTTACTGCGGATTCGAAACGTAGGGCCACAAGGGTCCATTGGCGCCTGACCGCGGGCCGCTTGCGGCCCGCGCACCGCCCAAAATACTAGTCACCTTTATATAAAGTTAAATTACCAGTCACTGACTGACTCACTGACATAGAGAAACCTAAAGGGTATACGCAGGGGTGGTGGGGGAAAAGTGAGTATGGGGTCGTGTAGGGGTTGGTTCAGAGGGCCCGGGAAAAATTCCGAAATTGGAACTTCTCCCTACCCTGATGGTGGTATGCCCTTGTATCTCGGAAACCAAAAAAAATTTTACCAAAGCACTTGAACTAAAAATGAAGGCAATCTTGGGAATTTTCAGAAGCAAAAAAAAAAAGATGGCCGCCATACAAAAAAAAATTCCATACAAAATTGAAACGTGAATAACGCGGAAACGGTTAAAGTTTTAGATAGTCTGCTTGAACAAATGTCATAGGGGATCGGGAGGGCTACCAGGTGGGGGTCATAAAAATCCAAGATGGCGGATTCAAAATGGCGGCCAAATTTCATAAGGGTCCGAGAGGTCTGATTTTTTGCATCCGGGGGTTTTTGGGGTATCTGATTCCATTTCTGAAATAAAATTTTGAAAAAGTGTTTTTTTTAATATGGCTGCCATACATTCAAATTTTTCCATACACGACGAAACCTAAAGGGTACATGGGGGGGTGGGGGGGAAAAAGTGAATATAAGGTCGTATAAGGGGTGTTTCACAGTCTCCGAAGAAAATCCGAAATTGGAACAATTACCGGCCGGAGGCCGAGCCTTGCAGCGTTCGAGTACAACTATATTCGAAGCCTGATAGGCCACACTTGCGAGGCCGAAGGCCGAGCCCCAGCTGCGAGGCCGAAGGCCGAGCAGCAGTACTCGAACGGTGCAAGGCGAGGCCGAAGGCCGAGCCTTGCAGCGGTCGAGTACAACCACACACAATCAACTTCAGGGCACCCCAACTTCAGGGCACCCCGACTTCAGGGCACCCACAAACGCGGGCCGCTTGCGGCCCGCGCACCGCCCAAAATACTAGTCACCTTTATATAAAGTTAAATTACCAGTCACTGACTGACTCACTGACATAGAGAAACCTAAAGGGTATACGCAGGGGTGGTGGGGGAAAAGTGAGTATGGGGTCGTGTAGGGGTTGGTTCAGAGGGCCCGGGAAAAATTCCGAAATTGGAACTTCTCCCTACCCTGATGGTGGTATGCCCTTGTATCTCGGAAACCAAAAAAAATTTTACCAAAGCACTTGAACTAAAAATGAAGGCAATCTTGGGAATTTTCAGAAGCAAAAAAAAAAAGATGGCCGCCATACAAAAAAAAATTCCATACAAAATTGAAACGTGAATAACGCGGAAACGGTTAAAGTTTTAGATAGTCTGCTTGAACAAATGTCATAGGGGATCGGGAGGGCTACCAGGTGGGGGTCATAAAAATCCAAGATGGCGGATTCAAAATGGCGGCCAAATTTCATAAGGGTCCGAGAGGTCTGATTTTTTGCATCCGGGGGTTTTTGGGGTATCTGATTCCATTTCTGAAATAAAATTTTGAAAAAGTGTTTTTTTTAATATGGCTGCCATACATTCAAATTTTTCCATACACGACGAAACCTAAAGGGTACATGGGGGGGTGGGGGGGAAAAAGTGAATATAAGGTCGTATAAGGGGTGTTTCACAGTCTCCGAAGAAAATCCGAAATTGGAACAATTACCGGCCGGAGGCCGAGCCTTGCAGCGTTCGAGTACAACTATATTCGAAGCCTGATAGGCCACACTTGCGAGGCCGAAGGCCGAGCCCCAGCTGCGAGGCCGAAGGCCGAGCAGCAGTACTCGAACGGTGCAAGGCGAGGCCGAAGGCCGAGCCTTGCAGCGGTCGAGTACAACCACACACAATCAACTTCAGGGCACCCCAACTTCAGGGCACCCCGACTTCAGGGCACCCACAAACGCGGGCCGCTTGCGGCCCGCGCACCGCCCAAAATACTAGTCTCTATATAAAATTCTTTATTTCTACCAGATCCGTTCAACCGTTCCAGCTTGATTGAGTAACAAACATCCCGTCCAAACGTTCGCATTAAAAATCTTTTGTTATGTAATCCATTAGATTCTAACGTAATATTTATAATCTTAAAATAAACAATGTTTTACAGATACTTGTTGTAAGTAGACAGGTACGGAACAAACGTCAAAATGTTATAGAGGACAAGATGCAATCGCAAACAGGCAACCCCCATCGCCTGCAGAACAATTAAATAGTAATTTAATGCAGATTTGAGAAGTAACAGCAAGCATGCTTCGGAGCATAACTTTCTCTACAACATTATAGTCTTATTTAGTTGGGGAAAGTGTGGAGCAGTGAAGATAAATGAACTGTTTCAATTAGATGTGAGTGGCCAGCAATACATGCGGGCTCTACGCGGCTGAGGTCACCGCGTGTCACGTTTTGAAGGTACGATTCACATTAGGCCCACTAGCGGAAGAGACGAAGCTAAATTCTTAGACGTAAGGAGAATTAGCTCAGTTAGGATTATCTTTTTTACTCGGAATTGACGGCTCATCCGAGCAGGGTCGGACTGAGCTGGAAGGGCCCGTGGGCCCACAAGCCAGGGGCCCGAAACGCGGTGTAGCCCCCAACAAACCTACTGTCTAGCTTGCGGCAAGCCCCACAAGCCGAGGGGGGCCCGCGCTGGCTTTGGCCCGGCTGGTAAATGCCACCCTGACTAAATAGCCAGTCCAACCCTGCATCCGAGAGCAAACTGATAAATTATCTTGCGCCACCAAGAGTTAGAAGCTAGCCTTGAATTAACACAATCTTAGAACGTTTTTTTTTTTAATTTAGCTCTGCGTTTAAAAATTTAACTCTGCATCTTTTACAAGAGAGATTTAAAATTTTATACATACCTGTGCTACTCTAATATTGTGTTACCTCAGATTTGCTTTTAATTCTTAGTGGCGTAAGACGATTTATCAGTTTAACCTCTGAAGAGCAGGTAACTCCGTGTAAAAAAGATAACACGAAATTATGAGTCCTACAAAACTTGATAAAGTGTTTTTTGCAACTGTTTCACAAGTATTGAAAGTCAAGTCAACAAATAATATCGCCATATTAAATTTTAGTAAAAAAATCAAACAGAAAGTTATTTTTTTTAGTAACGAGCACGAGCCTAGATAATAATAATAAACTAATTTTTATGGAAGTTGAAAAAAGTTCTAAACTTCTTGTTTTCACTTTCATACAAAAATATTTATTTCATGTTCTGGAAACTTTGTCAATTTTCCGCTTGCCTAATTTTGTTTTGCGCTATACTAATTTTATTTTGCGCTATACTAATTCTGGCGAACACTAGACTCGGTCTATTTCTCGTTTTCACATGCAACGTGACATGGGTGCGTAGTCACACAAAGAAAAACGAACAAAATCCTACAAAAATGATTAAAATCGAATTAGAATGGAAATTTATGAATCGAAACATGGTCAATTTATTTGGTCGGTCATGGTCAATACAGTGCGCGTACACACTGGATCTCAAAATTGCAATTCGTCAGAAAAAATGCCAAGTCACATATACTTACGTAGGTACAAGTATATCTTTCGAACAACCAGTTTCAGTTCAGCGGCAAAGATTTAAAAGCCTATTTCCTATGAGCCCCATTCTGCTATATGTTCAAGAATATCTCTGTCACTCTCACCCTTAAAACATTTCTAAACAGTGAATTCAAGAGATCGAGAAATCTCAAACGGATGAGAATAGGGTTGTCGGGTGAGACGAGATTTTACCAACTAGCTGCTATCCATATTTTACGAGGTAAAGTGTATCGCTTCCTTTCCTTTTTAGATTTGAGTAAGATTATTTGATGATTATTTGCTAAAGTATTATCAACGTCGATTTAGTCTATAGTATTGCAAAAATAATAGAGATAAAGGATAGTTAGTTTGACTTTGATCGACCCCACAGCGAGCGAGTTCTAAATTTAGAGTTTACTGTAAGTGATGCATGCGATGGGTTGTAAGTTGGCTTCCAAGACTAGGCCAGCTTTTACACCAAAGTTGGAGTTGAGAAGTTAGAAATAAATAAATTAAAAGATCGTGTTGGTGGATTTTTGCTTGCTACACATCCTCGCATCGCTCACTTTTTCACCCTTATACAAGCAATTTGGACAAGCATCCGTTTACAGAACTTTTACATAAACCATTCTCTTAATAATAAACGTTGTACCTAAAAGGAAACACCTAAAACTTCTTTTTGCTTCGTAATTGGAACTGTGCTTTATCTTTTTCGTTTGAGTAAAAAATAAATAAAAGAAATAATAAGACAAAACACTGTTTCATTTAAACTATTTCGAGGCTATATAATGTTTATTGGTACGGGAAAGAATCATAAAAAATCGCAGACTGCGGACCGCGACGTTATCATAAAGCTTTTTTTCTTCAAAATATTTTTTATCAGGAGAATTCAGAATACAAACGTGACCGCTTGCATCGAGGCGTCACCTAATAAACAGACTAACTATGAAGTGATCATGGCGAAAACGATGACGAGTAACACAATGATTATTCAAAATGATGCAAGAACAAGATAGTCGATAAGATCTTGCTGCAGCTAGAAGAGAGCTACGCTATACGTATAACAGGTAGGTAAACAAATACACTAGTCTTATTATCAGAAATACCGAGTGCTTAAGCTAATTAATTTGCAATAACGTACTAACTATTACAGTTTGATTAACATCTATGCATCACTTTAGAATACATTAGATCTAATTGCAATTAAGTAAATGCTATTGATACTTTATAGCTAATAACATCTCGCTGGCAGCTTTTCTACATTATACTTAACAAGCATAAGAGCTTTATGCTCCATTATTTGCTGTTACATTTTAAAGTCACAAAAAAGTTTTGCACTTTTTTTTAGTTTGGAAGTCCAGTCGGTTCTTGTTTCACCGTCCGCGTTCGTTCTCATATAAAACCGCTTTTAAGACTTCTAATTTAAATATTTGTGTTTTTGTATAAAAGAAAGATAACGTACGATCTATTTTAAAAACCATGAAAACTAACCTCGTTTTATTCGATGCAGGTACGAATATCATCCGACTGCAGAGTGATGAGTGATTATTTGATATTTTCTGCAAAAAGCACTACACTACAACTTCTTCACGGCTTCACAATCACAATTCGAATTTAACTCCTAAGACGTCCACGGTAAGGTCGGTTCTTGCACGAAAATAGCCTTGCGTCTTGTTAGAGAACATTGGAACAAGCACTAAACACTGGACAATAAGGAAATCACTAACTTACGAGTAACTCTTTTGTTTAAATAGAATGGTGATAGTGATTGAATTAATGTATTACTCAAATTTTATTACTCAAAGAGTTAAACGCGGCACCAATGTTCCTAATTCAGAGGGCTAATGGTCACTTCACACTCGTCTTTGCACATTGACACTATATGGATTGCAATCTTTCGCTGCACCATAACTTCTTTTAAAATGTGAAATGAGAATCGAGATAAAAATATTCAAATGATATCATATCAAAATTTAAATACTTATGGAGTCTGTCTACTGTGGCGACTATTAAATGAATGAATAGGCTATGAGGCATGACGTCATTTTTTGCCATGATAAATTGGTTTAATAATGTAAGTACTTACTAAAACGCGTGTTGCGTCATGTATGATGTGTATATGGTATGTTATACGTTATCTTTTACGCGAAACAATGATCCTTGCAAAGGTCGTGATGAGGAATTCTCCGAAAGTTATCTCTTCCATGTAACTTTTAAATTATATTGTCACTTATACTAAAACAAAATTTTGGAGAGTGAGTTTATAACGTGCTTGTTGCGTAGACGAGTTTATTTATTTACATATGTTTATGTTTATGCTATGTTTTTTTTTATCCAATGCAATAGATTGTAAGCTTAAATCACAGTATAGTGTACCTATACTCGTACCTATCGTTCTGCATATCTTGCTATACAGACACCTAGGTTTAGCCACAGAATAATTGGTACTTCAGGCTAGGGGAATCTCATGCATGTCAATATTGCGTAAATATAGAGTTAGGCCAGACGTGCATTGAACTATCCTAAACTGATAGTCAAGGTTCGGTTAACAAACGGTTAACTAACTCGCTGTAAATTGATGGCTAGTTAGGCGTAATTCACGGTATGCTCGTAGACGTAGCCTTGGTAGAGAATGCTGGTTGAGGGATTTCCTCACCATTTATTTCATTGATTTGCATCAGAATAATTCAATTAGGTATCTGTGTCGGTCGGTCTTCGGATATAAAGAAACAAGTGTGTTTTATAAGTTCATTTTTAGATCAGAGTAAAATTAAGACAATGGTGTACCATTTTTATTCTTAAAAAAAAGTAGGTAGGTCACATACATTTTGTTTGTTTTTACCCGACTGCGCAAGGAGGGTTATGTTTTTTAGAATGTTAGATTTTGACAAAAAAAACACGAGATTCGGTTGAGGAATGCGACCTGTAGAGGACGACAGACGCCTGCCGCTAGGTCTCCAGCTCACAGAGGTACTAAGTAGTAAATTAGATTTTTTATGTTAAGTAATTTGCATTACAATTTTGTTGGCAACAACACCTGTAGTTCACGCCGTCATCTTGTTTACGGAGCGCTATTTCGATGAGTGTATTACCGCTGAAATTCTCGTTCGTATCATGACTAATCGGCTCTTAATCACTGTTTGCAGAACGGCCCGTTTTATCAACGAGTCAACAGACACATGTACGTGGATAACACGCACTTGGCTCTATCTTCGATACAGTGGAAACATCATCATCATCGTCAACCGGCTAATTTTATTTATAAATCCAAATATTAAATAGTAATGTAGGTATTTTTCTCAAGTGTGTTTTTAACAATTTAGAAGTATGGTTATGTAATGCTTAGTACTTCAATTCATCTTTTAGCACACTCTCTGCTGGAAGAACTTCAAGATACTGAGGTTAAACGAAACTCAAACAATTCCATTTAAGTGTGAAGTGAATGAAGGGGCAAATTTTCGCTCACTTAGGAAAGCAGCCTTAGCTTCTAAGATAATGTGCGTGCACCCATGCCGGCAGTTATCCCTCGATTAGCTATATATTTTTGAGCCAATCTGACTGCATTGCGTGTCTTTATACCACAACCACATACATATTACAGATAATATGTTAAAATTTGTGATAAAAGACGATGATGACTGCTGAAGAGTGCAAGTAGGTACGTCTGTCAGTTACCCGTCTTGCTACACTTTTATGTTGTACCCTAAAAGGCAGCTGTTATATTTATGCATGTCTTAAACGATAGTTGGGTAATAAACCAGCCATGGTTTCGCCGTAAACAGCACTGGATGTAAACACGGGCGGCGTGCGCGCAGCTTCGTAAGCGCACTGCAAGTTATTTTAGTGGTCCCTAAATAGTTCAGGATGGTTATTTCCGCTCTATGGTGTGTTATCCGAATCCTCAGATCAACCTAGAGAATCAGATGGCGCACGGTGTATGATTTAGGTGAAGCCAAAAACCATCTAAAAACTACGCTGCTGTCGTACATGTACACAAAACGCACACATGACGCAAAAAAGCTACGCTACTCGTTTGGTCATTCTTACATCGACATTATGAGCATTGCTTTATGGTATAATTTCGTGTACATAAATATACATAGTGCATTATAAAAGTGTGGACTACATTTTGAGGTTCCTTTTAAAACTGTGCAGTTTTTTTACAAGTCAATTTTGAAAAAGCCGTAATATTAAACTCCAACAAATATGTGCAGTTTTAGAATATTAAATCTCCTAAGGTTGTATCCAACGACATCAACATCAACGCCACGCCAAAACAATTTTGAAAAAGCCGTAATATTAAACTCCAACAAATATGTGCATTTTTAGAATATTAAATTTCCTAAGGTTGTATCCAACGACATCAACATCAACGCCGCGCCATGTATAGATAAGATATAGTGAAAGAAATGGTATACCTGGGAGCCTATATCAAAGATGATGGTGATTGCTGTGCCGATATTAGACGGAGAATTGAGATGGCAAAGGATGCAATGACACGGCTGCAAGGGATTTGGAAGGACAGAGGAATTACCAAAAAAACAAAGACCCGTTTGGTTCGTGCGCTCGTTCTCCCAATATTTTTGTATGGTGCAGAAACGTGGACAGTTCGTGAAGCTGAAAGAAAGAAAATAGACGCATTCGAGATGTGGTGCTGGCGACGCATGCTTCGGATCCCATGGACCGCGTTCCGCACTAATGTGTCTATTCTCAAAGAACTCGGCATTAAAGACCGTCTTTCCACGATATGCCAACGACGTATCCTCAGCTATTTCGGCCACATTATAAGACGCCCGGACGAGAATTTGGAGAAGCTGATCATCTGCGCAAACGTAGAGGGCAAGAGATCACGCGGTAGATCTCCGATGAGGTGGTCAGATCAGCTCAAACAAAGTAGCTCGTCCAGGTTTGAGGAAGTGGTGCGAATGGCTACAGACCGGAATAAGTGGAGGATACTGACAAATCGCTGGGTGAAGCAAAAGGGTGGTCGCGATCTTCAGCCATGAAGGATCGACCAGAGAGAGAGAGAAGGTTGTATATTGGAACGGAAATGGCTAACGTAGAGTTTGGGAATAAATCTTAGTTTCCGTGCAATTGTAAATGTTTTTCATAGCAACATTACCACGCGCACACGTTTAAAAAGAAATGGCTTCAGCGAGATATAGCGCAGTGTTCCATCTTTTCTTCTAGATTGATCTGAGTCCGAATCTTACTCGTGAGGTAACTTGGAAACGGGCTGTCATCTCTAGTAGTATAATACTAAGTCGCTTTCCGCGTCTGTTCCTTTTTCTGTTTGTGTATTTTAGCTAACTCCTCCTAAACAACGCAATGGATTTTGATGCGGTTTTCATCATCAGTTGAATATTTTTTAACGAAAGGTTTATTGGTATCGTGGCCAGCCAGGGCGGGTCGCTAGTTCCAAATAGGTCAAATAGTTTTTGAGTAAGTCTTAGGAAGGAATACTAAAGAATATAGAAAATACCAAAAAAAAAAAAACTTTTTCACCACACAAGCTCGGAAAGGTTCAGTTCATCATTCGAAATCTGAGTGCAAAAGTACATTTTATCTGCTAGCGAGGAAAGAGTTTTATGTAATTCGCATTTTACTCCTCAATAATTTTATTTTAATAATTTTTTTGTCCTCTGAAAATGAATTTTATGTCAGTGCGCCAACAAGAATAATCGTACTGGCCAGCATGACTGCAACGACTGCAATAAAAAAACTTTTTAATCTTTTTAAATTCTTTCAGGAACCTAGGATTTTCCTCGCTGTAGTGCGGTAAAAAGCTGCGTGTTTCGCTCGGGAGCAAAGTTATTCTGCGTCTTTTACTTTTGAAATCCTCGTCAAGCTCAGGATTCTATATTTGAATTTTGAACCTCGTGGTTCAAAATTCAAATATAGAATATTTGAATTTTCTTATGAAATTATTCTAGGGTTCCTCTCGCGCAGCGAGAGGAACCCTAGAATCCTTTGCTTGGTTTTTAATACAAGTATTCGCGCCAAAAAACAACTTTGCAGCCTTACCAAACACCTTTTAACACCTCACCGTTTCAGTTTATCATTCGAAATCCGAGTGCAAATTTTATCCGCTAGCGTGAAAAGAATTTTTTAAAATTCGAACCTTACAATATTCGCACTGGCCAGCGCGACTGCATGAAAAATAAAATATCATTTTTCTCGCTGTCCACAGATGACAGTCCAGGATTGATGAAAATACAGTAAAACCAGAGAGGTTTTAATTCGTTTATTAAGAGTTTCGCGAAGCTTTGAATTTTCCAATTTTCCTCTTGTCGAATTTCTGTGAAACTGTTCGTCAGATTGTGATGAAATTTGGGATGTACAATAAAATAAACAATATTTTCTTCCCTATGTTCTTGTTATTTTAAAAGAACGTCTTCAAAAGAAAATAAAGCTATGATAATAATTCGCATTTTACGGGGTTACTTTTGATTGTTTTATTTATTTAATAAATAACCAAAGCTAATCAAAAATTACTTTGCATAGGGAGGTTGTCTACATCATCAGCTTTTAAATTAATTCATAATCCAAAGGAAATTCTTAGTTAATTCCTTCGAATTAGAGAAGCGTGAAAGTAATTAAAAATAGTTGGAATTGCAATTTGTCACACAATTATATTTTTTATTTGAAAACAAATTTTTTCCCCATTAACACTGTGTACGCTAATAATATACATAATTTAAAAAAAACAAGTGTCACAATACGTCACAATACTAATTGTTCTTAATTCATATAACTATCGTCACGCCTTTCCCCCGAGGAGGCTGGTAGAGGTGTAACACAACACCCACACTTCGCCGGTCGACATTCAGTCCCAAATGTGACAGGGTACCATACACCGGGCTCCAGTCATGTAGCAGATGACATACAATACGCACACATGTTCTCACAATGAACAAATTGGAGCGTGCCGTCGGCTGGGTTTGAACCCGCTCCCTCTGGATTGAGAGGCGGGCCTTCTCCAACTAGGCTATCATAGCTTTTATAACATTTAATGTGTTAACTTAAGCTATACATTTATATTGAAAAAAAAAGACATCTAAATTGGTTTACAATTTACAAATAGCAGCATAATCCTGTTTATAAAGTTATTCAAAAATAATGTGTGATTTTTCCACATTACATTTTCGGAAACTAGTAATTATGAAGTTCTAAACGTTTTTGGACTAGACGTAATAAGGAATTAGACGTTTTGGCAAACTAGACGTTCTAGGACACTAAACATTGTCAGCCTGAACGATTATAAATAAGACTAGAGCGAAACATTAATCCTACTATATTATAAACGCGAAAGTTTTTAAGAATGTATGGATGGATGGATGGATGTATGTTTGTTACTCTTTCACTCCAGAACGGCTGAGCATATCAGGATGAAATTTGGCACAGAGATAGATTATAGTCTAGAATAGCACATAGGATACTTTTTAACCGCGGGTGAAATCGCGGGGCGCAGCTAGTTACAAATAAATGAACAAACTAGCAACTCTATAAGCTGGAGACCTCGCGGCAGATGACATATTTCTCATCAGATTTTCTTGAAATTTTGTGGGTAGGCTCGATAATTATATAGATTTGTTTGTTTAAAAACTGACTCTTTGAAAATTCTTGTTAATTATGCAGAGCTCAGAGAATCGGTTAAGAAATGCGACCGGAGGATGACAAAGATCCGGACAGAATTCATACATATACAGACGGACATACAATTTTGAATTGTATTTAAGTAAGTACATTGAATTATAGTTAGAAAATAGCTGTCACTAAAATTTAAATAAGTAGTTACACACAATAAAAAAAAAAAATCATCTTAAGTAGCTAACTATTTGTCTCACCAATAAACGTTGTGTAGTCTCGAAATAGTAATGCAGTGTTTTGTCTCATTCCATCGAATTTAAAGTTTAAAAAAAAAAGACAAAGTAATTCCTAACAATTCCGAGGCAAACAACGTTAGTTATCTGCCAGTTTCTATTTGAGTTTTATCTATAAAATAAATAAATAACTGAATTTGGGACACTTCCCACACGGTCGGCTGACCCCAAACTAAGCAAAGCTTGTACTATGGCTGCCAGAGACTGATATACATAGTTAGATATTTTTAAATACATACTTAAATCTTTCTATCTATCTAGATCTATATCTATCTAGACTAGAGATATATCTATCTGAGTTGCCAGTACTTATTAATTGACTTTTGTCTGGCTTAAGTTTACACGTTTTGGGAGCAGCCACGACGCTAACAATCGGCTGTTTTTACACAATATGCAATTCCACCTTCAAGGCTGTCAGGTGACATGGGCAATATCGACTTTTGATCTCGAACGACCACTCGGAGTTAATTGAATATTTATATTATTCATAGCATTCAGTGTTGAAGGTATTATTAGGACTAGAATGTGTGTTTTTGACATAGTTTTATTCACACGGCCGTTAAAAAATGATTTCAAAGTTAAAAAGAAACAAAGGCTGTTTTTAAAATAATGCTTCCGTATCACTCGATTGTACTCGTATATTCAATTGATTCAAATGCGACAATATTTATTGTTCTGTCTTCTTTGCTACCTTCCCATGACTATGACAAATCGTTTTCGATTTTCAACGGCTCGATTTAGCTCATGCATCACTATGACGGAGGTTGTAAAAGAAGCTTGAAAATCTAGAAAATACCATAAAAACTGTCGTCTTTTTAAATTCATAATTTTCAACATGATTCGGTTTTAAAGAGCCGATAAGGACTTGTTTTGTTTAATAAACATACTTTTTATATATACAGGGTTACAGGAACAACTTTCACTAAGAAACCGACAATGAATTCGCAAAAATCATTTGATAAATAAGCATTTTATTTATTCTTCTTCATCTTCCTACTCTTATCCGACGCAGGGTCAGTACAGTGTCTTAATTTTTCAATGAAGTTGACTCTCTGGCAATGAGTTTTCATTTACTGTTTTTTTTACTCTACGAATGACATCTGCTATATGACTGGAGCCCGGTGTATGGCGACAGGCTCGCCCACTGTCACATTTGGGACTGTATATCTTCCGGTAAAGTGTGGGTGTTGTACACCTCTGCCAACCCCCTCGGGGGAAAGGCGTGACGATATGTGAATGTAAATTTTTAATCCAACAGCTGTTATTTTTGATATTGTAGAGTTATTCTCATAGCAAAAGCTATTTCTTGTCGTACAATGTGCTCACCAGCTTGCTGCCACCACCGGGTGGCTTGCAGCCACCGTTCAGTGTAATTTAACCCTGTATGCTTGTTAGCAACTGAACCGTCTTCTTTGTTGTCGGCTACTGAGACGAGCCCATTATACTCCCTTCGAATTAATTACGTGTACAACGGACAGGTTCCACACACTGTACTCGGAAACCATACGTGGCTAAATTATGTTAGGCACGTCCGTGGATACACAGCTAATATTACCCTCGTGGGTGAATTTTATTATCACGTGTAGGTAACTTCTACCAAGTTTGTTCGTTTATGCAATATACGTCTTAAAATTACATTTTATTATTTTTAAGTGAATTCTATGACCGTCTTACGTTATGAGGATAACCAAAAAAAGCGACGACTAACCATTTAAAAAAATAATGTTTGAAGCTTAAGGAATAGTTACTTTCCTCAAAATTCATCTACGTTTTTTTTTTTCTTCCTAAATCAATCCTAATTTCAAGGAGTATGTCTGTGCCTTACTTTCTAAACTTAAGTTTCATAAATATTCAATGTACAGTACATACCAGCTAAAAGTTACTGTAACCATTTTAAAACAAATTTCGCGGCCTTATGAAGTAATTTGCAGTTATTTCCACTTTTACTTTTCTATTAATAGCGAAGTTAATTCCGTTCCAGGCAGACTGGTGAGTCAGGACAGCACCGCCGGCGCCGGCGGGCCCGATCTACGGTTCGCCATTACAGCGATTCGGCGCATTATAAAGCTTTCGTTCGAGAATTTCTCTAAGGCGCAGACTGACTTAAGCCGAACCCCGTAACGTATTGAAACGCGTATCGTTTTGTCAAACCTGTCGGCTTGACGGCTCGCTGCGAGCGAGCTTCAAAGGATTCGCGAAAAAGCCGACAGGCTGGCTGGCGAGCGGCGAGCGGCTCGGCTCCTTGAATTGATACGGCAAACTCACGCGATACATTACGATGAAACATTATCAGTCAGTCTCCACCTTAAAGGTTTTGATGTCAAACGGCAAGTGTGGTCAGGCAGGGAATTATGGTACGCTCAAGATTGTCTCTACATATGACGTTTCTTTATTAGAAACATCTTGATAATGAGATGGAGATTTCGAATGCACCAGTATACATCTTCAGTTCAGTTTACTGCTTTTGTCGCCTTATTGTAAGATGTTTACCTACTACTTACAGTGTACACAATTCTCTTTTTTTTTTAAACTCCGAGAAACCTTAGTTTGTCGGAGTTTAAAAAAACTCTTAAGTTTTAAAAATAATAAATAATGTAGACTAAGAATTATTATTCAAAATCCGTTCGGTATCGCTATGATGCCACATACACACACACACCAACACACACACACACACACACACACACACACACACACACACAGACACGTCACGTAACACCCTGTCGTTTTTGCGTCGGGGGTTAAGAATCTTTACGACCAGACATTTCACTGAAATCATTGCCCTTTAATGCAATTTTCAAATCCAAATGCAATACATGCAAAAAGTTTGCATGCGTGGTGATTGAATTATAATTGGATTAAAAGAGGTGCTTCTCTCAAGAGAAGAGGACTCTACAGAAGAATTCTTCTACTACTAGAATCTACAAAGATTTTGAAAATAAAACTTTGAACTAAGTAGGTAGTATTGTTCATGCCTTACGTAGTTCGACTGGTCCGCGCTTGGGTTGCGTGTCGACGCATATTTTAGGCCGTCTACTGACTTTACAGTACCACCCTTATTGCAAACCCGTGTGTATAATAATTATGCTCGTGTGCAGACGCAGAGGTTACGACACCAAGGTTGAGTGAAGTAACATAATGTTTTGTGAAACAAGCTTGTTTTGTAAATATCGGTGCTGGCCTACGTCATTTTATGAATTACTCGGCGCCCGCGTTTCTTTTACAACGGTTTTTTTGCAAACAAAATGCGGACGGAGCAGGTTGAAACTTAATTTACTCCATTCATTCCGAGCCACCCTCGCCTCGGGGGGAAAAGAAACACACATTTAAATTTAAACCCATTCTAGGTCTGTGCTACACAGCCTCGTTGGAATTCCGTTCTTTCAATCCGTTGCATGAAAAACTGAAATACATTCGTATTTAAAATGTTACTGTGTCGTGTGAAACTCAGGCATATTTTTAGGAGATATGATATAATGCGATATACTCTATAGTAAGTCCGTTACTTGCCTGCTACTATGAAGCATGCTGGAAAGCGTTTAAATCCGTTGCTACTTCTTACTCATCATCATTATTAGCCCGAAATCGCCAGTTTCGGCCCGCGATGTTTACAATATCTTCAGCCACAAGGGCTTGTTACACTGTATAGCCTGTCTAGATACATATATGAATACATATAGATACATATACGGTATCTAGTTGGGCGTTTTTCAAAAAAGATGTACATTCGCGAATCTACGGCGTCCAAAACTTTGGTTCTTTTTTTATAATTTATATATGTACGTACTTGAGTAAACGGCGTATTTGTTTAATGAATACATATTTAAGTTACCAAATTTACTACATATTATGTGCAACCTAACACTCGTTAGTATTAATTTACTATAAAAACAAACGGCAAAAAAGTGTAAAATCTTCATGTCCCACCTGCATGATTAGAACTTTCAAGTCTCAGAAAAAATTACACGAATTAAATAGCGCCACTATTTTATATTCTGTAGACAAATGTTGAACTTGTAAATACGATTTAGAGCTCTATGATGTCGTAATTGAGCTTAAACTAGCTCAAAATACTGTTTATGTGTTGTCCCAGGAATATGGCCGAACCGGAATTCCGGCAATAGTCACGATACATTTTTTAATACTTAGACAAAATATTACCCTAAACTATGGTTATTTTTAGTTTTTGGGAATATTAATCTTTACTGTAGTATAACCGGTATTTTGAAACATATCTCAGTGTAGTCAGGATCTGTGACGAAAGCAGGCGCGACACGTTGGTTGCGAATTGAAGTTCCAGATAGCAACGGGATTTTATGAGGTATGTAGCAGTTTATCAAGTTATTTGCCGTAATACAATCACAAATGTGGTATTAAACTATTGTTTAACAAATCGCAAGGAGCCGTTAAATGAATACAACAGCTTGAATTATTGTTTAAAGTTCAGTTGGTGTCAATTCGTCACGTCAGGTTCGTCACGTATTGTATAGACGGAATCATTTTGTGACGCACCGGAACTATTAGGCTGGGGCTATATTTGACGAACAGTACAAAAAAAAATCCTTTAATTATTCTATTATAAAATTTGGTACATGTATGTTTGTCATCACTATCTTTGAAACGGCTAAACTTATTTGGATAAATTTGAAATATAGAAAGCTATCGACAGGTTTTTTGTTCTAATCTAACTAAATTATTTTATTTGATTCAATTTTAGTTTTGATTGATATGTCATGAGGGTAAGTTGTTATTTGGAATGGCATTATAGGTAATTATTCAAATTAGTAAAATAGTAAGAAGTTGTGATCAAAAAACGTAAACAAAGGCTGTTAAAAATAAAATTATGTAGGCCACATACTATGCTAGTACTTAACTAAATAACTATATAATTAAAATAAGAGTTAATATTCTCTCAGTTCTCTAAGTGTAAACATAGCTTATTTTTTTCCAGTTAGTCTCGTAGAATTCCAGATAGTCACTGTCCCAAATTTTTAAGTAGACAATAACAAATACAATTCAATAAATGTTTAGTTCTTTGTTAATATATGTATGTGGTTGTTTAGGACACTGATGTTGTATATTTATAATATTTGTTAGCCTTAAAGTTGACTGTCATTAAGAAAGTATGTAAATGTAAACTTTTTAAGGTCAAAAGTTTCTACTGTGACGATCTCGAAAGAAAAATTATTGCTACGCAATAATTATTGTGTTTTATCTATGTTTTGACTTGGTGTTTCAAAGATTTTAAAGTTATTTAATGATTAATAAAGATAAGTTAATATAACAACTCTTATGTTTCATTTTATTAACTTTTTGCTATTGTGACTAACCGGAGCAAATGCCTCTGAACTCTTACGTAAAAATTAGGATTATCGCGATGTGTTTCATAATACTGTTATTTATTTTTGAATTTTACTTAATTTAAAGTACTTTTTATCAAATAAGATAAAAAAATACATAAAAATTTCAAAAAATCAAAATCAACTCCGGTTCGTCACGTGTACATCTTTTTTGAAAAACGCCCAGTTACACTTCGCTGCCTAAGCCTAACTAGGCACATTCGATAGATAGACACCGTCACTACAGGCCATCTATGCTAACGTATACGATGTTATCTTGGTCACTCTTACTATGACTAATTAAACGAAAGAGACAAGGACCAGAAAATAGCTCACGCGCAAGAATAGGGGCCAGTTACCCATACTATCAATCGCATACCACAAATAGCACGGTGTCATAACCCCTTAAAGCACATGTCCGGCGATAAGCGAGTAGTGAGTAGAGCGAAAAACTAGAAACTAGTTGGCGATCCGTGAGCAGCGAGTTAATAGTCCGATAGTTTTATCGCTAGACGACAGAACAGCTACAGCGAGTGTACGCCGAGCGAGCATTATCTCCTCGTCGAACGAGACTGGGCTCGGCGAGTATTGCAATAAACTAGTCGAGCGAGTTCTCGCTGGCGGCTGTGTGAACAGTCAGCAATCAAATACAAATATATGTGTCTCTTTTATTCCCACGGGATCTATGTTCTATTGTACGTTTCTTGAGCGAGAAAATAGTCGATAGTACGTCGTTTACTCGCCGGCGGGCGGACATGTGCCTAAGGGTCTGGTTGTCCACCAACGCCTCGTTTACCGATACGATCACCAGTCCGTCAACGATACTTACAGCTTGATATTTGTCGCGTGTTAGCCTGGACGAAACTAATTTGACATCGTAAACTTTATGCCACTAAATTGACCGCTTGCCTAAAGAATTGCTATTGCTCAACTCTCACCGCAAACGGTGGAACAAAACAGTAACATTTAAATTGCTTTATTTTAATGTTGATTGTGAAAATGCGACAATTGCGTTTTCTTCAGTCTCGACACGGTTGAAATTCGCTGCGGCACTTGGGTTTCTTTGTCAATACAGTTGATAACAATGCCTTTACAATGTCTGTCAACAGTCCTTTAATTAACTCCGCAATGAAAAAAAGTCTCGCAGACGCCTATTCTACATTCTACTTGGCAAATTGTGTTTTTAAAGTAGACTTAAGATTCTAAAAGAATTGAATAGAATATTTTTTTATTGTCAGTAACAGTTCCTTAACAATTTTAACAAACAAATCCTAATAATTTTCTTTACATGCCCCAACTGGACTTCATAATGGACTCGTCGAATTAATTACAAAAACATACAAAAGTTTTTGATAGTACCTTACTGAAATTTGTGTCTCCTTCAAAAAACGATAACGAAATTCTGCTCGGGTATCAATACTATTCTAATTATTTATAAACTTTGAAATAAAAATTAACGTAATAAACTAAAATACGTAAATATGTAATTTAATTTTCACACTACATGCTCGACAATAACCAATTACATATCACGTAGCCTCAACGTAAAGCAAGGAATTGCCTCTATATAGGGAGATGAAAATCCCCAGGGAGTTATCGAGCAAAGAGGTTAGAATTTAATGAAAACTCAGCATACGGGCACTGTAAAAAGAGTTTAATGGAAAATCAAACTGTCCACCAAGAAAAAAACAAGAAATGGATGACATGGATGATGAGCTTCACGAAATTTAAAAACAAAAGACGTAGTGAATATGAGATATGTGTCTATCACATTGCTGCTGCTATGCTCCATTCTAAGTTCCTATCTATTGGCGGGAATTTCTAATTGGCTTTGTAAACTAGGTACAATATTAATTTTTATTATCAAATTGGCTGTAAATTCTCCAGTAAATGTAAAATAAAATAAAATGAAAATATTTCCACAGTTCATTTTTCTTGCCTCGCAGAAGGTGTGAAAAGTAGTGTGTTCACCTCTGGGATAAAGCAGTGTCTTTGTCTTGGGTGGCTGAAACCCCTCGCTTCACTCAGGACTCTAAATAATTCGTTACGAACGATATTATGAGAAACATCCGATCGATCGGTATTGTATTATTTTGAATACGCAAGGTTTTATTTACAATGCAGTGCGTCGTTTTGATCCAAAACATCAGCTCAGTACAATCACTGGAACGTTCGAATAACATAACAGTTATATTTACATGTACTTAGTTATATGTTAACGTACATATATATTATCACCTAAACACTACATTATAAAAGCACAATTTGGCAAAAAAAAAGTTGTGTACGCAGTGTTTCTACACTGAGTTCGTACATTAAGAGTCACTTACTACAAAGGTCCGGTTTATTAGGCAAGAGTGTTTCAGCTAAAATCATTGTAAATAGAATTTAGCGAGACGATAGTATTGTAGCATATTTTTAGAGCTAAAAGGAGTAAAAGGCTTGTGTATAATTGGATACTAACTAGCCCGGACTTTACTCGTGACTTTCCTGATTCGAGCCAATTTCTGCGCTTAAAATTATCCTACTATTATCTTAACATAGGAAGCGATGATAGCCTAGTTGGAGAAGGCCCGCCTCTCAAGCCAGAGGGAGCGTGTTCAAACCCAGCCGGCGGCACGCAACAATTTGTACATTGTGATTGTGTGAACATATGTACGTATTGTATGTCACATGCTACATGACTGGAGTCCGGCGTATGCCGACAGGCTCACCCCCTGTCACATTTGGGACTGAATATCGCCCGGGGAAGTATGGGTGTTATATTACACTTGTATGTACTATTATCCTACTTACTATCCTAACCTACTTTGTTAAATCAGAACAAACTGATTTTTCTAAAATGAAAACGTAGTGAAAAATTTAGGCTTTAATCAGAATAGATAGTTCTTGCTATTATTTGCCTCGGTGGCTCAGGTGGTAGTGAATCTGCCTTCTGAACTTGGGGGCGTGGGTTCGATTCCCACCTAGGGCAAACATTTATGTGATGAACATTTGTGTTTGTTCTATGTCTGTTCTATGTCTGGGTGTTAAAATGTATTTAAGGATGTATTTAAAATATCTAAGTATGTATATCAGTCTCTGGCAGCCATAGTACAAGCTTTGCTTAGTTTGGGGTCAGGCGACCGTGAGTGGAAGTGTCCCGAATTTATTTATTTCTTTTTATTTAACTAAACATCTTACTGGTGTGTGTAAGCATGTAAATACGAGGAAATATATAGGTATATCAATCAGAGTCATAGGCCGTTGGCTTCTCATCTACAGCCAGGGGCCCTATTCTGCCGGACTCGAGACTATCCCGGTCACTTTTACTCTCATGACATTTCTAACGAGAGAAACATGAGAGAAATAATCTCAATCACACCGCAAAAAGGACCCGGAGCTGTCTAGCGGCTGCAGTGCCAACATCCTACACTCATGTACTTACGAAGCCGTTAGCAAAGTCACGACCACATTACTTTCGCGAGTCCATACTAAACACATCGCATAAATTATAATCTTCTACATTTCCAGCGTAATTTCACAGATCGTAATTCCCTTGGCCGGCAAGCGCACTGGCCCCTATTCTTGACGCGTGAGATGAGATCTGGTCACTTTTACTACTATGACTTTTCAAACGAGAGAGACAAAGACCAGAAAATATCTCGACTGGTAGGAATAGGGCTCCTGGCCCCCTATTCTTGACGCGTGAGATGAGATCTGGTCTCTTTTACATCTATGACTTTTTGAATGAGAGACAAAGACCAGAAAATATCTCGACTGGTAGGAATAGGGCTCCTGACCCCCTATTCTTGACGCGTGAGATGAGATCTGGTCCCTTTACTCCCATGAATTTTCGAACGAGAGAGACAAAGACCAGAAAATATCTCGACTGGTAGGAATAGGACTCCTGGCCCCCTATTCTTGACGCGCGAGATGAGATCTGGTCACTTTTACTCCTATGACTTTTTGAACGAGAGAGACAAAGACCAGAAAACATCTCGACTGGTAGGGATGGAGCTATAAATAAATGGCGGTAAAGATAAAACGTCGCGTGTTCTTAGTTCGCTACAAACTAGTGTAGTCAGAATCAGTACCAGTGATCATTGATCACGTGTAACAGAACTCTACTGGACAAATTAATTGCGCGAGCCAGCGTGCATCGTGTGCAATGAGCTTTACACACGACTAGTGATTAGTTACTGGCGTTCCAGACCTCCGATTAATGCCTTCATTATGCAAGCTCAGGGCCAGTTACACTTTCGCATGGTTTTTACACGACTTTACCTTGAACAGAATGCTGTTTACTAAAATGTTGATATTATGCTGCTAGCGTCTACGTCGCGCCATTTTACTCGACGCGTAACTTATTAGGTTACTATTCCTGACAAAGAAAAAAGTGAATCATCGTAAAAAGTCAAACTTCATTTCAGACTTCCTTTTTAGTTCCGTAGATCAACTTGGATTTGTCCGTAGATTCGTTGTTATCGGAGCCTAGTGCAAAACCAAAAGGTAATTGAACCATCTCCGGTGATACTCCGAAACCAGTCATACCTATCATTGGAAAGTTTGTTTCCCGTGGCACCAGCAGTCTACCTTTATTTTAAGTTAAATTGAAACTTTATCCATCGCAGGAAAAATACTTCATTTCTTAACAAATCAAGTGATACCGGCTTAACGTAAGCTATGTTATTATGGAACGAAAAAACAAACTTCATTTCAGGTTTTTGACGAGCATACGAGTACTTTGCAGATTCCTAGCAACATGTGCGTGACAATGTAGATTTGAACCTAAGCAAATAGCTCAGTGCAATTGTATCTAATTTGCTAGCTGATGGACAAGTAACCACTTGTCCCGTTTCTCAAGGAGGACGGACGAAGCAATCAGTCAGGCAGTCAGGTGAAACCCGCGCAAACTCTTATACGATTGAGGAAGTAGACATTTTTAGTTAAGCGGCTAAATCTAGACTAAGATAGTGTTATGCGCTTCCCGTGAAGACAAAAGAGATGGAATTAGGGCACACTAGTCAAAAAACCTAAAATCTATCTAGCTATTATTCAAAACCAGATCAATTTAAATTGTCCACCGAGTGTTCCTAGAAAACTTTACTATCAATATTAGTTAAGTCAGTATAATAAAGGTTTTACAATAAAAGCGATGATAGCCTAGCTGGAGTAGGCCCGCCTCTCAAGCTAGAGGAAGCGGTACAAACCAAGCCGACGGCATGCACCTATTTGTTCATTGTGTGAACATATTATGTGCGTATTGTACATATGTCTCTGCTACATGACTGGAGCCCGGTGTATGGCAACAGGCTCGCCCCCTATCACATTTGGGACTGAATATCGTCCGGCGAAGTGTGGGTGTTGTACACCTCTGCCAGCCCCCTCGGAGGAAAGGCGTAACGATATGTTATGTAGAATAATACTTCTCTGATTTGTAAGAATTTTTTTTTGTCATCGTATGTATCCAAATATTTTACATGTCCATTTCAAGTCTATAGTTCTTTTACGAGTACAATATGGGTACTTATGAAATTTCTACCCAAATATTTAAGGAAATGAAAAAAAAAATGGCTTTAGGACAAAAATATTCTATGGGTACCATTTGTCTCTCCATATCGGTATCGTTTTAGGCAAGCAACTCGTAAATATACAGGAGTAAACAGTATGTGTTGTTTTATCAAAGAATTTTACGAGTATCTTCGTCTTAGAGAAATTCTTTACTAATTTAAAGGATTTATTTAAACACTTTACAAATGCCAGGCTTTGGATGCAAGTAGGTAAATGTATCTCGTTTTTTGACAATATGCACTGTCTCAAAATTTGAGAATTGTCAAGAGATCTACGAGTATTAGAGATTAGAGATCAAAGTTTTTATTTTTTGACCGAAGCAAATGTTTTCCAGGTACCACTGAAAGAGTTTAATTTTAACTAAGAGAGAAATTTAGTGACTATGTTATAAGGGTTCTACAGTTTATTTCTATAATTATTTAATGAAATACCTACGCCATGTCAGAGCGAAGCCTACAGAACTACGTCAATAGAGGATCAGGGATTGTAAACTGCTACGTGCATAATCCGGCACTGGTGGACAACCACCAGCGCCGGATTAGGCACGTAGCAGTTTACGCCTGTTTTCTCCTGTATATTTACGAGTAGCATGAGGCTGCAAACAAAGCTACGGAAAAATAAATAAAAAAAGACCTATAACTAATAGCTATTCTCTACGAGGCGCGCGGCGGCGCCAGATTTTTATAAATGGCGGAAAAATGCGCTGACTATACTTGGCAGCACCACAATACTTTTAAGCGAAATGAGGAATTTTGGCGGGAAATCAACAACTCAAGGGCTCTCTGTTCACATTGTTCACACGGGCCCCGCGCTTATTTAATCCGGCACTGCTGTCCATTCAATCTGAGAGAAGTTCCTTACTTTTTATATGTCCAGTATTTTATAAGGAACTCGAAATATTTGCGGTCAAGAGGTCCAATCGCAACATTGAGTTCATAACCCCTATAGAGGATTTAATGAGGGGGTTCCATGAGTAGAGGCTGATTGCGAGTTTACCTACTGAATCAATTGTATTGCGTTATGGGGGCGGCGGTTGGGCCGTATCGTATAGACGAGGCGGAGAGATGGGGAGGCTATTGATCGGCGAGGAGGCAGGGGGTGGCTGCACCACCTGCTGCTGCAACTTTGAAAACTCATTTACCTCCCTTTGTCAGTATCCTAACCATGACGTAAACCTCATTTTCGTACGTGATTGACTAGGGTAACTAGCTTACGCTTTCGCAGGGCAATAGTTTCGTTAATAATTATCTAAAATTGGTTTAGCTTTGAAGCCCTACGCCTAACTAAACTAGGATGTGGCTTTATAGTATTATTTACCTTGTAACGATGTTGCTTGGAGAGTAATTAGGTTTTAGAGGAAATTGGAAACTAAATTGAAAATGTTCGGGTATCGTCCAATAATTTTGCTATCACAAGTTTCACGTACGCTTGGTTACGCTCGTCAGAAGAAAAACAAACCGTTGATTAAATTTATCTACGGAATTGTTTTCGGATTGACGTATTATTTACATTTTTTTTTAATTTCATCGCTATTGATTTTGTTATCATAACGGAACAAAAATAACAACCTAATAAAAAAAACTTACTTTTAAGTTCTTGTAACAGTTTTTATGGCATGATGAAAATTCGGTTAAATTTTTTTTCGGGATGATTTTCGGGATACTTGAACACTCAGTCGTCTGACCCCAAATTAAGCAAAGCTTGTACTATGGCTGCCAGAGACTGATATACGTACATATATTTTTAAATACATACCTACTTAAATAGATATTAACAGCCAGACAGAGAACAAACACAAATGAATGTTTGCCCTAGGTGGCAATTGAACGCACACCCCCTAGCTCAGAAGGCAGGCTCACTACCGACTGAGCCACCGAGGCAGTCAGATCATGGTATAATCGGCTCCATCGATATGCTTAGTCCTATTATGGACCTATTATGACATCTCTTTGCCATGATTATTAGGCTTTGTTTTTGGCCCTGCGCGACCATGGGGACCTTATTGCGCGGCGATACGATTCGCAAAAACAAAACGATGTCATAGTTGTCTTAAGAACTATTATCGCGAAACAATTCAACAGTCCCTATATTAATAAATATCTATATGCAAGTCTCTTATGACATACATTGTATGAATACATTCTACGTAGGTATGAGAAACCTGTAAAACTTCCTCAAGTTACTGCTCATTTCCGCATACTGAACAATTAACAAAGGCTTTGGAAATATTGTGAAAATTGCAATTACTGAGTAATGAAATCTTCAATATTTATATTAATTTATTTAAACAAAAATGAATCGCCGAAATGTATGTACGTGCATAACTTGCGAATGACTGCATAAAATTCTATAAATTTTTTTCTTGATTTCGTCCCATGACAAGGTTTATAAAAATAAAAATATTTAAAAAAAAATGGCGGTATGAAGTTCGCCGCGTCACCTGTTATTCCAAAAATATTTCACAACAATTCAATTTTTGTGCGAACAGCAACTCGATTTCAATTATAAACGAGAAAAATGTAAAATGCCGCCGACGCTCGAGAATTGATTTCATTGAAACCTTTTGTTAGCAATTATCGGGAAATGTTTTGTTCGCTTCGGCTTAGTTTCCTCACATAGTCTCGCTCTTTGTTTTAGCATCGAATTGTTTGGAGCGTAACATCATATTTGATATTTTCTGATATTGTACGGATCATCTATTACTTAGCTATCATCAATATGGGCAATATTGATTACCCACTCTCTGCGCGCGGTTCTATTTCTTTCAGTTTCAGCCATACATTGCTTTCTGTTTGGTTATGATTTCCGTACGTACAATATGTGCAATGGAAATATAAATTTCTGGCAAATAAGAGTGGCTTCAGCTCCCACTGTCAGCTACGGCTGGCTTTGTTCGGGCAAGAAATTTTGGGGTTACATTTTTAGACGCATGGTTAATTAGCTCAGAGATATTGTAAGTAAATGCGTCCCTCTTATTTATGTCAACTCAAGATTAGCTTCTAACTCTTGTTGGCGTAAGACAATTTATCGGTTTAATCTCTGGAGAGCAGCTGGAGATTGCCTCGGTGGTACAGTTGGTAGTGAACCTGCTTTCTGAGCTTGGGGGCGTGGGTTCAATTCCCACCTAGGACAAACATTTATGTGATGAACGTTGAGGGTTAGTTCTGTGTCTGGGTCATAGATACCTAGTTTACCTAGTTTTTGTATTTAAAAATATATATGTATGTATATTAGTCCCTGACAGCCATAGTACAAGCTTTGCTTAGTTTGGGGTCATGCGACCGTGTTTGGAAATGTCCCGAATTTATTTATTACTATTATTTATTATTAATCCCGAGTTAAAAAGATAACCTGACCTATTGCAAGTGGTCCGTATCCGTATCGTATTTATAGTTATCCGTACAAAATGGGAAACTTCTTGCCTAATAACTTCTTACTTTAATCTACTCCTAGCTAGCTCCTACCTATTTTTTTGTAAGGAATGTTCCATAAGAGAATCCTAACTTCACGTGCTCGAAAAGAGAATATTTCGCTAAGAGTAGTTAATAACTAGTAAAGCAAGGACTTAAGCAATCCTTTCATTTAGTGCAGGTGGCCATTAGTCCCTTGAATGGACTAGGACTTTCCGATTACAAATTATTTCGGCCAAACTCCAGCTATCCTTGGTCACGGCATCTGATGCAAGGAATAAAGGAATTGGAATATTAAAGGCCAGTCGTACCAAGCGCCTCCAAGCACTTTGAGTACACAAACCAAATATCCATGGAAACAATATCGCTGCATCTCGCTCGAGTCTCGACATTTAATTAACTTTATTGGTTTCTGTTTGTTTACAAAATGGGTACATCTGTTCTGATACTGCTTATAGCATCTAGCCTGGGTTATGACTTGTCTTCTTGTTATGACTTGTCTTTCGGAAAATCATGATCCACGAAAAATTATACGAGTATGTAGTAGGTACGTCTTATCATAACATTGCTGTCATCAATCTAATATTGATATTAATAATACCCTTGTTGTTACCCGACTGTGCAAGAACGAGGGTTATGTTTTTTGAGGGTATACCTATATGTATGCATGTGGCTATGTATGTATGAGGTGTCTTTGGCACGGCCTACAGCCTAAACAGCTTGATGGATTTCGACATGTGAGGTGTCATTTGAATCATCTTGATAGTGGGAGTGACATAGGGTACAACATTTTGCAGCCGGCTTTATTTGTTTTTCTTTTAATAATGTTACTTGTTATATTGAAATAACCTGTGCGGCCTGTGTCTGAATAAAACGATAAATCACCAATATTTATCTAGTCCGTTCATTATAGGATTGTGCGGGTGACCTAAGACAAATAGATCCTTTGCACTCTTTGAAATTGGCAGATTTTACCATTCCACTTTATTTTTTTAGCTAAACCATAGATTATGAAGCAAAGTGTTCTGCGTATAACGTAACACTTTTGATTCATTTAGTGGTGGGATGTATTGCTATGATAATGGTCGAAATTTTATAGGAAAGGAAGTTTACAGTTGTAATATGTATACATTTTTCGTTGCTGTAACAAAAGCATTCTGATACATTTGGACACCGCGAAAATTGAAAGTTTTAACTATGTCGCTGATTTTTTAGACGAATTGAAAGCATATCTTGGTTTAACGTGAGCACCAAAAACCATCTTGTTCTGTAGTCTAATGCACTCAAGTTTTGTATGTTTTACTCATATGGGAGGATAGGCGTGCGTGTTGCTTCTCGCTTATCCTCTCATACATTGAGGTTGCGGTGGTAAAGGTAGAAATAAAATGCAGGTGTTTTTAGAATAACTATGCGTCTCAATGAGATAAAAAAAACTCTGCTTAGCAGTCGCGAGCGCGCGAAGTCCAAGTTTTTGGTCCTTTGGCCTTGACATTTTTTTTTTTTAAATTTATTTATGACCATGGAGAGCCTTGACATGCCCGATGGTGTTGCCATACACAACAATATGTGTCGCTCGGAATCGAACGCCACACTCATATTAAGTAGTAATCTAGGCAGAGTATGAGTGTGCTTAAAAATTTGGAGTTCAATCATGTTTTAATGATTGAGTCAAGTTTAATAAAATGGTAACAAACATAGAAAAATAACTGAAGCGATATTGTTTTACCGACCGAGCGAGCGTTAGCGGAAGAAGTGTCTATGCTTCAGCTTCGGTAAAATTGCTGTCGTATGTCCGAATTCTGTCTGGATTTCTGTCCGGGTCTCAGTCATCCTCTACAGGTCGCATTTCTTGAAATCGAGAATTGGATAAGGAATGCGACCTGAAGAGGAGAACAGACGTCGGCCGCGAAGTGTACGGCTCACAGAGGGTTTCTCATTTATTTGAATATTATACACCACTAGCTATGCAATATAACAACAACTACACAAGTATCCCCCAAAAGTGTATTTTTTTGCACAACTGATTCAAAGTCAAAGTCAAAATGTTTTTATTCAATTTAGGTATCAAAGATACACTTATGAACGTCAAAGTTATTTAAACAGACTCGACCGCCTTGTTCGGATAAAGAGCCTTTACTCAGGAGAATAGGCAATTGATAACAATTATACAGCACGCTTAGCTAGGCTTCCCTCGGACATGGATGCCGCTATCGATATACTATTTCCTAGCCTGTACTCCGGATAGCTGTGTTTACCTGCCGTACCTGCCGGAAGTATCAGCCGGAAGACGTCTACTGCTGGACTAAGGCTTCACCATACTATGTAGGTATGGTAGTAGTATCATTAAACTACTATTACCTACAATACATATTACTTACATAATATGAATCCTCTCTGCCAACACTGAACATATACCTACTTTCCAGACTTTTGCATACAATAATATGATTTTCCTCAAAAGCTATTTTCTTAGTATGTCACGAACTGTAGATGTTCTCAGCGTTGTAATTTCACGGTTCACAGCATTCAGTTACGTCATTTTTCCAGTCGTGGTACTGATGGACTGGATGGATGGACTGGCATTCTAGGATATATTTTATTATTCAGGGATATTCTTTATTGATCAAAAACATCTAGTGGGCAACTTTTCTACATAACATTTTACAGCTTTTTTATATGACTATTGACAATTTGACGATTTTTCTTCTTCACTAAGGCATAAATATACATATTATTAACAATATTATTTTTAAATAGAAAAAATAATCACAAAGATAAGGCACGAAAACCTACAAGGTACGCTAACTTTCGTGGTCTCAAATGAAAAGAAACGGGTCTCGGGCAAGCAAGCAAGCAACCCGACCTTACGATATACAATGTAGGCTAAAAGCATGCGAGAGGTGTTTACTCAATTAAAAATAACCTTGTGTCAACCGACTGACGTATCTGTGGAGTCAGCTAAACAGTAAAAATTTAAATTTTCCACAAGGAGCTCGCCTTGTTTAGAAGATGGCTCCCCCATCTACTTAACTATAGTCTCTTTGTCGCATCGTCGCGTCGGAAGGTGGTAGTTGTAGTCAAGAGGTCAATTTAGAACAGCGTTATCTGTTTGAGCAGGATACAGGCTCTTCAACTCCTAATCTTTCCTGTTTTGAACTAGTTTAGCAATCACATCACACTTCACACTATAACATGTATGCGAAAGTTTGGATGGATGTTTAGATGATTGTTACTCAATCACGTCAGGACGGCTGAACGGATCTGGCTGAAATTTGGCACAGTAATAGGTTATAGTCCGGAATAGAACACAGGACTTTTTAAACGGGGGTAACACAGCGGTGTGCAGCTAGTAGCTTATATTGTTCGAGTGGGTAAGTAGAATCACACCCTCTAACAAGTCCACACGACACTGTTACATAAGTGAATACGTAACATCCTCAAAAAGGTCAAAAGGTTAAACGGTATAATAGATTTTCCAAAGGTATAAGGTATAAATTCCAAATAATAAAAGTATAGAACTTTTTACGTAGAAACGAAAAATCATTCTTCTCAGAGCCAGATCTTTCACCCCTGGAAAAGCAAATCCATCAATTGGTTCGAAATTTTGTTACAAATATATTTTTCAGTAAACTAATTCATGAGCAGCTTTCAAAAATTTACAATAAAAAATAACGAGTTACGACTAACTGAGAATTTCTAAAACGAAGATAGAAAAAAGAAAAAAGGGTTCTTGAAAATAAATTCATTCATTCATCTCCTTTCAACTCAGGATGAAGGTTACTACGCTGGCATGAGCTAGTATCAACAAAAACACTTACCTACAATAAATTAAGTCTACAGAGTTGTTCCTTGAACATTCAACTGTAACTTCTACATAATCTAGCTTAGATTTGCTTGGAAGACGAGCGTGTTTGAAATCGGGAGGGTCGTAGGGTGGCAAGTGAAACTAGGGTATGGGAGGTGAGGGCGTTTGACGCGGCGGCCGGCCAAGACCTTCACAAACGGTGCTATTGACCTGCCTGGTCGGCATCACGCGGCATGGCAGTAGCAAAACTTTAAACATTATCGACACGCATAGTCAATGTTGGTTTTGATGCGATTTGCCAGGGGCTGACGAATGAACCTAAGCCCTTGCTCCACCGTGTTCCCTGCAGACTTCCTAACTTTCTCAAAACTACATCTTGATATTTTAAAGTCCTAAGTTATGAAAGGAATTGTGTAGCTTGAGTGAATAGATTACTTCTAAATTGACGGGTTCCACATCGATGCTTATCAGGCGAGTTGGTGGGCACACGTAGATTCATTTCGAGTAAAAAGGAAGGTTTTATGGCCTAGGCGTCTATTAATTGATTGTTAAGTGTTGATTGTATCGGTCACGCCATTGAAACCAGAGTAGATAGGACTAAATCATAATGCTACGAGTCTTGAACTACTTTTTCATATAGACACGTACCTTCTTCAGTAATGACGTCTACTGTATGAGGTTTTCTATTGTTTTTTTATTTTATTTTGAATGTTTCCGTTACTAACTTTATGTTTTATTTATCATTTAATGCATCCTTTATGAATAGCCAATCCTTGCAAGAATCCTTGCATCCTTGTAAGGCGATAAGGATTGATCTGCTGCCAATTCTGAAGACCACAATTTTATTATGCCGACATATAAATCTCCTCTTTTTAGTGATTAATGTATTTTGGTATTTATTGGGCAATGACAAAAGGACTACAATCTGTGCTTGTCATTGCGTAAGTGATTCTGTATGAAGTTTGGTCACCGTGTTTAATGTATGTAGCGTAATCGAGTGTTAACGATACTTCTGCTTAGGCAGCAAGAGTGAATTCAGAGGTTAGGTAACGATCGGATGAACTATCCAATCCTAGGATTATAATACGTATTGGATGTCAACTCACTATGGTGATCTATAGATGTAAGTTTATAGTTTTTTGTG
Source organism: Peribatodes rhomboidaria (assembly GCA_911728515.1). NCBI lineage: Eukaryota > Metazoa > Arthropoda > Insecta > Lepidoptera > Geometridae > Peribatodes > Peribatodes rhomboidaria. Next base: position 18,298,341 of record OU452166.1, read on the forward strand.
ATGGAAATTAAAAAGACATGAAACTCTTAGTGTTGTTTTAGTGTAGTTAACTATTTGCTGAAATTGAATGACTCAAATTAACTAAAAGAAATTAACAATTCTAAGAGAAAAATAATCGAATATAATACGGCAAACAGCTGCTTACTAGCCAAACTTATTATACAGCATAGTTAAAAGTATGTAATTAGTACGTTACACTTTATTTTAATTTTCTTTTAGTTTAGGCGAGTGGTGGTGGATGGGAGCACCAAGATAAACTTTTTAGTTTTTTGGTGCATCACCTAAATATTATCATGTAATTTTTTTAAGGGACAATAAATTAATAAAAAATAAAAATATAATGAATGTGCAAATTGATCAATCAAATCAATTCATATAATGAAGTTATTGATTTTTAATGTACGTTTTATAATATAGAATTATATACTTACGGTACAAGGATGAACATTACCGTGTCTTCAGATTAGACTAATGAAGAGACGCTAGAGAATCTAGAGATTTGTAAAGTCCAAACCTGGCCCCTCGAAAATTGTATTGTAGCTTGATGGGAAGAGATAAAGACGATGGTGCGAATTGGTGGCGCTTCTTCCGGCAGTGCGTACAAGGTCTGGGTTGGTCGGGTCGTCGGCCGGCACACCCCCGCGCCACTTCTGGCTCCCCACCCCCCCTCTCCCGCCCTCGCCAGCTGTCTCTGCCCAGTTATATTTAGACCGGATGGCAGAGCTCTCACTGAAACAGTTTCTCCCCTCTGTTTGCATAACGCACCAAATCGTTTGACGGAGTGAATCCTTTATTGCAGAACAATGACACCATGGCACTGCCGGCAAATTCAATTCGTTAAGCCAAAGCCGCTCGAATGAGGCGCCGCGTAAATGGGCAGCGATTGTCGGTTGAGCAACCTCAAACCGTACAACCCATAAAAGATGCCTATTAATGCGACGTAGATGGTCGTAGACACGTTACGAACATAATATGTTATACCAAAAGTACGAGCGAGCAGTCGGACCTAAAAAGGGCGAAATGCCGTTAGTCTCAGCCGCGAGATGCAAACGACTCGCGACGCCTGCGCTCGCGCCGATGCACAGTTAAGCACACAACACAATACACCGTGACATATCGGCGGGCTACGTGCATCCGACGAAACCGGGAACTGCATTAACTAAGTATAGAAAGCAAACATGACTTGTAATGATTATGTTAATTTAGAACTTTACGACTTCACTATCCGAAATGATACTCGAGAAAAACCACGGAACACAAAGAATAATCGACTTGAAAGACAGTCGTACAATGTCAAGTGCTCAAAACTTTCTTTTTTCAACGGGACCAGTGCCTTTATTTACATCAGAGGTATGCTCTACGCATCTAAGCTGTAAGTCTACTTCTAAAAGAATTTTATGCATATCCCGTTGAAGATCTAGAGATAATCCAAATCTACTACCAGTTAGTTGGCAGCGTATCCATGCTGGCGACATTGACATGCTTGTATTACTGCTTTGTTTTTCTTACAGTAAGATTGTACGCTTATTATGGCCAATAATAAATAGTGTCTAGTCTAGTCTAGTCAAGTCTAATCTAATAATAGGGGAACAAATCTTCAGAGAACTTGAGCGCATGAGAAGTGGCTACCAGCAGTGGTTTCTACTTTGCTTGTTCAGTGCTTACAGCCAGTTAGCAATAGTTGTAGCTGTTGTTGGATATTAAATGAAGCCTGCAAAGTTGAGGCGGATATAGAAGTTAAATGGAGCTTCCGAGCTGCATCCGTACAGCTATTCAATATTGTTAGCGAGTTATGACGTTTAGTATACAGATAGTTATGAACTTATGATATATTTTGCGTTTACAGCGGGAATTGCTAAACGACATAAAAAATATTCTAGGATATCATTGCATATTTATAACAAACTTTTGCTATTGAGCCAGCCCTAAAAACAAGAAGAAAAAAACAGCTGTTCCATACATTTTGTCGATGATCAATAAACTTTTTGTATGGAACAGCTGATTTCTTTCGCGATGTCTAGATTGGGTCCGTGGTAAAAGTTGGTATGAATGATGAATACAATGATATGCTAGAGCATGATCTTTAAGCAACGGACAAATCCGTTGCTTAAAGATATACCTTATCTTTTGTAATACATACCTACTTACGCATTTGTTCTCAACAACAACTAATAACAAAAGAAAAGAGAAGGACCTGTACAGCAATCAGCAATGAATTTGTAAAAGCTCTTCAGATCGTGACGATGATAATCATATTGGCGTTAGAAATCTAGGGACCTACCCAATTTACTTAATTATGCCACAAAGCTAGGAAGAACTATTTGTAACTAACTTGTTAAAAAGTATCCTATATGTGCTATTCTAGACTATAATCTATCTCTGGGCCAAATTTCATCCAAGAGTAACAAACATCTATCCATACATTCTTACAAACTTTCGCGTTTATAATATTAAAATATGAAGTAGAATACTAGTACCTACCTACTTTCAAATACCTATCTACGTAGCAGAGCACTAGAAAAATAAATAAAGGAAAAATTGTTATTTCATCAACATGCATTCTTTAAATATTGAATAGTGACGTGAACAGATGATTTCATTGAAAACAACCGGTATTCTATAATAATAAAACTTGTACTATAATTCAAGGCGAATGAGTCACGGCATGAGAACCGGCGTTAGGTATGAGATCTGTTGACATCATTCCCATATTACTTATAATGATGCACGCAAGGGCTTTTTTACAACTGTCATAGTTTTGAGAGATGTCAATTCTTACTAATTGCTATGCTAATAGTAATCAGTGTCCCGTTTTGCCGCCTCTTTATCTTTTCATCATATTCCAGTCGTGGTTCTGTTAGCTAAACATATTCAACCAGTCAAGTAGCTGCAGTTAACATGATGGCATAGCCTGGCCCTAAAAAATATCCTCTCATGCTCAAATCTCTTTTTGTTTATCACACTATCACCTCACACCTCACATTTCACACTAATATTAAAAATGCGAAACTTCGATGGATTAAGGAATAAAACCCACGGATCAATGGATGTTTGTTAGTCAATAACGCCAGAACGGTAGAACGAACCTGGATGAAATTTGGCACAGAGATATATTTGGAGAGATTTGGAGACACACATATGGCACAGAAGTAAATAAAACAAATAAATACTCTGGATTGACACGTAGGCTACTTTTGGACCCGAGATTATGCCGCGAGGAGCAGTCAGTCACAAGTACCTACCTAAAGCTTTTATTTTACTGGTGTTAATAAAGCAGTTTCATTTAAAAACTTCCATTATCGATAGGTACGTTTTTTTAATTATTGTGCACTGTAATAGAGAGAGGTATAAATTATTTTAATTAATTACAAGCCCTTGAGAATATTGACAACACACGTGGGTATGTGGCATTCAATGCATTATGTATTAAACGATTGTTTGTACGCCTGGTACTTAATGGAGTAGGCTTTTAGGTATTCAATGCAATTCGAATAATCATGGGAGAAAGGCCTCTAAGATACCTTAAGAAATACTTTTCTTTACACAGCTATTTGTTGAGATTTAGCTTTAAAGATAGGTCAAAGTAACTTGACAGTTACTAGGCTTGACTCAGACGAAAATAAGCTTTATCAACGTTGGTGAGAATTTTTGGGGCGCTAAATACTAAAAGCTCTAAAACAGACATTTTCGACTATTGTACCTCTAGAGTGTGAATTACATACTTGGTCTTGAGCCCTTTATACCCCTCCCCCCCCCCCCCCCCCCGGAGGATCCGCTAGTGGTGTAGTTTCCTAGTAGGGCAACAAAATACTGTCATCAGCGTAGGGCTTAGTTAAACATACCTACAAAATTGTACATGAAAGGGCTGGAAAAAATGAGTGTTGAAGAAATAAAATAAAATCTGCGGTCGTCGAAAGATTGATTTCTAACAAATAACTGTGTTAGGTGTTTTCTGAAACGACGGACAATTCTTTTTTTAAAGATTTAATGGTCCTACGTTCGACCGCCACTCACCTGACCACAGATCATAGAAACAAGTCAACTTGTTTGTATGATCTGTGCACCTGACTGAAAGTGACGATGCGGTCTAAGATGAAGCACGCTTGATATGTGGAAACACTCTAGGATATAATTGTACTTTTTGAAAGCCCATTATATACGACGGGGTCAGACGACCGTGTGTGCAACATGTCGCGAATATTTATTTATTTATTACATTATAATAAGTTATGTAAGGAATATTTAAACATCGATAAGCTGTACTCAATAGTACGATCAGCTTATCTACCATGTAGCCTTCTTGCGTTCTTACACGACAAAAATGGACAAGAAGATTTTTTCCTAGCAGGCACTTAGGCCTGCTGGTATTGACAGAAGCTGATCTGTCAATACCAGGTACCGTGCTATGACAAAACCACCGCGTTTGTTAAGATAAATTCAAGAAGAAATTCAGATATATGTACTTCAGTTGCTCTATTTTTAGTGTTGCAACAAGATGCGCCCCGCGGTTTCACTTGCGGTTAAAATGTGCTATGTGCTATTCGAGACTATAATCTATCTCGGTGCCAAATTTCATCCAGATCTGTTCAGCTGTTCTGGCTTGAAAGAATAACAAACATTCATCCATCCATCCATCCATTCTTAGAAACTTTCGCGTCTATTATATTAGTAGGATTAGTAGGATTTCACTTTCGTATGTATTTTAAATGTGTAGTGTGTCTATGTACTTCCCGGTGTCCGATTGAGCTGAAATTTCGCATACACGCTTGGTTTAAATGACAATGCAATAATTTGATATCATGGAGCTGGTCTGACCGTGTAATCGAAAGGTCTCTCCGTCAGGAAACTCCGTCACAAAACAAGTTAGTCCCGCCGTGTTTGGGCTCGTTACGTTGGTCTTGATCAGTGCTTTGTTGACACTTTATGCGGTAAAGGTCTGATGATGAAGCCAGAAGCTATTGGTTGCATGGTTTCTCTGGTTCTACAATAGTACTCTATGCTCTGGTTTTAAATAAACCAAATTCAAAAGCTCTATTTTTGTAAATAAGACTGATAAACATCAACAATGACAACGGCAGTGAATAGAATAGCCTATGCAAAACAAAGTGGTCAATGTCATACTGGGATTGTAAAAGCTTGTTTTTAAAATTTAAATATTTTTAAAAAATATTTCACTAAGAATGAAAAACATTTCAATTAAACTAGTAGCTTCAAATTTTATTTCGCTCATCTCGGCAGCATAGAATGCGAGAGAATGGAGGCGCTGCGTCGTTCTTGCGGAAGAATTCTCATGAAACCATCCAATTAAAGTAATGCTGTGTCAGGACGCATTTGTTGGCTTAAACCTACCTGCGGCCTTATTATGGAGGTTTGACACTCGCTATCGCGGCAGCTTCATTCCGCATGCGTTGATTTGACTCACACTGTACCGCGACCATAGATTCAAATTTAGAATTATACTATACTAGCTGCGCCCCGCGGTTTTGCCTGCAGTCTAACAGAAACTATTTTTTTTGGGATGAAATGCACCTAAGCCGTTTTCTGTACTCTTAACAAGGTGTATTCAATATTTCGTGATTTCGTGATGATTGGATGAGTAGCTAAGGCGTGAAAGAGTAAAAAATAAACAAACGAAAAAACTCACTTGCTCGTCTATGGAACGAGCGAGCGAGCTTCTCTGCACGGAAAAAAAAAATTAGCTGCTGTTACTAAACTTTAGTTGTAGTAGCAAAAATCCTTTCAAACTATAGGGACAGCTAAGTTTTTTGTTAGCGTAGCAAATTGTTTTTTGCTGAACGAATTTAGCTGTTGCAGCTAACAATCTTAACAATACTTAGCAGTAGTTGCTAACAATCTTAACAATTAGCAATAGCAGGTAAATATTGTATCCTAAAGTTGTTAAAATATTCTGCTCTGATAGCTAATTGAAACATTCGAATTTGTTTTGTTTATTTATGTACCAAATTTAGTAAACTCAGTTAAGTAATTTGCAGTAACTGCAACTTGAGTGTGATTCTCCTAGCAAAATTTTATTTTGAATAGTAGCTAAGCAGTCTTCGTCGTAGTCAACAAAACTTTGCCAGTGTTTCGAAGATATTTGGTGCAGCAGCTAACACATAGGCAGCAAAACAGATTTAGTTGCCACAACTAAACCATTTTTTTCCGTGTGCTTCAGCGTTGGCAAAAATGCTTTCGTATGTCCGAACTCTTCTGGATTTCTGTCTGGATCTTTGTCTTCCTCTATATATCGCTATTTTTAACCAATTTTCTTGATTTAAAAAAATCATATTATCATCATTTTGATCATTTAAATATCATTTTGAAAAATTTCAAAAACTGACTCGACAAAAAAAGTCTGTGTAATTATCGTACCTGCCCACAAACTTTCACGAGAATCGGTTGAGGAATGCGACCTGTGAGGAGGACAGACGCTGGCCGCGAGGCCTCCAGCTCACAGAGCTACTTTTCAAAGCAAACACGATAGCGAGTCATCTTAATAAAGCTGTGGGTGGGGTTGCTACCCCAGTAGGTTTATACGACTCTCAACACAAAAAGAAGTCATATAAGGAAAGCCAAGTTTTAATTTCTTTTAGCTAAAAGCTGGAAGTAAATAGAGTGAACAAAACAAAACTTTTGGCAAATCTTAAACTTATAACTTTGAGTAAGAAAAATACGGAAAGGTTAAGAAACATTAAACAGTTACAAAGTAAAAAATTTGCCAGAAGCTTGACGTTGAAAGCGTATATATGAAATGTAGGTATTCCCAATTGGAGTAAAGTTATAAAACTGTTTTATAAGAAAGATCCCTTTTCAAATTGTAGGTACCTACTATTTTAGGTTCTCGTAATGTTTTCAGTTTTTTATGACAAGTTTTGCAAACTAGCTGTTTTGTCTCAGGCTTCGCTCGCGTTTCATAGCCTATGTCATCTCAGGGATAGTGTAGTTTGTAATGGTGAAATATTTTTTTAAATCGGACCAGTATGTTCGTTACAAACATACAAATCTTTACTTTTTATAATATAATTATAATAGTGTAAATGACGGATTATAATGAAAAGCTAAAGTTAAAAGCGTCAAATTTAATACCACAATACCTACTTATAAATAACGATTCCAATCATAAAACACAGTGCTTGTTCACCTATTTTAAATCACAGTACAGATTAAACCAAAAACACTTAACTACCTCACCCAGTTTTTTTTTAAATCAAAAGAGTGCTTACATGCACTTTAACTGCTTACATGTACTATAACCACAGCCACTACTCCACTCAGCTATAATAGTTAAAATGCTGAACAATTACCACGAGTTAGTGCACTAGAGTCACTCTCGCGAAAGAGTAGAGAGGGTGTCCCTTTTTCAGCGCATGGTTTTGCAGAATCACTTCAAAACAAACGTTTCCCCGGGCCTTGCGCCGCCAGTTTCTGAGTAACCGTTTCACACGCCGCCTTGCTACTGAGTGTATGTGAAAAGGACCTTAATGTGCCTTAATGTGTATTTCTGTAATACGGGTTTTCAGCTTTTTAGGTAAATCTGCAGTCACGAATCCAGAATTTTGGTTTGGATTTACCTAGATGAAAGTAAGCTTTATCAAGACAGGTAAGGTTTTGATTTCTCAGGGCCTAAGTTGAGGGTCATTTTCAAGGTAGTATGCAGACATATTTATTCGTCTATTGTAGTGTGAGTTAGATACTTTTGCGGGGGCTTGAGCCCCTTAGCCCCCCGGCCCCTCTAATGTATATCTGTAACTTATTTTGCTGAAAACATACTGCTAAACATATATGTTTTTTCAAATTATTAAGAGCGCCTATAAAATTATGGTAGCAGAAATAATGCAGTTACATATTACTCACCAGTCCGCTGTTCTGTGCGCTTTATCGTGGATGCATTTCAGTTGGTACCTGCAAATCAAAAATTCTATGTAAGTTATATGAAATCTAAAGAAATGGACGCGCAACTTTATAAATAAATAAAATAAAATGTTTTTAATTCGGGTAATTCCCATATTGTGGTAAACATACAATTCAATTCAATTTTACAACATATAAAAACAAATTACACGAAATAATAATAAATAATGAATGTCTAGTTAATCAAAAGTCAAATAAAAATTAAAATTAAATTAAATTAAAATTAAAACCCTCTCACCGGCACAGGAACAGAGAGGTGCCTCTCGCTACAGTGCTGGAGAAAGGGACAGTCCAGCCTAGACGCAATCATCTTCAGGATAGTGTTGGAGCTGGCCCGCACCCTGCGCACCAGCGAGGCTGCTCGCGTGCGCATGTTCGCGTGGAAACACGCGGTCCGTGCATCCGCGAACATCCCCGACGCACTGCAGTAGCGAGGCAGCCCCAACAACATCCTATTGTTGCATCCTACAGCTATTGTTGTACAGTACACGGAGGTCGCTGTACCGCTTTTTAGTGTAGTCAGCCCACAGGCTACAACTATTATTTATATTAGCAACTACCGGCTAAACTGAAATATGTATGTAATTTGACAAAGAAATAGGAAGTTTACATCGTGAGGACACCCTAAACTCAACTATAAATTGTACTAGTGGTTTTCTGAGCTGAAGACCTCGCGGCCGGCGTCTGTCCAAAGGTCTCATTTCTCAACCGACCTGTAGAGGAAGAAAGCCATCCGGACAGAAATTCGGACATACGAAAGCATTTTCGTCAGAGCTGAAGCAGAGACGCTTCGTTCGCTAAAGCTAGCTCGATCACATACACTTGCTCACATCGCTTGCTCGCTCATACTCGCTAATGCTCGCTTAGTTGACGCAGTCGATTATAAAAGTATACAAATTAAACTATTTAAAATCGATCATCATGAAATAGATAGTAGGGACAGAGAATAGGACATATTTTGGTCCCTTTCACCCCGAAAAAAATAACGGTTCCCTTGAAAGCGGGGCGCAGGTGAAACCGCGGGGCGCAGCTAGTTACTCACAGGGCTATCGGGATAAAGACAACTTTAAGGGAACAAAATCATCCCTAACAAAAGTTGTCTTTATCCGTTGAAAACCTGTAATAGCGAAAATAATATCAGCTGTTCTGTAAAAAAAAAGTTAGCTAATCGCTAATGAAATGTTAAAAGTTGTTCATAATGATGAGTACAATGATCTTCTTACGGCTTAGTACACCCTTTCCTGATAACCTTGTATACGGGCTTGTAAGTATAGGCCACGAAAACCGGAAAGTTACGAGTAAATCTCTTAGGCACAGCTAGTTTGATGTGCCTAAACTAAAGTAACGACGAGCGCAAATTGCGCAGGCGGCGTCTAGCAGGTTGTGTAGGACCGGCATTTCCGTTATGTCTGTCTACCTACGTAGCTTATGGCTAAACTATCACCCCATTACTAATAAACGTTGTATGGCCTTGGAATAGATACACAGTGTTTTGCCTTTTTGATCAAGTTAAATTTAAAAGAAAGTAATACTATGTATTTATTTATTTATTAGTGACATTTATTTTTAAACATTTTTAAAGTTTTTATATCATATTTATTTCGTCTATTTATTAGTATTTATTATTATTTTTATTATACATATATACATATATATAAATTTATTATTTTTATCTTATTATTTTTTACGTCTTGTAGAATTATGTTTTATGACTATCAAGGCCTCTATTTGTATAAATGTTCCTGTCCATTCAGGTTGCCTGGAAGAGATCGTTTTGAGCGATAAGGCTGCCCATTAAAAACGTAGTTAAGCCTTATTTAAGTACTATTGTAATTATTTTGTTTTTAATAAAGAGTTGTTGTATTGTATTGTATAGTACATTGTACCTATCTCTTTATATACAAACAGCTGTGTTTTAAATAAAATCTTTATGCTTTTAGTTTTTTTTAAACTTTGAAATTAAAATAGCGGCCAGCAATGTTTTGCCGGCCTGTTAGAGCGACCAGCAAAACTTTGCCGGCCGCTCCTTGAAACAGAAGGGCAAGGTCGACTTTGCTCAAACAAGGTTGTCAAAATAATGACTACATTACATGCATTTTTGAGTAAAAGACAAAACACTGTATTACTATTCTGTTCTAACTAAGATCTAGCCGCGAACTTCGAACTTACAATCTCCAAATCTCCCTAACCCTTTGTCCGATTTGGCTTGTGTTAGAACCTAATAATTGTATTGAATGAAATACTACTTGCTTATAAAGATTGATGAAAACGGATTCACCGAATCCAATAGTTATCGCCTGACAAACAGAAACATACATACATAATTATGTACAAACATCACAGATTTTCGCTACGCTCGGTCAAATAGGCACCTACCTAAAGTGGAAACTATGGTTTATTTACGATAGTATGTGGTGGTTTAGGTATATTGACAGCGGATGCTTTTATCAGGCTGCTGGTCACCAACGGAAGACCTTTTTTCTGTGACCTTCACCATAATCCGCTGGAGATAAAAATATACTATTTATAAGAGCTACAACGAGCCGCTATGAGTTAAAATAAACTATGGAACAAGTAGATCTATTACAAAATAAACATATCGTCACGCCTTTTCCCCGAAAGGGTTGGCAGAGGTGTAATACAACACTCTCACTTCGCCGGACGATATTCAGTCCCAAATGTGACAGGGGGCCTGTCGCCATACACCGGATTCCAGTCATGTACTAGGTGACATCTCAGAATAATAACTAATTAGTTATTATATATATAATAATAATAACTAATTAGTTATTATTCTGTGGGTGACATACAATACTCACATACGAGTATTTTCACACAATGAACAAATTGTCAAAATAAATAGTATCTAAAATAAATGAATAGCGTAACTTAATAAACTGGTTAGAATCAGTTTTCGAAGCCATTTTAGCCATTCTTACTTCTACAATTCGACACACAATTGCACATTGCACATTTCGTCTCTATCCAAAGTGTAAATACAAATTGAATTCGCACTGTTTCCAGACCGCACTACAAAGTGTAAATTACGTCAAGATACTTAGCTTAGTATATTTAGTCGTACAAGTTTCCTGGAGCGAAGTCCAAAGAACCAGTCGCGTTGGATGCTCGCTCCATGAATGGAAACTACCTCTCGTCTTACCAAACACGACTCAAAGGCATTCAGTTTATTTTCCCAACGTACTACAATCTCATACTATGGTACTACGTTCTACTGAGTGCATTTAAACTTTTGCTTAAGATTTTGTGTCAACGTAGCAAGGAGTAACTCCTCCAAAGTTACCTAGGAACGCGGAGGCGTTAGTTCTTCACATTTGCCAACTTTCGCAGTTTGCCTAGCTTTAAACAAATAAAGTTTTATAATTTTTGCTATCTCAAAGTTGGTAGAATAGCTGTTCATAAATATGTTGAGTACGCCGTTCAGTGCAACTCTATCTTGAGATCTGGCTATTCTTACTGAGTGAGATTCAATCTCACCATTTTTCGTCCTTGTTGCTTTCGTTTGAATAGTCATAGGTGTGAGCGTGACCAAGATAAAATCTAATCTCATCTCACGCGTAGGAATAGTCCCCATGAGCGACTGTATCGATGGTCACATCACAACAAAGAGTGCGTGGGCTGCGGAGTGTAGACCCGTCATGCCGAGCACTGAGAGTCAAATCATCGTACTGGCGCATGGCGCAGTAACTACTGCTCATACTGTGACCACGGTGACATTCCCATGGGATCGAGCTTCCAAAACGGGAGGAGTTGTTTGACGGGAAGTTGAACTTGACTGAGCTTGTTGGTTCGAGCTCTAGGATTGCAATAAGCAGCAAGTTACAAACAACATTGGCTACGTAATACTTTTGCTTGAAACTGTTTCTCGAAATAGTTATAATAATAATAATAATAATAAATTATTTATTTTCCACACAAGTTTACAACGTTTACAATATATAGGTACATTTCACATGATACTAAATACATCAAATAATACTATGCAGTAGCCCCTGCACTAGGCAAGCCTGTATCGCAGGGACCACCTACGAATCATTACTGGGTGCGGATTGGTGCGGTACGGAAGGAATGGAACGGAATAATAATTTACTAGATTTGACTAAGGATTCGGGGATTACAATTTCTATACTAATATTTTAAATTACATAAAAAGTGGGTGAATAAGGTGTGTATGTAAGTGCGTGTGTAATTCTGTGGGTGTGTGTAAAGAGTGTGTGAGTGTGTCTATTTTACTATGTGTAGTAAGTTCTCCGTTTCGTCATATGATAGCGCATGCAGAAATTTAAAAACTGTTACTTTGCATTCCCTCACAGTTTTATCACGTATGGAACATCGATTACTTATTTTATTATAAATGAACGGAAACATAAAATTTGGAAGACGCCGAGCGAAAGCTGTTCTAGTGCGGGGTTCTGGAGCACGAGGTGGTCTTCTCTTAGTTAAAGTTGATTCGAAGATGGAATCTGTCGCGACGATTCTTCTATAAATCTTTCGATGCACAATCAGAGTCACTTTGTGTAGATAAAGTTGTCGCACGCGCAGTACACCCGCTACGGCATACAGGTCGTCTGTGGGGTATCGGTAAGGTAGTTTGTGCATTACCTTGAGCACTGCACGTTGAGCCCTTTCCACTTCCAGAATTGCCGTGACGCCGGCGCCTCCCCACGCTGTTATGCAGTATGACAAGATTGATTCACATAAAGCCACATACACAAGGCGAAGGACTTTGGTACTAGCCGAGTTACGTAACGCAGACATTACGTGAATCAGTTTTCGTACCCTTTTCCCTAAGGTTGTTATGTGGGGTTTAAACGACAACTGCTCATCGATTGTGACCCCTAAATATTTTATTGAAGTTGCCCGTGATATGGTTTTACAGTTGCAGCGTATTCGAGTGCAAGAGGTATGAATTTTCAAGTCCAATCGATCCGGCTCCGATGCCTTAGTTTTGTGGAAGCACAAATAACTCGTTTTGATAAGGTTCAGAGTTAGCAAATTCCTATCTAGCCATTGTTTTATTAGTGCCATCCCCGATTCTGCCTTATTAAACGCTGACTTCCATGTTTTTCATGTTTTCCATGTTTTCCATGGAACAGGGCAACTGTATCGTCCGCATAGCAGATAAGTTCTGCATCTGTAGAAAATTTTGCGTGGATGTCGTTTATATACAGAATGAAAAAAGTTGGGCCAAGTACGCTACCTTGTGGTACTCCAAAATTAGTAGGGAGTGTTTCGCTCGTTTCGTCGCCAATTCTTACATACTGGCGTCTTTGACCAAGGTAACTCCGAAACCAATCCAGTGGCAATCCTCTGATCCCAAGACGTTCTAATTTTTTTATTAGTATTGGCACTGAGACAGTGTCAAAAGCCTTGGCCAGGTCTAGAAACACACCGATAGTTTTTTGGCCTTTGTCCAAACTAGTAGCTATTGTGTTCGTCAACAATTCTACTGCACCTTCTGTTGACTGGCCTCGTCTAAAACCAAATTGATTACCTGAGATAAGGTTTAATTTCTCTACATATGTTACTAGGCGTTGGTTTGCAATCTTTTCTAGCAGTTTGGAGAACGAAGTTAACAGCGAAATAGGTCTGTAATTTTCAGGTTGATTCTTGGGGCCGTTTTTAAAGATCGGGATCACGCTTGATTGCGCTATAAGGCGCTCTAGTAATATTGCCTTTCCAGTGACGATATGAACACGAATCACATCACACTAACACTCATACCATCGATGTATAGACGCTCAATTAACTAACCCTGGCTATAAAATGATCTATAAACTTAGCATAAGCTTTTACACCATATTCTTGTAACACCCGTTCTTCCGTTCCGGTGAAAAAGTCACCCAGTTTAGTAAAACGTAGGAAAGTCTTTCAAACTTTCAAAAATACTCATTTTATTGATAATAAATGAGGTGTGTGCGATAGTGTGATAGTACTAGTATTTTATCGGTGAATGACACTCGTCTTTATCACACACGAGTTGTGTCCCGCGGTTTTACCCTAACAAGGACCGTTTTTTTTTCGGTAATAAAAAGTGAACTGCGTACTCATCCAAAGGACAATTGAGCCATCAACATGATAAAACAGCATAAGCTATCTCGATTCCCAATTTCACTCAGATTCGTTTAACCGTTTAGCAGACACCTCTCTCACTCAAGAACTATCGTATTTATGTGATTAATGTGGTGTTTATATTTATAGCGTGATTCGCGTAGGAAGTTCTATGAATTGCTTCACACTTTACAATATCAGATATAGATAGCCAAGAATATTATTCTTACAAATCTCGTAAGTTAAATTAACGAGTGCGTAGGCTACACTCCTACCTGCTACCGCCCACGAGCCTTGCAACACTAGTTATTATTAAATCCAATCTCGGAAAATCAAATGTAAGGCTTTTTCTCTCTTACCACCTTCACGCTTAATTTATTGATAAAGCGAAGCTATAGCAGAAGCTTTAAATCTAACTCAGCGTTCATATACTACTAGCTGCGCCCCGCGGTTTCACTCGCGGTCCCACAGGAACCTTTTATGTTTTCGGGATAAAAAGTACCCATGTCCTTTTCTGTAACCCAGACAACATGTATGCAAAATTTCAAGATTGCAAGATTCAAGATTCAAAATTGCAAGTTGAGTTGTTGAGACGTGAAAGCGTTACAAACAAACGAACAAACTCACTTTCGCATTTATAATATTATTTAGGATTAATATCCAAGATCAAAATTTGCGTGAAGCTTGCGTACAGTTGTACAGTTCCGGTATAGTACTGCAACCGTGATCATTTTTCTTTCATACATTCTCTATAAGCGCGTCCACATCCATCAGTCTGAGGGACCGACTGCCAGCGCCGGCAATCTCGGACGTCATCGGCGACGACGATATTTTTATCGGATCATAACAATGTCGCCCGACAAAAAGTGGAAAGAACCGACAACTGATGTGTGACGTGAATAGAAGCACTTTCGCATCACTGTAGCTCTATGATATGGACTAGGGACCCTATTCTGACGCGTGAGATGTTATGTTGTCATTGTCACTCTTACGACTTTTCAAACAAGAGAGACAATGGCTGAAATATATCTGAATAGGGCCCCTGGGCGGACGCGTTGCCGGAACTCTGACTTCACTGATATGTGTGAATGGGCCTTTATATGTGTTCAATGTTTTATTCTTCATCAAATTTAGAAATTCATGCAATTCAAAATTTTATGGAGAAAATCAGTCAGATTGTGATTCCCTGTATCAATGGGTTCACAGTCTGGGGAGTACGACTAGTAACATTCTAAGATTTTATTAGATACTGGTCGCTCACGACTACTAAATTCTTAATGAAACTTGGCTACAAAATTGCACGTTCTAGACTGAATGGTTTGTGTTATGTTCACACTCGGGCGATGAGACCGCCCTTTACACCTTTATTTGAATGTTGAGTTTTATATTTTACTATTTTTTATATTTTCTTTTACACAAACCTTGTCCTGACAATAAGCAAACAAGTCCGTATAGGCCGAGTGGCTAGCCCTGATGTCAAAGTTTTTAGCCAGCCCGATGGCCACTAACTTGGCTTGACGATTGATGATGATTGTTATTGTCCTGAAAATAACGAACGCAAGAAAAAAAGATTTGTCTAATTTAGTGCAGACGTTCGCAAGTTTTGCGCGTACATATGTACATTTCGGCGATTCATATAGATTTGGTGTCAATAAAGATATTTTTATTGGATTGTGATGTATCTATGTTGTACGTTATTGCCAGTCAGATGTAGGGAAAAATTTCATAAACTTCTTATTTTTGCAACAAGTAAGTAAGGCGACAAGTGAGGATACGGTTGACAAGCGGCCGACCATACGTAAACTGCTAATAATGTATGCGGATCACACCTTTATTTGCATTAGCCGACAGAGCCAGATACCGCTCCTGATAACAATGAAATATATTTGTTCTGCACTCGTATGGGACCACTTTCATATTGAACCGATTTATGTTCATCGCTCAAAATTTGGTAACAATAAGAACTGATGCGCCGTGTTGTCGTTACTTATATCGTTAAATTATTAGATAAAGCAGAATTTACATGACGAAACAAGTTTCATGCATGATGGAATTAATTTCATGACACTACTTTCTGTACCTGTGAAACTCATCGCACAAAAAAATGTTGTTAACTCCACAGTATGTCTGTGTTCATGGCTCCGCCAACATCAAAGGTTTGCATTGCAAAATGTTGTCATGCAGATGTTTTTGTATAAAATATTTTTATCAGCTGTCCAACGTTGGTTTGAGATTTACCAATTCTTTTTCGACTAACACCGCTCAGGGCAGGCGCTTCCGCGACACTAGTTTTGCGTCGCCTTTAAACGATGACATTAATTGCATGATGAAGTTTTATCCAAAAATCGCTCGCGACACGAAACTGTTTCAGTGTTGTGAAATCGATCATTGTAAAACTTGACGTATACACGTGAAATTAGTGTTACGAAACTACATTCATGCTACTAGTTTCGTAGAGTAAATTCGGCTTAATAATTAATAGGTGTTTGATGTGTAGCATACCTATACTGTGTAATATTCATCTCCGTTGTCCGTACAGAGATATCCAAATCGATGTTTTGTAAACAAGGAATTGTTCCGTTAATGACTGATATTATTATATAAACAATATGATAACTTTAATTAGTTATAATGAGTTTTGAATTGAATTATTTGATAGTAAAATAATAAATATAACATGAGTTTATTCGCACGGTACGTTTAAACCTTCCATGAAAAATTATCTTTGGTCAAACAACATTAAGATCCATTGACGAAGAGTTAGCAGATATACAGATTACAGACAGACGCGGAAAGCGACTTAAACGGTTCTAAACTAAATAAATATGTATAGAAGAAAATATTATGAAAATTTATCGCCACAATAAAAAAATTAAATAGTAAAATCTAATCACATAGACAAAAGAGTCCGAAATACTTAAGTATTCTAAGCACCAGTATTTCAATATGCCGAATGTTTAATTATTTAAGCATTAGAGGGTAAGCAAAATATATTTAAGTACAATTACTCAACTTGTATCTTGATTCTACTTAAGTACTTGAAGCCCGCAAAAATTACAGGCTCCGCTACTAAGAGATTCCTTCAAGCATTTTGAATATTATCTTTATTTATCCTTCATTTTTATGGCTTCCAAATGTATCTGCAAAATCATTTGATATGACCATTTACTTTGTAAGGACAGGGCGAATGTTCGTTGCAAATGGACCTATCACCTCAATAGTGAAAACCATTATGTAATACATCAAACTCAGTCTCACGCTACGTTCGATGAGATTTAGGTAGTAGAGATTTCGACTGATGCTCAATTCATAGCTTACTTAGGATTTTTAAAGCATGTCCGAATCGCCTCTAGATAATTATCTCAATGGACGTGACGCTTGCAACGAGCGTACTAAGCAACAATTCGTAGCGTCCTTGTCACAGATAACTCAGTAAATCAATTGAGCGCTGGCCGCGATTATTAACATAAAATAAGAGCAGATGTAACTACTGGCTATTGTATAATCTATGGCGTGATGACGTCGATTTGTTCATGTGATGCTCTGGGATGAGAACGAGGCTATGTTTTGATTACTCTACCATGTGCCCCGACTTAAGATATACTTTTAAACAAAGAATGCAGAGCAATAATTAACGTTAACGTGTTGATTAAGAGTAAAAATGCCAATCAACCAATGTAACACTAGCACCAGAATTTTAGCAAATTAGAAAAAAAAATACTTTACTACATATATGTAATACGATTAATAGGTACTCGTACTTTTTCAAGTTCAAGCTTTCGTGATACAAAATTCTCTGAAAATTAAGGGTAGAGTAAAGCTCGCTTAACATGGCTATAGCCCGTAAGAGCTGGCGCTGTCGGGACCGCGGAAGCGTGCGAAAGCTTCCCCGTGGTAGCCCCGACATTTAGCGCCGAGCTTGGACAAGGTAAGCCGGTAGTGGAAGGATTCCCACATTATCATCCGTCCCCGGGGAGGTGGAGGAATCCAAAAAGGTGTTTCCCTAGGATAAAAAATAGGTATAAAAATAGCGATGAAAGCCTAGTTGGAGAAGGCCCGCCTCTCGAGCCAGAGCGAGCGGGTTCGAACCCAGCCGACGACATGCACCAATTTGTTCACTGTGTGGACATATGTGCGTATTGTATGTCATCTGCTACATGACTGGAGCCCGATGTATGGCGACAGGCTCGCCCCCTTTGGGACACATTTGGGACTGAATATCGTCCGGCGAAGCGTGGGTGTTGTTTAATTAAAAAATAGGTACTAGGCCTATACATACTTAACTTATAACTGTTCTATATGTTGTTGTGTTGCTATATTTTGATTAGGTACTTAGTAACTTTTATGTATATTGAATAGAAATATAAGTTAGTAATTAAAATATAGTGTTTCGTACGCCCGTCACGAGGCAGCCGGCTGTCAGCGCCCAAACAGCCGGAAGGACGTCCCGTGCCGCGCGTGCGCCGCATCGTGATGCTGTAATCCCGAAACTATTATTATACTTGTTAATCGGGCTTTTGTACTGAATAACTGTTGTTTAAGTTTTACGACGTGCTGGATTGCCTACGTATAAATGCAGATCTATTTATATGTATAAACTTATAAAGAAATCTTTTCGTGGACAACTTTACATAATAATAACTATATAAATAGTGAACTTACTAACTAAGTGAATAGGTATCTCCTAGGCAAGCGTGTTACACCTTCGATTACGTCGACGCTTCCTATCAGGCGAGTCAGTTTTTTTCGGCATTTGACCACCAACTCGCCTGATGTTAAGCGACGTTATGGTCTAAGATGGAGCACGACGACCTATAAGGTACTTATTCACTCCAGCCTTGAAGTTTTGTAGAGAGAAGAAGTACAAAGACGGCAGTTGAGTGAGGCGCTACAAGTGCGCTACTGCTCAGACCCGTCTTCGGAACGGTTACACCGGACTACATCCCGAAACACGACTAGGTCATTTCACGGCATGGCTTGGTCCGGTGGGTGGTAACTAGCCACGGCCGAAGCCTCCCACCAGAGTTTGCTACCCGGGTAGCACTACCCGGGGACCACGTGTAGGGAATCAGAATAGAGTACACTCCTACGGACGTGGGTAGCTCAGCCCCCAAACCAAAAGCTCAAACGCATGCCTAGTTTGATGTAAAAAAAAACGTTTTTTTCCTAATTTTTATCAATTTGTCAGTTGTTTCTCTCAAACTACACTTCTTACTTTGATTACAGAAGTGCAGTTTATTTTTTTTGCTCAAAATTCAATCTTGCGACTCTGTAGCACATGTGCGACAAACTCTAAATTTTGAAATGAATAAGTTGGCAAAATTCGAAAGGTAAGTAATCGTTTCGCCATACTAAATAACTAGTCACCTGATCAATTTTGTAAGAGACTCGATTTTTTTATCTCGAATTTTGCAAATTTGTGTTATTACAGTTGTTCACCCTGGCTATTGCCAAAAGCAGCACTTCGTATAAAGCGCTGCATGTGCTTGTAAGCGATTATGCGATAGGGTCAGAACTGTTTTTTATGTAATTCAGAGCCCAGGGTTATATAGTTAAGGTCAAACAATCTGTAACAAATATCTTTGGTTATTTATTATTTATACTTATCCCTCTTTGAAAGAACAGTGTTCATAATGGAATATTTTGTTTCATGATAATAAACTAAGATTTTTTATAAATCTGCTAAATCATTGAGTAGGTACGTAGCTGATAGCTTTTAAAGGCTATCAATGCTTTTAAAGGCTATCATATGTTAATGATCTATTTATGTACGTATTTAAAAGTATAAATGTATGTATATCAGTCTCTGGCCGCCATAGTACAAGCTTTGCTTAGTTTGGGGTCAGACGACCGTGTGTTCAAGTGTCCCGAATATTAAAAAAAATCACAAATAATGTAATTAGATTTGGCTCAATTCAGAATTGTATTATTATTTCATTGTAATTTAGTTATAGGGTGTTCCAATATTACCGCAAGCTTAAATTGAATAGAAAACAAATGTTTTTTTTCTTCAAAAAATTATGAAGTTCATGAAATAGGGTTTTTTATGGCAAAACACTTGGTAAACGATTTGAAAAACGATTTTGCTAGCGATGATTTTGCTTGATTTTTTTTTTTGGTTTTTGTTTCCCCAATTTTCTATACCTAACCTTATTGCATAATTACCATGACATGTGGTAGAATTTCCTTGCTGGATTTTTTAATGCATGGGTGCTCATGGAATTGATATCATTTGCCTTTGACTTGACGCGTAGCCACGATGAAATTCATCAGAGCAAAAGCACATAATCTGGCGGACTAATTCTGTTCACACAAAGGAAAGAGGTGGTTTCATACGAAAAATGGATTTTCTACCAAAAGAGCCAGCAAATTCGTGGAGGTAATTTGTCCAGTGTGCTATTTCAAATATAGTGTCAGTGTCGGTTTCCCAGAATTTTTATTTAATGAAAAGAAATAACAATTCCATAAAAAAATCGTTTTTAAGTATGTAAGTATATTTTAATTCGAATCTTGCGTTCATATTGAACACCCTGTTGATTACTGAAAATAAATAAAATAAAACTTATTGGTGTTGAAATATGATTGGCTTACATACCTTATCACAACCTTGTTTAAGTAGGAACGAACCAAGTGCTTCCCTAATCTCTTCAAGTATACAATTAAATCGAAACTGTTGTACACTATCAAAAAGTTGACACATAAGTAAATGATAGATAATTTTATTACAACCGCCGACCACACGCATGCCTCGTGTCGTGTGGTTCGGCGAACCCTAGGTTGGTGTTAAGCCATTCCTTTCCTTTATTTGGCTGTGCGGCAGCGTTTTTTTTTTCTGTATTCATGGAAGTAGAAGAAGCGAAAGATGTATGCCAGGATCGTAGCAAGTGGATAGAAGTGGTCTCTGCCTTCCCCTTATGGGAAACAGGCGTGACTATATGTATGTTTGTCTGTATGTATGTACGATTTGGTAAGATACTTTACCGATCTTCTATAAATTACAATGAGTGCTCCTTTACTTCCGTATTATAAGTATAAGCGGCTTATGTGTAACCCTGCTTATTATACACAAGTATAAGCGGGCGGGTTGATAAGGGAAAAAATCGTTTAGCCGTACACGTATACCTACACAGAATACCTACATACAGTCACAGTGTATCCACAATCCCGTACTGACTAATCAAGCTATGGCTTCAATGGAACGAACCAGGGGGGCTATTCCTGCGCGTGAGATGAGATGAGATTTTATATGGGTCACTCTCACACCTATGATGTTTCAAACGAGAGCAACAAGGACGAAAAAAGGTGAGATGAAAATCTCAAATCTCCGAATAGGGCCCCAGACCTGTGGTGTTAAATACAGGCAAATGTACAAAATGTTACGACGACATAAGCTCTAACAGGTTTTGACTGCATGTTTATGACGGTTATAATTTTACCATAACTTCCATGATCGAAACTAAAGAGTAAAAAAAAACTTTTTACCACATACCTAAATCACGTTGTTAACTTCACTCAGGTAAGTACTCAATGTTCATGAAACTCAAATAAGGATAACGCCGGGAACAAATACTTGAGGAAAATCATTCGTCGGATTTATGAGAAAACGGATCTATTTACTCTCCACGAAATTTTTTTGTTGATCATAAAGAAATAAGATACAAAAGATAAGGTAACGAAAATCCCCCGAAATGGGAGAGCAGGCAAGCTTCTAAAAGCACATATCGCTTAATGAATGCCAGTCTTTGATTCCCATGCACAGAATACTCCCTATCTGTAGCAGTCCGTCAGTCAAAGGACTTCTAAAGACAAGTTCGCTAGAGCTATTTCGTTAGCTATGCTAGGCTGCTAGCTGTTTGTGAGTTACTACCAACCGCCGCCGACGGATCGCATGAGTGCGCTTACTTATGATAAAGCATGTCTGGCAACACTCGAGACACCGAAACTGTATGAACTGACGTAGATAAAGAGCTGGCCTAAATGTATGCGATAAAATACGAATTTGTCACAATTATTATGTAAGTACGTACATTTAATTTACGAGAATGCAACTAACAATTTATGAGTGGCGTCCGACGTTGAATTATTAGCGTTATAATTATAGTTGGTAATAAAATCCAAAATGGCTATAAACCACCGTTTTTAATGACTACTCATAAATGAAAACACTTGTACTATCTCATAATTTCAATTTCAACAATACTTTCAAAATGCATTTTAGCTTCAATCTGCGTTGGTTTGAATTTTACTATAAAAACAAAACTTTTCAACAATACTCTCAAAATGCATTTGGATGATTGTTGAAAACGTTTGAATTTTAGTTGCTTAACTTTGCTTTGGTTTGAATTTTAGTATAAAGACGAAAATTGTGTTATTAGATAACTTCCAGCAAGTTTAATTTCCTTGCACAGCTTAGTAAATAGTTCTTTTGATATAGCTTTCCTATACCTATCTGTCGTTGTATATGTATTATATAATGTAGGTAAGTTGTTTAGGCTAGGTAGGGCATTGTTTGAAAACTACTGGGTCGCCGGTGCATTGCGTCGAATGTCATTTGAATATTTAATAGTTGGCCAAGAAGTTAAAAGTATCCGGCGCCACCCTCGCGCTGTCCGACGGGTTCTCCCACGCTGCCACCGCGCGCCTCTCGTCCCACTCTGGGTTGCACTCTGCTGCAAGCAGGGTTACCAGATCCCTAAACCAAAATTTACTGACAAAACCCTGATATCCAACTAATTCGTAACAGGCTTCGTCTACAGATCCTTATCGCATGGATCAAATATCCAGAGAGACGCATTGCATGATCCGACTACCTCAAAGATCATTTAGGATCTCTGGGACCTCATAAGAATTGGTCAGTATAACAGAGGCCAGTAAAAAGGATTGATTAGTTGGTTGAATTGATAGTTTTGAGTTTTAGATTAATTTCATTCAAAATTCATAGCAAGTTACAATTCTTCCTGACTCTGTAACAGTTACTTTATTTGTGACATGACAAGAAATCTGGTAACCCCAGCTGCATGCACCCACTGCGCTGCCTTCTCCACAACATACCTACACCTTAACGTTGTGATAATATTACCTTTGGACCATTATCTTTATTGTTATAAGGTCAAACAATTTTAATCATGCCCATATGCCCGTTAGGTTCTGCGTACTGTATAATGTTAATGTAATCTTGTACCTTTTATATTGGGAACATGATTTGAATGTGTAAGCAAATGCTTGACTTTTGTTTTTTGTTTGTTTTGCCTATTTGTTACGCTGCGTAGATTACGAGTACACGGTCAACTTTACATTTCGTTTTGAATGATTTTATTGTTATCATTTATAAAAGTAATTATTATCTTAACAAGGTTTGCGGTATTAATTTGTGTTATATAATTTAGTATTCCTGCCTCATTTCCGTGTCAAAGTCATGTAACATATGCAATAGATAATAATATTGCAGCAACAGCTCTTTTATTAAAAAAATAATTGAATGATAAACAATAGACACTTATCGTTGTTACATCACCTATTGTTTCACGATCGGTAATAAGCCTCAATGAATTTTATTAACCTCCAGCCAGTCAGGCAAAAGGTATAAAAAGACAATCTTATGAGCCCGGTCCAGTGCGTGCTTGGCTAAATGGCTTCAGATATTTAATTTCAGGACTGTATACTCGGACTAGCCAGCCGAGTATTTAAAAGGACTCTACCGCTAATTGTGGTTTCTACACGATGATTTTATTCACCGGTACCTCAATTTCATTGTTTGGATTTGAATCCAAAGCCTCCAAAGCAAGCGATTTGAATGCATTAACCACTGAGCTATGTTGTTGTCGCTCCGTACCTACGTAACTCCTTGGTTCTACGAGCTCATTCAGTATGCTCTTGTCGTTGGAACAAATCCCAGGCTTGACTGTCCTCTGCAAGCGGATTTACCTACAAAGTGGCGACACAGTGTGATTGAGTGTAGCTCTAGTTTCTAGCACTACTATTTATTCTGCGCCCTGGTATCGAAGAGATTCGTTTCCGGGCCGGACGGCGGCGGCGGTTCGACGCCGACAAGGCGGTCGACCATTGCGAAATTGCCCACTCTCTGCATCAAATCATATTAACGACCCCCTTTCATCTCCCAACACATTGCTGCTCGCTTCCTCCTCAGTGCCCAGTTTGCTGTAAGTGGTTATTTAAGTGACCTTACGGAGCTTGAGTACCTTTGCACCATATTTGCACGGATGATGTCAATGGTCTTTAGTTACGCCTGATTGTGATCTTGGATAAACTTACGGCATGGCTGATTATTTAGCACAAACTGCTACATACCGACTAGGTACTCGACTACGGAGACACGTACACTGTACTAGTATGAATAAAATAGTATCACGTTATTCAGTCATTACAAGGTTATAGACAGCTAATCATCGAAGCTAAATTGTGTCACTATTCATTTCAAGGTGCGAGAAAAAAAGCGGCAATTTGAGAGCTGTCTCTTTAAAACATATAGTACAGCAGAATCGAAACCAATAACTGTCTGTTGTTGTACTTTTGTAATGGAAACTTTTTGTAGTCAGTTCCGAGCCGTATCTGCTGGTTTAAGACTACACCCCGAGGCCGCTAGTCTGGTGGCGTGTCACGGCGGGAGCCGCCCTCCGCGGCTGCCATGCGGCCTTATCAGGACCGGCCGCTCGGGAGAGATATACGCGCACTGATAACGGACACACGGACATCCACGCTGTTAATTTTTAACTGTACAATCACAGAATAAATAATAGCACTAAGATTAGCTATTTTTATTACTAGATTATCTACGTCAAGTTTAGTTTTTCTTTTATTTTAAGTTACTCGTCGCATTCTTTGTTATGATAATTGACTCAATGTATTGCACTAACTATACTCGTACTTTAATTCATTGTAGGTAATTCGGCCCGAAATTGTGTTTGCGTGAACAACTTCCTTCCAAATTTTTGTGAAGATCAGATTAAGGATACGTAAGTTATCGTCAAGCAAACAAATGGCGAGATGTCGCATTCGAGTCTGGCTTCGTTCGTTCGTTAAAGGTTTATGAACAATTTTACAAAAGTGATCTTATAGATAAGTAATTTTGAGTTTGTAACTCTAGTTTTTAAACTCAAAGTATATTCATGTTTTACAATGGAAATGCCTTAACTTATGCATTTAACCGCGTTCCTGCTGCGTTAACCTTTGAACAGCTAATAGTTTAGGCAAACGTAGCGAATAGACCTTATCTCCACAGAGGGATATATCAGACGCGACCTCGTTCGCCGGTCGACGCCCTTGGCTGTCTTGAGACGCAGCACACATTATATAATTGATACACATTACTTGATCGTATCGCTTGAGTGCATTGTTTGATACTTATTACTCGGTGCAGTGGTATAAGTTTCTAACTCGTGCCATGACTCAATCTCACGGAGCGGGAGCTGCTATTGTAAAATATGGGTTAAATGACAATTCTTTGAACATTTTATTTCAGCGCGCATATTTTATGTGATTGCTACTTGAACCTTTTTGTGCATCTCATCGTTGTTATGAGTTTCTTGATGCTGATGACTCTCTTCGTTTCAACCGGTATCCAAAGAAGGATGAGGTTCTATATTCGTCTGTTTGTAATGTTTTTTTGTTTATGTTTATCTTCTTAGTGGTGTTAGTTTGTTTTTAGCACAGACTTTCAACTATATTGGAAGTCTCTGGTTTTTAATTAGTTTTCCTGTCTCTTTGTAGCCAGCAGCTTCCTAAGGTTTTGCCATCGTTTTGGCTTCTTTGTAAGAACATGATATGTTTGTCCTTTACCTGTTTCTAGCGCTCCCTGGTCGGTCTCGTCGCCTTTATCCTACTTTCTTTTTTTTCATAGTTTCTCTTTGCTTTTGAGCTTTGCTCATTACTTCGTCGAATCATGACTCTTCTATGGTCATATGTAATTCTACGGTTATAAATTTCAAAGATATATTGCTTTTTATTATGGTGATTACCGATTCGCTCTAGTACGCCATGTTTTTCGCCAAGCATGATTTGCATGACTACTCTGTCACGTTTGATTTTTTTAAACTTTTTTTTTTCTTTTGTCTATTGTGCGGTTACTCGTAATCTAGGATATTATGTATGTTTTATTTTAATATGCTTTTATTACTCAAAGTTTTATATCGCAGATACGACAGGGCATGAAAGATGAGCAGGATGAGCAGGACCGGAAAATATCGTGCTCTGAAGAAGGGACGAAGTGGGTGCCAATGGATCATGATTATGATTGAGAGCTCAACAAAATTGTAAACGTGTTTTTCTACATATTCTGTCTAGTTCATGTGGAGTCCGTATTTCTGCTTAATCTTCTCCACTCGGTGGCATGTATAAATAATGGTTCGGATGACACGTTAAATTGTAGGCCCTGGTTGTTTTTTTTTGTAACAACAATCGTCAAGCCATGTCAAAGGCTTTCGGGTGACCTAGAAACTGACATTAGGGCTAGCCACTCAGCATATACGAACTTACTTCCTTCTCTATTTCGTTTTAGTAACATTTAACGTTTCATGCACAAGCCTCGGTACCCAGCACCCACGAGCACAAGGTCCCATCTTTTATCACAGTCCATCGCTTGTACGAAAGTTATGCTATGATAACTTTATATTAGATAGATAGTTGAGATTCGTTCTAAAAAGGACTAAGTTCAATTACGTTGTAATAAGACGAGCGGGCATTCCTGCGGCGCCATTGCGAACGCGGCGAGAGCGCTAAAAATAGTGTGCTTAAAATAGAAGATACCAACTTCCGCAGTTTAAAGAAGCTTAAAATCAAAGCCATATTTTTTGCATCTCATTAAATATTCTTCTCTTTGCGCCAGCAGGCATTTTGTCGAGTTTGAGCGGGAATGGCAAATAACTTATTTTTTTTTATTTGATTGCCTTTTTATGCTATTAACTTGTTTTTTTTTTAAGAATAATAAACCAGTCTTGTTACTAAAACCAAAATTACGCGCCTCCTCGACATATTTAAAACGCACCTGCCTTAGTTTAGTAATTTAGTAAGTACCTAAATCTAAGCGTAAATAGAATGACGGTAAGCAAACTCCATAGGATGTATCTATAGTGATTTACCTTTACATATGTACATATATCGTGTTTACACGTACATTAAAATATTATATGTTCGTAATAATGATGATGTCAATATACGAAACTCGTACAATACAGTACAACGTACGGTGCAATGAAAGCTCTGAAACTGAAACACTTTACAAAGTTGAGGTAATACCTGTTCCAATTACTACTTTTATTTTTCCACAGCCGCGCGGCTATGAACATTGCCCACATTTATAGCTTAACTAACAGAATGTATATTTTCCAACTTGGGGACTCAAACTAACGGTTTTCAGTTAGAAAAGTCATGCAAAAATTACAACTTATTAAATCTGAAAACTTACGTATATCAGTCAGCCATAAGCTCGTCTTTCTCACAAGCTTTATAATTTTTCAACATTCTCCTAGGTCAAAGTGGATGCGTATTTTATCTACCTTTGTACAGGAAAGCGCAGAAGTACTCCAATCGCCGTTAATGGCGCCAGCTTTGAGGAAGTAGTATCTATCGGCAATCGTCCAAAAAATGTTTTTATTCGCGGGGCGTACGTCCACATGTCCAGTATTGTCCACCCGACGTGACTCACGACGCGACGGAAGTGACTTCCGGCCGGGGACATGCGACTGAGGACGTGCTCAAGAACCTATAGTCCATTTCTCAATCTATCTATTCCCAAGTTCTTATCTTGTTTGGTCCTGACAATAACATTTCTAGGAAAATTCGTTGCTACGAGTATCTCCTGGTTTCTGTATCTTATTGTAATATAAAAGAAATGAGATGTCTTATTCTTACTAAGAAATTTTGTAGAAAATGTCTGCTATTTATTTCTAAATATCTGTTAGGTATGTCTGAGTTTAGATAGAGACATTTTCAACAATTCATCACCATTATCAACATCGGGCTATCTGGCCCAGCTATTTAAAAAGGGAATTAGTTAATTTCTGCACTTTCAGCCATCGCTTTCAGCCCATCACAGCATGCGTCAAAAAAATGTTGCAGAACTTTTAATCATTTTCCGCGGTCTAACTTCGTTTTTGGCATTGTATGATTCTATTTTCGAATTCGACGCGGCGAACGTGAGCAATTTTTAATTCCCATTTTCCAAACTACGATGCCAGACGGCTTTGACATGCTTGTTATGGAAAACCTATTAAAAACCCTTTTAGCGAGTTTTGACTGGAACTCAGTTGTCGATAGAACAGTTTTTACAGTTTCCACCAAACATTAGGCAGATGTCCCACCTCTGGCGATGAGCGAGTAGCGAGTAGAGCTAGAAATATAATTGCCGAGCAGCGAGAAGCGAGTTCAAAGCCCGATAGTTTTATAGCAGGCCGACGGGAAGGCTACAGCGAGTGTACACCAAGCGAGCTATATCTACTCCACGGGCGATCCTCGCTCGGCAGTATTGGACAAACTAGTCAAGCGAGTTCTCGCCGGTGGCGGTGTAATAAGCCAGCGATCAATTATTAATAAATGTATATTACGTTCCTCTTTTATTCACACGAGATCTATGTTCTATTATAGATCTAGCTGTGCCCCACGGTTTCACCCGCGTCCCACAGGAACCGTTAATTTTTTCGGGATAATATCTGAATGGCAATACTTAGCACGACAAAAAAAAATTGCGAAAATGTTCCATCTGTACACGCGTGATGCGATGAGCAAGGGAAATAGTGATTCATTTTTAAATATAGAGAAGAAGATTATCTTGAGCGAGAAAATAGTCGATAGTTCGTCGCTTATGTCGCTTCGACAATTATTTTGTTTCCAATAAACCCGGTTAAATATTTATTGACAAGTTTATTTATTTGCGGTAGCAACACGACGAAGGAAATTAACCGCTTTTCGATATCGCGTCGAAGTCGGTCATCCATCATGCTTTTACATAAAGGGTAGGTAAGTACGTTTATCTATAGGTAGAAAATTACTGGTGCTTATAATATTATCGGTAGATGTTTCTACATGCTTAATGGTATGTTTCCGGCGCTGCAGACGCATTTGCGACGTTTGACGACACACAGGTCAAGGGTTCACCTTTTGTTGTTTGACTATCGATAACCGGGGCGCCGCTGTCAGGCACATCACTAGTGATAGGAAAACAGCGCAGTACTTGAGATATCACTCATTACTTTCTTGCAAGACTAAACAGTACCTTGTACTATTATTTATTCTGTAACCCTAGTTAGATGTACCACAGATAGGGGTCTCATACTCGTAGTACATAACAACGAGTATGAGATTTATGTAGGTCCCTTTGTTTTGTTAATTGCCTACTTAAGTTGTGTAACTATTCCTCAGGTAACCATATTCTTATTTTCTTTGTTAACAGTTTTGTGTAAGTAAATACCTATCTCAGTTACATAATAAATATTTTACTTTGTAGAGGTAATTCAGAGCTTACTTCCGACCTCTTTCAGACTAGCTCCAAAACCACAAGTAATAAAATATCGTAAGCCAAACCACACGTTATCTCGTTACAAGTACTAGCTGCGACTCGCGGTAGTGCCCGCGGTTAAGGACCAGCCTATGTGTTAATCCATAATATAAGCTACCTCCGTACCAAATTTCATAAAATCCGTCCGTCCGTTTGAACGTCAAGCAGTAACAAACACACTCACACTCAAACTTTAGCCTTTATCCTAAATCCTAACCCTAACTACGAGTAATATTATAAATGCGAAAGTGAGCTTGTTCATCTGTTTGTTTGTTACGCTTTCACGCCATAATCATCATGAAATTTTGCATACACGTTGTCAGGACTATAGAATAGGACATAGGGTACCTAACATCTCGGAAAAAGTAATGGTTCCCTTGGGACCGTGAGTGAAACCGCGGGGCCCAACTAGTACATCATAAAGCAGGATTTCATTCAGTTTTATCCCAATAACGAAATTGCCTGCTGGCATTTTATTAATTTATTTAAACCGGAACGACAGCGTCATGCGGACAGTACAATTTTAATGAAAGTTTAAAATAAACTACAGCACAAAATTGGGCTCGTTTGAA
Organism: Peribatodes rhomboidaria; assembly: GCA_911728515.1. Classification (NCBI taxonomy): domain Eukaryota; kingdom Metazoa; phylum Arthropoda; class Insecta; order Lepidoptera; family Geometridae; genus Peribatodes; species Peribatodes rhomboidaria. The sequence continues at coordinate 18,328,401 of OU452166.1, forward strand.
ATTTAATTATGATTATCATAATCAGGAATGTCTATTTGCCTGGAGCTAGACACAAATTAGACAGTATTTTGCAGCCACGCTACTACAAAAAAGACCTCTCAAATATTGAACAGATTTTTTTAAATGTATGCTCACAGTAGTACCGCGTTTAGTCTAAATGCTAATAAATAAATTGGAGCCAGAAGATGAATCTATTTCTAAAAGTCTGTTTTCACTTCTCACTAATATTATAAATGCGATAGTTTGGATGAATGGATGTATGTATGGAGGTTTGTTACACAATCACGCCAGAACGGCTGAACGGGTCTGGATGAAATTTGGCACAGGGATAGATTGTAGTCGAGAATAGCACATAGGATTCAACTGCGCCGCTAGTATTCCATAAAAATAAAGCTTTTCATAGCTAAAACAACTAGTAAAATATGATGTAAAATATAATAATTTTTTACTAACTGTATAATACAACAAACATTTATAATATATTATGTCTAATACAATTCTATTTTCTAATATAATAATAATTCACACGGACAATGTACAATCAGATTCTCAGGACGGATATGTATATACATAATACGTATTAATTTGCACTCCTTACGGTTATTAATGGATGGACGTATTACTTAAGACCATGTACCACTAATATGCAAAAAAAAGATTTTGACTTTGACTTTGACTAGGCAAATCGTCCAATCGTCCAATCACAGCCGATCAAATGTACGAGTTTAGACTTTTTCGAGCTCATTACTTTCGTGAGAGAGGGATATGTACGAACGATCTATTACTCGTATGGTGAGTGCATTAAGCAGGTACAAGATTAAATGCTCGTTTGAACAAGAGAAAGTACAACTATCGACAGGCGAGCGTCCTCTACCTTTTTAGGTTCAAAAGGTCTTGACTGTCATTTGATTTTGACACTTTATTTGACATCTTTGAGATTACAACAATGATAACATTAGAAGTTTTTGGCGGGAACCGCAAAATATATTGTCGTGATTTTGTATTATTTTCTAAAACTTGTGTTTCTTCGAGAGTTAAAGTGTAATAATGGTGTATTACACCCGTGCACGTTAACGAACCAGTAAACGTGCACGGGTGTAATACAGAGTGTGGGCAAATGATACAAACATTAAGAGATACTAGGTACTTTTCGTGTTCTCTACAAATCTCGACTTAAAGTCCAGTACACAACAGTACACAACAGTAGTATCCACAACTTTACTGGAATAGGGAAAGGGGAGGGATTCATCATCACTTCATCATCATCATTCCATCCTCTGTAAAAACGAATGATTAGTTACTTGACACTGGCAAATGCACATGACGTGCGACACCAAATTCCCCTGAATAGGGGAGTAAGAATAAAAAAAACATTAGCCATGTAAAGTTCCGTTTCCATTACACATTTCTCTTCTACTCTCATTCTCAAACAAAAAAAAAATTCATTAGCTGGTTTTGCAGTTGATAATTCTACTTCAACTCGATTTTATACATTCCATTTTCTTTTACCATTTATTGTTTTAATAATAACCATAATTCTAATATTCATTTACTATTACCTAATTTCATTCAGTCCAATAACATCATCTCTTTCTATTTCCTCTCAATACTCTCATAGTGTCATCTACCCTACCAGGATTATATTTTCCCTCCGGGCTTTTCATGTCAGTGACTATGTGATCCCTCACTGATGATGGCAAAAATTGCCCTAAAACCAAAAGGGGCAGAACAGAAGCCACTAATTAAAAAAAAAACATTAGCTAACATCACGTTATCTATGACAGCATTTCAAACTAAACTAGTGTTGTATGAACTATGTGATTTACTAAAAGAATGATTAGGTAACTGAATTTGTATGTACTAAAAAGCATATTGGTTATTTTTCCGGAAAATTCACGAATTCTAAGAACAGATTTTCTATTATATGTTTGAAGAATAATACGTACTGAGCAGATCCCATCATATGAGTAACATTAAGCTGCGGAGTAAAACGTCGGAAGTTTCCGCTATATGCCACCCTCGCCCTTCCCCACCCCTCCTGGTTACATCTCCCGAGAGGTGAATGAACGTCTTAACAGCAGTTTTCTATTATGTATCTGCTGTACATAACACGCTTTTCAACCAACCTCTTAACATCACTGTTCTGCCATCCGAAGTTAAAATCCGCACGTTGACATTCAGGACTTGGCAGGCATAAGTTATGTTTATAAGTATACAAGGTGCTCAACAAGATGCTGGTTTTAGTTTTATTTTACTTAATGGTGTTGTTCAACCCGTCAAATAAAATAAACAACTTTTAGAACACACGTTTGCAAAATTCGAGAAAATAAATTCAAGTCTTCTAGAAAATTGATAACTGGTTATTTTGGGTAATTTTCAGTTGGTTGTATGGAGACCTCAGTCAATCTAGAGGAAAAGATGGAACACTGCGTTATATCTCGCTGAAGCCACTTCTTTTTCAATGTGTGTGCGTGGTAATGTGGCCATTAAAAACATTTACAATTGCACGAAAACTAATATTAATTCCCAAACTCTACGACAGCCATTTCCGTATACCAACTTAGGAGATTTAATATTTTAAAACTGCACATATTTGTAAGAGTTTAATGTTACGACTTTTACAAAAACTACACAGACTTGTTAAAAATTACACAGTTTTAAAATAGAGCCTTTAGCTAAACGTATAGGCAAAAAAAAGATTATGCTATTTTTATTCTAATAACAGAAGAGAACCCAAAATAAAAAAATACATTCCTTTAGGAAAAAACGTAAAAAGTTAGCTTTATAAAAAATGTAGACTGTTAAGGTACAGTTTTTGTAATTCCGAAAAGTAGCACAGGATGTAAGCTTTCTAAAAGACCTCAACAATATTGATGTAAATAAGATGGTCTAGATGTGGCAGCTTGATACGGAACCCTAAAAAAACTGACCTACCATCCTCAGAATTGAATTTTGATAAAAACGGGAGCAATCTGAGATTTTTTTTTTAAAGCTTAAATCTTTATAAAAAAAGATTTTTCCAAATTAGTTTACAAACCTACCATTTTGAAATCGGTTATATCGTTTGCGCATACGGTTATCTGCCTTTGATCGGCAGTAACCGTTCGCATGTACCTAATCATTCGGCCATTATTGCTGCAAGTTATCTACGCGTTGTAAAACCTGCCGCTTTCTAATTCCTTCGTCGAAATTTTGAAATGTTTTCGATTTTGGTTGTAATGAGTTTTATTTCTGACTAGCTGCGCCCCGCGGTTCAAAAGCCTGACACGTGACATGTGACATGGATCATCGGTGCAAGGCTGCTAGTCTATCGGTTTTTTATCGGATACATTTCGGGGAGTGTGCATCTGGTTTGCTTGACCTTATTCTCCCTAGCCCGTTCTTCTATAAAACAACCAAGAGTACAAAAAAGCGGCATCGTTTTATGGTCGACATACCTACAACGCGCACGAAACGCTTTGGTTCCTCATTTATCATACGGACCGCTAGAGTGTGGAATACTCTGCCAGAGTGTGTGTTCCCTGACACTTATAATCTGGGTGTCTTCAAGTCTCGAGTGAATCGGTTTCTTCTAGGCAAGCGTGCTCCATCGTAGGCCGCATTACTGCTTATCATCAGGCATGTTGGCGGCCAAACCCAAGGCTATTAAATAATAAAAAAAAGTGTTAGCTTAGGGCTTATGCACTCCCCGTTTCGAATTTCATCAAAATCTATTAGATTAATTTGAGCGCGATGAAGATACAAACAAACACACTATTGCATTTATAATTTAAGTAGGATGAAAGTTGAAGTTAATTTTGAGCTCTAGTGTTTAGTTCATAAGGTAAGTTTTCTTGAATTTTTTTTAATGTACAGAGTTCCAATAAACGTATTTTTGTAGAAATAGTTTTTTTTTTGAGGATTAAATTATTATTTTTTAAATTGAGGGATGTCCACTCTATCGGCTTCAGGTTAGGCACAGTATGTTGTTCTATAATAAAAAGTACGTAAGTAAGTGCTATGCGAGACGCAGCCGCGCGCGCGCACTCGCCCTGATGAAGAGTCGCGCTGAATGCGGTCGAAACTATAGTCGGAATAATCGACTGAATCGTACGTAAGTAATTCCCGTGTTATCACTACATAGTATATAACAAAGTCCCTTTCTCTGTCCCTATGTCCCTTTGTTTGCTTAAATCTTTAAAACTACGCAACAGATTTTGATGCGGTTTTTTTAATAGATAGAGTGATTCAAGAGGAAGGTTTAAATGTAAAATAACATCCATTAAATAGTGGAGAAATACTGTTATTTTTGAGGTTTCTAATGTGATGTCGTTAATTATCATTTTTTTTCCGCTTACATTGCAAACGCAGGCTGAACCCTACGAGATATATCAAAATAATATACTAATTATTTGTACACATTGAAAAGGTCTACAGAAAACTCCGCGATGGTATATGTCTATCTCTTATGGTATATGTCTATTCTCTTATGTTTATCCCACAATAACATTTTTTTGTTTATACCCGAGCGAAGCCAGAGCGGGCCGCTATGTTTTTTTATACAACGTTCACAGTTTTTCTGTAGTGTATTTAGTATCAGCATTGCACCCGTGCGAAGCCGGGGCGGGTCGCTAATAATCATAAAGGACGTAAGCACTTAATTCGATTTAAAATTATGTTAACGCTAGTTATAAATTACTGTACACGAAATAGATAACAAATTGCATCCAAAAAAGGAAATATTCGGCAGCAAACAATGAAATGAATTTCAGAATGAATTTTTATAGCTCTATTAACAACACCTTTTTAAAACATTAAGATCTCCATCTTGTTTAATTGCTATCTCGCACGGTATAAATAAATAAACACGTTATTAAGATGATCTTATGGAATTTAAAAAAAACCTTTCAAGTTACACAGTTTTAAAAGTTAATGTTGTATTGTCACGGGAACTAATTGTGTGTGCAAAGTTTTATAGAAATCGGTTTAGTAGGAGCAGTTGAATAAACAATTTCGAAAAAACAATTACGCTTTATAAGAAAAAAAATTACAATAACTAGCTGTTTAACGCAACTTCGTTCGCGTTGATTTAGAAAATCCGAAAACCTTCCGAATGTCACACTGGAACTAATTATCAAATTTCATCAACATCTCTTCAGCAGTGAAAAGCCTACAAACAGACAGACAGAGCTACTTTCGATTTTACGTATTAGTATGGAAGTATGGATTGACTCCGAGAATTGTTATCAACAATGTTCCGCTATCTGTTTTCCTCAACTTGAAGTGATTTGTCAAAACCAAATATACCTACTTATTCTAATGACCCTCAGATGAGTCACCGAGTCAGTGGCGCAGCCCCGGCCTCCCCCTGCCAGGGTGGCGCGCCGAGGGAGACTCACCCCAATATATAAATTAAGATTATGTTCGCTGCAAAAAAACCTCTCTGTCTGACCATCCTATAAAACCTCTTTTAATATTTTTAGGTATTTGTCATAATAATAGGAGATCAATCATTTCTCCTTTTAGATAGCATATGTTTTTTTTATCCAAGATGCGATATTATGACTAAAATGACCCCTAACGGAACTATACGAACTAATTCGTTCGTATGTATCGTATGTCGACAGATGATTGGAAATGTAATTAAACACAATGACAATCCTTATCCTTACTTATTATAAAATCGAAAGGAACTCTGCCTGTCTATTTGTTTGTAGGCTTTTCACGGCTAAACGGATCTTGAGGAAATAAGAAAACAGTTACAGTGACTGCCTCGGTGGCTCAGTCGGTAGTGAACCTGCCTTCCGAGCTAGGGGGCGTGGGTTCGAATCCCACCTAGGGCAAACATTCATGTGATGAACATTTGTGTTTGTTCTATGTCTGTTAATAATCTATTTGAGTATGTATTTAAAATTATACATGTATGTAATATATCAGTCTTTGGCCGCCATAGCTTTGCTTAGTTTAGGGTCAGACGACCGTGTGTGCAAGTGTCCCGAATATTATTATTATTAGGTATTATTATATATCACGAGGAAGGTTTTTGGATATTATTATTTTAATAAACGCGAACGATATCACGGGTAAAAGCTAGTTCTTTAATACATGAATGTACATACTTACCTGTAAACCTTGGTACAGGTTATAGGTGAGAACAATAATGTATTTTCAATCTATAGTCACTACTCAGATCAATCTAGAGGAAAAGATTTATCTTTTTAAACGTGTGCGCGTGGGAATGTTGCCATGAAAAACATTTACAATTGCACGAAAACTAATATTAATTCCCAAACTCTACGTTAGCCATTTCCGTTTCAATGTACTAACTAAGGAGATTTAATAAATTTTAAAACTGCACATTTTTGTAAGAATTTAATTTATATTACGGCTTTATCAAAATGGACTCTTAAAAAAACTGCACAGTTTTTAAAAAGAACCTCAAACTAATGCACTATGAATATTTAAGTACACGAAATTATACTATAAACCAATGTACATAATGTCGAGGTAAAAATTACCAAGGGAGTAGCGTAGTTTTTTGCGTCAATGCGTGAGTGTTGTGTACGACAGTAGCGTAGTTTTTGGATGGTTTTTGGCTTCACTTAGATCATACGCCGTGCGCCATCTTATTCTCTAGGTTGATCTGGAGTCACTATCACACTATTAAGACTGCCTAAGTTTGGATGGAGGAGAATAATGGATGGAATAAGAATCAATGAATTGTCACTCAATTAATTGATTCTTATTCTTTGAAAAAATAATGCCCCTTAGTTTCTTGCCTGTTCTTCTGAGTAGAGGCTCTTTATCCGAACAAGGCGGTCGAGTCTATTTAAAAAAAAAACTTTGACGTTTATAAGTGTATTTGATACACAAATTGAATAAAAACATTTCGACTTTGACTTTGATGAATTTGTATGAAATTTAGTATCTTTGTATGAAAATATATAGAATTTAGTGTTACGCGTTGTCTGGACACTTAATTCAAAATATAGGTATAGGGTTGGTAAAAAGTTTGCCTAATTACGACGAAGCCATACATTACACCCCTCTGTATTACGCCAGGAATTAAAAAAGCAAAAAAACATTATCGACCGGAAAAGCGTCAGCGAGCGAATCTATATATGGTTCAGCTTCGACAAAAATACTTCGTATTTTTCGCAAAAATAATCGTGTGTCCGTATTCTGTCTGGATCTCTGTCCGGTACCTACTTCGTCTTCCTACAGGTCGCATTTCTTAACCGATACTTTTGAAACTTTGTGAGTAGATACGATAATTATTTGGATATTTTTTTTTAATAGCGAAGATATTACTTATCTTGAAAAGTAAAATCATATCACCGCAATTTTGAAAAATGTATAAAAACTGACTCAGCTGTAAAAATTTTATAATTATCGTGGTTCGATAATTATACAAACTTATTACTATACAAAGTTACAATACTATACAAAGCTTACAAAATTTCACGAGAAATGGTTGAGAAATGAGGCCTGTAGAGAAGACAGACGTAGGCCGCGACGGCTACAGCTCACCAAACCACTTAGTCAGAGGTTTTTTTTTTTTTTATGGACAATAATTCGGCGTTTGACCACCAACTCGCCTGATGTTAAGCGACGTTGTGGTCTAAGATGGAGCACGACGACCTTTAAGGTACTTATTCACTCTCGCCTTGAAGTTTTGTAGAGTGAAGAAGTACAAAGACGGCAGTTGAGTGAGGCGCTACAAGTGCGCTACTGCTCAGACCCGTCTGCAGAACGGTTACACCGGACTACATCCCGAAACACGACTAGGTCATTTCACGGCATGGCTTGGTCCGGTGGGTGGTAACTAACCACGGCCGAAGCCTCCCACCAGAGTTTGCTACCCGGTTAGCACTACCCGGGGACCACGTGTAGGGAATCAAAATGGAGTACACTCCTACGGACGTGGGTAGCTCAGCCCCCAAAAGTAATTTAGAGTCATTATCCATAAATCGGAAATTAGTAATGTTGCGATTAGTAACGACGTTATTTACATTAAATAACATACGAAAACAGAAAACACACACCTACCTACCTAATTAAGATTCCAAATACATACTATTATAATAAACGGCTACTTAGCCTTACGACGCAAAACGATCAGTTGGAATCAGTTGGATTACCTATTCATAACAATACAGTCACATATAATATAAGCAGTATTTACTTATACATATGTACATCTACGTACAGGTATCTGCCTGCGTACTTAGTCATCTTTTGCCTTGATCAAAACCGCATACAATTATTTTTGCTTTGAAATTGCATATCTACAATATTATTGCAATAGTATATCCTAGGCACATGTTCCACATTATTAGTTTTCAATACTGATATCCTACATTTCTGAGATAGGTATGATATGTAAGTACGTACTTTTACAGATGTATTATAGAAAGTGCTGCTTTTGAGTGTAGTAAGTCAAAGTTACCCATATTTTTGCATACTATTTTTTTCTATAATTAAGTGGCCCTCCTCTGCCCTAACTTGCAGCGCCCGACAGGCCCCGTTGTAACTTTTGTGCCTTTTTTTAAGACCTATGCACACTGTACGGTTATGCAATAAAAATCTGAATCTGAATCTGAATCTGCTCTCAGTGCCTCTCACCCACAAGTAGACATATTCGCCGACGAACTTAAGTCATTTGCAAAATGATATTACTATATTGCGAGTACGTACATTTATAGCACGATTTTTATAATTTTATAATTATACTAGCTGCGCCTCGTGGTTTCACTTGAGGTTAAAAAATATCCTATGTGCTATTCTAGACTATAATCTATTCATATGCCAAATTTCATCCAAATCTGTTGAGCCGTTCTGGCGTGAAAGAGTAACAAACATCCATCCATCCATCCATCCATTCTCACAAACTTTCGCGTTTATAATATTAAGTAGGATTGTAAAAGTGTTTCAGTGTGTGTTTTTTCTTTAATCTTATTCTTTGATTTTATTGTTAGTTATATTTTATTTTGTAAGGATATTTTATTTCAATTTCTGTGTTATTAGTACTTATATTGTTAATCGTGTTTGTAATTTCTTAGATTTATTGTTAGACACTGTATAAATGCTGTAAATAATGTAATGATGTATATTAGTCCTCAAGTTACATTTTAAATAAATAAAGCGAACAACTTTTAGAACGTAGGTTTACAAAATTCTAAAGAAAAATAAGCGTGTTTCCATACAACATCATTCACATCATTATTGTACGAAGACTCGTATTTTTTTCTCGTATTTTGCAAATGTGTGTTCTAATGGTGTGGTTACATTAGCGACTTTCGGCGATAATTCGGGCTATCGCAACAAGTGTAGCCGGTTAGTTCGTCACTCGACGATGTATCGGGTGAATATCGCCCACGTCAATTCCGCTGAAAGGCGACGAGTTAACCGCTAATGTAGACAAGAACAAGGCCGATAACCGATAACGATGATTTGAGCGCGTTAACATGGAACGAATTATCGCGCGCCAATGTAGCCGCACCATAACAAATGTTCACTTGACGGGTAGACACCCGAATTACTGCAACCAAAACCAGCAGCTTGTATAAAGTAACAGAGATTCATTCACAATAATAAAAAAACGTTTCCGTTCGTATTCAAAAATAAGAATCCAAATAATTTGAATCTGAATCCGTATTTACAAGTTTTTAAACGTGATTCATTCTTCCGATCGGATTTATACCTACTCGATTCTTTATTCCAAAATGTATAATAGTAGACTGAGATTCGAACAATTTGAGTTTGAAATTTATGGGATCCGATCGGAAAAGTTTCCGAATGATTGTGAATAGCACCGCTGATCAAATATTTGAATGAGTAGGTACATAATTATTTTCCTATTTCCTTTTTCCTGGGAAAAGCTAACAAAGTATGGAATATATAGTTAAAGCGGAAACACAGACAGTCTGTAAAGAGGGACAGACGCAGAAGACTCTGTTTTATACTATGTAGAGAAGAAGAGATAGAGATAATGCACTATACTATAGGTATAATTATGTGGTACCTATTCAATATACGGAGCGGCCGATTGAACAGTTCAAACAATTCCATCTCCACTGTGCACATAAACCGATATTAATTTCTCAGAATCGGTTTTATTAGCTGATAGACCACATGTTAGAGCAAATTTTGCCTGATATTACAGGACGGTATATTCAGAGATTGTAAATACTACACACGACTAGCTTTGAAAGGGAACTGACTAATGAGGCTCTCCGGAAGTCAGCTTTGTGCTTAAAGTCTGATTTTCAATTTGCAGAGTCTAGCCTTTCAACTCCGATCCCGATTTATAGGTATTAATGAGGGGTAATTCTATGAACCGTACAAGACTCGCTAATGAGAAAGAACAACTATAGCCCGTGGGTACTGTAGGTAGAGAGGTGAGCTCTACCGCTCGCGCGACTTGCGTCTTGCGATGGCGATTGCGACCAAAAAAATAATGTTAAAAGCTTGGTATTCAGAACGTGCTACAAGCCGCGGCGGCGAGTCTTGCAGGAGAGACAAGCAACGCGGAAACACTCAAGCGACTAGCGGTGAGCGGAGAGACGAATGTGTCAAACAAAAGTACTAATACTAATTGTATCTCGTACCGCGGTGCAACGAGCCGGAGATGTGAGACCTGCGACCGCGACGAACGAATGAATTCATAACAAGCGTATTGATTTCACTAATATTATAGATGCGAAAGTTTGTAAGAATGGATCGATGGACGGATGGATGGATGTTTGTTACTCTTTCATGCCAGAACGGCTGAACAGAGCTGGATGAAATTTGGCACAGAGATAGATTATAATCTAGAATAGCACATAGGATACTTTTTAACCGCGGGTGAAACCGCGGGGCGCAGCTAGTCAATACATGTACATTTATATATTTATAATATTATTAAATTAGCCTCTGACCGCCGCCGCCGCTGCCGGCTCGTGGCATGGAGACGCCGGTCGAAAACGTTTCGAAGACGCTTCGCCTATAATCCTGAGCTTGGCGTAATAAGTATACCTACTCGAACAATACCTAACCTTTTAAAAATAAGCGTCCGTAAATAAGTAGGTAAGCACTGCTCTCGTAGGTACCGGCTGGAATAGGCGCATCTGGCGTGCGGCGCCTGCAATTGGTTCCACGGAGTAGGTACATACACTGCAGCAACATTGTGTACCAACATTGCGACATCGAGGCTACACAGCTGTTATTACCACTACTACCACTAGTGGGTAGCAGCGTCAGCCAGTCCCACTGAACATCTTAAAAGGTCCATCCACACTGACGTTACTTTTTGTGGTGCAACATTCATAAATTTTGGCGAAAAGTAGCTAACAATAAAAGTCAAAACATAAGACATTCTAAACATTCTTCAAAATAAGAACATCTTATTTTGTAGAATGTTACACAATGTTATCGGGTTGCAAAAATTTACTCCACAAAAATCATTTAAATGTAAAGAAAACCAACTTTCCGTTATAAGAAATGGGATATTGAAAAAAATTGGGATATAATCTTTGAGTATTCTTACATACTCGTAAACAAAAACTACGGTCGCGTTTATTCAGAAATGAGTATCCAAGAACCTTCCTCCTGATATCCTGTAAGTATCCTGTAAGTATCCTGTAAGGTTGCCTGGAAGAAATCGCTTTAGGCGATAAGGCCGCCCTTGTACTGCCGAATGATATTTTATTTTTAATATTCTCTTTATGTTTGTTTTACTTTGTATTTTTGGTGTGCAATAAAGATGTATTGTATTGTATTGTAAGTAATTAGAAATCAAATTTCATCAAGAATCGACAAGCAAGTCAACAAACAGACAGACAAACTGAGTTACTTTCTATTTTTTTATATTAGTGAAGATGAAGTCTAAAAAACGAATTATAGATCTTTATCCTTTTTTGAAGTTGCTAAGTAGGTGCATCCACGTGCAACGAAGATACCTAGTTTGGAATTCTTAGTCGCTACATAACATGTAGCGACTAAGAATTCCAACAATTGTTGTTAGTCGCTACATGTTATGTAGCGACTAACAACAATTGTTCTTACTTCACATAACATATCGTCACGCCTTTCCCCCAAGGGTGCTGGCAGAGGTGTAATACATCACCCACACTTCGCCGGACAATATTCAGTCCTAAATGTGACAGGGGGCGAGCCTGTCGCTTTACACCGGGCTCCAATCATGTAGCAGATGACATACAATACGCACATATGTTTACACGATGAACAAATTGGTGCGTGCTGTCGGCTGGGTTTGAACCCGCTCCCTCTGGCTTGAGAGGCGGGCCTTCTCCAACTAGGCTATCATCGCTTACTTCATATAATGTTACTTAATGTTATCGTGTTACGTAATGTTGCTCCACAAAAAGTCCCTGCGATGTGGATGTACCTTTACTATGATAATTACCTACCCCCTCATTAATAAAGGTAGAATAACCTCAAAACTTCAAAAGGGACTTCAAAGGAATTGCAAATTTTTTAGAGGTGTCAAAAACCGTTATGCATAATAGCGTTCTATCTTTTTTAAGGTTCCGTACCCAAAGGGTAAAACGGGACCCTATTACTAAGACTCCGCTGTCCGGCCGTCTGTCTATCTGTCCGTCTGTCACCAGGCTGTATCTCATGAACCGTGATAGTAAGACAGTTGAAATTTTTAACAGACGATGTATTTCTGTTGCCGCTATAACAACAAATATAGCGGCAACCGAATTACAATAATAGTACCAAAAAAAAACAGAAACAATAAATCTGTAAGTGGACTCCCGTACAGCAGACTGGATTTTTGGCGTTTTTATAGATAATGGTATGAAACCATTCGTGCGCGAGCCCGGCTCGCACTTGGCCGGTTTTTAATATTAAGGCAACGAACGACACGACCAGTCCTAGGATGGGTGACCGCGAGTGGCATTTATACTGAGCGCTACAATGGCTCGCATGACACGTCCAATTGTAGGCCCCGGTTGTTTATTCTATGACAACAATGTCAGAGGCCATCGGGCGGCCTAGAAACTCCTGACATCAGGACTAGCCACTCTGCTAATATGAACTTGCTTGTTGCTAATAAAGGCATAAATAGAAAAAAAAGTTAGGGAGTATTCGCAAAAACTACTCGGTTCCCAAGATAGCGGCTGAACTAAGTTTGGGGCCCTCGGCGTATTCAACTGGCCTATGTACGATTCGCTAACTAAATAAATTTGTTTGATTTTGAACTTTGACCGCTAAAGCTGTGTTAAAACACTGACTATATTGATGATCATTTATTTATTTCTAACGCAGCTACGGAACCCAACCATCAGCGTGTCACGTCACGCATTTGAGCGATTAGCATCGACTAATTCTTGTAAAAATGCGAAAAGCCTAACTTAGTGATTTTCTCTACTATAAATTTGAATTTTTATGTAGTTCTTAGTAATTCTCTCTACCTACCATAAATTTAAATTTTTATATTGTTTGCTTCTAGATGACTATAGAAATTCGTTTATTGTTAGTAAAATTGATTATATTCGATAATTGCCCATTATTTCAAGATTCAAAACTTTAGATAGGTACGTAAATTATTAATTATAATGATAGTAAATAATTTTTATAGTTAATGAATGGGTATTTTTTTAAATTGGCCCTGTTTTCTTTTTCCTTTCATTTCCATATCATTAATTTAATTTTCAGCCAGATAAATGAAACAGTGCCCATTGGCCATGTCGATCAAAACAAATCTTAAATTTTCTTCGCAAGAATTATTTACTGAAATAGGTAGGCACCTAAGTATCTAATATAATTTTATTGGAAAAATCGTTTAAAACGTTCCTGTGTTAAGTAGGTACGTACTTAAATTAAAAAAAAAACATTAAATGAAGCGTGGACTTAAAAGTACACATAAAACTAAAGAAAAACATAGTTTTTTGGCTCTATGATAGGTAAATGAAATTGGTTCGTATCTTACTAGAAACTCAAGTTTATTGCAGTTACTGTTATGAAAAACGATGTTTAGTCAAATCGTAGTCATAAACACTTACCCTATGGACCGGTATAAAGTACTTCGAGACACCAAACACACCAAATATCGTCGTCAGTTCGCACTGGATACGGAACAATTAATAGAAACACTTAATCCAAAAATGTTCACTATTCAGGATGTCAACAATTCGGCGAAATCGTCCTATTAGAGAGGTAGCGGCGGGCTCGATACGGGCGCGACGACCGCAGGCCGCAGGATGCGTGAGTACTCGTGGTCCGCGACGCTCGGCTCGGTGGGACACTCGCGCAACAAACGTGTAGGCGGAAGCGAACTAATGCATTCTGTCTGAACACTCTGAGATAGAAACCGGTAACACTTCCGAGCGGTGCCATCTCTGCTCCCTTCCGTAACTAGGAGGAGGGCTTGAGCTTGCTTCCCGTTTTAGCGCCATCTATCGCGTCTACAGTGGACTAACATGAATTCAACTCGCCTTAACTCAACAAAGAGACGATAGATCGCAACTTTTTCTGTGATCTGTGGTTAATAGTATTTCATAAGCTCAATCATAGATGGCTATTAGTATGTAAGTTTTAAGTAGGTAAGTATTTTACTTTCTACTAGCTGTTGCCCGCAACTTCGTTTGCGTTTATTCAGAAAATAGTATCCATGAACCCTCTTCGTGATAACTATAACTGATTATCAAATCCTACTATTTAAACATATATTTTAACAATATAATTAATATTTTAATTTTAAATATTATTTTATAATACCTATCCTACTTATATATGTACTTACATATATATATATATATATATATATAAATATTTACATAATATTATAAACGCGAAAGTTTGTAAGAATGGATGGATGGATGTTTGTGACTCTTTCACGCTAGAACGGCTGAACAGATCTGGATGAAATTTGGCATAGAGATAGATTATAGTCTAGAATAGCACATAGGATAATTCATAACAAGCTGTTGTTATGTTGTTATGAATAATAATCCGTTACCAAAGAGATCAGAGTAACATTTAAAAAGAATACAGCTGGATTTTTTAAAAAATATATTGGGTAAGCTTGACACTATTTTCAATCGGGAGGAAATGACTGAACTATTTTTTCTTTCTACGTGTTTGGGTGGCTACCGCTGCTAGACCCACCGCTGTAGAGCCAACTGATTTTTTATTTTCTCCAATATATTGGGTAAGCTTTATTTTGGTACTACTTTCTGTCGGTAGGAAATGACTGAAACATTCTTATTTTACGTGTTTGGGAAGTTGTAGTACTGCTGCTAAATCTACCAATGGCACCAATGCATCCGCAGCTGTCAACCACTAGGCTTCATTATAAATCTATGCTCTCCATCTATGCTCTCCTTTCGGCAGGAAATGATTGACCAAATTTGTTCCTGACTCGGGGGCTATTACGGAAACAGTAAGAGATAGTATAATTTGTATACTTTTAAACAGTAGAAAAAAAAAGAAAGCCTTTCTAGAAAAAAGTTTAAAAAAGGCAGTCATAGAAAATAAAAACTGATCTTATTTGATAAATGCTTTTACCATTGAAGTTTATAAGGCTATATGTACATTTATATATGTATAATTATGATGTACTATAATTATAATAAGAGTAACAAAAATCCAAGATCACAGACTTAAGATGGAAACGGCATCCATCAATTTTAAGGTGATCCTTGGAGGGATATTTTTTTGATCTTACTGATTCAAAACGGTTTTGTTTGTTGCGGCATTTTTTTGAAATTTTTCAAAATGGCGGTGATATGATTTAAGTATTCCCCAAAACAAAAATCTCCACAATTTTGAAAAATTTCATAATAATCGGTGAGAAATGCGACCTGTGTCTACACTCTACAGCTCACATGCAGCCACTAGTACACTAAAATGAATATAAAAAAATATATAGGTATCATCACTCTGATGAACAAGTTTAATAACTTTGTTCAGTGATGTACCTCTCATAAATACCTGCATCTTCAATGCTATTTAACTAACTGGTATCTTAAGAGGGCCGCGACGCTCTAAAATTTCCATACAAACGCGCTTCTCAAATTTCTTGAAAACTATTTGTCAGATTATGATGAAATTTTGCATGTACAATTATATTAACAATATCGCCGCCCCTATGTTCTTGGTTTTTTTAAAAAACGTTCTCAAGCGAAATTAGAGCTATGAAAAATTTCCGCATATGTAAGGGGTCATTTTTGACTGATTTATTCAATAGATAGACAAAGCAAATCAAAAATCCCTTTACATAGGGAGGTTGTCTACATCATTAGCTTTTAAATAAATCCATAATACAAGGAACATTCGTAGTTATTTAAGAATGATTAGGGAAGTGCAAAAGTCATAAAAAAATAATTAAATTCCACTTTGTCACTTTGTTGCTCTCTTCGCTCGTCATCTTCTTCTAGACGAAATGGTTATGGAAAACCTTAAGCCAATGCGAAGTTAGTAAAGTGGTAAGTAAAGTAAAGTGGTCGCCGGACTCTTAAGCGTATCTTATAAGTTTAGTCATGTCAATGAATACTAGAATAGAACCCTGTCAGCGTGCCAACAAACTATCATTAGCCGAGCCTTAGCGAGCGAAGCGTCTATGCTTCTGCTTCCACAAAAATACTTTAGTATGGCCGAATTATGTCTAGATTTCTGTCCGGATCTGACTTACTCTACAGGTCGCATTTCCTAAGCTCTTGAATTTTTGTGACTAGGTTCGATTAATTAATTAAATAGATTTTTATATCGAGGTAGTTTTTGGAAATTTTTCAAAATGGCGGTGATAGGTATTTTTTAATGCGGGAAAAAAATCATGTCTCTGTAATCACGAAAATTTCGAAAAACTGAATTGGCAAGAATATTCAGACAAATTCTGGAGGACAGACGTCGGCCGCCGTGAATAAAAAGACGAGCTCGACGCTCACAAAAAGGAATGGCCCACCAAAGCAAAAAACAGGCAGAACTGGAACGACGGAAGAAAGGTCTTTGTCCAACAATGGGACTTACCAGGCCCAACACTATGGACCAATTACTAATACTACTTCCTACTCACCTTAGTGAACGTTAAACTTCGCATATTCTAGCTAATAGTCTGGATAATAAGCTTATTACGCACATAACATTGCAACGTAAAATTATGAACAACTAGCGCACACACACACACGCAAATCTTGAAATGTTAATTTTGGAGATCGTTCCATTTCTTTATTTTATCTGTTACTATGTTGACCAAGTAAACCCGCTTTTGCTAAATGATTACCATGCTTCACGAACATCTTAGCTCAAGCAATGGGGTAAGTTGAAACATGGGCTTACCCACGACGAGACAAGGTCTGCCCCACCCTGATCCCTAACTAGAAGCTCAAAATGGAGGCTGTTTAGGAGAAAAAAAAGTATTTTTCTGCTCTACCCTTAAATACGTCTGGGTACGCCCGAGGGCTGAAAACCAGCTCTCGTGGACCTCTAACTACGCAGAACAGGCGGCCTACTATATCTTATTACGTTTTGTTTTCGACAACGCGCGACCATGGATCTTATTGCGCGGCGATACGATACGCGATCGCGAAGCGTCGAAAACTAAACGTAACCATCACGGCTCTAGGATGTCACGGTAGGCCCCGAGTGCTGAGCTTAGCCCAATTGCTAAAACAATAATTTTTTATACTTTGAATCGGTATGTTTTACTTTTTTTTTTATGTACAATAAGTCGGCGTTTGACCACCAACTCGCCCGATGTTGAGCGACGTTGTGGTCTAAGATGGAGCACGACGACCTATAAGGTACTTATTCACTCTAGCCTTGTAGTTTTGTAGAGTGAAGAAGTACAAAGACGGCAGTTGAGTGAGGCGCTACAAGTGCGCCACTGCTAAGACCCGTCTTCGGAACGGTTACACCGGACTACATCCCGAAACACGACTTGGTCATTTCACGGCATGGCTTGGTCCGGTGGGTGGTAACTAGCCACGGCCAAAGCCTCCCACCAGAGTTTGCTACCCGGTTAGCACTACCCGGGGACCACGTGTAGGGAATCAGAATAGAATACAATCCTACGGACGTGGGTAGCTCAGCCCCATAGTTCTCTTTATAGTGTTGTAAATAAGTGTTGGCAATAAATTTATTTTTTTATTTTTCAGGTCTATAATTCACGTTTTCACTAGCGGTTAAAAACTATCCTATGTGCTAATTCCAGACTATAATTGATCCCTGTTCTAAACATCCAGATCCGTTCACCCGTTCTGGCGTGATTGAGTAACAAGCGTTCATTCATCTTTCCATACAAACTTTCACATATATAATATTAGTTTGATGAGATAGTGTTGACTTGGACAGTAGTTAGGAAGGTAAGTACAGAGCCGCACGCCACCGCACTGCGCTCGTCCCCTGAGGTACTCCAATTAGCTGGTATAGTTGCAATTTGTTCCTCATATCCTATAATTTCACAGCAACCTAGCGCATGACTGGTGCAGATCACACAGTAGGAGACCTTAGCCTGCACGAAGACGAGCAAGGTTGGAAATAATTGACGACGTTAGTAAACAGATACAAAGTTAGGTAAGTATAGGCACTGCCAGTCTTCCGACCTAAACTCCGATAAAGAGAAAAAGAGCAAGCCGATCTAATCGAAAACATATTTTACATGAAATACAGCATTAGAGAAGGGTTTTATAATTTATAATCCCTGAGATATGGTAATGGCATGGGACACTACCTGTAGGGCGCTCGTCCCATCAAAAAATCTCATATTGAATAGGTATTTATTACTAAAAGCGATTGCAGGAAAACAAACCGAAGACCAGATAAGCGCTACCAAAACTAATAATACTTATGGAGATTTCGGTAACTGGTACAAAGTGTAAAGCAACCACGCAAGCCTGTACTCTCCATGGAATTTTTCACCTTACATTTTACGTTTCATAAACAAATCACCCATTACATCTAAGTGAGTATGAAGTAAGTAATTGTTTTCCATAGGTACCTATATAATATGCTGATATGGAAAAGCAATACCGTTGTCTGTTCATTGTTAGGAGTCAACGCCTCGACCGCACCCAGTGACAATACCCTTGTCTTCAAACAGTGGGCAGGACGGAGGTGTGATGTTCAAAATGTCGCCAAAGTTCAACGCACCCAAGAATGCGGGTACCAATATCACCCTGAAGGTGTGTGTATTATAAGTTCATTTTTATGTAATACTTTTGTACCTGACATTCCATGGAATTACCCGTAATCCATGTTCCAGGGAAACATTTTTCTTCGATGTTGGCTTATTTAGATAAATTCTAAGCAGAATGTTTGCAGTCATTAGGAGTCATAATACGAGAACTACTATCTACTAACGTACCTACATGGTAATCGACATAGCGATAGTTATACAGCGAGCGAAGCGTCTCTGGTTTAGCTTCGACAAAAATGCTTTCGTATGTCCGTCCGGCGTCTGTCAAGCAAACTTATATCTTCAAGTCGGCTTTTTCGACCAATTCTCGTGAAATTTTGAAAGCAGGTTCGATATTTCTTTTTTTTGTCGAGTCAATTTTTTCTTTTTTAATGGCGTAGATATGATTTTTTACGTTTTCGCGAGGTCTTCAGCTCACAGAATAGCCTAGTAGAATAGCGCAACAAAGACGAATTTAATGATATACTAGGTGTGTCCCGCGGGACACAGGAACTGTTAATTTTTTAGGGATAAAAATTCCTGTATCCTAGACAACGTGTCTTTTTCCTGTATCCTAGACAACGTGTAAGTTTACAAAATTTTATGATGATCGGTTGAGTAGTTAGGGCGTGAAAGCGTTACATGCAAATAAACAAACGAACGAACAAACAAACTCACTTTCACATTTATAATATTTTAGTTAGGATTAGGATAGTTGGGATATAGGATTAAGAAAAGAAGTTAGGATTAGGATTATACATAAAAATCGGTACAGCCGTTTTGTAGGTACCTAGTAACGAGTTACATGTGTAGATACGGAGACATATCTATATGTATATGTAATTATAATTATACAGTCCTAGGATGAGAGATCGCTGATGATTTCCAACTGCACTACCGTGGCTCTGATAACACGATCAATTGTAAGTCCCGGTTGTTTGTTCTATGACAACAATCGTCGAGTCATGTCGGAGGCCATCGGGCGGCCTAGAAACTCTGACATCAGGTCTAGCCACTCGGCCTATACGAACTTGCTTGCTTTTTATTATATAGGTCAAGCACATGTCTTCTCTTTTTTATTTGAATATTTTTTCATTACAAACAACTTTTAATTTTTATCCTACTAATATTAGGTATAAACGCGAAAGTTTGTAAGAATGGATGGATGGATGGATGGATGTTTGTTACTCTTTAACGCCAGAACGACTGAACATATCTGAATGAAATTTGGCACAGAGATAGATTATAGTCTAGAATAGCACATAGGATACTTTTAGGGTGAAACCGCGGGGCGCAGCTAGTTTATAATAAATTTTCCTTTAATAATAACTTTTAGCTTTAGTTTTTTTCAGCTTTATCCCAGTTTCAATATGTCTGAATACGATTTTTAAATAATTTCGGAGTACCGAAATGTTTTCTGTTGAAGAAGGTGCTAAGTGCACAAAATTTTTGGGATTTTCTTTTATCATATAAACAACTTATTTTATCACATCTAACAATTTCCAAAATAGATTGCAATGTTACCGATCAGCAAAATAGTTTATCATTTGCAAAAGGTCTCCAAATTTAATGTGTTTAAATTTTCTTCGGAAACAAAATTTTTTCATAAATAGTCAAAGTCAAAGTCAACAATCAAAAGTTTTTATTCAATTTAAGTATTAAAGATACACAGATGCATTTTTTTAAGTGTTCTTCCGTATTTGTGCTCCACAACTGACTTCTGAAAAAACATGTTTCCAGCCTCTACTCAGACGAACAGGCAAGAAACTGAGGGGCATTACTTTTTCAAATAATAAATAAATTAGTCTCACAAATTTTGGCTTACAACTAGGTAGTATCTATAAATACTAGTGGCTATACTTGGCGGAAAACCGAAAATTTTGGGTCGTGGGCTCTCGTACTATAAGAACCATCTCGATCACATCAGCTATGAAACAGAAAAAAACGTATCAAAATCGGTTCAATCTTTAGTGAAAGCCCTTGCGTCTTATTTCAATTAAATAAGGCTTTGTCCTAACTAAGCAAACAGTGAGCAGCTGACTGTTTGCCTGCAATTAGCCACTCTATAGACACTAACGGCTCTGTGAGCTTTAGACCTGGCGACCGACGTCTGTCCTCCTGTACTGGTCGCTTTCCTCAAATAAAGGTTTTTTTTTTAATTTATAAATTATGCTTTTTTCCTAAAAAAAAATCCCTCGCTTTCTGAAAGAAAAAAACAAACTGACTCGAAAATAAAGCGATATCATTATTGAACCTACTCACAAAATTTTAAAGAGAATCGGTTAATAAATACGATCTGTAGAGTAAGACAGAGATTCGGACAGAAATCCAGACAGAATTCGGACATTCGAAAGCATTTTTGTCTTAAGGTCGATTTACATCAAACGAACATAGAGCTAGAGCTAGAACAAGAGCATTCTTACGTAATCTTTTAGTGTAAACGAAAGCTAGACGTATCCATTTATATCAAACAAACACAGAGCTAGAGCTAGAACAAGAGCATTCAATCACTAGAACATAAGAACGCTTTGATGAGACCGCTCAGTGGCGCGAGCACGTCCGAACACGCTAGAATCAGTGTTGTTATCGTAAAAATCTGGGTTGCCGTATGTAACATTCTGAATTGCCGTATTTTAGGGAAAAAAATACTAAAATGCCGTATATAATTTAAAAATGTTTATTTCTCATTTATTTTTTCTCTATAAAGGTTTCTTATCGTTTCTGTTATATAACCTCAGATTCATGTTTATCTAGTGTGTACTTATCCTTGCTTCTCATTTTGTCACACATGTCGCGGGACACCTTAAACTTTGTACAGTTCCCTTGGTTTTGAATGAGTTGTCTTGCTAATAGAGTTTTATTTTCAGTCGATGTCATTATCTTATTTCGCATCTTGGTCTTCATACGATACGGCGATATGAACTTTGAATTTAGTTGCGAGTCGGGATTTCCCCGGCCATCGGCTGTAAGTAGTACGTTTCGCTGCACTCGCGCTGGTTAAAAAACGTTTCGTTTCACTTACAGCCATTTGCCGTATTTTTTGATACGGCATTGAAAGGCCTGCCGTATACCGTATTTTGTGAAAATAAAACGTGGATTACCGTATATTACGGCAATTGCCGTATGAATAACAACACTGGCTAGAATGCTCCAAGCAACTGTTCTCTCGCTCTTGCGCCGTTTACATCGAGCGAGCGAGCATTCTTAGACTATTCTATAGAATCTTTGCGAACGCACTAAGAACAACGAAAGAATGCTCTACGCCTGTTTACACTTGAAGAATTTGATGTAGTGGGGATAGAATGAGCATTCGCTCGTTCGGTGTAAATCGACCTTTAGCTGAAGCATAGACGCTTCGCTCGCTAGACGCTTCGCACGCTAACGCTCGCTCGATCGATCACATTCGGTACCTTGATATTAATGTAAACAATAAACATAGATTTTAATTACAAAATAATATGAAGTTTTATAGTACATTTATAGTTTATAGTACTGGAACTTACGGTATAACATATTTATAATAGTTTACATATACATGCTTTATATATTACATGTGGATAAATGTGGTAACCTATTACCAAGCACATAAGTATCTTGAAGCTACTTCCACGAGCTCGGGTTATCTTTTTAACTTAGAGTTAACGCTCATCAGAGGTCAAACTGATATAAATCGTGTTGCGCCACCAAAAGCTAGAAGCGAAACCTTGAGTTAACAACATATTACATAGAGTGACATTAATAAAATTTAACTCTGAATTAATTAGCTCTTCGTTTGAGAACCTAGCTCCGTATCTTTTGCAAGCGGGCATTAGATTAGTAGCTAAGTACCTACACGTGCATCGCAAATCAAGACTCACGATATTCATTTCCTGCAAAGGTAATTTTCTTGACGGACAGATAATACGATAGGACTCGTTAGGTACCTTGCGTGTAAAGGCATGATTGAACATAAGTGGTTGACTACGACAAAAGACATTCTGTAATCATTTCTTGAAAAAATAAAAGGATTTTCCAATAGGTTGTTGCTAGGAAGGAATATTTTTTTAATTTTTTGAACTGAATAAACTTAAGTTTCAAAATTATACATGAACTAATAAACGTTTGCCCCTTAACTAATAAACGTTTTTCAGTGTTTTATCTTTTTCGATCGGGTAAAGAATTTTAAAGAAAGAAAAAGACAAAATACTGAATAACTATTCAGAGGCTATACAACGTTTATTAGTGTAGGGTTAAACAAAGACCAGATTCAAGAATAAATCAGGATCGAACGCGAGTGAAATGAAAAGCTCTATTTGACAATTCTAGCGATGAGGTCCAAATTTCAAGATCATTTTGGTCACATTCTTAATTTACCAAGTATTTTTATTTTCATATTCTGGAATTTCCGCACTACTTTTACAACACTATCGACATGACAATACTATCTTAATACATTTTTACATTCCACATTATAATTTTTTATTACTTAATAAACAATTATGATCACCATTCTTCAACTTCGGCTGCAATAGTAATAAATCCAATTCCACATAAGAACTGCACAATTATATTCCTTCTTAATAAGAACTGCTAGGGAGTGAAACGCACTTCCTGCCTCGGTGTTCCCCAGCAATAGTTTCTACCTCGGTCTCAAGACAAGAGTGAATGGGCAACCGTGCTTTATCTTAGACATCTCGACTTTCCATCAGGTGTGCTATGGTCATACGTAGGCCCAATAAATAATCCAAAAAGAAACATAATTAGCATAGAGCACAGTACAAAGATCAACCTAGAGAATAAGATGCCTAAAAGCCTTAGTCGTACATGTACACAACACGCACACATTGGCGCAAAAAACTACGCTACTCGCTTGGTCATTCTTACCTCGACATTATGTGCATTGGTTTATGGTGTAATTTCGTACACATAAATATACATAATGCATTATAAAAGTGTGGCCAGGACTACATTTTAAGGTTTTATTTTAAAACTGTGCAGTTTTTTTACAAGTCCATTTTGAAAAAGCCGTAACATTAACTCTTGCAAATTTGTGCAGTTTTAGAATATTAATTCTACTAATGTTGTAAATTGGAACGGAAATGGCTAACGTAGAGTTTGGGAATCAATCTTAGTTTCCATGCAATTGTAAATGTTTTTCATGGCAACATTACCACGCACGCACATTGTTCCATCTTTTTCTCTAGGTTTATCGGAGGCACAGTATGATAAAAATGATGATTTGAGGGAAATGAAGCAATGCGCTGTCAACCTATACGCTTAGTTCCGGTCTCCGGTAGTTGTTGAAGGAAATAAACGATTGGATGCGTAATGATATGCGCGATCTACAAGTTGTAGTAACTTAGGATGTATTTGCGGAAGCGGTCGCTGCGCCAGCGAGAGACTTCATCTGCATTCCGCTCGTGGGTGGCTGCCACGGCCGACCTCGGATTACGATCAACAGAACAAGAAATAGAAAATACCACTGGCTAGTCTGCAAGTCCTGGCATTGCAAGATTACCCTCAGGGTGACAGGAATATTGTCTTTTAATTAAATATAAATCTATTCTGGCACTGGATTACTGCTATAAAAAGGAGCTAAGATAATGAATTATGGGTTTCATTCAGTCTGAGCTATAATAGAATAGCAAATACTGCAATAGGAAAATAAGGCAGGAAATTATAGAAAACTTTTAAAATAGACTTCTAGAATTCAACTTTAATATTTAAAGAAAATAGAATTCTTACTAAGAATTGTGAGCTTAGTTTATTCTGAGATTTTATTCAGTCTGAACTCAACTACAATAGCAAATACGAGAATAGGGAAAAAGGCAGAAAATGAATAAAAACTTTAGAAACAAACTTTTAGAATAGAACTTTTAATCTTTTTTTTTAAATAGAATTATTAGTAAGAAGTAGTAGTTAGTAAGAATTATATATCTCCGAGTTTTCAGCGAGCCCACTATGGAACTATAACACGTAGATGGGTAGGTATTTCTGTGTTTCATTTGTTTTCTTTTTGGGATCAGCTACCCGCAACGGTTGAAAATTATTGTTGCCGGACACACGCTGAGCTCGTCGAGTTTTAGATGACGTATCACCAATATCTCACGAGAGGTCATTCACTTGTTAAGAGCAAAAAATTCTATTGCCACAAAATCTTTGAAGATGGATGTACCTGGTAAGTATTGCGAACTGAATATTCTTTGAAACGACATTCGGAATTCGGTACAAAATATTTTTTTTTAAATGTGGATAAGTTGGACAAACTTATCAACACAACAACAATGAAGACTACAACCGATAACAAACACAACAGACCTGACCGTACCTACGTACTATGACATCTTGTTGCAACATGATGGTTGCAAAATGCAACCATCATGTTGCATTTTGTTGTCGACGCTGTGCGACCGCTAATCGTATCCCCGCGAAATAAGGTCCATGGTCCCTCTGATAGCTTTACGTAAAACGTACCTATAATGAATAAGGCTATTAATAGTGAATACCTATGTACCTAAGTAGCAAGTACAATAATGAGCAGTATCTAATATGGCACAACCACCGGCGCAGCGGCGCTTACCTATAGAGTAGCCACGACCACAGATCACTAATCATTTTATTTATGTCGACGCCACAAACGGATTAAGTTATATACTAACTAGCTAGTTGATTACACCAAAAAATTAACATGTTAAATATATAATACATATCTATACACGCATCGACTTCAGTACCTCCTCCGTTTTGTCGTTAGTTAAAAAGCGATGATAGCCTATCCTGGCCCTAGAGCCATTGAGACCGAATTCGATCTCAGACGAAGGTATGCACCTAACTGTTAATTGTGTGAGCATATTTTTTGTGCGTATCTATTGGTATCTCCGACATATTTAGAACCCGATGTATGGCGACAGACACACTCCTTTCACATTTGGTACTTAATATCGTCCGGCAAAGTGTGGGTGTTGTCATTCACGACGTGACGATTTATTTATGTTTTAATGTTTAAAAAAATATAATTTACGACATGTTGATAGTTTTGTCCAAGTTCCTTGGACTGATGTTAAAACATCCTCTATTTACGGCTAAAATCTCAAATCAAAACACGAATAATTTTAGCAGCTAGTAGAGTATTATGAAATTTCATCGAAATCTAATACGGTAGAAGTCAGTATTAGACAAATCGGACCCGATAATCCACCGACAGTGCTTTGATTAACTTTAAATTTGATATTAAATAATATTAATTTTTTTTTGGAAATTGTTGTTTTTTTTTATGACTCTATGCTGTTGGCCATTGAGGCCTCGACAGCGTACCGGGCATTAGGCAAGCGCAGATGGCGCAGGGCCTCAAAAATGCTTTAAACTATGGGCGACGAGCGCAAGGGCCGCCGAGGGAGGGGCGTCGAATTTCCCTGGCAGCCCAGAAGGGGCTTGCTCTAGGGATGGAAATTGTTGAGTAAATAACAACATTGAATAATAAAACAGTTTACATACCGACTGTTTGTCATATTTCGTTCTGTCCTGTCTATCCAAAGATTGCCTGGAAGAAATCGCTTTTGCCGATGAGGCCGCCCTTGTACTGCTGAATGATATTTTATTTTAATATTTTCTTTATGATTGTTTTACTTTGTATTTTTGGTGTGCAATAAAGATGTATTGTATTGTAAATTTATATTATCACTATACAACGTGCTGGTTTTCGGTGTAGTAATACTTCAGGGTGTTGTTCTACTCATCATATTAAACCACTTTTAGAACATAAGTTTTTAAAATTCGAAAGAAAAGTAACCGAGTCTCCATACAATATAACTGGTCACGTGATCAATTTTGTATGAAGTTTTTTTTCTCGAATTTTGCGAACTGATGTTCTAAAAGTTGTTCACTTTATTATTACACCCAAAACCAGCACCCTGTACATATACCTATTATTAGCACTCTGGTGCAGCGGTAATTAAACTTCGTTCCCTCGCACTTCGTGACAGGCGGACTACTTTAGTGGAGCACTTAGTGACTCGGTCGATGGTTTGCCGAAGTGTTCGGTACGTTCTCCTGTCCATTTAGGATCCATTACATTCCTACCCATGTGCATAGTATTTTCATTAAGGAGATAAGTAAATTATTTTATTTTATGTCCTAACTAGCAGCGCCCCGCGGATTCACCCGCGGTCCCACAGAAACTGTTTATTTCTTTGGAAAAAAAAGTACCTTATATGTCCTTTTCTGTATCTCAGACAACGTGTATGCAAAATTGCATGATGATCGGTTGATTAGTTAGGGCGTGAAAGCGTTACATGCAAATAAACAAACAAACGAATAAACTCACTTTCGCATTTATAATATTAGTTAGGATATTAACCACACCTCATATTACCAGCGTTTAATAAATATCCTTTATAATTATGTGTTATTCCAGACTATAATCTATCTCTGGGCTAAATTTCATCCAGATCCGTACCACCGTTTTTTTTTTATACATACCACCAACTCGCCTGATATTAAGCGATGTTGTGTTCTAAGATGGAGCACGACGACCTATAAGGTACTAATTGACTCTAGCCTTGAAGTTTTGTAGAGTGAAGAAGTACAAAGGCGGCAGTTGAGTGAGGCGCTACAAGTGCGCTACTGCTCAGACCCGTCTTCGGAACGGTTACACCGGACTACATCCCGAAACCCGACTAGGCGTTTTGGCGTGATTCGATAACAAACATCCATGTATCGATCTATAGTTTCGGATTTAGGTGTAATTGTTTGTGTAATGTGATTTTAAACACACACAACACTGGCTTCGCCCTCAAAGTTTGAATTGTTTCTACGCTTTTTTCAATTTCTATTACAATTGTAACTGTTGAAAGTTTTGTAATTTTATGCTTACCTACTCTGGTTAAGAAGCGGTGATAGCCTAGTCGGAGAAGGCCAGCCTTTCATGCCAGAAGGAGCGGGTTCGGACCAAGCCGAAAGCACGCACCAATTTGTTTATTATGTGAACATAAGTGCGTATTTAATGTCATCTGCTATACACAACTGGAGCCCGGTGTATGGCGACAGGCTCGCTCCCTGTCACATTTGGGACTGAAAACCGTCCGGCGAAGTGTGGGTGTTGTACACACCTCTGCCAGCCCCTTCGGGGGAAAGGCGTGTCGATATGTTACTTTGGTTAAAATTATTCAAAAAGACGATTTAAAGTTTTTGTTGTTTTGGTTGAATTACAGAAATAAGTTATTTCTTTACGGAGCATGATTGAAAAAACGCATAATTTGGAAAACAACTTATTTATAGCTTACCTTGTTTTTGTGAATACTTTTTTAACTTGTTTTTATTACTTTAATAATAATTTATTGAAATTGATGGTTTACAAGCCAGTTTATGAACTGTGACTCAGGTATTTTTGCCAAAAAGTTAACCTTTATCTGTATTAGTAAATTCAAAGTATCTATGTAAATAAAATCGTGCAGATAACATTTAGAATCACACACTTTTGGGTGTACTGTATCAGTGTGCCAGAAGATTTCGATTTCGTTTATATACTACGGTAAACTCCGTCAGGCATAGCATTCCGGTCAAGGGGGCAACACGCAGTGACGACGGCTGCCGGAAATCAATTTAAGAGCTAGCGGTTTTTGGTTGTTTACAAAAGAAATCAAAACATCTCTTTTGTATCAAAGTTGTTTACCCCGATCTTCATTTGTTCATCATTCGTTCGAAAAATTTACATGAAATTGTTGTTTCCCATAAGTATTTGCTAATTGAAATGGAAGTAATGGAAAAAAGGTCTGGCAGTATTTTAGAAGTGAAAGACAGAAATAAGAATAAGCTGGCTTTCGAATAGATGATCAATAAATTAAGTAAGCAAAATACCTACTGAGATAGTAGTGAGAGCTCGTTGAAGTCTTTTGGTTCGTAAACCAAATATTCACTTAGGTAAGTTCACATAATGTTAAGTAAACAAATAAATAATATTCGGGACACTTGCACATACGGTCATTTGACTCCAAACTAAGCAAAGCTTGTACTACGGCTGCCAAAGACTGATATACATCCAAATTTGAATATTTAAATGAAACAAATATATAAACCAGCATTTCATACTTTCCGTTTAATAACGTATTTTTAAAATTAAACACCCACATAAAAGTGGCATTCAATTGCAATTGAAGCACAGGTTAAGGCAACTTTACAGAGTTAATAATATCTGCATAACAAGTAAAGTGAGTTATTAGGTAA
Source organism: Peribatodes rhomboidaria (assembly GCA_911728515.1). Lineage (NCBI taxonomy): Eukaryota > Metazoa > Arthropoda > Insecta > Lepidoptera > Geometridae > Peribatodes > Peribatodes rhomboidaria. The sequence continues at coordinate 18,357,706 of OU452166.1, forward strand.
CCTTAATGAATTAACGATTTTTTTACTAAATAAACCTTTTTGTAAAAACGCTCTAATGAGATCGTATCAGGGAAGCGCGTTCATTATGCTGATTCAGTAAAAGTAACTGACATAGCTCGAAGAATTATTGTCAAGGTTAAGGGCAGGGTATATTGCTAGGGTATAACCGACGGCTGATGGCGCAGAAAGATTCTCGAGTGGCGACCACGATCTGGAAGTCGCAGCGTGGTATAGCCTGGTACAAGGTAGACAGACGATGGTTGTGGGACTGGGGGGCTATTCCTATACGCGTGAGATGTCATGAGATTTTATAGTGGTCACTCTCACACCTAAGACTATTCAAACGAGAGCAACAAGGACGAAAAATGGTGAGATTGAATCTCACTCCGTAATATTAGCCCTCCTGGTGAGGGTCGCGAGCGAGAAGTTAGGGGGGCTGAGCTACCCATGTTCGTAGGAGTGTACTCTATTCGGATTCCCTACACATGGTCCCCGGGTAGTGCTAACCGGGTAGCAAACTCTGGTGGGAGGCTTCGGCCGTGGCTAGTTACCACCCACCGGACCAAGCCATGCCGTGAAATGACATAGTCGTGTTTCGGGATGTAGTCCGGTGTAACCGTTACGAAGACGGGTCTGAGCAGTAACGCACTTGTAGCGCCTCACACAAATGCCGTCTTTGTACTTCGTCACTCTACAAAACTTCAAGGCTAGAGTGAATAAGTACCTTATAGGTCGTCGTGCTCCATCTTAGACCACAACGTCGCTTAACATCAGGCGAGTTGGTGGTCAAACGCCGACTTATTGTACATAAAAAAAATATTTAAAAAAAGTAGCTGGATGCGAGCAGCGCAAGACCGGTCGTTGCAGAGATCATTGGGAGAGGTCTTTGTCCTGCAGTAGAAGTCTTCCTGTCAGTCAGTCAAGCTGGCACAATGATAATGATTCTTAAATCCCATGGTAAACATACACGTTATTGTAGTCCCACAGTGTTGTACTCGATTTAATTCCTGTTTTGCGACAATGATCATTACATTTTGTTTTCCAATTTCAGGAAACAATTATAACAATAGCGGTTAAAATCTTTTGTGAAACAATCAATTGTTTTCTCGCGGTCTTTGATTCCGTGTGAAGTTTAAACACAAAGAAACCTTATATGGATTCCTTCAAAGATAAAGAAACCTAAAGTATTTTGGGAACTTAACGGTCAAAGAACAAATTGTGCTCTTTTATTACAAAGCTAGAAAATACAATCTGTATTTTCTAGCTTTGTAATAAAGCTAGAAAATACAATCTGTATTTTCTAGCTTTGTAATAATCATTTCATTTGGCCTGTTTTTTTGTAACGTATACCTACAGGTCGAGTTTTCATAGAAATGTAGTACTTATAGATATCATACATAGGTACTGGTCGTATTGCTCGGCTGGCAGAATATCGATTAGCACGCAGACTGAAAACTTGAAACGGCCTAACGAGTACAAGAGAGACAGACCGATTGCCCGGCGGACAGGCAATGCAATTCAAATTGTTAGCATCAGTGGGTGACCACAGAAAACTATCACAACTGGAACTGGACAACTGGGAATCTCTATATGACATTAGGGCTTCCACCTTAGACTAACGAAGGGTTCTTGTTAGCTTAGTTAAGTTACGTGTCAACTTCAGATCAACCTAGAGAAAAAGATACACACTGCGTTATATCTCGCTGAAGCCACTTCTTTTTCAATGTGTGTGCGTGGTAATGTTGCCATGAAAAGCATTTACAATTGCACGAAAACTAATATTAATTCCCAAACTCTACGTTAGCTATTTCAGTTCCAATATACAACCTTATATAGAACAAAATAGAATATAGAACAATAATAATACAATATATATAGAACCCCAAAATGTAGCCCTGGCCACACTTTTATAATGCACTATGTAATGCACTATGTACACGAAATTATATCATTAACCAATGTACATAATGTAGAGGTAAGAATGACCAAGCGAGTAGCGTAGTTTTTTTGCGTCAATGTGTGCGTGTTGTGTACCTATACGATAGTAGCGTAGTTTTCGGATGGTTTTTGGCTTCACTTAGATCATACGCCGTGCGCCATCTTATTCTCTAGGTTGATCTGAGATTTCAACATTTACGCCACGTTAAATCTAAATTTCGGTGAACATAGGCTTTAGATTGGAAATAAGTATAGTATTTAGTATTTTGAATGCTTTGGTGGCTCAGTTGGTGGTGAACCTGGTTCCTGAGCTTGGGGGTATGGGTTCGATTCCCATTTAGGCAGATACTCATGTGATGAACATTTGTGCTTGTTGTATGTCTGGGTGTTATCTATTTAAGTAAATATGTATGGATTTAAAAAACTCTAAATTTGTAAATACATCCGTCTCTGGCAGCCATACTACAAGCTTTGACTAGTTTGGGGTCAGACGACCGTGTGTTCAACAATGTCCCGAATATTTGTTATTTATTTTTGAATAGTATTTATAGGGAAGTGATGATAGCCTAGCCGGAGAAGGCCCGTCTCTCAAGCCAGAGGGAGCGGGTGCGGACCCAGCCGAAGGCACGCACCAATTGGCTCGTTGTGTGAACATATGTGCGTATTGTATGTCATCTACTACATGACTGGAGCCCGGTGTATGGCGACAGGCTCGCCCCCTGTCACATTAGGGACTGAACATACTGCTTATGAATCCGGTGGATAGTTCTGGCTTTTATGCATCGTCCTTCACTACTGAAGCCGTGCGTCTCTGGAACTCACTCCCAGACGTGCTCAATCACTTCATAGTTTTAAAACGCAGCTCAAAGTGTTCTACTTTTCCAAACTGGCTCATTATAAGTAGACGCGTTTCCTTTTTAATATTTGTCATATTTCAATGTATATATTATATTAGTAGATTTATTGATGTATGTACTTGTGTATGTTTATGACTGGGTAGTTTATTTGTATACCTATTTAGTAATTATTTATGTAGGTATAAGTATGTAGTTTATTATTCTCAAATTAGTAAGTTTATTTAAAATTTATTTAACCTTAATTATTATTATTTTTCTTTAGCACACACCACCGTCCATGCTGAATCATGTTTTTATTCCATCCAAAGGTTGTCTGGAAGAGATCGCTCTTAAGCGATAAGACCGCCCATTGCGCCTTTATTTTTGAGTGTTTAGTTTAGATTTATTTGTATTTGGTGTCAATAAAGAGTTTTTGTATTGTATTGTATTGAATATCGTCCGGCGAAGTGTGGGTGTTTTACACCTCTGCCAGCCCCCTCGGGGGAAAGGCGTGACGATATGTTATGTAGTACCTATTGCCTAAACTTACAATAAAGAGTTAATCTTTCCATCTATCTTACTCAGTGAAACTGGTATATCAGAGGTACTTTAACCTTTTTCAACTTTAACAAGTTATTTTTCAACTTTACTTACTTGTGTTGAAACCTAAGCAAGCGAATTATTCTAGGATTGAACCACGAGCGAAGCAAGGGTTTCAGAAGTACAAGACGACGGATAACTTTGCTGCCGAGCGAAGCACACAACTATTCACCTCAGTGAGTAAAATGATGTTTTTATGCAGTCCTGGCCAGTAGGATTATTCTAAGGTTCAATTTAAAAAAAACTCTGTCCACGTCGGCGGATAAAATGCACTTTAGCGCTCAGATTTCTAACGATTAACAGAATCTTATCGAGCTTATGAGGTAAAAAAACGCTACTTATTACTTTACATTTCTAAGCATTACGTAGAAACCTACAAACTTACATACAAACTGTCGTATTCATATATTATGTGTAGTGTGATAATACTAGCCTTCGATACGAGAGGTCAAGAAACTTAGCCGACGACTATATAAGCTGCTCTTCCAGTTTATATTAAGCTTCTAATTATAAAGTCGAGAATTGTTTTTCCACAGCAAACAATAAAATAAATATTGTGTTGTAACGGTATCGGCCTGGATTCTAATAATCAGAAAAGTCTAGAAGCATTTAATAATAATAACCATTTTATTTGGCGCCTGTTAATTATATGCTAGATAAAAATTAACAACATTAAATCCACATAAATACTCGTAAGCACAATAATAGCAATAATCCTACTATAATATTAAGAACGCAAAAGTTTGTAAGAATGGATGGATGGATGGATGTTTGTTACTCTTTCACGCCAGAACGGCTGAACAGATCTTGATGAAAATGGCACAGAGATAGATTAAAGTCGAGAATAGCACATAGAATACTTTTTAACCGTGGGTAAAACCGCGGGGCGCAGTTAGTCAATAATAATTATACACCACCCAGGAGATAGGTAGATGAGATAAAGGCGGTAGCAGGCAACAGCCAACGAAAGATTCAAATGGAGGCAGCTGCAGGAGCCCTTTGCAGAGAAATGGCAAACAGACACGGGTGTCAAGCAAAATAAAATTATATGATTATGTTCTATTCTATTGTGATGTCTGATATTTAAATAGTCAAATCTAGGTAAAAATGTAAATGTACCTGATGTAATAATAAACATTGTGTAGCCTCGGAATAGTGTTGTATTTCGTCTTTTTCGATCAAGTTAAAAATTCGAAAGATAGAAAAAGACACAACAGCTGTTTAGCCCCGGAATAGTTATTCCGGGGCTATAAAACGTTTATTAGTAAGGTGGAATATACATTATTATAACGAATGTTATTTCTCTCATTCATAAAACTCTTCGTAACGGTGCTTCCCATGTTTGCTAAACCAAAACTAATAAAATGTATCATAATGTTACGAATTTATGAATAGATGCTTTGGTTGTTTCTGGCTGAGTCGAAGATTTCATTAACCGTTATGTCGATTAACAAAAAATAAACAAGCACTCTGACTATAGAAAAAATAATCATAATATCAATTTTATTCTTTTAAGGGTTCGACCTTCGATCACATAGATCAAGGGATGAGTGATAAAACCCGATAAATCGAAAAAAAACTAATTTTAGTTTAAAAGTCTGCTGTACCCAAAATCCTACGCTCTTTTTAGCTATAAAATCCAATAGGTCATTCTAAAGCTCAATACAAAAATATTCATTCCAAATAATCCAATAAGTGCTATTTTTTTATTTTATTTTAGTTTACAATACTGTAAAACAAGTTACACGAAGAAAAAAAGTTTTTGTTTTGTGAAACAACCACAATACCCTACTTATAATCACCATATATGAAGGTAACGCTTATGGTCAAACTGGCTAATTTTGTTTATCGGAGTTTAACACTGAGGCAAATTTCCAAAAAATTGAAATTAAGCTAAAGTTAAAACCTATCAAATCTAATTTTCGGGATATAGCTCTATGTGATTTTTTTTAAATACAACGCGTTTTAAAAATCTAAATCCAATAAGTATATTTAATGTGTTAAATAACTGAAAAATATCGTAAACAATCATATTATATTTACTTAGTGGGTATTCGCACTATCCGGAATCAAGCGCTTTACTCAAACTCTTGCGATACAAAACCCAGTAAGGTGTCTTTGAGCTTTGCGCCCGTGACGTCATGCTTGTGGAGTGTCTCCCGCCAATCGCAGCCGAGCGTCGCGCGCGATAATGCGCTAGATTTCGCGTGCGGGGCGGTCGGCTGCCGCAGTTGCATGATAACACGCGCCATGATTACGCGCCCCGTGATTTTCTCTGCTAGTATTTTAAGCAAGTTGATTTTTTTTATTTAAAATTTACCTCCACGGACTCCGGGGACTCCGGGCCTTTTTTTTTACCTAGAATAGGTCGACGTTTGACCACCAACTCGCCTGATGTTAAGCGACATTGTGGTCTAATATGGAGCACGACAACCTAGAAGGTACTTATTCACTCTAGCCTTGAAGATACCCAGGTTATAGTTAGTCGGGAATACAGACGATGGCAAGGTGTCCCATACCCTAGCGGTTCGTATTAGGAAGGTGGAGGCAAACCGTTTAGTACGAGTTGGTGGAATGTCGACTAAGTAGGGATGGTACGTATGTGTTTTCCGACTTGTTCTGTTGTAAAAAGGGAAAGAAGGGATTAGGTCATGCAGTTCCAACGCACACTCGTCGAAATGCAGCCTGTAAAAAATAGCCAAACACGCCACTTTACGCCGATATTCAAGGCTCAAAAGTCTCGTAGCGACTAGCTTTTCGTCGCATATGAGCCTCCTAGCCCGCCGCTCAATAGACTCTAGAGCCTCAAGCTGATAATTAGCCGAACCGTCGAAAAGGTGGCAGCAGTACTCCATACACGACCGTACCTGAGCTTGATATAGGTTAAGAAGCTGACTCGGTGTGAAGTACCGCCTGACCTTACACAGAATTCCAAAGCTTTTTCGCGGCCAGCTTGGCTTTGGACTCCAGGTATGCACCAAAATTTAGCGTGGGAGAGAGGGTGAGACCGAATAGCTCCAGTTGGTTTGACAATTCTACAGGGACGCCCTTAAAGATGGGAGGGGTTTGTAGCTTAGTTTTTTTAGCAGAATACAGACATGCTTGCGTTTTATTGGCGTTGAATTGTACCAAATTGGCATCGCCCCACTCGGAAACCGCAATCAATGCCCGATTTACCCGCTCAACCAGAGCCTCACGAAGGGACTCAATTTCCAGCCTAAGTGCTCGTGGACTGGCTTTAAACCTCTCCACAATTGTGCTGTCATCGGCATACCCGATGATTCCGGGTATGAGCATATCATTCATGTGCAGCAGAAATAGAGTTGCGGAGAGTACAGACCCTTGAGGTACGCCGGCATTAATGGCCAATTGATCGGACGCGCAGCCATCAACAACAACCCGGAGCGACCGTTCCCTCAAAAAGTCTGCCATCCAAGAGCACAGAGCCGGCGGAATACCATAAGCAGGAAGTTTACTCAGAAGGCTAGCGTGCCACACCCTATCAAAAGCCTTCGATATATCTAATGATACAGCCAGTGCTTCACCGTGTTTTTCGATGGCTTCCCCAAGAGTATGAGTGACATACACAAGAAGTATATGACACACATGACATACATATTGGCGGTCGCTGAGGAGAAGATTGTCTTCAAGGTATGCCAGGAGTTTCCTATTGAGCACACGTTCCATGGTCTTACAAATGATGGAAGTAATTGAAATTGGGCGATAATTGTTGGGATCCGCACGACTACCTTTCTTAGGAACTGGTTGCACGTTCGCGAGTTTCCAGCATTTAGGAACTATTTCCATGTCCAAGGAGAGGCGTAAAAGTCGAGTGAAGACCGGAGACAGTTCAGGTGCGCAAAACTACATTAATGAAAAGAGGGTACGAGTATTATAAGGTTAAGAATTATTTAGAAGATAACGATGTCTGGAGCCTTCCACTTCCGCCAAGTAGCCACTAGTATTTATAAATATTACCTAGTTGTAAGCCAAAATTTGTGAGACTGTAATTTATTTATTATTTGAAAAAATAATGCCCCTCAGTTTCTTCCCTGTTCTTCTGAGTACAGGCTCTTTATCCGAACAAGGCGGTCAAGTCTATTTAAATAACTTTGACGTTCATAAGTGTATCTTTGATTCCTAAATTGAATAAAAACACTTTGACTTTGACTTTGAATCAAAAGGAAAATTCCGAAAATTGAGAATTTCTAAATATTTGACGAAAAAAACGAATACAAAGATGCAGTTGGAATCTATAGACGGCCACTACTTTTCGGCTGCAAAATTGAAATTGTTTTCCAAACTAACTAACTTTTACCAATTTTAATCATTCATATTCACCTAAATATTCTTAGTACGTACGGAACCCTCAGTGCACGAGTCTTACTTGCACTTGGTCGGTTATTTTTAAGCAATAAAGTAGATTTTAAGTTTGATTTTCATACTAATAAACCGTGTAATTGTAAAATTGTCTATTTTATTTTGTGATGTAATCCAATAAGCTCGTCCTTTAATTTACTTAAATCTGTTTTTTTATAAAAGCTACATTACTACTTTTGGTAATCATGAATACTAATAGAATACAATATGTAATATTCATAAATAGTTAAGAATTTACACATGATTTTCACAGGAAATCATTTTTTTATTGGCAAGAAACTTTAACATGGAATATCTCGCAACTCACTTTTATGAATTTACCGGGTTTTATCACTCATCCCTCGAGATGTAAAGTCTCAATACGCAAAATGGCACCTTGATAACAAGGCTTAGATCAAGTGTAAGCCTCGTTTCGCTGTCATTCGTTCTATGACCGTGTCTGTGTCACGACGCCGAAATGTACTAAAACACTTTAGCAAATTCTCTTCAACGCAATGAATGATAAGGATTAGATTCAAATAAAATTATGTATTTGATTATTTTGATGTTTTTGAATGTTGTTGAGCTGCATCGACATACATAAGTGTCTATACGGTGTTACTATAGAGGCCTGATATTAATGAGACACGACGTCTATGAATGTATGTATTTCTGATCGAAAGCTGCGATCGTAAATTTTAAAGCTTTAAAATGCGGAGTCGAACATGTTTAAAAAAAGTTTTTAAAGATGTTGCGTCGTTTTATAACAAAGTTCTGATGGTTACTTTCTGGATCCATCATCAAATCCGTTTTATATCGTAATTGCATTGTCATTCAATTTAAATTTACATGCAAATTCATGCAATGTTTATGTGCAAATATTTATTTACATATCTGCTCAGTCGGACATCGGGAAGTGAGTCTTTCTAACTTGCAAGATTTGATCACATCGACACCAGAACAGGTCAAAGTTTAAAAAAAGTTTCATTGATGTAATGTTTTAACGATATATTTATATCGTCTACTCTATTTTTTTTTGTTACAAAATAAATCGATTTACTTACATAATTTTATTAGTAAAAACGAGTTTGATTTACTAACGTTGTTGATCTTGCACATAATTATAAAACTGTAAACTCAAAACTTAGAAAGTTATTAGCATATTTGCAAAATGCGGCTTCAAAGGAAAGACAGCATGGCCTGAAAATACACAACAGCATACAATGTCCATAAAGTGGACTTGCGGAAAATGTCCGTTCAATGGTATGGGCTACTTTAGTTTTGCTTTTGGGGTTTTTAGTTTGTGAGTCAATTCGTTCCATGTAGCCTACTTGCTCATTATCATTGTTAAAACTTCGGGTACGCTCTGAAACAGTCATCATATTTAATCATTTATTTATACCTACTCGTACTTACCCATCAACCACGTGTAGGTATTATTAATGAATTTGTGTCGGTACCTCAAGTGTACATGGTCTTAAGTTAGCAGGTTCAGACCAAGATACGTCAGTCGTATTGCAGGCTCTTACAGATTGGTCTCATTTTGTCCAAATCCAGTTCTGAAGAGGGAAAGTCGATGTTCTTTTTTAAAAGATCATATATTTACTTGTACATCTAAAGCGATTAAAAACAACTTTATTTTTAATTCCCCTAAAATCCTTTTGCTGGCATATTCTGTAAACAACGAATTTTGTTGACAATTTATAAATTAAGAATTATCGACCGTTCCAAGCATATATATGGGAGATAGCGGTATGATTTTGCATAAACAGCGGTTTCTTTTAGATATTTTTAAAATGATCTTCGAGATTTTATAGGTAAATTGATTCTAGTAACTTCATGTATGTACACGTAAAATGTTGTTATTTTTTGAACGGCAGGCAGGTTTGATTTCGTTTTGTATACTTATAAATGTACACATGTACTGGTAAGGGAACGTGCCCATACTACGTGACTCATTTAGGGGCGGATACGATTTTTTAATGCTTTGTTTGCAAAAAACGATTTAAAACTATGAATAACTACGTAAAACTAGAGTAGGAGGGAGGGGGTCTTAGAATAGAGTAGTATAGAGTACAGATTTTCACCAGGGGGGGAAGGGGGTTAAAAATTGTAAGAAATTGTCACGTAGTATGGGTACGTTCCCTAAAGTGACAAATAAATAATCAAATGACCCATTTACAGTAAGCTAGCAGCTGCGCTCCGCGGTGTTATTTCCGTTCCAAAGCTCATCCAAGCCCATCTATACGTCTGAGCGTAATGAACTAAGTAACAAAATAAACACATATTCACAAGCAATGGCGTTTTTAATATGAGCAGGGTAATTTAATTTCCTAATGTAATTATAACCGATACGAAAATTAGACATAAAAGTGCATTAATTTTCGTACCTGATTTCCTAGCTATAATACAGTCCGCCTTATTATATTATACTAGATGACGTTGAACTTTGCAATACGTTTTAAACCACCCCTGTTTTAGAACGATCAAAACAAATCAAATCGCGGTCAAGCTGTTTTTATTTTAGCGAGACTAATGAACAGCGGCGATTGATTTCTAAGTACCATACAGATTATATTGTGTGTTGTTGCTTGGGCGGCTTTATGGGGGGGTCATTACGTGGATGGCAAGTCATCAACAACCTGCCTCAACTTTTGCTTTAATGAGATAAACTCGACACAAGTACCGTTTTCTCACTCTTAAGTTCTAAAACCTATGTACAAATATATCTTAACTAAAATTACTACAAAATTTTGTAGTATTTAGTAGCCCGGATTTTTTGGAACTCTATCCATCCACATTACACGCTGACTAAATATTTATGTTTTTAATTTTATCAGAGCATATTGGTAATCGTTTGGTCTCTATGCTTGTGTAACGCCCGAGCTAGATCTGAGTGTCAAAAAAAGAAAAATAAATCACTTAGCCAAATCGCAACGACAAAACAATATGCTTTAAATATACCACAAGCTGTAACTGATGTTCATTTTTATTTAAATTGTTCTGTTTTGCAAGAATATTATTTGCCGGTGCTGGCAACTTGCTATCGCTGGAGAAGATGCTGCATAAGATTGATTGACCATTCATAAAAACATCAGATTGCCAGTACGATTTTAGGCGCTCAGCATTTTTGAACTCAAGCAGGTGGTGGATTATTATAAGGCCAGGAAGGAGCGATGATAGCCTAGTTGGAGAAAGCTTGCCTCTCAAGCCAGAGCGGGTTCAATCCCAACCGAAAGCAAGCACCAATTTGTTCATTGTGTGAACGTATGTGCGGATGTCATCTGCTACATAAAGTAGGTAGCACACTGCCGCCGCATCCCGATGCGGGTTTGCGGAGCGACATAATTCGCATGGCGCTTCTCCGCATGGAGATGGTTGCCCTATTCGGAGATTTGAGATTTTCATCGCACCTTTTTTCGTCCTTGTTGCTCTCGTTTAAAACGCCATAGGTGTGAGAGTGACCAAGATAAAATCTCATCTCATCTCACGGGCAGGAATAGCCCCCGCGGTGTCAATGTGTTGTAGGTACCCTGCAGTTTTTATATTTATATTAATCGAGAAATACAATCAAAATTACAATCCACATCACCCTACACCGGAGCGGTGTCAGGTGTAGTGTGTTTTACGCCTTACTGGAGCTCGGTGTATGGGGACAGGCTCGCCCCCTGTCACATTTATAGGACTGAATAACGACGACGTTTGGGCGTTTGAATACTGACGTTATGAAGACGGTTATAGCTTGCTACTGCTACGTTGATCTTAGCAAGGCGTTTGATTACGGAGGCCACAGCCCCCTGTAGCAGAAGCTTCATGAGCGCCAAGTATTTAAATCGTCCACGAGCTAAAAAATTGGTACTTGCAACAAAAAAAGTAAGGTCCAACGGAGAAATAATTATTCATTAAAGCTGAAAAGCGGTGTGAGCGTGAGGCGGACATGCCCCAGCCCTCTTTAAAATGTAGATAGGACGGCTTGTCCGTACTACTTAGGCAAACCGGCGTAGGCTGCTCTGTCAAGAGTAGCATGACGAACCCCTCTTTTACGCGGACACGGTATTATTAGCACCCTCTATATATAATCTCTATATCGGCGATGCGCAACCTAGTAGCGATAAGTGAGAATTACATGATATGCCGGAACAAGTTCTTAATGGTAAAGTGACGCACTAATCCGCCTCCTCTCACGATCTACGATGCCAAACTGGATTAAGTCGAGGAAGTCAACGTCTCGGCAGCGGCATCATGCTGGCTAGACGATTCACATGATGCAGTGACTCTGTTAAGAAGCAGCTCTTCAGTTACTGCACCAACGTCTACACTGTGAAGATGTAGACAAACCATACTAAGGCGATGAGCCAGATGTGGGCATAGTGGAACGACTCGTGATGCTCCAGCTGTACCGGTGAGGCGCCGCGGGACGCGCGCCCTGCTGGCAGGCGCTGGCGGTGGCAAGTAAGATACTGGGATCCCTTCAGCTCCATACATCGTACTGGGGATCGTCAGAACGTATCACCCACACGCCAATTGTCCAGTTTCTATTCATTTTTGTTCTATTTCATTTAATTCAATTTCAATTCAACTTTATTTTATTTTTTATTGTTAGTTTAATTTTATTTTTTATCATGGCGTAGATAAAATTGTTAATTTAATGGATGAAAACCTGAATAAATAAATAATTTCAATTTCAATTTTGAAACTGCAATGTTGCGTTATAATTGTTTTTGTAGAGCCTAAATTACTCTTGATCACATAATACTAAAATAGTATACGTAAAAACGAGCTTATAACCATTTCTTAGAACGTCACAACGTCATAAATTAAATCCACCTACGTTGTCTATAATAAAGATATTATTATCATTTTAATTTCAGACTCAAATAGAACTGGAAATAATACCTGGAAATTTCTTACCGGAATATGATACACTTGCACTTCATTATTTTCAATCTGTTTGAGCGAAGTGTTATTAATAAATTTTCATCAGCAGTATCAAATAAAGTAGAGCTTTATAATAGTATTTGCGGTTGATTAGTTCTACGAGTATTTCCAACGAACAATGCCCTAAGGGCCGCCCGCCGGACATAGTGCAGCAATCACGGATTAACGCTTTCCAGGATCCGAGCCTCACAAACAGAAATGAAAAATGTCGTACCCGAGAAGGGGAATCATATAAAAGAGAAGGTGGGTCGGTCGCTCGGTTCAGTCTGAGCGCGGTCGAGCAGCGACCGCCTACAGCCTAGCCGTCAGCGAGTTGCATACAGGTGATCGGTCAGCCGGCGTGTGCACGTCGCCCAAGTTACCCCGGCGCGCAGCCACCCCGAGGACGCCTCACGCAGCCAGCCGCCAGTCGCTCGCCACCCGCGCCCGCGCTAGCCACACGCTCGCGCTTGCTGCTAAACTTACAACACTAACTTTATCGCAACCTCCTACAAAAACTCCGCTTCGATGAGGTGAGTACCCATTTCAAACACAAATCTGAAATTTTTTTTTTGCTTGCGATCATATTTTTCAGTTGCGATTGTTGTGTTATATTATTTTTCAGCAGTATTTTGTTCTCACGAATTTTGTAGCTAAAGTTTGAAATGATTTTTGATTGTCAGTTTAAAATGCATATTGCGTGTAACTTTTAAATTCGCCTATATTTAAATCGAATGGGTAATAACTAATAACGACGTAACCAACGTACTTTACTATCGAATCCGATGTACGTAAGTGTAGTTTCGTGATGCAATAAATATTCAATATAATCGGTTTTGTGTAATAAGCCTAGGCAATCAGATTGTTCGCTCACAATTTTATTTTATATCTACCAAATAATAAAGTTTGAGCAGCACGATCTCACTTGTAAAAAACAATTTAAATACCATGTTTATAGCCTAGGTTTTCCGGAAAATAGGCTAGAAGAGATACATTAATCTTTTAGAATCATTATCGTTACATCAACTTAATGTTTATTTCCATAATGTTGAAAAACGAACTATTATTTACCAAAACATTGGATTTACATAATGAACGGATTTTCATTTGTTTTTTTTGACTTTCATTGCTGTTTTCGCATTTCCATTCGTATTTTAGACCACTATCAAGTTTAAAATTATTTAAAATTTATTTTTGTAACATCGCATTCCGTTTCAAATAATTAGTACGAGTACAGTTAGTTATTTCGTCTTTTACATTTTTTCAGACATTCCTTTGTTAATAAAACTTATGTAACTTTCAGATATTTTATCTTTTGCACGTTAAAAACGTTATTGAGTTAAAAGTAGATAAGTACACCGTTTTATTCATTCACAAAATCTTATCTTTTAACTTCAAATCAAAATAAAACCATTACTTGTTTGTTCATTTATTAGCAAGTTTCAGTTGCTTGAATACACTTAAGTATATTTGCATTTAAAATAATAATATCACCATCGACTGACGAGTGAATATGTAATTTTTTTTACCATCCTACCATCTGTGAAAATGTAAATAAGGCATAACACCTACAATTTTTATCATGTATCATTATATTATTGGCGAAGCAAAACCTTTATGCTTAATTTCGACTTGTAGCGGTGTGTCCGTATTTCTCTTTACCGATTGTTTCAACATATCGTCACGCCTTTCCCCCAAAGGGAGCTGGCAGAGGTGTAATACAACACCCACACTTCGCCGAACGATATTCAGTCCCAAATGTGACAGGGGGCGAGCCTGTCGCCAAACACCGGGCAACACCGAATGTTTTGAGGCAAGAAAATGTACCTGTGTCCTCTCAACATAAGCTTGAGCTGCCGGTGACGTTTGTGAGGAAATTATAGCATAATAAAAGGTACTCCGTATTTTCTAGTAGGTACTTGGCTGTGTGTAGTAGTTAGCTGCTACTCTCGCGTTGACAATCTGTCGCCAACCAAACGGGGCGTGCTCCGCAGCTACAATTTTGTAATAAATCGATGGACAGCCCCATCTCCGGATAGGCGCATCAACTATTCTAGATCACATCGTCACTCAGCCAGCTACTCTTTATTGCATTGAACCATATAAAATCACTTTGAAATGATAAAAAAAAATAAGTTAGCAAAATCATTAAGAATAACATTATAGATATTTTATTTACATTGTAAACGAAATAATGCGGTGTTAATGATATTTGACAGATACAACCATAAATTGACTAAAATATTAGATTGGTAAATATGCGTAAATATTATTTTAGGCTAATATTTATTCACTAACTGTTTATCTTAGAGTTAAAGGTCATTACTACTATTTTTAACGATACTTATAAATGAAGCGTATTCATTAATGCGACAATATTAGTTCGCGTCCTAAATTCTAAGAGCTAAGAATTAAAAACAGAGCCTAGAGACATATCGTCACGCCTTTCCCCCGAAGGGGCTGGCAGAGGTATATTACAACACCCACACTTCGCAGGTTGATATTGGTTCGCAGATATGGGCTCCAGTTATGCAGCCTGTAAGATGTTTTAAAACAAGACAAATAAAAAATAGGGGAAAAATGATAAATCAGCAAACTATATTAGTAGCTGGTACTTATCTGTCTTCCAGTAATACTCGTAGTAACATTTTTGGGAATATCCCACCCAGGTTACACAAGGAGAGCAACCTTCGTACCTCTTTGCCAAAAAGGGAACTATATTGAGATATAGATATAGTATTACAATGTAACGCATAAGAATAGCGAGAAAAATAAGCCACACACCGGCACCGAGAAATATGATTGTATGCATTGCGTACAATGGCGAACATTCTAGAGCAGATAATAAATCTCCATATCAAACTTTATCCTAATGCTATAAGCCGCAATTGCCAACAAATAGTTTGTCTAAAATTATAAGCATTAACTGAAATTGAAACCCATTCGTTAATCTATATCGCGTCTGCATAGCAACAATTATGTTGGTAACAACATTTGTAGAAGACCTCAGGGTGCTGACAGGCCATGAACACGGAAACATGATTATCCGAATCGATGTATAACAACCTGCTAACATTCTCATAAAATATGATGGAGGTATCTGTTTGCGCCTTCCACTTGAGCGGGCAAACGTCCTTGTGGGTGTTACTCAGGGGCCTTAACAAGTTGCAATCGCTTCCAAAAGAAACTATTTCTACAACCACTAAAATTTTAACATTCGCTGCTGGACGAGTTGGGAATAAAAAAAAACATGCGACATTTTCAAAGCTTGTCTTTTGTCCAACCAGCAACTAACGTTTGAGCGTTAACGATTGAAGAAATAGAATCACTTGAAATTGAAAGATTGAGATTGAATTTAAGCGATGATAGCCTAGTTGGAGAAGGCCCGCTTCTCCAGCCAGAGAAAGCGGTTTCAAACCCAGCCAGCGGTTTGCACCTATTTGTTCATTGTGTGAACATATTTACGAATTGTATGTCATGTGGACAAGGAAATCATCTAGGAAAGGGTTGATGATATGAAATTGATAGCAAATTGTCAAGGGCCCCTGGTTGGACAGCCTCTGATCCGTCTACGTCATCAATACCTCCACTCGATCATAAAAATGTCTATATTTTCTGAGAGTAATCCCATCACCATAAAAATGAGGTGTGGCAGTAAAAGCATCGGCGTCCTATAAATGCATTATGAGCTACCTATCTGTTAGAAGTTTTATAAATTCGATTAGATACCTCGATCATTGATTTAGTACAATTACACCTATTCTAAAATCTAAATCGATGGCCTCGATAAACGAAACTGATGGAACAGTGGTCCATCACACGGGAGCTGAGTTCGTAAAAATATCACATCGAGTGGATAAGCAAAAAGTGATTTTGCTCGTTACATCAATCAGAAGTGGGATCAAGAGGAATAAATTAAGGCTCGCAACATTATAGAACTACAATGTTTCGATGATTCATTCTATTTGCAAAAATAACATAATTCATATTTTTTCACTCATGTTTAGTTTTTTAACGTTAGTAAAATTGTTATTTTAAATAATTTGTCAACTAAAACATTAAACTAGGTAAGTTAAAAGATAAATTTCTTACATTATATCAAAAATTATAAGGCATCAGCGATTTAAATTCTGTTGCAACTCTCCTTTCCTAAACATATTTTAATAGCTCTAAAAAGGGTGACACCGGTTCCAACAATTTATTGACATGGAAAGAGATGTAGGTAAATACTTTGTCCAGCCAGCTTAGTAAAATTTAGAGAAATAACAATAAAATTGTCTCCTTTAAAGATTAAAAGTAGGTCAGACACTGGCCATTGTAGGAGTGGACGTAATAAAACATAGGACGTTTTAAGACATTGTACACCCATTGTACACCGCACTTTATAGAACAAAAAATATTAACATTACCTAGTTTGTACATTCTTGAAGCAGCAATATTCGTTAAGAAACATTTAAAACAGTTTTCAGTTAGTACAAATCCTCGACAACATGACAAAATTATAGCACCAGAACCAAAATTAGAAATTGTAAAAAGGAGTTCGGAATACATGCTAATCAAAATCTACAACAAATTACCTATTAATACAAGAGGCTAAAGAAACAACATTCTACAGAAAATTAAAAGAGATACTAATACAAAAATGTTATTACAAAGTTGAATATTATTTAGAGGATAAGCATTTCAATCTCGCGTAAATTATTGTTATAACCTAAAAATTGTTATTCTTTTTATTTTTTAGTTAAGAGTTAATGTCTAATTTAGTTTTATAATGCGATACCCTTACAGGGTATATGTATCTAGTAATAGTTACATATAAGGCATTTACAAACAAATAAATAAATAAGACACTGGACTATGTCAGCGTGAACGGAAAGTACGTTACGTTCGCGTAACTCGAAATGCAACAATACACTACATTTTTATGTAATTATTGTTGTTGTAAATAGCGTACCTTTGTTATGAACCTCATTAATTTATGTAAGCCTGAGCAGCTTCCAATTATAAACATGCATTTAAAGTGGCGTAATGGAAAAGCGTTAGACATTTGCGCAGTAGCACTGGTAAAGCCGGAACCAGGCTGCAGCCGCGAACGCCCGCAAAAGCGCCGCCGCTTTCGCGGGCGTTCGCGGCAATAGTAACATAGTGCAATTTCAACCATTTTTATGACTGTTGCATTTTTCTTATCATTCTTAAATAACTAAAAATGTTCCTTGTAATATGGATTTATTTAAAAGCTAATGATGTAGACCACTTCCATATCTAAAGGGATTTTTCATTTGCTTTGTCTATCTATTAAATAGATCAGTCAAAGGTAGACCCTTACAAATGTCGCTATTATTCATAGATTTTTTTAGGGGTAGAGATAAAGTTAATTTAATTGTACACACTAAATTTCATCACAATCTGACAAATGGTTTCCAAGAAATTTGACAAGCGCGTTTGTATGGAAAATTCAGAACCAGCGGCTACCAGGCGATCGTTGCATCGCGTGTGTGGAACGCTTTACACTGCCGGCTAGGCGGCTGCTCGCTGGAATATTTCACAAAATATCAGTTTACTTGGAGTGGCTGTCCACCTCAAGGATACCTGGCTCATTTAATATTTCATGAAGGTAAATGGATACTCATTTCTCCTAAGCATTTTAAAAAATAATTACTTAGTGCGGTCTTCTTGAAATGACTTCAACTTTACCTCACTTGTACTTTGTCTAGCAAACTTCAAGAACTTGAGTAATTAAATGGTTTCGTCTGAAAAATTTAATGTGGCACTTTTTATAGAAGATAGCTACGGTAACATTAGCAAATGATTTTTTTAAAGAAGCAACCAGTAAAAGAATAACTCATACAATTATGCACATATAATATAATATATTTCGAAAGTTAAAAGTCGATAAGATTTTGTGCAAAGCTTAAAAGTATTCACGGCATAAACGTAATATCGTGCAATCAGACCGTAGGTACCTAACAGTGCTAATGTCGGACTTCGTAACACTCTCGTAATCAGCATTTCATAACGGAACAATAAAAAATTACCATTAGATGTATGGGAAGCCTCTAGAGGCTTATTCCGGCCCGTTTGAGTTTATCTCAATTATCTACTCTCACTCACATGATCTTTCTTCTTCTTTAATAGAGATTATAGTGGTAGTAAGGATTAAGATTTAGAGACATTTATTATCAATTAAGACCATCCATTAGATAAATCGATTTAAAATCCAGATAAAGCGGATAAACAAGCGTCATCCAGATAAACCACTACCATCTCAATTTAACCCATTTCTGGTAAATATAAGCACACGGAAAAAAATGGTTTAGTTGTGGCAACTAAATCTGTTTTGCTGCCTATGTCTTAGCTGCTGCACCGAATATCTTCGAAACACTGGCAAAGTTTTGTTGACTACGACAAAAACTGCTTAGCTACTATTCAAAATAAAATTTTGCTAGGAGAATCACACTCAAGTTGCAGTTACTACAAATTACTTAACTGAGTTTACTAAATTTGTTATCTATATAAACAAAACAAATTCGAATGTTTCAATTAGCTATCAGAGCAAAATATTTTAACTACTTTAAGATAAATTATTTACCTGCTATTGCTAATTGACATTATCTACATTAACCAGTCTTTTCTATTACAGTTATTTCCATGTCGTATGTGAAATTTTAGACGGCAAGCGGGATATTTTGTGCTGTTCCTAATGTTGTGATCTAATAGCATTGTGTGAGACATATCATTATGTAAAGATGATGAAGATATGTTTTAGTAGGTATGTTGTTGTAGCAAAGTATGATAGCTGTCTTAGTGAATTAATATTTAGCTGCACCTCACAAGAGTTTTAACTGTGGTTATAAATTTGGTTTCATACTGTAACAAAACTACTTAGTTGCGTGATTAATTTCCTTTTTGTAAGGCAGCAATTTAATTAGTGGCATAGAAGTTAGTAGTAGCAACTAAGTTAAATAGCTATCCCACGTTTATATGTAACCGAACGTATCAATTGTTTTACTTTAAAAATTAAGTATAGTTATTAAGTATTCTTTAAAAGTTGATGGCTTTAGTATACCCTGGAGTCGCTCAGTAAAGTACTTGGGAACAATACTAGACACTAAGCTCAACTGGTCGGAAAATATCCTGAAGCTCTGTCTTAAAGGTACCAAGTCCTTAAGTGCACTAAATCCCATCCTAAATAGACGATCGTGCCTCAGTGGCCACACCAAGCTTCGAGTATATCGCACTCTGGTGCGACCATGTATCACGTATGCCTGTCCAGTATGGAGTAGTACCTGCCAAACAAACCTTAAAAAGCTTCAAGTTCTTCAAAATAAGGCGCTCAAGTATGCCCTCAAAACCCCTTTTCGCACAAATCTCCATAAACTACACCTCAAAGTAGGATTGCCAAAAATTGATGTGTATATTTACAAGTTATCTGAAAAATTTTACCTTCATAAAAACCCTCTTAACAAAAATAGTTTAATTAAAAATTTATGTAAAACACGCAGCAAAAGTATAAAATATATCGATAACTACAATCGATACAAATTACCGCATCACCTATTTCTAAACTGCGATGAATAGGTCGTGTCACTATTGCGAGTGTGCGCGGCCGCTGCCCGTGGCGCGCGCGCTACTTGCACCCGTATTACAAGCCTGTATCGGGTGAGGGTGGCGCGCGCGGCACGCGGGGGCGTGTCGCGCGCACTTGTGTGAGTGTAGCTACATTGTTTACGTTCCTGTTGCTTTTTGCGGACTGCCGCTTGGATCGTAGTTTTATTTTGTTTTCCTACCGCTTTTTTTTAGGCCATATTGTAATAAAAAAATTAACGAAATCACTTTATTAAATGTAATGCTAATCTTTGTTAACGCTTACATAATGTATTGATTGCAATGTTAGGTTTTCATTAGAATTAAGTACATAATGTTTATGTTTATTATTGTGTGTATAAATTTTTCCTATGTTTTATACGAGTAAATACCTACTTGAAAAACGGACTAAATAACCAACTGTCTACGTACTGCTAAGGATTTGTTTAAACACTGGCATTTGTACTAGTTTAATTATTATAAGCTAATAAAGATCTTTGAAATTGAACTTTAAAAATAAGTAAGTAGTAATTGAATTTGTAACTGCTACTAAGACTTTAATTATTCGACCAAAATAAATTTTATGAGATACTAGCTGCGCCCCGCGGTTTCATCCGCGGTCCCACAGGAACTGTTTATTTTTTCGAGAAGTACCCTATGTCCTTTTCAGTACCCCAGACAACATGTATGCAAAATGTCAAAACGATTGATTGAGTAGTTGAGACGTGAAAGCGTTACAAACAAACAAACTCACTTTCGCATTTATAATATTAGTTAGGATGTCTGGCGCTCACCGGTCGAGCAAGGTAGATGATGATGACGATTTGTCTGGTGTTCGACACAGGCGAGGAAGAGCATAGGCTCGGGGAGGTGCCCAAAGGGGCTAGCGCTCAGGGGGCCGTGGTCGTCTATAGCGTTATATCTAAGCATTCCCGCAGCTCCCGCAGCAGGAGTTTGAGCTCCTCAGCCTTGAAAAAGTAGCCTATGTCCAGGACGTAAGCTATATCTGTGCCAAATTTTATCCAGATATTGAATATTAATTATATTGATAAGAACCAGTAAGTGCGCTGGCGAAACGTACCTAAACTTCTGAGTGACACCTCCCTGGTAGTGTTTACTTACTTATAAACTTTTTAAGCCTGTTTCCCACATTATATTTAAGTACTCGTACTCCCTAAACACGTAGGTAACCATTGGAAGAAATGAAATTGTAGCTCAGAATGTACCTAGGTTATCTTAAATAGTAAATACACATCGCCACGCCTTTCCTCCGAAAGGGCTGGCAGAGGTGTATTACAACACTTACACTTCGCCGAACGATATTCATATGCAAATATGACAGGGGTCTGTCGCCTGTACACCGGGCTCTAGTTATACAATATAGCAGATGACATTAAATACCTACGCACATATTTTCACACAATGAACAAATCGGTGCGCTCTTTTGGCTGAAATTGAACCGGCTCCTTTTGAGTTTAGAAGCAAGCCTTCTCCAACTCGGCTAAAATTCAACTAGCGAAAATGCGTAAGAAAAACAGAAAGCAGAGCAAAATAAGCTCTCGCTCGCTCTACTACGACTCATGTTAGCCTGTCTGGGCTAGTGTGTGAGTAGTGTGCTAGTAGTGAGAGAAGTGTGAGAAATTAGTTAAGTACATCTTCATAAGTCTTCGCGATGTGAGCTTTTCGTAGGTAGGTACTTATTTCTTCCGCGTTGCAAGGGCACAAACGACGGGAGGGCAGTCCGCGTCACCGCGTCATCTCTGCGCTCATTATTATTGTTAGGTAGGTAGGTACAATAACCTAACTTAGGTAGGTACTAACCATTAAGCATTATTTTATTGATGAAGACAAGAATATTTCATACCTACGTAGATGCATTTATGCGTACGTAAGTTGATTGTTTTCTTTGTGCTTGTTGTATTACTTTTGTTCCTTACTTAATCGACCAAGCGAGCATTTGAGCAAAGCGTCTATGCTTCAGCTTAAAAAAAAGGCCTTCGTCCACAGGCCGATACAAACGGAATTTCCTAAAATTTTGTTAATAGACTCACTGCTTAGATATATTTAAAAAAAAAATCTGTCTAATCATCGAACCTGCTCACAAAATTTCACGTGAATCGGTTCAGGAATGCAACCTGTAGAGGAAAACAGATGTCGGCCGCGAGGTCTACAGCTCACAGAGCCACTAGTTGTTATTAGTGTCTTACCATAGTATACCTACATACCTAGGTACTTAGATATTTTTCAATACATAATTAAATATATTTTAACACCCAGACATAGGACAGACACAAATGTTACATAAATGTTTGCCCTAGGTGGGAATCGAACCCACGCCAACAAGCTCAAAAGGCAGGTTCACTACCAACTGAGCCACCAAGGCAGTCGGTTGTTTTTGGTTTTATTAGTTTTCTTACAAAAATATCTATGCATGGGTAAGTAAGTAGGTATACAGGTAGGTATAGGTAATTAGACTACTTAGGCGTTAAACTTCGAGGCTTAGAATTTATAAATTCTGAAATGTTATTCTGTTAGCATTACTGGCCTCATGTCTGCCATGCATGGTGTAAACTTCGGTGCATTATTAGTGCCTACCTGACAAGTGACTTATGTAGTTATCTAATGCGGGACCTACATAATGAGTACCTATATCCATCATCGCTATAGTTGTGCGACACACAACATTTAGATGTACCTACCTGTGAAGTTAGTAATACTAAATAATTCATAATTGGTAGGTGCCGGAACTGTACCATACATATACCTACCTACGTAGGCACAAGTACGTATAGACGCACACAATTTGTTTACCTACCTAACTAGAACAGAATACGTTTTTCTGTACCTACCGTGGTTTTGATAGATTGGTAGATAAGTACCTACTTCTGATCCGTGTCTAAGATTTTGCTAAACACGCTTATTAGGTACTTTACCTAGGTAGGTATATTGTATACTTGTAAAAAAATGTTAAGCTATGATAACCTAGTTTGAGAAAGCCTACCTCACACCAATGTGCGGATTGTATGTCATCTGCTACATAGGTACATGACATGACTGGAGCCCGGTTTATGGCGAAAGGATCGCCCCCCGTCACACTTGGGACTGACTGTCGTCCAGCGAAGTGTGGATGTTGTATTATACCTCTGCCAGCCCCTTCAAGGGAAAGGCGTGACGATATGTTATGTTTTGTTATGATAAAAACATAAATAGGTTTATAAATATTTATAGATTCATTTGTCGAGCCAGTTTTAATTTTTTTTCAAAATGGTGGAGATAAGTTTTTTAGCGATTTTGAAATACTAAAAATACATGAATATATACATATTCACTTACAAAAAGTTTCATTTCATTTCGTAATTCGTATCGTATCGTAACGTGTGTGTTCACGTGAATTTGGTTGCGTTACGGCGTTAAAATTGGAAGAAAAAGTGATTATAGTGTTAAAAAAAGGATTTTTCATTTGTGGAAAGGAAATCAGAAGAAGTGAATTCTAGGGCTACAATGCCGCCCAAAGATAAATTCAAAAGTAAGTAAGTACCTACTTTGCATTGCATTATTTTATTATGAGCTTTTATACCTACCTACTATGAGTGCTTGCGTGTCCAGATACAGTAATCTATCTACTGATAAGATTTTCCGTTAGAAAAGTGGCATGCTGCAAAAACCTAGCCGGCTGTACAGGTTTGCATCGCACTGACATCTCGCAATTGATGTATGGAGTTGTACCGATTTTGCCCATATTCACACTTTAGAACCGCGATCTTTCTATTGCCAAGCTTGTAAATTAGCCAAAAGTTTGATGCCTTTATATTGCAAGTTGTTTACGCCAGATATCTGTAGGCATTATAGATAGAAAACGATACCTACGAAAGCCGGCGGCATCCACAAAGCCGCGAGATACCTGTGAGGGGGGACGGAGACGTAAACTCCCGGCCTTTCGGCGTGCGAGCATCGCACGCGCTAAATCAGTCAGTTGTCGGACTTGTCGGTGAATGACTGTCCCGCGCACTCGCGTCCGCTCGCACGTAAAATTTCGGCAAACTTTAACTTCGCATTAAAAAAGTTTAAATTGTTTATATTGAACTAATAGTGCTTTTATCAGTGCATGGTGTACACCGGGCCGGGTAGAACCTGGCGTGAACTTAGCACCCCTGGCCGAAACACAAGTACTTAGGTACCTATAGAACACATGTGTTGCAAAAAAATAACGTAAGCTTTTACAGATGAAAATATAGAAGCTCATCACCTACCTCTATTGACCGAGTATTTTTGGAAAAACTGTCGCCGAAAATAGGACAGCGAACTATATTTGTCACTTTAAAAACATGCCGAAAGTAACTATAACTTATTGCAATAAGTACTTCTAATTGATGTTTAGCATTTTAAATCACTAATAATTGTCGAGTCCTAACATATATGCTGTTTACAGGTAATTCCTAGAAAGAAAGAAAAATTGTTGGGCGCAACAAGTGTGAAGTGTGTACAGTGTAGTACAACACCCATACTTCACCGGACGATATTCAGTTCCAAATTTGACAGGGGGCAATCCTGTTACTATATATCGGCTCCAGTCATTGGTGCGTACCTACCATCGGCTGGTATCACTCTATTTTGCAACAAACTTAATGCATCAAACAGGACTACAATACAGTAAGTATATTTGTGATTTAAACGATTCTGTATGTGTTAATTGATTCTGTTTTGGTCATTATAAATATGCAAGGTTTAATGTAGGGTGCGAAGTGGTGGCGGCGGCGGCGGAGTGAACTAGCAACTCCGATTCGAGGCGACTGGAAAAATGTACCTAGATATTGCCGTCTCACGTCAGTGCATGATACGCAGCCTAGTGTGAAGAGCCGGCCGGCGTCTGTCCTTCTACTGGTTACCTACATTTCTCAACCGAATCTCGTGAAATTTTGTGAACAGGTTCTATAATGATTCAGAATTTTTTAGCTGGTTTCGGTTTTTTTCAAAATGGCGGAGATCTAGGTAGGTAATATGATTTTATTTTTCAAAAAAATGCAAGCTGTATAAAAGACAGATCCGAACATAAGAAGCACAGACGCTTCGCTCGCTAACGCTCGCTCGGTCAACTATGTTTGCTGTCTGACGGTAACGCAACACGTATAAATAACGTATACGCGCCGCTATACAGACAGTCATCAAAAGCGAAATACCTATACCTACTTACCTACGTATGAGCGTAGAAGATATCTCTAATTGTAGGTATGCAAGGTATGCAATGGCAAGGGTACCTAAACCTAAAAAGTATTAAAAACAATAGTAGGTACCTAACTTCTATCTCTATTCTATTTGTAGCGTTTCCAAGGCCAAAACGGTTGAACGGAAACTGACGAAACGGAGGAGGTTTACAAGTCCGAGCGTATATAAATAGGTACGAGTATATACCTATTACTTATATATTTTTGTTAATGAGCTAAGTGCCGTGATAACACGGCACTTACGTGATAGTACGAAAAAAAAACAGGGAGTAGGTATAAACCTACTCCCTGTTTTTTTTTTCGTACTCGCTATCAGAGTTTTACTGAGAAACATCGTTTATTTTAAAACATTATATTTTTATGTCAGTACGCCGAGTAGTACCTACCACGGATTACTTACTAAGTTTCTACGTAAGAGATAAATCACTTCGTCAGAAATTGTCAATACCTATTGTTGTAATAGCCTATTCTTTTGAATCACTAGACGCTGTGAACCAAAAAGACCTACGACCGTAAAGCATAGAACAAGTAATAAAAGCGTAAAGTGAGTTTCGCACCGTGCCGCCCGCCGCGTGTACTAACTATTTGGTAATCTGTTACACGGCTTTCGGTAATCAGCTGGTATCGGCTGGTAGTTAATCAGCGCGCAAAGTGCAGGGGGTCTACCATGATGGTTTTGGTTACGTTTTGTTGCCGACGCTGAGCGCCTGTGAGTCATATCGCTGCCCAATAAGGTTCACGGTCGAGTAGCATACGCGCTAAGATCAAATTGAATTGCAATAATGTACCGCACGGAACGGCAACGCCGCTTTTAAGCAAAAATTTGAATTTTTGGGCGCGAAAACTGTTTTTGATTATTACGTGGAAACTACGAGGTCTAGGAATCTGAAAATTTTGCTGCCTATGTCAGCAATCATGCTTTAATTTAGGCCCTTTAAATGAAAACTCTACGTTTGATAGTTTTGTTGATTCAACATGTGTCAGCTGATGTGACGTAACTTCAGCTTACACATACCTAGGTATTAGCTTATAACTCGGAAAGTATATGACCCAGAGACTTGAAAATTTTGCTGCCAATGGCAGCAATTATGCTTTAAAATTTGAGCTAAAATGCATAGTCATACCTTCTTTCGTTCGGAAGATATGAGATGAGTAGCAATCTATAAATGGGCAAACCGTGTGTGGTTAGCACACAACCACGTCTCGTTTAGGTTTTATGTTATTTTTATTTAAAGCCAACAATGTTTTATGGTTTTGATGATTTATTTATTAAGTACCCACCTATGTTTTTTTTATTTACAGATGGAAAAAAAGTGAAAATGTTTAGAGCAATGACAACACTATTTCCTATAAAAGCTATAGTCATGAAGAAGAAACGGCAATGGAGACAGTCCCGGTTTGGACACAAAGGCTGATGCAATTTTTAAAAGTAAGTATATTATAGCTACAATTCTACAAATATTTGAAACTGTGTTGATTATCATTTCAGGAATAATGAAAAATTTTAACGTTAGCTTTATTGTTACCTTAGCTGTCAAAACCATATAAAACCAAACTACTTGGGTACATGTATTTAATATGTTTTTTTTTTTCAGTCTGCCGCCGAAATCCAGTCGCATTACCTAAAAAAGAAAAGTTTCGAGGGCTGAATGTTGGGCCCCAGCTGTTTGCCGTTTCTCCGGATGAAGACAAAATCTCTGAGTGCTTTCTGATATTTAATAACATTACAGCCTTTGACATTTTTTATAAATCATTTCATGCCTTGAAGGCTTAAGTAAAAATTTAAGTATATAATGGAAGTGGTGTTCTTATTATTAGTTAAAATCAATTAGAGGAGGGATATTAATATTTGTACTGAATGCAGTCAACTTGTTTACTTGTTTAACAACAACAGACTTAACAACAGACTTGTTTGTCAATCATTTTTGAGAAGCATTTATTAAACTTCATAAACAATTGTTTTTTTTTTGTTAGAGCTTCTATTCACCGAATATGCGATGTGTATAGGTACATATATATACTTGAAGCATGATTGTTAAGTATTAGTAGTAAGTAGTAACAGCTCTGTTAATTAGCTATTCTATTACACCACAAATTGCATTTGTCAAGTAGTTTGTATAGCTGTGGCTGTGAATTGTTTGTTACTTGTGCTAAGTGATTTAGTTGCGTGATCTAAAAGCTGCAATTCTGCACATCGAACGTTGATGCGACGCAGCGACAGATTGAGTGCGTAATTTAAGGAAATGTGCCATGCGTATGCTTTATACATTTCCTTGTACATATTAAAACTTGCACAGTCTCACGCCTTATCTGCTGCCACTTCGCGTCACATTCTTTATGTAGACAGAAGCCTTAATAACACGCCACTAAAATCATTAGCATGAGCCGCAAACTACTCACAGCCATAGCTAAACTACTTATCAGCTGCAGCTACGGTGGTGTAATGAAATAGCAAATAAACTTAGCTGCTACTACTAATACTAATAGTTCAGGCTTCAAAGTATATTAGCTGCCCCAGATAAAAATATTAGGTCTCGCAACTAAAACCCTTAGCACAGGTAACAAACACAATTCACAGTCACAACTAAACTACTTGTCAGCTGTAGCTACGGTGGTGTGATGGAATAGCAAATTAACTTAGCTGCTACTACTAATACTAATAGTTCATGCTTCAAAGTTTATTAGCTGCCCCAGATAAAAATATTAGGTCTCGCAACTAAAACCCTTAGCACAGGTAACAAACACAATTCACAGCCACAACTAAACTACTAGTCAGCTGTAGCTACGGTGGTGTGATGGCATAGCAAATTAACTTAGCTGCTACTACTAATACTAATAGTTCATGCTTCAAAGTTTATTAGCTGCCCCAGATAAAATTATTAAGTCTCGCAACTAAAACCCTTAGCACAGGTAACAAACACAATTCACAGTCACAACTAAATTACTTGTCAGCTGCAGCAAAGTCTTGTTAGTAGTTATCACTAATATTGTTAGCGACCACAGCTAAAAATAGATAAGATCGTTAGCTGCTATAGCAAATATTAGCAAATAATATTTGCAACTACTGCTAATTATTGTTAAGATTGTTAGCAACTACTGCTAAGTATTGTTAAGATTGTTAGCTGCAACAGCTAAATTCGTTCAGCTAAAAACAATTTGCTACGCTAACAAAAAACTTAGCTGTCCCTATAGTTTGAAAGGATTTTTGCTACTACAACTAAAATTTAGTAACAGCAGCTAATTTTTTTTTTCCGTGTATATAGGTACATAGTACATACATACAATACACATTTAATCGCAGAAGACGCGTGATGCCAACCATTTTACAGTCGCTTTTAATGCAGTATATACTTAATTTTGTCACGAGTAAAATAACTGAGACATCAGTATTAGGCACATTGCACATTTACTAAGAGGTCCGCTCCAAAAGAGAGCTTTCTATTTCGCACTTTTGAAAATTCGCAAATGGCATAGTTTGTGCCGGAAAGCAGACTCTAACATTATTATCAGAAGGAACACGGTTCGTCTGTTCAAAAATCTTAGAAATTACAGAAAAAGTCAACTCAAAATCAAATAATGTAGTTCTACCATCACGGAATTGCAGTATTCAAAAGGCAGTTTCAGAATATTCCTAATTTAGAAACGACTAAAGAGTATAAAATGACGTTGAAATTCGAGACTCGTTTGATTTTATTTTATTGAATCAGTATCGGTCATCTCATCTGTAACCGATACTTGTGGGACTTTTTGGCTGCGGTCCGAAAAATATTTGTGCCTACTTGCCTACCTACTGTGTACTTACTCGTGTTTTGTCTTTGAGAAAGTTACATCTTAGCTCAATGCATTTTGAGTAAAATTAATGCATAGCAAAACGATTAGGAAGACAGATTATAAAGACTAACCCCCTTAGCCCTTACTGATAAACGTTTTACAGAAAGGGGGTAAGTAAGTAAGTATAATGGAAAATAGCTGATCGGAAAGATCTCAATTCTTAACATAATGTTGCTGCCCCTCACTTAAATTCAGTACGCGCAGTTTTGCTAACGAATTTTGACCGAACAAAGTAGAGCATCAGGGACTATTAAAATAAAATAGCGCCTGCAATATCAACATACAACTTTATTTGTACAACTTCTAAATTGAAATTTGAGCAAAACCAGCCAAAGGGTTATACAGGGAGATACAGGGATACGCGAGGTCTCTGTTCGAAGCGAATAACTAGTTTATTTTAGTGATGCAATATCTACAAAAAACTTACAAAAAAGCATAAAGATTTAAAATATACTTGTAATTTCCGAACGATTTTCGAGATTAAGGCTCAGTCTTGACTAAGCAAACATTGATCGGCTGCCTGCTTGCCTCCAGTTAGCCAACATAATAAACATTATATGTACATATGTAAACATTATTATACCTGTATAGCTTCGGCGCATTCGGTTGGCAGCCGAATAGCAACAAAATTACGCGCGGAATTTGCCGGAGTAGGTTGCGAAGTAGGTACGTTCTCTATTCTGGCAAAATAATTTCCCTCGGTGCACTTATAGCACTGAGTTTGTCTTGTTTCCCAAGAGTTTGCCAAGGCGTCGCGGCTTTATTTGCTATCAGTACGCTGCTCACTCGACATTGAATTTGCCCGATTCGCGACTTAGAGTCCGTCGGTGGATAGTCAGCCACTCTCATTCGCCCAAGCTAACATTCCGTCATTGGCTTTAGTGTCGCCGGCGACAGTTGTCTATATGCAGCCAATTTGCTTAACCAGCCGTTCAATTAACAGCCTAGCCTTTTTACTAAACGGCACCGTTCAATTAGCGGCCTAAATGCCAGTCTCTCAATCAAACAGCTAGGTAAAATTACTTTGACCTACAACGTTAATTGCTTGCTAGGCGACACTGAAGCTAATGACGGTAAAAGCGTTAGTCGGGATGAAGCCAGAGAATATATGCATTGTTACTTCAATCCATTATTTCAATCATGAATATGTTCGCCTTTCATATCGGAGAATTAAATATTGGTTTCATTCAATCGAACTCGTACCAATTGATCTACCATTATTGAAGGCAAGGCTATAGTTTTAAATATCTTTGATGTAAAAATAGATTTGCATCAGCGGGGCTAAAGTGGAAAGTTCTGCTTTCCGTTTTGTCGTTTAATGAGGCATAGAGTTCTTAAAAAGTAGCCTATGTGCTAATCTAGGGTATTCACTATCTCCGTTCCCAATTTCGTAAAAATCTTTTGAATGTGAAGAAGTAACAAACTAACACACAAACTTTCGCAATCAAAGCTAGTAGTGTGATATGATAAATAACATACGATTCTGATTTTAATTTTTATTAATAAACACATCAGAATCCGGTTCATTTGCTTTTATTGATTAACGAAAATTATGTGATTGGGCCAACGAACTTTATGTTGGCTTTATGTAATTATATTTATTTTATTAACAAAAGCAAATATTTCAATAATAACGTGATAATAATTACGTGAATACCTATCCATACCTCATGTTCTTGGTTACTTAGATTAAATACAGAATACATAGATAACTTATTGTTCCCACAAGAAATATCGAAAACAAAATGGTACTAATAAAACATATTGTAACCACTTATTGCTAAAGCGGTTTCTTCCAAGTAGGAAACAAAATAAAACAAAAAAGGTACACACTGATTACTATTGATGAGTCCTCGCAAGCGCGGTACAGAAACGTGGAAATCGAGGTAGGAGCGCTCTGTAGGCCCTTTCAGCCGCTCCTACACCGCTCTCCTTTGACGCCTTACCTCCACGATTCTGTACCACGCAGACGAGAACGCATTTAACCGGTGCCATTATAATTATCTCGCCGGTGTAAATACTTGTTCTAGTTGTAATCAAAGTTAGGCTAGTAACTAGTGCTTGCCTGAACACGGTGGACCTACTCAGGGTCTGGTCGAGTGCCGCACCGGCCGGGTATGGAGTAATAACCATGTTACCCAACAACCTCAGCGTGAATAACTTACTCACTTAGTTAGCAAGTTCAGGTTCCATGAACTTGTACATTAACGAATTCAACATGTGTTTTGGCCGGGCGAGACGTAGACGTGAACGACCTACTTGACTTGAGCTTGATCAAAGTTGTTGCCTGGCTGTTCTGATAAACTACGGATATTGTAGCTGCTAGAATTTAAAATTAAAAGTCTTATGAAGAAAAAAAATTTAAAAAAAATGTAGGTACTCAAAAACACAGCTATAATCTAATTATTTTTTATCACCAATAAATACTCGTCAAGATTATCTTTATTATCCTTTTATTGCTAACTAGCTGCACCCCGCGGTTTCACCCGCGGTTAAAAAGTATCCTATGTGCTATTCTAGACTATAATCTATCTCCGTGCCAAATTTCATCCAGATCTGTTCAGCCGTTCTGGCGTGAAAGAGTAACAAACATCTATCCATCCATCCATTCTCACAAACTTTCGCGTTTATAATATTAGTAGGATTCTGGACTGAACAATAGAGAACTTTTTCATGTAGGTAGGCACCGCAAAAAAAAACAAAGTCACATGGGGCAAGCGACTAAAACTGGTCAAAGCTATACGCGAGTAAGATTGCCTGAACTCTCAACTACCGCCGAGATCTTAGCAGCTAGCACGGGGGCCTACCTACATGATGCTTACGTTTTGTTTTGGACGCTGCGCCACCATGGACCTTATTGCGCAGTGATACGACTCGCGGTCGCACAGCGTCGAAAACAAAACGTAACCATGGGAGGCGGGGAAACTTTAAAGTTTGAAAGTAACTCGACTAAAAAATTTAAGCTTAGCGCCTATAACTTCACAAACTTTGTATCAGAAGCATCCTGGGGGGCTATTCCTGTGCGTGAGATGAGATAAGATCTTATCTTGGTCACTGTCACGCCTATGACGTTTCAAACGAGAGCAACAAGGACGTAAAAAAGTGAGATGAAAATCTCAAATCTCCGAATAGGACCTCTGAAAGTCGATTGTTTTTATGCTATTTTATTATCAAACAAGTTGGTTAAATACTTAGTTTGGAATACTATGATATGTAACTACTACTAATACATATATGTAATTTAAAAAACTCTAGTAGTTTTCAGATAATTTCGTGCGATTGGACTTTTTAAAACTAACGTTGACGTGGCATAGTAACATAAAGTAACTGTAATGGAATGAGATTAAATTTGAGTTTCGCATTCATCTATTCATACATAATTCTAAATAAGGTGCTCTGGTTCTGGGTATAGGGTGTTGGTCTACCCGTCACAGTTAAAAAATTTTAGAACATAAGTTCGGAAAATTTTAAAGATAATCGAGTCTCCATACAAAACATAAACTAGTCACGTAATCAATTTTGAAGATTTTTTTTTCTTGAATTTTGCAAACTTGTTTTCTAACATTTATTTACTTTGACAGATAAAAGTTTTAGTCCACTCTTAAGTATTAATACACCCGAAACCGGCACGTTGTATAATACTGTATTTTAATAATATACTTCATTCATTTAGTACAATTAAAGCAGCTGGCAGTTTTAGAAAGTAGATAATCAGGGAGAAACGCAACAAGATTGGCGACAGGTCTAGAATAGAGGGCACTAGTACTTTTTCGCATTGACTTTTGCAGTAGAGTTACATAACGCATTGTGACATGGTCGTAGAAACAGATGATGCGCAGATGATGTCTTTACAATGTATAACACAGTGCAGAGTTCTTTTAAACCTCCGACGTAAAACAGAGCAGTGCTTTAAGTTAAACGTGTGTATCTATGGCATGGGAACTTCCAAACTAATCAACTAATTTTGATTTTTTTGTGTGAAAGGTGACTTATTATACTACTTAGTAAACCTTGTTAATTTTTAACAACCTCTTGGCAGGCAACTTCCCTGAATAACACATAACAACTTTTGTACTATGTCATTTGCTAAAAGAATTGTATGTTATTAAGGAGACTATTTGGGAACTACGTAAAATATTGAAGCAATAATTTATACGATGTTTCTATAATAGGAAAAAAAGACGAATAATTATCAAAAGGCAGTTTAGAACTAAAATTGTTAGAAACAACGTAGATGAGTCTGCAAGAGATTGTCAGCTATCCCTGTATAGACTACACAGGGTTTGAATTCAAACCAGTATAGTGCAACAAGCAATTTGCGCTTGAAGTAATTCAATTGACGGGTACTGCGACGTGACACGTAAAGTAGGAAACAGATCATAAACGAGACGCTCGAGTCAGTGACATTAGAATACAGCACAGATTATAAACATAGGGTGTATCTTTAAACGACAGACATAATCTAGGATATCATTGTACTCATCATTATGACCACCTTTATTAGGGGTCAACCCTGTTCCATACATTTTGTCGGCGATTAATGAACTTTTTGTATTTAACAACTGTTTTTTTTTTTAATTTTTAGGGTTGACCTCATTTTAAAACTTATTTAGAATGACGTACTTTCGTCTTTTCATATAAATTCTAACGTCAACTGCTGGTACTATTACAAAATAAAAAAACTTGTACTTATCATCAAGTAGGTGGTATAACTTTTACTATATGTGAGCGTCAACCGTAAATAAAATATGTCTTGTACATAACGTTGAGCATGATTGATTTTAACGGACTTCAAAAAAAGAGGAGGTTGAAGTTCGTCCATCTTGTGCTTTGTTTTTATATAACACGTTGAGTTGTAAGGCCCGTTTGTTTGTTCTGTAACAACAATCGTCAAGCCATGTCAGAGTTTCTAGGCCTTCCGGCGGCCTAGAAACATCTCTCTCTCTCTCTCTTTGACACCAGGGCGGCCTATAAAACGAACTTGATTTTTTCATTAAACTGATTTTTGCTTTACCCTATTTCATCGTGTGTAATATTCCATTTATAGTAGGTATAAGTTTTGAAAGCTGCATGAATTTTCCATCAAAATTCATCTACGGATAAATGTATTTTCGAATCCCTGCCACGTTTCACGCCAAACCCGGCCCGGTCACGTCACGTCACGTTCCGAACATGACAGTGCACCGGCGAGTGTCTATTTCTAAAAATA
Organism: Peribatodes rhomboidaria; assembly: GCA_911728515.1. Classification (NCBI taxonomy): domain Eukaryota; kingdom Metazoa; phylum Arthropoda; class Insecta; order Lepidoptera; family Geometridae; genus Peribatodes; species Peribatodes rhomboidaria. The sequence continues at coordinate 18,392,202 of OU452166.1, forward strand.
ACTGATATTTCTTATAGCACCTGCCATATTTATTATTCTACAGGATTTGAAATAGCTTTAATACTGGCAACCTAAGGCATTGAAGCAAAAAAAGAAACATCCGCTTTCATTGAACGACTTATCTATGATGAAACTGATACGAACAATAATGTGATGTGATTAAAAATTCAGTGATAGTTTTTTTTATGCCATAGATGGCAAACAATCTAACGGGTCGCCTGATGGTAAGCGATCACCTGTAATACAGTAGGCATCACAGATACATTACCGACCCTTATATAGGGACTCTACACAGCCCACACATAGACAGCCCTTTTGAAAAAACCCATGTTGCAGTTACTCGGAAGTACTGTAGGATCTCTAAGTATCGAATGAGCTCATTTCATAGATTGCAGATGAGTGGCTTATAAAATCACTTAAAGCGCATAGTCTGCCATTTCCACCGATCAAATGAGGATATAAGCTTTTTAGCGGCGGCGGCTAGAGAGATGATAGAACCTTTTTTTTTGTATGACTCTATGCTGTTGGCCACTGAGGCCTCGACAGCGTACCGGGCATTAGGCAAGCACAGATGGCGCAGGGCTTCAATCGATGATAGACCGCGATGCAGGCATCAGTTCGAACAATTCTTCAGAGCACTCCCCGCCGGAAATACGATAGAAAATACAAAGAGACCCAACGTCTCTGCGTACACTGAGCTGCTCTAGATGTTCAGAAAACTTTTATCTTCCTCTCACAGAATCTTGGAATCACGTTTTAACTAATAAAACTCTTTTATTTACAATAAAACTTACAGTCACAGAATACTTCCTAATAATGTCTATGCTTACAGTGTTAGTTAAAATGTTTAGTCTTTGTTACTTTCAATGAAGGTTCAAATGTCATGAAAAAAGACGAAAAGTTACAACTTAATAAGGAAACTAATGTTTTTTTATCTGTCGCGGTAGTCGATGAGTTTTCTAAAAGTTTTCCGCAACAGCGTGCGTCGCAACAACATCGTGTTGTCGCGACGGCGACATCGCGTCGCCAGCCTCGTCTTCTATAATTGTATTTTCAAATTAAATGCGCGACTTACACTTAATAAATTCCGGTATTATTTATCATGATTAAATTGGGGATGATTTTTTTTTCTTGCGCACCCACACCAAAATCTGTCGGAGGAAAAATGAGCTATTTTATTTCTATTTTCGTGTTAATTAATACTTCGCGCCGAAATAAATTCGGACTAGCTTACGTCGTTTGTAATATAATAGCGTATGTAAGCTGGTGTAATTTGCCGTGAGGGACACTTGGCTACAAATAAAAAGAAAAGCTCTCTCAATTATGACTGCTCTAGTTATGGATCAGTTTTCAGTTGTTTTGTGAACGTAACACTTTGTTGCTTTGGAAAGTGATCATAATAAATGCGAATGCGTTTGTTTGTTTGTCACGCTTTCACGCCTTAAATACTCAACTGATCGTCATGAAGTTTTGCATACACGTTGTCGGAGGTAAAGAGAAGGACATGGTTACTTTTTAGCAGGACCGCGAGGCGCTGCTTCTTTATCAAAAACTGCATGTTCTTCTTCTAAGCAACTAACAAATTATCAAGCAATAGTTTTGCTTTTTGGGTAGATTGTATGTATTTTTCTTTACATACAAAGTTCACCGACACTTAAAAATATGAAAAGAATGTTTAACCGAATGTGCTTGACCACGATTCCATAAGTTTAAAGTCAACAACAGATAGTTAAATAAATAATTGCTATTTATTTTAGTGTACAATATTATTTTATACTTAATGATTCTATTTTATTTTGAGTATAGGGCTACGGTTGATTGAAATTACCCAATGTCCAGCTCTAGTGCAGTAAGAAACATACATTACATAAAAGTAAAATTAAAGTTGGTCCCACTCTAGTGCAGTTGGACTACGGCGAAAAATATTACCCTTTGACACCCTCCAGGACATCAAAGTAGTGGGATCATGGGTATTATCACTCCAACATAGGGTACAAAAATTGTTAAATTGAAAGTTAATTAAGTGCCGAGATATATTTTCCGTAATTAGGTTACTATTACATTTCAAAACCTACAGAGGCGTTACAGCACGGATCATTTCGCATAATGCTTATTTAGCAAAACGTCACTATGGCTGATACCGTGAAACCGTCATAAACTCGTCATCATTTCATTCAGCATCATACCAAAAGTCTTAAAAAACTGTAGTAGCCTTGTAAAGTAATTTAGACAGGAATCCGCTGGCACTCTCTCTATAGGTATGTACAGTAGATGTGACGACAGTCAATCGGCAGCCGCGGTGGCGCGTGTCGTGCCATTGTTTCCTATACTAAAATAATAAGTGGATATTGCATTCTAGTTAACTGACAAACGGATACTTATTTTCTATTAACGGACGCAATGGCCGGCCGTGGCACATCGAAGGCCGTGAAGTACGTGTCATTCCGTTCATCAAACTGGGATACAGTTTCCGCATGTTTCACGAAAATGTGTTTAGTATTTTAATGAAGACACGTGAAGAATTGTATTGTTTGCTTGTTACAGTGGAGACGGAGATTACACCCCCACGAATTATAACACCATGGGGAACAACGTCAAGTGAGTACCATTTTATTACCTATTCTTGCCTTTTTTTAAATAATAAAGTCGTCCTCTGCCCTGACTTGCAGCGCCCGACAGGGCCTGTTGTGACTTTTGTGCGTTATTGTTTAAGACCTATCCACACTATACGGTTACGCGCTAAAAATCTGAATTTGAATCTAACTTTAATGCAACATGGGGCACTTCAAGGGGAATCTGATTTTACAGGCACCCAATGGCAATGGTGGTTTATTACCATCAGACGGGCCGTCTGCTTGCTTGCCAGTTATGGAATTCGTTTCACTACATCTTGAAACTATTCTCAGTTTTCTTATTTGTTTTATTTTGGAAGTAATACTACTATTATTTTCAAGTGATTAAGGTTGACCAAGTTAATTAATGGCATTCAATTAAAATCATAATTTTTTTCAAGAAATATGTTTGGTTTTACACGACTGTCCATGTAGGGGGGTTTTAGAATGTATGTAATTTTGTATATTATATGTGTTCTTATAAATGATAGGTTTTAATGTCCTATGTCCTAGATTTAGAAGTGCTACGGTTTCGATTTCAATTTACGGTCTTTTTTATTTATTCCTTTTAACAATATTCTCGTTGACAACTTTTTTTTTGTTACTTTTAGGGTCACTTGCAATAAAAAATACTTACTCTACTACTACTGTTAGTACTCTTAAATTGTTGCACTACTGTTTAGTATTCTGTACTAAAATGTTATAAATATTGATTCTAATATTGTATTAGCTAAAAGCTGATTTCTTACGCTTGGTGGCGCAAGACGACTTATCAGTTTAACCTTTGATGAGTAATTAACTCCGTGTTAAGAAGATACCGCGAGCTTTTGCAAGTGGGCCTAAATCATAGCCTCCAGGAAGCCTCCGTCAGTGCTCTAGATGTATAGACTAAACTTACATGACACTAAACAGCTCGAATCATGGTAGCGCTAATCTATAGCGGCATTTTCAAATCTAGAGTGAACTTCCTTCTAAATTCACTTGCCTTATTTTCGATCACACCTCAATAAACTTTTTATAGCCCCGGAATAGTTATAAAGTGTTTTGTCCTTTTCAATCGAGTTCTAAAATTTAAAAGAAAGAATAAGACTAAGCACTGCATAATTATTCCGAGGCAATACAACGTTTATTGCTAAGGGGGCTAGTGGTGTCTTTCCACATTTGCCGCCAGTACGCTATTCAAATTTTTTTGGTTATTTTGTTTAATTTGCCGCCCTAGGCTCCAGTCTACTTAACCTGCTACTGGGTGTGACTGGCCCACACCATTCGATACTTAAAAAAAGGTTGTAAATATACTCTCGGTCACTCAACACAAGGCTCAAAGTAGGTAAAACCAGTTCCGTTAATAGCAACGCCATCATCGCTTCGTGAGGAAGATACCTATTTAGTAATAATTTTCCTCAACTAAATTAAAACATTAGGTAGTATTGTGAATTGTGCTATTATTAGAAATCGGATACTCGGATAGTGGATTACATACATAATTGTTTGCTGGAAGTTGATTTTTTTTTTCCAAAGCTTAGAAAATGTGATAGCTGTTTCTAATTTTCCTAGATTTCCCAAATTTTTTGTGCGTTTTACTTTATTCAAAAGCCTTTGGATTTTTTAGTAATTTTTAACTTACCCAATTTATTTGTAAAATAGATATACTTATTGCAAAAAAAAAATTAAGGGTTCAAAATACCTACAAATAATGATTGCAAAAAAACTGTGACATTTGAATTCGAACGTGTGTGCTGTGTTTACCTTTGTCTTTAATTTCGTTACCATGTTACTTACATTAAACTATTACAATTTAAATTAGCGGCCTAATTTAATGAGACTTTGTATAAGTGAGATGATAATTCATCACCGTTATCATTTATTGCTAACCTAATCCTGCTCTACCGTTTCTGCTAAATCATTTTGTGTCAGCCTCTTCTTCAGCACGCCAACTAATCCAGTACGATGAGGAAAATTATTTACAAAAAGCATTGATTGTATAGAAGGCAAATCAATGGTAAATCACGTTATTATCATTTATTCTGTGCTCGTGCTAAATAATTTATTTTTGAACGAGTTCATTTTTGAAGCGACGTGTCTGCTCAAAGGCGTTCCTTCAACCTTCACGAGTAAACTCGGAACTAATTAAGTAAGACTATATACGTTATTTGTAGACTATAATTATAAGTATGTTACTAAAAAACGTTATAACACAGCCATCTGCCGCAATACAAAGTTTGCCATCATTAAGAAACTCGTTTGATTTCTTGCTTTTACAAGGATAACGACACGTCACATATATAACACACCTATATGTCGCAGTCAACTTGCTTAATCAGCCGTTCTATTAACAGCCTAGCCATTTTACTAAATGGCGCCGTTCAACTAGCTTCCTGAATGATATTCAGCTAATCCAACATTGAATAAAACATTTAATAAACTGAATAAAACAACATAACGTCTAAAACAACATTAAATAAACTGGCTGGCTTATGCTTAGGCCATTCATAGAATAGGGTAACCGAAGAAATGTATTTTGAATTAATTATGATAAAGATTGGTTAAACGAACCGCCGCCATTCTGATAGACATGACATTCTAATAACCTAAAACCTCTACTGCCCGATTTCTTTATCAGGGCAAATCCGACTTGGCTAGGCAAGTAGTCAACGTTGTCTAACCGTTTCATTGAATGGCTGAATATCATCAGGAAGCTATTTAAATGGCACCGTTCAGTAAAAAGGCTCGGCTGTTATTTGAACGACGAATTAAATTTGTTGGCTGTATATAAATACTCGTATATATATCCTAACTTAGGTGGCAAACGTTCCCCATACGTATCAAAGCGCTTCGATTCCAAATACCTAGGTTTTTATAGGCACTCTCACTACGCACAGCGAGAAACAATGTTCTTCAAAATAGGTAATATGTACCTATATTTTTATCGTCATTATGTAACATTAGACAGGACAAAGGGTCATGAAAACGTCATTGATTTAAAAATCTAAAAACCTTGTGGAACTGACTTGACCGTGCCTCGGTCTCTGACCGATTTGCCCACTTGTGGTTGGCTGTAGAACTTGTAGATCTCTTTAATCAACAACATGGCGAATCGGACAAGGTAAACATCAAGGCTTCTATTCTTGCACGTGAGATATTCTCTGGCCATTGTCTCTCTCATTTGAAAAGTCATAGGAGTGAGAGTGACCAACATAACATCTCACGCGTAAGAATAAGGGGCCATGAATCTTCTCCGGCATGTTAACCAGTATTATGAGAAAACTAAACACAACTTGCGTCACACCTCGCCTCCAGCGAGGTATTTTTCCTCGAATAAAAGAAATATATGAGCCAATTTCCCCGCAAGGACAATTAATAAATATTTATCAGTTATTTAAATGGCGCTCGCGAAAACATGATTTTCTCGTTACGACTCCCCGATTGGCACTACTTGGGTAATAGAGCGGGAGCGTGACGCTTTTAGCGGCCACGAGGAAGTACGCGAGGTGGTAATTTAAAATAAGAACGAGGGTAGGCACCTAGGAGTGACGTCAAATGTTTACTGAACTTTCTCAAGACTAGGTTAAAGAAGACAGATTGTAACTCGCTCTAGGCGAGCTCTAGAGATAGAGGAGGTTCGTATTTAATAGATATCTTTTCAGTCCTGTGAAAAGAAGACCAACATTTTGTTTGCACTTACCTTTTACGCGTAACTTATAAAAGCTTCAAAGACTGAAGCAGTTTTTTTTTTCTTTAAAAACTAAGAAAATACAAAACAAACTTACCTAAACTAGACCTAACTTAAAATGGAAATAAAAAGTCTAACATAAGCAGATAGACTTCGCTTAAAGTAAGTATCCTGAGTACGGCGGTCCTTTCTCAATAGGCTTTAAATTTTAAATACAATCATGTAGGTAGATGTATATAGGTATACATAAGTTTTACATTTCGTTGTATAATGCAAGATGGTTAGATACTTAACGTCGATATTTATTACGGTTGACCCTTTCTCAGAAAACATGTCGCGCATAATGTAGATAAGTTTACGCAGTGAATATTCAAAATAAGAATATTCGGCAGCGCAATATTTTATATGCGCCCAAAAGTGCGCATTTTGTTTTATTTTTCCGAGAATTCTTCTTCCGAAGGTCGCAGGTCAATCGCAGCCTGCGAGCCTGTATACGGACTTTTATGAAGCCAGTAAAAAATGCTGACCGCAACCAATCATGTTCATTATGTTTAATGAAGTTAAAAAAAGGATCTACATCGTTGGATTATTTGAGATTAACCACTTACGCAGAGATGGGCAAATTATATTTAAAAGTACACACTAAGATCCACTTGCCGAAGATATGGAATTAAATTTAATAACGCAGGGTTGATTAACTCAAAGTTAAAATCTAATAGCAAGATGATTTAACAGTTCAACCTCTGATGTGCAGATAACTCCGAGTTACAAAGATAGGTAGCCCGAGCTTCTGAAAATGGCCCTTGTCTTGTAACTAACTTTAGGCTGAGTAGTAAAAGCGTATGAGGACTGCTATCAGTCTAAACCAGTTTGACTAAGGCCAACTACGAAATCTTGGAAATGATGAATATTCAGAATGATGAAAATACTTTAATATATTTTCGAATTTGTTAATGCCAAGCTCATAGCTCTATTCTATTAGTGCTATTTTGGGGGAATCATTTACAAGCCGATCACCTTTCTTAAGCTATTTTCTATAGCCACTAAAGCTTCAGTTATCAGTTTATAAGTATCACAAAACAAACGTGACCTACCACTAACTTTAGCCAGAAAAGTTGTACCGAAGCGACGTTTAGTTCCGTTGTCCGATGCACAATCTGTAATCGTGTGACGCAAAAGTCGTGATGCGCCATCGACTAAGGAAACAAACGTATTTTATACACAAAAAAACAGTTTACCTTGACAGAGTCACCAATGTTTCACCTCGAGCTGCGTGCGCTTTGCATACCACAACGGTTCGGCATATTTTAGCATAATCATGTCATCAGCTTTTTATTGTGAGTGGATTTGACTAATGTCATGGTTTAATGAACTCTTGAACTCGTTGGGGCAGCTTAGAAGCTTATAACGGAGTGTCTATGGCCTATGCGATCCTGGGCGACTAGGGCTACCAACCTGCAACTTGCAAGCTAAGGTCGTCTTTATCGTCTTTTAAAAATAAGCCGTACTCATCATTTTTATTCACATTTATTCGTAATACGAGGACTGATTAGAAAAATTAGGTCAATGTTATGTTAAGGATGAATTCTAAAATGACCATTTGGTTTTTTTTTTGCGCGCGTGTGATCTGAATACATACGATTACGCATTGTATTTGGTTTACAAAACATTGGAGCTCGTCGTGATCAGCATTTAGTGGATTGAGTACCTACTGTTGGTTTGCGATGCATTACAGTTGTGTGAAGTTGGCTCGATGCTCCTAATCTGGTAGCGAAGTGTGTGAACGTGTGGATTGTAGATATTTCCGTTCGAGGAGAACTTGCGAACCGCTGTTGATTCGATATTAATAATAATAATAAATTCAGGACACTTTCACACACGGTCGCCTGACCCCAAACTAAGCAATACTTAGATATTTTTAAATACATACTTAAATATATATTAACACCCAGACATAGGACAAACACTAATGTTCATCACATGAATGTTTGCCTTAGGTGCGAATCGAACCCACGCCCCCACGCTCAGAAGGCAGGTTCACTACCAACTGAGCCACCGAGGCAGTCAAAATGTGTAAACGGGTTTTTAGTCATCTTATTTTTGACTTTGATGGGTTTGGTTAGTGTTATCAAAAAGTTATTTGTATTTGTAATGGTACAATCAGGGTGTGTAGTAGCCCTACCGGAGCCGGTCCTGCCGCGGCCGCGCCGCGACCGTTACCTACACCACACGAGCACGCCGAACTCCTTTGTTACAAACGCTTGTGTGTCCTTTAGTAGAAAGTGGTTTACTATTGTGCGTCTTGGATCACTTCCAACCATTGTCCGTATCGCGAAAGCGCAGTCTTCATTGAACTGCAATTGAAAGTCTGAAAACCGTAACGCGAGTACATATTTAAATGAAAGTAAGAGTTACCTTAATTCACCTTGACTGAAGCCTGGTTTGGCGACCATTGTAGGCAATCGAAATGGTTTGTTGACCTCGCTAGAGACAATGAACTTGGATCAACGAAACCGGTATCCGAGTGACAGAAAAAATTATAGCGACCCAAAGATCTTAAAGTAAGGATATGCCCATCTGCAGGGTTAGCAGGGACCGCAGACAAATTGACTTTTTTTCACCGTTTTTATCCGCGCTTAGATATGACAAAGCTAGAGTACGGATATAATAAATAAATAATTCGGGGCATTTTGACACACGGTCGCCTGACCCTAAACTTGTAAAAGCAAAGCTTGTACTATGGCTGCCAGAGACTGCTTTCCTACTAATATTATAAACGCGAAAGTTTGTAAAAATGGATGGATGGATGTATGTTTGTTACTCTTTTACGCCAGAACGGGTGAACAGATCTGGATGAAATTTGGCAGAGAGATAGATCATGGTCTAGAATAGCACATAGGTTACTTTTTAACCGCGGGTGAAACCGCGGGGCGCAGCTAGTATATACATAAATGTTTTTAAACGCATACATAAATAGATATTAACACCCAGACATAGAACAAACACAAATGTTCATCACATAAATGTTTGCCCTAGGTGGGAATTGAACCCACGTCCCTAAGTTCAGCAAGCAGGTTCACTGAGGCAGTCAAAATGTTTGTATTAATGTTTGTAACGTTTGTATGTTTGTCTGATATCTCTCTCTCTCGCTGGAAGTCTGTATCTGTGTTGGACGTTGTCTTGTTTACGTTCTAATATGTCTAGTAGAAGATTGGAAGTGTTTTTAAAAACAATTTTATCGACACCTGGCAATTCAAATACACTTCAAACTTAATTCAATAATTTCATTTCATTATTTTCAGCAACTATGATCACATGCCAACAAAATCAGCGTGCTACTGCATTCACGCAGATATCGAATAGACTTTTTCAATACGCTTTGCTCGAGAAATGTTCTTTGTGTGGTCCTGTCATTGTTTCAAAGTTACAAAGCACATTTTTCTATTTCCAGTTTTCCTTTATTGTATTTTTCAATTTTCTCGCAAACGTATTGAAAAACGTCGTGTGTTACACGAGTGGAAAGTTTTTTGTGTTAGTTGTTTTAACTTTGGTCAGCCCTCTCTTGCTACTCGATCTAAAATTGTCCACTTTTTACAAAGGTACTTTCCACGGTTGTATCACGACGTAGTTTTGCTGTCATTGCGCTCGGAGTTGTCCCATTGAAAAAGTTCCCTCGGCCCGGTCCTTACAAAGTAGCACATAAGTCGATGTACCAGCCCGAGATTGTCGTTACATAATTATAACTACTTCGGTAATGGCGGGAACTGGTTCCTGGGACGCGTAATAATTACCCGGCACTTAGGACATTACAGACCATCTGGCCAGGACACCTAATTGCTTGTAATTCCGGAAAAGGATCATTTTTCAAAGTTGTTTTGAAATTATTATAGAATCCGGTAATCCGTTTTACCACGTCTTCGATTTTCTCTTGTACTAGCTGCGCCGTCGTTACTATTTAATGTGTTTATTCAGGACATAAACTATCTCCGTTTCGAATTTTATTCAAATCCGTTGATCCGTTTAAGCGCGAAGAAGTAACAAACAAAACAAACCGTTGCATTTATAATGAAAGTTTTAAGATTTTATTTCTATTCCATTTCACAAATTTAGGATCAAAAGACTTTTATTAACTTAAATATTAAAATTAGCACAAACACCAGTGACAGTGTTGATACAATCCTAACTGTACATAACAATGGGTTATATATTCCGTTTACTCCTTCAAAACATCTATAAAAATCATAATCCAATACAAATAGTAATAAACATGAGCTATATTGATAATACGATTATTAAATCATAAAACATAACATTGTACATATTTATAACACATTAATATTTGTATATATCTATTTCTACTTAAACACATCCAAGATACTCGTACATAAAAACTGAAATATAATTTTACTCATTTTACTTGCAGTTCAGGTTTTTTTGCAGTTGTAGCTGTTGATAGGTCAGTGTTAGGCGCGTCCAGATCTCACGCCACATGGTGTAGGTTCAAGTCATTTCAATGAGCTTAGCTGATGATGAAGAAAAACCGCTGTTATCAAGTAAAGCTACTGCAAATATAGCTTCGGGTTCCCATTTCAGACTCGAAAGGACTACATATAAAAAAAAAACGGATAACGGATTTATATTTTATACGTAGAAACTTATACATAATACATTTTAACATTCACTAAATAAACTTCAATACCTTAATCTTAGCCTATAACATCCTAATTATAAAGTAAATTATTTTTATAAATGCGAACACTGCTGTTCGTTTGTTTGTTCCACTTTCACGCCTTAACTACTCAACCGATTATCATGAAACTACACGTTGGCAGGAGTGAAGGAGATGGGGTACTTTCCGCGGGAAATACCGCGAAGCTAGCTTTCAATAATGTTTAAACGAGCCGGTAATAAGGTAGGTGAAGATGCAGCCATATTTAATACTAATAGGTACAGTAATTATTACCAGGAAATATTATGATATACATCTTTAGCAGCTTTTTTATAAACCCACAAAACCTGCAGATTTTCCATTACCGTATTTTTTTCTCGATCCGGTGCTCTATTTTCCTCATTCCCAATAGGCTGTATACCTATACTATACAGTTGGTTTAAAACAGACAATCACACAATTACGCTACCTAATTTTTCTCGCGACTAAGTGTTTCATTTCCCTAAGTGATTTCCTCGTAGTTAAGTGGCTTGGATCGCTCAGGCCCACTTGCAGAAGACACGGTGTTAAATTCTTAAACGCAGGGTAAATTAACTCAGAGGTAAAATAAAATAAATGTCACCCTAATATTGTGTATGCTCAAGATTAGCTCCTAACTCGATGTCGCAAGACGGTTTGTCAGTTAAACTTCTGATGAGCAATTAACTGCGACTTGAAAAGATAAACCGAGCTTCTACAAGTGGCTTTTAGTTGACGGTTTTTTCCCGACTGCCTTAAAAGAGGGTAATCTTCGTGTTAATGCAAGTACTCGTAAATATGTTAATATATTATTTTTTGACCTCCTACGGCCAAAAGACTTGTTAGATTCTGGATTGCTAGTTGTTGATTATTTAGATTAGTTGCATATACTTATCAGTCATCGGATTTGGTATTAGTTTATAGAAAAATATTTGAGAAACTAATAGACAGTATTGTCGTAGCAAGGTCAAGGTCAAACGCTTTGTGTCAAATTCCAAAATGAAGCTGGCGAAGCGAGCCTAAAGTTAATTCAGTTGTAAAAAAGTAACCTATTTCTCTCGGATGTGATTCTAAATAAAAACTAAAATGAAATAAGGCCACTGACAGAAAATACCTCTACTGCGCTACATATTGGGAAAATGGATCGTGGCTCCAAAATATCACACGAACCAAATCGTCAGAAATAAATGACCCACTGTTTGGTAGATATACCTTCTGATTTAGGCACATGTCGACTGAACTTTAACTGGGCGGTTATATTTTTTACTGTCCATTGTTAACATTCAACGTATTGAAGAGCTGTCAAAAACAGTCAGTTAAAAATTTAATCGTTTTAAGTTTTAGTGAACTTTGTCCTTAATAGATTAGTTAGAACGTACGGTTTCTAACTAACAATTTTGTAAACGATTTTATGGAACGATTTTTCATGCCTATGATGGCAAACAAGCTAACGGGCCGCCTGATGGTAAGCGATCAGCGTTGCCTATAATACCAGGGGCATCATAGATACGTTGCTGACCTTTAAGGACTCTATAGACAGCCCTTTTGAAGAACCCCATGTTGTAGTTACTAGGAAATACTGCAGATTACTGCTCATTATTCGTTATGTGTTATGCCCTCATAATGTGAGTCAATTAGCTTCACTCGTGTGTTTCTTCATTTGTTTTAATTATTTCTTGTTTCTCAATTTGTTTTAATTATTTGTTGTTTCTCAATTGGGTCTAAACTGATTCTTAGGAAACTTTAAACATACATTTAGTTCTAGTAAATGAAAACTTAAAAGTTTAAAACTTAAAAGTTTTTTAAGATCCGTTTCACTTCTATTTTCACAAAAATATGTTGCATAATTTGAACTTTTAATCGATCGGCCGTGGCCAAGAAGGAGGAAGATAAGTCGTAAACTAAGTAACATGAGCCAATACCGTGTTGCGATGCTCGAGGTGGTTAGGGTCTGGCTACACAATGTGTAGGCTGCGACGACACGGGTACACGCGCGGCGGCGCGGCGCGGCGTCTTTTCAATGATTCAATAGACCACTTTTTTCAATTAAAAAGCAATACGTCTTAAATGTGTACTCTATACTTTATTAACTGTAGCATGGTGCGGCTGACAGCCGCTTTCATTTATTTAACCTGCGTTAAATGCTTATTTTCGACAGTCATTGGCGGTTACGTATTTTACTGTTGTGATACTATGGTGGTATTGGTTGCTGTAATCTTAAGGCATGATACGTAAATCGCTGCAACTTTCAAGGGTGAAAAAACTGATTTTTCTAATGTCACCTGTACCATCCTACGATAAAAACAGTATACCAGTTCATCACCCGTCCGTAAGTTTTGTTTGCGTTTGGCACAGGATGCACCGCATTCAATCGTGTGGACATACTCACACTACATTTTTACATATCCAGAAGGACGCAGAGGCACCGCGCCCCTGCGCTGTAATGTTGCAATGTTACCGTGTCGTTTAGCCGGACCTCTACTCACTGGGAAGTTTCTAGAGGTCATCGTTTTTACGGCTAACCTCAAGGCTTTGGTAAAAAAGTGAAGTTTTTCGTGTTCAATACGATAACAAATGTATTGATTGAGCCTTTGAAGAGGATTTAATAAATAAATACCTTTAAATGTATAATCACCCGGAAACAATTTAAATTTTGTGAGCTAGCTGATTGTTTTGATTTTAGTTTTTATTTTTTTTACAACCTTTTTTTAATTAAAACATACAAAATAATGCGATTGTTAACGAAGTTATCATGACTAATAATAATCGGAAATTTACCCTGAAGGACGGTACGGTCGACATTTGTCAGGCATGCCATCGTCCCGGAGAGTCACTCAGGCATATTATTTCCGGTTGTTCGCATCTTGCTAACGGTGAGTACTTGCACAGCTAAGTAGCCAGGATCATCCAACCAGCAAGTTGCCCTTTAGTACGGCTTGTCGGGTGCCGTACTATAAGTATGCACCAGCGCCTGTTCTCGAGAATTGCCGTGTTTTGCTCTACTGGGACCGCTCTATCATCATGGACAAGACTATTATTGCCAATAAGCCTGATATCGTGCTGGTCAACTGGTCCCAGCGCTGAGCAGTGCTCGTTGACATCACTATCTTACATGACGAGAACCTCGTGAAGGCTGAGAAGGACAAACTTAGCAAGAACCTTGGCTTGGTTTACGAGGTAAGCGCCATGTGGGATGTAGACTCGAAGATCATTGTCCTCATAGTCGTCAAAGAAAAAGATCTCATAGCGAAGAACCTGGTAAAGCTGGTTGTCTACAAAGTGTTGTACGTAATATGCAGCAAACGTTTGAAACATGTTATTAAAATGCACCTCATTGCATAAGTTGTGTGGTTTCTGAGCTCTTCAATTTAGTGCTAACGACACTGGGTTTTCCCGTTTTAAAAGATAAGATTAATAATACCTATGAGAAGAAACTTTTTGCAGCTTCACTTTGAAGGAGTCTTTAAAGTAAACAAATTCTAAGTTAAAATTAAAGGCAACGGAGTTTTATTATTCAAAAATGTCAGTAAATTATTAAAGACTAGCTGTTTTGCCCGCGGCTTCGCTCACGTTTTAATGCCTATGTCAATCGGGACTAATGTAGCTAGTTTTTGGATTAAATCTTTATAAACATACATACAAATCTTTCCTCTTAATAATATTAGTAAAGACTAATATTGAACAACTGTTTAAAATCAATCTCGAAATGTTAACTATATTATCTTAATACTATGTAGTTCTTCTGCCCGCGTCTTCGCTCGCATGTACCGTTTGCTCGCCCGAATGTAGCGTTGTAGTAGTGAAATAAAATTTATTTGAATTTTTTCAGTATTTTTTTTTCTTACTAGCTGCGTCCTGCGGTTTCACCCGCGTTTAAAAAGTATCCTATGTGCTGTTCTAGACTATAATCTATCTTTGTGCCTAATTTCATCCAGATCTGTTCAGCCGTTCTGGCGTGAAAGAGTAACAAACATCCATCCATCCGTCCATCCATCCATACATACAAACTTTCGCGTTTATAATATTAGTAGGATATATAAATTACGTGTCACGTTGTTTGTCCGCTATAGACTCCTAAACTACTTAACCGATTTCAATCAAATTTGCACACCGTGTGCAGTTCGATCTAACTTAACCGATAGGATAGCTCACATATATATATTTATGTGACAGCTAGTAGAGTTATAAAAATGGTGTCCATTTGGAATACTAAATTTAATAAATATAATTATAAAAGAAATGCTATTGATAAAATTAAATTAAGTCCTATTAAGCAAACTATTAGCGGCTGACTGTTGGCTTAAATAGTGCAAAGCCTTAAATTTGATAAAATATCGTTTGTTTATCGTAACAGAGTAGGTAATTTCTTTTTTTATTTATTAATTAAATGACGTTCTTACTTCATTTAATTAAATTGATATGCAAATGCAAGGGGACAACACTGACTCATTTTTTTAATCAACAAGCATTCTCTTATTTATTGCTTTCCGTCATTGTTTGCGTCGCTAGAAAAAATAATTAATTTAAACGATGCTGTAAAAAGTTAAACAATGTAAGTAGGCATTACTGCATTAATGTCATACTTATGGTCCTGTAAATAGTGAGTTAAATCAAATTAGAGAGACCATACTTACTGAGTTATGTTAAGTACGCTTATTATTTTACGGTGCACACAAGACAATGCTTCGTGTAATTTTCTTATTGCGTTATTGTACGGATTTCTCATTGCGTGTAGGTAATTTTCGCTGCAACATCGTTCAAATACACCATTGTTCGCTATTATGTAGCTGCAAGCTATGTGCAAGATAAATCTGAATGATAATCATGTAATTTATTAAATAAATTGACCATTTACGTTACTAAATATTTTTGCTGGCTAACGTCATCGTGACGTATGATAACAACATCGTTCGTCATCGGGAATCCTTCTGAATAACTGTGTAGTTTCTAGTTAATGTTTTATTTATTAATTCCTTTAATAAAATATTTTAAAATAACGTTAGTATGTTATATTAAATTTATTTTGCTTATTTGACCTATTTACCTACTAATTACAATTTCTTAGTAAATTTATCTACAGTGAAAATAATTTAGTAAGTACCTAGTCATGATGTGCCTATAGAAGTAATATTGTAGGTAATCTTATTAATGATCTTCTACATTGTACAATTTGCAATATGCTAACTTAGCATGGCTGAGCCCGTGCATACACTTCCCAAGTGTACGCTAGCTCACCTAGCATACAGCAAATTGGATAAACCAGAATTCAGATAGTGTACTGGTTTAATCGGGGGATGATTGCATTTCTCCCATTTAGGCTAACATCATCAGCATTGGCCTAGCATCTACAAGAGATGCTTATTATTGTTCAGACCGATGGTGTCGCCGGCTGCAAACATTTATTTTTAGGTATTATAATAAAAAAAAAAAATTATTATAAAGCTATTTCTCAACAACACTTCAAGGCTAGAGTGAATAAGTACCTAGATCGTCGTGCTGCATCTTAAACCACAACGTCGCTTAACATCAGGCAAGTAGGTGGGCAAACGCAGACCTATTCTACATTTAAAACCAACCAAAATAAGTGTATTGAAATAAAACAAATTATAAGAGTCTGTCTTGCTGACCTTAGCACAAAATTCACGATTGTTACGGTAGCCATGGTCATAATTTGCATATGAATGGATACGACTTATTTATCAAAAATTACACAACCCTAATATTTTGTAGGTATACCTACTTACTTCTTTACATTAGTGTCGCAGTGAATGCTACCGTTGTCTTTCTAATAATTTTAAAAAGAACCAGGTTTTTAGGATCCAGATTTTGAGGTCATCTCTTTGAATTCTAAATTAGCATTTAATTTTAGAAAACAATCACCTTTACCGGTCAAAATTTTATTAAATATCGGTGTAGGTGTTCTTACTTTTATAATAGGTTAATAGTACGTATATACACTTGCTTCTCTACGTGTTAATTTTAAACTGTTTCTATTTTTTTTTAATGAAGCGGTGAGTAAACATTTTGAAAATTTACGTTTTTTGCTCAATAAAGCTTTTACTCGTATTTAAAAACGTAGCTGGGTACAGAATAGATAAGAAGATCAAGTATAAAAAGGGGAACTGACAAAACAATTAGTAGAGCATTTGGAAGTCATCCAAGCCAATACGATAGTGAATCGCTGTAACAAATTGATACAATGTTAGTATTTGATTTGGCTGTCGGCTTTCATTGTCAAGGTTACATTAGATGTAGGTCGGTCGTGGTTAGAACTAAGATGTATTAAAGTAACTAGTACGTAATACAAAATAAAAAATTAAAGAATCTGTTAAAAATGTATCAAACTTTCGTAAATTTGGTATTAGACCATTTGGTGTTTGTACATAGATAGATTAGCAAAAAAAAAAAAAGATTAGCAAAATTTTGTAACCTACCTTTTGTATAAGAATTTTATGATTTGTTTCTTTTCGCCGGCGGGGGGTATTGCTATTCCAAAACACAGGTTAATTCCTAGTTTGGATAGTAATGCTTCTCAACACTGACCTACAACATTTTAGGAATAAGTATCATTTGTTAATTTATTGTTAGGTGACGTTTGTTACTAGTAAACTTTCATTTCTTTCATTTCATTACATTCTTGGGGTTTTTTTTTTAAAGAATTACTGATTAACCTTCGATCATATAAAAATAAGATCCTTTTAATTATTTCGATGTAAGTAACTGATTTAAACCAAACAATACACTACTAAACTACTTGCAACTATTATTTTTGTTCATTAATATTATTCCTAAACAAAATTTCCCAAAAAAATCATGTGTTTGAGTTAAAATTAAGAACCTACTACTTAAATTACTACTGTTTAGACTTATATAGACCATAGTCTAGTCAATAGTTACAGACTTATCACCTTTTTGATACAGCAGGCAATGCTCAGGTTTACAGTATATTTTTCTTTTCAAATCGTGCTACAAAATAGTATAGTAAAATGTATTTACTTAAGGGTATTGTTATGCCTATCTTGGCTAACAGCTTTTCAAACACGAGTTTTATGAATTCAAAAAAAAATCGAGACTCTATACGAAATAACTAGTCACCTAATAAGTTTAGTCTGGCGAGTCGTTTTTTTTTCTTGTTCAATTTAGTATCTTACCCATGTTCTGAAAGTGTTTCACTTTGACAGGTAAAACATCACTGAATAATTATTACTTACACCCTGTTGCAACTCGTTGTTTACATTGTACAAGAGATCATTCGTCGGGAGCTCGCTACGTGATCGTCCGACCATATGTAGTTGTCATGTTACAATTTTCACACGCGATCCCAGTACTATTGTTTACCTTTGTTGCACGGCAGCTCTGAATCAAAATACATAGCTCGATGCCGTATTACCTTAGGTAAATATTTTGTTGCACTTGATCCTATAGTCCTTCTACTACTACCTAGTTTACATTGCCAGTCGATGTCAAATACAAAACAAAGTTTTCTATCTACATTAACTTCTCTATCTCTGATAACTAGAAAGAGAGAAGAGCCCAACAATGGGACCAGGCTCATATGATATAATATTAAATATATAATAATACGTCTATGTTTATTCTATGACCCCAAAACGGCTGGAGCGATTTATATGAAATTTTCAGGAAATCTTCAGATAAGCTCAGTGATCCTGCAAAGTTTAATAGCTATCAGAAAAATAAAATCGGAGTGATCGCTAGTTAATTATAAACATAGATTTGTTTATTTTATATAATTACTAGCTGTCACCCCGGGACTTCGTTGTCGTTTATTATTTATATTTATTTATGTGAGCTATTCTATCTGTTAAGTTAGATCGAACTGCACCCGGTGTGCAAATTTGATTGAAATCGGTTAAGTAGTTTAGGAGTCTATAGCGGACAAACAACGTGACACGTAATTTATATATATTAAGATTAACCAAGAGAGGGAATTTTTGCTTAACCTACAAAACTACTTATTTGGATCTGATTCAACATTCGTGGTCGCCATGAAGCAGTATTCACTAAGTAACTAGTAATACAAAAAACCACGTCCATGAAATGAAGTTGCCTTTTAAGAATGTCGTAAACTAACGCACGTATTGAACGATATCATTCCACGTCACATTGTGCTCACATACACTCCTCTCAACAGTACTTTAACATTTTTCACGTCTCATGTTCTGTAGATACCTAATATGACATATTAATATGATTCGTTTACGTCAGAGCGATAAACTAAGGCTGCCTTTGCACAGGTGTACAAGGAAGATGACTGGTGGCGAGGAAAAGATAAATAAATAAATAATAAATAAATTCGGGACACTTCCACACACGGTCGTCTGACCCCAAACTAAGCAAAGCTTGTACTATGGCTGCCAGAGACTGATATACATACTTAGATATTTTTAAATACATACTTAATTACATATTAATGCCCAGACATAGAACAAACACAAATGTTCATCACATAAATGTTTGCCCTAGGTGGGAATCGAACCCACGCCCTCAAGCTCAGAAGGCAGGTTCACTACCACCTGAGCCACCGAGGCAGTCCAAGATCTCTTGTAGCATCTCTTCTAGATGATTATTGTAGTCGCTTTTTCCCTCGCGTACCGCTTAATGTAGGTAGATGGACAAGTAACATTACTAAAAGAAAAACAAAAATCCGGCTGCAAATTGTTGTACCTTACGTCACTTCCACTATCAAAATGATTCAAATGACACCTCACATGTCGAAATCCATCAGGCGGTTTAGGCTGTAGGGTGTGCCAAAGAAACCTTATACATACATCCATACATACATACACTCGAAAATCATAATTCTCCTAGCGCAGTCGGGCAAAAAAGACCCGGGCTTAGGCCGCAGTTTCCAGCCCGAATGGACTATCCGATCGGAACAAGCCGAACACGGTTGTAGTTGCATCGGGCTGGCCTTGCCGATCTACAAATACGCCGAATCGATATGCCAGCCCGACTTAGTCTGTAGTTCTTCGCACATTAGCAAGCCAAAACTGGCTAAAAGACGCTGTTTCCCCGACTGGTGCTTGTGTCGGTGCACCTCTTTATAATTGGCGATATTGGTATTGGTATAAATAAATTTAAAATTAAATTATTAAATAAAGGCGTGAATACCTCTAAATGTTGATCGCTCTTTAGAAACTTTCGAAAGTGTCATAATACTACACATTCACATTTCACTACACATTTTGAGTAATACTTTTACTCTCTTACTAATAAACGTTTTACAGCCTCTAAGTAGTTATTCAGTGTTGTGTCTTTTTCTTTCTTTAAAATTTTTAATCTATCTAAAAAGACAAGAGTTTGCATAACTATTTCTAGGCGTTAATTAGTTAGGGGGTTAATGATTAACTTCATTTTCTCTGATCATTTGTTATGTGTTAACCTTTAATCCGTAAGAAATTGTTATCAGAGGAAATAAAGTTATGGTACTGCCACATTCAGTTTTATCAAGAGTTTATAACTTTCGTCAGAGGTGATAAAAGAATGATAAAATAAATGGGATTGTGGCACCTGTTGTCCGCCCCAGTTTATTTCAACGATAGTATTTGTGAGATTTACTTACCTATAAATAACACATTGTCTCGAAATCACGAATATACCAATGAATGAGTTCTGTAAATAAATGTAGATTCAATGGCAGCAAAGTAGAGGCCGTGAACAAAGATATGACCCGGTTTTACAAGAAGAATTTTGCAAGAAGGACGGCGATTGTATTGGGTGTAGGTATGCTATTATAATAATATGCTGTGTTTTACAGAAAAATCCTTCCTCATGGATTATAATATGTGAATCGTCTAAACGTATTAACCGAATTTTGATGGTAGGTGCCATGATTTGTCTTCATGTGGAAGTGGACCAAACCGACCGGAGGGATATTACTTAAGTCATACTTACTAAGACGTAAGACTTTTTCTATGAGTTTCCTTTTATAAGTAGAATAGGTAAAAACTTAGATTAATCAAGTGCAAATAACAAGAAAGGCAATAAAAACTTGCGCATTTTATTTGGTTTCAAAATTTTAAAAAATCAAGCATGATTTTCGTTGTTTTATTCAGTATTTTAAATATTCATCAAATTAATAATAATAATAATAATTAAAAAGAAAAAAGTGCCTCTCGCATCTTTCATACTCCTTAATCGTTCTTAAAAGACTGTACCTATATCTACGTACGCTCGAATTTATATCCGCACCTAAATCACATTATTTGAGTTTGCCTGATTTAACCTCGTTCGATGCGGCTTATAAATAAATTTATAGGTAGAGCCCTGAGAAGTACTACACCGGGCTCCAGATATATAATCTGACAATAATAATTGATGGGTTTGATAAAAAAAAATCCCAACTGCACACCTATATATGAGCGCTTGGGTTTGTAAGACGAATTTAACAATACCTTAACTGTCGATATTCATTCAGCTGTTTGGAAGATACGAGGTAATAAATAAATTTACAAACATACAATGCAACAAACATGAAATGATTTTCGCGCGTATGTTACGCGCGAAAATCATTTCGCATTTCAACATAATTCGAGTTACAGGAATTGGGGGTAGCGTGTTTTAGAAATGAAGTGGTTAGAGTTCACGTGTTTTCGGATATAGTTATTAGGAAAACCGTTCTTTAAGGCTAGTATGTGAATCGGAATTTCATGTTTAGGCGCTGCGTACTGGGGTTGCATTATGAGACCAGCTGGTGGCTTACGATGACATCTTATTGCCAGGGTGGTTATGTTTTATTTTTAAGAACCATGGAAATGAGATGTCATAGTACTTAAATGCAGTATTTTTCAGTTCCTTAGTATTTATAGTTATCTAATCGATCTAACTGCTACAAAAATCTCGCAGACTTTGAGCGTTGCTCTCAGTCTCGGCATTCTCGAGCAGAGAGGACAAAGTACCATTCATTTACTTGAGTTTAAAATAGTCTCTGGATTCCCAGTCCGTGTTTCCCTTAGAGGAGACAAAAATATTTAATTGCGGCTTTTGTCGAGGTTATCCCGGTTCCGCAACTATAGAAATCCGGAAGAGTAACGGGAATAGTTTTCCTGTTTCTGTGTTTGACTATGATTTTAAATGAAACAAAATATGTGATGCTCTTCAATATATTACTAAAAATGTGAATAATTATCGGAAAATCATTAAATACCTATCGACAAAAAATCAATAACTTTTATTAATTGATAAAAAACCTAAAAGATATGCAAAAAAATTTATTAAAAATCTATTAGGCTGAATGAGAATCCCTCGTGATTTCTTTTCGTTTATACCAAGGAAAGATTACGTGTACAGAAAATTGAGTTACCAAAACAAATTGAAAATTTCGAGGCAATTTTCTACCTCAAAGCTTAACAACTAAATTCCAAAGTACCATTTTTTTTTCAAAACATTGGTTTATTTCGAAATTGTATCATGTCTCGTAACTCTGTTATTTTATTTAAATGTTTAGATTAGGGTGAAAGCAAATTGTTTGTTATTTTGAAAACATAATTTGTCTATTCTATGACAGGTTAAGAAGTAGAACCAATATAATACTTAGAAATACAATAGCTGCACGGCTGTAATAATTGGTACAATTGAAACCAGCGTTATACCCTTTTCACATTTCGAACACACTAAAATGTTTACACGATAAAGGTGAAACTACCTTAGATTAACCTTAGAAGAACCTTGGATTAAGACCTAATAACTAACCCCCCTCTACCTGTATTCCCCTTAAATAATAATTAAAGATTTATGTTAACAAAAGTCACGGTCCTCGGAGTCCGTGGAGTGTAATTTTTAAATTTAAAAAAAAAAACTTGTTTTTCAAAACATCAATAAATATGATCGGCATCTTTGATAAAAAAAAACACGTCTTGTAAAGAAAGAAAACTATTTGTTAGTAAAATTCACAGTAATGGAAACAAATATTTCCGAGACGTGTAGAAATGTAGCTTCTTGGCCTTTTATGTTTAAAAAATATGAATCTCTACTTAGTACGACTCTTCACTGAAGATGGTCTTCTGCTAAACATTTTCTAAGCAGACACTCAAACATCTTAGGCGTTAAGAGTGCCTTGGGTTTATTACCGCATTATATTTATAGATTGCTAATAACACATAGGTATTATACCGAACATGTCTCATCTTCCTAATTTCTTTACAGGCCAACGTTTTGGAGTCGAAGGACCAAGATGGAGAAGAGGCTCCTCCTCGTGTCTAGCGTCGCGTCGATCTTAGCCCTCGCTTTCCTTGTGGCTTTCTGCGCTAGTCTGATGATAAAAAACTCCGCCGACATGAATGGTATGATGCACCGTCTTCTCAAACGCCAATCTAGATGGATACACGATGTAGCACGACTCACGCCGAGAAATGTGGTACCGAACAGTTTTATGGGATAAAACATTACGATATTATAAGCATAGGGCATGGGGTGGGTTTGTCTTTAAGCGTATACTTATTGCGATATCTGTTGCAAAATCGATATCATGTAAAGTCTCTCAATGGTTGGGAGATTCTGGGTAGTTGACATGTCAATAAGTTTTCAATTACATGAAGATGCCTATTCTAAAAATGTTTTAGCAAAAACATGAGGACAATAAATTTAAAACAAAATGTACAATTTCAGAATTTAGTTAATTGATTACTAAATCACAGATATCCTCAAAAAGCATAGTTATGTACTCGTAGCTTGTAGTTTGCTTGAAGTGACGTTTAGTTTCCGATCGCCGTTGACACCGACCCACTTACGATACGCACATATCGATCACGCGCAATTTAACAATGAAACCACGTTTTGCCATTTTGTTTGCTTCGCGAATCGGATTTTGTATGACCTTGGCAAAATACCAATTTGCTGTTGCAACCCAAAACAATGAATGAGACTATTTAAAACATATATTTATTTAAAAAGTGTTGCAGCCAAGTATATCGTTGTTAGTTTAAAGGGTACATAGAGTTTTTGATTGAATAGGTGAATACATATCAATTAGGTAAGAGATTAAGTGAGTGAGTTAGATTGAAAGACATCTTAAGGACCGGTATAAATCAGTGAAATCAAAATAGTGTACCGTAATCATAGATGAAGTTGTACATATAGAGAACAGTCTGTACATATTTTTGAAATTCTAATGAAAAATAATATGATTACTGAGATACAATCTAACGAGAAAAAGAAAGGCCAATAACGTAACTGAGGAATATGTCATGAATGCGTCTATGTCATGAATTCTAAATAGATTTTGGATGCCAATAGAATGTATAATAAGAGAAAATTTCGCCATTGAACCACATAGCGTTGTTTCTACCCGCTTCTGTCAATACTCTAGATCAGGGATCCTATTCTGGCACGTTCGAGATTATTTCCGTTACTGTTTCAAATATCATGACAGTGAAAGTAATCTAGTCTCTAGAGCGCTCTAGACAGAGTCTCAGTCTCACGTTTTCAAATGCATCTTAATTTTAAATTGACTTTTTAAAATGGTTGAGTGGTATAACTAGTTACACCTAATCCTAAATGATAACCATATCTAAAGCAACACTAAAGAAAATTAGCAGCAACGCGCAAAACGATACCTAAGTGTATAACTTCATACTTACCTTATTAGCACATAATTCACCGCCAATAACTGATAACATGTGCACGCAGCCAAACCAAATTATTTAAGGCTCGCAAGCCTCGCTTGTGAGGTTTAACTCATCAAAATCTGATGGATAGTTTCGAAGAAATTCGACAAGCGCGTTTGCATGGAAAGTTCAGAGCCATGAACTGGGTGACATATATAATGTGCTCTAACTAATTACAAGGTAATTTTTTACTAAAAAATATTGCAGCCGTAAAAGAAGTGCAATCACTTACATTTACCACTACATTAAAAATTTCTTCTTAGGTCGCTGAGCTCTACCTCTACATAATACACCTACTCTCATGAATAGGAACCTACATTTTTAAAAGGCAGTCTAATGGAAGTGCGGCATCAGCTATTAATTTATAGGCTATGAACTGCATGACCCTTATCTGGGTCATAAAGGGTTCAGCTCCTTCTTACCCTTTACTGTGTACGTAATAGGTACATAATCTATCATCTACATCTCATCAGGCATTAGTTAAACTACTATAAAGAATGTAGAGACCATTTTTTATTTAAACAAATATTTCCCACCTGATAACTGAGTTAAGTGCAGTGGCCCTAAATTAGTTATTAACCTACCTACTTAAGGAGTACTTATATGAGGCCTGCTTTATTCTGCTCATTCGTAGATCAGCCTGAGCCTGAGTGTAGAAATCCCTTTCCATTTCCAAAAATAGCTAACATTTTCCTATAATTGCAGTTTATTTCTTTGCAAATGTATACCAGCACCCGCCACCCGTGCGGAAACCAGCGGATGTTCGCGGAAGCGCACTCGCGCCACGTCGTAATTGAAATTCGCACATCACTGCGCAAGATTGCTCAGAAAACCACTTACTGACGCGAAATCCAATTGGACAAAAACATGCTTATCGCAACTCGGACTGGGAAATGCACGTTGCCAAGTTACAAAACGTTAGATCACGTTATGTTTTGCAACTCGCGGGCAACCAGACACGCTCGGCCGATCTCTCTCGTGTCAACTAGCCCAAACTATTAGGTATTACAATTACAATACAATATACAGAGGTCAATCTTGATGGCATTTCGTAAGGAGAGTGAGAAAAATCAGTGGACTATAATTATGACAACATTTATGAAAGAAAACGATTTGTTCAATCGAGCGTAGCAACTGTTTTTCAACGCTATACGCTGCTAAGTGAATGTCAGGGTATTGAGCCGAGTAAGACACCTAAGAGTTAGGACACGCCCAGCGTGGCCGAACGACAAGAGTTCTCGAAAGTTTCAAGGAAGATCGACACCTCGTTCTGACGACATCTCTCGTTTATCAGACGTTGGTTAGCGCAGATCAAATATGCGTGTACCTCCAGGACCAAAACTGGGATCCAATCTACAACTGTATTTACACACAGCTCATAAGCTATAATTACCGTAACATTATTTTTTATAACAGCAATTTATTCCCTCAACAATCTTAATTTAGGTCTCAATAAAATATCACAGTTAAAAACAGACAGCTAATGTTACTATCCGTAAGTAATACTTCCAAAGGGCTGGCGTCGTTCCCACGCCAGATCCCCTCACCTATAATCCAATACTATAAGTAGTTACTAAGTAGATTTAAAATGCATTCGCTATTTTCAAAGCAACGCGAGGGAAAAACACAGCTGAAAGCAATTTGCATTTGTTACTTTTGATCCACTGACATAATCGCCGTATTATTCTGCACTTAACAAAATTACACATTGTGAAAGTTTCTTGGAAATAAAACCATTTAAGTTCATATATGTATTAATGCAATTAGTTACTAGAATAGAATAATAGCCACGATATTACACGACATGTTTACGCTTTAATTTTAATAATAAAATAACTTCCTGGCTGCACGCCGCCGTTTCACCCGAGGTCCCTTAGGAATCGTTAATTGTTTCGGAAGGAAAAGTATCCTATATCTTTTTTTGTACTGTTGACAACGTAAAGGACAATTGCATGATGATCGGTAGAGTATAGTTAGGGCGTGAAAGCATAGACAACAAACAAACGAACCAACTCACTTTCGCAATTATAATATTAGTTAGGATTAGGAAGTTATGAAGGATAGGGTTTGGATTAGGATAGGGTTTGCGTGTCGCGTTTCTACAGGAAATGTAGGTACAAAGAAAATGTGCCATTTGCTTGGAAAAAAACCACCAATAGGATCCCTCATCGGTTACACAGATTGATTCTATTGGTAGATTTTTCCTGACGTACCGCTAATGTCCCTTGTAGATCTACGGTAAATTAATTACCCAGCAAATCCACCGCCAACGTTCTTTTTAGTACCCACTCGAAATAAATAAAACTCAATTTAAAAATTAAGGTGGGAAAATAAGTGCGTATTATATGCACTTATTTGAATGAAGATAAGGTTGAATGTTACATACTTGTTATATTTTGGAATACATGCCAAGTACAATGTGAATCTCGGTCAATAACAACCACTTTTGAGTTCAGAACGCAGATAAAATAATCATTACTGTCACTTGGTAATATGACGGTATCTACATACATTATTGGGTTTTCCCTGCATTTTCCTTGGAAAATTAGTACCTAGTAATTTATATTCTTATTTGGGTCACCAAATATTGTTAAGAATCTTTTTTTTTCTTATATTGTCGTGTTTTAAAATAAATGTATGTTTCTTTCTACCTATCTCTGTCAAATGCAATGGTAAAATTTAAATAAAATTGTTTTACTTTTTCAAGGTTTCTAAGCGAACTAAGGAACCCTAATTCATATAGGTAACTAAATCACTTGTATAATTTCCATTTACTTTACATTAAGTATATCTAAAAGGATTTAATTTAAAATAATTAAGCTTCTCTACAATTTTTATGGACTAGGTCGTTTGACGATAAAGTGCAGTTAATATTTACTAAATACAATTCTTACAGCTCCCATTACCTCCCTCGTTAAAAGGGGCCACGTATTTCTAGAGAAATAAAAGACCTCCTTAGCAACTGCAATTTACTACTCAATAACACATGACATTTCCCACAAAAATCGTGTCGGCTGTCTGTCGGGAAATCGCGTACTGCAAGTTAACTTATTCATCGTTTCGTGTTACATGCTACTTTCATAGCCAACCTGCTATGCAGTTTGTCTATCAACTTACTCCGTTCCTTGGAAGGCATAATAGGCACACGTAACGCCATAATTTTCATATTAAATCACCCCCCGCCCTTAAGCCTTACAATAGGCGGAGTGAGACTACTCGTCGCCTGAATCTAGTTAAATAGTGATGACATTCTACCCCCTTCGTGAGGAGGATCAGAATTAGCGGCGTGGCAACTGCTTTGTTTGGTCATAACTGAGCTCTTTGCTTCATGCTTCCCGTTGCATAATTGATATTGACGTTTAGTTTTTGGTTTAGTTACACTAACTACTTGCTAATATTCGAAGCTAGATTTTGGTTAATTTAATTAATTTAATTTGGCTAGTCGTGGTTAATTAAAGATTTGTGAATATATAATTAGATTTTATAAAAAGAAAAATACTTCATTGGTTATCGAGAATGCACTCATAAACGTCAAATTTATATTATAAAAATGACTCTACCGCCTTGTTCGGAAAAAGAACCAATACTCGGAAAAAAGGAAAAAAACTGAGGGGATACTTTTTTTTTCTTTAAATAAAATAATTACTCTGCTTGTTATATATGTAGGGCCCTATATAATAGGCAGTACCTATTTTGTGATATTCTGAGAAAATAAATATATTTTTTTATATTTTGAATCGATTAGACAGTGATATTTTAACTGTTATACGGGCAATGCATCGTCGATCCTCATCCTCTTTATATCATTTCGATGATGATGAGAAATGCTCAGAATGTAATTTAAATCTTAGTGCAGCGAACGTTTGCAGTGAGTTTAGTATCTAATAGGCGGAGGGACAGTTTCGCGCAGAAGGTCCTGCGTCACCTGCGTTCGTCTAATGTCCGGTACGCTGCAGGACAGCGGTCGGCAACCCGCAGCCCGCGGGCCACTGGCGGCCCTCGACCCTCCTCCTTGCGACCCGCGAGGTTTTGTAAATAAATAAAAAAATCGGAACCTTTTGCTCACACGTCGTCTGGCCCCAAACTAAGCAAGGCTACATATATATTTAATATAGATGCCAGAGACAGATAAACATTGATTTTTAGAGATCAGAAAATACCTACATAAATAAATAGATAGAATAAATAGTACCTATGGTAAAATCGTCGCTTAACATCAGGCGAGTTGGTGGTCAAACGCCGCCGGCCTATTTTACATTTAAAAAGAATTATAGATAGAAACCTATTGAAAATTTCTTGAACAAGTGCGATCCGTCTCTTGCTTATTTTGGCATTGTGGGGCCTTTGCCTGCCAAAAGGTTGCCGACCGCTGCTGTAGAGGCCTCAGTGGCCAACAAGCATTAAAATTTCACAAAGAAAAATGCGCATTTTTCATAACGTTGTATAATAATTATGGAAAAAATCACACATAATGTTTTTTTGTATCTATGGCAATTTTCGGCAAATAAGTACCACTTTTCAAAATAATTGGGTTCAGTAATAGGAGTAGGCAAGTACTTAATATTCAGAGGTGTAACTTTTCAAATGGTTTTAACAAACTGGCAAAACGCGGATTTATCCTTATTATCAACCCACTGCTTTTCCACAGCCGAATCGAACTGAGGCTTTTGGGTCATTAATTTTTATTTTTCAAACTTTTTTTTTTTTTTTTTTTTTTTTTATGTAGAATAAGTCGGCGTTTGACCACCAACTCGCCTGATGTTAAGCGACGTTGTGGTCTAAGATGGAGCACGACGACCTATAAAGTACTTATTCACTCTAGCCTTAAATATTTGTATAGTAAAAAAGCACAAAGACGGCAGTTGAGTGAGGCGCTACAAGTGCGCTACTGCTCAGACCCGTCTTCGGAACGGTTACACCGGACTACATCCCGAAACACGACTAGGTCATTTCACGGCATGGCTTGGTCCGGTGGGTGGTAACTAGCCACGGCCGAAGCCTCCCACCAGAGTTTGCTACCCGGTTAGCACTACCCGGGGACCACGTGTAGGGAATCAGAATAGAGTACACTCCTACGGACGTGGGTAGCTCAGCCCCCAAAACTCACTCAACTCACCAAACTCACTGATTTCATTGCATGCTACATTTTGCACTGAGAGTGCTAGCCATTTTTTAACACCAATCACAATCGGTGCAGTCATGTTTTGTTTCATTGTTTTTTTTTTTGTGTGGTGTGTCGCATTTCACGCATTCAGCATGTATTTGTATCTGCATTTTAGACATGCCACAGACTAGTGAACTGAGACTTTCTTCATCCATGCCTCCAGCCGTGATGGCCAAGAGCTCCGAAGCTACCATCTGCAATTACCCAGGATGTATTCATACAGGTATTTAACACAATGGTTAATTATTATCATTTGATTCACATAAGGAGGGTTGGACAAACGGAATTTAAGCTTTTTCTGCCATCCTTAAAACTCTTTTTTCCAGAACAATGTCAGAAAAAATGTCATTGAAACAGGTAAAGTAACCTACCTGTAGTTTCATTTCACAACATGGTCATGCAAAACAATACAATAAGTACAAAACCCTTTATTGACACCAAATACAATATAAAACTAAAACAAACATTAAAAAAATAGGTGCTGTGTGCGGTCTCATCGCTTAAAAGCATTAAACACAACTACTAGGTAATTCAGTACTTAGGCTTCCATAGTGAACTAAGGGATCCATAGTTCTACGTTTGTCCGTTTGAATTTAATGTCTGTTTGACTGTATGCCTGTCTGTCTCTATTCCCTATCTCTCTGTATTATATTATTCAGAGATAAAAGTTTCTATTAAGAGATTTAATAGACCACAGTGCTAAAACAATTTTCTATTATTTGATAAATATAATTATGTATGTACGGGCCACCTGTCACATTTGGGATTGAATATCGTCCGGCGAAGTGTAGGTATTGTACACATCTGCCAGCCTCTTCGTAGGAAAGGCGTGACGGATTATATGTTTATGTATATACCTATGTTCTAGCATGTTTGTACTCTATCTCTATGTCTGTACTCACCTGTAAATCAGCATGAAGTAAACAATCGAATTTACTATATTAAAAAAAAATAGGAAAACGTTAGTAGAAAAATAAACATGTGCTTTCACACGTGACGCCGCGCTGCTCGTGAGCGAACAGTTGACAGAACATGTTTGTTACCTCCATAGCAAAGATTAGTTGATCAACGTTTACAAAGAGTAAAAAAATACGCTCAAACATAAATATTGACCGTTTAAATTTTGTTTAGCGTCAAAGCTGCTGCAAAACATGGACGACAAGGTGGACCCTTGCGATGACTTCTACGATTTCGCTTGTGGATCCTTTGTGAAGAGCACCCGCATCCCCGACGACAAAACCTCAGTCAACACGTTCTCCATCATCACCGACCAGCTCCAGGAGCAGATACGTGCTCTCCTGGACGAGCCCACGACTCCAGACGAGCCGCGCCCCTTCCAACTGGCTAAAATCTTGTACCAAGCCTGCATGAACAGAAGTAAGTGCCTTTGATTGGAAAAATCTTTTTTAAGTGGAAATATTAATTGAGTTGCAATCGAGTTTTGTAGGATATCATTCCATTAAATCACTGCGGTATAGTATAGCTATGTGGGTAAAGGAAGGCACTTTCAGATACAAGTGCACACAACCTGGTACCTACCGAAATCTCCATGTGAGTTATAACGCAATGTTGGGCCACTCGTAATCATAAATGAAAGCGTGAATGCTTCACTAAGTGTGTAGGTTTCAACTAAGAAACCCCTACCATTGTCCCTGCTCCCTTTTTAATTAACTCAGTAGTAAATCAAACACCACGCGCAATCATAATACCCTCTGCAAAATAAACAAAACTATCACAATGCTAACGAGTTTAGCAAAGTTTTATTAATCCATGAAACTAGTTTAAAACTCTATTCTCCATTATTTCACACGTGGATATATTTTACTAACTCAATTTTGTTGTGATTGCCCTCGAAAATGGGACACACAATATCATTTATAGTTCAAGAGCCCACGACACGTCGGAAGACCGTATCTTAGATCCGTATTATATAAATACTTACCCCGATTATCAGTATTATGCACGACTAGAGGCTTATCCCGACTAGATAAGCAGTAACGTTTAGAAACATAGTAGAGAGCATATTTCTGCAACGCATATCCAAAAATAATATGGACAAATGAAACGATATTCCGTCTGATACGAGTATTGCAGTAGGTTTTGTTGGTTTATTCGGTTATTTTCATTTTTATTTTTTTCGGGTTCATGTGAAAGTCTACTTAATAAATAGTAGTATATTAAGTATACTTTCAGATAATATTAATATAATTAATATATGTAGTAATACTTACTTAATAATTAACTTAACTTAATACGACGAGGCAAAAACTTTGATCGTGGGCTCTAGGAGCGCATATACCCACTCATATCTATCCTATCCGCTGGAGTTGATATGATCTGTTGTCGGACATTAGGGTGTCAGTGAAGCACTAAGTAAGTGTTCCATTAGTATTTACTTATGCCTCGGTAAAAGATTTGTTGTAATATTTAAAATTATTATCGTTTCTGTCTTCCTTCGGTCCATATTCTAGTATAAGTATAATTATTATGCGTCACCGTAGCTTCCTGTGATTATTCGTAATAACTTTTGGAAACTTGTGCAAGACAACAAAGTTTAGGTAGAGCAAGCTGCGGGACGCTGCGGCCGCACGCAAATTTGATAAATCTTGGATAAATAGTCAAACTTCAGTAATTCTGGGTAAACACTTGCCTAAATAGCCGCCGGCTACATTATGTGCTTTAAATATTATCAAGTTTCACTGAATATATCAGAACGTGGTTAGTTCTTGTTTTGTTTTGAAAATTGCAGTTCTTGCAAGGTACGTAGCGATGTTGTTTAGGTTGGGCTTGAAAACGTTTTTGGGAGAGCACAAAATATTAATAATATCTAATAATTGCTTAAATGTAACTTTTGGAAATGATTTTTGACAATTCCATCAAAAGAGCATTCATGAACATGTATTTTAAATTAAAATGTTACTGTCTAAAGATTTTCTATTCTATTTAGCCAGTTGAAACTGAAAGAGGAATTAATTGTTAAAAAAAATACCAACACAGAAAAGATGAGGAAAAGTATTTCACCGCGTACAACGATGTGGCCATAGTAAAATAAAAATAGAGCAAGTAACGTCCTTGACCAGATTTTCAACACGCTAAGATCTTAGAAAGGCAAGTGGTAATTATTAGAAGTGGACAGAAAATTGGATTTAATGACAACAATTAATAAAAGTAAGTGTTATATTTAAACGTGTTTATCGCTCGACGAGTGAAAGTAAACTGAGCGATGGCGCTTCCGCAATTTGCACATTCAAAGTGACGTAAGGTGATGGATGAATAAATTGAATAATTACTGAAGTCTTTAGAACTTTGCATGTTTTGCTGCCGATTACCTACCAATAATCGCAAAACGTAATTCATTTTATAACTCGCGATTTCAGTCGTAGCTAAAAATGCATATTGCGTAAAAAAACTATTTTGGAAACAAATTATAAAAACAAGTTTAGTGACAACGGACTATTTGGAGTCGTTTTGTTTTACTTTTAACCACTTTTCAACCGTACCTTTTCAGTAGCAACACTTTACCATAAAGCTACCATTGCGTTATGGATTAGAATTTACTGTCCGTGTATTAGGCTCCGTCCTGATTAGGCATACTGTGCTGTCTGTCTGCTGCGCTGGCTAACTCTAAGTCGCGAACCAAACTCAGTTGAGTTAACGAAACTGCAAACCAAACGCGAATCGGGCGCTCGCTGATTATATCAGCAAGCGATACGTCACAAACTGCGTAAAGTATGCGTTATTCGGACACTCTATTTAAAATGTCTGTTTTTAGGGTTCCGTAAAACTAAAACTCCGCTGTCCGTCCGTTTGTCTGTCTGTCCGTCTGTCACCAGGTCTATCTGATGAACCGTGACAGTTACACAGTTCAAATGTTCACTGATGATGTATTTCTGTTGCCGCTAGGGAAACAAACAGAAAAAATGGGGCTTCCTTAAGGGGGCTCCCATACAACAAATATGATTTTTTGCTGTCGTTTTTATAGATAATGGATACCCTTTTTTTGTTTTTGCTGTGGTTACCTATCTATTTGAATAAGGATTCCTATATTACCAAGCAACTTTCGGGCTATAGATTTAATTAAGATTGACGTGCTCCATCCTCCGCCACACTTTTAGGCAAGCTGTTGGCCAAATCTATCTCCAATACAAACAACACAAAACCATCAATAATCTAATCCTAAATTGATAACTTCCTAGTCCTAACTAATATTTTAAATGCGAAAGTGGATTTGTTCGTTTGTTTGTCACGCTTTCATGACTCAACTACTCATCAAACAATCATCACACATCTTCCCCCACTTCAGTGGGGTCGGTACTACTCTGTACAGTATGTGCGCTTCCTCCATTCGTCTCTACCAATCTTTATCTCAGGATTCATGGTAACGAGTAGGGATTCTCGCTCTAGATTAGGCCTAGACTTGCTTATGCTAAGCGTGCCACGCTGAGCCTAAGTAATCTAGGTAGCTTATGCTCAAAAAACTCATGTCTATTATTTTAGCGGCGATTGAAGAGCGTGGTGTGAAGCCTCTGCTGGAGATGATGAAGCGTCTAGGCGGTTGGCCGGTGCTGGACGGGGACCGCTGGGACGCCGCCTCCTTCACCTGGGAAGAGTCAGTCTATAGTTTCCGCCTGGCTGGTTACTCCGTAGACTACTTTCTGGACTTCTCCATCAGCGTCGACGTTAAGAACTCCACCAAGAGGGTCATTGATGTAAGACTTTGCGTTTTGTTTTTGGTGTACTTGTACTATATAAGATTGACCTTCTCACATAGTCCATTGTGCGTTGTCTTTTTATACCTACGTAATTAAGAACTGAATATTTACAAAGGAATCTCTCAAGTATTTCACAATGACAGTGGTATCCTTTACGCATTGTTAATACAATGTAAGCCGCTAGTGCTCCACAAAGTAATAAAACTCAGGCTTGCAGTATTTTCCCACTAGTATTTTATCTGCGACTCACGTGAGTATTTAGATTTCATCTTCACCAAATTTGTGTTACGTGCAATTTCAGTTCAGACTATATCAGGAATTCAGGACACAGTCTGCCTAATAATACCACAAAATTGATAAGACTTTAAGGAACTATGGACCACCTATTTACAAGTAGGACCATCTAAGTAGGAAGTAGGAACATCTATATTACCTATAAAATAGGTAACATAGATGTTAACTATGAACTATCTAAGCCTTATCTGCGAAGCGAATGATTTATTGCTCAGCGAATTTCCGTTTAGCTTTTTAAATGCGAATATCTGAAAAGTGTTGAAATAAGACGACTGATTCGAGCACAGACGTCGTATCACTACAGGCAGAACTGTAACGTCAAAAAAAGTTATTGGGCGACCTCTCATCACCACCACTAGACTACCCACTTTACTTGGACCTAGGAACTTCTGTAGAAGTCGCAAAATGACGAGCTAAATTTCTCATGTCATTCGTGGAACCGAGAGCTTTCGACTCGCCTCGTCGTCGCGGCATCATATTTGAAAAATCTCGTGAGTTTTTTCAAACTTATAAGTACAGTGTTGAAAATGGTAGCGTGTCTCCTACAGCTGGACCAGGCGTCGCTGGGCCTCAGTCGCGAGTACCTGAACCGCGGGCCGTCAGACAAGCTTGTGCAGGCTTATTACGATTACATGGTCGACATCGCCACTCTCCTGGGTGCCGACAGGACTCGAGCTGAGGTCGAACTCAAGGAGTCGCTGATGTTCGAAATTGCACTGGCTAATGTAAGTATTTTCTTTTGACATCCTAATTCTTACTCTACTAACTCTACAGTCGCTTAGGGCGCATCAATAGCAACGCTGAGTTCGGACAGTGAAGCTTGCTTCATCTTAGACCGCATCGTCAATATCCATGAGGTCAAACGTAGGCCCATTTAACCTATACAAAAAGGGAATGAAGACTCATTTCACTATTTTGGACTACATCGTCACCCTAGTTTGGACCCTATTTCTTTAGCCAAGTCTGTTGAATGTAAACACCAGCAGGTATTGTGTATTTGATAGTACTGATGGTGCAGCACGACTGATGACGAAGGCAACGTTACGCGACCGTAGATAATCAACTGTCATTGTAAGCAACGGGTGTTCCGGACAGTGTCCAGATTGGTACCGCGAGCGCCATTGCCAATGAAACTATTTATGCTGAAGTGTATATCACTACATAGTATAAAACAAAGTCGCTTTCTCTGTCCCTATGTCCCTTTGTATGCTTAAATCTTTAAAACTACGCAACGGATTTTGATGCAGTTTTTTTTTTAATAGATAGAGTGATTCAAGAGGAAGGTTTAAAGGTATAATAACATCCATTAAATAGTGGAGAAATACTAAATACTAATATTTTTTAGGTTTCTAATGTGATGTCGTTAATTATAATTTTTTTTCGCTTACATTGCAAACGCAGGCTGTACCCTACGAGATTTATCAAAAAAAGTACTAATTATTTGTACACGTTGAAAAGGTCTACAGAAAACTCCGCGATGGTATATGTTTATCTCTTAAGGATATCCCACAATAACATTTTTTGTTTATACCCGTGCGAAGCCAGAGTGGGCCGCTATGTTTTTGTAGACAACGTTCACAGTTTTTCTGTAGTGTATTTAGTATCAGCATTGCACCCGTGCGAAGCCGGGGCGGGTCGCTAGTTGTGTATAACTACAGTTTATTCGAATTCATCGTATTTAGGTATTTAGATTTAAGGTAAGTAGAAGTACATACTGATTGATGGTTTAGTGATTTAGAAAAGTGTTGAGTTTCAGCAATAAAATGAATGTGACAAATCATTGCGAACAGAGATTATAGGGCGGATATTAAAAGAGGGGAGAACGTCCCCAGAGTAGGTATATCTTAAAAACCAATACGGTTAAATGGAAGAACACGTAACAGTTTTAAAGCTAAAATTACCTCACCCGGGCCTCTTGTTACGACAGCAGGTTTATGAGCCCACAAAGAATTCCTTTTTACGACCATTCGTTGACTTTGATGTTAAATAAATCACCCTGAAAGCTATGAACGATTTTACGGTCACCATGCAGTTGACCATAACGAGTCCCCGCTCAAGGTCCAGGAGAGCAGAGAATTAAATAATAACTACTTACATAATTATAGTCTACAGTAGCTCACTCAGGTCTAAAAACGACAAATGACCTCAGCTAGACTTGATTACAATAGAATTTTTTACTATATGTGAAACCAACGTTTCGCAGAATGTTTTAACCCCCAACGCAAATTGTGTTGTAAATGTAATGTAAATGTTGTGAGGGTGTTATATAAGTTTGACGCCTGTATCTGTGTCTGAGGCATCAAAAATTTCAATAGATCAATTTTGATGTTGTTTTCTCTGGTTGAAAGCCTATGTTAGTGAGATGGGTCCTAGCTATAGGTAGTTGTCAGGGTTTTTTTATTTACAACTTATAATATTATTTAAGTATGTTAGTATATGAATATTATTTATGTTTTTCTTACCCAAATTATTCGATGAATTAATTTGCTGACGGTTTTATGGAGTGTTTTATATTTAAGATAATACATTGTTACAATTAGCTCGTGCCTGCCAATAGGTACTTACTTACCTCGTCATTAAACCCTAATCTCACTAATATTATAAATGTGAAAGTTTGGATGGATATTTGTTACTCAATCACGGAAGAAAGGCCGAACGGATTTGCATGAAATTTGGCACAGAGATTATAGTCTGGAACAGCTCACAAGACTTTTTATCCACGGGTGAAACTGCGGGGCGCCGCTAGAGCCTACACAAATCATCTTTGATTAGTTACACACTGTTAAACCTATTACGAGCATAACGGATATCTAAGCATTTATTACAAATCAGGTACTTCCCTACTAAATATCCTATCCTACTAATATTATAAACGCGAAAGTTTGTAAGAAAGGATGGATGGATGAATGGATGTTTGTTACTCTTTTACGCCAGAACGGCTGAACAGATCTGTGTGAAATGTGGCACGGAGATTATAGTCTAGAATAGCACATAGGATACTTTTTAACCGCGGGTGAAATCGCGAGGCGCAGCTAGTAATATTATTATGGTCAAGTGTTATATTTATGAAAGTTAATAAACATAACTTTAGTATTCATAATTTATTTAGTTTAGCAAGCTAAAATAAGAAATGAAAAATGAAAAACAAAAGGACAATAATGCTATCGCTAGTCCCGGGTAAGTATTTGATTTAATATTGACCTAATTGGTGAGACGTGCTCTAATCGTAAGTGAAGTTTTAGTAGCTGCTTGATGATTTGTAGTACTCGGCTGTGTAACGCATCAATCAGACGCAGTGGCGTAGCTATCCGAGGGCTTGAGGGGGCAGTGCCCCGGGCCCCCAATCTCAGAGGGCCCCGCGTACTCTGACTTAAAACTGTAAATTTATCTAGTAAACATTCTTCTACATTCGGAATATAAACAAACCAGATTCCAGGAACGCGACTTTAATAAATGTCGCGACGTCGAACAGCGCGTTTCAACAGGACGCGCTTGACGCAAGGCGGACCTATGAGAAACTGCGTAACTTTATAACGCTACTACAATAGTACTATATAGTGAATTTACAAGCGCACGCGTCTGGATGGCATTGATCGACGGCGCGACTATGAAGCCAGCTTTATATAGCACGCCGCGAAGCGGTGGTACTTATATTAGACTGATTTTAAAAACGATAAACGCCCACTTTCAAAAAGTAATTAGATGTTGTTGCACGGAAAACAGTGAAAACAAACATAATAATAGTAAATGGTCTATAAAAGTAATCCATTAAGTAAATTAAAACTTCATTGCAACAAGAAAACTTTTATATCAAACTTTTACTCATTTTATAGTTTTATTTTTTTCGTTTGAATAATATTTTTTTATTTAGAAACGAAACGCTATTCTTTAGTACGTGACACTCCTACCTACCGCAATTCTATGAAAGTATTCGTACGAATGTTTGTCGGAAACGGAAGCGTTTGTCTAGTTTTTACTTTCTAGTAAAGTAGTAAAGTTACAAGAGACTACTATGTAAATTCGCGAAGCTTCGTGACACACACATAGAAGTGTAGTCGGAGTATTATAGAAGAAGGTGCTAGTGCTATCTGTGCGCAATAAAGAACAGATGATAAATGAGTGTTTTATATAGTATTTTATAGAGATAATATTAGCTTTGCTAGTATTTGAATGTAACTACATATTTAAATTTAGACTTGTATTGATAAAATTTTAAAAATTAGTTTCGTATCGTCGTGTTCTGAACTCGACGTACTCCAGATTTTTCGTACTCCAGATTCGTCCTATAACGGATAATCGGTCAAGCAATTGGCGTTTGGTTTTAAAATCTCTACTTAATTAGGATTCCGTACCCAAAGGGTGCTCAACGGGATCATATTAATGTGCCTTCCCTGTCTGTGTGTCTGTCACAGGAATGTATTTTTTGAATGGTAACAGGTAGATATTTTTTTTTTAATAAATAGCAAAGCTTAAAAAGCCGACTTCCCGTCATCCATGTAAACAAATTTTAGACTTTTGTTGTTATTTTAAAAACGTTTGACCGATTTCAATAAAATTTTTGTGGAACCACGTCTAAAGTATGATGAAGGATGATGAATGATTATTTTTTGTTTGGTAGACCAACAAACAAAAGAAAACAAAAAAGTAATCATTAAAATCGATTTATAATTGACGGAGTAATTGCGTAACAAACATACAAAAAAAACTTATAAACGAATTAAGAACCTTCTTCTTTTTTGAAGTCGGTTGATAAGTTACAATTTGTATTTGGTTTTAAATTTGTATTGGAATTCACTGTATTGCGACGAATCTGGTGTACGACGAATCTATATTACGACATATCTACGTCGAATTCGGAACACGACGAAAACGGAAAAAAACTATTTTAAATAGTTGGGGCCTTAGTTAATTTTTTGCCCCAAAGCGTTTGGTTACCTAGTTACGCCACTGATCAGGCGCCTCTTGTATTTGAGACAGAGGCCAAGACACAATTGGGTCGCTGCGCCAACTAGTTAAGTTAGATCTATCAGCGTAGTATCGTTAAAGCCTTAAAGTTACATTACATACACCGGCGACGGTCCAAGCCGAGGTCCGTACCTTAGTGGTGCCCTTGTGCCAGTCGCCCTTAGCTTTAAATAACTAAAGTCCATTAAGGTCCTGCGCCCTCCGCGCTTGCCTTACGTCCGGTACGCTGTAGAGGCCTCAGTGGCCAACAGCATTAGTCATTCATAAAAAAAAAAAAAAAAAAAAAAAAAAAAAAAAAAAAAAAAAAAAAAAAAACATTACATACATACATTCATTAAAATCTGCCTACAAGTCAAAAATCAAAAACGAACTATGAAGATTTCATGCTACAAGTAAACTAGCTATGTACTAAGTGACTATCTGATGTTAACTCTGTAGTTTAGTACTATTTATTTCAAACTAGCGACCCTCCCCGGCTTCGCACGGGTGCAATGCTGATACTAAATACACTACAGAAAAACTGTGAACGTTGTGTATAAAAACATAGCGGCCCGCTCTGTTTTATACTATGTAGTGATGCATATAATTATACGTACCTAATGTTAGCTAGGCTTGTCTGTAAAACTTGTAACAAAAAGGTGTGGTAAGTGGAACTGAAACCACGCATCCGGTATTAGGTACTTATCTAATGTTTAACTTGTGCGTTTTTTTGCAGATTTCGTTGCCGCTAGAGAAGCGTCGTAACGCGACCAGCCTCTACAATCCTATGACCATAGCTCAACTGCAACAAAAGTTTCCCAAGTTCGTATTTTGAAAGTTTTTAACTTGTATTTATTAATTTTAATCCCTGACGCAAAACAGAGCGACATGTTCTATGTATGTGACCAAAGGTGTTTTTACTTTTATGTTTGATTGTCGGGGATTATTA
Organism: Peribatodes rhomboidaria; assembly: GCA_911728515.1. Taxonomy (NCBI): domain Eukaryota; kingdom Metazoa; phylum Arthropoda; class Insecta; order Lepidoptera; family Geometridae; genus Peribatodes; species Peribatodes rhomboidaria. The sequence goes on from OU452166.1 coordinate 18,432,859, forward strand.
AATATTTTAAGAATTATAAAATTATAATAAGTATGTACTTTGTATAACACTTCGTTCATTTTGTACAGGATCCCATGGCTGAAGTACATCAACCGTCTCTTAGCGCCCCACGTGGTGGTCGGCATGGATGAGACCACCATTGTCAGCGTCCCCTACTACATTTCTGAACTAGAGGTTTGTACTTGAAGAAACTGGTTCTACTTTCCTATTCACCGCTACATTTTCCTACATCATGCTGCTGTAGTAATTTACTTGTACATTTGCACAATATGTACAAAAGAATCTGTTGGGTACCTTTCAGTTATTTATTCAGATGTTACCCGTCAAAAGTTCTGAGATCAGACACAAATGATCAAAGGGCTAAGTTTTAAATCATGTCTACCTACTTGTCATTACGGCTTTACACAATATGCTGGCAGCAGAGCCCACCGGGTATGCAACCGGCCAAACAAAAACGTCGCGTCGTGGAGGCGTAACGCACGGCCAGTCTGAGTCTTGTCATACGAACGTCATTTTACGAGCACAATTTTAGTCGCGTATTTTTCGCTCGGCAGAAATTCGGTTGAGCAACCACACAAGCGTAATTTTTCTGCTGTGATTTTCGTAACTTCGGTCGCGTTTGGCGATCAACTGAGAGCTGCAAGGATTATTCTGTTGAAAATTACGATTGAAAAACTCACAAAAATGATGCAAAATGATGCTTGTTGTTTAGAATCTTCTGGAAACCACACCAAAGCGCGTGCAGGCTAACTACGTCATGTGGCGCGTGGCGGGCGCGTCGGTGTCCTACTTGACAGAAGAGCTGCGCCGCAGGCAGCTCGCCTACGTCACGACGCTCTCAGGGAAGACGGAGCGAGAGAGCAGGTGGAAGGAATGCGCTGACACTACCAGCGTTAGGTATGTAACTACGTAGTATAGGGTTATGGGCCGTGATTTATCGCCAGTCACGTATCTGACGACGGTACTGCGCCGGCGGTGGCTCGTCTTCATAATGCTACCTGGGGATACGGAGCGAGAGAGCAAATGGAAGAAATGCACCTAGCATGCTATTCTATACTTACTGCGCCCCAAGGTGTTACTCGCGGTTAAAAAGTAGCTTATGTTTAATCCTGGGTCTAAGCTACCTCCGTTCCGAATTTCCTCCAAATCTCTCGATACATTTGAGCGGGAACAATTAACAACCAATTATAGACCTATACTGTACCTACCTATACCTACATAAGTAGGACTTTGTCGAACGCACTGACACCGCTAGCATCACGTAAGTTCGTATGTAAAAGGCGGAAGATGCATTTAGTGGCTCCAGCGTTGCCATCTTCAGGGCATCAGCTGACGGTTAACCTCACATTAAGAAACTGTCAGGTACCTAAACTAAGCTCAGCTGCATACGCTATATCAGGAAAATTAGGGATTACTCGGACGTTCATACTGCTAGGCTAGTTTACTTTCGTTATGTTCACTCGCTCATGACGTATGGTCTCTTACTGTGGGGTAATGTGGCGGACAGAGTTGTCATATTTGTGCTCCAGAAGAGAGCAATTAGAGCCATTTACAAGCTTGAATCCAGAGAATAGAGATTCTCTGGATTCTTCTGGACAGTACTAGTTCTACTGGAGTATAAATTGACAATGCCATGCCAATTTATACTTACCAGCATTTTATATGCTAAAAATACTTAGAAAACAATGTAGAACGCAGTGTTAGTAAGTACCTGTTAGGAAGTATCTGTTAGGAAGTATCTTTTTACAGCGATACAGCCAGGTTACCAGCTTCAAAAGTTTGACTAAGTTTTATTTTAAGATCAAGAAGAAAATCACTTTTTTTTTACGTGTTTGGGAGGTAACTGCTTCTAAACCCACCAACGTATCCGCTGACACACTAGACTTCATGCTAAATCTATCCTATCCATTGTACAAGTTTTGTCCGGGAGGAAATGATTGACCAAATTTGTTCCTGGCTCGGGGGCTATAAGTACGAAAAGTGCGAGGAAGCTCATCTGTCACTATAGGTACCTACTCTGTAGAAAGATGACAAGCTTAGCTAACAGATGCGTATTCTTTTGTTTGCAGTATGTCTATTGCTGTAGGCGCTCTCTACATCCGCAAATACTTCAATGAGAACTCCAAAGCCAACGCCCTTGAAATGGTTAACGATATCAGGTACAGTACCCTTATTACCAATTTTATGGACTTAACTATTTATAATTGTGTCAATGATCAATGTATTTATCAGACTGCCTAAAAAGCTGCTTTAGGAATTTGACACAATTGAAGTTATTCAACTAATCAATTTGTTCTCAGACAACAGTTCCGCAAGACCCTGAACAAAGTGGACTGGATGGACGACATGACCCGTAACGCTGCGCTGGAGAAGGCTGATGCCATGGCTTCGCACATCGCCTACCCCAATGAAATGCTCGATAACGATAAGCTTACCAAGTTCTATGAAGGGGTAAGCTATGAGACTATTAATAATCTACATATTAAAATCAAAAAACCTAAATTCTGATTTGCTAATATTTTTAAGTAATCGACATTTTGAATTTAGTGGTAATTGAACATTTATGAACGGCGCCTTAAATTACACTGTATGTACTTTACTTTGTCTCCACTTTGTTATTTCATTTCAGCTTCGGAGTTCGTAAACTTTACTTACAGGCTAAATTAAAAATGTTAAATAGTAAAAAAAAACCTACTTCCCGATATCCATATTGGATTTGGTAAACAATTTTAAAAATTTTGCTGATTTTTAAAAACCGCTCCACCGATTTCCATATTAAATGGGAACTTACAACTTACTTTAAATTACCTGAGTTATTAGTCTTTAGTTATAATTGTTCTACTTATGAACAAAGACTTTCTTTTTTTAAGACTCGTAGGTAAATTAATTAAAAAAGAACTTTTTTCCCCTAGAGCGAAATATGCTATTTTATCTTCGCTCTGGTACGCTATAATGACGTACTTTTTGAGCAAGTGAAGTGAAAAATATATTTTAAACTACCTGCAAGCGCTGTTGTTCTGATCGATGCCAAGCTTCACACGATCACCATTTAGACTAATCTGAACATTGCCTGAAAATTTCATCAAAAGTGCCCTAATCGTTTTCTACATACATGATGCACATACATATTTTTAAATATACTCAGAATAATAGGTAGATTATCTTCTCTGTTGCAGCTGGAGATGTCATCAGACAAGCTCATGGAGTCAGTCCTGAACCTGACGTTGTTTGGCACCGAGTATCTGTTCGGGAAGCTCCGCGAGCCCGTCAACAAGACCGATTGGATCTCGCACGGCCGCCCTGCCGTCGTCAACGCTTTCTACTCCTCCATTGAAAACAGCATCCGTGAGTGCTTAGTTTCCAGCTTGTATTCCTCCCTCGATAATAAACAGCATCCCGAGTGTAATGTTGTCGTTTAACGCTTTCAAGAGACAGTTAGATAGTATTTTATCAACTGTCTTAAAAAAGAACAAACAATACCCACCAAAAAAAATCTACGACCTATTTACCTACCTAATCAGTACCTGAACATATCTTGGCATTTGAGAAAATATTAATGGTTTGTCTTGATTTCAACCACGACTAAGTTAACCTATTATTGTAAGCAAAGCCAATCATTATTTTTTCCAGAATTCCCAGCGGGAATCCTCCAAGGCGCGTTTTTCTCCGCCAAACGTCCTGCTTACATGAACTACGGAGCCATTGGTTTTGTCATCGGACACGAGATTACTCACGGATTTGACGACCAGGTAATCACTCATTTAACTGCGCTTATATTCGCATTTTTTTATCGTATTTTATATCAACGACTACGACACCTTGTCTAGTAAGCGATACGAAAGCACACTATGTGCGCCAAAACGTAGGCTAGCACTTTATAGGAAAAGTACCTACGTTTGTAATGAGGGTTGACATCTTTAACAAGTTACCACGGACTTTGAAAGATATTCAACTAATTGATAAAGCATACTATTCAATTGACGAATTTGTAAAGGATAAAATGGACAACATGTAATTCTTTGACATGTAATTTAATTTTTCGCTAAATTAATAATTATTATTTTTGGAATATTTTACAGTGTTAATGTGAGTGTGACATTAAAATTGTTTGATATTAATTATTGACATTTTATGACATACTTACTTCTAAAAATAAATTAAATAAAATTGCATGTCCGTTGCCCAAATGACATTATTGTTAATACTCTATACACTGATAATGTTATTTTCGCATAACGATAGGTTAAGACATGGCTCGGCTCACAGATCTAGGATGAAAAAAAATCTTAGGTCTGTGGCTCAGCTACTTTTTTTTTTTTTTTTTAATTGTAAAATTTACCCATGTTTTGCGTAATAAAATATGATTTGATTTGATCTTTTCTCGTGACGCCATTTCCTTAACTAATTTCTTACCAAATTTCACACTTATATAGATCTTTATTTGTAGAAAGGTATAATTATAAATTGCCATTTTTACAGGGGCGCCAATTTGACAAGAACGGTAATCTGGTCGACTGGTGGCAAGAGTCGACTAAACAGAAGTACCTCGAGAAGGCTAAATGCATCATCGACCAGTATTCCAACTACACCGTCAAGGAAGTCGGTTTGAAAGTATGTTCACCTTTCTTAAATTTTTTGAACGCACTTATCTCGGTGTTCTCCAGTAATAAATTTAACCTAGGTCTCTTTAAGACAAGAGTTGTGACTAGTGAGCGAGGCGCCTCATGGACAAGAGTGCTCCATCTTATGAAGTAGGTACGAGTAAGTATTCTGGGACCCTATTCGGAGATTTAAGATTCTCATCTCACCATTTTGCGTCCTTGTTCCTCTCGTTTGAAACGTCTTAAGTGTGAAAGTGACCAAGATAAAATCTCATCTCATCTCACGCGCAGGAATAGCCCCCCTGTGCTTACACCGCATTGTCACTTTTCATCACTTTTCAGGCTAGTTACGGTCAAAGTATATTGGGCCCATATAAACAAAAAAAACAATCCAATCTATTTAATATATATTAACATATAGATGACTGATCCGGGACACGTCGTCGTCACTATTTGCACCCATAGCTTATTATTACCTCAAATTTATAAATATGCCTTTCTATTTTTAGCTGAATGGCGTAAACACTCAAGGTGAGAATATTGCTGACAACGGCGGCATTAAGGAGGCATACTACGCCTACCAGGCCTGGATCCACCGCCATGGGGAAGAGGCCCGCTTGCCCGGACTTGAAAAGTACACTCCTAGACAGGTAAACCCCACTTATATACCTTACGCCTACCTACTAAAACGTATAGCTGCTTATCTATGCCGCGAAACTTGGCCTATCTGCTGGAATTCATATAGCAGGACAAATATTCTGCCTTGTGTTTGACTCAGCGTGTTTTATAAAGTGATAAAGAAAGTGATGATAGCCTACTTGGAGAAGGCCCGCCTCTTAAGCCAGAGGGAGCGGGTTCAAACTCAGCCGACGGCACGCACCAATTTGTGCATCGTGTGTACATATGTGCGTATTGTTTGTCACTTACTACATGACTGGAGCCCGGTGAATAGCGACAGGCTCGCCCCCTGTCACATATGGGACTGAATGTCGTCCGGCGAAATGTGGGTGTTGTATTACACCTCTGCCAGGCCCCTCGGGGGAAAGACGTGACGATATACTATGTTATGTTAAAGAAAGGAAAGATAAATAGAAAATGTATGTAAGTATGTAATAATGTATGTAATTATTGTTAATACTTAACTCCTGAATTTAACATTTTTGTTTGGATATGCAGTTGTTCTGGCTAAGCGCGGCGAACACGTGGTGCGCCGTGTACCGCAACGAGGCCATCAAACTGCGTATCACAACCGGGTTCCACGCGCCCGGCCGCTTCAGAGTCGTCGGCCCTATGTCCAACATGGAAGAATTTGCAAACGACTTCCACTGCCCATTAGGGTCTCCCATGAACCCACTGGCCAAGTGCAAAGTATGGTAATCCTACCTAAATTACTCGAGATCCAATGAGTCTCAGATTGCTCTCCCGGTTCTCGCGTACTCTCGCTCGCATATTACATTCGATCCTTTTAAAATTACTGTCTGTGCCCCCAGATAGTATAAGACTTCTGGAGCTGTCAGTTCGGGGGCTAATAAGTTTTGTAGTTTTGTAATTAATTTATAACATAAAAACTGTCTGAGGGTGATACACGTGAACTATCTGTCAAATAAAAAAAAACGTGAATTACCTACATGATAACTAACGACTGTTCACCACCTGAATTAGGCCCTTAGGGGATTACCTAAGTACCTAGTTAGTTTTTTTAAACAAATTTCTAGCAGAAATTAATTGTATTAGTTAATTATTACCTTATTGGCTCATGTGCCACACGATCAAACCAATAGTTTTTTTTTTATCTTAAACTTACTGATTTACTTAAGTTTTTCTTAATGTTGTAAAACTAATTTTAAAATATTGTATGTGCGTGCGAGATACCGCGACCCGTAACTCCTTACACAAGCACTTACTATATTCGACCGATTTCTGTACTCGGTACTTTTCAGTATTGTGTAGTTAATTTAGTGTCCGTAACTTCAGCTTCCTCATAGGTGATAGAATAATTTTACCTATGCCAATATTTAAAGCATAATAGCTGCAATCAAATATCCCAGTCTTAGTTTAGCTGCCACAAGAACTTCGTTAATATGAGCCATTTACTATGTGTCAGCTGGAGTGACACAACCTCAGCTCGCACATCCAGTACAGGCAAACCAGTGAGGTTAGGGTTTTGGACAATAGCTAGAAAATTAAAGCATAATAGCTGCACAAGGTAGGAAAAATCTGAACGATGCTACTCAAAACATGTAGAAGCTATGATCAAAAAACTGTGTGTAAGCTGGTGTTGTGTCACTTCAGCTACTCATCTCATATCTTCCAAACGAAAGAAGGTATGACTATGCATTTTAGCTCAAATTTTAAAGCATAATTGCTGCCATTGGCAGCAAAATTTTCAAGTCTCTGGGTTATATACTTTCCGAGTTATAAGCTAATACCTATGTGTAAGCTGAAGTTGCGTCACTTCAGCTGACACATGTTGAATCGACGAAACTATCAAACGTAGAGTTTTCATTTAAAAGGCAAAAATTAAAGCATAATTGCTGCACTAGGCAGCAAAATTTTCAGATTCCTAGACCTCGTAGTTTCCACGTAATAATCAAAAAACAGTTTTCGCGCCAAAAAATTCAAATTTTTGCTTAAAAGCGGCGTTGCCGTTCCGTGCGGTACATTATTGCAATTCAATTTGATCTTAGCGCGCATAGTGTTAAAAGTCATTTTAACTTGTGTTCAAAATTCTTTTAGTTTTGTTTAGACTGAGAGCCCCTGAACCATATGGAACTAAGAATGCACCTGTAAAATTTGAAGGCAGATTCTTATGAACTTAAACAACGACGAAGGTTATTGGTTTTGGCGTGGCTTGTTCTCTGTAATTTGGCTAACAAAAGACGTCGCGCGACAGATAATAGCTGCTTGACGTCACAGGCGCGAGGTAGACAGTGGCATGGCGAACCAGTTTTTTTGCCCCACCACCCCGCTACACCCTTCGCGTGCCATCTAGTACATTTACTAATTTAAAAATTAAAATAAAGAAGAAAGATAAACCACTGTATAGTAAAGAAGATAAATTTGTTACTTGGACAATATCTAGTGTAAGTAAGTAGTGTAGGTGTTTAACAAGTTTGAAGATGAACTTCCGCAAAGTAACGCCTGATTCAATCAAGAAGATAAATGTTTAATGTGTGGGTAAGAGATAGTAAAATGTATTTTAATAGTCTGTAAGTACTTTGATTTTATGATACGGGAATTACTCGTATTCCGACTATTGTTTCAACCGCATAAGTAAGTGATTCCCGTTACATAAAATCATAATGTGTGAAAACCACGTCAGTTTCCATAGCCTGTAAGTAGGTAAGTATCTGTATTCGATAACTACTTCAGTGTTATTTCAGTTGTTCCATGAAGAATCAGAAGACCAGGGAGCTCCTAGTCTAGTTATCTCGTCTTCTAAGTTCATAAGAATCTATCTTTAAAATAACATACATACCTAGTTTCATATAGTTCAGCGGCTCTCAGTCGTTTTTTGTTAGCCAAATTACAGAGAACAAGCCACGCCAAAACCAATAACCTTCGTCGTTGTTTAAGGTCATAAGAATCTGCCTTCAAATTTTACAGGTGCATTCTTAGTTCCATATGGTTCAGGGGCTCTCAGTCTAAACAAAACTAAAAGAATTTTGAACACAAGTTAAAATGACTTTTAACACTATGCGCGCTAAGATCAAATTGAATTGCAATAATGTACCGCACGGAACGGCAACGCCGCTTTTAAGCAAAAATTTGAATTTTTTGGCGCGAAAACTGTTTTTTGATTATTACGTGGAAACTACGAGGTCTAGGAATCTGAAAATTTTGCTGCCTAGTGCAGCAATTATGCTTTAATTTTTGCCTTTTAAATGAAAACTCTACGTTTGATAGTTTCGTCGATTCAACATGTGTCAGCTGAAGTGACGCAACTTCAGCTTACACATAGGTATTAGCTTATAACTCGGAAAGTATATAACCCAGAGACTTGAAAATTTTGCTGCCAATGGCAGCAATTATGCTTTAAAATTTGAGCTAAAATGCATAGTCATACCTTCTTTCGTTTGGAAGATATGAGATGAGTAGCTGAAGTGACACAACACCAGCTTACACACAGTTTTTTGATCATAGCTTCTACATGTTTTGAGTAGCATCGTTCAGATTTTTCCTACCTTGTGCAGCTATTATGCTTTAATTTTCTAGCTATTGTCCAAAACCCTAACCTCACTGGTTTGCCTGTACTGGATGTGCGAGCTGAGGTTGTGTCACTCCAGCTGACACATAGTAAATGGCTCATATTAACGAAGTTCTTGTGGCAGCTAAACTAAGACTAGGATATTTGATTGCAGCTATTATGCTTTAAATATTGGCATAGGTAAAACTATTCTATCACCTATGAGGAAGCTGAAGTTACGCACACGTTAATTTACAGGCAACTGCGACCTCGATCGAGTCATGTGCAGTTTGCCAACGTAAATTCGATGTTTAGTATCAACAAATATTTCAATGTTGTTATCTCGTTTATAGAATAGCGAATCGTAGGTACTTATTTATATAGTTAGTTTTGTTCACATCACAGATCAAATTGTATTTCCTTTGGGTGAGATTTTAGACTGAGCACGAAATGTTAGGTATTCAACGGGTATAAAGTTGTATAGAACTTAGTTAAGCTTGTACACAGAAAGTACTAATACTAACACGTTAGTCAACTCGGGTCATCTCTGAAGTTGGACGTAGGTATGGTGCACATTTGAAATGCACATCTGAATCGGCTTTTACGATTTGTCTTTCATAAACAATATTTATTGTGCAACCGCGGTCACAGCACATCACCCACTGTAGTACTTACCTACTCGAATTTAAAGTATTTTACCGTTCTACTTTAAGACAGATTTGATATAAAAGGGGTGATCGCACTGTCACTGTGGTTTTATCTATTTATTGTATTCTGTATCGAATCTCACGTTAGGTGAATAAGAAACGAGCAGTGATAATTTAACTTTAGTATTTAGATATCTAGCTAAGGAATACTTTTGGATACGAATGTACCTACTGTTGTAAGTCATTGAAAATCAATATTAAAATCGTTTTTATCGAACATTACATCGACAAGCTTTTATTTCCGATACATTTCCTTGTCCCATACAGCAATCAGGGTATCCCCCGTGATGGGTTGTAAATAAAACAGTTTTTTTTGTTCTACAAACTTTATTCACGAAATTTTCGTTTACTAACTCTATGAGATGGAAACTTTAAAAAACTCAATGAGTATTAAAATATAATTTTTGAAGACATTTTTTCCGATTAAAATACAAAAATACAAAAACCTTGTTGTGTGTAAGTTGTACAACATGGTAGGTTTGTGTAGGTTACAAACAAATGTTTTTTTAATAGTTAACGAGAAAGAATATGATAGTTATAGTAAATATATTAATTTAATTTACACGAAGTTTTTTCAAAAATGTAGCGACAACGTCAGCGTCAACTGAACGAGTGGGAATAGGATATTTGATCTAGTTCCTTTTAAGGACCAGTATCAACACTCCAAAACTCGCCAAAACTTACCCCTTTTTAAGAGGTTTTCAAAAATTGTTGCCCTTAATGTCCCTATTAAAGTTTCCATCTGTTTAATCACTAAATGGGAGATCAAAAAACTTATTCCTAATACAATGAAATCTATATTTCTCATAATTTATTATAATTGTGATTTATTATAATAATGAATTTTATAATTCTCATGCACATATCTTATCCTATATCTTTAAATGAGCAATTCTTATATTTATATATATATAATTGGAATCTCGGAATCGGCTCCAACGATTTTCATACAATTTAGTATATACGGGGTTTCGGGGGCGATAAATCGATCTAGCTAGGAATCATTTTTAGAAAATGTAATTTTATTCGTGTCTTATCGATAATCAACTTAAACATAAACTTGGAAGAAAAATAACAAAAAGGAGGCGTTTGAGTAGTCTCAACTGAAAAATATGACTCTTCCTGACATCTATTGGCGAATAATAATACTATTTTTTGTGAGCAACTAATTGCTTTAACGACACAACAGCAGATGGCGTTGTTAAGTAACACGAAGTCAATGAGTGTTTGCTTTGAGATTACACTAAAATCAATTGTTTATTTTCCAAAAACACAATTTAAAAAAACCCGAGCAAAGCTCGGTCATCCAGGTACTAATATACATATATTTTATCATATATTCATCATATATTTTATCATATGTATTTGTAGGGGGCCAGATGGTACATAGGGATGTATCCCTATTGAATTATATTAAATATAATATAATAAATCGAATCGAATTATATTAAATATAATATAATTATAATAACTCACAATTATAATAAATTATGAGAAATAACAATTATAATATTAATTGTAGAGAAGCAGCTGCCTCCATAGCATCCGTTAGCGATGCACATACATACATCTATTAAAGTTTACATCTGTAAAATCACTAAACGAGAGATCAAAAAATTATTCATAATACAATGAATGTTTAATAGACACATATTGACTTAAAATGGGCGTCGTCAGCCACGGTAAGGGGGGCAAGATGATACATAGGAATGTATTTAAGAATAATTGTAGAGGAGCAGCTGCCTCCATAGATCCCTTAGCGATGTACATAGGGGAGCCAGATGATACATAGAAATGTGTTTAAGAATAATTGTAGAGGAGCAGCTGCCTCCATAGATCCCTTAGCGATGTACATAGGGGAGCCAGATGATACATAGAAATGTGTTTAAGAATAATTGTAGAGGAGCAGCTGCCTCCATAGATCCCTTAGCGATGTACATAGGGGAGCCAGATGATACATAGAAATGTGTTTAAGAATAATTGTAGAGGAGCAGCTGCCTCCATAGATCCCTTAGCGATGTACATAGGGGAGCCAGATGATACATAGAAATGTGTTTAAGAATAATTGTAGAGGAGCAGCTGCCTCCATAGATCCCTTAGCGATGTACATAGGGGAGCCAGATGATACATAGAAATGTGTTTAAGAATAATTGTAGAGGAGCAGCTGCCTCCATAGATCCCTTAGCGATGCACATAGGGGAGCCAGATGATACATAGAAATGTGTTTAAGAATAATTGTAGAGGAGCAGCTGCCTCCATAGATCCCTTAGCGATGTACATAGGGGAGCCAGATGATACATAGAAATGTGTTTAAGAATAATTGTAGAGGAGCAGCTGCCTCCATAGATCCCTTAGCGATGTACATAGGGGAGCCAGATGATACATAGAAATGTGTTTAAGAATAATTGTAGAGGAGCAGCTGCCTCCATAGATCCCTTAGCGATGTACATAGGGGAGCCAGATGATACATAGAAATGTGTTTAAGAATAATTGTAGAGGAGCAGCTGCCTCCATAGATCCCTTAGCGATGCACATAGGGGAGCCAGATGGCACATAGGGATGTATTTAAGATTAATTGTAGAGGAGCAGCTGCCTCTATTGCCCCCCTTAACGATGCCCATGCATGTGCACACTAATTTTATATAAGATTAATAATAAATATAAGGGCATAGCCTAAAACTCGCATGGTTGTATTGAAAAACACGCATGCCGCTTGCGACAATGTTCGAGACGACGAACGCACGTCGCGGGCGCACGGGTGACCGTGGACATTTTAGCGTACACCCTTTTTACACACGTAGTAGGCGGTTCCATTTCGAGTAAATCGTTACATAAAAGTACATAAAATTATATACTTAATTTTAATGGATCCTATTCATTGGTCTGAAGCCCGGTCATTATCTCGCATTCGAGGGAGTTCTCGTATGGGTAATAACGGCCAAATAAAGTACCTCGAACGACCAACAATGCACGCGGGTATCCCCGCAAGCGGGCTCCACCGACCAATGAAAAAGATAATTATTAATGTATAATAATACGAGTAATATAAAAGGAACGACGATGAAGCCCATTCGGCTAACAATAAACGAACAAATACCGGAGTAGAGGACCGGATTAATTTATATAGTAACATAACAAATAATATTTTTCATGCTAGTAAAAGGGTTAAGTAATTAAATTTGAAAAAAGTTTTGATACCTACTTAACCATAACCAAGTGTTTTAAATAGCCGCGCGAATGGGACTCTTCAAGCGTCAATCAAAACGTCATTCGGAAAACAAGCGCCGGTGACGAACGTTGCAATAAAACAACATTATGTATGTCGCAGCTAACTTGGTCAATCAGTCGTTCAATTAATATCCTAGCCATTTTACTATACGGCGCCGTTCAACTAGTTTCCTGAAATAAATTCAACCGTAGCGTTCATTACAACATTATAAATTGGCTGGCTGATTACAATAGGGTGATTATTTGACAAAAAATATTTTTGATTAAAGAAATGTGTTTTTAATTATCATAAAAAATCCGTAAAACCGCATATAACCGCAATTTTAACATACAAGATGCTTTATTAGGCAAGTATCTAGGCAAAGTTGTCGGTCCAAGTCAATTTGTCTAGCCGCTTGATTGAATGGCTGCATAATCAGTAAGCTAGTTGAACGGCGTCGTTTAGTAAAAAGACTAGGCTGTTAATAGTAACAGCTAATTAAGCTAGTTCGAAGCGACATAAACAAAAAAAAAATGATTTCCCTTATTAAGAACTTAACTTTCAGATTTTGATAGTAAGTTATCCTTACAAATGAATAAATATGTTCCAAATCATATGTGGAGTACAAAACAATAAAAAATAAAAATAAAAAAACAAATTAAGATAAGACTCATGTGAATAAGTGAATTTTAGACACCTTAAACACCTAGCTTAATTTTATAATAAAAAATGGCTGTTTGATTATGTGGCCTGACACTCAAACCGGCTGATTGCCCAAGTTTTATATAAAATGTTTGACATTCATAATACACTCAAACATTACAAAAAATCTGTCCCAGAGGGCAGCCGCTCTTTCAGCGTCCGCTTCTGTGGGATTTTAACACCCCTTACTTTGTTTCCGGGGTTATATAATATTCATATATAATCGTGAGTAACTTCTGCGTTTGGTATATTTTTAGCAGCGTCCTCTTCTGTTTATGTTTAACACCCCTTACTTCGTCTCCGTGCTATTCATAGATAATTAAGTAATTTTTGCATATGGTATGTTATCGTAACCATAAGCTTTTGACACCTTACAATGGAATGAGATATAACTAAACTATATCACATTACAATATTATGTGATATAATTTAGACACTTACGCTGATCTTTTACATATAAATGTTACGCTTCATTCACTATGGATTGTCCAGGAGACACTTGTCAGTAGTTGTCAATATTTCATGACTAGGGAAGTGGTAATATTGTGCATTTCAATTTTATCGATTACGATAATTTGAGTCTCACGCACTTTTATACTAAAAACCCTAATGAGAATATTAACAGGTTAGCTGTCCCGAAGCAAGTTTCGATCTTCTTTGTACACGTCCTCGTAGTAAATAATGACAGCTAACGCTCATGAAGTTTCGTATTAAGTTACGTCATTCTCTCTCGACAAGTATTTTATGATACTTTATGTGTCCTAGTGATTGAAATTAATTATATCGATAATTATAACGGCTGAAAAAAAAGACTAGGCTGTTAATAGTAACGGCTAATTAAGCTAGTTGGTGGCGACATAAACATTTAAAAAATGATTTCCCTTGTTCAGAACTTAACTTTTAACTTTTTTTTAAGGAATCGGTAGTATTGTTCATTTCAATGTTATCGATTACGATTTAAAATATGTACTATTAAATCCCGACAATTTTAAAGAGTGAAAAGAAACTGTCTCATGACACCCGCATAATCCTATAATGAACGGACTATTGATGTTATCATTTTGCGCAGTCGTTTTAAAAACAGTTTATACTCTGCTGTTCCCGTATTGCGTCCACTACCCGCTGCTTCACCAGGTCTGACATTCTGTATATCTCTTTGTTGGTGTATAATACAATGCAATATACGTCCGCGGCTTGCAACCCCCGTGCGTTTGCTTTTTCTAATAACGTGCTGGCGTGAAACGAGCAGAGCACGTTATTGGGTTCCGGTATACCAATGACCTGGAGAACAAGACAAACTATATAAATTATGGACACAAAAAAAAAAACGAACGCGAACTTTTGCAGTTTTTTTTTAACTAACACTGGTTTGCAATAAAAATGAAGAATCTTATGAGGCTAAATCCCCCTCACTCAATCCTCTTTACTACCCAAACGTTGTATACGTAACGTTGTATAGCTTCGGAATGGTTGTTTTGTATTTTGTCTTTTTCTTTCTTTTAAATTTTTTACTTGATTTAAAAACGACAAAACCCGATATAAGTATTCCGAGGCTATGCAACGTTTAAAGTAAAGGGGAATGGATTTACTAGTATTTTATAGATATTTCCGGGATAGCGTAGGCAACATCTTTAGATAATATCCATGAATAATGTATGAATCTGTAAATGCTCACCGTCGTTGGCGTCACTGTCGCCGGTGACATCGAAGCCAATAACGAAATGTTAGCTTAACTTCTACACAATTAATGTTGAACGTTGACCACGCTATTCTCAGTTTTCAGTTGTCATCAGATCTGTTTCGAGGGGTGGCAGAAGTAGGGGTCAGAGGGGGCCAAACGCCCATAAAATAAAACAGGGAGGGTTACGCTGCCTCCAATTTGACTAACTGGTACCTACTAAGCCGGGGCCGGAGATTGCAAGGAGGTAACCATGGTATAATAATATACTCCGCCAGGTATAGCGTTCTGAGACAATAAAAAGTTCACGCGGGTAACACAAAGACGTCAGTCGGTGCATAAGCAAGACCGGAATAAGTAATTTACAACAAGTTCTAGAGAACTTCTTTGAGAGAGAGTTGTTGTAACTATACCCATTTCATACAATAAACTGAAACTGAAAAAAGAGAGAAGGCGATGACGAGTGACGTAGTCGTGTGACAACTCCCGGAACGCGAGACCTTGTCTTTTCTGGGCAGTATACTTTTGTATGCGGTAATTTTTTGTCTAATATTATAATTTGTAGTGACACTATCTACTACCTAAAATCGGCATTCGTCAAAACTATGTTTACTCCATTTACTATGGCATAGTGCGTGTAACACTTACATTTATTTCATTTATTATATGAATTATTAGTTATTGATTACTTATTTTAGGATTATAATATTTAGGGTGCTGTTTAAGTCATGATTTGTAAATTTTCAACAGTGAACAGGAAAAATGTCACTCGCACCATCCTACAATGGAAAAATAGTATGAAAAGAAAATTAAGCAATAGCTCACCCTCGAAAAGTGCAGCTGGCAGCGACAGTAGGAGCACTCCCCATGGGGCTGAATCTGCCACGCGCAGCGGTTGGCGCGTCGGTTCTTCGCCAGGAACTCCTGATTCATGGAAGCCTTTATGTAGCATATATATTTACTTTCACATCCATCACCTTAAGATTTTAAACTTTCTTTTCTATTATTAATTTTATTTTTCTATGTATACCTACACAACTTTTTAAGTAGATAATTTGCCTAAATTTTAATAAATAAATAACCCACAGTGGAAATGAAGACAGAGTGTAATCAAACAATACTTAAATTTATTTATTTTACAAAACAAAACTAATCCGCCGTCAATTAACGCCATAATTGACGTGGAATTTTTTTAGTTTTAAAACGTCCCTGTCTCTAAATGCAGCTAGGTCCCAAAATGTTACTTGGTACCAAAATGCCAGTCGTTACAACGAAGAAATAACAAAGAAAAAGTAAAATATGCCACTGGTAAATTGGTTTTTAGAATCTACCTATGCTATTTTTTTAGACAATAACATTCCAAAATGGCACATCATCTAACGCTAAACGTAAAAAAGGTTACATTCATTGTTCACATAACGCAAAACGTACAAGATGGCATAACTGCATTTCATCACAACTGCTCCCATTTAATTTTAATTAAAAATTATATTAGTAAAAATATTAATCATGGAAATTTCCGAGCTCACCCACAAATTATTTGTTGGCAATAACTTTCCTTCTAGTGGAGTTTACATTTCGATGTTTTTAAGTAAAACATTGACACATTATGATTTAAATTATTATTATTATGAATCCTACTAATATTATAAACGCGAAAGTTTGTAATAATGGATGTATGGATGTTTGTTACTCTTTCACGCCAAAACGGCTGGACAGATCTGGATGAAATTTGGCACAGAGATAGATTATAGTCTAGAAAAGCACATAGGATACTTTTTAACCGCGGGTGAAACCGCGGGGCGCAGCTAGTATATTAATATTTCCATAATAAAACATTGACATTTTAACTATTTATCGTGATTGTTTTCTGTACAATCCAGTAATCCGATAGCCTATGCCTCTCAGGCATAATAGCTTTCTAATGGTGAAAGATTTTTTTAAATCGGACCAGTAGTTAATTTGTTACAAACACAAAAAATACAAATCTTTCCTAATACTAGTTATTATTAATCTTATACTTTTTATTATTAGTGTTGATGAATGCCTATGTACTTCGGAGATTGCGTGTTGGTATAGCGTTTGTTGTATAAGGGTGTGAATGTCTTATGAGGACTTTGAGGACCTGCCTTATGAGGACGACGCCTCACAGAGATGGCCCATCTCTGTGAGGCGTCGTTCTCATAAGGCGGGTTATCTACCAGAAATGTGCAAAAAGATGAGCGGTACGCGCTGAAAACATCCACCAATATAAATTTTATTTTCCAAGCTTAGCGGAACTATTGACAATGCGATTGACAATTGCGTTCAGTGTCTGTGTTGGTAAGAGTTAGTGGGAGGCTGTTTCTGCGTCTTTCGGTATAAGTATTTGTTAGTAGCTTCCTTCGATCAGATATAGATAGATTTCTCAATACGAAAAATGGCACCTTGAAAACAGGGCTTAGATCAAGTGTAAGCCTTGTTTCGCTGTCAGTCGCTCTGTGATAGCGTCGGTGTCACGACACCTAAATGTTCTAAAATCAGCCACTGTCATCAACGTTACTGCGGAATGACAAGGGTTAGATTTAAATAAAGTAATTTGTAATTATCAAAGTATTTCACTATTTTTTAAAGAACACTAGTGTTCATACATAAACAATGAGGCCATAGAGGCCTGATTTTTAATGAGACACGATATCTGTGTATATCTGATAGAAGGTAGAATGACGTAGAATAATTAACTACGGTAAACAGATGCTTGCTCGTGAAGACATAGAAATAAATAAATTATTAACCTTAACAAATTACTACCTAGTAATTTGTGAAGGTTAATTATTTATACTCGGTAATTAATTAGTAAGGTTAATAAATTACTACACAGTAATTTCTTAATAATTTTTAGATGTTAACAGTTGTAAGGTTAGGTAGTTTTTTAAAGATTAAGCTATTTAAGTATTTTAAAGTTTGCATATAGGAATGTGTCAGCGATAAGAGTATTGGTACAAACTCATTAGTTTTTCATTACGTTGTGTTTCCAAATGTAAGTATATTTGTTACAACATAAATAAATAAATAAATAAAAAAGTTATCTTCAATTACTTTTCGAAAAAGTACTTACCTGGTTTTTAGTAGGCAATCGTAAAGATCAATTATTATTTGCGTCCACCCTCATGTTACGCAATAAACCACTCTGTGTACCACTCGATTGTCAATTACTACAGAAATCCTTCTATTGTTAGCCCTTCGGTGCGGCAAGGAGACAGTTAGTATCTGTTTAAGGTGGACAGTAAAGCATGGAATAGTATTCCTGGGATAGCGTTCGTCCTCACTTCGGGATGAGAGCCAGGCCAGGGTATGAGCTAGCCACATTCATTCGCGTTACTACACTTATATGATTCAGATATTCATTCACGTATAATCACAGATTACCCCTATAGATGTCCCACTTATTGCAAGACGCAGCTATTATAGGCGTTACCTTGGGATAGCTTTGAAAACGATCGTCACAAATGTCAGAATTCGGTGCGTTCATCGAAACAGAAATATCGTAAAGTGATATCTTTAGGGATACTCTGTGGGTGGGTATATATGTATGAACGATCTTATCGCGTGCTAATGCTTATTCCAGATCTATGCGGATTTGTCTGTGGACCGTCCGCGCACTTTCGGAGCGGGACGCACGTGCGGCGCTTACAGCACAACTGAACAATGTGATCGTTCCGCACAGAACATGCATATTTACGAGATAAGCAATTTTTTTTCGAGATTTTTGCATATTTCACCAACATCCCACACCCGGTTGGACGTAGACGATCTACAATCCGTAACTGCACATAGCAATGAAATCAGCCTAAGAAACGCCAAGCGATACCCTGTTCTTGCCACAAGATTGTCACAATGATGCTACAGAAGAGTTAGAGATCTATCACACTAGCGATTTGCGAACGATTCCAAAGCGAGGCGATTGCGCAGCTTAAACGCCGCGAGTTCGTAACGAGCCTGCGGTGATGACCCCGCGGGGCCGAAGCCTAAATAGTAAGCTTGACTAAATAGTAACTAAGACACATTTTGTAAGCTCACGGCGTCATTGTGGCGACCACGTCGCGCTATCGCCTCGCTTTGAAATCGTGATTTCATGTGAAAGAGCTCTTAGGTAAATTCGTGGCTTAGTAGTGAGTCGGGCGGTAATGTCAACCTATTTAAAACCAAACAGAATAAGCTGAAGAATCATGTGGTTGGAGCATTCAGGTGGTTGGTAGTGGTTGAATACTTATCGTTATGAACAACTTTAACACCGGGGAAACGAACCAAAATTTCGAAAAACGATTACAAAAGTATATTAATGGGACAAGCTATAAAATATTTACGTCTATACATAGACGTATACGTGTATACGATATATATAGACGTAGAATAGATGATCTGAACACTACCGCTCAAATTTGAAACGCGAAAATGAAAATTAACTTTCGCATTAAGCTGTCTAAATTTTTTTAATTGATAGACAACTCTTTACACACTTTTCTCTAGCACTCTCTACCGCTCACTCTTGTATCTCTATCCCTTTCTCTCGCTCCCCCGCCCATTCCTTCATCATTCTTTTCGTTGTCGCTCTCTCTTCTTTCTTTCGTCGCTTTTGTAAACTCCGTGTAACCGCGTGTAGGCGAAGCAATAAACTTAGTGTGTTTCAATGTTGTTGTGTATTTGGTGTCTTACTTCTCGGGTCATCAGCGGGATCTTGCTATCGGCCAAGGCCTTGCGGTTTTTTAGTTCGGCGCACAAAAACCAATTGAGCGACGAGTGCACTCGCTGCAGGAGTGGAATCGTCACGCGTTCGCTCTCAGCCATTGCTATGAGCAGCTTCTCTATAGAGAACAGGCTCGGCTCGCAGCTGTCGCGAAGACTCTGTACACATATTTTAGCAATAATTAACAATAGTACATGTGCCTGCAGAAGACTAATTAAAAAGAATGACAATAAATTACTTAAAACTCAAGCTAGAATTTTTTTAGCGCTCAACAGTCATAGGCCCGGCAATTCTCATCACGAGCAGAACTACCGACTCACATCGTATATTCTTTCAGCGTTTAAAATCCAGCTGTGTGGCGCGAAGTACACGCCCTCGGAGACGGTGAGCCCCGTGCAAATGGAAGCACAGTACGTGTTCGGGTATACGATCACGAACTCTCCGGCGTACTGCACGTGCCGCTCCACTTGCACGCCGTACTGCTCCAGCAGGCTCGGCGGGATCATTATGATGTCTGACGATAGCCAGACGCTCTTGTCCTGAACCGCAAACGAGCAGAGTGCTTCGGCGGCCTCGCGGAACTTCTCCTGTTGTTCGGACGAAATGGAGTACCTGCAATTTTATTACAAAGCATGTTTTCGTATATGTATTAAAACTAGGGCCAATGAAGTAACTGCTACAAAAACTAACGATTCCGCGACATTCAATTTTATTTTGTTTATTTACTGACTTGGTTGCGGAGTTCAGGATTTTGGATGAAATAATCAATCCTTAGTACTTAGGGCTCGGTCGTGGATACGTGGGAATCAAACATATATGATAACTAGCTGTCACCCGCGACTTCGTTCGCGTTTATTATATATATGTACATATATATATACCACGCGTTCTATTTTATTCTATCTTTCGTGCGGCGCTACGTGACGTTTCCCTCACCTCCCTAGACGAGCCTTTACGCTTATGCTTTTCTTGTCTACAAGCCTACAGTAGTATAATTCTGTTTACCATATTTTGGGTGGTCCAGAGTGCAGGTACTCAATCCAGGGCACGGATATAGGGTCCATGTGCCAGCAGCTGGTGGAAAACATCATCCCGTGGTAGATCGAGGTTGAGGTGACGCCCAGTGTGGGGCCCAGGTGACTGAGCAGGTTGGACGGGACGGTGTGCAGCCGCTGATCAACACAACAACAATTACGAGAAAGAAAAGAAACAAAAGAAAAAAAATGCAAAAACACGAGACAATATTTAAACTAATGGAAGGTAGCTTCCTACCTTCCATCACATATTCGTAGCGGTCTGGTGTAGGGAGAGAGGCGCAGAATGCACCATATGATTCCCTACCCGCCACGACTAGAGTACATATCTGTAAGCGTTTGCTTCAAGAGGATAATACCTTGAGGTTCCAAGGATGGTCCCAGTAAGGGTCGGTGGGTTCGTCCGAGAACCCGTAATCGTGCTCGCTGGAGTCCACAGACGCAGCGTGCACACACACATGCGACTCCGCTGCCATCACTATTTCCCAGTACTCACGCTCAACCTCCTCTAGTTTCGGCTCCGTGTTGCCAGGGAAATATGTTGAGTTTATTTTCTCCCCAAGCTAAAACAAAAGACACCTTAATAACACCACCCACAAGTAAGTCTTTGCAATGCGCGCTTTCATCAAAGTAGAGTCTAATGGTCTAAAGATAAAAATAATGCAGCAAAGAGAATTACCTTTTTATAACAAGCATACGACATTATGCGTCCGGGAGCGATGCACTCTTCAGCCTCTGCGCATACCTTCTCCAAATGCGAGTCGGCCTCGTCATCGTCATCTTCTAGACCCAAACCTTTCACCATGCGATCCTGGCGCCACAGTGGTTCCTTCGCGCGAATTAAACATCTGATTGCGCGTTGTGACCAAGTCGTCTCCACATCGTCGTACAGCTTCTCGCGTTCTTCTGTTATTAGCATAAGTCTCTGATTAAACGACGTACGAAACTAACATAGGGTCAGTTGTTAAGCGACAACTCAACTTTTCGTGCATATAAATAACGCTTCACTCTCAAAACCCCTTTTATGAGGTTATATACGATATTTTAAGCACATAAATATCAATATTTGTGCTTAAAATATCGTAATAATCGTAATCGCAAATATATAATCTGTACCGAATCTGTCCTGACTGTAATGTAATCTGTGCGCCTCGGTGCATAGGCGTGGTGCAGAAACACAACTGCACCTATCCGCACCTATCCGGTCAGGAAGGCGCCTTCAGCTTGAAACTTACCATGGGTTAATGTGTTGTATCCAAGCAAATACTTTAAATAGAGGTTTTCTAGTTTAGTGTTTACTCTTCCTTGATAGTGGAGATTCATTTTTCGGGCAATCGTTTTCCATTTCTCGCTGTTGTTTTGGCATGCTTCGATGCCGCCTTCACTTTGAACAGTGAAAAAGAGTTTCACAAGGTCCACCTCGAGTCCATCAAACTGTAAAATAATATAAGAGCTTAAATTCCTTTACAAGCTTTCGATAAATTAGTTTCGTTGGTTTATATAAAATCTAAATATCTAAAAACTAAAGGTCGCTCACTCATTATTACGATGTTTGAAGCTGGAATGTAAACTATGTTTATAGATTGAAGAGGTCAGTTGAGAACAGATTTTGCGACAGGGCCGGATTAAGGCGGTCTACAGGTGAAACTGCGAGGCGCAACTAGTTGACTAAAGTCAACTAGAGCGTACTGCTCAAAAAGAAAACAAAGAAGAAAGATTTTGCAGGTTTTCTCGGTATGTTTGTCTGCCTGTAATTGTTGAATTTTGTAGTAGAACCAAAACCTATACTTAAGTTTAAATTATCTTGAGTGTCATAATTAAAATCTACTTACCAGTGGTGACCGTTGGATCTTAGGGTGATGCAAATTTCGAATAGCAGTCAACTGTTTTGTTGCCGGGCCCCAACGGATCAGCATTCGATGCACGTAATGATTAGTTGTTTTAAAGGTAACCCCCTCTAAGTCGATATTAATGCATGTAGGTTTGAAGGATGGTGGGGGTTTAATTCCACAGAAACTTAAGTTTGGATGCAGCCTTCTCATATTTTTTGCGAATTCTATTGGGTTCTGCAAATAGAAGTCAGAGATTTTTTTTCAATTGACCGATTATAATTTTATTATGATTATGTCATGTAAAAACAAACCAAACACACAACACAAAACATTTACGTAAAAAAAAGGAGGGGAGTAGACTAATTAGTAGAAGGATAAAAAGTAGACTAGTAATGAATCTATGGTACAAGTAAAAATTAGTTTGTAAAGAAAATATTTTTCCCCATGCTATTTTAACAAAATTAAAATGTAATAAGTATAATATTATTTGTGCTTGCCTTGCTATGACTCACATGTCTAAACTCATTGTCGGTTGGACATATTCTTAGGGAGTTACGCATTGCGCAGGTGTCAGCAACAATGCTTGATGGGGATAAGCTTTGTGGGGCTGGGCTTGGAGGCGAGTTTAGGGCCGGGCTTGGAGGCGGGTTTGGGACCGGGCTTGGAGGCGGGTTTAGGGCCAGGCTTGGAAGCAGTCTTGGAGCCACAGACCGGGGCATCAGTATGAATGAAGCATCAGACTCCCTAGCCGGCGTGATCCGTGAGTCTAATGGCCTTGTTCCCTGCATGCGAGCTCTGTTGCATTTGCTAAGTACTCCTATCACATGAGCCAGGGTTTGATAATCCTTGCTCTGCAGATTAATTTGTTTTTGTATTTTCTCGTGTATTATTGTGGCAGCGTCGAAAATTTTTTGGCCATGAATGGTCATCGCCTCTCTTAATTTATCGGCATGTTTTTCTTGTAGAGATATAATATTGAAAATTTGGAAACACGACTCTCGAATTAGCGGAGTGCAGGGTTCGTCGTCTGCTCCAGCGGTGAATTCATAGACGTCCACAGACTGGTTTGGAAGACTCTGGGGCACCACGTTGGAAGCTGACCTTTGGATTAGCTCCGTCTTAAATATGACCACACATCGTGTGCACACACCGCAGAAACGTCGCACTAAGTCTTTTTCAGTATTAACTTTATAAAACATCAAATAATTCCACGATGGGCAGTTGTTCCTCAAACATATTTCTCGAGCAGTCATGTACGCGACGCTCGATCTAGTGGATGACGCGACCGAGGACGCACGCCCGGCTACCCCGCGTCGCGCTCGTGGATTTGGAACTTTGAACTCCGATGAGTTTTGAGCACTGTTTCTCACAAGCCAATCATTGACTCGTGCGACCACCGACTCGTCTCCACAATCGGCGGTGTCAGTATCTGAAACATTATTGTTATAGTTTAATCAATTCATTTAATTCATTTGAGACTACAATATCTACTCATCAGCTGAAAAAACTCATAACTAAAATGAAAAATGATTGTATAATGAAATAGAAACTATGAGAGACCAAATAACAACTTCTACATTGTTACCCGCGACTTCGTTCGCGTTAACTCAGAAAATAGTATTCAAAGAGCTTCCTCGTGATATACTGTAACTAAATGTCAAGTTGCATCAAAATCCGTACAGCCGTAAAAAAACAAACAAACAGATCGTGTTACGATTTCGATTTTATAATAAAAGTAAAGTATAAGTATGGATATTAGGGTGCCTCTTATTTGGCCAAAAAAACTATTCTTATACATAAGTCGCGTGTCACCTTTTTATTTAATTTTATACTAGCTGTCACCCCGCGACTTCGTTCGCGTTTATTATTTATATATTAATATTATTTATTATTATTTTTATAGGATAGCTCATATATATATTATATATATATGAGCTATCCTATCTGTTAAGTTAGATCGAACTGCACACGGTGTGCAAATTTGATTGAAATCGGTTAAGTAGTTTAGGAGTCTATAGCGGACAAACAACGTGACACGTAATTTATATATATTAAGATTACCACACAAGAAACTGTTTAATTATTTTTATCGTATTTTTTAAATTATACTTAAGGGTCGCTACCAAGGTTTCAATTTTAAAATGAATATTTATAGGTTGGCAATTACAACTGAGGACATTAAGAATGCAAAATTATTATTTTTATTTTTAATTAAGATGATAGATCTGATCTTTAAAAATATTTTATTTTTAACTAGCTGTTTTGCCCGCGGCATCGCTCACGTTTTATAGCCTATCTATGTCAATCAGGAATAATGTAGCTTTCTAATGGTAAAAGAGTTTTTGAAATCAGACCCGTAGTTTTCGAGTAATTTGTTACAAACACACCTACATACAAATCGTTCTTCTTTATAATATTAGTTTAGACATGGGTCGATTTGTTAGTATTATTTTCTGTACATTTTCACCAATAATAGCCGATTCTGTTTTTGTTAAGATATTAATAAAACGTTACAAATATAACAGGCAATATAACTTGCATACAACGCAAGTAACAGATAAATGGCCAAAATAAGGGGAGGTTGTCTAAAGATTCTGTGCTCAACTTAACCTAAGTTAACTTAAGTTTGACTCCTGGCAGCGACCCCTAGTTTTTCCGAAAATAAAAAATAAATACTGTGTCATATTTTAGAGGATAGAATCGAATGACACCGTGACGCGGTAATATTTCAAAAGTTGAACAATAAAACGCACCCTAATGGATATGGATTTTCCACGCTAATTAAATATTATTTAGCATAAATTACTAAGAATTGCATCAACATACTTTAGCTTTGAATTTCTCTTACCTGATTGATCGACTTCGTAATTGGACGCGTTAAACATTCTTATGACAAACTCTGTAAAAAAAATTACAATTGAATTGGTTACAAATTCAAATTACATCAAAAAAGATCAAAGTTTTGTTCCATAACAGAGTCGCATAAAAGTCATCTTAGCCATAAATATGTTTACTATATACGACCGAGCGAGCGTTAGCGAACGAAGCGTCGTATGCTTCAGCTTCTACAACAATGCTTTCGTATGTCTGAATTCTGTCTGGATCTCTGTCTTCCTCTACAGGTCACATTTCTTAACTGATTCTTTTTAAATTTTGTGAGTAGAATTTATCAAACTAAGACTACTCACCTGAGAAAGATTTTATCTGGTCCTTTTTTTTTTTTGTTTTATCGTCTGCTGAAATAAATAGCAAAAAAGACATTATTATATTATAATGATCAATAGAAAATTATAAGCTTTACATAAATCAAGTAAAAGTAGATTATGCACCAAGGGGATAAAGCGGTGTCTTACGTCGCGGGCGGCTTATTGAATCCTGAGCTTAACAAGGGACTCTGTAGTTTATGTAGATTCTTGAGAGAAGCGAGGGGCTCCAGCCGCTCAAGATAAATAAATACACTGCTTTATCCTAGAAGCGAATACACACATTTTCACACCTTCTGCGAGGCAATAAAAGGGAACTGTGGAAATATGTTACACCCATGGTATAATAAGTCATATAATCTCGATAACAAGGAACAACGAACAACCTTAATGAGGCTCGTACCAAGCTACGAATCTATGTGTGTTTTCATACCACGCTGATAAATACCTGTTTGGTCTGCTACTGTATTGGAAGTCTGTGGCTAGACCTTGTTTTTTTAGATCATGATTACACCGAACACTGTCTTTTGTTTTTAAATTTGTACAGCTCATGCTGCAGCTGGCTGCTATAACTAACCCTAACTAGCTAACCCCTTTGCTCGAAAACTTTCTTGGGATTTTTACACATATCTCCCTAGGAAAGCAATGCTTTGCTTTATGTTGAAACTACGTGTTTTGTAAATAGTAATGTAGAGTTAGTGTAAGCAGGTGGTGTGAAAATTTATGTTAAAAAATTAACATTCTTACTACTAACATACTTACCTTGCGCTTGATCAGACTCTGGTACGTTATTTTCTGAAGACATTTGTGCTGAAATAAATAGCAAAACAAGACATCAATATGTTATAATAATAAATAAAAAAATATAAGCTTTACATAAATCAAGGACAATTGAAACCACGAAAGAAATGAAAGATGAAAGTTAACTGAGATGAGATGAGTACTAAGATGAAAGTTCAATTAATTAACTGTTTATTAACCGTTTAAAAGTTTTCGAGCAAAGGGGTTAGCTAGTTAGCTAGCTAACCCCTTTGCTCGAAAACTTTCTTGGGATTTTTACACATATCTCCCTAGGAAGGCAATGCTTTGCTTTATGTTGAAACTACGTGTTTTGTAATTAGTAATGTAGAGTTAAAATTAACATTCTTACTACTAACATACTTACCTTGCGCTTGATCAGACTCTGGTACGTTATTTTCTGAAGACATTTGTGCTGAAATAAATAGCAAAACAAGAC
Organism: Peribatodes rhomboidaria; assembly: GCA_911728515.1. Lineage (NCBI taxonomy): Eukaryota > Metazoa > Arthropoda > Insecta > Lepidoptera > Geometridae > Peribatodes > Peribatodes rhomboidaria. The sequence continues at coordinate 18,459,973 of OU452166.1, forward strand.
ATCAATATGTTATAATAATAAATAAAAAATATAAGCTTTACATAAATCAAGGACAATTGAAACCACGAAAGAAATGAAAGATGAAAGTTAACTGAGATGAGATGAGTACTAAGATGAAAGTTCAATTAATTAACTGTTTTAACCGTTTGTGAAGTAAAAACCCCATACTAAAAAACAAAAAAAACCCAAAAAAAAAAAACGACTATTTTCTGTTGAAATTCTAAACTCAAACATGGACTCCCCTGGTATTTTCTGGGTGGTACGATTTTTGCCGATATATTGGAGATGATGTTTGCATTGATGTTGTTTTAGTTACGGCGTTTTATAGAATCTGAGAATTTACACGAGGATTTATTCTTTTACCGAAACAAAAATTTAAATATTTTTGTATGTTACTGATTAAATAACGCCTCAATATGGCGAGTCCCGACCACCGCGGAAAAATTGACGATTAGTTGTTTAATCGTACAAGAAATACAGCTGTATGTAACCTTAATTACTTCCGGAGGGAAGACCTGGGGCACCGATACAGTATCTAAGTAGGTCTCACCAAGAAACACATAAATAGCGCAGATGACATATTAGCTCACATAATTATCTGCTTTCTGCTCGTTAGTTTAAATTTTTCAACTTTGACATTAGCTAGGGATCAAAATAAGGCGATGCTTACCTGGCAATGGCTCTGGCAAATTAGGCTCTGGTACTCTATTTCCTGTAAAGCTTTGTGCTGAAATGAATAGCAAAACATGACATCGTTAAATAAATAATAAATACATTCGGGACACTTCCCACACACGGTCGCCTGACCCCAAACTAAGCATAGCTTGTACTATGGCTGCCAGAGACTGATATACATTTGTACTTAAATAAATTTAAATACATACTTAAATAGATATTAACACCCAGACATAGAACAAACACAAATGTTCGTCACAAGTGTTTGCCCTAGGCCTAGAATCGAACCCACGCCCCTAAGCTCAGAAGGCAGGTTCACTACCAACTGAGCCACCGAGGCAGCCAATGGCAGTCAAGACGTTGTTATCAAAATCAATAGAAAATTATAAGCTTTACATAATAACAAGCTGCTAAAAAAAATACTAACTGAGATCTGTGGGATCCATTGCAATATCCGAGTCATCTATTTCAATAGGATCCTCAAGCTCACACAGTATTAAGTTTGGTGTGTCTTCAGCTGTGTTTTGTTCTTTACCTATACTGTCAACTTCTAGTGTGTTATGCTCTGAATCACATGTTATACTGAGTTTTAATGTGAAAGACTCATCGGATTCATCTTGATCACATTTACTTGTTTCATCTTTATTACATTCATTCCTTTCAGCTCTATCAGATTCATTCATTTCATCTTTATCATATTCATTCATTCTTTCATTCGTTCCCATCGTTTCAATGATTTCAACCACTTCATACGTTTCCTCATGGTAAGGTTGGTAATGTTCACTCAGCAAAGTCTCCGTGTTGAACTGACAGGGTGATACATAACGCTGTGGGCTCGGACTCTCCACTTCATTTTCCATATTCTCAGGTATAAACTCACAATATTCTCTTTCCACCATAGTGTCAGCCGTGAAGATTGCTTTATCTGTCAACCGACGCTTGTTCATAAATTCGACATTCCCAGTACTATCTTCAATAATTGGACTTAGATTATTAATGTGATCAGTTGAAGCCGGTGATGGAGCCGCAGCTGGAGCCCTGAAACAAAATATTATATTAATGGTTTACTGCAAAGTACAAAGCAGTAGGGGATTATTACTGTCATATAAAAGCAAAAGTTACTAACATCTCTTGGTTATCTTTTCATGATCATATAGCTGAATTGATCTTAATGCAACTAAACTTTCTTCCAAAAGAAGTTAGACATACAATTGTTCATACTCAAAATAAAATTAGAAGTTTGCGAAACCCAGTCGATACACTATTTATGTATGTTAGAGGTAGGACCGATCTGGTAGCAAGCCATGGACATCACCCATTTTTTTACAAATATTCTTGTTAAATTATAAAATTTAGTGAATCTACCTGTTAGATATTGATGAAATTTGGTAGGCATGTCAGCAAGTTAGGACGAGCAGTGTTCGAAATATTTAACTTGAATAAAAACTACTTCACTTACAGCACTGGATTTGTGTTGTTGTTTTTTGGTGTCTGTTTTACTCTCTTGGAGTTTTTCGTTTTAGGCTGGGTCCCAGCACGCGTCCTTTTTCTTGTCACCTTTGGTATAGTTGGGCTTTCATCAAGGACACATGGTGCTAGTTTTTCCTTAATTAAATATGTAAGGGGTTGATTATCCTCGGTGCTGGAACTGCTGACTCTCCGTTGAGGAACATCTATTTTTTCTTGTGCCGCTGCCAATTTCACTCTAGCTCTAGTAAGAACACGAGGATATCGTGATTCTACAGGTTTCAAAGACTCTAAATTTTGAGATGTGCTAGAACTATCGTCGGTTATCTTTTTAGCTTTGGTTCTTTTTGGCACCTCTTTCGGGGTGGGTAGTTTTAAAGAACCCTCTTTCGGGGTGGGTGGTTTTAAAGAACCCTCTTTCGGGGTGGGTGGTTTTAAAGAACCCTCTTTCGGGGTGGGTGGTTTTTTCTTTGGTTTAACCGTTGTTTTTTGTTCTTTTCCTAGGTTTTTTACTGTTGATGTTGATGTTGATGATAGCGATTTGTGCGACCTGCTTTTATCGACGTCATTAACCATATCCCTCACAGGTGATAATGATGCGGATCGTGTATTATAGGGCCTATTTTTTTTCGAATTTGTATTATTTTGGTCCTCATTCACAGATGGTGATTGTAAAGCAATTGTTCTTTTTTTAGCTGCTGGAGGTTCAAGAATGTTGACATCGTCTCCAGGGTTGTTGGGAGTTTCATCAGGGATGTTTGGATTATCTGATGGCGTGTATCTCTTTAATAATACTCTTGGCTTATTACTATCCGCCAAGATTTGTTTTATCTGTTCTTCAACATGATCGTGAAGACCTGAAAATAGTCAAACCAAAAATCTTTCTAAATAACTTAATAAGATAACTTCTGGCACCTTACTCTAAAGGCAGATTTTAAAAAAACAGGGCGATCCTTAATGGCATAATTATATCGACCAGCCGAAAAAACAGCTAACATTTTAAATAAAAAATTTCCGCGCACGATTAAAGTAGTATACGGGAAGTTACAAAACCCTGTTATATCAACGAGGTGCTCATCCAGTATCGATTGCAGAATGTAAGTTTAAATTAAATATTGACTAAAAAAATTGCACACAAATCGCGCTCTACACTCCTATAAGCGCGGACGCAGCCACTTCGCGGCAGTTTTATTTGTAAACTATTCGCGTCGTGCCGCTACTTTCTTAGAATAAAAGCCGCCATATGACACAGATTTGTTAAATTCCTTTTATCCCTTGCGTTCTTATACCAGTCATAACTCTTACTGTTTGTAACGTGCATTTAATTTAGTATTTTTGCATGAATACTTGAGTGTGTTTTACATGCCCTTCAATTATACAACAGGGTTTTTGTAACATGCTGTATATTGGTAGGGGGAAACTTATGCAAAAAAAATGGCAAGTATATGGTACCTTAACCAAATTACTACATTAATAGTGTTATTACTTCCACAAATAAACAGAGAACTTGACGCTGCGTTATGTCACAAGGAAGACCGAAGAGTATAACCAGCTGCTTAGCGTTTGTGGGCTATGAAAAAGCCATTGATTTGATCGAGACAAATAAATATGTTTTGTATGCCATTTTTATTTGCCATTTTTTTCCTAAATGAATTTTTTACCTATTTTGAAAATTAGACATTTTTAGAATTTGCCATTGTGAGAATTCAGTATTTGTAGAATTCGCCTTTTTAAGACTTACATGCCATTTTGAGTTCTAGCACCGATCGAGAAACTAGACGTTTCAAATCGACTAATGCCCGGTGTTCCTATAGTTTAAGAACGGACCAGAACGATCCGTGGTCAAAGCGATCAGATTTTTTTTTGACGAAGCGTTAAGTCAAAAGTGTATCTGTATCGATTTCGATACCGAGCAAAATTACCGAGTCTTTATTATGTACGGACTGGAGGTTAGGTTAGGACTAACGGAAGGCCAAGGGTTCCCTCCTTGTCGAGGCAGGGGGGCTCAGTAGCCGTGGCCTGATCAGCCACGGTGAAGCCAAGAGGAATCCGATCCCCTTAAAGCCTTTGTAGAGAAAGCGGCCAAGGTAGGTTGCGGCACTGCCTTAACTGAGGCGGGCTGCGGTGTGGATTAGGTGACACTGTTGCAGAGGGGTGGCGTGTGGTGGGTTTGAGAAGAAGGGCGTTTTTCTCTGCCTGCCGCGGCCTCGACGGGATGGGGCTGCTGAGGAGCTAGAAGAGCGCGGTGTGGTGTGACACCACTCTTATTGTCCTCAGTGGCCGGCGTGAGGCGGACGAGGTGTGGCTGTTTCTGCATTCGGCGTTGGACTCTGAAGGACCTCGTTGGGGAACACGTTGGAGTGGCCTGCTTGAGGCTGCTTGCTGAGGGGAGCCCCGATGCGTCGCCCCGCTGTAGGACCGCTAGCTGTGGGAGACATCCCCATCCGATTTATATGATCAAAAAAATCATTTTTATTGCGCGAAATGGTTAATTTTACACCCTACGGTGTTCAAATAACATAAGAAAGTAAAGTCTTATGATGCTTTAAATGAGTGTTTTTCTTAAATTATTATGATTTTTTTTTAAACTTAGGTGGATTTCTTCCGAAAGGAAGAGAAAAACCTGTCTTCTTACTAAATAACTTTTAGCGCAGCTACATAATAAAGCTAGAACTAAAAACCGAAATTTATAACATAACCCCTTACTTTTTCCGGCGCATTTTAAAGTTCCCGGTGCGTAAAGCTGGCAGCATTACCATGCTGACTGGCAGTGACTATCATTTGCACCAGGAAAGAGCCAAAGCGAGAGCCACAAGGACAAACAAAGAGGAACAAAGGACCACCCTTTGTTCCTGATCCTATCCCCCATTTTCAAGAACCAAACTTTTAGCTTGAGTGCCTTGACAACTCACTCTTTACAATGAACACAAAATAACGTGGTACCATTGTCACATTCTACTTTTACGGTATCCTATGCCGCTGCCACTAGTGTGGGAATAGTATAGGATTCAGGTGCGTTGCTCTGACAACTGCCTGAGGTAAGTTGCATCCTACATTTTTCTATGGCACCAGAGTCAAACCGTTAATGGTTAATTTGACCTACTCAGGTTTGGCGGCCAAGGCATATGGGGGTGCTGGGCAATACGAAAGATCTACGGACAAGACGTCGTCGTTCATATTTTGCTACAGGTTGAGAATTTAGATACTGTCACGGAAACCTACTTGTATAACGACGAAAACTCCGAGCGTGAAGGTTATCAGCCTCAACTACACCACAAATGAATTAATACGCTTTGCGGTCCTGGAGGCAAGATTCATCGTCATATTGACACAGCCCTGGATTTCGTCAAATTGACCGCGTACCATGATCTATCATCTACTTGAAGATTTTCTTAGCCCTTCGGCAAATGCCTGCTGTGCCTCGGGAGAAATAGATAACTAGGCCGACACAGCTTCAGGCACATTAGGTTTTTCTCCCATGCCGTGCAAGGGAGAATAATTGTCACAAGTTCCGCAACCGGCAAATGCCTGCTGTGCCTCGGGAGAAATAGATAACTAGGCCGACACAGCTTCAGGCACATTAGGTTTTTCTCCCATGCCGTGCAAGGGAGAATAATTGTCACAAGTTCCGCAACCCCATTAGACAATGTCAGAAAACCCGACAGACCAACATAAAGAACTCCATACCGTAAAGCTGCCTAGAGTCACTAAATCATACAATGATCTTATACAATTAGATATTTTAATTTCTGACTAAGTTATCCGAGCATATAGAACCAAGGTATGATGATCGTTCTATCTGTGGCGTCTCTGCGTTGTTACCATTATCCTCTCGTGGTAAAACTGCACGTGCTATTTTGAAATATCCAGACATAACTGAAAACCAGTTGTACAATTGCTCCCCAAAGTTGTTGTATCGAACGAATTAACGACGGCCAACAGAAAAGGATAAGAGACATGTCTCTTCTGCGGTCAATAAAATGGTGTAAGATATCGGGCAAGACGAAAGTTCTATAAGACGCATGAGAATATTGTTTTGTACTGACACTTAGCAAAAATTATCTGTAGGACCACTAGGTACGAGAGCAGTTAATGTGAATCCAGCCTCAAATGCGACCCTTATTTGTTTATAATGCGAGTATGAATGGATGCAATTTAAAATACACAAGAGTTTTAATATTTGTTGTTTTATAATGACAAAATTCTACAAGAAGAAGATAAAGAGTTCTGCTTATTCTACTTTACTACTCGTATGTTCAATTTGATCGCTAAAGCGAACAAAATAGCAGGAACAACAAGTTTTTGCAATGAAAATTTTTCACATTTGTATTTATTTTCAACTTTTACTGCAGTTTTTGTTACTAAATCGTTTAGCTCATTCTAAAGTTACTATTTCTGATTGTTTCATTTACTCGTACCTTTGCGCTTTTAGAAACAAAAAAATAGCCAGTACCGAATGTATCGGAAGAACCGGGAATTCCCGGTTCCGTTGGAGGAAAGTATTAAATTTCCGGTTCTCCAAGTACCGGTACCGGTTCCGGAAACCCTAGGCACCTCCCGGTGTCCCCTCTGGAGTGGCTGAGGACCTCTAGCTGGGTGGGATCCTTCGTAGGTTTTGAAGGAAGCTACGTGAATGTTTTGTGGTCGAGGCGGGGCAGCGCGGGAACTCGAATGTGGTGCAACGGCGCACTACTCTGAGTGCCCTCTGCAGCCAAAGTGGCAGGAAGCGGGGCCATTTACCTGACCAGTCGCATAGGGACCAGGGGCGTTAGACACGGGTGCTGTTTCGCGCTCATCGGCTAAGTTGGTCCCCGAGATGGATGATGACGATGTGTTTAGTTTTCGATACATCGTCATGGTGAGGAAGAGCATAGGCTCGAGGAGGTGTCCGCAGGGGCTGGCGCTGTCGGGGCCACGGTCGTGTGCGAGAGCGTTCCCGTTGTCCCGACATTTTGCGTCGAAGTGGAACACCCTTGGGTTTTTAGTGGGTAGGCGCCGTCAGTGGCGGGATTCCCACGTAACCACTCTGTGCCCGCCCCGGGGCTGTAGGTGGTATAAAAGACTTTCGCAAGGTGAGAAAAAAAAAAGGACTAACGGAAGGTCGTAGTCGTAAAGAATGAAAATACTGATGTTAGTGTTTCTTTTAAAAAATATAGTTGTTCGGACCATAGACAAACGTTTTTTTTTCGATTTGAAATATCAGTTTACGACGATCAACGGTTGCTATTCACAATCATTAGGATACATTTCCGATCGGATCCCACAAATTTCAAACTCAAATCGTTCGAATCTGTCTACTTTTAAAAAGTTGGAATTGGGAATCCAGTATAAGTCCGACCGGAAGAATGAATCACGTTTAAAAACTTATGAATACAGACTGAGATTCTAATAATTAGAGTTTAAAATATTTGGAATCCGAACGGAAACGTATCCGAATGATTGTGAATACCTATGCTGTAAACGGTCGCGGGAAGCCGCTGGATGCGCGAAACGCAAGACCGTTCGTTGTTGAGAACATTGGAGGAAGCCTTTGTCCAGCAGTGGATGTCTTCCGGCTGAAATGATAACTGTCCCCTATCAATTTACTATTTACATCATGCGCAGAAACTTTAAAAACTTTTTAAAGTAAGTAGTAAAGTAAGTAAGTAAGCGGCAGGTAAAATGCTCTGATCCTTTAAGTGTGACACCTATTTCGACAACTTACTTTTGAATGCCATGTCGTTTATAATATCTCCTATAGGCTTACGATATTTAATGAGTAGAGGTTGTGGTCGGGGTGTCTGCTCCTGTCCGGGGGCTGCATCACTCTTGGCTGGTACAGCGGGAATAAAGATTTTGTGGGCGTACTTCCTTTGAGCACGCACTGTCAATCTGTATAACAAACAAGTTGATAATATAACAAACAAGTTGATAATATAACAAATAAGTTGATAATATAACAAACAAGATTATATACCTAAAAAGACACTTTGGATCCGTATGGAAAGACGAATTTAAGTTATCAATACAATACAACCTTCCAATAAAATCGTCCGTGTCATTAAGTGGTAGGGTGTTATTGTTTGGTACATAATTATTATGATGTCGAACCATTTATGCTCTATACTAATTTTGTAAAATCGTTTTTTCTCTCTCTGGATACCTTGAAATTGGAAACGTTATTTAAATGTTCACTAAATAATACAAAATAAAATGTAGTTAGACTAAAAAACTTAAATACCAGAACAGATTTCAAAATACACACTATGTGAATCAAAAATCAACTCGGAATTGGTTCATCTTTATCCGACAGACCTAATTGTTCAGCCTATACTGCGATTTCTAATTTTACTCTAAAATGGATTTGACGATAATCTTTTCTATATTATACCGACATTCTATGACTGACAATAGAGAAACTTATCACTCTGTTTACATTGACAAATAATTTCATTAATTTGCTTGTTAAGCACTTCTAAAGATATTTATGACTCACTTGTGGCATGTGACTGCTTTTTTTTTGTATCAATATTGTGTAATTTCGGCATGAATTGACACAGTTCACCATATTTATTTGTTAGAAGAGAGACGTAACCGCAATTGGGTGACATCGAAGACTGACTACTGAACTGACTTTCAATGGGTTGGTGTACTTTTTTTGGAATCACTACTTTTGACCGTCTTTCTTCTATGTCTATGTGTGCTGTTTACACGTGCAAGAACCAAGTGAAGCACTTGATTTCTCTAGATTCAATACTACGAAGTCAATGGGTTAGAATAGTTATCTTAGAATAAATGTAGCCAAAAGGACTGATCGGCAGCTAAAACAATCCATATATGCTCAAATCATTTTTAACCTATTGAGTTCATTATAACGCCGCCATTGTTTTTACATACATTGATGTTCTTACTAAAACTTCTTACTAAAAACCAATTGTTTATACATACATTGTTTTAACTACACATCGCAAGCGCATGGGCGCATGTAACGAAAAAGATAGGGACAAATAATCAGTTTGATACAGTACAGCGCAGCTTTGCTTAAGAAATGATTAAGGCCCAGTATTATCATGAAATCAATGAAAACAAGTATTTTGTTTGCGCCTAGTTTGATATGAAGAATTGTGATGATCAGGTGCAAAAAACACGGCTGGTAGAAAAAATAACCAGAAACAGCTTAATCAGAAGCAGATTTTTGAAACTCATTCTATTTTTGAAAAAAAAAACAAAAAGTATCTTAATAAAAAATCTGTTTGAGCACGGTTCTCTAAATTTTCAGCGATTACAACATTTTTCGATTATTAAATAGCCAGATTAGTTCTATAAACCGAGTAATTAATCCATATTTTCTTATTACAATAAATACCCATTAAAACGGCATAAAAAAAAATTCTAGGCGCCGATCTGATTTTAGCATCAAATATGATTTGCGATTTTCAACTCTAACTGAAACAGCTTAAGTGAACGTGTGTACGGGTGGAAAATCGTCGTAAGATCTAGCCTTAAGGCGTACAAAACGGTCTCTAAACTCGGCGTTATTACTCTTCTACTTCACTAGGTTGCTTCCCTTAGATATAAGAGTCCGAGAAGCAGCCCTAATTTTTGAAATAAGGAAATGCTACAGCCAGCGAGTAATAGAAGATCGAGACATAGAGACCGGTTCCCTTTACGGAAATGCCACACCCCGCGCAACGGCAGGACTTAGAGCTCATATGCCTGACCGACGGAGCAGCACTAGAACGACACAATAATCTCGACCTTAAGATATTTACTTCATTAAAACCCCAGCATCCAATTTCAGCATCTACTGTGACTCTAGGTCCGCCCTCCAAACGGTAACCAACTCAGTTTTTCCCCCCATCTTCTCGCCGTGAAAATAAGATCAAATAATTTCACTAAAGCTTACAGAAAACGCAAAAATTCTGAACAAGAGGAGGAAAACAAGAGGGCGGACGAGTACATTTGGCCTTAAAAATGTAAATTTTGCGCTTTACAAATGTGTCACTATTGTTTGGGCAATAAAGTTTGAATCGGCATTGGGTATTTACACATATGTTTAAAACTTTTTTCTTTTTCGTCTGGCAACCTTTGGTAAATTCGTTTAGAAACTTATTTCGTCCGTATATAAACGAATTTAGAAGAAAACATTTTCTTTTGGTTAGAGTGGGAGACTAACAACTAATTTCTGAACGGAACAGTCAAATGTCAATCTATCAACACTACACAATGTCACAATGTGTCTAAAAGTCACACAACTAACTACAAACCATGATAAAAAAAACAAGGTCTAGCATTCCAGGAGCAAACACGTATGACGTGATGACGTCACTCGTCTTCGTCATCCATTTTTTTCGCACTATTTGTAAATGACTTATTTCGGTCTTGCTTAAGCATCGATTGACGTCACTACGTGTTCCCTACGCGACCGAAATGCCATACCTACCGGAGTGTATATTATATCATGCTATAAACGCTTTTATTTTGACAATATAGAAACACATTACACAGATTCTTTGATAGTTACGGCATCTAGATCAATCGATAAAAGCGAAATCCGCCATCTTGACCCCGTACACACCCGCTAAACAAGAGTCCCCGGCCTTGGGAGGAATGGTTACACACAGATACAGATGTAGGAAAAGGAGATTTTCCTTTGATTTTTTACATCTGTATACCAACTGTACCTACACGTTTATGCCAAAAATATTTTTATTGCTCAGATTTTGTGTTACTCAGTGTGTATACACACATGTATTAAAACTTTATTTCTAAGGCCGCTAATGTTTGGTCTGCTACTATATTGAAAGTCTGTGAGAACCTCTCGGCGCACAATGTCACGTTCTCATAATATCACGATGTCTCAAAATGTCACATTCTCAAAATGTGACGTTCGCAAGATGTCACGTTTTCAAAATGTCACGATGTCTCAAAATGTCACGTTCGTATAATATCACGTTCTCAAAATGTAACTACATATTTCAATGCGTTCAGCTTTTTGCACAACCTTAAAAGTTAAAAGATTTCACGGTTTAAATTGAAAACCAAAAAAAATCGAAATTGAGAAACTAAAAAAGACGTTCGAAATGGAAAAACAAAAGACGATCGAAATGGGAACAATAGACGCAAACGAAAGACGTATATTTTTCCATATTGATTCTCTTTTGTTAAAATTACTATAGAAATAATCCGTTAACATAAACTATATCGTACACTGGACATTTTTAAATACTAGTCATTAATTTTTAACTCCGAGTTAATTAACCATGTGTCTAATTGACGTTAATTTCGCACCTATCTTATGCAAGGTGGGTTTTAGTCCCAGTTGCAGAAGTTAGGGAGTTAAATTCTTAAAAGCAAGATTAGTTAACTTAGAGTTAAAATGTTTTAAAAGTAACTCTAATATTGTGTTACCTCAAGGTTAGTGTCTAACTCTTAGTGGCGCAAGACGATTTATCAGTTAATTTCTGATGAGCAGTTAAGTCAGAGTTAAAAAGATAACCCGAGGTTATGCAAGTAGCCCTTAAGAGGAAGTTCGCACGGTAAAGCGTATTTTACCAAAAAAACGTTTTTCCTCAGTTTAAATTATTTGGTAATAAAAGTTATTGATTGAATTTTTTAATGCAGAATAATAAATTCGAGTATTTTGAGCTAAGGCAAGTGATTAAAATGTTGATAAGAGTGGTGAAGATAAAAATGGTTGTATTCCGACACGCAGCTTACACTAATCGCAAAACTCAACGTTTTCTGGTGCAGTTTGTGCCAAAGTGGCAGCACGCGTAGATCTGAAAAAAAATATCTTTAACTGGTCTTAATATTGTTAAAAATCTTGATTGATCAAACTTGTAATAAATTTTCAACAAGTACCTCAATAAAATTGAAGATCATAGGCAATATCGACGTAAACGATGTTTATTATGCACATTAAAGCGATTTTTTCAAAAAATTATGTCGCCATCTTTGAATTAAAATGACCATCATTTTTGTAATCAGCGCCCCTATGCACCCCCTAACGAACGTAACGAGAAATAACGTATTTTTGGTAAAATACGCTTTACCGTGCAAACTTCCTCTTAAGTGCGAATCGAAATCACTCACGCGAAAATTATTTCACATTCGCAATCAAACTTCGGTCGTATATCACGCCATTTGACGCGATGGCGCGATTGTCAATAAGCTCACCTTGCATTCTGCATATTTTGCACTAATGACTTCTTGCCACTTTTAGAACTAAAAACATAGCACTCGGTTTAGAGTCCTCCAAACACACTACCGGTCAAAAATACATTTGCGTTTATTTTGTATTAAATTGTCGCTAACGAAGTTGAGACTGAATTAAGCGACAGGTAGTTAAAACCGGTTTTTACATTGTTTGAAAGAAGCTGTCGTACACATGCGCACTTAAGCTGCGTGCTGCGCAGTTCCGGATTTCTGCGTGTACCCTATGACTAACCAGCCTGGTTACCTAGGCGACGTCGGCGGCAGGGGAGACGAGGGCGTCTGGTCGCTAAATCAATAAATCAAAATGGAACACAACCGGCTGGTTCTATCAAGTGCGCATGTCTTGCACTGCAGACTGAGTTGCATTAACTAACTAACGCGATTTAGGTAATTTACAAATTTAATATTGTCAGCCTTAGAAATAATAAAACATAATACATCTGTACATAATAAACCGTTCAGTTAGACATTGAGTAGCAAGTAATTACCGCTATACAAATGTTTAACTATTGTTTGAGCAATAAAGTTAGAATGGGCATTGGGTATTTACAAACTTGTTTAACACTTTTTTTTTGTCTGGAAACTTTAGGTAAATTCGTTATAAACTGTTTTTGACCAAATAGTTTTTTTTTTAAATTATTTTTCAATGAAGCTCTCTAATTATTAGTATTGTACACATGTACATTTTCGTTTTAAAAAAGAAATATTAATCCAACTATGTTGCTTTTTGAAACTCTTGTCCAAAGTTCGTTGATATAGGTAAACTAATTTAAAAGAAAATATTTTCTTTTGGTTAGTGTAGAGACTAGTACAACAAATTTCAGAACAGAACAGTCTATCTCATCGTATCAAATTGACGAATTGTAAATTTAATGTAAATTCCTACCAACGTTGGTTTTGCAAATTGAAAAGTTTTGTTTTTTGTTTGTACAATTCCAATTTAAAACAACAATTCAACATTTTAATATTTTGTGCTTCGTATATCCTACTATCCTACTCCTACTAATATTATAAACGCGAAAGTTTGTAAGAATGGATGTATGGATGTTTGTTACTCTTTCACGCAAGAACGGCTGAACAGATCTGGATGAAATTTGGCACAGAGATAGGTTACAGTCTAGAATAGCACATAGGATACTTTTTAACTGCGGGTGAAACCGCGGGGCGCAGCTAGTAATTCAATAAAATTAATTGCTCACTTTTGTGACTAATGTCCAAAACACAACGACGACGTCCGTTATTTCTCACTTTGCTTGACGTATGTTGTGGAAGCAAAGTTAATTGTCTTAACTCTTTGTCACTAACACACAACTACAAACTAATCACCACATCCCCAAGCTCAAAACGCAGGTTCACTGCCAACTGAGCCACCGAGGCTTTGCCCAACAATAGGACATACCGGGCTCATCTATCTATCTGCTGTACACAACATTTATGTCAAAAATATTTTTATTGCTCAACTTTTGCATTACAGACCAAAGCAAACGAAGGCTAACAATATACCGAGTCTAATTTTATTATGTTAAAATGGAAATCAGGATGCGCAGCATATTCTTTGGCATACAATACAATACAATACAAAAACTCTTTATTGACACCAAATACAAAATAAATCTAAACTAAACATTCAAAAATATAGGCGCAATGGGCGGTCTTATCGCTTAAGAGCGATCTCTTCCAGACAACCTTTGCTTGGTCTGTACCGAGCATTACACAATGTGTATGTATCTACTGTATTGCTAGGGTTGTATGCGTTTCAGATAAAAAGCTACTTTGACGTTTTGTTTTTTAACCCACACACACACACACTACACTTCCAATACAGCAGACCAAACATTAGCTACATTAGGTATTTATCAGTGTGGTATGAAAACACATAAGGTTCGTAGCTTGGTAGGCGCCGCATTAAGGATGTTCGTTGTTCCTTGTAATCAAGATCCTTGTATTGAAGATTTTACTTTCTCCAAGTAGATTTTATTTTCTCGAAGTAAGCATAGGTTTACTTGCCCACTAGTTTTCTAAATTTTACCCGCGACTTTATTCGCGATTATTCAGAAATTAATATCTAAAAACCTTCCTCCTGAAATACTGTTTCTAAATTTCAAATTTCATCAAGACCCGTTCAACTGTTTAGCCATGAAAAGCCTACAAACAGATAGACTGACAGTTACTTTCGATTTTATAATATTATAGTTTATGGGTGAATACATTTACATAAGTATCTTAAGTAAGGTGGCGCCTTTATTTCAAACGAAATTACGCCACCGATATCGTGAAATCAAGTCGTCGCACAGTGTTCTCTGTAGAACAAGCCAGGTGGACAAAAATATATTTTCATTGTTTCGGAACCATGAAAATATATTATAATAATATAAAATAAAAAAAATAAAAAATAATTAGTTTTATGTATAAGAAAAAAATATTTTATATTTACACTATTATAAAACAGAAAAAAATACTGAAATAATAATACAATTACCTTAATCTCTACAAATATTACCGCTAATTATATGTACAACCTTAGACTATTACATTATTTACAAAAATTACAAATACTAACACTAAAAGGTAATATAATACACTACAGGTACATTAAAACTAATTGTCAATATCGGAATCATCGGATTCTGTATCGGATGATTCCGATACAAGATAGTCTTCCTGACTTTGTGGAGGTCTTAGTTGCTGTGGAAGTCGAGGCTCTATAGTAGGAGCTATAATGAGCTTTAGGACCTCCGCACACAATTTATTCGACTTTTTTTGGAACTTCCCGCAGGCTGTTGATCAGAGGATCAGATGTTATAATCAACATATTGAGCAAATCTCTTTCGTGGCTTGACGCGAGCACTTTCTCGTGTTGTGCTCTCTGAATCTTTATTTATTTGGTCGATAACATCGTCGATGATGGACGAGGATTTTGCGAGATGATATTGTTAGCTTCGTCGATTAACCTAAGAGGAACAAACGAATAAACAAAAAGGAACTCATCAGTGTCTTCGCTGTTCTCAAATCTCTGTGTGTAAGCACTATGACCGGAACTCCCGTCACAACCCCATTTACTTAAAAGAGTAAATGATGAATTGCGGAACACACTTGTGACAACTTCTTTCTAAGCTTCTATTCACCGTTCCGCTGTTTTGTTGAGTAAAGCTTGTAACTCAATTTCTGCTCGAGATTGTGTCACAACAATGTGCTCCTTTTGTGCTTTTTTTGATTTAACAATGCAATTATATGATGGAAACACATGGTGCCCGACCTTCATAGTCCATTTCCTAGTCTGTTTATAGGAGTGAGTGGTCGACTTCGAGTCGAGTCTATATAGTAGGCTAATGCCTCGTCACTACTTAGTGGTCTATTATTCTGCACAGCACTGGGTTGTTGAACTCGGATTTTTGCCAATGTCCTTTATAGCCCTGGCAACGTCCTTTTTGGACACGTTTTTGTGTCCAGTAGATCGTGCAGCTACTTCTGCAGCAGTCATCAATTCGCCAACACTCCGCGAGTAAACTAAATCTTCAAGTCTACGTTTTTTAGTTTTGAAAGACGAATCTTCGAAGTCTTTTTTGGGTCTTCCGGGTCGAGAGTGGTCAGTGGATGAGGTAGAAGGTTGCGGTTGAATTGACCGCACGCAGAACTCTAACTCTTCGCCTTCTAGCCACAACTTATTCTTGATAAGAAAACGCTCCCTTGACTTTCCTGAAGAAACCCATTTGGAAGCGATTTTTGAAGAAATACTGGCTAACTTCATCTTAATGTTTCTTTGACTATCTTCAGAAATTTCAGAAAACTCAAACTTAGACGAAATAAATTCAAATAGACGATCATTTCTTTCGTATTTTTTGTGTCTAAGCCATTCTTCGAAAAACTCTATTTTATTAATAGAGTGAAGCTTTTCTGCAAAAATGAGAAAAAAAAATAGTTGTACTCATTTGTGCTACGTAAAATATATGTCACAATAATCTATAGTCATGCAGCTAAAACATATAAAAAAATTAGCCTGGATACAAGAGGATACATGCTTTTCCCATACTCGATAAGTTTGAAATCAAAGAAAAAATATGTTTTTTTTTGTGTTTTCGTTGATAATCTACTCTAATGATTTTTAAGGCTCATTAAAAGATTCTAATAATAAAATATTGATATACATACCTTCAGAATTGAAATCCATCACTAAACTTTCCACAAAATTAAAAACTGCCACAATGAGGTGCTAGTGAAAGTGTCGCTAAAATGCAACTGACCTATATTTTAAATTACATTTACCTCATTAGCTCACTTTGATAAACAATGACTCATTAGTATGGAATGTTAGACATAAATAGTTCTTGGAATTGGGGGTTTGGGGGTTTTGTTTACAGGTACATAGTACTCATTTCCGGGAATTTGATTACGACTTTTGTCCACCTGGCTTGTTCTACAGCGCACACTGTGCGTCGGGCTGGTCAGCAGCTATGGAGTGATAAACCTTTCCTAAGTTTACTTTATAAGCCCATTTTTTAACACAAAATAACTATAAAAAATTAAACCTACTGAATTTCCACCTGAAGTTCTGATAACATTGTCTGCATTAGTTAACCTATGTGAGTTATTCCATGGTATTTCAAAATACAACAGAAAAAAATACTTCAATAAATTGACTGTACTGATTGATAAGTGAAAACCGCATACTTCATGAATTCCCAAAAAAAAAAAACCCAAAAAACACTATTTTCTATTAACAGTTTAAGTGCTTACTTGTGGCCATACTAGATAGTATTAGCCGATAAATGTTTATGATGATGTTGTTTTAGGTTATGGTATAATAACAACAATATACTCCGCCAAGTTAACCATTCCGAGTCAAAAATGATCATGGTTGCATAAAGTAGTGATGTCAATCGATGCGTAGGCAAGACCGAAATGTTATTTGGAATGCTAGACCTAATTTTTTCAGATCATGTGACCTAATGTTTTCGTTTAATAGAGGCCGAGAACTCACAGGATTTATTTTTTTACTTTGTAAAAAATGTGCTGCAAATCCGATTAAAAGGTTCCGTGATGCTCAGAATTTTCCATACAAACACACTTGTCAAACTTGTTGGAAACCATTTGTCAGATTATGACAAAATTTGGCATGTACAATTAAATTAACTATACTATACTATGTTCTTGGTTTGTTTAAAAAACATCCTCAAAAAGTGTCTTATTACTGAATCATTTAATAGATAGACAAAGTAAATCAAAAATCCCTTTCCATTCCATATAAGGTGGTTCTCTTGATCATTAGCTTTTAAATTAATGTTTTATACAAGGAAAATGTTTAGTAATTTTTTTTAATTCTTAGATAATTGCAAAAGTCATAAAAAAATATTGAAATTGCACTTTGTCACTCTGTACATAACTTTAGAGGCTCGTCAGTATCTTTACTTGCTCTCTTTGCTTGTCTTTTTTTTTTCTTGTTGCAATGGCAAGATACATAAGACACAATCATAAGACAGGTGCAGACACTGTGGGTCTCGATTATAATAATTTTGGGTGTGCAACCATAATAGCTACTTGTATGCTGACTGCTGAGGGCTGCCTAGTTTCTGATTAGTTTTCAATAAAAAATCGTTTATCTTGTGTTTTCTCATTATTTTGTCATTAATAATTACTGAATAGGAGTGCTTGACTAATAAAACATGTTGACTAGTAAATTATGTTGTAAAATACTATGATTTGGGAACACATCTTGGCTTAGTTTCATCGGACCCAGTAGCCCGGTCCCATCACTGGGCTATTTGCCTAGTAATGAGACTGAGCCACAGGGCCAGATGAAACCAAGCCTTCCTCTGACCACCTGGAATCTGTGTCGAGAGCCCCTGCACCTTACCAGATTTATTTTCCAGATATTAATTTTATAAATTACTGATTTTATTCCTAGTTCTGTAGAATAACTATCTAGGTATCCATAAAAAATTAAGTGCTGTACCACACCTAGAGGGGTTCAAAATTTATTTATTTATTTATTTATTTATTAGGGTACCAACATGTTATACATTAACACATTCTCATAAAATACATAGACAACAAAATCAAAAACTAAATGCTAACACAATTATAGGCACCGACTACATGGAAACTTATGTCACAGAGCAAAACAAAATTAAATTAAAAATTAAAGATTAAAAAAAAAAAAAAAAATAAAATTAATCATACAGTCATTTTCTAGGCATTGCAATAACAATTATAAAGAGGAAAAATTACGAGGGATGTCAATAAAATGTAAATAAAATGTCAAAAATTTAGATTCAAGGAATAATATGAATACTTAATTAATAATAATGTAAATTTAAATGAATAAAATATAAAATATAAAATAATAATATAAAACATAAAATTGTTTGATCAAATCTGGAAAAGATGGATGCATGCCTGTGCTACTCACTGCGCTTTTGGAAGGTTGAGTTTAACACAGTGACATGGTAAAATTTTAGATGTTTTCTAGATGACGCCCATTCACAAGTATTCAACTACATTTCTGTATTACTCATTTACAAGTCTTGTATTATTACACAAAAAGAGTATAATCACAAAGCTCCTATCATGACTACATAATGACCCCATAATGTCAATAAGAGTTAAGGTTTAATATACAGTACCTAGCTCAGAGTAAAGCCTGGTTCAGTCAATGTTAGCAACTTTAGTCAGGTGGCGAGTAATTTAGTGAATAACATCATCATATTTTGTTTTATAACACATCCCTTTCCTCCGAAGGGGCTGGAAGTGTAATACAATACTCACAATTTACCAGACGATATTCAGTCCCAAATGTGACAAGGGTTGAGCCTGTCGCCATACACCGGGCTTAAGACATGTGGCAGATGGCATACAATGGCCATTTAAGTTCACACAATGAAGAAAAGAACCCGCTCCCTCTGGCTTGAGAGGCTAACATATTCACTACTGGCCAAGAATCATTCCAATTATTATTCCAATTATTACTACCAATTTGACAAAAACCATAGGTTTGGAGTAATTTGGCTAGCAAACCAGTAGGCTGTGATGTGTGATGAGGAGCTACTCAACAAAAACAAATAAAACAAAATGGATTAACTCAACTTACTTAAGTACTCATTTAAAAATTTGGCATTGCTCTTAAGCAATAAGATCGCCCATTGCACTAATATTTTTTAGTTTTATATGACTTATTTGGTGTCATTATAGAGTTTTTGTTTTGCATTTTACATTTAGTTACTAAATTACTCGCCTAGGCACCATGATGCTGGCAGACTATACTTGAAACATTTGACTATTCGAGTTTGAGACTGAATATTGTGTGGCAAAGTGTGGGTGTTGTAATTCACTTCTGCCAATTCTTGCAGACACTTACTATTATTGATTACAAGGAACAGTAGGTTAAACCTATTTGTTTTTTTTAAGTATTAAGTTTTGTTCTGGTTCAGATAGTTGGTTCTGGTTAACATGCTTTTCAGAGACCCAACATTCACTATAACCACACATAACATCTTATAAAAAGATTGTTGTGGTAGAGGGTGTAGTGATAAAGATTGAGAAAGGGTTGCTAAGATGGTTTGGACCACAGATCTAGGATGTAAAAGATCGACAGTGACAACTCGATAGTGATACAAAAAAACATTTGCGCATGCGTGAGTAAATTAGTGTTGTGAAAAGTACTTATTAAATTATCGATTGACCAAAAATGGTCCTCCGGGTGCTTGTTGATAAATATATTCGCTTCGAATTGTGACCCTTGACCAATTTTACTCGTATACGGATTAGGATAAGTAATGATACTTATCTCATTGGTTTTGTACATTTATTTATAATTTACAAATATTTTATTTTATTAAATTAAATATAGTTTAATTAAACTTGGATGTAAGACACCCAAAATGTGTAAATTGAACTAAAAATGATGATCAGACATAGATCAGATGAGTACATACATACTTATATTTAATACAAAAATGTTTTACGCCTCATCATTCAGTACAAACTCGGAAGAATGACAATTTACTTTTCATGGCATTGATTCAAAAATGTATGCTTTTTTTATGTATTGCACCCATCGCCTACCTAATGAACTTTGATAAAAACTATCGATAATAATGACGTCATCTTTTTATCCATCTCTAGTGAAAATCGAGCGTAAACTAACTAATATTTTAATGCTGAATTTCATCACCAATTCTGCTTTCATCTAGGAAATATAGATGTTACGAAGAAACGACATCAACATACCGCATGTAAATCGGTTTTTGGAACCAATTTATGTTATGTTTTAGACAAAATTTAGACAAAAACATCACAATGGAATTTTCATATTTACCCATGAAACGACAAATTTTGTGGGTTACATCTTGGATTCACATCACAATTGCTTTACTCACAAGATGACATAACTGCATTTATTTACAATTACTCTCTTTTGAGTCTATTTATAATTATTTTAGTAAAAATATAAATCATAGGAATTTTCGCGTGCTCCCAGGTGGCTCGCTGTTATTAATGACAAAAGAATTATTGACCAACATTTTATTTGTAGGTGACCTCTTTCTCTCTTGTGGAGTTTACATTTCGATGGAGACTTCTCTGTCCCACGCTTCGTTGGTCTTTTGCGAAGCAAAAAAAATCTTAGGTCTGTGGTTTGGACACATTGAGAAAATGGATGAAAGGAGATGGACGAAACAGGTTCAAGTCGGTAAGGGTCGACCTAGGCGCACGTGTCTCGATCAAATCGAAGACGTTTTAGAGAAACGCAAGGTCAAGTAACCGACGAGCGTGTATGAAAAGACTCAAGGAAGTGGAAGTAGCGAAAGAAGCAAGTCTTGCTTGCTTCTTTCGCTACTAGCAAGTGGAAAGAAGTGGTATCTGCCAACCCCTATGGGAAAGAGGCGTGATTTTGTATTAGTAGTTTCAGGGGTTCTGGTCAACGTATAAAACAAAGTACTTAGTGTAATCTAAAATGACTTAAAAATCGATAAAAGGAGACTCACCTTTTAGGCGACGCCATTTTGTCGACAGGCCAGCGCTGCGGCGTGCGACCGGCGTGAGCAAGCAGGCTTAACGAAATTCCAAGTTTACTTTACACTGCAAAAAATGCAATGTATTAGCAATATGAAATTACACAAATATTCATAATAATAACACTTGATCATTTTTCCTACTTAGCGTAGTAAGTACTTACATTGTATGTCTCGGCTCGACGATAGGTGCACTAAATCCGATTGAAAGATTGAATCACGTTAAAAAACTAATGCTTATGGATTGAGAATAATATTTTAAGTTTTAATTTTTGGAATCCGAACGGACACGTTTCTGCAAGATTGTGAATACTTGGGCAGATCTCGGGCCCTATTCGGAGATAGGACTTTTTCATCTCGATCTCGATTCCTAGAACTCGAGGGAGAATCTCCTAAAAACAAACCATGTGGTATTCTCAAACAAGCATGAGATGAGATGGGCTTTTCTCACTCAAATTACGTTCCATTTTACTCGACTGTGCTTGCTAAAAACCGGTAAAATCGATAAAACGTATTTCGGGACCATTCTGCTCATTAAATGCATACAATAATTAATCGATATGTTTAATCAAATGAAATAATATTATGATAATTATTACAAGTTATAAAAGTGAGAAGAATAAAATATAACATTTTCATTCCATAAAGGATTTGTGGGGAACGAAACGCACTTAGCCAAATAAGTCATTGTTTTGTTTACAAATAGAGGTTATTAGAATCTAAAAATCTTTCCGTCATCACGCCCACAAAAACTATCACGATTAACAACATTAAACACTTAATAGGAACTACTAAGGCTTTCGTTTGTCGTTAAACCCAATGGAATGGAAGATCGGTTTGGAAGTTTTTTCCGAATCAATCGCCCCTATGTACTAATAACATAAGACCTTCAAAATAATCTAACAGGGTTAATAAAGTGACGCCAGGATACTTGTGGAGATAATTGTAAGTATTAAGTACTTTCTTATCACTATATATGACCACATAATTTGTAAATAACCAAGGTTAACTTAACCTAAAAGTCACAAACTTTTTCTTGTTTATAAATTGAAAAATGTTTCAGGTACCTACTGCGTAATTTATGCCGTTCGAGCCTAACACCTACCAACAAACAAGTCACCCAAGGACTCGTACGTGACTAATGGTTTCCAAGTTGGCTTTAGAAACCTGACTGTGGATGAGCTAAACAGCAATCACAACCACTATCAACAACAAATCTGTGGACTCGTACGTGACTAATGGTTTCCAAGTTGGCTTTAGAAACCTGACTGTGGATGAGCTAAACAGCAATCACAACCACTATCAACAACAAATCTGTGGACTTAGTTACATATTTGTATGAACAAAAAAATTGAATTTTCTTAGACCCAGTAAGTAAGTATCTGAGAAATCACACTTTACACTAATTTTAAAAAGGCAAAAGTTTGAATGGAAGTACATATGTATATATTAGATAGATGATGGTTGTTCTGAATTAAATTTGGCACAGAGATAAAGATAGATACTATAGGAATAATCTGGATAAGCACATTTATACATATATATCAAGTAGCTGCGCCCCGCAGTTTCACCTGCGGTCCTGCAGAACCATTATCTCTATCATCCTCTTCATTGTCTTATCATCGTCCTTTTCTGTACCTCTGACATTGTGTATGCAAAATTTCATGATGATAGATTGAGTAGTTGAGGTGTGACAGCAGAACAAACAAACAAATTCATTTTTAAATTATTAGTTAGGATATCTATATTGCCAATCTACCTACCTTACACTCTGCATTAGGTAATATACTTACTAGCTGATCTCTGTACCTATAGCTATACTTCATACCCAGTGCGGTGAAGCTCAGCTCTCAGCTTCTTACATTTAGTGCTTTGCAATGAGGTTCGGCTAACTGACTATACAAACTAATATTACATAGAGAGTTTTAGGCAAGACAATCTAGCCATTCCCTAGTGATGTGCTTGCCAACAAAGGACAAATTGACTTTTATCTAAGTAGTATACCGTTCACTTTGGGAAAAATTATAATCATTTCCTATATTTTCCCATAAATCTGTCCAGTATGTCCTAAACAAGATAATTTAAATCAGTCATGTAATGCAGAGCAAAAGTAAAATATAATGTTTGATACATTAAGTAACATTGTGATTTTTTGTTTGCAGATTGAATTGTGATGGAAACCTACACTGCTACTTAAATTCAAGATGCTTTACTTAATATTTTGGAAGTAATCTGTTATTGTTTTAAGGACATTCTAATGAGTACAAACAGATTTTGAAAAAGCATGCAGCGAAAAAGATAAATAAATCAGTTTTTTTTATTGTATTATGTCTTGTTATTTAACATACTAGTGATGATAGCCCAGTCGCAGAAGATACGCCTCTCAAGCCAGAGGGAGAGGGTTTGGACCCAGCCAAAGGCATGCACCAACTTATTCATTGTGTGAGCATATGTACATATCTAATGTCATCTGCTAAGTAACTGGAGCCCGGTATATGGCGACAAGCTCACCGCCTGTCACATTTAGGACTGAATATCGTCCGCTAAAGTGTGGGTGTTGTACACCTCTGCCAGTCCATTCAGGGGAAAGGCGTGATGATATGATATGTTATGTTCAACATGCAATGCCGAAAAATATTTGTATTGTATACTCCACTTTGGTAAATATACTAACCCCTTAGCAATAAACAGTGTATAGCCTTGGGATAATTATACAGTGTTTTGTCTTTATCTTTCTTTGTTGTTTTTGAACTCGATCGAAAATGGCAAAAGACTGTAACTATTCTGAGGCTATACAACATTTATTGCTAGCTTCAATAGAGTTCAAGAATTTTAAAACAGACAAAACTATATAACTATTCCAAAGCTATACAACGTTTATTGCTAAGGGGGATAATATTTACAGCTTAATATTATTTTTACAGACAAATTTACAAACAATATTATATAGCTTGGGGTGGGAGGAACATGATTGTAGATATTTGAAGGAAGTAGGATGGACTATGTCCGGGAGAGGATATCTTATAAGGAGGAAACTTAGATTGGGACAACTGAAGCAGATGTGATCTGTGTTATCTTCATCCAACCCACATTCACAGATTGAGTGCTCCCTGAGCCTGAGTTTGGCTAAATAAACCAGAGTGCACGGGTGACTTAATTGGAGACAACATAAGATCATGCTCATATGTTTCTCGGTTGAGCGGAATTTGAAGAACTAGGGAATTGTAGGGATACCTATTGGGTTGGATATCAGCATATCTACCCTTGATGTTTTGGGACGTCTCCCAGTATTTTGACCATTGATTTAGGAGGAAAAATTTAGGAAGAAAAAGGCCATGCGAGTATAATTGATGTATTCAAGATTCCAAAAGCTGCCTACAATCTATCTTGTCAAACCCTTTTCACTCCTTATTTCGTTTCCCTGTAATTTGTTAAATTAAGGAATCCCTCATAAATTGTTGTAAAATAGGTTGCACTCTTGTGCAAAATTGGCCGCCTATAAAGGATCTCTTAATGTACTCAGTAAAGATGATAGAGTAGTTGAGATTATGCGACTTGACATAGAGGATAGCTTCTAGAAGGGCAATCGCTTCTCCAGTGAATACTGAGAAGTAAGATGGGCATTTATAACTAAGACTTATTCTAGCAGATAGTATGCAAACAGCTGCTCCCACGGCACTGACTGTCGATAACTTCGACGCATCAGTGAATATGTTTACGCCAACCAGCGTAATGCGATGCGATCCTTTGGTAAATAGGATAGTCCTTGTCAGATCGAAATGAAGTGGAATATTGGGTTGAAAAGTGAGAGGCAATAATTCTATGTTTAAATTATCAAGTTTAAACGTTGACGTATAGAATTTATTTTTTTGCCCGTAGGGCAGGCTAAAGCCAACATAGCCATACCGTCTTGTCATCCGTTTGATTTTTGTACATGGGTTATTAAATTTAAGATGATAGCGGAGAGGGTGATGAAAAATTAGATGAATCCCTCCCCTTTTCCCATTTCAGTCGTGGATACTTTACTGAAACGTTAAGTCGAGTTCTGTAGAGAACACGAAAAGTTGCATTTCCTAATGTTTGTATCATTTGCCCACACTCGTGCACGTTAACGAACACGGCAAAGGTTACACAATTATTACACTTTAACACTCGAAGCATCACAAGTTTTAGAAAATAATACAAAATCACGACACCATCTTTTCGGTTCCCGCCAAAGATCCTCCTTGACGTATAGAAACGTATGACTTATGTATTCAAATACTGAGTTGCCAGTTTTGTAGAAAAAATATGCTTACGGGACCGAAATGGCAACAAATGAGTCGCGACCCACTATCTCACTTACGTCTCGACTGCCTCCGACCACTCGAGACATCTCGGGCCCCAGCCATCGAGATAATCTCGATCTCTTGCGAAGAGAATAAGGCATCTCGATTTTAGGCATTTTTTTCGAGATGAGATGGTATCTCGAGTTGTAGGAATAGCCCTCCTCATCGCACGCGTCAGGAAGAGGAAGGAAGACATAACTCTTTTTTTTTTTTATTGGCAACTGGATACAAAGTCCGTAATGCCTAACTTAGTAATTGTCATGCCTGATAATGATGATGATGAGATGATAAAGGAGAGGGTGGTGAAAGTTGAGATAAATCCCTCCCCTTTCCCAATTTCAGTAAAGCCGTAGATACTTTACTGAAACTTTAAGTCGAGTTTTGTAGAGAACACGAAAAGTAGCATTTCCTAATGTTTGTATCATTTGCCCACACTCGTGCACGTTAACGAATCAGCAAAGGTTAATAATCCACAATTATTACACTTTAACACTCGAAGAATCACAAGTCACGACACCATCTTTTCGGTTCCCGCCAATAAACTCACGGTATGGTTTGTTTTTAGGATTATGTTGGAGCAAGGTTTCCAATAATATCTGCGTTATAAGCACGACACGTTATTTAACAGGCTTTACTTAATATTATACAGAATTATAGACATTAGCCATTGATAGAATTTTCACACTTGACACTCTGCTTGATTGACACTCTTTAAAAAAGAACTTCCTCATTTTGATAGTTTCTACGAAACTATCCAATGAGGTAGTATTCTCTTCACTTCTATTCGATTCTATGTGTAAAAGTATTGAAAACATATAATCATAAAATAGCAGTAGGCATCTGTGTCCAGTAGCACTATGGTAGTACTTTGCATTGCTCCCTGAACTCTATAAGTTTTGTTATTGCCAAAGATTTTGTAAGCATATCAGCTATATTGTCTTCAGTTTGAATGTATGTTATCATCATCTTCTTCATGCATATTAAATCTTTGATATGATGATATCGAATATCAATGTGTTTCGATCGTTTGCTGTTCTCATAATCCTTCGAGATAAAAATAGCTCCTTTATTGTCAACATACAACATTGGCGTTAGATTTATTCCAAAATCTTTCATAATTCCGTTTAAATTTATTGCTTCGCATGCTGCCAGTGATGCTGCTATGTACTCAGCCTCTGATGTTGACAATGCAACACAATTTTGCTTTCTAGAGAACCATGCTACGACATTCTCGTTGTATTTCACTACACATCCGCTTATGCTTTTACGGTCTCTTTTATCATTTGCCCAATCTGCGTCTGAATATACTTTTAGGCTTGTATTTTCACTCTTTTTATATCGTAGTGCATAATCTTTTGTTGCACTAAGGTAGCATAAAACTCGTTTTCCATGTTTCCAACATTCTTCATTTGGATTATCCAAAAATTGGCTTAGATAAGATACAGCATAGCATATATCTGGCCTTGAGACTGTGCTCACAAACATTAAACTTCCTATTAACTCTCTATAGGGAACTTCAACCGTTTTTCCTGTTATTTCTATATTTAATCCTTTCTCCATTGGTGTATTCTTGTCTTTGCACTCACTCATGTTAAATTTTTCCAACATTTTCTCTATTTGTTTTGACTGTTTTATACTTAGTATTCCATCTTTCATTTCTATTTCCATTCCAAGAATTTTTTTAACTTCTCTTTAGTTTTTAGTATCAAATTCGCTTTGTATAATAATAGTTTCATAAGTCTGTCCGTTTCTTTTAGGTGTCCCATTATCAATATGTCATCAACAAATATTAACATCCAGACATTTTTGTTGAAATTTAAGCAAAAATCATTTTTTGATCTTTCTAGTCCACATTTTAGTAAAAAATTATTAAGTCGTTCATTCCAGCATCTAGGACTTTGTTTCAATCCATACAAACTTCTGTTTAGTTTTAGTACCTTCTTTTTATCAGCCTTCACGCCTTGTGGTACTTTGATGTAAATATCATCTTTTAAAAAACCATTTAGAAACGCTGTCGGTACGTCCATATGATAAATTTTGAAATTGTATTGTACCGCTTGTGCCAAAAAAGTTCTTATTGTACTCATTCTTGCTACAGGGGCATAGTTTGTGCTAAAATAATCATCCTCTATTACTTGAAATCCTCTAGCAACTAGTCTTGCTTTCTTTAAACCGTTCTCTTCGGTTTTAAATATCCACTTTGTGTCAATAGCTTTCTTTCTTCTGGGTAAATCCATAGGTTCTGACCATGTCTTCAATTTTTCTAATGAATTTATTTCTTTTCTTATAGCTTCTGTCCATTTTGTATCATTCGCAGCCTCTTTGTACGAACTCGGAACTTTTTCTTCATTTGTAATTAAACAATATGCTGAATATAATTGATAGTCATTTCAATGTTTAGGTTGATTTACATTTCGACCTGATCTTGTAGTTATTTGATTATCAACATTTTCATTTTGCTCATTAATATCGTCACTATCATCTTCATCAGTCATGTAGTTGGATTCATTTAAATCATCTTGCTCTGTTTGTTCATTAGAGCTTGTTCTTATTTGACTTATTTCCTGACTTTGTGAAGTGTTAGACTCTTCTTCTTCTTCGTTTAATACTATTATATTTTCAGTAGAATTATTTACCTCTTTCTGTTTTTCTGGTTGGTAAACTATCTTTGATTCATCAAATATTACATCCGTTGAATTTTGTATTGAATTACTCTCGTAATCCCATAGCTTATATCCTGAGTCAGTATATCCAACCATTATCATTGGTTTGGCTCTTGGTTGCAGTTTGTTTGGTTTAGGTATTGACACCATCCATGCCTTCGAACCAAATTTTCGCAGTTTTGTCAAATCTCTAGTCCCGTACCATATAGAAGCTGGTGTTTCACCATGTAAGGCTTTTGTGGGACTGCGATTCAGCTCGTAAGCTGACGCACAAATCGCTTCGCTCCATAACTGTTTGGGTAGTTTTGTCTCTGCGAACTTTACTCTTACTTTGTCTAGTAATGTTCTGTTCATCCTTTCAGATGTGCCATTTTGCTGTGGCGTGTACGGACTTGTATATTCTAATATTATACCTTTTTGGGAGCAATTCTCTTTGAATCTTTTTGAAGTGAATTCTCCATCGTTATCCAGTCTTATCCGTTTTGTTTTTTGTCCAAACTGCGCTTTAATAAGCTGTATATGTTTCAAAATATTATGTTCTGCTTCGTTTTTGTTTTTCAGGAAATATATCATAACAAAATGTGAATACTCATCAATCAAAACTTGAAAGTAGCATTCCCCATTAATTGATGTTGGGTGGATAGGTCCACACAAGTGTGAATGCAGAAGATCTTTTATCTCATTGCTCTCTCTTTTGTTAGATATGAAGGGTCTTCGTGTACTTTTCCCTTCGATACAACTCTCACATCTTTTTCCTGAAGTTGGTAATCCAAGTCTTCGGAGTCCTTTTCTGTTAAGATGGCCTAGCCTTTTGTGCCATACATCATCATCTTTTTCTTTTTCTTTAGTGACATTTGTGAATTCTTCATTTGGTGGTATAATATCTATATCCATCGTGTATAAATTTTGATATGTTTTACCTGGAAAATTTGTTTTTCCTCGTCTTATGTTTACACCTGTTGTTGAATAACACTGTATATCCTTTCTTTGTTATTTTCTCTACTGATAGTAGGTTATGCGTTATCTCTTTGACAATAATTGCTTCAAAGTCTATTTTCATATTGTTACAGTATCCTTTTATTGTTCCTTTTTTGTTTGTAGTTAATCCTTTACCATCTGCAATTGTTACAGTTATCGGTTCATCTAAGTTTTCTATAATAGTCATGTATTTTTCAAGTTTTGTGGTAACCATGTGGTTTGTAGCTCCACTGTCTAGAATAAATTTGTTTTCTTTTTCTGCTGATGCCGCTAAAGCTATAAATCGATGACATCGAAGACGATGCCATCAGCCGGTTTTTACGGCGAGCATCGGCTGCATCACCGAAGACCATCAAGGAATATAACCTGCAGATGGCCATCAGAGATCGGAACGCGGTAGTGATGGAAGCTCTGAGTCGGGAGGAGGCCATGATGTTATAAAAATATTAATTGTTATAAAAATTGTAATACTTTCTGTTCTCGTTATAGTTTTTATTTTGTTATCGTTTTATATAAATTGTGGGTCCATCTCGAGCATTCATGCTCACTATCGAAGGCACCTTCTTGCGGCGGCGTCGTGTGTCGGGTCGTTCTCTTCCCTCAAATATGGTTGAGGAGAGCGATGGCTGGCACATGCGTCATACTCGTGATCGGGTGCTGCTTGCGGGTCGCTGGTCTGCTCGTGGTGTACTCACAATGTAAATCTGAAAACCTTTAACCTAACCTTAGATTAAGACTTAATAACTAACCCCCTTCTACCTGTATTTCCTTTAAATAATAATTTAAGATTTTTGTTAAAAAAAGTCACGGTCCCCGGAGTCCGTGGAGTGTAATTTTTTAAATAAAAAAAAAAAAAAAAAGCTATAAATCCTTTAAATTCATCTTTAGCACTTCTAGAGTATCCTCTATTTCGAGATCCTCGTCCTCTCACAGCTGGTCTCGATCTTGTATAATTGTTGTTATAGTGGTGAAATTTTGCGTCATTATTATAAGTTTCTCTTGAGCTTGAAGCTTTAAATATATTTTGTTGCGTCTCGTTCGCATTTTTATTTTTTATTTTCATTTCTTCATCAAGCAATCTTGACTTGACAAATTCAAGAGTTATGTCGGTGTTTATAGTTTCAATGGCCGTTATGACGTTTTCGTAATCTTCATTGAGAGATAGTAATAGATGACAGATTTTGTCAGAATCATCTAACTTTTTATCTATGTTCTCTAATTCAGAAACTATTTTTTCAAAACTTTGAAAATGGTCGTCTAAATTTTGGCTTTTTTGTAGTTTTAAGCTTAACAGCTTCCTTTTTAATGTTAGTTTTGTAAAAACACTTTTCCGTTGAAAAACTGAATCTAGCTTTTCAAACATTTGTTTTGCATTTTGGCAATCTTGTATGATCGATAAATGTTTGTCGGTTATACATTGAATTATTATAGCTTTTGCTTATGCGTCATCTAATTTTAGTTTTTGGTCATTCTGGATATCTTTATTTTCATATTCTAAAATCTGTAAAACCTGTTTTTCTTCTAGTAAGGATTTTACTCTAAACTTCCAGCTATAATAATTTTCACCTTTTAGTATTGGCAAAATATTGACGTTTGTGTACATTTTACTTTTGAGATATTATTTTCTCACCTTTATCCTTTAAAATGGCCCATAACCTTATGTTGGATATAACATTCAATAAAGCCTGTTAAATAACGTGTCGTGCTTATAAAGCAGATATTATTGGAAACCTTGCTCCAACATAATTATCCTTTAAAATGGCCCATAACCTTATGTTGGAGCATGGTTTCCAATAATATCTGCTTTATAAGCACGACACGTTATTTAACAGGCTTTATTTAATATTATACAGAATTATAGACATTAGCCATTAATAGAATTTTCACACTTGACACTCTGCTGGATTGACACTCTTTAAAAAAGAACTTCCTCATTTGATAGTTTCTACGAAACTATCCAATGAGGTAGTATTCTCTTCAGATTCTCCCTCGAGTTCTAGGAATCGAGATCGAGATGAAAAAGTCCTATCTCCGAATTGAGCCCCATGTGGTATTCTCGTAGAAGCATGAGATGAGATGGACTTTTTTCACTCAAATTACGTTCCATTTTACTCGACTGTGCTTGCTAAAAACCGGTAAAATCGATAATACGTATTTCGGGACCATTCTGCTGATTAAAGGCATACAATAATAAAATTAAATGTCGATATGATTAATCAAATCAACTAGTATTATGATAATTATTACAAGTTATACAAGTGAGAAGAGTAAAATAAAACATTTTCGTTCCATTGTGGGAAACGAAACGCACTTGGCCAAACAAGTCATTGTTTTGTTTACAGATGGAGTTAATAAAATCTAAAAAAAAATCCGTCATCACGCCTACAAAAACTATCACGCATAAATACATTAAACACTAATTAGGAACAACTAATATGCACTACTAAGGCTTTCGTTTGTCGTTAAACCCAATGGAATGGAATACCGGTTTGGAAGTTTCTCCCGAATCAATCGCCCATTTAAGTACTTACTAATAATACAAGACCTTCAAAATAATCTAACAGGGTAAATAACCGGATGCCAAGATACTTGTGGATATTATTGTAAGTATTAAGTACTTTCCTATCATCAAGTTGACCACATAATTTGTAAATAACCAAGGTTAACTTAACCTAAAAGTCACAAACTATTTCTTGATTATAAATTGAAAAAAATTTCAGGTACCTACTGTGTAATTTATGCCGTTCGAGCCTAATACCTACCAACAAACAAGTCACCCAAGGACTCGTACGTGACTAATGGTTTCCAGGTTGGCTTTAGAAACCTGACTGTGGATGAGCTATACAGCAATCACAACCACTATCAACATCTGTGGACTTAGTTACATATAATATGTATGAACATAAAAAAATGAACTTTCCTAGACCCAGTAAGTAAGTATCTGAGAAATCACACATCACACTAAGTTTAAAAATGCAAGTTTGTATTTATTAGATATATGATGTTTGTTACTAAATCACGCCAAGACAGCTGAACAGATCTGAATTAAATTTGGCACAGAGATAGCCTATACTATAGGTATAATCTGGATAAGCATATATATGTAAATATCAAGTAGCTGCGCCCTGCAGTGTCACCTGCGGT
Source organism: Peribatodes rhomboidaria (assembly GCA_911728515.1). Classification (NCBI taxonomy): domain Eukaryota; kingdom Metazoa; phylum Arthropoda; class Insecta; order Lepidoptera; family Geometridae; genus Peribatodes; species Peribatodes rhomboidaria. The sequence continues at coordinate 18,492,430 of OU452166.1, forward strand.
CTTGCAGAACCATTATGTCTTATCATCGTCCTTTTCTGTACCTCTGAATCATGAATCAATCTGTTTCATGATGATTGATTGAGTAGTTGAGGCATGACAGCAGAACAAACAAACAAATTCAGTTTTGGATTTAAATTATTAGTTAGGATATTTATATTGGCAAACTACCTACCTTATACTCTGCATTAGGTAATTAACTTAATAGCTTCTTCCATTTAGTGCTTAGCAATTAGGTTTGGCTAGCGGACTACAGAAACTATTTATTACGTAGAGAGTTTTAGGCAAGACTATCTAGCCATTCCCTGATGTGCTTGCCAACAAAGGACAAATTGACTTTTATATATGTAGTCTACCATTCACTTTGAGAAAAATTATAATCATTTTCTTTTCTCATGAATCTGTCCATTATGTCCTAAACAAGATAATTTAAATCAGTCATGTATACTGTAATGTATCATGTATAATATACATTAAATAACATTTTGATTTTTTGTTTGCAGATTGAATTGTTATGGAAACCTAGACTGCTACAATTAAATTCAAGATACTTTACTTAATATTTTGGAAGTAATTTGTAATTGTTTTAAGGACATTCTAATGAGTACAAAAAAATGCAGCGAAAAAGATAAATAAATCAGTTTTTTTATTGAATTATTTATGTTTTGGTCTTTAACATACTAGCGATGATAGCCTAGTTGCAGAAGATCAATATTTTACCAGCATTGCTACTACTAATTTTCTCCTTGTGTGATCTATTTAAATTAACTGTAACTTTAGATAAGATCGTATTTAATAGCCAACAGCCATATTTATGTACTCATTACCTACTTCCAAATATGTTTAAAAATGAATGGGAAATTGAAGAGATCACTTTCAGTAATAAGGCAGTTATGGTACTTACTCGCTTTTAGGTGTAATTATAATTTTATCTATTGATGATTCCTATTATTATTATAACCTTAATCTTTTAAAGCTTTGTACCTAGGCGAGTGCCTTTGAGAAATATATTTTGGTACATATCCTAAACTAAGCTAAGTGATGATAGCCTAGCCGGAGAAGGCCCGCCTCTCAAGCCAGAGGGAGCGGGTTCGGACCCAGCCAAAGCCACGCACCAACTTGTTCATTGTGTAAGCATATGTACATATTTATTGTCATCTGCTATGTAACTGGAGCCCGGTATATGGCGACAAGCTCACCCCCTGTCACATTTGGGACCGAATATCGTCCGGTAAAGTGTAGGTGTTGTACACCTCTGCCAGTCCCTTCGGGGGAAGGCGTGATGATATGTTATGTTATGTTTAACATGCAATGTCGAAAAATATTTGTATACTCGACATTGGTAACTATACTAACCTCCTTTGCAATAAATAGTGTATCATCTTGGGATAATTATACAGTGTTTTGTCTTTATCTTTCTTTGTTTTTGAACTCGATCGAAAAAGGTAAAAGACTGTGTAACTATTCTGAGGCTGTACAACCTTTATTGCTAAGGGCGTAAATGTTTATGATATGCTATGGAAGCTCTGCGGGACAATCTTAAAGACTTAAGCAGCCAAAAGATTCCACTTAAAAGACAACACAATTTGTTAGTATTACATTTACAATAACTAAGTATAATTGACTTAGTAATTACCTAAACATAAACCTGTCTTAAAAATGTCTGTAAAAATAATATAAAGCTGTAAATATTATCCCCCTCAGCAATAAATGTTGTATGGCCCACAGACATCCAATACAGTAGCAGACTAAACATAAATAGCTAGTTATTATTATACATATAGATGATCAGTTTATCCTTTTTATTCCTCAGTAACAATTCAGTAATATAATAGTATATCTTTAGACCATTTAGTAGAGACCATCCGTAGCCATGCCGCCATGTATATCTAAGGATGGTTGTCATGACGACAGCACGTGAAGTTTGGTTGGTTTGATGACATTTATTTTAGTAACAAAATATAGCTTTTTTTGATGATTTTATTGTAAGAAAATCGGTGAACATGGTAGAGTGCAGTGCATACCGATGTGAAAGTGCTTCATACAGCAAATCATTGGATTTTCTTTTTATCGGTGAGTTTGATGGTTGCATTTTTGCTCTTAGATTTCTATTCGTTTTCTCCAAGAAATTTAAATATATGTTCAAACCAAAGGGTTTCTTTCGCGGATAATCTATCTTAGATGCTATTTGTTAGTGTTTTTTATTTGAATTAGAGTAATCAGAGCGTAATAAGTAAAATTAATCGGGGTGGGGCAAAATTTGACAGCTCAAGTACCATTTACAAAAACAGGGAGCGGATTGTGAATCTATAGGAATAAAGTTGATAACATAGACGAATAACGAATAAATAAAAGGATTGCTTAACTTTTCCTTTGTCCATTGGTCAGTATCAGCCATGCCAGAGGCCACTAGGCGGCCTAGAAACTCTGACATCAGGACTTGCCACTCGGGTTATCCGAACTTGCTAACTTAGTGTCAAACCTTGGATAAAGTAACTATAGGTTGAAAGATGTCTAATTTAAAGATATTGACTAATTCACATATAACCTTTGTTCCAGATATTCAACGAATAAAAGTAGTGGAATGCCTGGATAAAAAAAAAACATGAAGATCCAGGATTGACAACCCAGTTTGGCTAGTGTACTGTACTCAAAACACTGGCTTGATTTCAGTAATTTTCGTACAAGATTTCGTCCTGGAACAATTCCTACTTTGTTTGAATTGCCTATAGCTGCAGAAGGAAGTAAGTAACCATATTTAAAAGATATAAAAGTATTTAGTCACTCCCCTTTTATAACAGTTTTGTCTAATTATGACCTAAGATAATACAATTGTATTATCTTAGGTCATAATTACACATCATTTATTCCAAAACAAATAAACGAGTGTTGTACGTGTACTTTAAATTTAATTTCTACGTTACCTATAACTTGATAGGTGTTATTTAAACCTATAACCGCCTAAAAACCAGTGGGCAATTATTAGACCTATGCTTACTTGGAGAAAATAAAACCTTCACAGATCACCAGTCTTATAATCTGGATTACAAGGAACAACGTTCATCCTAAATGCGGCCCCTACTAAGCTACATGTCTATGTGTGTTTTCATACCACGCTGATAAATACCTAATGTTTAGTCTGCTACTGTGATGGATGTCTGTGGTATGGCCTCAGAGTAGTTACAGTCTTTTGTCTTTTTAGATAGTTCATGAATAAAAAAAAGACATAACTATTCCGAGGCTATACAACGTTTATTGCTAAGGGGGATAATATTTACAGCTTTATATTATTTTTACAGACATTTTTACAAAGAATATTATACAGGTTGCGGTGGGAGGAACATGTTTGTAGATATTTGAAGGAAGTAGGACGGACGATGTCCAGAGAGAGGATTTATCATATAAGGAGGAAACTTTGATTGGGACAACTGAAGCAGATGTGATCTGTGTTATCTTCATCCAACCCACATTCACAGATTGAGTGTTCCCTGATCCTGAGTTTGGCTAAATAAACCAGAGTGCACGGGTGACATAATTGGAGACAACATAAGATCATGCTCGCTTATTGGCTTATCGCTCGGTAAAGTAATATATAACAACGAAGGTATTGGCATTACAGAAAAAAGTTTAAGCACAAAATTGTTCAGAATTAAAAGATCTACACTTTGATCGGTAAAATTTAATAAAACTGAATGGTTGGGGAGAAAACGACGAAAAATAGAAAAAAAAGCTGAACTACCTACATGGAACAGCGATAATAAAATGGCAGTACCGTGAGTATCACAAGTAACAGCGATACTATTAAAAGACAGATAGAGCGAGATACAAAATACGCAATAATTTTTTGATGTGGTCGGTCTGGAAAGGCTTGCTCCCAACGACCACCACTAAAACGTCCACCAGTGGTGGTCGTTTGCGCAAAGTTTTAAGTTTTGTAATGTGTTCCGTAAAATAAAAAATATTACTAGTGTACCTAATTAGATTACAATGACAGCGATAAAAAATAAATATTTCCTAACGAGCCCCACTGGCGGCAGCTGAGATAAAAATTTAAACTTTGGTTCTAACGTGCTTTAGGGTTGTTGAGAGCAAGCCCTAATAAACGTCTTGCTGTTACCAGTCGTCAGCGGTTACCAGTGTATTGCTAGAATGCTAGTGCACTGCGTCCACGATTTTCATGATCGGGCAGGGTGGGGGTTGGGGGTCCCCGACCTTCACCTTCCACTTCTTGCGCCCACGACGCACGCGTCGCTAATTTGATACAAATAAAAATATTGGACTGCCGGCCAGTAAAATTCCTTGCAGTGCACAAGCCAATCATCCGTTTTTTTATGCCACCCAGGACCGTAAAAAATTAGACTGCCGGACGCTAAAATTCCTTGTAGTGAACAAACGCCCTTAAGGCCTCTCACTACCCCCATCCGATAAATGGTCTGGAAATGGTATATGGTCTGGTCTCCACATCCTGCTTCGTCTTCTTCTACGTCTTTTTATGGACCGTATCTGTTCCTTAGCTGCCTGTTGTTCCCTCTTCTTCATCCAGGCCAGCCAGGAGATCTCTAGGGAGGGCAAGCCAGGTACGTACGTCATGGGGACATACGTGTTACGGCGCAATGTTGTGCAGGTTCACCCTTGTCCCTAACTCAAAGGTCAAAATTTAGGGTTTTCAAGTAAAAAATGTTTAAAAACATTTATTTCTGCCCTACTGGCAAGTTGCTAGAAAGAGACACACATTCCTTTAGTTACCTTAATAGTACCTACGCAGTCTTATATCTATAAAATGTCCTTGACTTGAGGAATGAGATAGAATCCTAATTCCTATGTATGATCCGAGATAATAATTATGATGTAATAAATTTAAAGCTGAGTTAAAGCTAAGAGAGAATATTTAAAAACACATTTGAAGAACTTTTTCTTTATTTAATTCGAAACACTACTACATTAAGAATGGTACATCGAACAAAGCTGCTTAGATAATATTACAAAGTTAACGTCAATTTAATTAATGATGGTTTTATATTGATTTACGATAAGTGGTAGGTTTGTCAATAGGCAAGACTTTGTCAATAGGGCAATCATAGAGTGTATTTATAGAATAATAACATCGAATGTAAGCATCAGTAGTAAAGTTTTGATAAGTACTTAACTGACAAACTGTTATTTTGACCTCGACCATGCTATCCCAATAGATGATGATAAAATAGATTTTTAAGTTTTTCAACATATCTGCTTATCCCTTTTTTATTCCACTGAATGAAATTAAATATAGTACTACATAAATCTTGGGAGTAAGTAAATTGTAGACAATAATAGGTAGGTACATCATTTACGAAATTTGTATTAATACATTATTTTATATGTAAGTAAAAAGACATGAACAGTGGATTTTATAAACAAAGAATTGAGTCAAAATCAATTTCTAGCAGGTGGTGTAAAAAGGCCAAGTGTTGCCCAAAGTCTTGAATAACTTGAACAAAATGTATCTTTTTAGTCGTAGTTTAGTTTAAGTCGTTGATGCGAGATATGTTTACGTTGATTTATAAACCGTGGTACCATAAGAATGTACCATGAATGGTACTATGATAGAAACTGAAGGTAGCCTTATCCCAAGCTAAAAGTTTTTAATTGCCAGTAAATCGGTAGCAGATGACACAAGGAGGTCATTAAAGACACACACATAATCTTGTTCTTTAAATAAAAAATATATTAAATTTAAGTTTGACAACTGCCGGGGTTAAATTCAACCTACCTAGGTACATTTATTATAGTAATACAAGGCGAGACGTGTTCGCGCGCGTGTTACTTTGATTTGTAATCACGCGTTGTTTTAGGAGAGTAGATAAGTACTTTGTAAGTAAAGCATATTAACTATTATTTTTAAATAATTACTTACAGTCAGTTAACCAGAAATAACTAAATAAATAATTGTCGCTTAGTTTCTACAAAATAATTGAGATCATATGTGTTAAAGCTTTCAAAATGTGTACAAAAAACTACAAGGTAATAAAGCAAATCATACAAGGAGCGCCTAAAAACATGTACTTGTATGTGCTAAATTGATGTATGATACTAGATAGTTGGTACGATAATACTATACTCTAAGCTGAATCTAAAATGCTTTAAATATGAATACATTTTAATACTAAATATTTCTGCAACAACTTTTGTCGTAATATAATGACGTGGTTAATTATAGACACCAACAATATTTATGCGAGCCTATAAGAACTACATACAGGGTTATAGGTAACTCACCAAAAACCTCTTAAGGATTCATTGTACTCATCAATATAAATAACTTATACTAAGTGGCTAACACTAAAATCGCGAAAAAAAAATAGCTGTTCCATACATTTTGGCTCAGGTCAATGAACTTTTTGCTGTTCTTTTTCGCGATTTTAGGATTGGCTTCATAGTAAAAGTTGTTTATATTGATGAGTACAATGAACCATTAAGAGGTTTTTGGTAGGTTACCTATAACCATGTATTTGTAGGTAGGTTTATATATACTTTTTATTAAGCCAGTTTGAAATAATGTTTCCTAGAGTAACATGACAATAAAACGTACATTCCACAAGTACGGTGTCTTCAGTGTTTGAAAGAGACCCACGCTTTTATTCATTTTCTCCACATCACGGCACCAATTGTTTATAAACACTTCTACTATAACTAACACTACAATAGTATGTACTAAAATCATTAATTATATAGCTAATTTTTAGACGATTAGTTTTCGAATGGCCGGCCGTTTAAGATTCTCAAAATGACTAAGGCAAACTAGCGTATGTCCGTACTTTGTGACGGTGTAGAGGAAAGTAAGATATTTTGGACAGTCTGCTTTGGCTCGAGTCTTTATTCCCGGCAAATTTCGAGAACCTTAAACCCGCCAAGGCCAACCTCTGTTGCCCTCGTAGGGTTGAACAAAGAAAGCCATAGAAATAAGATATAACAGGGGCTCGCTTAAAATTACGTAGAGCCACCTGGAGACAGGGGCACTGCAGCAACGATCCTGACAAAGTAGTAGCCTTGTGGGCTCACGAGTCTGTCTCACTTTGCATATTTCGAAATGGTTGAAATAAGTTTATTTACGTTATTTACTCCCATGTCTCCGCCATTTTGAATATTTCCAAAAACTGAAGCGACATAAAAACCTATACAATTTTAGTGACATTTTCGCTAAAATTATAAAAGTATAGGGGAAACGCTTCGCTCGCTCGGTCATTAAAAGTATAGATAATTTTGTTTACATTGTGCTTAGATGTTGAAATACATAGATTATTTATCTTGTTGACATCAATATGCGTAAGTATACAAAATGATAATTATGTACTCAAACGTAACAATAATTTTCAAGCTAGTTTTGATTTCAGAGGCTAGACTTATCAGAGGAAATGTCTAGAGCCAGTATACAATGTCGAACCTTCACAGATGGTATACATTTCTAGTTCTAAACAATTGTTAGCTAATGGTATGACGACAACTAAATTAATTAAGTACTTACTTAGATTTACCAATTTCATCTAAAAAGATGTATGTAGGTATTAAGTATTCTATACAGGTAGTATTTATTATAAGGATAGTATATCTAAGTGTGTATACATATGTTTGAGGTCAATGACATCGTGTGAAGAAGTTAATCGTCGATGCTAAGGGCATCCACATTATCCGCATTCTCCACATTCTCAGCATTCTCCGCATTCTCCTCGTCATTCCGTTGCTCCTCGTTGAAGGTCATATGGGATCTTAAAAATATCATGTAGGCTAGAAGCCTATCGTCTGCTGAATCAGCGCCGGGCCTGAACGAAACATAATCTATAATTTAATCGATAGTCCAAAAGGCGTAAAACGTATTTGGCTAATATACAGGCACAGGGTATTTTTTTAGAGTGCCCAAATTTTTATGAGGCAGTCATTTTAGTTAATAGAATAAATATTATATTCAACTGTAAAAGCATCTGTTATTTTTTTTATTTTTCTGTTTATCTATTTCAAAATAGCTCCTGCGTTAGTAACAGGCGCTCAGCGCACGGAATAGGGTTACTCGTACCTTGACCATCGCTATACATGCTTTCAGGTCGAGTTGTTTCATTATTCTTGTATCGAAGTGTATCAAAGTAAAGAATATGGTTCTTAAAAGTACATACATATAAGTATTGAGTAGTACTTTAATACCATATGAATGAAATCATAGATGTAGCTGGGAAGACATGGACTAGAAAAGCTTGGGACAGAAGGATATGGAAGCAGCTGGAAGAGGCCTTTGCCAAAAGGCAAACAGACGGGAGCTCGGTGGCAGATTAAAGGTTTAGCATGTAGTATGTAACTTCAATTGTCTGAATAAAGGCTTATATTATTATTATTATTATTAGTACTTTAATACCATAAGTAGTATTTTACTTATTTTAACTTTCCTAAGTAGTTTAACCTTAGAGCAAGATGATGTAAGAGGTTAACCTACCAAATATTGCACGCCCGACATGGGTCCAATGTTGGGACTTTACACTATATTTAAGGTCTTTATGTACACAGTGTAGCAAATAAACGTTTCTGATTTCATAAAATTTGGGCACTGTATCAAAAATTACGCTGCATTTAACTTGATTTCAGAAAAGATGCTGCATGCACCTTTCAACTATCCGGGCAGTTAACCTTAGAGGGTTTCATTTACTTGTCCAAATTTAACCAATGATTAAGCTTAAATATTGATATTCTTGTAACAAGCATGTACACAGAAAGCTGTATTTTTTTAAAGTATTGATCTGTCAACTGAATCCTTTAGGAATAGGCCTAAATAAAGTTACACGACAACTCACGTAGATAAGTAGGTGGGTTGTCGTGTAACTACATTTCTGTAAAGTTTTAATTATCCCTAAAGTATGTGATGATTATCAAGATGAAATTTTTTATGATGGTATTTTTTTTGGGTTGATTATTATTTGACGATTTAAGGCCGTCATTAGAGGCGGGTCTAAAATAGCCGCTGACATTTTCAAAGCCGTTGACAACCATATAGGAATAGGATTTATGTAATTTCAGCCCCAGACCTGCGCGTCACGTTGCATTGACTTGCGCATGTGCATTTACGCTACGATATAACGTGGAACGATTCAGTTTAGTTAGATGTTTCCGCTCGCAATGTCGCTGACGCACAGGTTTGGCCGTGGCATTAGCTAGACGCTTACTTACACGGAGTCAATGTCCAGAGCGAGAACGGTGTGGTGAGGTTTCCCTTCCTCATCAAACCAGCTGAAACAAAACATTGTTTGTTTATTATCCTAACCCTTATCCTTACTTTTTATGAAACTAAAGTAACTCTGTCTGTTTGTAGGCTTTTCACGGCTAAACGGCTGAACGGATCTTGATTAAATTTGATAATTAGTTACAGTATATCACGAGGAAGGTTTTTGGATAATATTTTCTGAATAAACGCGAACGAAATCGCGGATTACAGCTAGTCTAAAATAAAATAAAACACATAATTAATATTGCTCAAGATAAGCACGCTACTTTACGAATCACACTTCACCAGTTTAACTATTTTTGGTATCCATACACTGGCAATAAATATTATTAAAATTAAGTCAGGCTAGCCGCCTGACGAACAAATAGTCATCTCCTTCACGATTTTCGTAGCAACGTCTTCTATTTACCCAACGTTCGTCGTTGGGTCTAGATCACCGAACTTCCGGTCGTAAGAAGCGATCGTGGGGACTCGCGAAGTTATGACGCCCCAAGTTGATTTCTCGAGTACTACTTTACAAAATTGATCGTGTGAGATGTCATTGAAAGCTTTTTTAACGTATTAGTACTTGCAAGGTGAGGTGTAGAGACCACAGACCTAAGTTTTTTTTTTGCTTCGCAAAATACCAACGAAGCGTGGGACAGAGAAGTCTCCTTCGAAATGTAAACTCCACAAGAGAGAAAGAGGTCGCCCACAAATAAAATGTTAGTCAATAATTCTTTTGTCATTAATGACAGCGAGCCACCTGGGAACACGCGAAAATTCCTATGATTTAAATTTTTACTAAAATAATTATAAATAGACTCAAAAGAGAGCAATTGTAAATAAATGCAGTTATGTCATCTTGTGAGTAAAGCAATTGTGATGTGAATCCAAGATGTAACCCACAAAATTTGTCGTTTCATGGGTAAATATGAAAATTCCATTGTGATGTTTTTGTCTAAATTTTGTCTAAAACATAACATAAATTGGTTCCAAAAACCGATTTACCAGCGGTATGTTGTTGTCGTTTCTTCGTAACATCTATATTTCCTAGATGAAAGCAGAATTGGTGATGAAATTCAGCATTAAAATATTAGTTAGTTTACGCTCGATTTTCACTAGAGATGGATAAAAAGATGACGTCATTATTATCGATAGTTTTTATCAAAGTTCATTAGGTAGGCGATGGGTGCAATACATAAACAAAGCATACATTTTTGAATCAGTGCCATCAAAAGTAAATTGACATTCTTCCGAGTTTGTACTGAATGATGAGGCGTAAAACATTTTTGTATTAAATATAAGTATGTACCTTCAATTTCTGATCATCATTTTAAATTCAATTTACACATTTTGGGTGTCTTACATCCAAGTCTAATTTAATTATATTTAATTGAGTTAAATAATATATAGTATGTAAATTATAAATAAATGTACAAAACCAATGAGATAAGTATAATTACTTATCATAATCCGTATACGAGTTAAATTGGTCACAACAAGGGTCACAATTCGAAGCGAATTACTAGGATAGTATATTATATTGATCTTATTATTTACTTTTCTTATGTTAATTTAGATACATGGTGGTGGTTTAGTGATTAATATTCATTTTAGCTCAGCAGCGGTGTTACTTGGAACAAAAAACAACTCAATTGGTATGCGAAACATTATATTCATCGACAAGCACCCGGAGGACCATTTTTGGTCAATTGATAAATTAATAAGTACTTTTCACAACAGTAATTTACTCACGCATGCGCAAATGTTTTTTTGTATCACTATCGAATTGTCACTGTCGATCTTTTACATCCTAGATCTGTGGTAGAGACGGACATCCGTCTATATTTTGAGTAATGCGTCAAGCGCATCTCGTCCCAGACCACGTGGTCGCCGCGAGAGAGAGCTAGAGTTCTATGTCTGGGTGTTAATATCTATTTTAGTATGTATTTTAATCTCTGGCAGCCATAGTACAAACTTTGCTTAGTTTGGGCTCAGGCGACCGTGTGTGGAAGTGTAAAAAACAAAAAGAGTGTGTGTACTTATGTACACGCGTTAGAAGTTATACTTCTTTGGCGTATGGAAAAAAAAAAACTAAAATTATTTAATCACTGTTTAAACGTACTCTAACGAAACACGTGTTCTAAATATAAAAAATACTAGAATGTACAACTTGAACATAGTTATCAATTTTCATGCCACCTAGAACTAACTTCACGATGTAGAATTTAGGTGTCGGTGTGCGCGCGCATCGTAAAAATTCACTCCCATAATTTTTTTCTATCGCGCCAAAAGTAGTATAACTTCAAAAAAAAAGTGCTTACATGTCCGAGGTGGATGGGTTGCATACTGGCGCGTCGAGAGTGGCGGGGCGGTGCGCGGGCTCCGGCTCGCCGCCCAGCGCGCCCGCCGCCACCAGCGTTGAACGCACCACGTGCCAGAACACGTGCTCGCCCCGCACGGCCCCGCACGCCCCGCGTTCGATACGCACCCACCCTGCACACGAGCAAACGCGCACGTACTCATACACTGGCACAGGAGCGAGTCTGCGCGCTGCTGGTTGGCGAATTCACTGTCTCTCCCAGTAAATAGCTAGCTAGTTTGCTATACCGGTGTTGCTTGAAAGCCTTCGCCGACAGAGCGCGATCCATTCCGTCGATCTGATCGAAGGGCCGCCCCTGCATGTATGTCGCTACGCGTTCCAGTAATACTATGAACGCGTGTATGTTTTATATTTGTGTAAACGCTTTTTTTGCACTGTACGTACTCTTGAAAAGACTGTTTAGTCAAATTATTGTTTATATAAGTTTTTGACGATACAACGTCTAATAAATCGACGAAAGCCGGCTGCACGCACGAAAAAGGATGACTCATTGTCCCGTTACGATCGGAGCGTGAGCACTACACGAGCGAGCGAAAGGCAAGATCGGCTTGAGCGGTCGGCTTGTGCCGCATCTCTCTCTCTTCAACTCGATTGGCTTATAGATACGTCCGAAGAGAAGATTTCATCAATGTTTTGTTATGACATTGTCACGATAAACTATTGTCCGTAAACCGACTTTACAGACAACCAATTTTTTATTGAAATAGGCCAATGTAGCAGCCAGTTTGCAAACCAATAAAAAAAACGCAGGCAATCAGATCTGATTGCCGGAATGAATTGCGCTGGGTAAAGGTCTTTAATGATGATCGATCGCGAGGTACAGAACTGGGTTAAGGCGTCAAAGGAAAGCGAAGGAGTGGATGCAGGACCTGCCGCGCGTTTCTATTTCGGCCTCCTCAGTACTATCATACTAACTAGCTAACTAAATACTTGTTCACTGAGCAAGTTTACTAGTGGATAATGAATTCGTCAACAGATAAGAGAGTAACTAGCTTAATGTCAAAACGGACTTATTTTTCAAGGCGTCCGGCTAAAACATTTCGATACGATTTAAAGTACTAGCTGTATTTTATAAGATTTAATTAGACGTGAATAAATTGCAAGTACGTTATTTATACCTGCGAACGCCGGGTCGGCATCAGGCTGGCAGTTGGTGCAGTAACAGCGCACCTGACCGCTGGCCACGACCTCACGCATGTCCGGGTAAGGAAGCACCAAGTAATTCCAATATTTTAGGGACAAGTGCATATGTTCGCAGTTGCCATTGGTCTCGGAGTAGAAGACCCAATCGCGGTCCGCGAACCGCTGCCCGGACGCATCTGGGGTGTATCTGATGATGTTGTTCAGATACCTCAGTGTCTCAACGTGCAACATCCCGTCGGACCACAGCTCGTCGCGGCGAGTCGACTCGTCGACGGACGGCGACCGTTCTTCGGTCAAGTCGGGCATGTTGGATGCGTCGAGCGCGATAGCATCCATAATCTCGTTATCCAGGAGGTCCACGTCGCTCGCCTCAGGGTAGCGGTCATTGTGGCGGATGTTGGTGTCGCAGATCTCGGGCACGTCGAGCGAGTCGTCGTCGTCGTCGTCGTCGAGCCCCATGCGCGAGCCCAGGCTCAGCGCGTTCGCGAGCGAGTCCCTGGAGTCCGAGTCCGAGGCCGAGGCCGAGTCGCTCGCAGCGTCCGGACGCACTTGCTCCGTGGACAGGCTCCGCCGGAGCGCGAACATCTGCTTCATGGCTTCGTCGTTGTCCGAAGGCTGTTCGAGCCCGCCGGGGAGGATGAGACTGTGGTACAGCAGTTGATTGTACGGGTGGACTTGGCTGATTTTGATCTGCCGATTGAGAGCGTCGTTGGCGTTGGGTAAGCCGGGGAGGCAGTCGGGGCGGCGGCTGGGGCCGGGGCGGTGGGCGGCGGCGCGGCCGGCGTATCCGTTGTGGAGGTACGGGGGGCGGAGCGCGGCGCGGCGCTCTTGGGCGGGCGCGCGCCGCGGGAAGCCGTGGGCGCGGTTCGGGCGCGGCTCGTCCGGCGCCTCGTCGTCATCATCATCGTCGCCGCCGTAGTCGTCGTCATCCGGAGGCTCCTGCACCTCCTCTTCCTGATTGTTCTCTTCGATCGCTGGCAAGTCCAGGGAGTTGCCCCCGAGGATCACGTGAGGGTGTAGCAGGATGGAAACCTGAAACCACGAGTTACTTGTCAAACTTGCTCAGAACGCAGCATCGTTGTCGAACTGAAGCTTACTGAATTTATCCCCATGTCCTTGCCAGCCTGGGTGCGCCTTGAATTTGAAATGTGGCTTTCTTTAAGGTCCGTTCGGGATCGGAAGAGAGCCGGTGTAATAACGTGAATAAACATACTATGTCCTTGGGTATAGTGGGATTAATAAATTGCTTATTTGTATAATTGCTGTGATGATTACCTGCAATACTCTTCCATACAGGTCGATGGTAGGGTAAATGTTGGTCAACAATCGAGGGACAACTCCGATGACTCCACGCGGTACACCGTCTATTTCGAGAGCCAATTCGCTGTTGAACCTAAAATGAAGTGTCAACACCGAGTTTTCGTTAATATTGTCCAGGGGACGGCCTTGATCGGTGATTATCTGAAAGAGGGAAAAAGTATTGGTAATGATCAGTAAGGGTTCAGATCGGTAGTGCTATGCCGATTGCCGATTTGGCAAACTAACAAGCCTTTCACTCAACTGGATTTATAATTCACACTTAAAACAAGCTGAGCCCCACGGATTCATCTAAACTGTCATACTGGAACAGCACTTTTTTCGGGATAAAAAGCAAGCCATGTGTTAATTTTTCAAAGTATAAATTTGTACCATATTTCAACCAAATCTATTCAGCTACTTTTGTGTGATGAGTAACAAACATCAAAACATACAAACTTTCATATCACACTGAAAGTTTGAGCTTGTTTTGTTATTTTGACATTTTTTCACGCTGGATGGATTTGGATAAAATTCGGCAAGCAGTAGCTTACAGCCCGGATACACATACTCACTTAGCAATAAACGTTGCATAACCTCGGAAAAGTTGTACAGTGTCACATCTTTTTTTTTCTTTTAAATTTTTGTACTCGATTGAAAAAGACAAAAGCTGTAACTATTCCGAAGCTACACAATGTTTATTGCTAAGAGGGATATGCTAATTTTAAAGTGCGCCACTTTTTAAAGCGTTGGCATCCTAGTTGGGAGAAGGCCCGCCTCTCAAGCCAAAGGGAGCGGGTTCGAACCCAGCCGGACGCCACGCACCAATTTGTTCATTGTGTGAGCATATGTGCGTATTGTACGAGTATGTCATCTGCTACATGATTGGAGCCCGGTGTATGGCGACAGGCTCGCCCCCTGTCACATTTGGGACTAAATATCGTCCGGCGAAGTGTGGGTGTTGTATTACACCTCTGCCAGCCCCTCAGGAAAGGCGAGACGATATGTTATGCCATTTTTTAAAGAGCACAGCTAGTAAATAATAACAGTAGGATACTTACATAACGGCCTCTGTTCAGCAGTACATCGTTGGTTATTACCCAGGCGGGTGTTTCTATGTTCAGCGCCGACCGAGGCAAAGAGTTGGGAAGCGCCGCCACAGCGCCTATACACATGGTGCCTTGCCACTCCTGCGATACTCGGTCCACGCGAAACTGTTGACAACGTCACAAGCTATGTAGCGACTATCCTGAAGATAGCTGAAGTTTTAAATCTGCCCCAGTGATGGGCCAGGGTTGTTAAAATCAATTTTAGCATAAATTATAAAAACTTATCGGGCAACACTTTTTCATTTTGGCATTTAGCTAAAATTCATAGAATCTACATTCTCTTCGGTCTCTCTTGTCAAAAAACTGAAACCAGCGGCACGCACCTATGTGCTAATGTATTAATTTTAATCATTAAATAAAGTTGTGAAACTTTAAAAATATATTTTCTTGGTGTCTCCACCAAGGGTAATGGGTTGATGGAACTATGTTATTTACACTTACTATGAATAAAACTCGATCAAATTATTTAAGGGTCCCGTGTTTGAACTCTGAATTTTCGATAAAAACCCGCTTTTTCTAATCAAATATGAGCAGGTGCGATAATTATACACTTTTTTTGTCGAGTCCGTTTTTGGAAGTTTTTAAACTTACAGAATTTCATAACATATCGTCACGCCTTTGCCCCGAGGGGGCTGGCAGTGGTGTCATACAACACCCACACTGCGCCGGACGATTTAGCAAAATTTCAAGAGGTTAAGAAATGCGACTTTTTTTTTTGGTCTAATATGAAGCAAAGACGTTTTGCTTGTTAACGCGTGCTCGGTCGATAATAATGATGAAATTGATGTCGTATTGATTACTATCGACAGTCGAATACGAATCATTGTGCTAACTTTTTACTGGTGAATCATTGCAGATAAAAACCAACGTAAGATTCTAGAAACAAAATATAAATATGTATATAATTTATACTAGCTGTCATCCCGCGACTTCGTTCGCGTTTATTATTTATATATATATAAATATATATGTGAGCTATCCTATCTGTTAAGTTAGATCGAACTGCACACGGTGTGCAAATTTGATTGAAATCGGTTAAGTAGTTTAGGAGTCTATAGCGGACAAACAACGTGACACGTAATTTTTATATATTAAGATGAGATGATATATAAAGTACTTTATTATTTACCAAAGAAGGAAATAAATCGCAAGTAAGTCTGTTTGTTTGTAGGCTTTTCAAGGCTAAGCCCCTGAACGGTTGAAATTTGATAATTAGTAACAGTATCACGAAAAACGTTTTTGTATACTATTTTCTGAAAGAATGCGAATGAAATCGCGGGTAACAGATAGTAAAGAATAATTTGACAAGTGCGTAAATCTGTTATCGAGCGATGGCAGCCTAGTTGGGAGAATGCCCGCCTCTTAAGCCAGAGGGAGTGGGTTCGAACCCAGCCGAAGGCACGCACCAATTTGTTCATTGTGTGAACATATGTGCGTATTGTATGTCATCTGCTACAAGGCTAGATCCCGGTGTATGGCGACAGGCTCGCCCCCTGTCACATTTAGGACTGAATATCGTTGTGGTGTGTGTGTTTGTGGGTGTGTTATATCACATCTGCCAGCCCTCTCGGGGGAAAGGCGTAACGATTTGTTATGTAAATTTTAGAAAAAATATTGAAATTCTAATTTGTCACTCTGTAGTTAACTAAAGGCACATTAGTATCTTGACTTGCTTTCCTCGCTCGTCGTGTCTTTCTATCTAGACGAAATGCCAATAGAAAACTTTTAGCCAATGCAAGGTTAGTCTAAAACTTTCATACTCCTTACGAAAATTTTAGACTGACCTTGCACTTAAGACCCCAATGTTCTCGACCAGACTTACCAATCAGGCATATTTACAGTCATGTAAATACGCGAAATGGGTAAGTGTTTCATATTTCATTTAAAAATTTTAATGACGTTAGAAATGTTTTAAAGCAATTATTATTGTCATTCTGGTATTTGCTAATTTAGCGAAAGAGGAAGAATAAAATGTTGTATATTAAACTCTTTCGCAAAATAAAATATATCAACACAACATGCATCACGCACAGGATCGGGTCCAGACGTGTTGTGTCGCTCGTTTCGCCGGGAGGGCCGGGGGCGAGGGAGGAAGAGGGCGGCGCGTGATATAGCACAGCATGAGCTCAGCGCATCGCACCAATTTTATAGCGTACTAGCTGCGCCCCGCGGTTTCACCCGCAATTAAAAAGTATCCTATGTGCTATTCTAGACTATAGTCTGTCTCTGCGCCAAAATTCATCCAGATCTGTTCAGCCGTTCTGGCGTGAAAGAATAACAAGCATCCATCCATCCATAAATTCTTACAAACTTTCGTGTTTATAATATTCGTAGGATAGTACGGATTTCACATTTTAAGCTGGCTAAATCTGCTCACAGACGAGCAACACTTTGCGAACCGCATAGATGACTGCAGCTGTCGCTATCTGTTGACAGATATCGTTGACAGTTGAGAGGTGTCGTCACTTGTGCCATGCTGTGTCCGCTATTTCCGTCAAAACGGCGACGGCTGGCATTGACGCTGCAAGCTACAACTGCAAGCGATGACACTAGTACAGGGAATAGAGGAGCGAGTTACTCTTGTCCATAATGCATAATTCTACCCAAGTTATTTTTTTCCACAACAAAAAAGATAGGAAATTTAATTATCTATAATAAAGGTCCTTATAACTATGGGCCTCAAGTGCACGGTTACGGAGATACAGGCCTAAACGGTTTTTCACAAAACGGCGGCACTTGCACCCGCCTTATTTGTAAGTATTTTGTGTTTTTAGGTTCATTATGTCATACTGCACCTATTTGTGAAAAAAAATAACTTGGGTAGAATTATGCAGGACCAAATCCTCTATTCCCTGTAGTACACCCTTCGGCGGCAACAAGGCAGAGGCGACGGCCGTTGACGAGTTGACAGATAACCCGTCAACGGCCGTCACCTCTGCCTTTGACAAAAGTGCCGCTGGTCTGCTGTGAGCAGCCTTTTAATTTGCACTCGTACTTAAGCAGTAACGAGATCATAAGTATGCAGCATTCGTCAGGCAAACAATTAAATTAAATCTTTGATTAACACAGCACAGTGCAATAAAGCTGATTAATTTTGAGAAGATTTTGATGATGTATGACAAAACACATTTATGCACATCAATTATGTGAGAGTACATAAAGTGTGATTCATATAAGACTGTAAGGAATTATAATAATTAATTATAGACCCATTTTGGTCTGACCATATGCTTTTCGAAGAGTATTTTATATGAAACTCACTGTATAACTATGAAATAAGTTATAATTTATGGTGATGGAGTGGAATTTGATGGAGAGATAGGAAACAATTTGATCACCAAGTTTTTTTTCACAATAAGATATTTTTTGCAATTCGCCAATGTCACTATATTTGGAGAGATACATTAAATTAAAAATACTTACTTTCAAGAGTTTATTTAATTTTTTTTAACTTTCGTTGTCCCACTGCTGAGCAAAGGCCTCTCTATTAGTTAATTCAAGGTTATATATTTACTCGCAAATCAAAACAATGAGGATTGCTTCTATCATCATACAAGGTTTTAGTTTAAGATATTTCTCTAGCTTAACAGGAAGAAATATCTTGGCCATTATCATAATAAAAGTTGAAAAAGGCGATTTAACCAGCGCCACTAACCAGCGCCACATTAGAACTCTTAATGTTTTTCCAGCTTAATTAGCTTAACAGGAAGAAATATCTTGGCCATTATCATAATAATAGTTGAAAGAGGCGATTTAAACAGCGCCACACTAGAACTCTTAATGCTTTTCCAGCTTAATTAGCTTAAAAGGACGAAATATCTTGGCCTTTATCATAATAATAGTTGAAGGAGGCGATTTAACCAGCGCTACATTAGAACTCTTAATGTTTTTCCAGCTTAATTAGCTTAACAGGAAGAAATATCTTGGCCATTATCATAAAAAACAGTTGAAGGAGGCGATTTAACCAGCGCTACATTAGAACTCTTAATGTTTTTCTAGCTTAATTAGCTTAACAGGAAGAAATATCTTGGCCATTATCATAATAATAATCGCCTCTTTCGACTGTTCGAAAGAGGCGATTTAACCAGGGCCACATTAGAGCTCTTAGTGTTTTTCCAGCTTAATTAGCTTAACAGGAAGAAATATCTTGGCCATTATCATAAAAAACAGTTGAAGGAGGCGATTTAACCAGCGCTACATTAGAACTATTAATGTTTTTCTAGCTTAATTAGCTTAACAGGAAGAAATATCTTGGCCATTATCTTAAAAAACCGTTGAAAGAGGCGATTTAACCAGCGCTACATTAGAACTCTTAATGTTTTTCCAGCTTAATTAGCTTAATAGGAAGAATTATCTTGGCCATTATCATAATACCAGTTGAAAGAGGCGATTCAACCAGCGCTACATTAGAACTCTTAATGTTTTTCCAGCTTAATTAGCTTAACAGGAAGAATTATCTTGGCCATTATCATAATACCAGTTGAAAGAGACGATTTAACCAGCGCTACATTAGAACTCTTAATGTTTCTCCAGCTTAATTAGCTTAACAGGAAGAAATATCTTGGCCATTATCATAATACCAGTTGAAAGAGACGATCCAGCGCCACATAGAACTCTTAATGTTTTTCCAGCTTAATTAGCTTAACAGGAAGAAATATCTTGGCCATTATCATAATAACAGTTAAAGGAGGCGATTTAACCAGCGCCACATTAGAACTCTTAATGTTTTTCAGCTTAATTTGCTTAAATGAATGCTCATAAATCTCCATTTGCACAGGGACAATCACTGTTGCGAAGCATTGATATGAGGAACGTTGTAATAACTGCGTGCAGGTCAAAGAACTATTAATGAGACTATTAAAACTACTTAACGAGTACTCTACTAAGATGGGATGATTGAACTTATATAATGCACTGGCAGGTGCTCGGGACTTTGTGCCCGGTGCCGCCTTGTATGTGTTTAGTGCTTCATGGCTGCCTTTGTATTTGGTGCTTTGGACTTCGGACTCGCGGTTGGGTACAAAGTTTTAAAACCAATCAGATGAATGGATGAATAGTTTAGGAATGTATAAAGTACAAATAAAAATATTCCCAGAGACAAACATTTAGTGTGTTTTGATATTGTTGTCTGATCTTAGAGGGCAAGTTATATTCAATAGCCAGAAAAAGGCAGACACCGTGTCTTTTAACCATAAAAATCATACCAACAAATCATACATAATCTAAACACCTAATAAAACTTATAAAACGATTTACCCTAAAAGAAAACTATGAGCAAAAAACAATAATTCATTTTAGTACTCACATGACTGGCGGCAGCCAACGGGGCCTTTATGGACAAATGAAAATACAAGCCGAAGCTTAGAAGCCAGCATACGTCCATAAACACCACGTTGCTGCCAAGATTCGCATAGTACACAAAAGTTACGACACGATTACATTAGTGTGATTTTTTTTAAACATATAGTTGGTAAGTCGTAAAAAAAATGTATCGTTGGGTGTTGGTTTTATGTATGTACCTAGTGGACCCGGCGAACTTTGTTTCACCAGCAATCAACTTATCAATTCACTAAACTCCCATTACCGCTCCCGTTCTCGTTATTAAGTATTTTCTTTATTTACTAACAAGCTGCGCCCCGCGGTATCACCTGCGGTTAAAAAGTACTATAATCTATCTATGTGCCAAGTTTCATCCAGATCCGTTCAGCCGTTCTGGCGTGAAAGAGTAACAAACATCCATCCATCCATCCATCCATCCATTCTTACAAACTTTCGCCTTTATAATATTAGTAAGAGATGTTCCGCTCAACTTTCTTCGTTTTTTTCTTTCATAAGAACCTTCTCCTAACATTAATAAACACAACCAAAAAAGAATTAGCGAAAATGTTCCATCCGTTCACGCGTGATGCGATGACCAAGGGAAATAGAGATTCATCTTAATATATATAAATCTCGTGTCACAATGTTTGTCCTCAATGAACTCCTAAACCACTTAACCGATTATAATAAAATTCGCACACCATGTGCAGTTCGATCCAACTTGAGAGATAGGATAGTTTAAATATATATATATATAAATAATAAACGCGAACGAAGTCGCGGGGTGACAGCTAGTTTTTATATAATGAAGAATAAATATAATTAATCATATTATTCTGATCACAATAATCTATCTCATTAATACGACACGCGCCCGCGTGCAAAATGCTAGGTAACGGTTTTATTTAATTTTAGCTTCACTCCTATGTTTGGTTATTTAAAATCTTGCGACAAGAACTAAACCGATACTTGAAAAAATTTACACACGTATTTACTTACAATACAACATTTATAAGACGAAGCCGTTTAACTTAAAAGTTTTTTTTTAATGAATCGTCCCGTATTTTCCGTACCCATCACACGAGTAGAGTGGCATAATCGTTTATTATTAAACGTGGTAACTATGAAACAAGGGGTAATAATAGGGGTATTAGGAGATTTGAGATTTTCATCTCACTTTTTCTCGTCCTTGTTGCTCTCGTTTGAAACGTCATAGGTGTGAGAGTGACGTAGGAACAGCCCCCCTGCGCGTGAGATGAGATGAGATTTTATCTTGGTCACTCTCACACCTATGACGTTTCAAACTAGTGCAACAGGGACGAAAAAAGGTGAGATGAAAATCTGAAATCTCCGAATAGGGTCCCAGGAATAGCCACCCCAGCTGTCGTCTTATTTTTTCGTTATTACCTACTATAGACAGACCAAAAACATTCCCCATGATTACTTTATTATGAGTATTTGTATATGTATAGCAGTACGAGTATATGTAGCAAAATCTTAAAAGTTAAACGTTTTCATCTCATTACACACAAAATAATTCGCAAAATGGCAATATTACATCGATAACATAAAAATATAATGGAAAGTGCATAAATTGAAGTGTGTGAGTTTGTTCAGAGTCAAAGTTGTAACGGCTTTCAGATTTAAATAAGACTTTGGAATCAACTGTAACTAGAATTTAGATTTTAACAAATAAAATATTAGAATAAACTGGGGACGCGATCAGTTACATTATATGCAAAGGAACTGAGGCATGAAATTGCAGCAAGAAATAGCAACGCAGTCTCACAATTACAAACGTTTACCCGATGCAAGTAAGGGCGGGATCAGAGAACAAACAAGCTTGTTTAAAGCATAAAAGAAAGACTAACAGTAGACCTTTATACGCTAGCTTATGGGAACCAAGGACCACAACCCGTTCCGGATTAGTTCTTGTAACGGTTTTAAAAAGGTACAATGTAATTCAAACTAATTTGACCGGTAACGGTAGATTTGCAATGGGGAGATCTCATTTCTCAATTTATTTAATGGTTATAAATTAATTAAATACATTAATTAAATTTAATGGTCAAATTCGAACTGAACATAATACAATCTGATTTTTTTGTTTATAACAGCAGATTCGCAAAGGGTCGGCGCAAAGGATTTTAAACCGATTTTTAAATAGTACCAGGGGCGTGCCGTGACCTCTTTTTGCGATGATTTTAGGTTCAGCCGCTGACGCTGCGCGACCACATGGTACCTGAACCTTATTGCGCGGCGATACAAATCACATTATTTCATCGCGCAATAAGGTTCATAGTCATGCAGCGTTGGCGGCTGAACCTAAAAATTATCGCAATAAAATATGACAGGGCCAGATTGTATGTAAAGTAAAGGGTGCGACGTATTGTTGGTTTCTTGGTTGTAAATGAACATTCGCAAAGGGCATACAAATAATAGTAATATAATACAATAATAATCAGGTAATTAGCACATACAGTCGTCTGACCCTAAACTAAGCAAAGCTTGTACTATGGCTGCCAGAAACTAATATACATACATTTATAAATAAATATAAATATCGGCATATATTTTATATTAACAGCAGGTTTGCAAACTTTAAGCGTCATTACGTTTTACTAGAAATCTTCAACGATTCTTGTATACTTAACACAAAATTGCTTCAAAAAATGAAGCACCTGTCGCAAATCTGCTATTACTGAAAAAATATTCCGAAAAACATTTTGACATACTAACTAAATAAATAATTACAAATTAAATAGAACAACTGACTACAGCAAATTAAAAAAAAACACGTACAATAAAATGTATGCTTACCATACGTATATTTTAGTTTAATTCAAAAATAATTTTTTTATGCTTACCCTGAAATGGTTGCCTCGGCGTATGGGCTGGCTCGCGATGGCGATTCCTTCCGCGTACCCACGGTAGCGCATCGCAACTGTGTCTGGAACAATGTAATATAATTTGTTTTTCACTTCTCTTGCTCAAAAAGTCCGTCATCTTAGCTTACCGGAGCGAAGATAAAATTGCATATTTCGCTCTAGGGGAAATCGTTTTTTTCTTCTTCTGAAAATGGATATAAAAGCAGCAATCTCTTCGCTAGAATGCGCGTATTGCGTTGCGACTACATCAGAAATTAAAAAGACATTGGAGCGAAATATTCAGATATTATTTCTAATTACAAATTGAATTAATAATTAATATTTAATTAATAATTATAATTAATTGGAGACCGTAATTTATTTTTTATATTGGATTGGATTTCTTTTTCTTGCAATCCAAGTGAAAAGTAGAGTGTAACACACGAAGATAAAAACCCATTACAATTCTGTTTCTATTTACTGCTTCACCGAAGCTTAGGAGTAAAACTACCTCTTACACAGCATGTTACAAAAAAAAACCTGTTAAATAATTAAAGGGCATGTACAAACACTTATTTCTGCAAAAATACAAAAAAATGCACGTTAAAAGTCGCAAGAGTTATGGCCGGTTTAAGAATGCAAGGAAAAGAAGAAATTTAACAAAAATATTAACAAATCTGTTTCATCTGTTGGCGGCTTTTATTCTTAGAAAGTAGCGGCACGATGCGAATAGTCCTACTAATATTATAAACGCGAAAGTTTGTAAGGATGGATAGATGGATGGATGGATGTTTGTTACTCTTTCACGCCAGAACGGCTGAACAGATCTGGATGAAATTTGGCACAGAGATAGATTATAGTCTAGAATAGCACATAGGACCTTTTAACCGCGGGTGAAACCGCGGGGCGCAGCTAGTTTACAAATAAAACTGACCCGATTTTGGCTCCGTTCGCGCTTTTAGGAGGGCGGAGCGCAATGTGTGTGCAAATTTGCAGTCAATGGATTTAAACAATTTAAACTTGCTCCATTGCATTCTTCAGTAGATACTGGATGCGCACCTCGGGGATATAACTGTATTTTAGCATTCTTCATTTTAGCCCCTTGTAACAATCTACTATTTATTTTAGCCTGTTTTATGCTACGTCGATCCTGTCGAGTAACCGAATGCTAGATTCGGTCCAGTCTGTGATTATCAGGGATCAAAATAAGTAGAGCATATTTACCTACACTTTGAGAAAGGAAGTAAGATAGAGTTGATAAAACTTATTTCCAACTAAAATTCCGGGATATTGATTTATGACCTAGGGGTTCGTCCTGATAAAGAAAACTGTGAGCGGCTGACTGTCCTCTGGCTGACTCTGAGTCAGTCAGAGGAGCCAGAGTCGGTCAGTTGAGCAAGCGGTGTACAGTAGCGAACCAAATGCGAATCGGGCGCTCACTCAATGAGTCTGCAAGCGATATGCCGCAGCAGTTTGCTGAGTTCTTGTTCGTAACCCTAAAACGACTAATAAGACTTTCAAATAATAATTTGTTGCGAATGTGTTCAAATTACAATAACTCCTTTGAAATTTCATTGTTAGAGGCCTTCGGCCAGCCTATAAACTTCGAACGCTTGGGCTAGCTGCTTGGCTTATACAACCTTGCTTTATCATTAGTCTTTTTCGTCTAGCTGTAGGGACACCGACCTGCCCTACGTCGCGGGTAATAGAGCCGTTATCCACCACGCTGGCTCAGTGCAGGTTGGTGGATCTCACATGTCTTTCGAATTGCTCTTCTAGGACATGTCGGTTTCCTCACGATGTTTTCCTTCACTGTAAGAGCATGTGTCAAATTTTAATTCACATATTATCTACGCGAGAAAAGTTTATTGGTCCCCGTCTGGATCGAACCCACGAACTCCGGATCGGAAGGCGCGGTCTATCTCACTAGGCCAACACAGCTCTCACAAACATGCTTGCTTATTCAAAATTTCATAATCTCCGCGATAAAAATCCCGGAACTTTAGATAGAGGTATTATCAACTCTATGTTTCAACTCTCTTTACATCCTTTCCCAAAGTTTAGACAACGGCGAGTGCACACAACGACTAAACGAGCGAATTAGTGCAGCTGTCATCGCGTATCTACAATTGTAGATCTGATCACAGACACCCACTCTTTCATGGTGGAAATTTCGTCCAAGCGTGATAAGGGTTTTCAATCTACTTTTCTTATAAAACCTGCAGAGGTTGCCTGCACCTATTTTTCCATCCAAATACAATGCGGAAGTGTTCATTACAAAAGTGAATAACTACTCGTAGCTAGGCAAGCGTGTTACACTTCTGATCACGACGTTGCTTCCCACCAAACGAGTATGTGGTCAAACGCAAGCCGTTGTAAAAGAAAGTTTAACATGCACTACCTATTCCGATGCCTGGTGGTCACAGTACGTTAGTATGATAACTGTTCTATCCTGATTGCAGTAGTTCCCTAATATGTGATACAATGAGGTTTCTATTCTAAAATGAAACCATGATTACACAGAGAACGAATAGAATTTATTTAACAACTAGTTATTAGAGTATACAGATAATATTTATTACATAAATAGTACAAGACAAGATATTCCGCTTCCCGATAGAAGCGGAGACGCGAAGCGGTGTTAGATCTTCACACAACATGCTTTTAAAAGTATACACCTGACTAATGATGACGATATTAATTAAGTTAGTAGCAGTACAGTAAGCTGATTAAAGTGAGCCTGAACACGGCTAATCAACTATCTACTCTCGATAAGTTTCTATGGGCACCTTCCAAATTCATCATAAGACCAGCTGTATGGTACCGGATTATTGCATTGTAGCCGAAAATATGCAAGTAGTATGCATGTATATTTATCAAATTCGAGTCCAATCGAACGTCAGGAAGTAAGTAGTTCTAATTTGGCTTACAAGATTTGACCCACACAAACAAGATAGTACATACTAACACAGCAATTAATTAAAAGCCTGTAAGCGGCGCTACACACATAATCGGGTTAGCACATTCGGTTTAGCAGTATTTGTTACTCGGTTAGGGCTACCTGGAGCAAGTACTACACAAGTTCGACTTTGTTTTACTAGGAGCGATTGGGTAGTCTACTCAGGTTATATAAGCGCGTCTGCACATTCGGTTTGGCAGTATGTGTTGAACGACAAGCTCGGCTCGAAGCCAAAATAGCAAGATTAATGCCGGCTAGTTCATGTGTGTAGCGCTCTAAAGCCCACTATACACCATGCTAGCCTATCCGCTGGATTTGTCTCTTGCGACAAAGCTGCGGATAACCCTGCGTATGAATGCCATGATTCGTCCGTTAACATTCACACGTGGATAATTCTTCGAATTTGTCACCAAGGACAAATCCTGCGGATAGGCTCGCATGTTGATGGTGGGTTTAACTAATCCGCAAGCCGCCGTCGTCGGAGCAGCTCTGCCCCGCACGTCCTCGTCCCCATGTTTCGTCGTGAGCTGGCCACAGTACTCAGCGGCGCGCCGGACGGTGCGCACGCCGCTCGGTGTACGCGACGAGTATGTAGGCAACTACAGTTTTCGTACAATTACATTTATACATGTACATGATGAATTTTTTAATTACATTTCAGATAAAATGAAATAGGATAATGACCAGCCCGAGTGCTTAACTGAGTGGTGAGAGCAAGTTTTTTTATGTCACTGTCAACTATAGCACTTGAAGAAAAACGTAAAAATTCTTATTGATATCTTTGAGCAGTTTTCCAAATGACATTATTACATATTTTTTCTGTCGTTAGATGGCGTGGGCGACTGTGTTGGAAACAGTAGAGTGTTATTTTTTGTGTACCCCGCGAGCGCCATCTCTTGACGATGAAAAAGCTAAGCTAATACAAGCCTAATGAAAAACTCCTCATTAAGGGGTTAAGATGCGCCAATGACATTTGGCATTCGACGCTCAGTTGGTTTTAGCGCCTCTAGTGATCAACGCTCGAAGCTTTTGAACATTGAGCTAGCATTTTTCAAAGACTAAACAAATTCAGACGAAACACCGTGAAAAAAATATTTTTGCCTAAAAATGAATGCCCTCTGTGATGTTATGCTTTATTGTAATGTTTTGTGAGATGAACGTGAGATGTTTCTTGGTCACTCTCACTATGACTTTTAAAACGAGAGAGACATTGATCAGAAAATATTTTTAGCAAGAATAGGGCTCCTGATGGGCATTCTAAGAACTCCGGTACCAGGGATAAATCACTCAACCTATCTTAAACCAATGCTTACAACATTTCAAAAATCTCATAACAAAAAACATATTGACTAGGACTAGCAGAGCTGTTCAATCGACGGCCCGCTTTAAAAATGTATTCTACGAGTTGATAGTACTAATCTGTTTTATATAATTAGTAGGTAGTATAAAAATGACTAAAATTGTTGAAAATATAGTGGACCCAGAACTTACAACCTCATTATTTTCTCGATAGTTTCTTGCCTGATTTTGCTGAAATGTTCCTACTTGAAGTTAAAAACGCGTTTGTGTTTAATATCTTTTTCATCACTCTCGCTCGTAAAAAGGACTTTATTACATCAGTTTTAGCTCATAATCCGAGCTATTAAGCACGTGTGCTGTTACTTTACCATTATCGCACTAGTAACTATACTGAACTAGACTTTTTTAAAATAAATCAACAAGAGTTTTTTTTTACTTTTCTTAAATTCTTGATTTAAAGTATCATAACTACGTAATAACAGTAAATAAACATTATTTTTTAGTAAAAATATTGACCATTAATTAGGTATGATAATTTAAACAAAGTATTCGCTTTATTATTTTGCCTAGGAAAATTTTGATAGGTGGAAAAGCAGCAAAATGCGCATACATTTTCAGAAAAATGTATTGACTAATGCAAGTCTGTGTTTTTTCCCCTCGCATGTGTGATGAAAAACGTCACATGAAACGCGTGTACGTTAATAATTACACTATTGGCTCCATTAGTGGGCTCGCATACGGCTCGCGCTATAATATTATACTCCTCGAGTGAATGACAAATACAAGAAACTAACGGAACGAGCTTTTTTTTTATCTACGCGTACGAAATCGTGAGCAACAGCTAGTAGTTAATATAGAAAAAAAATCCTCTATAGCTGGACTAAAGGGGTCTTAGATTGGATATTGAAAAACCTTTTGTAGATGAAATACATGTATAGTGCTTAGATTTTAGCAAACACCAAAAAAATAATCAAAATAAACCGAGATTCAAAAAATATCAATAAATCAAATGCTTTGAAGGCAGTAATCGCTCAGATTAGCACATCCTTAATCTAACACATGAAACTCAAATGTTGGTTTTATAGATGAAACATAAATTCGAGCAAAGCTTGTAGTTGGGAGTTTCCGAGCAAAGAGGTTAACATTGAATGAAAACTCAGAATAAGCACTGTAAGAAGAGATTATTTGAAAATTTAACTAGCTACCAAGAAAAAAATACGAGCACGTGCTCCACGAGCTGCACGAAATTTAAAATAAAAGACTGTACCTTACTAGTACCTTTTTATTAGTTATGAGAGAGTATAATATTAGACAGTATTTTTAGAAGAGGATTCGCTAAAGCAGTGTTTTTGTCTTGGGCGGCTTGAACCCCTCGCTGCCCTCAGGACTCATCTTCCCTTGCTGCATTCGGGAGTTAACTCTAGATTCCCTCGTTACGCTCAGGGTACAATAAGCCGCCCGCGACGTAAGGCACTGCTTTGTGCCCTCGGTACATAATCTACTATTGTTACTCTTTATTCACAAAAAGGTGAATTTAGAAGCAAGACCTGTTTGCTTTTCTCCAATCAGTCTCCTATCGATTGTTTGTCGCAACCAAATCCATTGTGTCTTGATATTTCCTTCAATTTTACGAAGAAGAAGCTAATGTTATAATACACCAATAACTTTTGTCTTTCTGTTCTTGTTCTGCTTCTTCTTCGACGATGAGATTCGGCAATGAAGACTGATATTGTTGTTCCTAAAAACAATATTAAATGATAATTAATTTGCAATCATACTAAGTCCGAACGCTCGTATCAATAATTTATTTATGTACATTGTGTACACAAAAAAATAAAAAAAGATTACCAGTTTATTCGAAGGTGAAAAAGTCCCTGTTCCTCGGATGCTCTGATACCCTTCGGCTGATTTTGAACTAGGCATCTGTAGATAAAAATATAGGATAAGTTTTTAGTATTTTTATTAACTGAAACGGAAGTTCTTCACTCGCGCTTCGCGCTCGCTGAGTGAATGGTTGTACTGGCGTCACGCATGCCCATAGCAGTTCAGCGCCACTCTGATTACAAGTAGTGGCTCTATGAGCAACGTCTCACAAATTACATATATCCGCTATTTTAAATAAAACCTAAATTTACAAAATTTCACAAATATCGGTTGAGAAATGCGATCTGTAGAGGAAAACAATCGGACATCCGTGCAATCAGACGCTGGACGCTGGACATACGACAACTTCAGCAATAGCATTTTCATTTGGCATAGCTCTGACTATGCACTATGCTTGTCACCCTAATAATATAAGATGTTAAATGTCTTTTAACTCACCTTAGTTCAGTACTCGCATTTGTTGTTGGCTGAACGCTTGTGTTTAAAATTTGATAATTTCGTTGATCTCTGTTTCTGAAAAAATGAAATAGAGCAATTTAAAGATATTAATTACACAATATTCATATTACTCAAAGCGTCTCGTTTGTCTCTTTCCATGATACCATAAAATATAAAACAATTACCAATCTATAATCCCAGTTTAAAATATATTATTATTCTAGTCTTCATGCAATAGATTAAATTAAAATAACTATTAAGACTAGATGCAAGTTGGTTTCAGTTACCAAAGAAATTGTTGTATATAATAAATATAAATAAATAACAATACATACAATAGTGACTCTGTGAGCTGGTGATCTCGTCAAAAAGGTTTTTTGGAAATTTTCCAATTATGCGGAGATATATCTTTTTTTAAATCACATCTCTGCCATATTGAAAAATTTCCAATTACCGCCTAGACAAGAAAATTCTTTTTAAATATCGGACTTACTCACAAAGTTTCAAGAGAATAGGTTAAGAAATGCGACCTGTAGATTAAGACAGGTCTGGACAGAGATCCGGACAGAAATCCAGACGGAATTCGGACATACGAAAGCATTTTCGTCGAATCTGAAGCATAAACGCTTCGCTCGCTAACGATCTCTCGCTCGGTTATTGTTGTAAGAAAATGTAATAACTTTTCTATCGAATTCAATGGCCATGACTCGGAACACTACTTTCTGAATGCAAATGCTTGACTTTTTGTATTAAATACTATTTTTTACTAAAAATACTTTATTTTGATCAAAGTGACTGATCAGAGTGTTAGTAAGCATATTCTTTCAAATAAAAAATAAATGAGTAAATAACGAAGTTATGCTGCAACAAACATTTAGTAAAATTTATACAATGTAATTGAGTGCGTCCTAATTTTTGAAGTCGGTTAACAAACCAGGATAAGTTAGAAAAATATGCTCAATACACTGCTAAAAATAATAATGTATTGCGGACCGTGGTTGGTCAGCTATAACATAAAAATGTGATTGTTTCTAGTTTAGGTAGGTTAGTTTAGGAAATGTGCTATACCAAAAACAAAAATTAGTATTAGTCATTTACACCGTTCGCACGCAACGACCGCTTTCCGATTTTGACATCGTAAGTACACATAATAATTATCATTATTTTATTTTTACCCGATTGTTCAAGAAGGATTATTTATTATTATTAACTATAGAATACTCCCCATTTCTATGTTATTAACTAGGTGTTGGGGCATCAGCAAGTATGCCACAGCTTCAATTTGAAATGGCTTAGGTATATTGACCTTAGTATAATTTTTGTGAATAATTGAATCAAATGAAATCACGAGAAAAAAAACAGCTGTTTCATACAAAAAGCTCATCGATCGTCGACAAAATGTAAGCAGATGCTTTTTTCCCCGATTTAATTTACAAATAAAAAAGTTTAAAAAGTAATCGTTGTTTATAATGAAGAGTACAATGACCCCCGTTTGGCTTAGTACACCCTATACCGATAACCCTGTGCAATGTACAAATATGACACATAAAGGTACATTTGTACATAACAAAACAAAAACACAGTTCTGACAAGTCTTGCACTTGGATAATTATCATGAGCAACATGTACAATGGGGCCCGTGCCGTGGCGTGATGATTGTAGTACAGCACGACGCTGCGCGACCGCGGCTCGTATCACAGCAAAATAAGGTTCATGGTCGCTCAGCGTCGGCGGGTAAATCCAACAATCATCGCAATAAGGTGTAATGGACGGTGAAGCCCTGAGAGTTAACATAGGTCGGAGGACACGTCTGTAGTTTTCTATTATTTTATCAGGAAAACAAACGTCAGACCGAAATCATATGCCACTAAAAACTCAGACACTAGGGTTAGTCACTTCAGTCTACACAATAAGAACAAACGGGTAAAAATATTTATGTGGTAATTAAATATTAATAGGTAGGTAGGTACTTACCACTTAGCTAGTTGGAGTCCAATTTTTTTCTTACGCCTAGCTGCCTTGGTGACATCTCCCATTTTCATCGGATCAACCTTCTGTACCCTCTACTCACAACGCGATCAATTATTGTCCAAATATTTTCACTAGTAGTAAAGTCACTAAAAACTTATCAAATGTCTTGAAAAACTACTTTTTTTGATTGTCTCTGGATAATTAAGCACTGTTTAATTGATGATTTACGTACAAATAGAAAAAAAATGCGAAAATATTTTTCGGCAAGGCGAGTACGTCCCTCCTTCGTGAGGCGCTGGCGCCGACTGGCCCGTCCCCCGCAAAGGAGCTCGCGGGTGTCAGTGGTCACGTGATCTGACGAAATACTTCAAAATAACACAAAATATTACTAAACTAACTCAATTTTAGCTCTAAAAATATGGTAAAAGGACGATCAATCATATTTTTAATTTCCTATCCGAAGGTGTAAAAATATATAGTAACGTAATCTCCGTAAGCACGGTATTGCACGCCATGAGAACGAAAACAACGTTCATTTAATATTTTTTTACCCGCAATCTAGTAAGTAATATAATATTTTAATCAGACTAATTAATAGGTAACAGAATGATCTTATTGGTGATATTTTTTTTATATCGGTAGGGTCCGTAGCTTCTTCACAATTACGAGTTGAATAGACGCGTTTGGCGAATATTCAAGGCTTAAAAACAGGAGACAAACACGAGAGGTTTTGGCACAGTCCAGATCCACTACTTTGTTATCTTTTTTAAAAATCGTGTCACATGACGAAATTGGAGACATAAAAGCGACTTTTCACTTTTCATTCTCTGAAAGTGATCCATATCGCCACTAAGATAACGATTGAAATTTGCACTTTCCTGTTCAAACGAGTTTAGGAGGTGAAAGATACTGTATTTTTACTACACCTATGAGTATTAAAAAGTAATTTGAATAAAGGAAGAATCACGATGAAGATGGAACTGACTAGTGTAGAGAATGGTACGAGTACAGAAGAGGTTACGTGCATTAAACAAGTACACACATAACTTTTTGATTTCGCAACTTAAAAATAAAAACGTGCACAAAGTAAAACTGAATTTCGGCGCGTAAAATATAACAATGCAAGCATTGTTCGGTGTTTAGATTCTTAAATTTCCGTTTCCACTCATTCGAAGTGAAGAGCAGAGTATTTAATATTTTCAACAAATTAAGCCTTCTCAGAGGTTTTTGAGCGTAAATTATTAAAATAAACTACGAAAATGACACAAGTAAAACAAAATCTACACGAATATTAAAAAAAAACGCAACGGAAAATAATTGAAAAACGATAAAGTGAGACACTGAACTCAACAGAAATGACACTGACTGCAGAACAAAAGACGTTTTTATTTGCGTTTAATGTCCCGTGACTAATAGCTTTAATTTAAAAATGAATTTTCGCGAACATGTAAATTAATCATTGTATCTAATTAACACAAGGGGTCACTTTTGACTGATTTATTTAATAGATAGACAAAGAAAATCAAAAATCCCTTTGTATAGGCAGGTTGTCTATACCATTAGCTTTTAAATTAATCCCTAATCCAAGAGAAATTATTAGTTCGTTAAGAATATTAAGGGAAGAGTAAAAGTCATAAAAACATTTTGAAATTGCAATTTTTCACTCTGTAGATAACTTTTGAGGCTCGTCAGTATCTTTACTTGCCGTCTTCACTCGTCGTCTCCCTCTAGACGAAATGGCAATAGAAAACCTCTAGCCAATGCGAAGTTGGTCGAGTTAGAAAGTGTCCACCGGACCCTTAAACCAGTAATAAAAATAAAAAAGCGCGCTTAAAATAATTTTTCCAAAGCAAGCATTTGTTATAAAAGTTGTCCACTTTGTAGTAGAATAATACCTTTCAGTATTGCTACACCTGTGTGAAACACTTTGTGCAGTGTGCTTACCTGAGCTGCAAAGGCGAACGTTTCTCCCATGCAAATAGTGGAAGGTATACGGCAGAGCGCGGTGTGGTCTACGCTCAGTGGTATCGGGTTCCCGCGACGGGCCGGCGACCGGCTCGTCTATGTCCGGAACGACGGCGTCTTCTTCAACGGCTGCAACCTCATCCGGAAGTTCTTCGTTGAGCTCTGGCGGCGGAGTCTCTATGTCGTCTATGTGGAGAGCGCTGGGCAATACCGCATCGTCGTTTATCGGCATCCTAGAAATGAGAGCAAAACATTTTTTTGTTCTCCATTTTTTAGTACACCAACTTTGCAAGTGTTACCCGCGGTTACAATTTGTGTGTTACTCCAGGGTATTAGTAACTTTCATACTAAGTTTCGTCAAAATATATATGTTTGTTACAAGGTCTGTAAAGCTTAGGAATGCACAGAGTATCTCCCGCGGATTTAGTACTTAAGATGACCCCAGAGTATCACGCATCGGCGAATGAGATTTAAATTGGTGAAAAAACTCTTATTTATTTATTGTAGCGTAGCTTGGTCTAACGGCATGCCTTGAAATAGCTAATGGAAGTTCTATAACTCGGTCTTCGCAACCAGCGAATCTTCATACTTTGGTGACTTTGTGTTGGAACATAGATATTATTGCGGTATCTAGCCTGTAATCTGTGAAAGAATATAGACCACACTGTATCAGTGCAAGTACGATAGTTTCCTTCGATTAACTGATGCTTAAAGTAGACAAGATCGACAATTTTGTTCAGACTATGGACAGGATTTTGTTTAGTTTCAAATTCAGTTCATCGATCGACATAGTTCCGTACTTGCACAGCTGCACCCATACTTACAATCATTAGTTACCGTTCGAATTTTATTTTTTTTAATTCATATTCGTCGAAACTCATTTCGCATTAATAAGTTTTTTAAACGTGAATCATTCTTCAGATCGGATTGATACTCGATTTCCTATTCCAAAATTTATAAAAGTAGACCGAGATTCAAACGATTTCAGTTTTAAATTTTCGGAATCTGATCGGAAACATTTCCGAATGATAGTGAATATGGGTGCTGGTATCCTATTTAGAGCCTACCAGCGCTCGAAGAACTCGGCAGGCCCGAGGTGGTCGTCGGGCTCTGGCGAGGCATCGTCGTCTTCATCAGCCGGCTCGGGCTCGTCCGGCTCGTCACTCTCGTCTCCGTTCCTAGCTGGCTGCCGGACCACGAGGCTAGCCACAGCGTTGAGCGCTTCTTCCGCGGTGATCACTCTAGTTCCTACGCTAGCGACTGCGTTAGCGCCGTTCGCGCTCTGACCAGAAGCGTTGTCCGTAGCGTTCGCATCTGGTGCGTTACTGTTCGTTGGATCCATTGTGCCGCTGTCGTTTTTAACTGGAACAAAGGTCGTTGTTACAGTGCTTGTTCAGATTGGCGAGAGCCGCGTGGTTGAGAATCGCGGGGTTCGAAACGCGGTTGGGTCGTGTTCAGACTGGTGCGGTTCGGTGGCGTCCACGGTATTTGACGATCAGGTGCAAAAATGACTTCTAAGAAGAAATACTGTGTATACTCTAAGAAATAAAAAGAGACAGCGGTATTAGGTTGCAATATAACATACAAATTTGCACGTCTGCATGCAGACTAAAGTTGACCACCATACTAATTTTAAGACTTGTTTGTAATTACTAGGTATTCCAGCAAATAAACCATTTGATTTGATTTAAGTTATAATAAGGGCTTGAATTTCATTGTTTCACAAGCTAATTCGTTATTTCACTGAATTACTGACATTTCGTTAAATGCGAACCGCTGGGGAGCCCACGCAACTTAGCGGCAAAAAAAATAGGAGATAAAGGAGTTTCCCTAGAAGATACAGGGCGCAAATTCGAACGGTACTTGATGGAATAGTGAAAATAATTTGTTAGCCAATTAATAGGTTTTGCTTACTGGTTTGCTGAATCGGTTGAACGACGGCGGTACCACGCGCAACTGTTTTTATCTTATAAACATGGCCGCCCAATTCGCAAACTACGTACACTTTCTGTAACAAAAGAAACGGATAAAGTATCTCAGAGTTACCACAACACATAATGATTTTAAATAATGTAGTTCATATTTGATAGATGGCGCTGCCATCACGTACAGATCGAAGCAATGTTAATAATTAATAAAAGAATACTTTATTGAGTTAATTTGATACGTACAACAGTGAATCGTGTACAACTATATGCAATTAAATAGTGACAGTGTTATTTTAAACATATCTAAAGTGAATCCTAATAAAAACATTGACTAAAGAAATAAACGTTTATTCTGCATATACAACAAATCGAAAGTGAACATTATCATTGAACAGTGTTTTAAATATTTTTAAAAGATTTATCTACGGGCATTGTGACACCTTCTGAGATAATGACAAACGTCCAAAAAACTAAATTGATAAAGTCAATTAAAATATTTAGAACATTTTTCAAAACTACCCTGTTTTTCATAATATGAAAAACAGGGTAGTTTTGAAAAATGTGGTGATAAATGGTGATAAATGGTGCAAACGATAACATTGCTGTTTCTTTTGACAGCTCTGACGTAAACATTAGTCACCTGCGATATACGTACAAAAATTTCGCCACCGCAACATAAGGTCATTGGTTCAGACAGTGGACTTGCAATCTGTACACCTGTGTTCGTATCCACTTCGAAGTTGCGTCTTTTTGCTCGTTTTGTTCGCTGATTTTAAATATGCCTCAAACACGAAGCCAGGCGGTCATGCCGATACGTAACCAGACTGCATTGAATGAGGCCAACAAACGAATTAAAACGTTAACTTTAGACCTTGGAAAGACCCAACAATTGAACATTAAATTACTGCAGGAGCAAGAAGAGTGCGAAGAAGAATTTAAACGCCTAACAAATCAAATAGTGCAACTAAAATCAAAACTTGCCTTACAAGAGGCGGAAATAATTGACGAGTCATCTGAAAAAAGCAAACTGAAAGACATGACAGAAAGTAGTTTAAATAACCTGAACGAGTATGAAAATGCCTTAAAAGCAAATTCAGATGCATGAAAAAAACGCAACCCTATTCGAAAAATTACAAAAAACAACTGAATTAGAGCATAAAGACAAAATTGATTCACTTAATGAACAAATCCAAACATTGAAAAATCAAGTAGTGAGTCTACGAAATGAGATTATACAATACAAGAGCAATAATTCAACAATAGCTTTGCCTAGAAAACCGCAAAATCTGACAAAAATACTTCAGTCCGCACTTGTGACAAGGAAGAAGTGAATGCGTCCACTTGTATAACACAACAGAAGAAAACTGGAGCAGCTGTAAATATCAGAAGTACATCAAATGTAATGAATGAGGCAGCCCCCGAGATGCCACTACTAAACAAATCAAATAACTTAAGATCAACCCAGAAACAGATTCTAATTTTGTGTGATAGCTTTGGAAAGTCTCTGGCTGAAAATCTCATGTATAATAACACCGACGGAAAAATTACATCTATTTGCAAACCAGACGCTACTCTCGATATAATCGTGAATAATATCGAAAACCTGACTAGAACTATGAAACAGAACGATGAGATAATCGTTATAGCATCAAGATTGCCTCACTATACGACACAATGTGTCAAAAATATTATTGATGTATGTTTACACAAAAAACTCAAGCTTCAAATAGCAACGTTGCCCTATACCTATGTAACTACTTCCGATAAAATTGACAATGTAAAAAAGTTTAAAATGAATGAAAATCTATGTAAACTGGCCCAAGGGTCTCCTCTGGTGTCAATAATTGACATAAACTTATTTGATATGGCTTTTTTCATGCCTTACAATCGTAAGGTTTTATCAAAGAATTTCGTTAGATTCATGTGTAATGAAATACTAAAAAAATTTACGCCTTGGCCATCTTATTGTAATAACAATTTCATATATTTGACTGGAGAAAATACTCCTGAAATTAACCATAAGAAATTGACATCACAGATTGTACAGAGTATGTACAGAACTGGTAATGGTGACTTGAAATATTTGCAAAAGTCATTGATAATCTCTTCAACTTGCTGAACAGTCTCTCTGATAGAAATGTAATTTTAGCTGGTGACTGGAATGTCAATTTTCTTGTTCAATTTACTCTTTCAAAGAATCGACTTCTAAAACTAAATTAAAAGACATAATGAAACCGTGCAATTTTCGAAATGCAGTTAACTTCCCCACAAGATACGAAGATAAATCGAGTACATCTGTCGATCGTGTAGTGATAAATATACAAAGCTCAGAAATAAATATCTTTCCTTTAGCAACCGGTGTATCAGACCACGACGCACAGCTGATTAACATTTTAGCACGACTAAAAAGGACACCGACATGTTTTTTTATTGAAAAGCGATCGTTTAGCGATATCAAAATTACTGACTTTTACAATGCAATATATAATAAATAAATATATAATAAATATCATATTATATAATATATAATATGATTGGGATGGCATATTTAAGGATTATAATAATACCACTTTCGAAAACTTCATCAAAAAATTTATATGGAATTTCTATATTTACTTCCCACTTAGAAAATCTAAAATCAAGATTCAGAAGAGGTGTCCATGGATCTGTAGCGAAATCACTAAGCTCCAACAGCAAATACATGATCTGTATCAGCTAAAACGCCAGTACCCAGAATTATCAGATTCAATTATTTCAAAGAAGAAGAAAACTAGAGATGATCTAACAAAAAGACAAAAGGAAGAATACATTCAAAATAGAATAATTAACTCAAAGAATCCAAAGAAAGAAGTATGGAATATTATTAAAGAGGAGACAAACAAAAACGTAAAAAAATGGGACTGGCATCTGGTTGATAAAAACGATAATGTGTCTATACCACAAGGAAAAATGGCTGAATATTGATATAATATATTCAGCCAGTTTTCCTAATGGCTATTTTCAAAATGGCTATTGATAGCCATTTTGTGTCTGCAGCCAATCACCTCAGTGTTAATAATACTCCAAATGTAGAAGAAGCATTGCTATTTCTAGGAAAAAACGGCAAGGAACAGCATGATTTTATATTTGAAACTGTGACTCCGATAAAAATGTTTAACCTTGCAAAAAATAAAATTCAAAAATCAAACACGAAAGACCTGTACGACATATCGGGCGCTTTTTTATCTCTTGTGCTAGTGAATCTTTGTGACCATTTCACCTATTTAATTAATGAAATCCTCCGATCCGACTTCCTAAAGAAATGTAGACTTACGCCACTATACAAAGGCAAGGGGGAAGTATCATATGTCGAAAACTACAGACCTATCACAATTGTACCCACTATTTCAAAACTAGTCGAATCAGTAATGTCAGAAAACATAATGGCTCATTTTAATCGACACAAAATTATTTCGGAATCCCAACATGCGTACAGAAGTGGCCGATCAACAATAACGGCGGCACACGATCTCATCTACAAAAGAGTTGCATTTAAAAATAGAGAATACTTTGGACAAGTTAAACCATTGGTTTGCAACAAATGGACTTAAACTAAATGCTGACAAAACAAATATTATGTTCTTCAATCCAAAGTCTCCAAAACAACCAGATGTACAAATAGAACTGTCTGATGGAACGGAAATTTGGAGCTGTAATGGAGTTAAACTCTTAGGTCTCGAACTTGATCCTTCTCTGTCGTGGAAGAGGCACATTGATACTACTTGTAAAAAAATGGCCAAAGGTGTATATGCGCTCAAGCAATTAAAACATGTTACATCCCCAGGTCATCTGAAAGAGATCTACTATTCATATGTGCACTCGATCATGTCATATGGTATCATATTCGGGGGATGTTCTACCGATCTTGAACGTGTACTAAAAATGCAAAAGAGAGCCATTAGAGTATTAGTAAATGCTAAATTTAGATAGAGTTGCAGGGAACACGTCTTCAAAGACTTGAATATAATGACATCAGTCGCCTACTACATATTTGAAGTTATCAAATACACGAGACTTAATATCGACAAATACACTTGTGAAGAAATAACAAATAGGAGATCGGGACAGAAGAAAATTACCTTGCAGCCTATTGACTACAGACTTTCTATGGCGAAAAGGTCACCAATTCAAATGGGGAGAGTATTG
The DNA here is from genome assembly GCA_911728515.1 of Peribatodes rhomboidaria. NCBI lineage: Eukaryota > Metazoa > Arthropoda > Insecta > Lepidoptera > Geometridae > Peribatodes > Peribatodes rhomboidaria. Next base: position 18,532,396 of record OU452166.1, read on the forward strand.
TACAACACTTTACCAGAAAATATCAAAACTTTGACCAGTAACTCAGTTTTTGTTAACAAGGTGAAGCAACTTCTACTAGAGAGAACATTATAATATATAGTATAAAAGAATACATACGTAACTCAGATCATGTTACACCATAAGTTCCATTGTTGATCTGTACACACCAATTCAATATTTTATTATGTTTTTAGACGTAAATGATATTATTATTTAATTTACAATTTGAAATCAATTGCCTCTATACAGCAAATATTTGTTAATGACGAAATATATTTAATCCGTGTATTTTAATTAATGCATGCTTTTTAATTATGTTAATAAATTATATTCTATTCTATTCTCAAATTAAGTCAATACTGATTAGATTTACACTGAAGGGAGTTTTTGGCAAGAACCGGAAAGATGGTGTCGTGATTTTGTATTATTTTCTAAAACTTGTGATTCTTCGAGTGTTAAAGTGTAATAATGATGGATTATTAATGTTTACCAGTTCGTTAAAGTGCACGAGTGTGGGCAAATGATACAAACATTGCGAAACGCGACTTTTCGTGTTCTCTACAAAACTTCACTTAAAGTTTCAGTAAAGTATCCATAACTTTACTGGAATGGGGAAAGGGGAGGGATTCATCGTCTTCATCATCACCTCATCATCATCATCCCATCATCTGTTACTGAAGGAAAAAATATTACTAAGTTAGGCATTAAGGACTTTGTATCCAGTTGCCAATAAATTTAAAAAAAAAAATTACACTGAAGTTTCTGTTAATGTGACCACTTAGTACTTTTCTGTATTTCTGATCGAAGTTTTCTAAGTAACGATTGTCCAGCCCCCCAATTCTACTAATCATGTTCAAAATTGTTAATGAATTGCCCCAAGTTGACACACTTTGTACGCCAGAAGTGTCAAAAATTGACAAATCATTAACAATTAAAAAAAAAACAATTGCTTAATAGAATTGAGACCCAGGTCGCGCATGTCTAAAGCTTGCCTAATTCATGGCTAGTTGACTTCGAGAACGAGATATTATTATTATGACACATACTATACAGCTATATGGTTTTAATGATCTTATAAGTATTTGTGTTTTCTGTAAACGGTTTTTATTTGTGCGCTTAAGAGGATACCTATAAATAAAATAACGATTCAGTCCTGGGAGCTGTGAGTGTGAAACGCTATTTACTAGGACTTCCTGTGCAATGGAACACACACAAACACATGGACAACTTACACCCTGACACAGAACAGATATTTAAATGTTCATCACACATCTGCCCGGCCGGGATTCGAACCCGGAACCTCCCGCTTCTAAAACAGTCGAACTCCGACTAGACTATAGACGACGACGCCTCAACTAGATGATTAAATTGATTTGTACTCACATCAGGAACTTTCTCGAATGCCGTATCGAGTAACTCCGAGTTGTAATAGACGAGGACGCGCGAGTCGGCGGTCCTCTTGAAGCCGACGCGGTCACCCGGCCGCAGCCACTCAAAGGAGGGCACGAACGAACGGATGTCTTTTTCCCGCGATTTAGGCCTTGAAGTCTTTATGTACCTACCTGAAATACAATGCAGAGCAAAGATTGAGTCACATTCGAAGGTGGATTGTTAAAACAAAATTCGGCGATTGATACAAGCATGAGCAACGCATCTCTGAGTTTACGCAGCGGTGTTTTGAATTAATGGTATGATTTTGTAGCCGACTGCAGACGGCATCGTGTCACAGCGTCAAGTCGCTGCAGTTGTCGATGTCGGCGGTACAACTAGTCTGCAGTTGGGCTACTAGAACTTGAAACTAGTAGTGTAGGGGCAAGTGGCCGATTTGCAGTCTTGGCAGCCCTAGGTTGTGTAGCCGCCCCTTTCTCAGCTCCCAGCATTAGACGCCAACGTGGCTGATCTTAACCATGCCAGTGGGCTATTCAATTTGCAGAATGTAGCCTCCCCCTCCCCCCTATCTTAAGTGGAAAATATAGTTGAGAGAGTAGTGGGCAAGCCCGACTCACACTACTGTTTTTGTCATATTTAGCCGCCCTAGGCCCGAGCCTACCTGGCCATGCTTGCAGTCGGCTACGGAATCACACTTTCATACTTGTAACTATCAAACTCCGACATTGCCAATCGCTATAGGAATTAGTTGGTCAGTATAGATTTGGTAGGTATAAATGTGTCGCAGCCAACTTGCTAATCAGGCGTTCAATTAACAGCCTAGCCTTCTTACTAAACGGCGCCATTCAACGCGCTTCCTGAATGATATGCAGCCGTAGCGTCTAATACAAAATTAACTGGCTGCCTGATGCTCAGGCCGTTTATACAAAAGGTGTTTGAATTAATAAAGGTATTTGAATGAATTTCGATAAAAATATAATCTGAACCTCTCCTGCCCTGCTCGACCCCTTTATCAGAGCGAATTCGACATGGATCGGTTAGGTTAGAAAAAAAAGTTCATATTGTATAAGTGGTGGTGTAAGTCAAATAAATATTTTTCTTTCTTTCTTTCTTTCATATTACCGCCCCCCTTATTTAAATAAAAACTAAAAACTATGACAGCAGGGTCCATTTGGTCTACACAAACTTGATTTTTATTTAAATGACTAGGCTAGGCAAATAGTCAAAGTTGTCGATCCAAGTCATGTTGTCTGAATGAATCGCTGAATATCATCAGTCCACTAGTTGAACGGAGCCGTTTAGTAATAAGGATAGGCTGTTAATGAACGGCTTATAAAGCTAGTTGATGGCGGATGATGGTCGGGATATCATTTTCTGAAAGACAGTGAGTTTTTTAAAGAATGATTAATCGGTAAAAGCCGATCCCCCACTACACATCCATTAATTCATGGATATAGTTTGGATTCAGTTTTCGTAACAGGTGCTGAAGATGAAATACTGCAATAAATCGTGCATATTCACTGTCACTGTTTGCAGCGTAATCTTATACCTTTGCGGGCTATTTTTATAAACTGCGCGAGTACCAAATATGATAAGTTCAGTAGATCTTCCATTCAGAAAATATAACATGAAAATTAAATTTACCGCGTCGGACGCGGGACAATGTGAGTGATCGCGCTTATCACTAAAATACAAGTCAATTATTATTATTATTATTATATAATACGCTAATAATTGAATTGAATTGAAGTCCTTCTTGACGTTTCCGTCAATGCCGAACTAGGCAAATCCGCTAATAGCATTGTGTGTGGCTAACTAACGAGTGTTCAGTGTATAGGTTTCATGAGAGAAACAGGAACGAGCTGTGCACTGACTATATTGTCTGCGGTTTGGGGGAAGGCTGTGTAAGACGACTGTGTGGCGGCTTAAGAGATCTATTTGCAGTTCTAAGAACGAATTCAATGGGATTCTTGAAGTATTTCGCATACACGAGTTTTAAAAGACTAGTTTAAGCACCGAACTAGCCCTCAGCTCTCTGTCGACCAAAGACAGTCAAAAAACAACGGGCTATTAAATAAAAACCGGATACAATTACATTTTACAATATCAAAGAATTTATTATCACAAAGACATTATGTCACTTACGCGATAATATTACTAACTAAAATACAATTGAGGTGTCGTCGTACCGACTAAGTATAGGCACAAAGGAAAAAAAAAATTTTTACAATCCTTATTTCACGCCTGAAATTTATTAAAACAACGATTGATTAGCTATGACGTGTTCAGCCAAACTTTTTTTAAAAGCGTGAAATAAGTTTACATTTTTATATGTGAGGGTATATAGCGAGTTGTACAGTCTTGCGCCCTGCGTATACGTTTAATAAATGTTGCGTGTCTGTCTTCATTGCCTAACTGGCATGGAAAGTACTGCGCTTTTCACTAAGTGAACAAGTTTGCATGACATTCACCTGTAACTATAATTTTTTCATACATTGACTGTTCTTTGGTTCGCTTTATCCATTATTCAATGTTTGCAGTAGACGTCTGAGTTGATATTCTAATAGGACATATTCACCACTTTAATCTTGTATTCTCATAACTTATACTTGCAAAATGACTTGAATTTGATCGAAACGATCGTCCGCCGTTGCTTAGTCATTGGCTTTCATTGGCCATCTCACACGTAATGCTTTCGCACAGCTTGCCGTTAAAATGTACAAAAACATATACTTTTCCAGCAAAATACCTACTTATAACCAATAAATACGATGAAAGTATGCTTTTAGGATTTTGCACACACATACAGAAGTCACAGAAGTCAAAGTCAAAATGTTTTTATTCAATTTGGGTATCAAAGATACACTTATGAACGTCAAAGTTTTTTTTAAATAGACTCGACCGCCTTGTTTGGATAAAGAGCCTCTACTCAGAAGAACGGGCAAGAAACTGAGGGGCATTATTTTTTTAAAGAATAAATAAATTACGGTCTCATAAATTTTGGCTTACAACTAGGTAATATCTATACATACAGTGGCTACTTGGCGAAAAACAGAGCTATATGTGATGTGAAATCAGGGCAGCCTCAGAAATGACTGACTCTTTGTCTATGCGGATTACAGCAGGAGGGCCGAATAATTCAATGTCCGCGTACGTTCGCGTAAATATAGCAGGGTTCTGACGAAATTTGGTATGGACGTAGCTTTTACCCAGTATTAATCACATTGGCTACATTTCAACCGCAGGGCGCAGATAGTTTCAAATAAATTGTGTAATGACGTGCTACGCTGATAATAAAAGTTTTAAAGGAAAAGTTTATTTTATTATTTTTAGAGCATCTAAACAAAAGATTGTTTTAAAAAAAATGATTCTTTTACTTTTAATTTTTTTTACTCGTTAGTTATCGCTGGCCAGGTTTCTCAGTCTGTTCATCTAATTCATCCACGCAATTCATTGTTGCAAAGTCTTTTGTCGGTTAATTTCGAATTTTAACTCACGTTCTAATTCTCAGCAAATCCTACCCTACTAAGTTTGATACCCATATTGTAGGATAGCAATCTTTAGAAGTCCGCCATATTGGATTTAGAGTGACGGCACTTTATTTATCGAGTTATTGTCAGCAAGCCCTTTCTTTTGATACCCATATTGTAAAAGTGCATTAAAATAACTTTACACCATTTGAGATGTTCCGCCATGTTGGACTTAGAGTAAAGTCACTTAATTTTCAAACTAATCTCAGAAAGTCGTTTCATTTGATACCGATATTGTATGAGTGCTTTAAAAATAACTCGTCCGCCATTATAGGTGTTCCGCCTTGTTAGATTTACAATGACGTCACACAGCTCACCATGCATTTCATATATCGTCAAGCCTTTCCCCCGAGGGGGCTGGCAGAGGTGTAATACAACACCCACACTTCGCCGGACGATATTCAGTCCCAAATGTGACAGGGGGCGAGCCTGTCGCCATACACCGGGCTCCAGTCATGAAGCAGATGACATACAAATACGCACATATGCTCACACAATGAACAAATTGGAGCGTGCCGTCGGCTGGGTTCGAACCCACTCCCTCTGGCTTGAGGCGGGCCTTCTCCCAACTAGGCTGCCATCGCTTATAGGTTGTCATCTAAACGTATGTACAAAATTTCAGCTCGATCGGTTGAAGAATTATTTCTCCTTCAAAATTAATTTGCAAGATTCCACCCGAACATACATACATTGCATACAAATGAGTCCATACATTGCAAGTCAAATAAAACCTTGTAATTGTAAAAAAATAGAGTAATACTGAAAACATCGTTAAAGTGTCAGTGAAGAAGTTGACGAAACTGACACGAGACGCCGAAGACACCTATTGACGGAAAATAGTCAATGATGGTACCTAAATATGTACCTGTAAATAAGTTGAAAAAAAAAAATGATACAAGCAGTTACTTACCATCAATGTAAGAGGTGTAATGAGGCAACCAGGATACGCTGTGCGGGAAGTGGCGGTTGACGTTTGCGTTTAGTATGTTCACGTCAGTAACGCCCATGCGAAAGCTCCCCGCATAGTTGTACTTGCACTCATAGATTTGTATCTTTGAAAACAAAAAAACAAGATTAAGAAATATAAGTACTTACAAGTAGATGCAGAAAGTGGATGAGCGCAATGATAAGGATCAATTAGATAGAGAGCAACAATTAGATAGGGAGCAACTTTTTAAGCAGGCAATATAGTTATTTCCTTCATCATGAACTAACATCCCGGTTCCGTAACGTTCCCTCACCACCCAGCATCCCACCCACACCCTGCCACCAACCCACTTCGCCGTTCTATTTCATTTAGCACCACTCCCGCTTCTATCCTATTGAAATATCAACAAAAAATTTTTTCGGCAATGCTTTTTTTTTAGCCTATTTTTACCCGACTGCGCAAGGAGGGTTATGTTATTCGAGTGTATGAGGTTTCTTTGGCACACCCTAGAGCCTATGTGAGGTGTCATTTGAATCGTCTTGACAACGGAATTGACATACTCGTAGGATACAACACTTTGCAGTCGAGTTTTTTGTTTTTCTTTTCATTATGTTACTAGTTTTAGCCTTAACCCTCAGTGATTAGTGATTTTGTTGAGAAATCTTAGTTTTGCATCCGCTAACACGCCCAGTGATATCGAACGCAAACGTAACAGACGGACCTAACCCGCTATACTCACAAGTCACAATCGAACTGGGTTTGTGAAGCAGTTTAAGTGTGTATTTTTCTAAATAAGCAGCGAAAGTTTTACATCAACAATTATTTCAGTTGCTGTTGCAAAGCAAACGTCGCTGTGTGAGTGCGTCTATGCCTGTAGTTGTAGCTAGTACGCGATTCTTTCTTCTTCAAAGAGCCATTGCAGAAACTCGGGTTATCTTTTTAACTCGGAGTTAACTGCTCATTAGAGGTTAAACTGATTTATCGTATATCTATATAAAATATTAAGCTGTTCTACTATCACATGTCGCGTTACTTATGCCATTTTATAATTATGAACCAATAAACTACATATTTTAGCTTTTTAAATTTATACATATCCTGTTTTAAATTCAAAGAAGTCATAAGCAAAATAGTTCGTCTAATTTTTATTAGATGCAAAAGAGTTCGTTAAAAGAGTATGTTACATTAAGTGAGTTAGTACAATTATGTTGCATAATTTAAATTTGTAAACGTAACTCTGTGTCATTTGTCAAGTGAGACAGTATAAATTCTGAAAATTTCAGTTTTTTTCATTCGTTTTCAAATAAAAATGGGTCGTGGCAAACCCGTGTGTAAAGAGCTTCGAAAGCGAATAGTTTGTGGGGTCGATGCTGGCAAATCAAGTTACCAAATATCTAAAGACTTGATACTTCCCAGGTCTACAGTCCAATCTATCATTCAGCATTATAAAAAGAATAGAACGACATCTTGTTTGAGGAAAACTGGTCGACCACGCATCACAAGTGCAGTAGAAAACAGAATCCTGAAGAAAATAATCGTCGTGCTCGGGCTGGAGAACTCACGGTGCAATGGAAGGACATGATTCACAAAGACGTCTCAGTTGATACTTGCAAAAGAGTCCTAAAAAGAATGGGTTACGGATTTTACTCCGCTAAAGAGAAACCTTGACTGCTGTAAAGAAAAAGAGGTTGAAGTTTGCTCGTGATCATTTAAATTGGACTTTCGATCAGTGGCGTAGTATCATTTGGAGTGACGAGTTCAAATTTGAAGTGACAGTCGGCGGTGAAAGGATAAAAGTGATCGGAAAAAAATGAGGCATTTCATACTGATTGTCTCAAACGCAAAGTGAAGTTTCCGGCGTCTCTTATGATATGGGGCTGCATTTCTGCCCAAGGTGCTGGTGGTATGCAGTTTGTGGATGGTTTTTTCAATGCTGCAAGGTATCAAAACCTTTTCGAAGATAATTTACTGCCTTCTATTCCGTCACTTAAGATTCCTTCATTTTTCAACAGGATGGTGCTTCCTGCCATACTGCAAGGACAACATAGACGTGGCTACTGGCGAAAAGCATCCGTTAGCAGAGGTGTTCTACAATGCACACACACTTTGCCGGACGATATTCAGCCTAAAATGCGACGCCTGTCGCAGTACCTAAGCCGGGCACAAGTTATATAGCAGACGACATTCAATGCCTACGTACAAAGTAACAAATTGGTGCGTGCCTATGCCGGGGATCGAACCCACACTCCCTCAATTGAGGCGAACCTTCTCATAACTAAGCTATTGCTGCTAAGCAATGAAATTCCCGCTCGCGATCGGCGCTTATTTTTCTTAGATGTTTTAGGGCCGATTTTTCAATCCTTACTTTATCCGCCTAATAACTACCGAGCCAATAACTTTATTAATCTGTTTATTCGACTCATAAACGGTGTTCAGTTTTTCAATACAATTTTATATTGGGAATAACTATCTGACTATTTATTCAGTGTGTACAAAAGCTAACTTCAGACAGTTGAAACAAAACTATAAAATATCCACGCGTTAGAAAAGGACTTCGAATTTTCAATTTTCGCTTAAGTCACTGTCTTGTCAGTTTTAGTCTAAACGACACTGTACTATTAATCTGTGCAAAAGTCGTCGGCTGGTTTGGCTATGGTAGTATAGCTCATTTAATTTGTTCATGGTAGTTTTTTTTTTATTAAAATTAATTTAGTTTCTGTGTGTCGGAAATATCAATCTTTTTTTACAGTGACAACCCTTAAGACCATCATTTAGACAGTCTCAACAATTTATTCCATAGAATAAACTGCTATCTGGCCGTTCCACCGACAAATAAAGTTATACCTCAGATAGATGAGTTATTCGTCTAGTAAATGATACCTGACCATTGAAAAACAGAATAATTAGCTATCAGTTCAACAAACACTATTTGTTTGTTTATCTGACCATTGAAAAATCGGCCCTTAGGCAAATAGATATTTTGCGGGTTATAGCCCGGTTTATAAACCATACAAAATATTTTAACCGATTGCTAAGAGGGAGGAGGTTCTCAATTTGTCGAAATGTTCCCCGATTCTCCAAGACGCGTGACCCGATTTGGATTTTTTTTATGTTTATGTAATGTCACATTTAAATTTTATAAAAATCTGTCGACCAGTTTAAAAAAATTACAAAAGTCAAAAATTGTTTACAAAATCTAATTCGGATAAAGGAAAGTCGGTTCCGAAACTTACTAAAAACTTAATAAAGTTCGTTAAAGTCAAAAAAATTAGAATGTTTGCAGTTTACTTAAGTTTTACGACGTAAGTAATATTTCAATTAAATGTTGAATTCAACTGATTTTAATTTTTTTTTAACATTAATTAATCAATCACAATTTACATATACAAAATTACATGTTTTATTTCTGTCGATTTTAAATAATCAAATTAAGTACTAAAAATTACCCACGATTTTAAATCGTGAGAATCGAAACCAAAAATTATGCTCCATTTCACGAGAACAAAGTCACTCTGTTAAACACAGTCAAAAAAGTTTTTTGAAGTTTATGACTAAGAAAAAAATTGTTAAAACTAAGATAAAATAAATGAAAAATGTAACAAACTTCTTATAAATTAAACTAAAAACTTTTATTTCGGACATAAACCAATACAAGGAAATTATAGTACACAAAGGCCTCAACTAAATTATAAACAAAAATAAAATCTGAAATAAATAACTAAAACAATTTCTAACAACTTAAAAAAAAAGAGATGTCATAAAAACTTACTGAGTGAAGGACGCGACCGCTCAGCCCGGCTGCCCGCTGTGATTGAAGCCTAGATCTGAAGCTGGTATAGTCCGAGCGAACGAAGGCTATTTATGGACTATGGGATGCGCTGCGCAACATCGTTCACTCGCTCCGTTACCAGCTTCACAACGTTATAGGTCTCGTTCGATCTTTACAGGGACGTATTCTCGATACAAAACATTTTCACAATCGATAAATAAAAGTACCTATTCAATACTGCAACTCTCTGCTCCACTAATTCTTTCAAGTATCGCGTTCAAATTTCCCCCCTTTCCTTCGCGTTCTCCCCAAACATCCGCGCCCACACCGCCACTCGACGGGAGCCCTATGCACCTAAGCCTTCCCACTACAGACTGAGATAATTGATAGACAGCGATTCATTTATGAATAACTAGCTGTTACCCGCGACTTCGTTCGTGTTTATTCAGAAAATGCTATCCAAAAACCTTTCTAATATCCTGTAACTAATCCGTGAAAATCCTACAAGCGGACAGACAGACAGAGTTACTTTCGATTTTGTAATATTATTAGTATGGATGAGCGATGAATAGCACACACACGAGGTTGCTATTAGGGTTCGGTTCTGAGACGTCTAGTCTCTCGAAGACCCGGACCTTTCGGGTCGATACTTAAGACGAGACTTAGCAGTAAATTTATATTTTTACTAAAATGGCTTTTTTTATCAATACACCCGTCAAAAACAAATCGAATGAATTCTCAGAAGTCTCAAAGTGGAGTCTCTATTTGATCGTGGGTTGTCTCGTGTCCGGAAAATTGGGAATGTAATAATATGTTAGGTCGACTCAATGAGACTTGACAGTAAGTGCGTGACTTTCTGCCCCGTAATGCTTGAAATGTGGACAATCTAACTAATTATTTTTCCAAAGAATATCAGATGCGAAAATCGTAGTTGACACGAAATCAGTGGTATTCGTGTGACAAGCTGAAATCTCGTCGGATCACATGCCATGCCATTCCATCTTGCTTATTGTGGTCATCGCAACTTACGGACACAGGAAATGACACGATATTTTATTGAAATGTCCGATATAATACGAGAATAAGACCCGTATAAAAATTATTAGAAAGGCCGCGATGCCAATCCATTTACGTTCCATGTCCGATCTATTTGTGCATTGAGTTTGCACCGGGATAATATTACATTTTAAGATAGATTAAAGGGACTGAACGTCTATTGTATTATTGGAACGACAATTCTTACTGAGCTAATCCTTAAATAGATGTTTAATTTTTCATCTAATCCGTTTTCCAGCGGAAATGGATGGAGGGGTGAACTTTTTTTCTACCTCATTTTTTTCTTTCTCTACCTCCGCTTTCCGCGTAGGTTAGTTACCTCTTAATAAAACATATGCGTGCCTCTACTAATTCTTATATTATCTGAATAAAAATACCGTAACAAACATTCAGACAGTGTAAAATTATATTATGGTTAAGTACTTAGTTTACTTCGGAACCCTAAATGAATATTTTGGTGCAAACGTGAAAAAAAAATGTTTTATCATTGTAACGTGACATTTTTCGAGCATAATGTATTTTGTAGTACAATTTTGTGACACTACAATAATACTGGAACGAAAATAATAATAGAGGCTTTCGTTAGCTAATTAGGTCAAGGGCCAGATACAAAAGGAAGTGATCTTGGACATGTGTCGTATTTATTGTCAAGAGGTTCCTCACTCTGCAGCCACCGGTAGCGTGGGACTCGCCCCGTTGCCGGCGGCACCCCGGTTTTTTAAGTTTTATAAAGTTTTTGTTTTTATTTATGTTACCGGAAATGTATGTAATCCGTCATTGTACATAATTCCTAGGAAATGTATGTAATTCTTAAAATCGCACGGAAATGTGGAAAACTAATTATATTAGACACATTTCCTAGGAAATGTATACATTTCCTAAATAGCAATCGGAAACGTAAAATATTTGAGATATCAATGGGTACGTGGGGATAGCGGGGCGAGGGGAGGGTATTGCTTCGCTTACTTTAATATTATGACATTTATAATTACTTAAATAACAGACCTAATTACTAACGCAAGATTCACTTCATAATAAAAGTCGATTTTGTGATAAATACATTTGAAAAGTTACTAGATAGTTCATTTTCGAAGATTTAATTAGTAAATAATATGAAGATTATTATATTTTATGAAATGTTTGTTACCTGAACGTAGTTACGAGTGCTTTCATAAAAAATATTATTCTCATTTTAACGTCTTTTATTACAGAATGCTTTATTTTTATACATTTCCCAATCCGATATTGGAATACATGTACAATTTCTAGAAAAATTACACATTTCCTGGGACATTTATGTATTAAATAGTTTTTGAAACAATATTTTATACATTTCCTAAATAGCTTCGGAATTGCATAATTTTCCTTTGTATACAATTCCTAGGTTTCATACATTTCCGGTAACATTTACATAATTATTTTTTTGTATTCTTTTAATTGTACATTGTAGTCCCGTTCGTCTCTTAAGGTCAATGCTGAAAATCAGCGCTGGGAAGAAATTTTCAGCATTATAGCTGAGCATTGACCTTTTTTGACGTACTGGACACTACAGTGACAGCACTGTTTTTGTTAATTTGTGTATTGATATTGAGTATTGTCACCGTCTTTGTAGTGTCTTGTGTGTCAAAATAAATGTATCTTTCTTTCTTTTCTTTCTTTATATAATGTAAAAAAAAAACTTAGAAATTCAGAAGAAAAAATAAATATCTTGGATTAATAATAGTTGCGAACTGTAATATCGAAAACTTTACCATCGACAATTTTATTCAATGTTTTCATTTAAAATGTTGTATAGTATAACCACCACCAATTTAAACAACCGAGTCATGGTTGCACAACAGAAGATTTCTCACACAATTAATACATTCACCATCATTACAGTCTTTTACGTCCCACTGCAGGTACATCTACCCTACGTCTAGGGTGATTGGACCGCTATCACCACGCTGGCTCAGTGCGGGTTGGTGGCTGTCACGTGTTCCGAATTATTCTTCTAGGATATGTCGGTGTCCTCACGATGTTAATTAATACATGCATGATTTGTCATAATTAAAATGTTGGGCGATGCAATCAGTGGCGGGTCTTAGATTTTCGTTTGCCGGGGGCTTTAAATAGGTAAATAAACAAAAAACCATCAAAAACAGTAATTTTCAAGTATTTTAGAATTTGAATTGGATACTTTTGGGGGAGGCTTGAACCCCTTAGCCCCCTCCCTGGATCCGATAGCGGATGCAGTTGAAGCCCGTCGGAAATGAAGCCAAAATAAATAATTACGTGGAGTGACGGTACGGGCCCGGATTTTATCGACTTTTCATGGAACTAGAAGAATGCTCGATAACGACCTACCTTTTAATTAGTATTTAATAAAGTTCTCGCACTTGTTACACTCGCGTAATTATATTACGATCTCAAGAGATAATAGAGCTATAAAAATATCCGCATTTGTACGGGTTCGACGTTGGATTAATTTTTTGAATAGCTATTTATTAGCTTTTAAATTAATCCGTGATACAAGGCAAGTTCCTGGTTTTCTAAGAAAAAATTGACAAATGCCTTGCCTTTATGACTTTCATAATAAATTATTGAAATAGCAATTTGTCACTATATAGATAACTTTAGTGAGAGGCTCATCAATTCAATTTTCTTTATTTGCTCGTCAATGGGTTACAATGATCTTAATTTAGGTTTGAACAGCCAATAACTACCTCACATTAGGTGTGCAAATTAATGTCAATAAATTTTATGAAATTAAATAAAATGTCAAATAGAAACGTATTCATCAGTATTTTGTCTAGCTCTTTTGGCGTGTTCTTCTCAACGAAATGGCATTAGAAAAACTTTGGTAAATGCGAAGTTAGTCTAAATTGTTCGTCTTAAGATTCAACGAAACTGAGTCGACTTTAAATGGAGCCTACGAAAACTTACGAAAAAGTACCCGCAGTTTAAATACATTTTACTAATAAACGTAGAATAGGCTCGAAATTGACATTCCGTGTTTAGTCTTTTCGATCGAGTTTAAACGAAAAGATAGATGACTTACATGAAATTACAACGGAGGGACAATTACGAGGTTATTCCATATTTGTTAGATGTTTAAATGTTGATGTGTTAGTTTAAACTTTAGGTTGTGTTTTAGACCGGAGACGTCTTGTTGGTTATCGATATCATTCGAATCCAGGAATCTATTACTTAGGTAGTATTTAAGTAGTATTTAGGTAGGTTTATTTATATCACCCATTTTGTTAGCACATTTTAGTTTATGAATTACTTTACATGAACCATAAAACACGATCTTTATTACCTGTAATTGTTGTGACTAAGAACGCCCACGAAAATGGCAGTTGGTTTTTAAGTTAAGTATACCTCAAAATGCTAACCGATAGATATTTTGTCGCTATTGTCTCTTTTTATGGCGTTAAACATCTTAAGCATCGTCGCGCTAGTAATCTAGTATTTGGTATTAGTTCAATAGATTCTAAAACAATTTTGAACAATTTTTCCAAGAAATCATTTAAAACGTCTTCCAATGCACAAATTGATCAATAGCAGTTTGTCAACTTCGTCAAAACTGAAGTGTCACGTAGCTCGATTAGCTTCGATAAGGGCCCGACATTCCGGCCCATAGAATTAAGAGGCTCCCTTAGCATCTAAGTACCCCTAAACCTTGGTAAAAACCCAATAGCTGCTAAGTGTCCCCTATATGAACCTAGATGTTCCTTAAAATTTAGGGGTTGTTGGTGAAAACGGGAATTGTAATATCCATTTTTATTACACTATCTTTTTTTTTTTCTTGCTTTCTTTTCCCCTGTGCCTTTCTTTCTTTCTTATTCTTATTTCGACGATCTATTCCTTTTTAATACCAAAAACTAATACCAATGGTATTTTTTTATTGAAGAATTCGAATATCGAAATATTTGGTATTCGAAGGCGTAAGCGTCTCGTAGTGGTAATTTCGTGCACTTTATTAGTAGCTCGTAAATAAATATTCGCTCTTTTATCTGTGGAATGTCACCCTAACCACACGAACTCGAAGTAGGTACTTACCTAGAATTTTTGTTTTGAAGACAATAATAGGAGCGAGTTGTTTTGGACTCAGGTATTAGAAAGAAAAACAATGCCTATATTTTATTTTGTTCGTATCATATTCCATAGCAAGTCAAAACAATGGAAAATAATTATGAGAGAGAAAATCATAGTTGTTTACGCTAAAGATAAAGAAAAAATATGCTTCTACATTACACAAAAATAGAATGTTTAGATGGATAGTTCATATTATCCATAAATATATGGATAGCGATAATTATTTACTCACTCATAGCAGAGATTAAAGCGGGAGCGGAGTTACTTGGAAACAGAACGGGGTGGGCAATATTTTGTACTAGCTCGAATTCAATGCCGTTTAGAAATCCCATTGTCGTAGCGCGAGAGCGGGTTTGCAGCAGTACCGAAGGACGGAATTATAACTGCGTTTGGTCCGAATCTATAGGCGCGAAATACATTTATCTTTAAACCTATAAGTGGACTTACCTCGTATATTTCGTCGACTATGAGGTGATGTGAGCTGAACACGATCGCTCCATAGGGATCAGGGTGTATACGTTGCGCGTAGTTAAAATCCTTTCGTAGAACTATGTTCTCGCCGCAATACTCCGAGAAAGACCTGGACAAAAAAAATAGCCTTAGGCGAGAATCTACTGCCGTACAGAGCTAGCCTGGGTGTTTCGTGTTTGGTACCAATGCCCCCAGGCAGAAGTGTACACCAAGTGTAATATAAATACCCCTAGGTAGACACATACAATGAAATGAGAGAATGAGAGGTTGAAGACTTTGTCGAGGGCTGAGCGGAGTAGAGGAGGAATTTGAGGAAGGCTGACGCATCACCATGTGGAATACATAATCGGGAAAAGGACCACAGTAGAAAACTAAGTAAAAGTTGGGTAACATAAATCCTATGTATTTTATCAACACATCTGTCTGTTACTAGCTGACCGCTGTGATGGTAAACGGTACGCAAGCACAAACGTTTTACATAATCGGTACGAACTGAAATTTTAAAATTCATATAGGAATATTTTGTGATTATAATAGGGATAAACGTATGAAGTTTGATTTGAATGTCACCGCCAACGACGTACTACGGATTGCGTAGGTACTTGCCGCTGTATTAATGTGTTAATGGAAAGTAGTCGGTTGGGGTTTCGAGATATTTTAGAAGGAACGAAGGAAAACGATGTAACGGTAGAGTGATAATCAAAAGGGGTGTAGAGGTGTTAAATTGAAGTGAGATCTGAAGATGGACACCTCATCGGGGATCATCAACTAAGGGATTTCATTTACAGTAAAGTACCGGTTCGCCAAAACAGACCAAAACCTTGGATTTTTTTTTTTTTAGTTCTGAGATATGAAAAACAAGATGGCCGTCATACAAACAACTTTTTAGAGTAATACAGACGTGACGTAACTTTCATATAAAACGCGTTTGATAAAAAAACGTATGAATAAAGTTTTCCATTTACCCCTGATGAGGGGACGCCTTTTCCATATAGGGTGAACTCGGGCAATTGCGTCTTTCGAGAATTACTGACAAACCCTTCACAAGTTAGGCAACACCTACATCTTTTTAATCTTAGTTGCAGTGATCTGTACAAGATGGCGTTATTTGCGTAATTTGTGGAGGATTGGTCAGTAATTCTCGAAAGACGTAATTGCCCTACAGACGCATTTGCCCCAATTGACCCTATTTGTTCAATCGACGAATTTTGTTATAGAAATTATTCCTGATTTTTCGTATTACGTCGCGTCTAGTCGCGTCGCATTATAATAATAATAATAATAAACGAATTAAAAATCATTTATTGCACGCATAAAAAAGCAAAATCAAACATCAAAATTAGATCTAAATTTATATTATTACTATCTTTAGCCTGCGGCTTTGCTCGCGTTGATTTAAGATAATATGTGTTAATAAGTTTGTGTCAGTAAAGTTTTAGTTTCTGGTTTGCTGAGAATTGATGATCTCACTTCATTTTAATTTAACGAATCAACGGTAAGGAATATTAGAAAGGGTCATCATCGTCATTGTCCTGTCTTGCTCTCTACGCACGTCGTATTTTTCCTAGCTAAAATGACAATCAGCGATTATATTCAACTATTGCGAAATTCGTTTTTAGTGTGTATTCATGAGTATCTTAGCTTCGTGAACGGACAATCAGAATAGGTAACTAAATGTAATTATTTTATATATAAGTACTAGCTGTCACCCTGCGACTTCGTTCGCGTTTATTATTTATATCCTATCTGTTAAATTAGATCGAACTGCACACGGTGTGCAAATTGATTGAAATCGGTTAAGTAGTTTAGGGAGTCTATAGCGGACAAACAACGTGACACGTAACTTATATATATTAAGATTACCAAGATACTCGTAGCTCGGGAACAGATTTGTTTTTGAGGTATCAGTTTTCTTCCAGGATAACATAGGCCTTATTTCCTTTTTCTATATTCCATCGTTACCCCTGACAACGTGTGTGCAAAATATCATGATGATTTAATTTATTCAGTACTAGCTGCGCGCCGCGGTTTCACCCGCGATTAAAAAGTGTGTTGAAAATCCTATGTGCTGTTCTAGACTATAATCTATCTCTGTGCCAAATTTCATCCAG
This sequence comes from Peribatodes rhomboidaria, assembly GCA_911728515.1. NCBI lineage: Eukaryota > Metazoa > Arthropoda > Insecta > Lepidoptera > Geometridae > Peribatodes > Peribatodes rhomboidaria. The sequence goes on from OU452166.1 coordinate 18,549,730, forward strand.
ATCTGTTCAGCCGTTTTAGCGTGAAAGAGTAACAAACATCCATCCATCCATTCTTACAAACTTTCGCTCATAAATATTAGTAGGATTATTTACAATTGTAGGACTAACTTGAAACGTGAGGTTGGCGGAACCTAACGTGTACTTATAACGAAAAAAAAAAAAAACAAAATTATCCGAATGTATTATTTTAAGTAGGTTATCAAATAAGATAATTTGGGAAAAGGTTTTTTTTGGGATATCAGTTCTTGCGGGTCTCATTTCCTTTTCCTTTGTCAGTAAGCAGAATCGTTATTCTGGATGATCGTCTAAACGTTATTTTTGTGTCCCTCGGGAACATTTTTTTTTTCGGGATGAACGGTACCCTATGTCCTTTTCTGTACCCCTGACAACGTGTATGCAAAATTTCATGATAATCGGTTGAGTAGTTACAGCGGGAAAGCATTACAAACAAACAAACAACCTCGTTACTCCTTTCCCCCGAGGATGTTGGCAGAGGTGTAACAAACAAACGAACAAACTCACTTTCACATTTACATATAATATTAGTAAGGATTAGGATTATAATTTTATCAATTAAAATAGTTACAGTTACAGTATAATTGGGATGCAACTAGGTCACGCTATAGTAAGTACCACACAATTGTGTGGCAAGTCCTTTGCCGTTTGAGTCCATGTGGACAGATACCCAATGTCTGAACATTGGACACAAAATCGTAATTATAATATTAGTACGGATTAGGATTACAATTTTACCAATTAAAATAATTACATCTATATATGGGATGTAACTAAGCCACGCTATAGTAAGTACTACACAATTGTGAGTCATTGTGGACAGATACCCAATGTCTGAACATTGGACACAAAAAATCATAGGCTTACCAATAAGGCGGCGGCGGCGTGTCGACGCCTCGTCGCTTGTTGAGCAGTTGCTCTGCACTGCATCCGTTGTAGTTGTAATTTCTGTCGGCGTTCGGTACGATCGACACCTGAGTAACAAACCAAAACAACATTGACACAAGAACGAAGCAAGAAATCTACAACTTAATAAAAGGTGGGAAGAGAAAAATAGGAAATACCAAAAAAAAACGAAAATAAATGTTATGTGACACAAAGGCGTCGACACTCTGCTAGGAGGCCGAAAAATGTGTTCTCAAACACAGTATTTAAAGTATCTATCATCCGTCAAAATACTTTGAGGAAAACCGACTTTTGAAGGACGATTAATTTAAAATATTTTGGCGACCAATTTTTGTGTCCTCCGATTTATTTTACGTACATAATTCAACGTTGCTATGACGTTTTGGGTACCATTACCTTTTTCCTACATCAAACCATTAACAAACGTGCGATTTCGATTTACGCTGCGATTGTGATTCACGCAATCAACTTTGATACACTTTTAAAACTGAATATCTTCGAGTGTCACTTTATTTCACCAGACAGGTTAATTAGCCCGTCTGGCGCACCCCATCGAACGAGGGTGAAACAAGGATCGCAGTCACGTTACTGAACACGTTTTCAAGTTCCTATGAAGATTTCTAGAGATTAAAGTACCAACAATTCTGTGAAAAGATACTACATCAAAAATGACGACGATGTTCTTGAAGATGCTATTTCAGAGAACGGTTCTCTCAAAACTCAAATTCATCTATATTTATATAATTCAAAGTCCTGACTGACTGACTGACTGACTGACTGACTTATATATCAACGCACAGCCTAAACCGCTGGTCCAAGAAACATGAAATTTGGAGGATATGTTCTTTGTACAGTGTAGGCATCCACTAAGAAAGGGTTTTTCGAAATACTACTCCTAAGGGGGGGAAATGGGGGGTTCAAATTTCTATGAAACTTTTTATTCTCTGGGTCGATTGACTCAAAAATTGGTACAAATACTCTTCAATTAAAATTATGAGACACGTGTATCACAGTTTTTCCAAAATCATCATCATCATCATCCACCAACAGAGTCTAATAGGGCTTCTTTTTACTCCGAAAACTTTGTTGAGAAAGTTATTAACCCACTACAAAAAACGCTGTTATCATTCTCAGGGTTCCGTACTAAAATGGTGAAAGGAACCTTATCATGAAACTCCGATGTCTGTCTGTCTGTATGTCTGTGAGCTGATTTTCTTGGAAACTGTAATAGCCAGCAACTTGGAATTTGGCACAGATCTAGATAACGGTAGTAGCTACGTATAGTAGGTAAAACATCATGCCTTTACCCTAAGAGATGTATTACAACACCATCACTTCGCCGGACGATATTCAGTACAAAATGTAATAAGTAGCGAGCCTATCGCCATACGTACACCGGGCTCCAGTCATGTAGCAGATGACATTAAATACGAAACTATAATTGCTTTTTCCATATGAATCTCCGTGTAAAATGTGTGAACTATATTTCTGACCTACTTAATCAGTAAGGGAAAAATACAAGAATTAAGTCCAAGCCTGTCAGAAGATTACAAACGGCAAGTGAAGAGATTTTCTATCAATAAAGATCAGGTAGATGAGCTAGGAGATGAAATTTATAACTATGTCTGTCTGATCTTAGAAGCAGTATTTAGCAAAAATAGACGAAGTCAGAAGAAGCTGCTTTAGTATTAGGAAGACAAAACCTACTGCGGGTTGTCTTTGCTTCGAAGGTCTTAACTAAAGGTCTGCCAGCACACTGACTGGTGTAGTTTCCGAATGAGTCTGTGTTTATGCTGAGGATTCCTCTAATATCTCTAACACCACCGAACTACCCCTTCGAGTTAAAAAGAGTGCAGTTTCCCCTCAAAGTCTGCTTTGCCATGACCATGAATATATCTCAATATATCTCATAATTGACTAAAATGCTTTTCACACGTGGCCTGCTACAGAGTAAGCTCATGGAGCAGCCTGGTTTTTCTAAAAAGAAAAAAAAATAGGTTTTCGTTGTAAACATTATTAATTGTCAATTATCTACTTTCGGTTGTCTTCTAATTTTATCTTTTCACACACGCTTTAAGTTCTGTTGATACCATACTACTACTACTACTCCTACTTTTCTCATTCCAGAGATAGTTTAGATAGTTTTGCTCTGCTTGGGATATTGTCAGTTTGAGTATTCAATTGAGAGCGAGTGTGACCGCTTATAATATTTATTTCTGAAGTTAAAAACGTCATACATTTTCTGTAAGCCACGCGGGCGAAGCCGCGGGCAGAAGCTAGTAATATATATCAGATAACATTGTTTTCATGGTTTTATTAATGAGCTTATAACTATATTAGACTCGCTCATAATATGTCCGCGGCTTTGTCGCTTTTCCAACTCGTATTTGGACGAGAATAGTGGAATCTGTAGATAGTATCTTTCAAAATAAATAAAATCGACTTTCTTAATTCAAATTAGATTTTGTAAAAATTAGAACCAACATGTAAGCATAGTCTGCAAATATAAAAAAAAACGGTTTTAAAATAACGGAGAGAAGCGGTAACAATTTTTATTAAACTACCGAATTAGGAACTTGCTCCTTTTTGAAGTTGGTTAATAAATATTGTGATATTTTAATGTAGGTAAAATAATACAAGGCTGACGAAGGTTTACAACACCGTATGTAATGTCCCAAACGTGTCAGGGGCGCGCCTGTCGCTATACACCAGGCTCCAGTCATGTAGCAGATGACATTAAATACGCACATAATATGTTCACACAATGAACAAATTGGTTTCGTGCCTTCGGCTGGGATATGTATAGATATATGTAAGATAACTAATATAATAGATAGTAATGTTTAACCTTGCTATATCACAACGCCCTTACAGTACAGGGTCCTTGTACGAGTACTAACGTTTTGTTTAGCATTACCATAAGACCCCACAGTCGTTCGATCAGTTTTTATACAGGGTTATCGGTATAAGATTTACTAAGCCAAAAAGGGATCACTGAACATTGTACTCATCATTATGAACAACTTTTACTATGGAACCAACCTAAAATCACGTAAAAAAATCAGCTGTTCTACTTGATCGCTGTTCTATTCAAAAAGTTCATAGATCGCCGACAAAATGTATGGAACAGCAATTTTTTTTTCGATTTCATGATTGACCCCATAGTTCATAATGTTGAGTACAATGACCCCCTTTCCGCCTAGTACACCCTTTCCTAGTAAACTGTAGAAACGTATTGACTTATAAATATACTTCTACTATAAGACGAACAAAGGAGCTCAATGAATAATCCACACAGTCCTGATGCCGTTGTTGTATCATGAAATGCCGCTTGCGTCTAGGCAATAATGTACTCTCACCGGACAGCATAGGGTGGCCATCCAAAGCGCGCGGCCCAAGCTACTTCGTAAGCTCACCAATGTCCTAACTAACTTGTATATAAATAATAAATATTTATATACAAGTTGTATATAAATAATAAATATTTATATACAAGTTAGGTAAAGACTATTTTTATAAGAACCAGCATTATTTAGAAAATTTTGTCAGCTCTAAAATACATTTGGTCAGTTCTTTGGTAACCAATATTAATAAATAACATTTTGCATTTATGTAATTTAGTACATAACATTTCATTTAAATACTTCGAAAGTTAGCTTGTATTGCTACTTAACTAAATGAGACGAAATTTACTAAAAAATTGTACTGCTGTATAGTTTAGCCTGGAAAAGCTGATGGTAGTTGGTCAGGTCGACGGGAAAAGACCACGCGGGCGCTCACCTACCCGTTGGTCAGACCTAATAAGGACGCTCACGGGCCTGGCAATACCTGAAGCGATTAAAACCGCCGAAGACAGAAACTCGTGGAAGAGCATAGTGCATCGTGTGCACTCAATCAAACTGGGCACGACCTTCAGCAATGAAGATGCCGACTAAGAAGAAGAGATAGTTTACTTACAGCATTGACACAGATAAAAAAAGATGGTAAAGTGCTCGCACAACTCATGTCGTCCAATTTTTCGAACTTAGCACTTTTGCCTGACACTTCACCTATGTCATTAAAGGATAATGTAGCTTTCTAATGGTGAAAGAATTTTAGGAATAGGATCAGTAATTTTTGAATCGTTCGTTCTAAACATACAAAAATACAAATATTTTCTCTTTATAATATTAGTGTAGACGACGAATCAACACATAGACGCTAACTCTAACTTTAGGTAGCGAGAAACTAACAAGGGCGATGAAAGGTAGGCGATACCGAGAAACTCGCGTCTTGCTCCTTGTACCGCTTACCATTGTTCTGTCTAGACGGCTTTTGTACTCAACGCCCACTTGGAGATTAATTTTTCCAGATTTTTCCTAGGATTTTCTATGAAAACACTTGACAATCTTTAGAATAACATCATAAACAACACTATTTTTCAACTAAAAACGATAATAATAGTTCGCATTGTTAATGTTTTTAAAAGTTAAAAATAAGTGAAAATTGTCTAATAAAAACAGAATTGGTGTCATGTCAGCCGAAAGACGAAGACGTCCACTGCTGGACAAAGGCCTCCCCCAATGATCTCCACAACGACCAGAGTTGTGTCGTCCGCATTCAGCGGCTTCCCGCGACCCTCACCAGATAGTCAGTCTACCTTGTGGGAGATCTTCCGGTTCGTGGTCGCCAATCGAGAATTTTTCAGACTAGATATATTTTTTAACCTGCCCACACCCCTTCTGTGCCTTCTAAACGCCTCCTTGTTTTCTCGTGGTTTCAACCTCCCCGATACCCGATAGTCTCAAACGCCCACAAGGGGGCGTTACCGCCTATGTTGAGAACCTATGATAATAGATTGTAAGTAAACTTGGTAAGTTGGTAGGTATGTAATACCCAGAAGTACTGGGCCGATTTTTAACATTGGACCAATAGTAGAAATATGACTAAGTGCCTATAGGCTATGAAAAACGATACTGAGTCGCTAGTAGACAGGCCTAGGAACAAGCCCGCTCCAGCTTCGCACTGGTGGAATTTAGAAAAAAAAAAATATTTAAAAAGTATTAATTCTTTTTTTAATGTAGAATAGGTCGGCGTTTGACCACTAACTCGTCTGATGTTAAGCGACGTTGTGGTCTAAGATGTAGCACGACGACCTATAAGGTACTTATTCACTCTAGTCTTGAAGTTATGTAGAGTAAAGAAGTACAAAGACGGCAGGTGAGTGAGGCGCTACAAGTCCGCTACTGCTCAGACCCGTCTTCGGAAATTTGAGGGGAAAAGTTTGTAATTAAATTGGTTCATAATATAAACTAGTGGCTCTGTGAGCTGTTGACCTCGCGGCTGACGTCTGTTCTCATCTATAGGACGCATTCCTCAACCGATCGGAAGTAATGATTATTTTTTTTTCAATAAAAATAACTCCGCTGTTTAAAAAAAATTTGACTCATTCAAAATATATATATGTATTTAATTATCGAACCTATTCACAAAGTCTCAAGAGAATCGGTTAAGAAATGCGACCTATAGAGGAAGACAGACATCCGGATAGTGATCCGGACAGAATTCGGACATATGAAAACTTTTTTGTCGAAGATGAAGCATAGACGCTTCGCTTGTTAACGCTCACAACAACACGCTCGGTCGATAATAATGATGAAATTGATGTCGTTTTTACTACTACAGACAGTCGAATGCGAATCATTGTGAAACTTTTTATTGGTGAATCAACGCAGATAGAAACCAACGTAAGATTCTAGAAACAAAATGAATGGTACTTTATTATTTACCAAGAAAGGAATAAATAAAAACAACAAAAAAATAATATAAGCGCCATCTATGACTTCGAGCGCTATCTTTGACGCTCTGAGCGCCATCTACAACGCAATGAGCGCCATCTATAACGCAATAAGTGTCATCTATAGGGTTACTGATAATTCGACCTATTCCTGATAGTGGGTAAGAATTGTTTAGTAAAAGAGATATTAACATTACTTGCAGTAGTAATGTTAATATCTCTATAATTTTTGAAGTAATTTTAAGTTTTTATACGTCATTAGAAAGCTAAAAGTTAGTAGCAGTTTAAAAAAAAACTGCACGCTATATGTGTTGGCGTTTTTTTTTTATCGAAAAACAAAAAGAACCAATTACTCATAATCAATTTTATTGATGTTTCCGCTTTAATGATCTGATGAGGTGCCCTAGTGCTAGTTAATCAACTCATAAACTCGTAATGATTGCCTGATGTCTCTGATATGTAAAAGTAAAAAAAAACACTGTTCAAAAACATCAATTAATAAAAACAATATCATTTCTATGAACCATAAAATAAATCTTTAATTTCGTTTTTCAGAAATGGTTGATTTTTGGATAGGGGCTTTCGGGGTCAAATCAATTTTTTTTATCGCTCTTTAATCCACTAACAGAAATAGGTCGAATTACCAGTAACCCTGTATAACGCAATAAGCGCCATCTACGCCGCTTCAAGGCAACACCTGTAAAACATCTGATTACAGTCCTTTCACTGTAATTTGTCCTTTGACAAAATATCATTATCTCTGTTTGTCAGTTGGTATCACTTGCTGCCAGAGCGAGAGGCAATACTGTATCTAAGGGCCAGTTATAGTGAACAGACTGTAGTAGCAATGTTTACCTGAGCGCACTGGCCGTATAGGTCGACGACGGCGTATATGTTGAGGTGGGGCACATACCACGCCTTGCCCATATCCATGCCGTCGAGATAATAGTGCAGGCTTCGGTCTGCGTGCCACATCATACCTGGGGACAAACAGCCCAGTCACTTGTGGCCCAGCACACATGACCTAATTATAATAGGGTAACCTCTACCAAAAAGTTACCAAAGAATTTGAATATAACCAACAACAAGCGGCGCCAAAGAAGTAGTCATTTTAAGGAACTTTTACTGGAGATTTTTTCAGCTCACTGCAGAAAACGATGATCGGTGAGCAATAAATGAATATTTGTAAAACACTCGCTCGGCGAGTTGGCGAGTGTCGCCGAGCGAGTCTTTTACATTCATTTACTTACTCGTTCATCGCCGGCGGGCGGACAGCTGCCTAAGGTGAGGAGTCTTGCTCATAGTGCGAAATTTAAATTTTTAACAGTATTTTTGTTCTGGAGCTAGACTAGTTAACTATTGTACATAATAATGGAATTTGTGGTTATGTTAGACAATTTTTCTTGTTATTTTACAGATATATTTGACAAATATGTGCCTGATTAGTCAAATAAGCTTGTCTCGTCAGTTTATTACTGTTCAGTATTTCTACAAAATATCTTTTTTATATCAAACGATTTACGAGGGCTGCAAATTCCATTGTTACTAATCTAGTTACCCGGTTTCCCTCTGAAGACAAAACAACTGTTTGATTTTTTTATTTCACGCCATGAGCGAAAAAAGTGAATATTGTCAGTAGAGACCGAGTGAATGTTGTCAGTAGAGACCGAGTGAATATAGGCAGTAGAGACCGAGTGAATGTTGGCAGTAGAGACCGAGTGAATGTAGGCAGTAGAGACCGAGTGAATGTTGGCAGTAGAGACCGAGTGAATGTTGGCAGTAGAGACCGAGTGAATGTTGTCAGTAGAGACCGAGTGTTTGTAGGCAGTAGAGACCGAGTGAATGTAGGCAGTAGAGACCGAGTGAATGTTGGCAGTAGAGACCGAGTGAATGTTGGCAGTAGAGACCGAGTGAATGTTGTCAGTAGAGACCGAGTGTTTGTAGGCAGTAGAGACCGAGTGAATGTTGTCAGTAGAGACCGAGTGAATGTTGTCAGTAGAGACCGAGTGTTTGTAGGCAGTAGAGATCGAGTGAATGTAGGCAGTAGAGACCAAGTGAATGTAGGCAGTAGAGACCGAGTGAATGTTGGCAGTAGAGACCGAGTGAATGTTGTCAGTAGAGACCGAGTGAATGTTGTCAGTAGAGACCGAGTGAATGTTGGCAGTAGAGACCGAGTGAATGTTGGCAGTAGAGACCGAGTGAATGTTGTCAGTAGAGACCGAGTGAATGTTGGCAGTAGAGACCGAGTGAATGTTGGCAGTACTGACCAACTCGCGCGCCGTCCGTGAGCGTGTCGAGGTCGAGCGGGTATCCGCTCCGCACGCACTCCCCATCCTTCATCATGGCGGCGCCGCTCAGTATGTAAGTGTCCCAGCTGAGGTCGGTCGCGGTGCCGGCGACGGCGCCCACGCCTCCGCTCGCTTCCAAGTCGTCCGGACGGATCGCAGTCACGCCTGCAACCAAAGTTACTAAACTTAGCTTCAAGTGGCCTGAAACATGATCACGTATTACAGAAAAAACGAGTGCCAAGGTTCAGAGAGATTCGCCACTGGCATACAAACAGACAGACTTCGGAGTCTCAGCATAAGGGTTCCTTTTTTAACATTTTGATATGAACTCTAAAAATGTGATTTAATGCATAAGTGCAATATTCATTAGGTTTCAGGGTTTCAAGTTTCTGTGGTGCCTGCATTTGTAATGAATGGTGACAAGGATAATATTATGGTTGTGAAACTTTCTAGCGCTCGTTTCGGCATTCGGCATTCATAAAACACTGTGTTTTGCAACCTTTCTGGCTCCACGCTAACAATTATCATAATTGTAAGCTTCTCGTCACTTAACTTAGCCACTTATCTATATAAATATTTTAAAATCGAAAGTAGCTCTTTCTGTTCGTCTGCTTGTAGGCTTTTCACGGGTAAACGCTGAAAGGATTTTGATGAAATTTGATAATTAGATACAGTATATCACGAGGAAGGGTTTTGAATACCATTTTCTGATTATACGCGAACGAAGTCGCGGGCAACAGTTAGCTATTTATCATTGAAAAAATGTTAAGCAGAGGCTTGCTTAGTTCTCAGCCTTGAATGTACCAACCTATTTCCAAACTGCCGATCCAACAGTCGACCATCTTATCTATCTTGATCTCGAACATGTCGCACTCTCTCAGTGGCCTAGAGCTGAACAGTACTGCGTCGTTGAACTCTGAGTAGACGGTGGCCCGAGAGGCAGTCAGCCGGTTGCGATTGAGACGCGCGTTACGACCGTGCACGCGGTGGAAACACATATCTCTGTAACAAAATAGTATAGTGTTCAACAAGGGACAAAGTAGATCTATTCCACGTGAGGTGGTTTGGGAGGAGAAGCGAGTATATAACATAACATATAGCACGCCTTTCCCCTGAGGGGGCTGGCAGAGATGTAATACAACACCCACACTTCACCGGACGATATTCAGTCCCAAGAGTGACAGGGGGCGAGCCTGTGGCCTTACACCGGGCTCCAGTCATGTAGCAGATGACATACAAATTTCGAATTTTCAGCTTCCTTACATTCGAAATTAAATGCAGAGTATTTAACTAGAGAGAATCCATCTCTAGCACACTCAAAATTAAGCCTCAATTGATCTCATATAGATAAAGTGCAATAAGTTTAGGCTTCTGTCCCTTTTCAAACAATCTACTATTACACTAATAAGGATGAACTGAACATTCAAAAAGTAGCTCTTATTGCTCATTTCAATAAGGCTTTTTTTTTCAAGAGAAAAAGTCTTGGCATGATTCTACTAGAGGGCGCTAATGAGGAAGGCATTATAATGTCACTTGTCAATTTAATACATTTTTAGTCTGCGCGTTTTGCTAAGCGCTTGACAAATGCGCTATTTATCTACAAACTCCACTTGCAGATATAATACAGTACCACTTTACTGAAACGGAGAAAGCTGAGGCATTCATCATCTCCCTCATTTTATCATCATCCCATCTGAGAAATACATAATTTTAATAATAATTTTTTAAGACTTTGTTGACATGGCATAAAATAAAAAATACATCTGTTACACTTTTATGCCACTACCAATGTAAACTTGCCAATATATACGTTTCCATAATAAATTATCATCATGCTTTTTCCCCCGAAGAGGCTGGCAGATGTGTAATACAACACCCACACTTTGCCAGACGGTATTCAGTCCCTCATCATACACCGGGCTCCAGTCATGTAGCAGATGACGTACAATACGCACATATGTATGTTCACACACTAAACAAATTGGTGCGTGCCGTCGGCTGGGATCGAACCCACTCCCTTTAGCTTGAGAGGCGGGTCTTCTTCAACTAGGCTATCATCGCTTGCCAATATTAAATAAAAAATCGTCAAAAATTAATAAAGTGGTACTATTTTGAAATTACAGTAACAAGTTCAGAGACGCCATCTAGCTGTCGCTGGAAAACTAAAGCATTTTTTTAAAGTCTCATTTGGCATTACTTCGATCAAAAGGCGCTGGAGGGCTTTTCCAATGCGTGAGATGAGATGAGATTTTATCTCGGTCACTCTCACACCTATGACGTTTCAAACGAGAGCAACAAGGACGAAAATAGTTGAGATGAAAATCTCAAATCTCCGAATAGATCTCATATCTCCCTGGTGCGGTGTAAGAGTATGAAAGAAGCGTAATTTACACGAACTTACGGGAAGACAGTAGCGTTGGACTCCGAAGATATTGGTGATTCGGGCGAAGCGTACGGCGGCGGTACGTACATGTGAACTATAGTGGCCTGCGCCACTCGGCCGTACAAATCTGTACAGGAGAATACCACGATCAAAACGGAACACTATTGTTAGGTGAATATAATTTAAAATGACTCAGAAAGTACGGAATTCAATAAAATCAATTATTAACTGTGTGGGGGATGAACGGTGTTTAGTATTAATAGTATTCATTTATAGGGTCAACTGGGGAAAATTATTTTGTGGGGAAATCGCGTATTTCGAGAATTACTGACAAACCCTTCACAAATTCGGTGCCACCTACATCTTTTTTTTCTTTACTTGCAATGATCTGTACAAGATGGCGTTAGTTGCCTAATTTGGGAAGGGTTTGTCAGTAATTCTCGAAAGACGCATTTGCCCCAGTTGACCCTAGTTATTATAATTTCATAGTATCAATTGTTTCCATAACGCTCGCCAGCTGTCATGGAACATTTCATATCTCTTTCTAGTTGATTTTTATTGCCAGAACAGAAAAATAGAGCTCTCATACCAACATTTCACAGACCATTTTTTCCCAGAAGTTTATAAAAACGCACCCTATTGTCTTGCGTACAGCGTTACTTTTTAAACGGTATATAATAGTAAAAAGAGCATCTCACCAATGATACCGAAGATATGCTCTGGTATATTAAAAGCCGCCGGTCCTTGGTCGATACCGTTGATGAAGAAATGCAGTATTCCTAGTTCTTTCCGCATCACGCCCACTGTATCTCCTTCCTGAGAATTCACATTTATGTATAAGATTTTAGAAGACCTTAAACGATAAGTAAAAAAAAAGGCTTGAAAATGAAGGCTAAGGCGTCTTCTTCACCGGGTCGATGCGATTTCGTTTTTGTACCTACCGAGTCTGTTATTGACTGTAATGTAGTCTGTGTCTCTCGGTTAATAATTATTTAATTTTAATTAAATAAAATAAATAAATAAATTCGGGACACTTCCATACACGGTCGCCTGACCCCAAACTAAGCAAAGCTTGCACTATGGCTGCCAGGGACTGATATACATACTTAGATATTTTTAAATACATACATAAATACATATTTACACCCAGACATAGAACAAACACAAATGTTCATCGCATAAATGTTTGCCCTAGGTGGGAATCGAACCCACGCCCCGAAGTTCAGAAGGCAGGTTCACTACCAACTGAGCCACCAAGGCAGTCATTAAAACATTAATTTAGTTTTAAATATGCTCCTCTTTTTCTTGCTTGTTCTTCTGGTTAGTGGCTCTTTTTACCAACAAGATGGTCGAGTAATTTTTATAACTTTGGCGTTCAAAAGTGTATCTTCGATAGCCAATTGAATAAAGACATTTGATTTGATCGTGGTACAGCAGCGAAACCGCACCGAGCTAGTCAGGAAGGCGCCTAACACATGACCGCAGCGTACCACCTCCTAGACAATAATTACTAACAATTTATCCTACTAATTTTATAAACGCGCAACTTTGTAAGAATGAATGGATGGATGGATGGATGTTTGTTACTCTTTCACGCCAGAACGGCTGAACAGATCTGGATGAAATTTGGCACAGAGATAGAGTATAGTCTAGAATAGGACAGGATACTTTTTAACCACGGGTGAAACCGCGGGGCGCAGCTTGTTGAAGCATAAATTATTAGAAATCAGAATTATTTCTAACAATTTTTAGAAATATAAAAGAATGTTTAAATTGTTAGAATTTATAAAATAACACGTCGTTGTTATCCTACATAATTCATATAAGTATATTTAGATTGTTTTAAATTTTCATAATATTGTTTTACAGAATCATTTCTAAAAATTTATATAAATTATCTGAAATGATTCTGAGGGATAATAACAAGTGTCATGGAACCGTTTTTTTTAAATCCAACAATAAATGTAGTGCGGTACGTCACAGTCGTTTCATAATGACACGAACCTTTTAAAAAAACCTTTAAAATACTCACCACAAGAGTGTTAAGATTCCTCACATACTGAGGTATAATTATCGCCCCATCTCTTATCACATCCTCCCCTGTTATCGCCCATGTGCCAGATCTGAAATAGAAAGTAGTCACAATCACATCGAAAATTTCAATTTTTAGATAATAGATGGTGATTTCAGTAACGACATAAGTATTTTTCATTGTGTTAGTAAAGAATTACTTATCATAATGTTAGCATGTCATAGTGTAAGTAAAGACTTACTTTTCATAGTGTTAGGATGTTATAGTGTAAGTAAAGACTAACTTTTCATTGTGTTAGCATTTTATAGTGTAAGTAAAGACTTACTTTTCATAGTGTTAGGATGTTATAGTGTAAGTAAAGACTAACTTTTCATTGTGTTAGCATTTTATAGTGTAAGTAAAGACTTACTTTTCATAGTGTTAGGATGTTATAGAGTAAGTAAAGTAAAGGCTTACTTTTCATTGTGATAGGATGTTATAGTGTAAGTAAAGACTTACATTTCATCGTGTTAGCATGTTATAGTGTTAGTAAAGATTTACTTTTCATAGTGTTAGGATGTTACAGTGTAAGTGAAGACTTACTTTTCATTGCTCATTTTGAATGGAAGCTTTATATCTTTTGATGAATGGTACGTGACTCCGATCTCTATGCTTCCAGCCCATTTGGGTATGATAAGGTCCAACCGCACTTGGAATAACTCGTTCGTCTTCAACGTCCGGTTCGTCATTACGATCCCGTTGTTGAATAATTCGAAAGCGCTGAAACAAAGATACATCTAGTTGTATTTACTTAAATTTGGAAATAATGGTTGTATATTGAAATGATTAGTAGAGTATGGCCAACGAAAGATGCAAGAAAACGGCAGAAATATGTAAGTTTTTTGAGCTGAGAGCACTAAACATAAGAGTAGGTGTATTTAAAAGAAAGTATTTTTACAGAATTTTGCTATAGGCGACGAAACTTGCGTAGATCTATGCATCGATCTACACAGACCCATTGTCGAATAGTTAGACCCAGCGTTTTGTATTTGTCGTCCGAGTAAAAAAATGAAAAGAAAGAAAAATACAAAACATTCTAAGTCTATTCTGAGGCTACACAACTTTTATCCAAAGAGAGAGAGAGAGAGATAAAGAGAGAGAGAGAGAGTTTGACGTGTATGAAATTACTTGCACGCCGCCAAACATTTTTATTCTTTTTAATTTCTGACTAGCGATAGATGCAACATACAAAAAATTGTATTATATTGGCCACGCTCTAAGTATACTAGAATGTTCCATTGATACTTACTTAGGCCGATGAGCAGTCTTACCATCATTAATAATAATAACATTCGAATCACGCAGCGTATGAAATAATAGGCTCTCTTCGTCTATGGCAGGTAGCGATGAGGCTGAAATTAATCATACGCCATTGCATTTTTTTTTTGCATCGGTCACAACTTTATTTACAGGATTAGGATAGGGTATAAGGCTGCGTTTCCCGTTTTTAAACATAAATGTGCGAGAATGCGTAGCAAGGGATGTGTTTGTTAGGAACCGATAGAATTGTAGCGTGTAGCGATAAGGGTCATCTACCTAGCTTCGCTAAGATAAAGCGATTCTATTGGTTCCTAACAAACACATCTCTCGCTACGCATTCTCGCACATCTCTGGTGGAACTCAGTCTTACAGAGGAGTTTATCTTTAAGCCAAAGTACATAGCTCATGAATATTCGCACTCTGCCTCTAAGGCCCGCATGCTAAAACGACGCTCAGTCATGAAACTCGATTTAAAGCTGTTTTTTATGTTTGGTAAACTCAGTTTTAAATTTGTAAAAAGTTTGAAATTGTGAAAAGCTTGTAAAATTAATTTGTAAAAAGTTTTAAATTTGTAAAAATAATTTGTAAAATTTGTAAAATTTTAAGAATTTGTAAAAGTTTTGAATTTGTAAAAAGTTTTAAATTTGTAAAAAGTTTAAAGTTTGGTAAACCCAGTTTTAAATCGAGATTAATGACTGAGCGTCGTTTTGGGATGCGGGCCTGAGACTCGCTCTCGAATAAAAATAAAAAGTAGTCTCACTTGTTACGGGCAACTGTGGCGCTCTCAATACCCTCAAAGGTGAATGTGTTGCGTTGCTATCGAAACCCTCGCATGGATCTATTATGGTCACCTGAAATTAATAAAAAATGTTTCTCAATCTTTATTCTTAAAACTGCTTATTGTATTCGAGTCATTATGTACTAGGTGGTAGGTATTATGTACTAATTTGAGTCATTATGTACTAATTGTATCCCTAGAGTTATTGTAACATATCGTCAAGCCTTTCCCGGACGATATTCAGTCCCAAATGTGACAGGGAACGAGCCTGTCGCCGTACACCGGGCTCCAGTTACGTAGCCGATGACATACACAACGCACATATGTTCACACAATAAACAAATTGGTGCGTGCCTTCAGCTGGGTCCGAACCCGCTCCCTCTGGCTTGAGAAGCGGGCCTTCTCCGACTAGGCTATCATCGCTCATTGTAGCAATGCCTGTTTAACTACTCTGGCGGCGACCACTTAGGTATCATTAAATTTGGTATTAGGTGGTAGGTACGCCAGTTGACTTTTTTGACGTTCATAAGTGTATCTGTGATACCTACATTGAATAAAAACATTTTGACTTTGACTTGTTTGCTGCTAACTTAAAAAGAAAAAAAAATAACAAAAGACAAATGCGCAATTCGAAATGGTGTAGTCACACAATGACCAAAGAGCAAAACGACAAACTGTTGCAAATTGTCCAAAGACGAGTGAGGATCAAAAAAATAAGACATTAGTATGAGATAAGTAATTTAGGAATGCCCTCAGCTAGTTAGTATATAAGAAAGTACATATAGTTATAATATAAGAGATGAAGTTTGTATGTAGAAAGTATTTTTTCTAAACTTCTGATTCGATTTAAAAAATCTTGCATTTATAGATTAGCTACACAGTCACCCACTGCAATGAGTGATCGTGTAGCTATAAAACGAAACGAGAGATGGGCGCGTACTGATAAGCTAGTTATGTCTTGTTTTCGATCAGCGGGGCTATTGCTATGCGTGAGATGAGATGAGATTTTATCTTGGTCACTCTCACACCTCTCACGTTTCAAACGAGAGGAACAAAGACAAAAAAAGGTGAGATGAAAATCTCAAATCTCCGAATAGGGTCCCTGATATACATAGATGTCATGTCTCATTAAACATTAGGCCATCATTAGGCATCCATAGAATATAAATAAATAATAAATAAATTCAGAACACTTCCACACACGGTCGCCTGACCCGAAACTAAGCAAAGCTTGTACTATGGCTGCCAGAGACTGATTTACATACTTAGATAGTTTTTAAAACATACTTAAATAGATACTAACACCCAGACATAGAACAAACACAAATGTTCATCACATAAATGTTTGCCCTAGGTGGGAATTGAACCTACGCCCCCAGGCTTAGAGGGTAGGTTCACTACCTACTGAGCCACCGAGGCAGTCAATAGAGGCACCGCATCGACACTTTTATTTGTTTATGTGTGTTCACCGACGTTCCAATAAAAATAATCAAATACATAGGTTCAACTTCATTTGAATCCTAGCCTTATCATTCCACAATAGCGTTGATGACATTTGCTAAAGTGTTTTAAGCACATATAGGCTTCGTGACACCGGCGCGATCGCAGAACGACTGACAGGAAACGAGGCCTACACTTGATTTAATTCTTGTTTTAGAGGTGTCATTTTGCGCATTGAGATATTACATCTAAGTATCTGTTCGAAGTGTCTTGTGATAATACTTACTTTAACAGTCATGCCATAGAGGTCTATGACGCCCCAAACTTGCGAGGCGACTTTGTCCGTGGCCACGCCCTGGTCTATGCCGTTGATGAAGTAATGCAGCTTGTTGTTGCTTTTCTTCATCATAGCTACCGTGTCGCCTTCCTGTGAACAATTCCAGCGAGTCAACATTTACATTACCATTTTGCAAAGTTTTGACAAGTAACTAGCTCAAAAACTATAGAAATAAAGATGCTTTTGCCTTATATTTAAACTTTGCACCCCGCGGTTTCACCCGCGGTTAAAAAGTATCCTATGTGCTATTCTAGACTATAATCTATCTCTGCGCCAATTTTCATCCAGATCTGTTCAGCCGTTCTGGCGTGAAAGAGTAAAAAACATCCATCCATCCATTAGTAGGATGACGATCTCTGGTTCAGTGTGAAGCCAAAAACACTCAAGAAGCGTGAGTGTGTGAGGTTTCTCTAAGCTGAGTATGCGAGGTTTTTCTAAGTCTCTGAGTCTCGACGAGACTTTTTGCCGTAAGTCTATAGGAGGTATTAATTGTCCATATTAATGTGTGTGTTATCTGACATCCCCAACATAGAGAAATGTAATGAGTACCGTAAAAACAACGCGTCATTTATCCAAGACAAAACTCACTCTGAGCTCATCCAAGTTGAAGTTGCCATACTCCATACAAGTCCCATGGCCGTTCAGCAGCACCTTGCATCCTGACATCATGATGGTTCCAGAATCCATGTTGGTCATCGTCGAAGGAAACCGTATGGTGGCCGGATTATGGGTGGTCACACCCACCTGCAAACACATGTGTGTAACTATTTGCTCAAGCATCATTGCAGTGATGTAGTCGAGGTCAGTATAACCAAGCTCAAAATAGTTCGTCTCCAGTTACAGGTGGTTCAGTAATTTACTCAAGCGCTGTGTAGATATTTATTGACTCAAATATTTTGATTTTGTACGTTTGTTAGTGGGTTATTTGACATTTATATTATAAAAAATAGAAAACGTTGCTTAACAACTGTCCAGAAAATATTGCCTTGCTATTCTTTAAAAATTTCATCAAAAATTGGCTGAGTAGTTTTCGAATGATGCAAGTAGGAGGAATGTATAAGCTGAGTCAGTAAAAAAACGTAGCGAAACGAAACAGCGCTTCTGCTCTCCTTCGTTCTGGCGTAAGAGTGAGTTGTACGAGCAAATGATATAATAAGCTCTGCTTCTTTAGTTAGTGGAACAAGTCTTAGTCGTGTGAAGCATGATATAATAATATACTACCAGGCATTGCGTTCCGAGACAAAAAAAAAGGTGACGTGGGTGACACGCAGTGACGTCAATTGCTGCATAAGCAAGAACAGATGACGATGATGACGAGTGACATAGTCGGGTGTCAACTACAGGAACCCTAGACCTTGTTTTTGGATCATGGTGTGCCTCCTCATGGTGACCTATGGTGGTCATACCTCAATGCTCCCGCTCCACTTGTCGACGAGCCTGTCGATGCGTATCTCGAACAGCTCGTTGTCGTACAAGGGCCGGTGCGTCATCACGACGCCGTTGTTGTAGTCATCCAGAGGCCGGGCCCTCTCGGCGGTCCTACAATGACACGTTTATACTTCAGTAGAGTAGATATTAGATGTGAAGGAGCGAGGTATTCATTGATAATATTATGAGAAACCGAATATTCAGTAACATATTTTTACATTTTTAGTACACTATCCTGGCAAGAGCTAAGAAAGAAAGCGGCTTATAAATTTCTCAAGTTTTCTTTTGAAAACATTTTAATGTTACGAGTATATATCTGGGCTTCAAAAGTAGCAAGCTAAATCTTATACTAATAACTACTACATACATACAATAAATCCAGCGATCACGGATATACGCAGCATTTTTCGATGAAAATTTATTTCATTGAAAACCCCGCATTTTCGGAATCTCCATACTACTCAACTTATAAAGCAACTAGCTGCGCCCCGCGGTTTCACCCGCGGTTAAAAAGTATCCTATGTGTTATTCTAGACTATAATTATCTCTGTATCAAATTTCATTCAGATCTGATCAGTCGTTCCGGCGTGAAAGAGTAACAAACATCCATCCATCCATCCATCCATTCTTACAAACTTTCGCGTTTATAATATTAGTAGGAACATACGTAAAAACATGAAAATTCCAGTCCTAAAAAGCAATTTTGCTAAATATATATATAAATATAAATATATATATATAAGCACATAGGAATAACGAATTAATTAATTAAGGATTAAGATTCAACTTTGCATCAACTATGTGAAAAAACCCACTTACTTATTATTGGAGGATAGTTTGACTAGTATACCACACCGCGGATGAAATCTTATATGATCCTGGGATACTGCAATAAACGAGTAGCTGTTAATTAATTCATGTTCTTTAGTGCATCTGTAGTGTAAGAGCAGGCTCTATACAAGTTGCAATTACTACCAAGTGATTCTGTTTACTGAAAGCTTACTGAATGGACGAGTTGACGATATGAGCACGTGACATTCTCAAAACTCGTATTTCGTTTAATCAGCAGCTGAAGTTGGTACTTTAACGATTCTAGAAACAATTGTTTGTAAGCGATTGTAATTTTTGTAAGGCTCTAGCTTACTTACCTAAGGGGCACACTATAGACATTTGGACTTGCGTCTCACGCGGGATTTTAGGATCCGACCAGGCAGCCGCTTCGCCTTGCCCGTGATTAGCTTCTGCCACTGCATACTCCTCAACCTGAAAAAAAAATCAAAATATTTTGAAAATAAAAAAATAAAAATTTGTGGCATAATTGTTAACCAATTACAATGCTTGAGAATTCCCCTCAACTTCAGTGGAAGCATTATAGCTGGTCAAGTAAGCACCGCTCCACCCAGATCGGCCTCAATGGATCGCAGCCTTACGATGCAATACCACTGATGTAAAGTTAAGTGGAGCGGAGCTCAGCGGTGCATATATTGACCAATCACAATCAAATCACAAATAAGAAAGCCCTTATTGCCCTTAAAAAACCTTATTGCATAAATTCCAATTGCCATTGTTAGTATACATTGTGTAGCAATGTATAAACGAATCACAATTCTTTAAATCTTCGCTCTGCTTGAGTGAAAGCACTGTGATTGGTCAATTAATAATAAATAAAATAAAAATTATTGGGACACTTGCACACACGGTCGTCTGACCCCAAACTAAGCAAAGCTTGTACTATGGCGGCCAGAGACTAATTTACATACATTCTGATATATTTTTTAAAATACATACCTACTTAAATAAATAATTAACACCCAGACATAGAACAAACACAAATGTTCATCACATGAGTATTTGCCCTAGATGGGAATCAAACCCACGCCCTCTAGCTCAGAAGGCAGGTTCACTACCGACTGTGCCACCGAGGCTTAGCCACTTATTGCACTGCTAAGCTCCATTTCAGTGGAAAAGCGCTCTTATAAGTACAGGGTGCTAAACGATTAATACTCTTTATCTGAGACAATACTAACATCATTTGTCTCATGCGATGGCTCCAATGCTACCGTTGAATAGTTGTTCTGCATTATTGAAACTTGCACGCACTGTCCATACATGTCTATCACGGCGAACACTCGCTCGGGAATTTCTCTGGCAGCCACTCCGAGGCAGCGACCATTTATAAAGAACAATAACTCTCCCTGTAAATAAAGAAATACATAGAGTCAGTGTCCCAAAATATGTGCAAGATTCTTTATTGATATAAAAGTATACAGTACCTATGTTACAAAAACCCTGTTGTGTAATTGAAGAGCAAATACCAAAATAGTGCACGTTAAAAATAGCAAGAGTTATGACCGGCTTACAAAAGCAAAAAAAAAAAATGTTAACAAATCTATTTGAATGTTGGCGGCTTTTATTTAAGAAAGTAGTCGCACGATCGCGAATAGTTTACAAAATACACCTACGCGATTAGTGTCTGCGTTCGTGCTTTTAGAAGGGCGGAGCGCGATGCGTGTTAAAATTTATTTGATTAATATTTAATTAAAAGTAACATAATTGCATCCTCCAGTCGGCACTGGATGCACACATCGCGAATATAACAGGGTTTTTGTAACACCCTGTATAGGATTATGAGTAGAATAGCCTATCGGGCAAATGGTCTTGGGTGACACCTATGCACACTTTTATCAAAAAAATATGTCAATTTTGCATAATTGTGGTTTTATATAAGCTAACGATAGTGAATCATACTACAAATCATACATCTCTAGCAGAAATATATAAAAAATGTAATTTCTCTATTTAAAACTTAATCAATAATAAGTAATACTGTTGTTCTCAAAAATGAGGGTAGTTCTGAAAAAAACACCTAACCATTAAAATAGTAATCTATCAATCAAGCCAAATCTGCCAATCAAGGAGATCAATGCGTGTTTATTAGTGGCGACGAGAGACGTAATAATTGTGGAAAAGTGGAATATACTGGTTCTGTGTTGTGATAATGTGAAAACACTATTTTATTATTAACAACACTGTTTTTTGTGGAAACAGTATATGGCTACAGTCTAATCTAGAATGTAAAATACTCATAAAAGAAGATGAAAAGAAGAAAATGAATTTTCTGTTAGTTTGTGGTCCTGATTTGTGCGACTTAATGATTCTCCAAAGAAGATAAATCAGGTTAGTTTGTCACTGTGCCTAGTTGCAGTTTTGAAAGGGTATTTAAATCCAACACTGATTGAAATTTTTACATTATTATTATAAACTAGATGCGCCCCGCGGTTTCACCCGCGGTTAAAAAGTATCCTATGTGCTATTCTAGACTTTAGTCTATCTCTGTGTCAAATTTCATCCAGATCTGTTCAGCCGTTCTGGCGTGAAAGAGTAACAAACATCCATCCATCCAATCTTACAAACTTTCGCGTTTAAATTATTAGTAGGATTTTGTACTAGGAATCAAGAAGTGGGAAAGTAAGAAAATACGCCCAATGGACGCCATTGGGAGTATTTTCTTACTTTCTAATAGCTATTTCTAAAGGCTTAATTAACATATTAATCTAACTTGCTTAAATTATTGATACTATCCTAGTGTAATAGTCGGCAATAGCGAAGACAGCTATCTATATTTTAGTAAGAATAGAAATGTCAACTAACTTGTACAGATCTGAGCCTAAATAATTTTAAAAAAAAAGAACGACTTTCCGTCATATATGTACAATGTAAATGTAAATTTATATGGGACCACCTCTAAAGTATGATCTATTAAACAAAAAGGAATCTTTGAAATCAATTCACAATTGGTGGTGCAATTGCATAACATACATAAAAAAATACATACAGTTGAATTAAGAAGCTCCACATTTTTTAAAGTTGGTTAGAAATTTAAAACAATTAAGCTTATTACCTTACTAGATCTCGTAACACCCACACAGTCACCTTCTCGCAGCGACTCCAGCTCGGGTCCATAGTCATTGACTAGCGTAACACAGTCTTTCACTAATGAGTTTCCTGACAAAATCTGAAAGAAGAAATATAAAATTGTGAATAAACTTCTTTCAGCTAAGTAGCTCTAGCACCCCTTACTGTTCTATTAATCATCTCAGCCAAAGACATCCACTGCTGAACAAAGGCCTCCCCTTCTTCTGTAGTTATTTGGTTAATTTTTTGTTCTAAACAAGGCCGTAGAGTCATTTTTATAACTTTGATGTTCATTAGTGTATCTTTGATACCTAATTAAATAATGACATTTGATTTGAAAGATCTTCACAATGGTCTGTCCTGCGGTGCTTCCATCCAGAACCCTGACCAGATTATCGGTCTACTTGATTATTATTTATTAATACACTGGCTGCACATCTGATGTGACTCATTGTGTGTTTTTATAATTTGTTAGTCTGAAATAAACAAAGCAGTTAACTAAGGGGGCAGATCTACCGTCTCCGGTGACTTTCTCTGGTCTTTAACTGCACAGTTAAGATAGTTACCTTGTGGGAGGTTTTCCCACACTGCAACTTCTGATTCATGCTTGGCTCTTGATAACTTTTCTGCTCTATCAGCCATAGTTCCTAAGTGAAGTCATAGTCATAAGTGAACTGAAGTGGCAACACTTCAGTTTGGCAATCCGTTCAACTATGTCAGATTCTATTGTACAAACCATAATATAATACTTTTGCTGCTTGTAAAACTTTTTTTATTATGAACTAGCTGCCCCCCGCTGTTTCACCCGCGGCAAAAAGTATCCTATGTGCTATTCTAGACCATAATCTGTCTCTGTGCCAAATTTCATCCAGATCTGTTTGGACGTTCTGGCATGAAAAAGTAACAAACATCCATCCATTCTTACAAACTTTCGCGTTTATAATATTAGTAGGATAAGTCTGCATTTAAACAACTATCACTCACCAACTCGCCTGTTGGTAAGCAATGGTATTGTCAATGACTTCAATGCCTTGGAAAATACCTATTCACTCAGTTACTGTGCATTAACTCTCTTTCCTCATTTTCTTTTTACTTATGACAACTTACCCAGGCAGTATTCCGTAATTTTGTGGCTGTTGCTGGAAGCTCCATAAACTCGGGGTCCAGCGTTGTAACACCAATTTCAAGGCTGCCATTCCAAACGCTCACCTACAATTTTTTTTACAAGCTTTTATTTAATTCACAATATTCACACATATAGTACTTATGGAAGTTGCCCATTTCAAAAACTTGTAAATAACCAATTTTTCAACCAGTTGCTGGTATTTGTTTGAAGAGTTTGATGACAATTCAATACTTGTAATACATAGTTCTGCTTGACTCCCAGTTCTAGCCACACATCATTTTCTATTTCCTCATTTAGATGGACATTTTTTTTTTTAATTTTTAGCTATCAATTTTGTAGAGCTTACCTATATTACTTAAGCCTCAATATAAAATGTGTAACAAACTCCTGTATAGAACTCTATGTTACTAGACCCATCAGTTTACTTATACTGTATGTTATCTGACTGTCAAGTCATTGATTAACATAACAATAAGTATTCGAAAAGAAAAGACCTAAACAGAAGTTCAGGTGGAATGTGAGATGGAATGTGTGAGCGAAATTTCGATAACTACATTCATAGCTAAAAGCCTAATAGTGGTAAAGAAAATCATTAAGACCACTGACTAAACACTACAGCTGTATGAATTGCTTACCTTTCTATCTATTCTAACTTCAAACATAACATCATCAATCAGCGGTTCTGCACCGAGGATCAGCCCATGGTTAAACTCGACGAAGTTCCTTATTGCGGTCAAATTTTGGTTCAGTAAAGTGACTCGATCGCCACACCTTCTATGGAACTTAATCATGACTTCTTTGCAGCCACTGCGCACGCCGTTACAAAGAACTCCCTAAATTTATTACTGTGATCACATCACTGTTCAGCTTTTTAGACAAAGATATTAGATGAAGTCATTGCAAACATCATTCCACGATCTATCTATAATTCCTGCATTTTTTAGCTAAACACATCATGGCTCGTCTCTGTATCAAGCTAGACTTCCGAGAAATGGTCGAATTGGTCGAAAATCGAAATCAAAGCACCCGTCCGACCGAAATCCGTATTCCGCCCCAATCTCAAACAAACCAACTAAAAATCAAACCTCAGAAACCTCCCTCCCCGGTGGCAGGGTTGCGTTCAGTATATAGACCCGGACTCCGGAGCGCACCCTAGAGTAACTTCGTCGTTCAAATCAAGTGTTGTTTATCGAAGTTGCACTCTACGTGCGCACCGACGTATCTCTGAACGCGACCCAGTATTGAAAATATTCCGTGTAAGGTGAGTGTCAAACCGATGGGAACTCGGGAAGCGTATTAACTAAATCTCATCAAGAGTTTTTGGCGGGAACCGAAAAGGTGTATCGTAATTTTGTATTATTTTCTAAATCTTGTGCTTCGAGTGCCTAAGTGTAAGATTGGTAAATTATTAGCCTTTATCGGTTTGTTAACATGCTTAAGCAAATGGCTTAGTTAAAAGACTCTACCGACATATAAAAGCGGCATTAATATGCCACAGCAACTCTCAGAGCCAGGGGGGCTATTCCTGAGCGTGAGATGAGATGAGATTTCATCTTGGTCACTCTCACAACTATGACGTTTCAAACGAGAGCAACAAGGACGAAAAAAAGTGAGATGAAAATCTCAAATCTCCGAATAGGGTCCCAGGCCAAACTGCCAACTGGTGTTGCTCGGCTTTCGCTGTTCGCACAACACTCAAAGAGATCTTCCACTGAACTCCTGTACGGCGAGCTCCTGCCGTTCCTCGAACTACGTCGTACCAGCTATTATCCACAACACAAACGCAGAGGATTTTATAGTTAAACTACGATCTTGGTTGGCCAACTTGCGCCCTATCCCCGCATCACGCCATGCATAACTCTCGACATTCGTTTTCAAAGACCTGGGGCCCTATTCGGAGATTTGAGATTTGCATCTCACTTTGTTTCGTCCTTGTTGCTCTCGTTTGAAACGTCGTAGGTGTGAAAGTGACCAAGATAAAATCTCATCTCATCTCACGCGCAGGAATAGCCCACCTGTGACCCTATTCGGAGATTTGAGATTTTCATGTCATCATTTTCCGTCCTTGTTGCTCT
Organism: Peribatodes rhomboidaria; assembly: GCA_911728515.1. NCBI lineage: Eukaryota > Metazoa > Arthropoda > Insecta > Lepidoptera > Geometridae > Peribatodes > Peribatodes rhomboidaria. The sequence continues at coordinate 18,575,528 of OU452166.1, forward strand.
CGCTTGAAACGTGATAGGTGTGAGAGTGACCAAGATAAAATCTCATCTCATCTCACGCGCAGGAATAGCCCCCCTGCCGACGGCCACCCAAGCATTTTTGAGAGACGACATGATGAGATGTTCTCTACAACCACCTACACAGGACCAAAAGTGTATTTATTGTGAATTATTAACTTTTATCGGTTCGTTACCGTACGCGAGTGTGGGTAAATGGTAGAAACAATGTGAAACGCGACTTTTCGTGCTCCCTATAAACCTACACTTTTAGCACGCTAGCTCACCTAGTGTACTGCAAATTGGATTGACCGCACAACACTGACAAATGTAGTAGCCGGTAGTAATACGGGCATTATTCGTGCCTGCCGTGCCGCACTGCCTGTGTTTTGTACACAGAACTAATTTTCTTTTGCTCAATTGTGTCAATTTTTTGAAAAAAATTTGTCGTTTTTCACTTTAATTTAAGTAATATACAAATTAAATTAATTTGACATTAAAATTTGGATGAAACTGTATTGTACGAGTACGTTACTAATAAAATAAAGGTAGACGCTTCATTTCACGTTTATTTTTCCCTCATTTCTATGATCATTTCTATGCTATTCTATGATCATTTCTATGCATTGATAGTATGCATTTCTATGTCATTCAGCTAAGTCGTGTGAACCCATGGTGTGAACATGGAATAAAGGAAAATGAAGCATACACTCGAGTGAATCGTCTGTTATTACTCTAACGGAAAGAGTAAAAACGCCAGATTTTTCCCTTGATAGTCGAATCTAATAGTCTGATCCGGCTACCGGAAGGCGTTTGTGCCATAATGTTTGAAAACACACACACAATGTAGGTGTTGTACATGTGATCGGACGTCCAAGTGGAGTGCTTAAATTCTATTGCCGTCGCTTTAGTACCTTTTCGAAATAGACGAGTAAATAATTTCCCGGCCACGTCTGAAAAATTAGCTGTATGGTGGCGTACCACAGAAAACATCTTTTTCCACAATGTGTCGTACATTATTTTTTATGATTGCAGCGGCTTCCGGTCCGAAGACCGGAACAAAACTAAACAAAGCTCTATGGTTTTAGTCAGAACAAATTAGGATAGATGGCGCTCCACGTATTTCAGAGATGGCAGCCAACATTAAATTCAGGCTTTAGGCGCCAAAAACTTGAAAATTAAAAGTTCACGTACCAATATTAAGTTATTATAAGTAAAATTTAGACATGCAATTACTAAGTACAATATAAATATATATTTTTTGCTCTCCCATCCCGGGAATTTGGCGTCGCACGCACGTCTTGTGCATTTGCCAGTGTCTAGTTAATAAGTTATTTCCAAATGATGGAGTGATTATGATGACGATGATGAATCCCTCCCTTCTCCCTAATTCAGTAATTTGATGGATGCTCTACAGAAACTTTAATGGAGTTTTGAAGGGAACACGAAAAGTCACGTTTCGCAATCTTTGTATTTATTTGCCCACACTCGTGCACGTTAACGAACCGTTATAGGTTAATAATCCTCCGTTATTACACTCTAAGGCTATTATTACACGAAATATGTACAGTAATAGGTATGAATAATTATGATTAGCAGGTGCAAAAAAAAAAGGTGGTAGAAGAAAGAACCAACTAAAGTTTTGCCGAAGTATAATTTTGAAAATCATTCTCGTTTTAGGAAAAATAAATCACAAAAAGTAAATTCTTACAAAACTATCGGAACGTAGTTCTCCAAATTTTCACACCACATTTTTTTTCGATTATTAAATAGCTAGATTAGTTCTCTAAAGTTTAACTGAGCAACTTATTTTTATTTGTGTTCTTACTATCAGATCAACCTAGGGGAAAAGATGGAACACTGCGTCATATCTCGCTGAAGCCACTTCTTTTTGAACGTGTTTTTTTTTTGTCTATTGGCAACTGGATACAAAGTCCTTAATGCCTAACTTAGTAATAATTTTTCCTTCAGTAACAGATGATGATGAGGTGATGATGAAGACGATGAATCCCTCCCCTTTCCCCATTCCAGTAAAGTTATGGATAATTTTCTGAAACTTTAAGTGAAGTTTTGTAGAGAACACGAAAAGTCGCGTTTCGAAATGTTTGTATCATTTGCCCACAGTCGTGCACGTTAACGAACTGGTAAACGTTAATAATCCACCATTATAATAGTGTAATAATCCATCATTATTACACTTTAACACTCGAAGAATCACAAGTTTTAGAAAATAATACAAAATTACGACACCATCTTTTCGGTTCCCGCCAAAAACTCCTTTAAACGTGTGCGTGTGGTAATGTTGCCATGACAAACATTTACAATTGCACGAAAACTAATATTAATTCCTAAACTACGTTAGCCATTTCCGTTCCAATATACAACCTTAGTAGATTTAATATTCTAAAACTGCACATATTTGTAAGAGTTTAATGTTACGACTTTTTCAAAATTTACTTGTAAATTTTCAAAGTTTACTTGTAAGAAAACTGCACAGTTTTTAAAAAGAACCTCAAAATGTAGCCCTGGACACACTTTTATAATGCACTATGTATATTTATGTACACGAAATTATACCTTAGACCAATGCACATAATGTCGAGGTACGAATGAACAAGCGAGTAGCGTAGTTTTTTTGCGTCAATGTGTGCGTGTTGTGTACATATATGACAGTAGCGTAGTTTTTGGATGGTTTTTGGTTTCATATAAATCATACGCCGTGCGTCATCTTACTCTCTAGGTTGATCTGAGGTTCTTATTACGATGATTAAAAACGGCAAAAAATGTATTTCTAGGCGTCGATCTCATTTTACCTTTATCAAAAGTGATTTACGATTTTTAACTCTAAGTAAAGCGGGTTACGTAAACGTTTGATAGTCGTGGAATAACCGAGCCTCAACACTCGAAGAGTCACAAGATTTAGAAAATAATACACTACTAAGACAACATCTTCTTGATTCCCGCTAAAAATTCCCGCAATATTTTCTTCACATTATTTTCTTTTGGTCGTTAGAAACGGAGGAGGTTTTATGTTCGGCTGTATTCTTACGTGTACTTATTTAAAAAAATATTTTTATGTTCATAAACATGAACACACAAATAAAAATACAAGCTGTTACCCGCGAACTCGTTAACTCGAATAATAAAAATAGTAACCAATAACATTGCTCGTGATATACTGTAACTAATTATCAAATTACATCAAGATCTGTTCAGCAGTTTAGCCGTAAGAACCATACACTTTTTTGCTTAAGTAAAACTGCAAACTAGTTAGGTGTAATTTTGCAGGGTTTTCTCGATGTCCTTGCACCATTACCATAAGTTTTGATACTAACTAACGTTTTTTTTTGGCTACATACATTGGCATACGTTTCAATAAAACGTGCCTCGCGGAATCATTAAGAGTTCCGCGACGCTCTGAATTTTACAAACAAACTCGCTTACCAATTTCTTGGATACCCTTTGTCAGATTATGATGAAATTTTGGCATGTACAATTAAATTAACTATATTTCCTCCCCTATGTTCTTGTTTTTTTTTTAAATCGTCCTTAATAGAAAATAGATGAAAAATAACCGCATTTGTAAGTGGTCACTTTTGACTGATTCATTTAATAGATATACTAAGGAAATAAAAAATCCTTTACATAATAATTTAATAAATATAAATAAAAAAATAAAATTCATTTATTCAGGAAATTAAACCCGCAAGTAGTTACATAATTAAAAAGTCACAAAATTAAGTTAAAATATGTAGTTAAAATTATAGAATTAATAATTCAATTTGTCATGTCAAGTCACAATAATCAAATTCCAATTATAATACAATAAATTCGTCTTAATAAAATACAAATATAATAATTCAAATGAAATCATCAGACTCCATCAACGTAGCAGCCGACGTACCTGCTACTGAGCGCCACATAGGGAAATTGTCTACTTACATCATTAGCTTTTAAATTAATCTTTAATTACAAGGGAAATTTTTAGTTGTGATTAGAGAAGTGCAAAAGTCATATATATGATTGAAATTGCACTTTGTCACTCTGTAAATAACTTTAGAGGCTCGTCAGTATCTTTACTTGCTCTCTTCGCTCGTCGTCTTCTTCTAGACGAAATGGCAATTTAAACCTTTAGCCAATGCGAAGTTAGACTAAAGTCACCGGACTCTTACAAAACTAGGTTATTAAAATGTATAAAGACATCGTCGCGCCTTTCCCCCGAGGGGGCTGGCAGAGGTGTACAACACCCACACTTCGTCGGACGATATTCAGTCCCAAATGTGACAGGGGCTAGCCTGTCGCCATACACGTGGCTGCAGTTACGTAGCAAATGACATACAATACGCACATATGTTCATACAATGAATACATTGGTGCGTGCCTTCCACTAGGTCCGAACCCGCTCCGTCTGGCTTAAGAGACGCGCCTTTTCCGACTAGGCTACCATCGCTTTTTATGGAGACCAACGAAAAAACTCCAGAAAAATACCCTTAAGAGATTTCATCGTCAGATCCGTGGCCCTTTTTTTTACGCGGAAGATGCTATCCAGGTCACTCTCATTCCTATGACTTTTCAAACAAGAGAGAAAATGACCAGAAAATATCTTACGCTCAAGAATAGGGCCCCTGATTTAGTGATGATGATGATAGGACCGGACCACCTCACTCACCCTTTCAAACTACAAAAAGCTAGTGGGCTAGCCACTCGGCCTATACGAACTAGCTAGCTTAATTTTTAATCGGTTTGTTGTATGTAGGTAAATAAATAGTAAACTTACTTCTTCCACTTCAGTAGGTAGCTCGTTTGAATCTAATGGCCTGGCAAATGGCAATCCTACTTGTAAAGGCGAAAGCTTGTATCTGTGTTTGTCATTTCTTCACGCTTAAGAGAAATGAGTATGTACTTAACACTGTTTTCACGTTGTAGGTATTAGGCAAACGTATTGCTATCTCAATGTTCCCCGCTGCCAGGTCACAGAATAAAGTAGTAGTGCTTTGACGTAAGCTTCAATGTGAGCGCTGAGCGTAAATCGGTGAAACGGACATCCTGTTTTGGGTCTGGTGTCCGTCAGGGCTGCATCGTGTCGCTTATTTAGTTCAACGCCTGTGGAGAGCATACGACAGGTCTTTGGCCGGTCCGGCCTTGATGGCCGGTCCGGCCTTGATGGCCGGAGTGGAGTGTGAGCACGAGCCGAGAAAAATCACAATCTTTGATCAAAGTCGATGACACAACTCTTGCTACCAGCGCGGATGAAATGACGTCACTACTGCGTAAAATGGAGCAGGTCAGTTTGAGTCCAAGACTCCATCAATAGATCCAAGACTAAGATAGTAGTGATAGATCGCGCTAGGACGCAGAGCTACGGCGTGCTTAATCTTGAGGCTGTCAGTGAGATTGTTTACCTCCAATATCAGCAACAACGGCTCTAGGGAAGCTGACGTGTCAAGACGGATAGAAATGGCTAACGGTGCCATGTCTCAGCCTGGAGAAGTTGATAGTGACAAGTAAAGTCGACGGCAGGAGGTAACAACAAATATGACCTGCTCCAACTCATAATGCAGGGGAAAATTCAGGGAAAAAGACCACCGGGACGAAGGCGTACCTCTTGGCTTAAGAATCTGAGGACATGGTTCAACCTAAGCACTGGATCCCCGTTCCGCGCTGCTGTGTCTAAGATTAGGATAGCCATAATGATAGCCGACCTCCGGTAGGAGATGGCACCACAAGAAGAAGAAGAAGAAGGAGGTCACGAGGTCTACTATGCTATCTACGAAGCGCTCCATTTTGCTGAGGATAGAAATCACGAAATCACGACCCTCAGATATATGAGGAACACGACACAAGGAGGAAGAAACGGATAAACGGATTTTGATGCAATTTAGAATGATGGTAGCTTTTGCTTTGAATTAGTTCATAGGCTATTTTTTAAAAGAGAGTATCACCGCGGGGCGCAGCTAGTCTTCCTAATAATTCTTTAGTTTTCGCGCGGTTTGTTATCGTAAGGCCAGTTTGATTTCAGTCATTTTGATTTTTTTCTCACCTGCGCTAGAATTTGACCAAGTTTTCATGATGTTAACACTTTGAAACCACATCCGTTACTCTCTTCAGTAAGCCAGCCCGTCACACTTACGCGTATTTAGTATATTTCTTGAAACTAACTGATTTTGGTCTAACTTACACTGTTCCCTCGTAAGCTAATAAAAATAATGGTCACAATCCGATCAAAAGTATCGGAGAAATGCATGGATAAACCCACATACAAACATACTACCTAGATAAATACCTACTCGTACATCCACTACGAAATATATCTACGGACCTACTCACCAACTTATTAATAGTTTACCTTATCTACCTATCGCTAATAGGTTAATATAATAGGTAGGTATATTGCAGTTCCAATCATAAAACACACGAAAAAGCAAAAAAAGAAAAAAAAGTCTAGAAAGTTCTATTTGCTTAAAGATAATATAAAATGCATTCCGAATGAAAGAATAATAAATCGAGTTCTTAGTAAATAAGGGCCACTCTCCGACCATGACATATTAAATAAATAATTCATTTCGATTGACGTTGCATCCGTTCAAACGGAACCAATAGGAACGAGGTCAATTTTTTTTCTTAGTTTATAGGGTGTGTCTTTTAACGATGGACATATTCTAGGATATTATTGTACTGATCTTTATGACCAACTGTTACTACAGGGCCAACCCTGAAAACGCGAAACCTTCAAAAAACCTTCCTTTGAAGACATTATTTTACGTTTTTTTTAAAAGCAGAAACTATAGCCGATCAAACAAAGCACCAATACAGGGTATTACGAAATATAATTATGTTGATTGATTGATTGATTGATCCGCGAGGTGCGCATCCAGTATCAACTGGAAGATGCAATTATGCTAGTTTAAAATAAACTAGCTGTGCCCTGCGGTTTCACCCGCAGCTAAAAAGTATCCTATGTGCTATTCTAAATAAACAATTGATTTTAGTCTAACCTCAAAGCAAACACTCATTGACTTCGCGTTACTTAACAACGCCATCTGCTGTTGTGTCGTTAAAGCAATTAGTTGCTCACAAAAAATAGTATTATTATTCGCCAATAGATGTCAGGGAGAGTCATATTTTTCAGTTGAGACTACTCAAACGCCTCCTTTTTTAATTTTTTTTTCCAAGTTTATGTTTAAGTTGATTATCGATAAAACACGAATAAAATTATATTTTCTAAAAATGATTCCCAGCTAGATCGATTTATCGCCCCCGAAACCCCCTATATACTAAATTGTATGAAAATCGTTGGAGCCTATTCCGAGATTCCAATTATATATATTATATAAATATATACAAGAATTGCTCATTTAAAGATATAAGATATTGACTAAAAAACGTTGATCACACATCACGCTCCGCCCTCCTAAAACCGAGAACGCAGCCACTAATCGCGTCGGTTTTATTCGTAAGCTATGTACGTCGTGCCGCTACTTAGAATAAAAGCGGCCAACATGTTATACAGATTTGTGTAAAATTTTCTTTTTTTCTTGCGTTCTTAAACCGGCTATAACTCTTGCTATTTTTAACGTGCATTTTTTTGTATTTTTGCATGAATACTAACAGGGTTTTTGTAACATGCACTCAACGCGTTCTTGGTAGGACTTGTAATCTGGACTACATGCTATACAACAGCAATTTAATTCAGATTCAAAGGTACAATTTTTTGTATGTAAAATAATATCTATGCTAAATTTTGACTTAAAAGATCTAAACCGTTTACGTTATACCACAGAATAAATAATAGTACCACGGTTATACCTACTGCATCTTAAAATAGGCATAGGTATACCATAATAATTATATTCGTCTGTCACTTTAAAAATCTTTAGTCGCGTAGTTTTATGGTCAATGTTTAGGAAGGTATAGGTAGTTCCCACCGGTCGGTTTGGTCCACTTCCTAACTTGATCCATTTCCAAAGTTGCCCACTTCCTAAATTCGTCATTGTCCTAAGTAGTCCACTTCCTAATTTAACCACCTGACTAATGAACGTTGTATAGCCTCGGAATAGTTAGGTATGTAATACCATATTATACTTGGCTACAGTGTTTTGTCTTTTTCTATCTCTTAAACTTTTAAGCTCGATCGAAAAAGATAGAACACCATTTAACTATTTCAAGGCTATTCAATATAACGATTATTAGTAAGGGGGTTAGTTAGTAACAAACCACTTGACCTCATTCCTCTTTGCGTCGCCGTTTGAAAACAAGTGTGCAACTTTAATCGAATTCTTTGTGATGATATGATATGGGGCACTTTCAGAGCATGAGAAATGAAAAGTGATTCATTTAACATAGTACCTTTAATTAACAGTGAATCATAAAGCAAATGATACTGACCAAAGATGTAAATGAGATAGAGCTTTAAGGTACATACAGGCAGTTACGAAAACCCTGTTCGATAATTGATGGGCAAGTACACACACTTATAATATAATATTCATGCAAAAATACCAAAAAAAAACACATAAAAATAGCAATTATGACCGGTTTAAGAGCGAAAGAAAAAAAGGAAATTTTACAGAAATGTTAACAAATCTGTTTTATTGAAAGCTTTTATTCTAAGAAAGTAGCGGCAAGCCGCGATAGTTTACAAATAAAACCGACGCGATGAAGTGTCTGCGTTCGCGCTTTTAGAAGGTCGGGCCGCGATGTGAGTTATTTTTTTAAAAGTCAATATTTAACTCAAAGTAGCATAATTGCATTCTCCAGTCAGTAGTAGATGCGCACGTCGCGGGTACAACTGGGTTTTTGTAACACCTGTATATATTATTTAGGTTCACTCCACCTGATGGACAATGACCAAAAACATATCAACATTTGGTGTCCCAACATTTACGTCATTACGGCATTACGTCACAAAGAAGTTTTTGAGCAAAGAAGTTAACATTGAATGAAAACTCAGCATACGGGCATTGTAAGAAGAGATTATTCGAAAATTGAACTGGCCACTAAGAAAAAAAAGGAATGCAGCAGGTGATCGCACGAAAAAAACAAAAGACGTTATTTATTTTATTTTTTAGTGTCACATATTTTCACAGTGCCTTTTTAATGCCTCGCAGAAAGTGTTAAAAGTAGATTATTCACTTCCGGAATAAAGCAGTGTCACTGTCTTGGGCGGCTTGAACCCCTCGTAGGCCGTAAAAATAGAATTTAACCTAGCACAAAAATTCCGATCCATTTTTATAATAAAGTCACAAAATGCTGGCAGGTCCAGGGGGGCTATTCCTGCGCGTGAGATGAGATAAGATTTTATCTTGGTCACTCTCACACCTATGACGTTTCAAACGAGAGCAACAAGGACGAAAAAAGCTGAAATGAAAATCTCAAATCTCCGAATAGGCCCCCAGGTGGAGCTTCAAGTGCTATTTTGAAAGTGCATAGTATCCGAGATATCGACCAAAAACCTTTTTTAAAGATGGCGCTTGAAATTTTACCTGGATCTGTCAGCATTTTGTGATTTTATGCTCAGCCTTATAAAAAATGGGTCGGCCATTTAATGCGAGCTTGACAAAAAAATAGGCTATCTTTACTGTTCTATCGCTTCACTCAGGACTCTAATTTTATATCTAGAGTTACGAGTCCCTCGTTACGTTCAGGGTTCAATGAGCCGCCCGCGACGTAAACACTGCTTTTTCCACTCGGTGTATAATCTACTATTGCAGTATGCAGTACGAGTATAAAATATTTAGATTGTCATTACATTGTACCTACATAAATATACGAGCTACGCCCAGACTATCACTTAACTTAGATAATATTCATTTATTTATAAGTAAACCTAAACGAAGTATATAAACATTATAGTACAGTTTAATTAAAAGGCGACTGCGGATGGTCAAGTCGGTAAGGGTCGACCTAGGCGCACGTACGTCGATCAAATCGATGACGTTTTAAAGAACGGCCAGGTCAAGAGTACCTATATCCGACGAGCGAGTATGAAAAGACTAATGGAATTGGAAGAAGCGAAGGATGTATGCCAGGATTGTAGCAAGTCGAGGGATGTGGTCTCTGCCTACCCTATGATTATATGTTTGTAATTATGTATGTATATATAAAAATTAGGTGGGTTTAGTTTCAGATTACTTGATCAAGATTCAAAACCTAAACTAAACTACTAGATAAATAAAAACTACTAAAATCAAAATCGGTTTATCCGTTTACGATGCCACAGATTACACCCTTACAATTTTGACACCCCTCTGTTTTGCGTCAAGGGCTAAAACTAGATCAAGCCAATATCCGCGAGGAGAGTATTCTAGCCAAAGGCCGCGCCAGCGACGTTACCTCGTTATATTCTAAGTATACTCTGGACGAGCATCAGCCCTTTGATCGTTTGATCGTAGCCGCTTTTGCAGACCGACACTTTTAGATTGAAGAGCTACGCTCTTAGATTCCAAGGTTTTTTAAATTTTCCGCTGCAAAAGGCAGAAATGTTATGGCGATCGATAAGGGATGCATATTTATAGGTAATAACTAGGTAACCTACTTCTTGGATTTCTGCCGGCCGTTCTATTGATTAATTTGTAGCGAATAATTAATTATTTAACTCTACAACTACATTTGTACTGACTGCCTCGGTGGCTCAGTCAGTAGAGAACCTGCCTTCTGAGCTTGGGGGCGTGGGTTCGATTCCCACCTAGGGCAAACACTCATGTGATGAACATTTGTGTTTGTTTCTATGTCGTGGTGTTAATTATCTATTTAAGTATGTATATACAAAATAAATATGCATGTTTATCAGTTTCTGGCCGCCATAGTACAAGCTTTGCTTAGTTTGGGGTCAGACGACCGTGTGTGCAAGTGCCCCAAATATTATTATTATTTACCTAGTAGGTAGGCACTTACCTACCTACCTGGTACCTTACCAGGCATTTAACAAACTTAGGTTTATTCATGGGAGTAGCAACTGGCTACTGATACACAGTTTTGGCTAAGTTCGGAGTCATTGGATTTATATCATACGTTGTAGGTACTTATTGTTCGTGCCAAAATAAAAATATTTAAGTTCATTTGATTTGACCTCACACATCTACTATTGAAATATTCATTTGTATCAAAATGATTTACGTCAACCGCGCTAGTCCCACATTCAGTTTTATACTTTTAAAACCGCCGGGGCTCTATTCCTAGAATTCGAGATATTTGGTCTTTGTCTTTCTTGTTTGAAAAGTCTTAGGAGTGAAAGTGACCAGCGGTGGTATTTACAATCATTCGGAAACGTTTCCGATCGAATTCCAAAAATTTTAAATTCTAATTCTTCGAGTCTCAGTCTACTGGAATGGGAAATCGAGTATAAATCCGATCGAAAGAATGAATCATGTTTAAAAACTTATGAATACGGACTGAGATTGGAATAATTTGAGATTCAAATTTTTGAAATCGGAACGGACATTTTTCCGATCTCATTTCACGGGTCAAGAATATTATAGTCCTCGGGGCCTATTCCTGCGCGTGAGATGAGATGAGATTTTATCTCGGTCACTCTCCCACCTATGACGTTTCAAACGAGAGCAACAAGGACGAAAAAAGGTGAGATGAAAATCTCAAATCTCCGAATAGGGCCACTGGACTTTGATCAGTAAGACCTACTTTTAAAACACGTCTCACGGGACAGCTGTAGAATCGTGCGTTTTCATGTTGATTTCAAAACTTTCGTTCTATTGAGGCCTATGATTAAGTTTCATCTTGGGAGGTAAGTATGACTTGAATTTGATTTGCGACTTTTATTTTGTTTTTTTGAGTAGGTAGGTAGAGTTATATTATTCGACTTGGAAAATAATTATGTGCGTATTTTATTGGCTAGTAAGTACCTACCTATAGGTACCTGTTAACTTTCTTTAAATATGTTAAAAATGTACACTCCACGTGGATGAAAATTTAAGAGACCCAAAATTATCATTTTTCTTCAAGTCTTTTCGTAATGCTTTGTAGGTACGTCATCTGCTACATGACTGGAGCTCGGTGTATGTTGTCACATTTGGGACTTAATATCGTCCGGAGAAGCCTGGGTGTTGTATTACATCCATTGGCGAATTTCCCCTAACGCCCGGTAGGCTAGGGCCTAGGGCGGCCAAATTTGAGGATGGCCAAAACTGACAAAATAAACAGTCAAGTGCGAGTCTGACTCGCACAACGGGGGTTCCGTACAGACTTGTAGTTATATAAGCAACACCTAAGCACTACCTACACTAGGTACTAATAAGTTATTACTTATAACCGGGGCTTGCTAGCCTATTACTGAGAAAAGGGCGGCTAGCACTACACGACCTAGGGCGGCCAAGACTGCAAGTCCATCATTGATTATTGATTTTGCCAGCCCCTTCAGGGGAAAGGCGAGGCAAAATGTTCTGTTATGTAATTTAAAAAAATACTAACGATCTTTATTCGATATTCTATATCAATAACAAAACAGTAATCTGACCCACCATAGTACCTGAAATATTAAAGGATCATACAAAAAAATAATTAAACAGCAAAAATGATTAGCTTATCTAGTTTAGAGACAGACGTATGTTTACACGTAGCCTTGTCACGTTCTCACACGACAAGACAAAAGGTGACTATAAAAGTTTTGTCGCGCGCGCATTATAGGCCTTCCAGTAAGTTAAATCCCCTGATTTAGCAAAGACCGATCATGCGGCCCACTTAAACTAAGACTTAAGACATAAAAAAAAATACTGAGGAAACTGGCCCTCTATTTTTGACGCTCAGAATGTTTCTTGTGAAATTGGGTCAAAGTGTGTTTCTTGTCAAATGTCATATTGACATTCTCTTCATGGATTGAAAAAGTTTTACAAGGAATTTACATTTCTGATTTACATGAAAAACAAATCATTTGTATAAAAGTTAATAGTCGAAAAAAGTAGGTATCAAACAACGTTCAAACTTTTATTGTCATGTGTGGTAACAGTCATTTTTTAAAACAATAACGAACGTGTCTCTATTATTTAGTCGGGACTCCCCGAGCACTTCAGTCAGCAAGCTCTACAGGAGTGGCACGCCACACGCCACGCATTTCGAGCAGCAAGTCGTTGAATTTGATTTCCCGGGTTTTGTTGTTTCTATCTTCATTCCTGCTGTAAACGATAACTCAATTAAATTTTGTATGAAAAAGTGATGTCATGTTTTCATTCAGTAGGTAACGGTAAGTTAGTAGGTATAAAGTATAACGTATTAGGTAGGTATGGGGCAAGGTAAGGGTAAGTTAGTAGGTATAAGGTATAACGTATTAGGCAGGTATGGGGCAAGGTAAGGGTAAGTTAGTAGGTATAAGGTAGGTGGGGGCAAGATGAAAACAGGGGTAAGATAATGAGTAGTCAATATCGTCGGTGTTTAAGCACTTTTTACAGCATTAGTTGCTGGTAGCATTAGTTGGACCGTCATTTTGTTACATCTCACACCTCGCTCAGAGTTTGCCGATTAAAGTGCCATGTCGTTGTAATAATAATAATAAAATTCAAATATTTAACTGAATTAAAAAAATTAAGTTATACAATAAATACCTCGTGATAATATTAATAATGATGAAAAAAATACTCTTTGCTTTTGGCCGCCTTTTTATACGTTTTTAGCATAAATAGGTCAATAGGTTGTTCTACAAGGCAATTCAATACTGCTCGTCTCATTAAAACATTGTTCAATTTTCCCCCAACCTACCTTACTTGAATCGATCTCACTGTATTTTTAATTTGCTACCGACCCTGATGTTCTAGGTGGAACACTCTAGGATTCGTCATTGTGGTCGTGTGAATTTTGATTCCCCTGTGGCAACATCATTGTTAGCAATGTCTAGTGCATAGGTTCTTAATTTTGTTTTGCCCCCCTCAATTTTATTTTTTCTCAAAAAATAACTACTGATAATAATTATTAGAAAAACCAATAAATAAACATTTTTTTTATAATTGTTTACTGTTGTAAGAAATTACAATTTGACGCAATGTTAAGTTAATGCTTTAAGACGTTCAAAATATGTTAAAAAAAAAATTACTTAGTAAAAAAATAAAATCTCCATCTTGTACTTAATTAATTGTAGAAAAATACTTAAAGTTAGTCTCTTCAAACTGCATTAAAATCAACCAGAAAATTTTTCTTCAACTCTCCGAACTACAGAAATATTTTTTTTTTTTGCATTTTTGCTCACATGATAAAAACAATTGAAATAAGTACCTACAAAAACAAAAAAAAATATCAGTGTCTACTTTTCTTTCGTACGTCAGTAGCGTGTTATTTTAATATTTTTTTGACTAGGTATATTTTAACTTCCGTCCGTAGGGCTCTGTGTCATCTGAACGCCCCAATTTTCTCAGTGTCTTTAACTAGCCCCCTTGAAAGTCTTACACGCCCGGAAAAAGGGGCGTTGTTGCCCACGTTGAGAATCTATGGTCTAGTCTAGTCAGTAGGTATCTTAAGAGATTGTAGAGTGCGTGGGCAGAGACCAAAGCGATTCCTTCAGAAATTTGTTCAGAGTGCGTAGTTATACCTAGTAAAAACTCGTACTTCTAGGAGGTGAGCCGGAAGAACAAATAATGTCCCACTTTTGGGTTTCTCCCTATGATTTCAAAAACAGTACTACCTACGAGAAATCGTTGAAGACTGATATATGTTGTTCATAAAGTTACCTACAGTTCTTCGTTTGGATGCATCTTGACATGGCTTATAGTTTCCAAGATATGCAGACGCAGGCACCAAAAATTACAATTCCGGCTGGTAGGCAATTGATCATGATTCAAGTCTTAATTAATACTTTTTTGCCTTAGAATTGTATCCGTAATAATACCAAAGGATTCATCGTGGGAACAACAATTTGTCATTATTTGTATGGATATATGTACATACTAGCTGTCACCCCGCGACTTCGTTCGCGTTTTGAGCTATCCTATCTCTCAAGTTGGATCGAACTGCACATGGTGTGCGAATTTTATTATAATCGGTTAAGTGGTTTAGGAGTTCATTGAGGACAAACATTGTGACACGAGATTTATATATATTATTATACTAGCTGTCACCCCGCGACTTCGTTCGCGTTTATTATTTATTTATATATATATATATATTTAAACTATCCTATCTGTCAAGTTGGATCGAACTGCACATGGTGTGCGAATTTTATTATAATCGGTTAAGTGGTTTAGGAGTTCATTGAGGACAAACATTGTGACACGAGATTAAGATAAGATAGGTACGAGTACTCCCTTGGTATTATTATTCGAACAAAAACGACATTTGTCTCTAAAATCGTCATTTGTTATTATCAACAGTTATTTCAAACTTCAATTATTTCGAAAAATACTCAACATTCAGGAGTGCCTTCTTTATTGAATTGCGTCTTTCCGACAATACTATCTTTCTAGCTAGAAATGTCTTATTTTTATTATGAAAATTGTTTTCTAAAGAATTACTCACGGAAATTGCTTCGCACTACTGCATTCTACAGAGTTTGAATTACGTTAATGGGAACAACATTTTTATATTTATTTGGCAAAATAATTTAAGTAAGAGAGAGTAGTGGAGTGTACTTAGTAGTGTATGTAGTGCTTACTTCGTTTTGCTCGGACAATGATTGTGATGATGGTGGATTCCTTTTTTCGGGGGAGTGGGCGATCTTCAAAAGGTACCCGGTTACCATCGGGTGCAACGGAGCTATGTAGGATTGTACCCACTAACATTGTGTGCCTAAACCGTAGTACGGGCAGGCGTAACCGCCGTTTTGCGACACTCGCTTCAGCCCTTTTTTGTTCCGTTGTTATTTTAATTTATATTTAAGTTGGTTTGTTTCAATTTATTTCACATTATTTTAGTTATTTTTCTTTTCTTCTTCATTTAAGTATCTATTGTGATTATTGTTTTTAATTTTTCGGTTTGGATTGTTTTTTAATGTTTCCGTCTTATTTAATTAAATTGTTGTGTTATAATATTTGTGCTATGTACATTGCTGGACGTCCGTGCGTGACCTCACCATTCGATCCCAACGAAAGTCCAGCGCCGGTTATCTGCAACAGCCGGCATTATACTGAGTTGGGGCCGGTTTGTAGCAAAAACATATTTCTTTAATTGTGGAATTGTTCCTATTTTTTTTGCTTCGTTTGAATTGGGCGCTAGAGCCCCAAGTCCAACCACCCCCGCCCAGCTCAGAGTTTTCCTCTTTGTACGCTCTTGGCTTTTACTACAGGTAACATATACCGACACCGTATTCTAGTGCCCCGCCGCCAGGTCGAGGGATCTGGGACAGTCGTTGCCGCCTGTCTGGCGCCGCCGTCTCCGTGCAGGCTCCACTCCTTCGCGCGCCCTTTAAGTGCCTCGTTTGTGGAAGCACGGCTTCTTAATATTCTACCATTGCTCTCCACGCGGATTTGTCAGTCAGCATAGCTGCAACTATGCTCAGTAGAGACAGATCTTGGCCTACATTCGCTATGAGTGTCTGCCTCTCTAGACTCCACGCAGGACATACCTATCTCAAGCGTATGTTGTGCAGAATCTATCTCCGCATGGCAGTGGTGGCATTTCGGTGCTGGTTCTCGTCCGATCCTGTGGAGGAACTTACCGAAGCAGCTGAGTACTGTCAATATTTGTGTGAACCGGTAGATGACAGGTCCTTGAAGGTCTTTCCTCTGATGATGGAGTTCCTACCAACTGTTTCGCTGCAAAAACAAATGGGTAACTT
Source organism: Peribatodes rhomboidaria (assembly GCA_911728515.1). Lineage (NCBI taxonomy): Eukaryota > Metazoa > Arthropoda > Insecta > Lepidoptera > Geometridae > Peribatodes > Peribatodes rhomboidaria. Next base: position 18,592,230 of record OU452166.1, read on the forward strand.
ATTACCCATTTGTTTTTGAAAATAAAAGTACAAAGTAAAAAAAAGTACAAAGTGAAGTAAAAGTACTTATACTTTTACTTCACTTGCTGCCCTTAGCTAATGTTTATTTGAAGGCTACAGCATTGGCATTAGCAATGCTGCAGCCTCGAATTAAAAACTTTCCAGTTGTAAACTGCAATTTCCGTCGGCTACGAAATGGCTTCCGATGAAATTATGAAGAGCTTGAATTTGAATTTTCGCTTGAATCGTCCTAACATGAAGTTGAAAACTAGTTTTCAACGCGCTGACACGATTTAATTGACTTAATGGAACTGCAAAACCCGCATTCATAAACAGTTTACAAATCAACACTGTTACCAGTCTATTTGCATGCTTGTAATAAAGCTGTAACAGGTCTAATTCTGTACTTACTTTAAAACATTTTGAAGGGGACTCTATGAGCGATAGATACTGGAACCTAAAGTAGGTAAGTATGCCCGACTGCGCAAGCAGGAGGATTATGTTTTTCGAGTGTATGTATGTATGTATGTACATTTATGTATGTGGGTATATGTGTATGAGAAATCTTTGGCACGCCCTACAGCCTAAACAGCTTGATGGATTTCGACATGTGAGGTGTCATTTGAATCGTCTTGATAATGGAAGTGACATAAGGTACAACATTTTGCAGCCGGGTTTTTTAATTCTTTTAATAAGGTTACTCGTTTTTTATTTTGTATGAAGATTCGATTTTTTTCTCGAGTTTTACAAACTTGTGTTATAACAGTTGTATACGTAACAGGTAACGTAACGTGTTGACAGGTAAAATAAGTCTCTAAAGTATTACTACATCCCAGCCCCTTGTATTAAGAACCAAATACCTTTGGCATTGAGGGATCGCATCGGAATTCGGAAAACTTAAATCGAGTCGGTCTAGCTTCTTGTAGAAACTGTAGACTGTGGAGCGGTGAGGGATCCAGGATTTTGTTTTGGTCCACAGGATTTTGGTCAAGCCGCCGATGATCGAGCTGACTTAATCTTTGTCGAGGTAGCCAAACCACACAACAACCCCCCCTCGTCGTGTAGGGGGGGGGGGGTTCTCAGTAGCCGTGGCTTGATTAGACACGGTGAAGCCAAGAGGACTCCGAGGTTGAGCCTATTTTCTAGGGGGTTTCCTCCGAAACCTTTGTAGAAGAAGTGGCCAAGGTAGGTTGTGGTACTGCCGTAACTGAGGCGGGTTGCGGTGTGGATTGGGTGGTATTGCAACCGAGGGGTGGAGACTGCGGCAGGAAGGGCGTTTTTCCTGCCCACCGCGGCCTCGACGGGGTGGGACTGCCGGCGAAGAAGAGTACGGTGTGGTGATACACCACTCTTACTGCCCTGACTGTACTGCATAAAGAGAAGACTCTAGAGGACATCGACTGGAAGGGGCGCCCCTGTGTGTGGCCCGCTGAGGTGGCTGAACCACTATCTGTGTTAGACATCCTTTGGGTCGGGAGGTCATCGCTGTAGTGGCCTAAGACTGCTAGTTGTGGGGTGGCACTTCTCGATGTCCCCGCTGAAATGGCAACTAGCTAGGTACCGGGATCCTTTATAGGTTTAGAAAGGAGCCACGTTAAGGTGGGGCAGTGGGGGAACTCGAGTATGGTGTAACGGTGCACCACTTTGAGTGATCCCTGCAGCCAGAGTGACGGGCGGCGGTTCTATTTACCTGACCCGTCGCAAAGGGGTCAAGGGTGTTAGACACTGATGCTATAGACCTGGCGCCCACCGGCTGAGTTGATCCCCGAGATGGAGGAAGACGATGTATCTGGTGTTCAACACGTCGTGGTCACGGTGAGGAAGAATAAGAAGGTACCCGACCAGGCTCGCGCTGTCGGGGCCGCGGTCGTGTGCGAGAGCGTTCCCGTAGCCACGGCATTTTTCGCCGAGGTGGAACACCCTTGGGTTTTTAGTGGGTACAACATCAGTAGCGAGAGTCCCACATAATCACTCTGCCCGCCCTCAGGGCTATTGGTAACGAATCAGTATCAGTATGAATAATTTTCCCAAGGTAAAAAAAAAGGAAAATACAAATAACCAAAAAAACTCAGATATTTTCGACTATTGTAGAGTGTGATTTACCCACATAGTTTTTGTCTTAGGCCCCTTAGCCCCTTCCCCCTGGATCTGCTAGTGTTGTATAGTTTCAGATAAAAGGGAGGAGTCGTAGATACGTACCCCTAGCATAGACACTATTGCAAAACTCTTCGTTACGTGCTTGACGAAAAATTTTTCAGGTGCATTATTTTGTGAAAAACCTACCTACTATGTTGCGTAAAAGTTGCTCCTAAAGTGTGTCCTAACTTTAATTTATAAAGTTTTTAATTACAATTTATAAGTTCGTATTTTACGTACAAAACTTGATATTTTTTACGTTTACTGAATCCCAACGAATACTTTTTTTAAAATATATATATGTAAAAATGAATTGCTGTTCGTTAGTCTCACTAAAACTCGAGAACGGCTGAACGGATTTATCTTATCTTAAGTCTTGAAATGTTCGTGGAGGTCTAGGTAAGGTTTAAAATGCGAGAAAAAATCAAATGATTTCCGGGAAAACTCTAAAAACAGCCCTTTTCTATTTCCCATACAAACGTTTTCTAAATAAAATTTAGGGTCAATTTGAACTTTATTGCTATTCAATCACTGTTGTCTAAGCAATTTAGGTGTGTTCCTAACGTCTAATTTCTTTTCAAGAATGGATGGATGGATGTTTGTTACTCTTTCACGTCAGAACGGCTGAACAGATCTGAATGAAATTTGGTACAGAGATAGATTATAGTCTAGCACATAGGATACTTTTTGACTGCGGGCGAAGCTGCGGGGCGCAGCTAGTTAATATATAATACTAAGGGACGTTATTACGAAAATACGAAAGGGTCGAACGTACGAAAGTCAATAATTTGGATCGCACGATTTTGATAATTAATTACACATTAGATGCCCCACCGTGTTTCCCGCGGTTATAAAGTAGCCTATGTGTTAATCCAAGGTATAAGCTACATCCATATCAAATTTAATTCAAGTCCGTTCATTCATTTGAGCCTAAAGAAATTTTTATTTTAATTTATTATTTTATTTTAACAACCAAACAGCTGGATAAACGTAAAAACATACAAAAGGACTAGTACATAGGCCAAATTTAGAAATAACAAACATTCGCCTTTACAATAAAAGGATAAGTAGGACTAGATGCGTACCTATCGTGGTTTCTCTCGCTATCCTATACTGTTTTTATTTTTTTTCGGGATGTAAAGTAGCCTGTGTGTTAATCCAGGATGTAAGCTGCCTCCATCCAAATTTCACAAAAATCCGATCAGCCGTTTTAGCGAGATCGAGTAACAAACATCAAAAATATTATTTTCTCTAACTTTTTGACATTTATAATATTATCTGGAAGGAAATAGGATTTGTTATCAAATATGTAAGTAAGGAAGATTTTTTGGATAGCTTTTGTGCTAGAGGTGTTGATGTGGGCGGGGATTATCGATCGAGTGCGGCTGCGTGCGCTCAAAGAGAGGGCGGGAGCGGATTGTATGACTATTGCTTCCACGCTCGGCTGTCGGTGGCGTCGCCAGCAGTCGCCAGTCGCTACTAAACTCTCTCGCGGCACACTCGACTCCGAGATCTGGCGGCATGAATACTTTACTCGTACTCGCGCTCATCGTCGCGGCTTCGGTCGTCATTGCCCGACCAACCGGTAACTAACTTTTAAATTTCAAAACTTTAACTCATTCCGACTCATGCATTCCCGCTCATCTGTATTATTGTTATCTGGTGATAAGAACTTCCCGCGAATAACGTCAGCGCCGCGTCGTGATTTCAGTCACTTTTTGTTGGTGATCCCGTTTAGTCTTTCAAGTGGTATCAATACTACTTACTCCATTTAATTTACTGTGAAGCATTTTTGGGTGCAAACGTGAGTAATGTTATTTTCATCGCCTCATACACTGGGGCCACCTGTTACTCGCCCATTTTATTCTCTCCTCGTGCTTTTGTGTGATCTTTGATAACAGCAAGGTTAACACTAGAATTTTTGGGGTTTTGTATCTAAAATCTATAACCGAGCTCTATTACTTTCAGTCCGTCTGAAGTTAATGTGATTAACCCTTGAACATAGTGAGTTACAGATCATTCATTTTGATATTTTGTGTAGAATGTTGATACAAAGCCCAACATTAATTTATTGATTACTTTTCCGTACATAAAAAAGCCAGATTTGATTCGCATTGCGTCCCGCATGTCTAGCTTCCTCAGGCGTCGAGTTCGTTGACTAGAATACAAATGTCTCAAAAATAATTGAGAATTTGAAAAAACTCTTTACTCCGTGCATAGAATAAGTACTTTTATAAACAATAAATTCAGGAAACGCTGATACCCAAAATTAAAGTCCGTTAGCCGCGACCAATAAATTCGAGTCACTCATCACTCACAATTCATTTCATCATTTTTGTATTTTTCATAATATTTATTAAGTACTTTGTTAATACAATAAAACAAATAAATAATAATACCAAAATAATAATTAATACCACAAATAAATTGCGCGGTGGTACGAAATCCACGGTGCTTCAGTCCAACTCGCATTTGGCCGGTTTTAAATAAAGAATTTAAGAAATAATAATGATAGGTTATATAAGACACTGTGGAAAGGAGTCCGTAATTGAGTCTGCAATACCAAGTTAAACCTACGATTTGTATTGATTTTTAAATTAATAACTTTTTAAATCATAGGTAGGTGTAACTATTATAAGATAGAGTCCATACTTCGGTTAACAAAAACCGACAATAAACTATATACGAACACCGCATGAAATGGTAATAACTACATTTAATTTTACTAAACAATTTTTGTGTAGAGACCTTGATGATTCGATATCTCCCGCCTATACGATCATTGTACCTCACACGGCGACTAGAGCCGATTGAACTCGTTTGTACTCTCTGGGTATTAAAATAAGCATCGATTCCATACCATTTAAACGAAACTTAATAATTCTGGGCAAGGCTAAATTGGTTGCCTTTTAATACTGTCTTTTTAAAATAATTTAATTCCAGCGTTGCCACACGTCCTGACTTTTTTTGCAGGGCTGGACCAAAATTAAAGGACACGGACAGACACAATTCCGCTTATCAGAAATTACTTGTGGTCATAGAATTGAATATTTCTTTTATAAACTCTAGGGCTAATTAAGTAGGTAGGTTTTAGAAGAAAGAAAAGTAAAAGAAAGTTGCTGAATTTACGTTTTTTTCCAAGCGAGACAATTGGACGTTGGAATCCTTTTTTACTCAAAATATTTGTAAATTCCACTTCGTCAGAAAAAAAACCAACGCTGAAAATGCTGAAATATTCTAGTAAAGATAAAGTTGGAAAATAAAAACTGGCCTAATTACTCAAAGAATGATTAACTTTATCGATATCAAGTAATTATCATCACCAACAATTAAAAGAAACTCCGAACTTAAGTTATTATTGCCGATAATTATTACAAGTCGGTACTTACTCCACGACTTCAGCGAAGTCGATAATAAGCTTCTGAATAGTTACTGAAAGAAATAATACTCAGGCTAATTCATCAAACTAAACTGAAAGTAACTGAAAGAATACAAGGGCTAATTCAAAAGTTCGGGTTATCTTTTTAACTCCGTATCACAAATCAGAAATCAGAATTCAGTAAAATCTTCTGCAAGTAGGCCTAAGTTAACTCCTCATCAGAGACTAAACTGTAAATCAAGAGCTTGAATCTAACTTTGAGTTAATACAATAATTATTAGAGTTATATCCTACTAATCCTATCCTACTACTCGTAATATTATAAACACGAAAGTTTGTAAGAATGGATGGATGGATGTTAGTTACTCTTTCACGCCGGAACGGCTTGACAGATCTGGATGAAATTTGACACAGATATAGATTATAGTCTAGAATAGCACATAGGATACTTTTTAACCGCGAGTGAAACCACGGGGCGCAGCTAGTTTATAATATTTTAATTTTGAATAAATTAACCCCGCGCTTAAAAACTTAACTCCGCATCTCCTTCAAGTGGCCCTTAAAAAGGCAGTAAGTTAAGAACTTGACGCGGCGCGCGAGAGCACTTACTCAGCTCGATTACAGTCAGGTTCCAAGCTCGAGGGAAAATTAATACCTAAAAGACGGTATAGATACACTAAGGGGATTTTCATTAGATTTTTCGAAGCTCCTTTTTATAGGAGTAGGTAAACATGATCGACACGATGTTTACAGCCATAAATAATATCTAGGGATAGTTTAAAATAGCTTGCCGTCGTTCATAAGTGTATCTTTGATACCTAAATTGAATAAAAACATTTTGACTTTGACTTTGACTTTATCCGCCGCATTCGATCAGTTATTGATGCGAGGAAAATTACTACCTATGCGAAATTAAAAAGCACTTTTTATGCCTACTGAAAGTGATATTAGAGGCGTTTCCTGTTAGTATGGCCGTAGCATATAATACAAGCAGTTAAGCACCACCAATTCAAATTCAAAACTTAGATTTAAAATTAACAAGCGCACTTTAGTTTCCGTCAGATGCGCTTTATTGAAATGCCAAACAAGAACGAAAACAGTTTTTGTAACGATCCAAACTCGTGGTAAGCCCCCACTACGTGTAAATATTAATTGGTGTATTTACTACTCGAGTGGCGCACCGAGTCAATCAACATCAATGATCGTTGCCACACCCTCCTCATTCATTCAACCAGGCTTACATTTATAGGTAGTAATTACGTAAATACGTAGCCGAAAACATTTTACCGAGAACTTTAATGGTCCAGTTCAAACATTCCTATTTATCAATTTCACAGAACTGTACACCTAGCACAAATACTAGACTGCGCTCGGCAATGGCAAAGCAAAGAAGACGGCCCACTTCTCTCCCTTTCAATACTGAAATAGCTCGAGGGCCTTAACATACTTACCGATATTTCTTTCTTTTTTATTTTTAATGGGACAAACGATGCACATGTTTTTCAAGTTACGTTAACGGGTTACCCTGGTACTTAGGCAAACGAAACGAAATAACCACTTAAGCTACTATACTATGGTTTTTTAATCTCTTATGTATCTAAGTTAATCATTATTTTCTTCACCTTACTTTACTCTTTGTGCTTATCTATTTATAATTTACTTTATTTTCGCAATGACCGGTATTTGCTGGTTTTTAAATGAAGCACCAAAACTTGAAAAGATGATTTTATTTGTAACCGTCTGTTTTTGACAGCTATTCAATAAGTTACATGTCACAAATGGTTTTTAAATAATCGCCATGGTGATAAACGGCTTTGGGCTGATGTTCGCCGAACTTTAATTTAGGGATTATTTATTAAACCGTTCATTGTTAGCATATAACTTATGGAAAAGCTGTCAAAAACAGTCAGCTAAAAATGTAATAGTTTAATAAACTAACTTCACCAAGGTTGACCAAGACTTGACCAGCCGATTACATTTTAACGAACTGTTTTTGACAGCAGGTATTCAATGAGCTAAATGTCAAAACTAAAGGCAAAAGAATAAGTGCCATGTTTAATTTTGGTGAACATGAGCAATTTAAATATTAGATAAATCTCTCTAATTTCATTTAGGTCACCTAAAATTTATTTTAAATAAACTGCATTTAAATTGAGCTGAGTAAAATTTAAAATTGGAGCGTCGTTATTTTCGACAACACACGCCCCATTTTCTATATTTTACTGACCCTTAAAGTAAAATGCAGTTCATGGAAATAAATAGGTTAAATCTCCAAATCTAATTTTATCTAGGTCACCTAGATTTGATTTTAGTAAATTACATTTTACTTGAAAGGTTAAAAAAAAATTAAAATTGGGTTGTTGTTATTTGAGAGAACAGAAAAGGCTTTTTCTATGCCTATTTTACTGACCTATCAAACTGGAATGCTCTGTTAAAAAAATTAACTTTCCTGTGGACCTATGTTCCGAATTTAAAAGTTTCGAGAAGTATTTCCATTTTTGGGTCATAGATAGGTCAGTCGATATTTTTTTATACGATGACCGAGTTATCTAGATTTGGCCTGGATTTAGCATTGACAAGACAATAGGTATGCATACGATGCCCACCTCTGTTGGCGTTAATAGGTCATAGCATTGCCATGTCAATCGATCAGCTAAGATAGCCGTGCTATCTAGCTTGCCACTTCAATCAAATGGACAATAGACAGGCGCGTACAATAGGCGATTAGAAGACCAATGAATAGAACATCGCCCCTATTGTACACTGCCGACGTAGACCTATCTGCATTTAACACAACTGATTTCACCACTGATGGGCCGCTGGCAGCGGCTAGGTCGTGGGTATTGGGTTCTCCTCGCACCAGAATCGACAAACCACCAAGTGCGTGGTAGACTTTGACAATACATAGTATCCCATGCAGAACAAGCCCCTTGTATCCTTGGTAGTTTATTATTTCATTTGAGTGAATACTTAATGTCCCCATTGCGAACTAACTTAGTCAAACCTCTTGCTATGTCACTCATATAATCAAGTTCATGTTGCGCGGAGGGCGATGTAAGTAAACTTTTACGGCCACCCGCGCCACCCCATGCATGCCTACCGCCCGATGTTGCATTTTCATTCACGCACTATAACATGATAAGCTTTTACCCGCGACTTCGATCGCATATATCAGAAACCTAGTATTATACAAGACAGACATAGTTACTGTCAATTATATTATATTATATTATATTATATTATATTATATTATATTATATTATATTATATTATATTATATTATATTATATTATATTATATTATATTATATTATATTATATTATATTATATTATATTATATTATATTTTATTTTATTAAATACTTTTTTAAGAACGTATTCAGTATTAAAAAAATCGTCTAGTAATTTTAACGTCTCCAAATTTTCGCGTCGGCTGCCCTCAAGGAATACTAATTTTTAAGGCATTACATTATTTTATCGTCACAAAGGATGAAGATACTATAATATTTTAAATGCAGATAAAATGTTTTATATTTTTCAAATTGCCTGAAAATCAAAACCTTTCATAATTTGACCATGATAAAAGTACCTACTCCAAATCTTCGCTCAATCTCTAACAAATTGATTATTATTTGATAATGATATCCGGCTAATTGATTAGTACACTTTTTTACCATTGACCAAAAAAAAACACATTGCTTCTATGTATTGTTTTGTTTAATCCCTCACAAGTTTGTTCCAAGACCCAACCGATATAATTCCGCACTGAGTGCCCTACACGCTACTCACACAACTGCACAGGGAGCAGCTTTCGTAGCGAATAGTACGGCAATACAGTAAATACGGCACGACCTTGCTATCATATACACGGAGTTTCATTGCAATTTAGAATAGGCTTCGTGTGCCGTAGACCGATTTCGTGTTTGTCTTTTTCACTCTTCAATGTTTTAATCTAAATAACCGAAATATCTCGATCGAAAAAGACAAAATGTCCTTTCACACATGATCTGAAAAAACAAGGTCTAGCATTCCGGGAGCCAACACGTAATGACGTCACTCGTCATTGTCGCCGTCTCTTTCGAACTATTTTTAGATGGAATATTTCGGCCTTGCTTAAGCATCGATTGACGTCACTACGTGTTGCCCGCGTGATCATTTTTGACTCGGAATGCTATACATGTATCTGGCGGATTATATTATACTATTATACCATGCTTTCATTCTCTTTTCTGACTTCCTCATGGCGGTGGAGCCAGCATTCCTTTTTTTTTTCCAAAAAACATCTTCAATTCCCATGAATCGGTTAAATACTTTTATACATATTCAAAGGTCCGGTGACGACGACTGCATCGCAGGAAGAGCAACCACAAGCACCCGTACGCAAATACCTAAAAGACTACGTCCTGCCTCGGTTCCTGTGGGATCACTACTTCTCGTTTCACGAAATCCCGAAGGGGCTCCAGGAGCCCCGGATGATGATGCCGGCTACAGAATGGCTGAGCCAGGTAACTTAGAAAATAGTGGTTACTATTATTATCGCATTTTTGGCATAAAGCGTTATTGCCGAATAAAAATAGCTGTAAATACAGTTACAATCTTTACCAGGCGCAGGTACAGCCCTGCTGTAAAATATTGCAGCCACTTGTGGGACGGCTCTTTAAAATACCACCTTCAAGCATTGGACTCAGTTGAGCGACGCACCATTTGATAAGGATTGTTAAGGATAAGGATTGTTAAGGAAGAACATGTCGCACAGGCTCCAGCACAGACGACGTGTAGCCAGTCTGTTTATTTTTTCACCGCCTCCATTTTGGAGAATGTACACAGGAGTTGCACCAGCTGCTACCATCGTCAGATTTCTTCCACAGGTCATCGAAGCAGACATGTTTGTCATCCGGATGTCGTTAACTTCATTATAATCCGCACGAAAGGCACGAAACGGTTTCAGAACCTAATTCTTCTTACTGTTAAGGAGTGGAATGAACTTCCTGCTACGGTGTTGGTATATTGGTATATTGGTCCCAGTAATAGTTAGAAACTGGGTCTCTTCGAAACAAGAGTGAATAGGCAAGCCTCATGGACAACCGCGCTTCATCTTAGACCGCATCGTCACTTTCTATCATGTGAGCTGTTGCCAAACGAAGGTCCTTTAGTTTTATCTTTATCTTTACATGTAATCCTAAAAATAATCTTATCTACAAAGCAATTTCGATGAATTTAGCCTGCCAAAAGCACAGATTTATTGAAAATCTAAGTCGGACATTGTTATGATGCAATGTTTGAATAAATTACTAATCTAAAGTTAATGAGTCCAATTTAAAAATAAAAACTTGAAAACTTCTAAACACTAGTAGTAGTTCGTCTCGAACTAAGAACTCGCGACCCAGTATCTCCACAACTTCTTCCAACTTCGAACTTAAAAATCGTATTCTCGTGAACTGTGTTTCTACAAATTTCATGAAAATAATCATGTACATAATCGAGTCTCGAGTTATCGTTCACAAACAAATATCGATTTGTCCCAATAGACCTCGTTTTCTCTCGGTCACGGGTCAATAAGTGGTTCTAATTTCTCTGCATCCAATTGAGCATCGAATAGAAAAGAGAGAAAACTGTAATGTGATCAAAATCTAAACTTATAATACCTAGACGGGACAATTTCTTGGAAGCCTAGCGCTGCGCCCATCGCGCCGCACTCGGGGAAACAGCAAACTCGCTCATGCAACCTCCTTTGAAAAGTTGTATAATAGGATGTAGGTGTTTGTGCAGACTTCGTGAAGAAATTACTTGCTTGGATGAAGTTGGACGCGAAGTCGTAAAGTTTAAAATCTACATTTTGTTTATACTAGTTAGTAGCTCGCCTAGAACGGAGAGCTGGCATATCTCCATAACTTCTGGTCCGATTACACTCATAGGTATTCGAACTTAAAAATTGTTTTTTCATGAACTACTTGCTCTACAATTTTATAAATATTGAATCAACGATACTAAAGTTATCGTCGAACAAACAAACTCCGATATATGCCTAAGCAACAAACTTTGTGTTTACGAAAACCAAAATTAATTTTGTTTGAGTCTAGGAATTAATTCAATCTGTTAAACATTATTTTCGCAAATATTTTGGCAATACTGCCATTGGCTTAGGATAACCAATGTCAGGTTTTGATATTTTTTTATGAAAAGGATCAATTAACGCCTTTTTAGTTCGTCTAGAAAATGTTTCATAAGAAAGATTTATTAAGTGTCAACGGTTCTATTATCTACTGTATGGTTTCTTTAATAACTTGTAACGGATATACCGTCAACGTCATATATTTATGAATCCTCCTCTTATAAATAAACCAATACTCTTCTCGGAACTTGAGTTTCCTTAACCTTCAGTTCCGGGGCAGAGAGGACTAACTTCAGCATTGTGTTTAAATTCCAGCCTTGTACAGCGTTTAAAGTTGTTTGTACATTATCTATACAAGTTAAAGTTTTTTTTCTGTGATTCTAGTGGCTTTATGTATTGGAGGATGTACCTTGAATACTTTGTATATTTCATATTATTTAAATTCCTGTTGTCTGGTCTTTGAATAAATTATATTAAAATCCCCACAGAAAATTACTTTATCCTTGTTGCGTCTGAACCTTAAAGTTATTATATAAAGTAATATTCCTAATACATTTCAAATACATAAATAAGCAGAATAGGTTGAATACGCTCAAGAAGCAATGTCGCAGATTGGCATCTAAAAAGAGACTTGGACTTTTATATTGATTTTGTTTTTTTTTAATTTCGAAGTTATATATTTGTTTCGCACGACCACGTACTCCATTTGCTGCTTGGCTTCGTTTGTTGGACAGCGTGGGTCTACGTTTCTACTTTACATACATACATGTTAACCCACGGCTATGTACAGTTGTAACGCAGATCAACTTTCAATAATACGACAGGCGTCGCTTAGGTACTCGTCCGTCCCACTTCCCGCAGTGAAGCTACGCACGCTTCCGTGTACCGCATGCATAGTTTTGAACAGTTGAGGTGCATAAATAGGCGCCATATTCAAGCAAGCCACGCGTGTAGAAATGACGTCAATAATCTCTATTCACGGACCGTAAAACTGTCTATTCTGTAATTGCTATCAGCATATATTTAAAACCATATGCCAAAACAATCAATATTTTTCCTGTAAGTTTTACCGTTTTTATGAAAAACTAAGATAGCCGTATTTTAGGTCAAAAGAAGTGGTGAAAACCATTATTTCCAATTGCAATGTTTCTACTTCGGAATTGAAGTACACGTACAAAAGCTACACGCATGCTAAGTTAGATGCCTTTTGTCAAAAAACCTACATTTCGCTAACGAACCGATTTGATTTGACTTTGTTCTAAATATTTTATTAAAATACTGACACTGAATGGTTAGTACTTAATAACTTATTTTAATTAATATTTGACAACGAATTGAGGTGCTCATGGAGTCAGCGTCAGCATTATCGTCGGCTTTGACACGCTCTCGAAACCGCCACGCTCGCTCGGCGCCGGACGTTGGCTATACTCATCGACATAGAATACCTACCGTGGCCCATGATAAAAAAAAACAAGGTCTAGCAGCCCGTGACCAACACGTAACGACGTCATCGTCATCCATCTCTTTCGAAGTATTTGTAAATGACTTGTTTTGGTTTTGCTTATGCATCGAATGACGTCACTATGTGTTGCTCACGTGACCGGAATGCTATATCTAACGGAGTAAATTATTATACCATGCCGCGGTTTATAATACGACGACGAATATTACGACGACTAACGTGGTATATTTCTGGTTGGCTATAGCGCGGGCTGAGGTGGACATATTGAACTTTTATAAGTACTTCCTAGTTATTTTATTGTACTTAGGGATATTTCAAAAATTGTGTGTATTGAACAGATTTTGGTGAACATGATATCTTATCTTATCTTATATAATTTATATATAAATCTCGTGTCACAATGTTTGTCCTCAATGAACTCCTAAACCACTTAACCGATTATAATAAAATTCGCACACCATGTGCAGTTCGATCCAACTTGAGAGATAGGATAGCTCAAAACGCGAACGAAGTCGCGGGGTGTCAGCTAGTATGTACATATATATTGGATTAGTCTTTATTGCGAAAATATTACTGGATAGGTACATATTAAAATTATGAAAAATGTACAGGGCGTCAAATGTCAGATTTCAAAAAAATCTCTCAATCCTATCGACTGGGGTATCAAATTAAAAAACTTTAACAAGAGATTCCAAAAATATAATAATAGTCCTTACGTATGAAATTAGCGTTTTGTCGTACTGATCAATTTGATCTGAAATATCTCCTCTTTGGTTAAGAATTCGAAATTCAAATTAATAAATTCATTTAGCTGGTTTTTTTTTCTTTGGAATACAGTCATTCATTTGTTATTTTCCTCATTATTTTTTCTTTGGCGTCGCTTATTACCGCGCAATGGAAAACATGAAATATCGGTATATTTACGAGTACGAGTTCTACCGTGGCACCAGTGCTGCAGAAACAGCTCGAAGAATTAATGATGTGTACGGCGCTGGTGTCGCTAAAGACAGCATGGTACGTTTTTGGTTTCAACGTTTTCGTTCTGGAAATTTCGACCTTGAGAACCAACCCCGTGGACGGCCGGAGATCAAAGTGAAAAACGAAGAATTAAAGGCTATTGTGGAAGCGGATCCATCACAAAGCACTTCAAAGATAGCAGCAGGCTTCGGGGGTAAGTGACAAAACTGTATTAATCCACTTGAAGCAAATCGGGAAAGTAAAAAAACTCGAACGATGGGTACCTCATGAATTGAGTGAATCGAACTTGCAAACACGGGTCGCCTGTTGTGTTACTTTGCTCAACCGACACAATAATGAAGGGATTTTAAATCGAATCATTACTTGTGATGAAAAGTGGATATTGTACGATAATCGAAAGCGCTCATCGCAATGGCTGAACCCTGGAGACCCAGCCAAATTCTGCCCTAAACGAAAATTGACTCAGAAAAAGTTACTTGTAAGTGTTTGGTGGACTAGCGCCGGTGTCGTTCACTACAGCTTTCTTAAATCTGGCCAAACGATTACGGCAGATATCTATTGTCAGCAACTGCAAATCATGAAGGAAGAACTAGCTGTTAAACAACCGAGATTGGTCAATCGCTCTAGGCCACTGCTGCTTCACGACAACGCAAGACCACACACTGCACAACAAACAACCACTAAGTAAGCTGAGCTACAATTGGAATGTCTGCGACATCCACCGTACTTCCCGGACCTTGCTCCAACAGATTACCATTTCTTCCGGAATTTGGACAACTGCTTACAAGGAAAAAAATTCCACTCCGATGCAGCAGTCCAAACCGCCTTCAAAGAGTTTATTGATTCTCGCCCCCATGGTTTTTATAGTAAAGGGATCAATGAACTACCCATAAGATGGCAAAAGTGCATAGATAACAACGGTGCATACTTTGATTAATTAATTATATTTTACAAAAAAAAATCGACTTTTTATTCCTCCCGTACAAAACGCCAATTTCATACATAAGGACCTAATATGTTATTTAATTAATTATTTATATAAATGGGTCATTCGCAAAGTACTCCAAGAAAATCAGATTTGGAATGAGAAATGATAACCAAACCCAAACAATCGTGAGAGGCTATCAAGATTTGTCTTTTTAGTGCGAGTGTCAAGAGGCTACATTTCGTAGTCAGGTTTTTAAAGAATAATGATATGTCTTGTTAAAAATAATGATACTCTACTCGTAAAAATAATGGTAAGTACTTACTTCTTTTAAAGGTGTGTTGGTTTGGAAACGTGCAATGTTTTCCTAAAGCACCAAGTTACTTACGTGTATTATCCGTAAAAAATCATAAAAACTTGCTAAAGTTTTTTTAGTATTTTTTATATGTTACTTGAGGTCAACTTATTTACCTTCTTTGCCTATTTTATAACATTCCGAGTTATCCCCAGTCACTAAACTTCGAATACATAAATAACACCTGTACTTTGCGTCCGGGGATCGACATGAAATAGAAATCTATACTGATAGCCCGGGGCTACAACATTTATTTATTTATTTATTTCTCATTACACCTATTCTTACAGGATTAACCTAATACAAATAGAGTAGTCAACATCACATTTAGGTACTACCAAAACATTAAAAATTAGTTTACAAAGTTAAGATTTACATTAAATTTAGTATAAGTATTCCATTTGTCCAAATAAATAATGTCAATAATGTAAATTTTTAATAATTAAATTACGTCAATAAATAATAATTAAATTAGGTATGTCAAATGATAATAATTAAAGTCAATGATTATTCCCATTGTAACATAATAAGAATAATACCGCCTTATTAAATTCTGCAATAGAACAGACAAACAGGTCTATTTCCTCTGCCACTCGATTTAGTGCCTGCAGCATCCGAGTCAATGGAGTGTTAGCGAGCAAGCGAGTCCTAGCGTGCGGGAGCGAGAAGAGCCGCGGGTTGCTTAACATGCGGGTTGGTTTAAACTATAGATACCTAATTCAATGTGTAGCTAAATATTTATATGTTTTCGATCATCTGCCACTCTCATTGAGATGATGAAGCAAAATTTTATTTTCCTAAAGGTGATTACTTAGTAAAGCGACTCGGGACCGCCTCGACTAGTGGTCAACTGGGGGATAATGGGTGGTCAACGAATATCCAAGTCGTCTATCAGTGATTGTTACTTGTCCCCGCGTAAACCACGCGCGGGCGGCGGGTGGCCACCGAGTGGTCCACTTGCCGTTCGCGCGTTGATATCTTACGCCGAGTCGATCTGGAGTTGATGTTTAGTGAGCGCATATCAACAGAAGTTCACATTAAGAATACCTGAAGGCCTGATTACACTTTGAATAGTGCGAGTGCGAGCTTATACATTTTCTACTAAACGCAAGTGGAAAATGTATGAACCTGCACTCGCACTAATCAAAGTGTAATCAGGCCTTTAGGTACGCCTTTACGCACGAGGCGAGGCGGTGCGTGTCGAGTCCCGAGTGGCTCTAATGAGTGAACCTTAGGGCCTCGTTCAGAGAGGGAGGACGTGGGGTGTTGTGCGGCGCGTGCGGTGTCGCGTCGTGCAGCTCGAAAAACATAACAAAATAGAGCACGCGTGAATTAGAACTCAAAAAACTCACTCATAGCTGAGATGGCCACTCCACTTTGGTAGGGGCTGATTCGCCTATTTTTTGCTATAGTTACGATATTGCTTTGGATTCAAATGCATATCCTGTTTGATAAGACCGCGCGACGCGACGCTGCACGCGCCGCTCAACTCCTTGCGTCTTCCTGAACGAGCCCTTGGTTAGTTAGTTAATTTGTAGAAATTCGTTAGGGAGGAACAAACAAAACTGATAAGTTAGGCTTAAAGGTGGTCATTATTTCCATCATTATGAAGAGCTTTTACTATTAACTGTTCTATTATTTTTGTAGAGTGTCAATGACCTAGCTCGTCTTACTTACTTGTAACTATCTCTGTCAGTTTGTCTACGTAACGCAATATCACACTAATTATGATATGGTTTCGTAGAAATACATCGACACAGACGCCTTGTCTGTTTTGAATTATTACAATTTCAGTAGGCACTTGAATTACTTCAGTTATCTCTTTTCGATATAATGTGTTATGTGTGTAGGAAATCCAGCGTTTGAGCCAGATGCAGCTGGTGTTCAAGCCGCAGATCCCTCCGCCAATGAAGCGTTGGCCCAACTTCCACAAAATGCGCAACCACGTTCAACCTTACTACATTAACCAAAAATGGCCTCAAAATCTGGTCTCGGAAGAAGCTGTAGCAAAACAAGAACGCGCAACAAACAAAGTGAACAAGGGTCCTATCGCAGAGGCGTTGTCTGAAAAAAACGACAAGAAAAAGACCTTCGCCCTCACCCCGCGTGACGAAGGCTACTTCGAGCCAACTAATGCTGAAAAGTCTTCAAGTAAGTTCACTTTTTTTATTACCAAGCAGCATTTTCTAGCAACTGTGACAATACACGGTTAGGTCACACGCGTACAAGCCGACCAATCAGCCAGTGGCGTTTCTCAATGACATTGAGCTTTCTACTCGCCTACAAGCCCACGAGCCAATCATGTCATTTTATGAGAATAATTTACTGAAACCTTATGTGGAGTTTTGTAGATAACACAAAAAGTCGCGTTTTGTAAGGTTTGTACCATTGCATTGGTGTACGTTAACAAACCAATAAAAGCTAATAATCGACCATTATTACACTTAAACACACGATGTATCACAAGATTTAGAAAATAATACTAAATCACGACACCACCTTTTCGGTTTCCCGGCAAAAAACCTCATATAATTGTTGTAGATAACTTGACATCAGAGAACTTGACATTGGGAGAGGGTCAAGCCGCACCACACGAAACCGAGCCAGCGAGCCATCCAGAGCTGGAACCGGAACCCCCTCGACACACGCGCCAGAACCCCAACCTTAGCCGCCACAGCCATCAGAAGTCTCTCGTCGCTGAGGACTTGGACGAACTTCGTCGAGGATTGTGAGTATTAAATGCTTTTATTCTGTCCTCCCATTTCTTAACCTATTAATTAGTTAATTTCGAGCATGTTCGACTATATCATTGTAATCGTCAATAAAAGTCGTTAAAAATATAATTGCAAAATTAAATCAAATGATAAAAATCTATAAGAAGTCAATATAAAACAACATTTACTATTTACACTAATACCAATTCTGAAACCTTAAAAAACATCTGCTGTACAACATTAAGTGGAATGTGCACAAGCTATGATTGTTCTGTATACTATGTTCCGTAATATTAATAATGACGAGATCAATAATATCCTCGAATATATCCGCCATTTAACTCATTACATCATAACTTTTTTTCATTTCAGTCTATTTAGATACTCGTATATAACTAAATTCTTTTCTAATTTATCACTACATCCATCCATTAGTAAATCCAAGTAAAAAAAGTAATCCATCTATTAGTAAAGCCAAAACAAAACAGGTACTTACATTATAATCAATGCCAAATATTTTGTACCTATTTCTAACGTAAACATAGACTCTGAAAAGATTTTCATCCTTTTGGAATTATTTTTACGTTTAGCGCTGTCATACCTTAGCGGTTGCGGCAGAATTTATGTCATTATTATAATCCATTATTCATCATTTGCTTTGTTTATAGTTAGGTACTCACGCGTAGGTGTTCATACGTCTAACATGGTTAGGTTATCAGATTGAAGAAGTAGTACACAGTCTTTTGTGATCAACTTATTTGTACCTATAAATAGGTTTCGAGAACATTCGAGTTTATTGAACGAAACCGATGGCCAACTTTAGATTTTTTAGTTCCATTTAGCTAAATTTACTAATTGAACAAACGTTTAAAGTTATCTACACCCATACCACAGAAGTAGAGATACATACATATAGCTACTATAACATGATCGATATCAACTTTAATTTTCATTAAGTGCAGCATAGTCATACTGGTTGGAGCAATGACTATCAATTTCAGCAGCGTGTGTGGATATATCATGAAACTCGTCGACGGATTGATATTCATTACAGAGCAAATAACGAGTACCGAATACCCGTATCCCTCGTCCCTGTCAACTTGCAGTTCTTGAAAATACCCAAACCTAGCGTGGCTAAACCGAGGTGACGATCTACTTTCTATAAAACTATAGTAGATGACCTAATTTTGGCGGTGAAAGACCTACGGAATCACCTCGCGCGACGATACATTTTATTAAAACGGAGGGCGGCGCTACTTGTTGCACTTGTTCTAGACACAGGCAATAAGCTCTTTTGGGCGTTGTTAGTTCTGCTCAATAATCAATATAAGCTATCTATATTTCGTTTTTTTGCATTTTAATAAAATAATAATCAATCAATTCAATCAAAATTCTATCTGAACAATTATTACGAATTTTCAACACTATATATGCCTCAAAAAAAAGAAAATAATTAACATTTTTAAAGAAGCCTACCGAATATATTATTTTCATCCGCCTTCCCGATAAAAGAGATAAAAATACTTTTCAGGTGTTTGTAAGTATGCACCTATGTTTGTTTTTTTCTGTGACCTGACCTCCTTCCTGTAAACGCATTGAGCGATATTGTCCTAAGATTTGTTTTGAAAAGAACGGAGAAAATATTTTTCCAGAATCTAGGTCATGTTTATAAAAGCATATACGCGTTTGAAGACTTAGGGATCGTTTGAACGTTGAGTTTTTTATTAAATAAAAATAGAACTACAGGTTTACGAATCACAGCGCTGCCTCGTAGATTTCAAACAGTTAAGCAGTCACAAGAGGTGATCCCTAGGCCATCCATTGCGCAACACATGCTAACACCATCCTGACCCTTTCCTTCCTCTTTCCTTTAGTCGCGCATGGATTTAGACCCTGCGATTAAAACCTTTCCCATTATTATAAGATTATCACTTAACACTATCGAGTTGTTTGGCTAGACTAGCCGAAAAAACTGGACAACTCGACGGCGGACGAGTTTCTTTATCAGCACAGTTGTGGTCTAGCTCTACACAGTGCACAAACACATTCACAACGTCTGTGTCCGTGCGCTATTACGGCTCGCAGACGCGCCGATAGTGCCGATACGTCCCAGCACCTTTTAGCTCACGTTTGGACATCAAAACTGTAGAATACTAACGAGTTCAGAAAACCTACCGTTCTCCTATTGTTATGCGATTTTGATGTGTGAGAGATATTCGGCACGACATAGTTTCGTAGGCAATGAACCCACGCTAATTAACAGGTTCTCTTTTGATCGCAATATCACAACTATACAAAATAGTGTTTTTGTGTAGCACAAATTAAAATTTTAGAAAAAGGTTTCAGTGATGTTTGTCGTTGTGCCAGTAAGAAGACGCGCACACTTCTCCACGCACATGAATCGTTCAGTTTCTTTTATATTTTTTTAGTTAATATCTTCGGAAACGATACTCGTTCCATTTTAATGAAAATCGGTACCTCGTTCCAATTTGATGAATTTACTAATAAATATATTTTTTTAATTACAATTGGCGTATTGAATGTTTTATACTAAGGGAATTAGCCAAACGATGACCAGTGGGACTTGGTGCTATTGATCCTGCGTAACGTCAAACTAATTTCGTAAAATGACCGTGCGAGACAACTGATGTGTATCACAATTTTTTTTCAAAATTTAATTACTTAGCAAACTAACAATATAATTGGCCTTAGATTAAGTATTACCTATGTTGTCATGGTAAAATTTTAGGTGTAATTAACACGTTTAGGTATAATTATGTATCCAATGTCAAATGTGAGGAAACTTTAGGAAAATGCTTAACTTTTTAATCGTCAGATAAATAAAAATTTGCAATTAATTTTAACGTTTGTATTTTTCGACAAAAATAGCTTATTACAACATTTATTTCACGTTTAAAAATAAGCATTGTACCCATTCCCAGAGCAAGCACCCGTGTTTTAGAACTTGTGTTGTTTTTGAAATAGGTTCTTAGGTAGCATGTGCTAGTAAACTAATAAAGAGGTACGTTTATACTAGAACTTACTATTTTATACGGAAGACATGGACATACCTAACAAAACTAAAAAATGAGGGAGACACCAAGTCCAAGCTCACAGAGCCTAAAATGGGACATGGAAACAAGGGAGCTTGACGCATAGATTTCAAATTTCAGGTGCTCTTTCACATTTAAAACTTTAATTATGATACACGAAACTTTTATCGTTGGCGATCTGCAATTTGAGTTTCTGGAAGTAAAAAAAAGTCTGAAGTAAAATAGTGTACGGGGGGATAGTGGGTTCCAAACCTTCCCTTCGTTTGCCTAGCATCGGACGTGTGCGCCGTGCGGTGGCATTCAATTGCTGTATCAGGTTTCAGAGCAACGATTAAATTGGTATAGCTCTATTATGTCCGAAGACCCTTAAGAGTCCGATACGCTGTTCTAGTTTAAACGTACTATCCATTACAGTAGAACATAGCTGAGCCGAACTCAATTACTCCTTTTGTTGTATGTGGCAGATATAATTGATTATAAATACCTCGTGTGCATTCTTAAAGAAGCAAAATTCTTAAAGACCTACTACTGGATTTAATTTAATATTTAAGCCTCGCTAGGTACTTCCTCCACGCGATGTAGATATAAGCGCATATAAGGCATATATCAGTCCGTATTCGTCAGTTTCAGTGTTCGTATAACTATTCAAAATGAAAGGAGAAGGAAAAACTAATCGATGCGCGTGAGATAATCAAGTACAGTCTCGACCACGCCAAAATTTAAGTCCTGAAAAGGAAGAGTTAGTATAATTCATAACAAATCATACGAGTAAAGTATTTCTTCTAAATTACTCTATGATATTAGGAGTAATCATGGGTTCGGCTTATTACTTACCTAGATGTTGTAGCATTGAAGTTTCTTTTAATTTAAAATTGATCGGCCAGTTAACTATAATTTAACAATTTCATATTGGACACGAGGTTAGCTTCAATGACAATTCACTCGTTTTAATGCGCCTTTCCATGAATAATATAAAGCAAATTGCAAAGGGTAGAAGCTCGCCTTGAGGTATTATTCTGACATTTTGAATTGGAACAGTAATAAGATAACTGCTGGTACAAATTATACCTCATGTCAGGTCGACATATTCAATATTCATGTCAAAGCAACTGCATGGGCTGAAGGGACATCGGACCCTTAAGTGGAACTGTCAGCTTTGTTTCGTGCAGCTAAAATGACTAGTTACCTATGTTACGTCTGACGTCTTTGTTGAATAAACGATGATCAAATAGCTGTACTGAAAACTGACTCGGAACTTGGCTGAGAATATAGGATGGGACACGACATAATTATAGAGCTCACATTTAAAATGACATGACAGGTCAACAGGACAGAAAATGACAGGTTGGCTTTTAAACAAATACTGTCGTCTGTTTGTTAGTAGTCTGCAAGGTATAACCTTCTGTAGTCGGGTGAAGTTTTTATGGATCTATCGGTTATTATGACTGAACGGTTTTATGCTTGAAATTAACCTCGTGTTGTATGTAAGCTGAGATTTATTGAGAGTGCTATTAGTTTTTTAAACGGCCAATAGTGTTGAATTTCAAAATGCTTTGTGTCGTTTTCTCTATGACATTTTTGTCAGCGAATAGTTGGCAAAGTTGGCATAGATTTTCTTTTCGAATGTTTTTGCATAAGACACTGTGTGTAGTGTGGCTGGGAAAGAAGATATCAAAGACAACGCGCAGCACATCAGCATGGTAGACAAGGACTCGAATGACTCCTCCAGCAGCTTCTACGGCGTGGCTCTCCTCTCTGCTATTGGCGCCGCCGCTGTTCTGGCCATCCTGGGCTTCGCTATCGGATGGTACACGTAAGTAGCTACAGACGGACTCTCAAATTAAACGGAGAGCTTTATATTGCGTGTAATACAACAGACTTTCCAACGTCAAACTATTTTGTTTGTTAAAAGGCTGATGACGTTGAGGTTTTTCACACGGTGAATCTGCTTCTAAACTCACCCAGTTTCATTATGTAACAAGCTAACAAGCAGCTTGTAAACAATCTGGGTAGGTACGAGAAAAGTTGAAAGCCGAGCTGTTTCAGTCTTCGGGCTTATTGACTCATTAGCGAGCGTTTTTTGCGGTCTGCAGATCCCGCAACGACAGAGGCGGAGTTAAGGACGAAGGGTCGGAGCAAGGGCGTTCTGCCACCTATCAGTATGTTGAACGTGATTAAAAGGCCACTGCAGTGCTTGTATACGGCGCAACTATTAGTGATCCTAGTTTGCAGTGGAACTCTTAAAAAACCCCATCAAATTCGTATCGAAATGTTATAAAAATATAAACTGCAAAACTATTTGAACAAAATTGTAAATATAGAAGAGATTTACCTCTGTTCAATATTTACCAACGTGTCGTTAAAGTTTGATTGAACAAGGAATTCCTGTAAAAGCTTCTCTTGTCTAAGCTTTTCCACAAAGACATTTATGGTATTTGCGGCAGTACTAAAGCCGCTATAAGCTCTCTATAAATATGATACACGACTTTTCGCTTCCAGAATTGAAAGTTATATTCCATTCGATAGGTCTTTGGTTTGAATTCAATCGAAATGAAATACCAAAAAGATGCTTAGCTTACTTTTTTAAACTTAACCCGATCTTAGCTGATTTTATTTACTTAAAGTAGGTGTACCTTAAATATACTACTTAAAGACACCTTAGAAAAAAACGCTTAAAAATGAAGATGTTGAAAGACAATTCAAGAGCTAAAACCCAATTATTTTGCGAACTTAAAACAAGGAATGGCCAACATGCTGTCTAAGTTGTACGACCCATAATTTGGGACGGTATGCCTACTTTGTATAATAGATACACTGGCATAGTGGCATTACTAGTTACTCACAAGATGAGTTAGGTATTTTCTGATGTAGGCTTTGTCCTCATTAAGCCAGCTGTGAGCCGCTGACTATTTGCCTCCAGTTAACCCAGTCATTATAGTAAGTTCACCTCGGAATTCGAGATACCCAGCTGTAAGTCTGTAAATACTTGTTTATTGACACCCTAAAAGTTGTCTCAAAATGTGGTAGGTGCGTACACCCTACATATGGTAGGGTGTATGGATGTGTATGGTATGGTATGTTATACGCACCTATTAAATTTCAAGGTCAAAGGGCACAAAACTCGGTTTTTTGCGCATTTTTATAATATATATCTCATATCTCATTTCCTATGGGTTTTTTGCTATTTCCATTTCTTATCAATATTATCTTATTAATCCAAAATTGAAAGAAGTGTCCTAACAGCACGAAATGTTAGGACACTTAATAATAGCGATACGCCGCAAACTGCTGCGTATCGCTATTATTAAGTGTCCTAACTGAATTGCTGAATTGAGTGAGTGAGTGATTTTGTTTGCTTTAGTTCGTTGCTTGTTTAACATTGAGTTTGCCCAATACGCAACTCAGACTTAGCCAGCGGACAGTCAGTTTGCTTAGTCAGGGTCATTGCGTAATTTGATTCTATCTAGATTACGTGGCAACGACTGTGCAGCCAACGTATCTGTAGAAAACTACACTCGTCAGAAAAATTCTATTAAATATTTTGCGCCGTCTATGAAACTGAAGATAAAATCCAATTTAAGTTGACTGCTTTCTAGCTTATTGCGAGAATAGACAGGGGTCAACTGTAATGTGTATTGGCTGCTTGATTTTATTACTCCCGAGAAGGTTGTGGTCTCGCATGTCTTGTGTATTTACCAGTGACAAATTATAAGTATTTCATATGTTATATGGGCGTATTAACGTTGGGGCTATCTGGGGCATCCGCCTCTTCCTGATCCCTAACTCGAAGGTCAAAATTTAGGTTTTTCGAATAAAAAAGGAGGAGCTTACTTCTGCCCCACCCCTAACAAAGTCTGAGTACGCCCATGTATGTATGTCGAACATCATCAACTATTCACAGACAAATGCAAGTAAAGTATGCCAAGGTTTAAACTCCAATAGGTCACGCCTCCGTTAGTGGTTGAAACTATACTAAATACAAACTAGAAGCTTGAATAATTGGTATTTAGGTTTTGGGAACAACATGAAAATACACGTTTTACGGCATTGTTATTAAATTAAACGTTTAAAAACACATGGAAATAATCCAGGTGAATAAATTAACACTAAAAAAACAATGCGATATGACATTTTCCACATTGTCACCAAGCTCCCATCACACTTCTCTTAGATCCTTGCGCTTGACAGAATAACATCCTGTCAACAACAGGTTATCCAAACGAGCTAAGGCTGCAGCAGATGTGGACTATCCAGCGTACGGCGTGACCGGACCGACCATCGATTCTTCTGGCGATAGAAAACTGGCTCATTCCGCTCACATGTACCACTACCAACACCAAAAACAGCAGATCATTGCTATGGAAAGGTAACTCTTTCAGAAGATGTTTTGCGCCACGACTCATGACCAAGAACGAGCAGCCTGGAAGACATTTCTCATATTATCATCGTTATGGCAAACTAAGGTGACTTACACCATACACATTCTCATCACCAGCATGGCATCGGTTCGTCTTCGACACATCGTCAAAGTACCAATCGTATGATATTGAGTCAGCACGAAACTTCACGTCACCATCGGCATGTAATCGTCACTTTCACCAGTGCCGGATCAGCCATGTAGCAGAAAGCAACAAATGCTACAGGACATTTACATTTTACGTTTCAAAAGCAAATGCAACTCAAGCGCACACACACACATTGTTCACATTGGGACTACGAGCCCCGCGCTTGCTTAATCCGGCACTGGCTTTCACACGTGTATCTATTGTTGTGAACGAAGCATGCGACACCTGTTGACATACTCCACGCCACGTTCCTGGATTTAAGCGGCCGTGTCTGTGACTGCAACTGACAACTGCCAGTGATGTGACTATATTTATGTGCACTTACGTTTAATTCAGTTAACGTTCGTAGCACACATGAACTTGGGACCGGATCGGTTTTGCCTCAATTTGGTTCGTTTAGTATTATTTCCAAGGATGTTTAACTCATTACTGCAACACATACTAATCAGCATCGTAACAACGTTGGCTCGCCTGGGGACGAGCTTGTGAACTGCATGCGATCGGCGTCGGGTTGTCGCCGTGTTTACGTACCTACGTCGCGCGATCTTAGCCCTTGAAAAAGTTTTCCCCTAGCAGTAAACGCGTACATACGAGTCAGCGTTAATTTGATTGACGCCTTGTTGACGGTAAGTCGAAGGGCAAGGTGAAGCTGATCTGGTCCCGAGAGTCGATATATGTACCTTCCTACTTACGGCGACAATGAGGCTGGATTTAAGATGTATGTTTAACTACTCTTTATTAAATCTAGGAACGGAATGGAACAGCGCAGCGGCTCCATATCCGACCCTGAATCCGACGATGAGAACGAAGAAGGAGACTACACTGTATACGAGTGCCCTGGATTCGCAACGGTAAGAAACCCGTTACGTAGCCAGCATAAAAGCTATCAAAACAAAACTTAATTAGGACATTCGGTGTTCGCCGAAAATAATTTTGTGTTACATTTTTTATTGTATGTCATTTGTTACGTGACTGGTGCCCGGTGTATGGCTACAGGCTTGCCCCTTGTCACATTTGGGACTAAATATGGTCCGGCGAAGTCCAGGTGTTGTATTACACCTCTGCCAGCCTTGTCGGAGGAAATGTGTGACGATATGTAATGTTAGGTTTAGTTTTTTTTTTTTAACCAATACGCAATTAGTAAAAGTAAATAGTAATTTTTGACAGGTTTTTTGCTGGTTACGCAAAAATCATGAAATTTGTTCTTATTTTTCTATAGGATGATTTTTTTACAGCTTCATTTTTTATTCTAAACAAACGATACTTTCAGTTTCAGGTTGCTATTTAGGGTTTAATTTTAACTTTAGGTAGGGTTTTTCCAGTAGGAGTAGGCAGAGACAACTTCTCTCCTCCTACTACTCTCTCTTCTTTGCTACGATCCTGACACATGTTTCACTTCTTCTACTTCTATGTGTCTTTTCATACATGCTCCTACCAATTTTAATTTATTTTCAAAGTAACTTAAAAAATATTAAAATATTTAAAATAACTACTTAAAGGCTCTTTACTATACATGCTCCTACCTATGTATGTCTAACTTATACCTAAATCTAATTAGACATAGGCTAAAGCTAACATTTTTTTTAATTTGAATGTTCTAGTTAGGTAATAACATAACTAGAAAAGAAAATCATTTCTCGTAAAAAAAAAGCCTTTGAAAATAAATAGCCTTTAAAATTTGAAACGATTTTCTTTTCTAGATAGGCAATTTACTTAACTAGAAAAGAATAATCAATTCTAATAATAAAACCTTGCACAAAACCTTGGTTAGTCAGTTCATTTTTAACAACTAAGGGGAGCACGTAAATGCCAAGGTATAATTCACCTTTCCCAGCAATATCGTCCACTGCAATAAAACGGCCTCTACTTTAATTATTTAACAGATAACTACAGGGCTGGAGTTTCAATTGTGGTGAGGCGCCCGTCGACGCCTCGTTTGCAGTCATTTATTTGTTCATTTAATATCCAGATTGTTAGCACCTAACCGCAGGTTAGCTGTAACCGTCCCTCATTGTTAGTAAATATCGTTCAAAGCAATTTATAGCAAACAGCCCCGTGGTGTTACTTCCATTTAATAATTAGACCAATTTTCGAAATTCATTTTAGATTCAAATTGGTCGATCGGTTTGAAATATTCAAACAAACACACAAACAAACTGCATTTGATAAGTAGGATTAGGAGTTTCAATTTAGAACCGGTTGGCAGGCTAGAGTAGTTGAAGCGTGAATTTATAAAACACGTCCTCCTTATTGAAGATCAGTTAATAATAAACAACTCAGAGGAGCAGCACTGGAACAGCCGGCGTCGGATCAAACGATAATACCAAGAGAGTATTAGATAAAAAGCTTTTACCGCCCGCCTGTCTGGCTGTAGCTCCCGGCTTGCAATTCTTATAATTTTCTTCTTATCCACTATTATCCGTAGCATTAGAAACGGTTTCATTTTCTCTTCTCTCTTCCTAATAAAAATACTTTGTATATTTAGATGTGAGGTTTTCATGGAACGACTAAAGTGTAGGTATAGTACCATTCTCGGCCAGAGAATAATAAGTAGGCAGGGTCAACTGGTACAAATGTGTCTGTGGGGCAATTGCGTCTTTCGAGAATTACTAATAAACACTTTACAAACTAGGGGCCGCCACCTACATTTTTTTTTCTATCTTTGCCAGTAATTCTCGAAAGACGCAATTGCCCCATAGACTCATTTGTACCAGTTGACTCTACCAATCTCTATTCAACGAAGTAACATCGCTATCCTTTAAAGAATCTTGATCGTTGAAAATAGGAACATTTCAATGACAGTACCATAAAAACGTCGTCTCGAACAGTTTCTTGGACTTAGCTAAAGTTTTTATAGTAGGTATGGTAGGATAAGGTTTCAGACAGCTCAGGTCAACAATAAACTCCACCTAGAGAATTCCCAAGTCAACAACCTAATTGTAGATGAGAGTCATCGATTAGCTCAGCCATTAACCTTTGTCTGCGCTCCGCAGACTGGGGACATGGAGGTGAAGAACCCGCTGTTCAACGAAGACCCCACTCCGGCTACACCTGGCAAGCGCGAGCTCGTCAAACAGCAACCCAAGGATTAATTCTCAAACAGACCGCTCACTGAAAGCGTTCGCACAATTTTACCTTACTTTTCAGTATTAGCTTACCATCATATTTCGTTGTTTATCCTTTGGTTTAGCTCACAACATCGACTCGTCACCGAACCATTATGCCAATTAACGCCCGAATGCTGCGTGTATTCAAAACTAAAAGAATTTGCTAGTTTGAGGCGAAATTGAAACTCGGCTGTCAATAACAATAACAGTAAAAATTGAAAAACACAAAAATTGATGTGGTTTTAGGCAGTTACCGGGAACCAGTGGTTTTTCGTAGCACCGTGAACGAGGCTTGATAAATATAATTAAAAGTGACGTTGGCTTTATACAAAAAGAATTTTGATTTGACCATTGACGTGATTACGAATATACTTTGTTTTTTTTTTAGTTTATGAGTTCATTTCAAAACTGTTTTACTATCCATCTTGCCACTTTAAAATCATTTTAACAATTTTTTCATTTTTTTTTTATAAATAGAGATAAAGATATGCCTTGTAGTGATTTTTGAAAAAAAAAAATATGCCCCTCAGTTTCTTGCCTGTTCTTCTGAGTAGTGGCTCTTTTTCCGAACAAGGCGGTAGATTCATCTTTGATATTCAATTTAATAGAGACATTTTGACTTGACCTGACCAGGTACCAATTTTCAATCTTTGATTGAGACAGTTGAACATTACTTACTTACCAATGACACGAAAACAAACAAAACGAGTTTATAATAAATAAACCGGTCTTTGAAATGTTTGCATTTCCATCAAGAAACTAGCTTACACAGACTAATAACAAACTCGTTGTACATTCCAATTTCAATTTTTCTGTCTTTTTCTTCAATCTGTGTGCCCTTTTTTCGTCGGGCCGGTGTCGAGTTGAGGTAGTGTGCTGTAACCAATGTCAATGAAAAGGTAAAAAGATCGGTAAAATGTCCTTTCTTTAAATTGTCTGAAATTGTGTGCTTGCAACAGTATCAAATGCTTTTAGGCCTACGTACATAATATTATAGTAATTTAGCTCTATTTTTACACCCAGTTTTAATTAGATCTTGTTACTTTTAAACCCAGTTTTCATTTTTTAACTTTCAATTGTTATTGGGGCGGTGGAAAACAAATGGAAGCAGCAAACGTTCATGTTCAAAGTATATATTTATGGAGCATCCTACGCGCTCGCTCGGGAAAGTATTCTTTTCAAGCCACGGGGAGAGAGGCAGAGCTAAGAGGCTTAAAATCTTTGACACAATAGGGAGGAAAACAGAAAAGCTTATTTAACCTAAAGAGCAGTTGATACAAATATTATGATTACACAATAGTATTATAAGTATTGTTGTTTTTATTGTTCGTCTAGTCACAAAAGAATAATTTTAACGTTTGCGATAAAAATAAGGAAAAGCACCTAAATATAAGATCTGGATTCCTGGAATAACAAAAGTTTATTTATGTTAAATTTGCATTACTTGCCTCGTTTTTTCTACTGTTGGGAGAATTAGACAAAATTCCTGTTTTTGAAGACACATTATTTTATCAAAAAATAATTAGACGGTACCTAATAGCATTGTCGGCCTACAGTTAATAAAAGCTTTTCATTCCTAAGAACATTGTTTAGTTGCCTAAGTGAATCTAAAATTATATTTTTGTTTAATTAGGCCCCCTAGTTTGCTGCTGAAGAAGGTTTAGATTGATGGTTATACCGATATATTTAAATACATCACATATAGCCAAAATATGTAAAGGAAATTGATAACCTTCTGAAACTTTGCGTAAATTATATTAATGTAAAAGAATTTTAAAATATTGTATTTTTAAGGACTTAACTTAGCACCTAACAATTATTACTCACTATTATTGTCGTTGTTGTTCAAACGTAGTATGTTTTTAGTTGTTTCAAAGAAGTAGAATAATATCTAAAGGGTAAGTAAATTGGTATTTTTCGAATTCTGGCGGTTCAAACTTATATTGCAATTAGGTGCTAGTTAAGGTCTTAATTCAAAATTATTCATATTACAACAACATATCTCTCGTGTATTTATTTAAAAATACCCCAAATTTTATCTCAAAACATTATATTGACTATGAGACACATGAGGGTTGAAATTTTTACCACTTTAAGGTTCATTTTCATCAAAACTTGACACATCAACCTGCCAAATCAGAGTTTTCTACAAAGACATCGATACGTTTGTTTTTCTTACTAAGCTTTGATGGAAATGAACCTTAATGACTTTATTGGAAAAATGCCAAATTATATACTTACCTATACACTAACGTACCATATCTATGTATTAAAAAAAAATGTTTGAAATATCGTCACAGTAGACAAAAGTTGTTAGATGGTTCACGTTCTAAGATTAAATACATTAAAATAGCTCACTGTAGTAGATTGTTGTGGTTAATAACTGTTTTAAAATTATATCTGATGCAATCGAAAACATAGTTTCTCTTCATAAATGTGTTTTTGTGTGTATATGTGTGAAAAAACTTACCTATCATTGATCATTTAATATATATTGTTACTACAATATAACAGTTCAGGTGAGACCTGGCTGGAAATTAAATTCTTTTTAAAATATTTTTGACTACTTATCCAAAAATATATGTACCTAACTAAAATATATATTATCCATACATATACAAATATTTATATATGTCAATTGATACGTACTTAACATCTCATCGTGCCACGATCTTCATACCTATTAAATGCCTTAAATTAGTAGGTATTTTACTTTTAACGAAAGTCTATTAAACTATATATTTTCTTAGAATATAAAATATTTAACGTACCATATAACCATTATATGTTAGAATCTGATGTAAGTATTTTAAAGTACATAAATTAAGTCCCTTAGTAAATGTTACATGTCACTCGCCTACATCAGAAAATATAAATAAATGTTACGTGTATACAAAGCAAGTCGTTGTTATTACTCACATAGCCTCACGGCTCCACCCGCTATCCTACTATTCGATTTTTAGGAAATAAAAATCGATAAGAAATAAACGTAAGTTAAGCCTAGCTTAATTTGCGTAGTTTATTGCCTCTATATAGAAAAAATATTAACCTAGCTACTACGATGTTTCCACGTAGCACAATTGTAGTAGCTACGTAAAGCTATTTAGCAACGTTGCTGCTACGTCGTAGCAACAACATTGACAGGTAGCAATTATATCAACGTTACATGATCCAAAAAACAAGGTCTAGCATTCCGGGAGCAAACACGTCATGACGTCACGCGTCATCGTCATCCGTCTCTTACATACTACATATTTCTATATGACTTATTTCGGTCTTGCTTAAGCATCGATTGACGTCACTACCTGTTGCCCACATGACCGAAATGCTATACTACAGAACTACTACAGAGCTACAACTTCGCTACGGCGCTACCACATCGCTACGGAGCTACAACATCGCTACGAATGAGCTACAACATTTCTTCGTAGAAACGAGCTTAGATAACAAAAAGACTGCTACAATGCAACAATCTTCTACGTATATTCACTGCTACACATACGAGTATGTATCTTTTAAGCCTAGACTAGTAGTTTTGTAGACCAGCGAGTAGTTTAGTAACTAAATGTATGCGAACGGAAAAGTTTTATATAGTGTACTTTACTACTTTAGTTAGCTTAGTACTGTAGTTACTAGATTACTCGCCACAAAACTAAATAACTAACGTAGTCCGAACAACGCTTAACTCTCGTCATATTTACTTTGTAGCCATTACAGAGCAGTCAGTATATAGTCTGGTGCAAGAGGGTGTACTCACCCCCCGGCCGGAGAAAAAAACACTTAGATAAATATTTATTTTTTCGTTTAATTACTTTTGAATAAAAACTCAAGGCATCTAGGCTGCTGCCCTTTGTTTATTAATTATCAAAAAAATATATTTAATTAGTTAACAGTAAACATGGGCGTACCCTCGGTGGGGCATCTGCCCCACCCTGGTCCATAACTCGAAATCCAAAATTTAAGTTTTTAACGTAAAAAATAATAATTGCGGTCAACAATGTCAGACAACAAGCTTTTCGGCATTCTCATTATGAGTGTGCATATAATCTTATATCTTTAAATGAGCAATTCTTGTATATATATATATATATAATTGGAATTTCGGAATCGGCTCCAACGATTTTCATACAATTTAGTATCTAGGGAGTTTCGGGGGCGATAAATCGATCTAGCTAGGAATCATTTTTAGAAAATGTCATTTTATTCGTGTTTTATCGATAACCAACTTAAACATAAACTTGGAAGAAAAATAACAAAAAGGAGGCGTTTGAGTAGTCTCAACTGAAAAATATGACTCTTCCAGACTATTTCTTTTTTCTTTATTTTTTTTATTCTTTTCTTTCTATGATTGGCGAATAATAATATTATTTTTTGTGAGCAACTAATTGCTATAACGACACAACAGCAGATGGCGTTGTTAAGTAACACGAAGTCAATGAGTGTTTGCTTTGAGGTTAGACTAAAATCAAAGGTACTACATATAATATGAAAAAGTGAGTCTTTGTTCATTTTCTTTGTTTCTTTGTAACGCTTTTACGTCTGAACTACTCAACCGATCGTCTTAAAATTTTGCATACATGTTGTTTAGGGTACAGAAAAGGACATATGGTACTTTTTATCCCGGAAAAATCAACGGTACCTGTGGGACCGTGGGTGAAACCACGGGTCGCAGCTAGTGGTTCTTAAATCACAACACAAATTAAAAAAGGAATTTTAGCTTGATATGATAGAACCTCCCCAGCTTGTTATAGAAATGTGAAGGAAGATAAATAAAGAGCATTTCTAAATTTGTACTATGTAAATTTGTACTACTTATCGAGAATATTTACCTTTACCCCACCCCTAATAAAATCTGGGTACGCCCATGCATACTGTGTAGATTTTGGTGCAACCTCCTAAACGCTATACTGGCGGCGGTGATTTATGTACTTACCTAGTAGGTATTAAGTAACGTAAGATGTTTCTACATAACCGATAATATCGATTTCAATGACCTACATGGATATAAAATACCTAGGGGTTATAAAAGGTCCAACAATACTAAAGATAATTAAGTACTTTACTATATTTTTAGAACCCCACTGCGAAATGTAACCTATGTATAACATTATCGCAATGAAGATGAATCTACCGACAAATCATTCTTTAAAATCGTTTCATCGGTTCAGCCTTGATACATAGAGACAGACATACATGCATGCAGGTCAATCACATAACTTTGCTTCTGTAAATCGCAGTTGGGTAAATAAATGTATTTTATTCAAAAACTGAACATCTTTCAAATACTTCATTCTCACAGCTGAGTTGACTACAAAGTTGTATTAGTTTTACTGCTAGGAACTTGTTTATTCTCATTCAAGTCGTGATGCAAGGTAAGGTTGTTAAACTTCAAACATTAGTCTAAATAACTCTTCTTACAGGTATTATGACACACCCCAACATACTATGTTGAGGTTAGTACTCCAACATACTATGTAAGAGTTTGTGTGTGTGGGGTGTAACAATGAAACAACAAAAACGTTTTATATAGTTTTAATAATGAAGAACGCCAACAGTGAATCTAATTTATTATTTGAGGAAAAAAATATTTTGTAGACAAGAGCAACCAGAAGTTACAGACAGATCTTTATAAAATATTAACCTACATAGGTGTAACCAGAACCAGAATAAATGCTAAGCTAAGCTAATTTTCTGCCGTATATTCCCAGTCGTCGGAACTGGTATCGACTGATTCCGATACATCAACACTACGTCGATAAGTCTCGACGTATTCAATATCAGCACGAGTTTAATTTCCGTTCATCGACACCCCGGAATCAGGTAAAAGAAAATTAATTTAGAAAATTAATTATTGTTTTTTATTTAATAAAAAAAATACAATAATCAGTCCCGCAAGTGTTTTTATTATACGTGAAGAGTAATTTTAAAAATAAGGGTTTTATTTTGTTTTTGTATTTCATAATGGTTTATCTATGAATTGGAAATAAAATATTCTCAGCCATTTTCAATACATCGATAGTATCAATGTATAGGAATCAGCCTCAGTCATTTACAGCGTCGATATTGACAACTGGGAATTTACGACTTTTTTTCTTTATTACTTTCATTCATTTCTACATTTCCTTCGACGCACTTTTAAATAGGAAGTACAGAAAACTATTTAACCCAGAACCATGGAAAACTGGAGTAAGTTTAGAATTATTGGAATGTTCGGATTGGTATTGTACTTGTATAGTAAGTACGGTAGAACCTCATATAAGTAAACCGGAAGAATAGAAAACTGGAATTGAGAATTATTGGAATGTTTGTATGAACTATTGTTTAGTAAGTACAGCAGAACTTCATATAATTCTGAACAATAGAAAACTGTAAATACTGGAACTGGAATAGGAAAATATTTTAATGTTTTGATTATTGACCAAGCGAAGCGACAGTAGACTTTTATTGTCTACTGGGATAAAGCGGAGTTTTTATGTAGGTAATCCATAAAAGTATTTTTTTATACCGGTTGTTAAATTGATCACTTACAATTTGATAGAGGTGTTCAGTAATCGATTGTTGTTTGAAATACGTACAAATTGACCTTACTATATAAACACAGTCCACGATACCTTATCAACTCGCTAAACGAAACATTAGGCCGCTTCCTAAAACGACGCTTAGTCATAAATAAAAATCATTAAAACTTAAATATCTTCCGGCAAAGTGTGGGTATTGTATTACACCTCTCCCAGCCCCCTCGGAGGAAAGGCGAGACGATATGTTATGTTTAAAGTATGGTAAAACCAGTTTTCAATCGAGATTCATGACTGAGCATCGTTTTAGCATGTGCCCTTTGTGCTGGCACTAAGGGCACCTTTTACTAATATAAACACTAAAAAGAGATAGCATGAAATGTACTGTCGAACTACCGAATAAGAGCCGCGAAGAAAAAGCTACACAACTTCTTTTTAGTCGTCATCTGCTCAGTTGCCGACTCAACTAGTGCGGAATACTAAGTTCAGACTTATAGCACCACAACACAAGTCATGCTGTCTTCTTCTTGTCATTATATTAGTAAAAGATAACGATAACACTCAGTTTTGTTTAGTGAGTTGGGCTACTGTAACTCTAGCATAACTACCTAACTTCAATCTACTCGTTCATCTAACATCAGTCAATTTAAATAACGTTTTTTAAATTGGACCGTCATAGTGACAACTATTGATTTTTGTTTGAATGTTTGATTTAGTTTAATTTATGTTTCGGTAATCATGAATTTGTTTTAAAACCCAACTTTCTTTGCTATTTTCGTGGTTTCACACATTATTTCCGTTGCCTAATTTTTACAAAGCGCAGTCTACACCTACAGTCAAATGTGTTCACTTTTGATTGTAATTCAGTAGACTGCGCTTTGTCGAAATTAGATAACGGAAATATTGTGTAAAACCTATAGGTTTACGAGCTAGAGGAAATGCCCGGTACACCTAAGTGCCGGATTAGGAAGACTCCTCTGTTTTGTTTCTAAAAGCACATATCCGCCTAGGTACAATTTATAAACCGACGTATTTTTTTTGTAAAACGCTATTTAAGTACCTAATTATTTGGTAATAATATTGCAGTATAATTTTAGATAGGTGTTCGACTAGTTATCATTTTATATAGGATATTTGAATTCTTATTTACCTGAAATTCACTTTTCCTACCAAAAACTAATGGAGTCTCAAATTTTTCTATTTTTTTTTCTACAAAACACTTTATTACTTATTACTTATAATAAATTGAGGCAAATCCGATTTTCAAACGTAGCATACTAAATTGTTAACTAAAACTAATTCTGCAGATCACAAAAAACGGATTTTTCAATGAAAAAAGTTTACTTAAACTATCATACTACTCCACCCACGAAGTTTAGGTAAATATGTAGACGAATATCCGATATCTAGTCATCTATCATGGACTAACTAATCGTCCATTTACTAAACACGAAATGTTCTTAATCGATGCCATCGATACGAAAATAGATAGACTACATTCAATACTTGTATATTAAATAGATGTCGCCGCCAACTAGCTTAATGAGCCATTCAACTAACAACCTAGCCTTTTTACTAAACGGCAATTAGCTTCCTGATGATATTCAGCGATGGATATCAAACGACTAGGCAAAATAACTTGGATCTACAACGTTGACTACTTGTCTTGCCCAGTTATTTAGGGAGGTTTCAGATTGTTCTAAAAAAAAACAACGAAGGCTAAGGATGGAGCAAAGTGAAGCGGAGTTTCCGGTTTAGCCTTCTAACCAATCCTAGTCGGATTTGCTCAGTTAAGTAGTCAGGCAGAAGAGGTTTTAGGTTATTATAATATCATGTCTATTAGATTGCAATTCATTTCGTCGGTCAAAAAAAGTTATTTGTCAAATAATCACCATATTGTATGTATGGCCTGAGCATCAGTCAGCCAGTTTATTAAATGGTAAATTCATATAACACAAACTACGTTTAAATACAGATACATAATTTTAATTAATATAGTTATAGTATAGATTTATATAAAAGATTTATATAAATGCGTTGTATTTTTCTAAATAATGTTATCTAATAGATAAGTGTTGAGTATGATAGTTATAATACTGTGTTAGAATAATGATAAACTATTTGTAAGATATTAATACTTAAACCTATTTTGCAGCGCCCTTACAGGGTCTTAGTACTTGCACTTAGTCTAAGCACTATGCAGCACTGTATTTTGGCAAATAATAAATAAATAAATAAATAAATAAATAAATAAATAAATAAATAAATAAATAAATAAATAAATAAATAAATGTTGCATTAGTTAGATTAGACGCTACGGCTGAATACGAGTAACATTAACGACTAGTTTGACGGCGCCATTTAGTAAAATGGCTAGCTTGTTAATTTAACGGCTAATTAGGCAAGTTGGCTGCGATACACATATTACTGTACTATCAAGAAGTAACTAAGGGCACTTGATATTTCGGATGGTTTCGCAAAATATTATTTAGTTAACTAACATTGGAACGCTAAAACACTACTTTGTAAACACGTCTTAGATTGTTTTCATACTTCTCAATTTTTAGAATTCAATATCTCATACGACTACATTATAGTTTTAGAATTATTGCAAATTCATAATACAGAATTCATTAGTAGGTGTACATAGTACAAGTAGGCACATGGCAAGATATGGGTGGGTATGCACCGTCGAAAAGGAGTTTTGAATCACAAAACACTGAATCAAACTTTACCTTAAACTACTACTGGCAGAAAAGTTAGGTAGTCTCAACTCATTAAGCGAAACATAGTGCTATCGCATTCTTTCAGGTACTAATAGAAACACAAGCAAGAGACAGCATGAGTTTTAATGCTGTCAACTTCAAACACCTATACACAGATGTCGTGTCTCATTAAAAATCAGGCCTCCATAGTGGCACCGCATCGACACTAACGTACTAACGTTCTATTAATCGATACATATAACTTCACTCGAATCTAAGCCTTATCATTCCGCAATAACGTTGATGACATTTGCTAAAGTGTTTTTAGCAATTTAGGCGTCGTGACACCGACGCGATCACAGACAGACTGTGAGCTAAACAAGGCTTACACTTGATCTAAGCCTTGCTTTCAAGGTTCCATTTTGCGGATTGAGACTTTCCGTCTATGTATATCAGGGGGCTCCCATGACAATTATTATGCAATTTTTTTGTTGACATTAATTATTTATTTCATTTGACATATGTAATTACTGTTTTGACATGTATAAACTTTTGACATTTATCGAACTGTGACGTATAACTATTGGAGTTATCAATAAATTCTGATTTCTAACATCTTATTGCCATGATGGTTACGTCTTGTTTTCGACGCTGCACGACCGCGAATCGTATTGCCGCACAGTAAGGTCCACGGTCACGCAGCGTCGTAAAAAAAAGGCAACCATAAAGGCAATACGATGTAATAGTAGGCCCCCTTATCGAAGTCACGGTCAAACTAGTTTATCGAATTAAAGCTGCGAAGTAAAGCAACACGTACAACTTGCATTTAGCCGGGACCCACTCATTACGCGACTAAACTTGTATGGAAAACTAATTTTCGATTTTTTTGATTTTTCTTGCTTTTGTTTGCAGCATTCATGCTGTCTCTTTCTTGTGTTTTTGTTAGTAAAGGTAAGCGATAACACGAATTTTCATTTACTGAGTTAGTATTAAAATCATTACCATTAAGTACTACTATTTATTACTTTGTTAAATAATTTATCCAATTTTAAAAATGTAACACTAACTAAAGTTTGCATAATATTGTTAATCTCAAAAAAAAAACCTATCAATGAAGTATTTAATCAAGTTTTATAATAACCAGCTGAAACTTTATAGAAGTGTACCGATTAAGCTTGGAAACAGTGTATTCATAATATTTCTTGGCACCTCTAAGACTAAAATAAACAAGAGGTGAGCAATGTATTAATGTTTAATTGAAATAAAGATATTTTTAAAACTAAAAATACGAAAAATCCTTTACTACTACTAGTCTGCACAACAGGATGCTAAACAGTTTTTACTAGAAACACCTAAGCTTATCACCTATAGCCATCTTTGAACTGAAGAGAGGCCAGCTCATTCATCACCATGATAGGAAGAGTTCATTGACCTAACTTGAATATAAATAAAATCATCTTTCTATTATTCCGGATTATATTATAAAAATACGAAGGAAGTTCAGTAAACCCTCGAGGGCCAGGGTAGCACAAAGTTTTGATAAGGCTTGGCAAAGTTTAGCTCACAAACTGCTAAACATACTGCTTCAACCGTGTGCGGAACTTGGAATCTTACATCATTAAAAAGTTGATATACTCAAATCTGGCATGAACAT
Organism: Peribatodes rhomboidaria; assembly: GCA_911728515.1. Lineage (NCBI taxonomy): Eukaryota > Metazoa > Arthropoda > Insecta > Lepidoptera > Geometridae > Peribatodes > Peribatodes rhomboidaria. Next base: position 18,631,889 of record OU452166.1, read on the forward strand.
ATTTCTTGAAAATTTAAAGTACCACGTGGCTTTTACGCCACGTTTTGTAGTACCTATTAAACACTAGTTATGTACCTACGACGACTAAAAACAGCACTATTGCTACCTTTGCTATATAAAGACTCGTCCATTACGGTTTAAGAAAGTCCTCACGAAGCACCAGTGAAGGTCCACAGTACAAACGGCAGTAAAGGTCTTTTATTATATAAAAAAAATACAGATTAAATCACATAGGGTTTTTTTTAATTTAAATCATCAACAAAGTTCCAGGGCCTACTAAGCAATTGTTCTGAAATTGCTGATGAATTGTCTATTTATGACACTTTTTTTGTATGTCATCTGCTACATGACTGGAGCCCGGTGTATGGCGACAAGCTCGCCCTCTGTCACATTTGGGACTGTAAATCGTTCGGCGAAGTGTGGGTGTTGTATTACACCTCTGCCAGCCCCCTCGGGGGAAAGGCGTGACGATATGTTATTTATGACACTTCTAGCAAACAAAAAGTGTCAATTTAAGGCAATTCATTAACAATTTTGAAACAATTTGAGGCAGTGCGTACGAACGTAAGAACTAAGTAGGTATCTACTGCTAAAACATACACAACAATGCATGTTGATACACGTCATGTTCAGGACCTAAATTAGAATATACCTACGTACCTAATACAACAGTAGGTAGGTATCGTATAGATATACGTAGTAATACTGATTAGGCTTTGCAATTAGACTAGATTGGTATTGAATTAGAGGCACTGTTCAAATTGCCTTAAGTAAATTACAGCTATGTTTAGAATTCATCATAATTAGGTACGTAAAACCTACATGCAATAGGTATTTACTCGTAATGGCAGTTTTTGAAAACAGCTAAGTTTTCACTAGATTTTAGATACGGCATCGATTAAGAACTGACCTAATTAATGTTATTCATAGACTTTCATTTTCGACACGAGCTCGACCTCACGATCGAATCGTTTTCAACTGAAATTCCTCACTTCCGATGTTCATTCATTCATTTACTCGTTTTATAAAAATCATCTGGATACCGATGATTTTCCACACACCATCCTTTCATGAACCTGGGGCTTTGTTATGTAAGCGCGGTAGCGATGGTAATCATGTGTCTTGGGGCACGAATCAGTGGGCAAGAGAGGGATGGCACGCAATGACCATTGCCATTACACTAACACAATAAAACTCCGGATCATTGCACTCATCCCTTTATTAATAGACGTTGTATAGCCTGACATGATGGAGCTTAAAATTTTTAAAAAAAAGAAAAAGATATATCTCTTAACTATGCCGAAGCTATACAACGTTTATTATTAAGGGGGTTAGTGCATTCAGTTTTTTAACTAAATGTTTATATTAAACTTACGTTATCTGTCGGGACAGATAAAAGGAGATTAGTAGACATTTTAAGTTAACATATTGTCCGTTAGTAGATTTCCAATAAATTACTTAACAGATTAATTAAGAAACATCATTTCATACATTATAGTAGCATAAGGTGTTGTTAAAAACATTGAAGTAATTATCGGCAGTTTGAAGACATTACATTAAGTGGAATCGATGTAGATTTTTTGCAGCATTCTCGATTATTTGTATAGCTAGAACTCGGTGTTCAAACATGCAATATACATAGTATACTGTGGTATAAACAAAAAAGAAATGGGTAAACGCTCGGTGTCTCCAAAATAGAGATGAGCAAAGCAAAATGTTCACATAATACGATTACATTTACGTTATGTCACGTCAATTGTTTCGCCTGTACTTTGTTGAGTGAAAAGCTTAACATTACAATTGGAATTAAACATCACTAAATTGTTAAGATTCACAACAACGTTTAAGGTTCTTTTGACTAAGGATAGGTCTATTTATAGTAGATAGGTAGGTACTCTACTATAAATACTTACATAGAATAAACAAATTAAACCACTCAAAACAATGGGACTAAAGATTCACAATTAAAAACCTCATTGAGTTCTTCTCATCTCTCAAATTGTTACACAAGCTTTCTCAAATATTCGTATCACGCCTCTTGAGATAGGATATAGGACAGGATACAGGTACGCAGTTGGTATGTATACCAACTGGTAGAATGCTGTATAAAACTGACACCACAGTATCGTTTGCAGGATATTCACAACCATTAAGGATGGCAGCTGTGTTATTCAGTTCTTTCACAATACAACACAATAATGATACACGACTGCCTCGATTCAACCATTTACCTTACACATATTTTTTTAACCCTTTAACCGCCTGAGTTAAGGTTTTCGAGTATTTTTCATCCACGACGACGATATTGTATGTCAAGTGTCGTCCTAACTCAGCAAACTACTAGCGGCTGACAGTTTGCCTCCAGTTCACCAACACTGTACGTATATTTGATCACTCTCAGCGCTGTGTATCTTTTAGTCACAGTGTTAGAGCATTGTGTATTTAATAGTGTACACTCTCGCCTCCTCGTTTGAAGCGCCGTGTTAGGTACACGTTTTTATTACATTTTCTATGCAAAACTAAGAGCCCTGGTGCATTTTCCCAGCATACTTATGCTGAAAATCTGATAATTAAAAAAATATCTTTTCAATTCTACGATCTTTTTTTTTACGAGATTGCTTTTATGTAAGTGTCGCTTTTATTTTCTTTATGACCGTTTTAACCCATGACGCAAAAACGACGGGGTGTTATAGGTTTGACGTGTCTGTGTGCGTATATGTGGGTGTGTGTATGTCTATGTGTGGAATAGTAGCTTTCGGACGGATGAACCGATTTTGATTACTTTTCTTATTTTTATTTAAATCGTGAATTAGTCAGTTCAAACATGAAGCTATGCTTGATGAAACTCGGTGTCGGGTTTTTTTTTAATTTATACTTGTTAGACCAGACTCTTTAAAAGAAAACATGAAAACTTTACATGTGACCTTTTCCCAAGCCGCGTGTGTCTAAATAGCAAAAATCACGTAAAAATCCCATTAAAAATAAAAGTCATATACAGGCTTGACGCTGAGGGTGTTAATTAGAGCGTTTGAACAGCGCGTACTCAGTCTGCGGCGTATTTGCTGACAAGCGACTTATTCGTCCGTCTAGTTTAGTCTGAAGGCAAAAAGACATCCGCTCAGTTTGCTTAATCAGGACGAAGCCCTATGTCGCGGCTACGCTTTTTGTCGGATAAAATCGTCTCAGACGATCAAAGGGTTAAACACTGATATAATATAATTCGCTACAAAGAAGTGACCGTTCATTTATCATATCTAAATAATAGATGAGATTAAACGCTTAAAAGTAGATAGTTCTATTAATAGTAGATAGGTAGCTACGTACTTATAATATAGGTAGATATACTGCAACAATTGATTTGCTTAAACCAATATTTTTAAAAGTAAATTGAATTCTATAGACTTTTGAAATATTTATAAGTTAGTATGTTTATTTAATATTATTATAATCATTTTAAGATATAACATTATTAAAATTTGTTTTAAATTCAAAAACGTATCTAAAGCTTGTAACGTCATATAACTTTATATTTGACAACTAGCGGATTCAGGAGGGCGAGAGGGGGGGGGGGCTAAGGACTCACCTCCCTCTCAAATTTAACTAATTCACACTACAATAATCGTCGAAAATGTCTATTTTTTTTTTCTATACTTTGATAATGGTTACCCTCAACTAACTCAAGCCCCCAAACCAAAATGATATCTATCTATCTATAAGTGTACTTTCACCTAAGCCAAGATCCTCCCCCGGGACCGAAATCCTGAATCCGCCACTGTATTTGAGTATGGTTCGTACGGTAATCCAACGAGCTTTAACATTCTATAAAATTAATTCATAAATATTACATTCATTAAGGTTTAACAACAAGATATATACTATAACAAAGAATAGTAAACGTAACTAACTCGTAGGTGGTAGGTATGTAAAATCTAACACAGCCATTTTATGTTGAGTCGGCATTTGTGCATAAAATAAAACAAGTAGAAAGTATGATTCTACTCTATGTTAAAACAAATATCATAACATATAGTCACGCCGCTGCTGCCGTGTGCGTTTAACATACATTTAATTAACCACCAAACATAATACAAACATCAACCAGTTCATAAAGACAGATTTAATGAACTCTATACTAAGATTTTTTTATTTGAATTTTATTTATTTAAATTCACAAAAATACTTTATTAACTCTTTCTAATAGATATATAAATATAAACTATTTATCAAGCAATTTTTGTGACAAATACTCTACACAGTATCCCTAAAAAAAATTTAATAATTTATTTTCAACAAAATAATATTATGATGTTATTTATGTTATATATAGCGAATTACTTAGTTATTATTATTACTTCATTTTGAAATACGTAAGTATTTGATATAAATACATGTATTTAAAAAAAATGATATGATTTTTATTGCACATAATCTTTACTAAACAAAAGAAATGACTATCTTTTTTAAAAATAATCATAACTCTTACTATCATACATTTCGCTTATCCAGCTATGCAATGAGTATGACCTAGTTATGACAATTATGGTGAAAAATAATGCTCACTCACTCGAAAACAGTGTTCTTAGGAGTAAACAAAATGTATTTTATAGTCCAAAGAATTTTAACTTAGTTATTTTATTGCAATTCTCATATCGTTTTTAAGTCACTCTTACTCTCACACTTTACAACGAAGACTAGTTGTCCTCCACTAGTAACTATTAAACGAAAGCTTCACGGACTTGTCTACGGCACGAATTGATTTCAATGAAGTACTGTTTTTTGGTGTTGCTCTCATAAGTTTCATCAAGAGCATTCTGATACTCCTATAAATATTTGAAGCGAATTCGAGCCCACAAGTCTCAGTCGTCGTTATCCAAGCCGATGAGCTCAGCCTGAAGACGTCCCTTGGAGCGGCAACAAGCCGTCAGGCAGAGAATGCGGAGTGCGAGTCGGAACTGCGGGCTGAGCGAGATTAGAATCACGATCTTCCAAAAAGAGTTCATGATGCCAACCCACACGACGCCAAAGTGCAGCATCGGCATCTTGAGCTCCTGCCCGATGACGTACTCGTAGAAGCGCACGCCAGCGTATGGCGCCCAGCTGAGCCAGAAAGCGGTCACTAGCACGAAGCTCATCCAGTGGCTGGGGTTGGCGAGGTTCTCCGCCAGAGCCGTCGCGTACTCTTTGTCGTGGATCGGCACGCCGCTGGTCAGTCTCCGCTTCATCGAAAAGATGTACCAGTAGTTGTACACGATGGATATGACGCTGGGCCCGAGCACGAGGATGGCGAGCGTGGCCGTGTACGCGTACGTCGTGCCCCAGTCCAGCATGCAGATGCACGTCTCCTTGTCGAAGTTCGCCTCTTTCTTGTATCCTAGTAGCGGCGGGCAACATAACATCGCTGCGGATACCCAAGTGAACACCATCCAGCACTGGCTACGAGTGCGGGTTTGTACCTGCCCAAGAACATCCCACACAAAAAAACACGCATTAATTCTAAAATTAACAATGGAAGTGCCTAGCGTACGTAAGATAAAGAATTGAATAGAGGACTATTTATAAAAGATCAAAATTGGCTAGCTACAATTTTACGATTTTACTCAAGAACTAGCATGCCAAATCAAAAAAATATGAGCGGATAGGTCAGACCATTAAATGTTGACAATCGAGAAGTATATTGTTATCTAAGCAGTAAGTTAAAGAGAGAAGAAAAGTATCTAGGCTACGCTTTAAGTATGCCATTAATGTACTGGAAATCTAGAGAGTCGATGGCTCTTTACAGATGGGGATGTTCAAGTATGTTCGATTACGTACACTTATGAGAGAAATAAAATGTATTAAAAAGATAGCTACCGTTGCACTAACCGTCTCATATCGGAGAGGCTTTCTGACGGCGAGGTATCTGTCGACGGAGATCCACATGAAGGTGTAGACTGAGACGGACCAGAGCGTGACCTCGACGTAGCCCGCGAGCCGGCACATGAGGTCCCCGAACATCCAGCGGCCGGTGATGGCCGGGTACACGGACAGCGGCACCACAAACAGGCCGCACAGGAGGTCGGCCACCGCCAGCGACAGCAGGTAGTAGTTAATCACCTCGTTCGACAGCCCTGCGAACACCAGCTCTCCTGAGCAACCCCCAAACACCGGGCTCGTGCACACCGATTACGATAACAGATTTATGTATCTACAATTCTACATTTTATTTGTAAGTCATGTATATAGCTAATTTTAGTGATTTCAAAGATCACAAAATACCTAAAGCCACGGGTTTAAGCAGTTTTTGGATTAAGTTTACGAAAGCAGTCACCAAAAATATTCCGTAAAGTTTGCGTAACCTAACGGTGTCGTCAGAGCCCTCAAGCTCTGGCGATCCCTATGGCCAAAAATCCAATATTGACATCCGTTGCCACAAACACAAACAACCTCACCTCGCCTTACATACGTCACCTCTTAGTAGGTTCTCGTTACCTACGTATCTACATACTCATAGCTCGCACAATAATCCCCCGAATCAGGTTAAAGTTTAAGAGATTTAGTGAAACCAATGAAATTAGCTTATCCACTTTCCACAGTAATCCACTTTTATGCTGACCCTAAACATTTATACGTCTACAGGCTACATGTATAAATGTGGAGTATTCTACGATAACCCGTGACGTAATGTAATACGATACTTCTGAGTCAGCTTGCTTTGTGCAAAGTTAAGTTAAATTTACATCTATTACAAGTCTTCATTGAGCTTAATTTCAAAACACGACTATTTCTCTTTGACGCTCATTTTAATCGTAGAGGCGTGAAAGGCAAAGGGGAATTCGAGATGTCAATTCTAGTGGAAACATTAATTCGAGGGTGGAGTGTTTGTTAATTTTACCTTTGAAGTTGAGGAAGGCGGCGATGATAAGAAGATTGGATACGACGATCGCGATGCCCATGCAAGCGATCACGGCGGCCTGCGTGAGCGACTCGAAGGTGGCCAGGGGGCTGTCGGCCACCGCCACATCGGCGCCGCCGCCGCGTGCGCCCAACATCCGAGCGGGCATCGCTACAACCAACAGCACTCTTGAGGCTAGACTCACAGTTCACACGGCATTGTACTGCACGTTTTTACAAGCTGGAGCACATACATAGTACATAGGGCCTTTATTGCAAATATGTGCGGTATACGTACGCCGCTGTTTTGCTTTGACCGTAACGTGCAGTAAAATGCCATGTGAATAAAGCCTTACCCAACTGCCCAAGAAGTTTACCGATGTAGATTTGTGTGTTTTTCTGTGACCTTATTTTAAGTAGCCTAAAATGCTTGATTACAACGAAAATAAACTATTAAACAATACTCAGAGTCACAATAAATATCAAAGAAACTTAATAAAATGATTCTATTTTATGAACGTAATTGTGAGAGCAGCACCGAAGGATATAAAAACGTAAGTACAATTTTTCCTAGCACTTATTACTCTAGGAAAATAGCTGACTAATACTTAAACGACATATTACAGATAGAAATAGTTCCAGCTCTACGGGTAAGTAAGCAGCAAAATAACTACCTAAATACTTTTCAAGTTTAGTTCATCGATCGCAGTGAAGCGCTGAGTTGGCGACTGAAACACAGTACTGTATCACACTGGCGATTTGCGAGCGATTTCAAAACGAAGCGAGCGTAAACCGAGCGCGACGATCACGCACGCCACGATGATGCCGCATTTGACATGATGCTGCGACGTAGTAACTATTTGGTAATCTGTGGCTACGCATCCGCGGCGTCATCAAGGCGTGATCGCCACGCGCACGTTGTGCCACGCTGTGAAATCGCTCGCAGATAGCCAGTGTGATGAAGCTCTTAGGTATTCCATTGATGCAGAACCCGCAAATAGTTGCCTCCAACTTTAGATGATACACCTACATGCTTTGCATTTAGGTTGAACCGGGTCAAACCAAGTTACGAGATGTTCTCAGCACACATGCTGTATTTACACTGATGGATTCAGGGGGCGAATCTAAGGGGCTCAAGCACCCAAATTTATCTTATATATACTCGAAACTAATATTAGTTTTTTTTTGTGTTTGCCTATCTTGATTAAGGTTACCCTCAGCTAACTCAACCAACTACCCCTAAACGAAATTCCTGGATCCGCCACTGTGTATTTACGATCACTTAATAGAACTTTTTAACTTTATACTGTTTTCAACTTCCGACGCAAAAACAACGGGGTGTTATTAGTTTGACGTGTCTGTGGCATCGTAGCTTCAGAACGAATGAACCAATTTTTTTTTGTTTCTTTTTTGTATAAAAGGTGAATTAGTCGGGAGTGTTCTTAGTTATGTTTGATGAAAATTGGTTGTTAAAAAAAATGTTTTTTAAATGTTTAATTTATTAATTTTCAACGGAACATCTAGCGTGTGACGGGTGGTTTTGTCAGTCTATTCCATCTACCCCCAAACTTTTTTCTCCATTCCATTTAGGGCACTATATGAATAAATCCATCCGCCGGGGGGACAGACCTAAATAATATATGTTTTTTGACACATAAGTACCTCCAATTTTCCAATTGAAACAAGTTAGTATTTAACTTTTAATGCCAATTTCAATAAATTCTCATCTTTGATATTCATGTAAAGAAAAAGTCTAGGGACGCGGTAAAAACATTTCCAGTATTGAAATATAATCCTGTCACTACAGACAACCTGTTTTCTAGATCTCTTTTCCAATGTGTTCGGATGCGATGACGTAGCGTCTCTATAAATCCGATATTTGTAAAGAATATTTGTTTTATTTTCCTAACGTAAACAACGTTAAAGGTCAGCAATACTATTATTTTATATTGTTTACGTTACGTGTCATTCGCGTACCTGTACGCTGTACAAAAGTAAACAGTGTTCAAGTTCACATGTATGGATTTATATTTTGTATGTGTTTGTATAATGTGTATGTATAGTAATATGTTCCTACCTAAGGAGAGAAATATACACCCTATTTTGGTCTATAGTACACCAGCAGCTCCCAGCGATTTCAGCCGGGGGATTTTGGGGTGGCGATTACAAATCGCCACCCCAAAATCTGGCCCCTCAAAATATTCGCCCAAAGCAGATTTTAAGAACAGGCCAGTATTACATTCTGAAATCTTTATTCCCGTGTGGTAATGAAGAATGATGATGTTTATTGAAGTAGCTAATGTCCTTTTTGTTCGTGTTCCAGCCGTTTTGGAGTCCATACACACATCGCAACGCATACACATACAATTTTACATACATGTATTTGTTTATATATTTATGCCATTGGTGGCAAACAAGGTAACGGAATGCCTGATGGTAAGCGATCATCGTTGCCTATAGATACCCATAATACCGGGGGCATCATAGATACGTTGCCGACCTTTAAGGACTCTATTGACAGCTCTTTTGATGAATCCCATGTTGTAGTTACTAGGAAATATCGCAGGATTGGCTTGTCCACAGATTGCAGGTGTCGAATCCATTAAAGCGCTTCACATACGGCAGCTAGGTATACCTAATGTAAAAAAGTATATTACAGCACGATATAAATACATGGTTATTTGTAACTTACCAGAAACCTCTTAAGGGTTCATTGAACTCATCAATATGAACAACTTTTACTATGGGACGAACTCCGAAAACGCGAAAAAAAAATCAGCTGTTCCATACATTTTGTCAAAGGTGATTGAAATTTTTGTATGGAACAGCTGTTTTTTTTTCGCGAGTTCGGAGTTCGCCCCATAGTAAAAGTTGTTCGTACTGATGAGTACAATGAACCCTTAAGAGGTTTTTGATTAGGTACAAATAACCCTGTATTTCAATACATTTTAATACATCTCTCCATAGTCGTCAGGACAGCTTCATATAATGTATATTTTGGCATCTTCGTCCAAACCTGAGATGGAATGTACATTATTAATATACATTATAGCTGCCGTGTGTGAAGCGCTTCTTACTAAAATTATTTTTACATTTAGGTTACTTTAAATGTTTTGTTTTGTAATGTTATTACTCCTTTTTTATACTATTGTATATAGTGTCCACAGTGTGTGCGTGGTGATTTTTAGAAATGCATATTTATTTTGCAGCAGTTTGGCTTCTAAAATGGCAAAAAGAAGTGCTCGCCGAACTTGCAAAATATGTGGTATTAAGAGACGCATTTGAAGAGTCCCCGTTTTTTTGCAAACTATCCATTGGAAAAAAAACGCTAATTGACAAAGCTTATTCTTGTTTGAGAGCCTGATAAAGCCGTGCAGCCTAAGAGCCGCGGTTGCAGTTGCATGTTTACTGACGTTGCGTCTCAGATTTCAACTACAATTTATGCGATTAGGTGCATCAACACCGCATGTTAAGCACCGCATATTTACCTACACTGTTGGTTGTTCACACGTTTATGTGATGAACATTTGTGTTTGTTCTATGTCTGGGTGTTAATATCTATTTAAGTATGCATTTAAAAATATATATATGTATATCAGTCTCTGGCAGCCATAGTACAAGCTTTGCTTAGTTTGGGGTCAGGCGACCGTGTGTGAAAAGTGTCTCGAATTTATTTGTTTTTTTTATTTAACAACGTGAAATCATGATTTGTTTCATCTTCTTCGAGTAATACGAGTATTAGTGTGTTGTATAGTATGTGGTTAGTGTGATTCTAAGTTAGTAAATAAATGTTCTTACATTGTAATTAAAAATTGTTTTCATAACTGTTTTTTATACAATTTCAAGGCCAAGAAAAATTTAAATTAAGGAAATCTAAATGAAGATTAATTTGACATTTCGTCACGCCTTTCCCCTGTGGGGCTGGGAGAGGTATAATACAAAACCCACACTTCGCCGGACGATATTCAGTCCTAAAAGTGACAAGGGGCGAGCCTGTCGCCACACACCGGGCTCCAATAATCCAGATTAATTTAAATTAAGAAATTTAAATAGAAAAAAGCTATTTAGGCTAGGGTACTGCAGTAACTTTTATTATTTTGTTATTCGCATCACTACTTATTTCTGGATATCTATATTATTTCTATCATGGGTTCCTCACTATTCGTCCTGTCACAATTTTGATGGTTTATTTTCTGTAAGTCGCAGTAAACAAAGCAGTCAGTTGCATTTTTTAGCTTCTAAAACTTGATGTCTGGGACATCAAGTTTACAAAAAGATGGTGTTACATTTCAAATGTAAATAAATAGTTATCGTATTTTTGCTATTTAAATACATTTAGACACCAAATTCGTTTATTTTATTCTAATAGTATTGTCGGATTTGTTTTCTAACATCGAGTCCGCTCGTACAAATTTCGGACTGGTCGAGCAATGATTCGGAGTTTTCGCCGCAGGACAATTTAGTGATGCTACTTTAACATAATGTGTTTCGATAATTTGGACGGCGGTGTAAAAATAATTTAATGACATATGTTAGACAAATAGTTATAAACGTTATATGTTAAATTATCTATATAATTTTGGTTGCCCATTGTACGTTATTATTACAAGCTCGCAGTGTTTTTTTTTACTCTCGACCCGTAAATGGCCCGTATTGTACTGAAAGAAATGAAATGAAAAAATGCATCATGTCGCTCGCTGCGGTACGTACTCGTATCTCGTACATACAGACGAGTATTGTCACGACGACACGTCGTCAGCTGCTGCCGTCTGCGGTGGGGAGCGGAATGGTACCATTATAGTGTGAGTACTTTCTCTGTTATCGTGTATAATTAAACTTCTATTGGCGACAAGCGAAATGTGGGTGTTGTACACCTCTGCCAGCTCCCTCGGGGGAAAGGCGTGACAATATGTTTTTTTTTCAGAGCAAGGTCATACTTTGATCGTATGAACTTAAAGCTATGTTTTATTTTTTGAATTAAAAACGATATTCAATAGGTAGTACTTGTAGTGTTTCAGTTCGTTACCCATATTCCTTCATCTTGGATAAATATATTATGAGAAATGCCGAATCGAAATTGCTGTCGAAAGTAAAGTCCAGACCTATTAACGCTGAAAGCTTGTCAATGTTTGTATTCCTTTTTTTTTAAATCAATATGCAGAATTGCGCTTGTGTGAATACCCCCCCCCCTCCTTATTCTCCTCCTCCTCCCCCCCCCCCTTCCGCTCAAAAATGCTAGGAATATTTGAATGGTCATATTTCGCTTTACGCTACTTCCTTGCGCCGAAGCGGAAGTCCCGTGTTACTCGAAGCTTTCCCCGAATTTATATTATCTTCAGTATTACTCATGCAGTAGTACTGTAAAAAACGAAGTCTTACTAAAACTTACCAGAGATCAAATTCAAGAAGTTTCCGTTTTACCTTATACCTAGAAAAACCCTCCACAGTTTTGTAACGGGAGTGGTTTGTCGGGCCTTGACCTACCTAGATCTACCTTAACCTACCTAGACCTACATGGAACCACCTGGGCCTTGAGAAGCAAGCGTACACATCTCTGCCCTTTACAATATTTATAAAGAAAGTTTCCTGGTAACGGACGTCGAGAACATCCGGTACATTAGATTACTAATCCGAGGAAACCTGAAACGTAGGACCATACGCTTGCCACCACTCTTCGCTAGTCAGTATCAATCCTCGCCTGTCGATTGCTAACAGTGTTTACAATACTATAAATATTTAATATTTTTTAAATGAAACACATAAATATACTATCGATATTGAATATTTTAAAATTATTATGTAGTTATTATTTAAGTTTATGTATTTATATTATTGTTTATTATTTAGAGGTGATATTTTTTAAGTGGCCTTATTGACATATATATTTAGTTAATTTTTCACCTGGCTGTAAGATACCCTAACTTAATAAAATAAAAATAAAGAGTAATAACATTACAACATATTTGGATACATTATTTTTAATAACTTTTCGAATTAACTATCAAACAAAGCAAGGCTACTTTTATTTAACATGGTCAAATTTTAATCAAGATATTAGAAACTGCATCTATAGCTTGTACTTTTGTAGCAAATGCAAAAAACTTGCTACAGCGAGAGTGCTATGACTTTGCTACAGCGAGCGCTACGAACTACTTCAGCGAGTGCTACGAACTGCTGCAGCGAGTGCCACGATCTGCTACGAGTGCTACGAACGGCTACAACGAGTACTACGAACTGCTACAGTGAGCCCTCCGAACTGCTACAACGAGTGCTACGAACTGCTACATCGAGTGCTACGAACTGCTACAACGAGTGCTACGAACTGCTATAGTGACTGCTGCAAACTACTACAGCGGCTGCTACGAACTACAACAAAGTCAAAGTCAAAATGTTTTTATTCAATTTAGGTATCAATGATACACTTATGAACGTCAAAGTTATTTAAATAGACTCGACCGCCTTGTTCGGATAAAAAGCCTCTACTCAGAAGAACAGGCAAGAAACTGAGGGGCATTATTTTTTTCAAATATAAGCATACTCGATGATGGGATACCGACTTTGCTCTCTCAGACAATTTTTTTAGCAGAGCAAATCCATTTCTAAGGCCCAATCTACAATTTATTAGATTTAGGCTTAGATTTTTTGTCAATAAATTAGTTGACATTTTTCAAAATGGCGCAAATATTTTTTTTGCGTTAATGCAAGATTTTTAGTTCACAGAGCCACTGGTATTTAATCCCCAAACTCTATGGTTTGATATCTTCAATTTTCAGAATATACTACCACTATGAATGCAATTTCAAAGAGAAATTCAACCTGAATAGGGCCTTCGTAACGAGATACGCCGGTAGCACTGTAGCTTTTCATTGCAATTTGTTGTAACACCTAATGAATGAGAGACTTCAGAAGGTAAGGTCAGGTCAGGTAGATACTTGTGAAGTCTCTCATTAGCACCGTCTTCAATGAGCAAAATAGTTATGACGCGCCACGCCAAAAATCAATGTCTCTAAATTTACGTAATGATCAAAATTCTTTGCTACTTTTGGCAATTGCTGCAAGTCCAAAAAGTAGCAGGAATTTCTTTCCAGAGACGTGTCCTTGACGTCTTCGCACCGAGTGACACGCCCTGCTGTCGTCACCGTCAGTGCGTACAGTGCGACATGCGGCTTATAATTAACGTGGTCTAAATTATAGCTATATCAGGGGACTTACCACGGGTTTTGATACTTAACGCAACTTTGGTTCTATAATAGTTATGACGCGCCACGCCAAAAATCAATGTCTCTAAATTTACGTAATGATCAAAATTCTTTGCTACTTTTGGCAATTGCTGCAAGTCCAAAAAGTAGCAGGAATTTCTTTCCAGAGACGTGTCCTTGACGTCTTCGCACCGAGTGACACGCCCTGCTGTCGTCACCGTCAGTGCGTACAGTGCGACATGCGGCTTATAATTAACGTGGTCTAAATTATAGCTATATCAGGGGACTTACCACGGGTTTTGATACTTAACGCAACTTTGGTTCTATTCGTTTAGCTCCATACATTTAATCTAGTTCCTTAAGAGTCCGGCGACCACTTTAGACTAACTTCGCATTGGCTTAAGGTTTTCTATAGCCATTTCATCTAGAAGAAGACTACGAGCGAAGAGAGCAAGTAATGACACTAACGAGCCTCTAAAGTTACCTACAGAGTGACAAAGTACAATTTCAGTTTTTTTTAAGATTTTGCACTTCTGTAATCATTCTTAAATAACTAAGAATTTCCCTTGTATTATGGATTCATTTAAAAGGTAATGATGTACACAAACTCCCTATTTTAAAGGGATTTTTGATTTGCTTTGCCTATCTATTGAATAAATCAGTGCGGCTTATAATTAACGTGGTCTAAATTATAGCTATATCAGGGGACTTACCACGGGTTTTGATACTTAACGCAACTTTGGTTCTATTCGTTTAGCTCCATACATTTAATCTAGTTCCTTAAGAGTCCGGCGACCACTTTAGACTAACTTCGCATTGGCTTAAGGTTTTCTATAGCCATTTCATCTAGAAGAAGACTACGAGCGAAGAGAGCAAGTAATGACACTAACGAGCCTCTAAAGTTACCTACAGAGTGACAAAGTACAATTTCAGTTTTTTTTAAGATTTTGCACTTCTGTAATCATTCTTAAATAACTAAGAATTTCCCTTGTATTATGGATTCATTTAAAAGGTAATGATGTACACAAACTCCCTATTTTAAAGGGATTTTTGATTTGCTTTGCCTATCTATTGAATAAATCAGTCAAAAGTGACCCCTTAAAAATGCGGATATTTTTCATAGCTCTATTTTCTCTTCAGGACGTTTTTTAAAATAATCAAGAACATAGGGGCGGAGATATAGTTCACTTAATTGTACATGCTCAATTTCATCATAATCTGACAAATGGTTTCCTAGAAATTTGACAAGCGTGTTTGTATGGAAATTTCAGAGCGATGCGGGACCCTTAACGTTTCCACCAGGGGCACTTTGTTGAAATGTATGGAGCCAAACAAATTCGTAAAAACTTTACGTGACGACCAAAACTCATGGTAAGGGCCCAGAGCAAAAGCCCTAGACAATTTGCAATAGCTTCCAAGTGATTCTGCTAATTGGACAAAATACACGAGCTTTAAATAAACGTAAAAGGGACACCCGTGACCAAACTGCCCCCACATTTATTATGAGCTGGGTTGCACTGTTACTAATGGAGCCATTAATTAGGGTGGCGAGCCACCTACCCACCATCACTTACATCGACGTTCCATAAAAGCTTTTTGTTGATTAATACAGCCGCCACCGACTCATATTTCATACGTTAAAAAATTCAGCTTCCAAATTATTTTGCCCAGTGAGCTACGTTACTCGTTGTACTTATGGGGCATCCATTAATTACGTGAGGCATGTTGGAGAATTTTTCGACCCCCGCGTCTCCCCCTAGTGAGATATCGTATCCCTCCCCCCTCCCTTAATCTCACGCGAGATTTAAAAACTTCTTTTGGGGGAAATTCTGACGAATACGACAAATACTACTAATGTCTCAGATTTATTTTTCACGCAATTTTACACCATTTTCTGCGAGAAAAATAATTACGTGATATTTGCCAAGACCTTCCCTCCCCCTTAAGTGAGATTTGGAAAGATTTAGCTTGATTCCTTCCCCCCCTAGAACACCTCACGTAATTAATGGACTCCCCCTTATAGAATATTTAAGTATCTACAATGTTACATTCACTAAATCTTTATTGTTTTTTTTATTATATTTTATAGTAGTACTCTTTGATAGCAGGTATTCCAAAATTGTTTTAAATTAGTAAGATATAATTAATAAAAAAAGAATTTTCAAAACAGGACTACTCTGTACATTATCATATTATATTATCTGTGCATCATGCGTGATCATACATAAAATATTTATATAAATATTAATTACGCGTCGACTTGTAGGTAAACCTCCTAAGTTTCGTCGGTTAAAAATAGGTTTGACTTAGACCTACCAAACCGAAAGTTATGATCTCAGATCATCACCCACAAATAAGCCCTCATGGGTAATGTGTAGGATATGAGACTCATACTAAATATAAATGGTATATAAATCTTAATCGGGCCTTTTTTAGGCTATCTACATTCTGATACTTCCTCACGGAGAGCGCGTTTATTAATTATAATCAGGTTTCTAATTGTCCCGAATCGGTTTCTCCTAGGCAAGCGGCTAAACGCAAATCTTATTTTATTACATAAAACGTAAACACCACACTGGCCGCCGCCATTTGTATGCTCGTCCACATATCATTGATCTGCGTCTGCAGAAATTCCACTGCGTATTACTCATTCTTTTTTTTACAAAATATGGAACCAGCCTGCGGCATTTCCAATCCGAGGATCTATAACGGTGTTTTTTTAATCGGCGTGACTAGTAACTAGACCCTTGTTCAACGACCAGCTCATTGACCCAAAAGTCGGCACGGTACTGCTTCTCAAATTTCTTTATTTTTCTATTTCTGTCAAACCCAATAGATTTGTATATTATACTAAATTACATTCGTATCTTACAGGTAGCAACTGTTTAAAATAATAAAACAATTTTATCGAATCATCAGGCGCAAACATCTAAAGCCATATATGTGTGTACAAGTATGTGGTTACCGATATACCTGGTTACCGTGAACAGAGGCTTGTTTATGTGAAGCAGTCCGTAATATAGCACATTGGTATCAATGGATGCAGTGAAGCGCACCGCGCAGCTGCAGATTGTGGACCTCCGTTCAAGGTCACGGTCCGCGAATCAATACGAGTAGCCTTGATGTAGTAATTATCACATTAGAACTTGCTTAATTATAAACACTACACTGTGTCCTTAAGTATTTCTATTGTCATTTATCTGACTGTCATTATTTTATTATGTCTCTAGATACTGCACCCACAATGTCGCACTACGTTACGCAACTCTAAAAAAGCATTTTTAAGGCAGTGTTAAATAGATATAACTTAGGATAAACTCACTCGCTTGGATCACATATTAAGGTCGGCCTAGTTTAAAGCAATGCAAAAAGCACCTCACTTGCTGTATTATTACACATTAGAGGACGCGCAAAGAATAGAACGTTTTTGGAACAGCGACCGCGGAATACTAACGCAAGTGTGCGGGCGGGGGATGAGACGCACCCCTCGGGGAGTCAAGGGCACGTTTGTATAAGGAACTCAACAGTAGACTTGCTTTTAAACTTTAGGCCCCATTCTCATTGCATAAAATATTTTAAACGATGGTGAATGCGATCGCATCTATGGCTTCCGTATAGGTTTACTTAGCCATAGCGTGGAGGAAAATAATAAGGAAAATACGATACATTTCTTAATAATACGGAAATCCGCAGTCATTCGACCTGATGACAAAGGTCCTTCCTCAATAAACCTTTGGACATTTTGACGTGATAACCACACAGACCCTAAACAAGACCTCGTCAGTTCCAACATTGTTTATCGAATTTCTAAGCATGTTCCCGGGCAAAGGATTATGTTATAAATATGTATATCATTATCAAAATTCAACTGTGGGCGGGCTGGGTATAAATACAGTATGATCTATAGCTATACAATATCATAACGTATCGTCGCGCCTTGCCCCCGAAAGGGCTGGCAGAAGTGTATTACAATACCCACATTTCACCGAACTATATTTAGTTCCAAATGCGATAAGAGTCGAGCCTGTCGCCATACGCCGGGCTGTTGTTGTGTAGCAGATAACGTTGAACAAGCACAAATTGTTCACAAAATGAATAATTTGGTGCGTGCCCTTATACCGACTGGGATCGAACCCGCTCTCTCTACCTTGAAAAGCGAGCCTTGTCCAACTAGGCTATTCTCGCTATATATTATCTACAAACGCGGCATATTATTTGTATCGTCTTTCATTAATTATTATTAATGAAAGAATAGTTGATTTGGAGTTTTAAACAGTACTTTCATTGAACTTAAAAAAACAAACAATGTATGAAGCCCTAAAAAGTATATTTATTGTATAAATCCATACTTTCTTGCTGTAATTTTATAAAATCAAAAGTAACTCTGTCTGTCTGTTTTCACTGCCAAACGGCTGAGTGGATCTTGATAAAATTTAAAAATTAGTTAGAGCATAATATGCTATTTAATTTACAATTTTTTTTTCAATACTATTTTCTGAATAAACGCAAACGGAGTTGCGGTTAACAGGTAGTAATATAATTATAAAGACTTTTAAAAGGTTTCAAAGTCTACGCGCTAATGTGTGGGAGAGTAAGTTTGAGCACTGCTATTTGTACTGGCGTTGAGTATGGTCGGCCAGGCGCATGCGGGCCTCAGAAGGACGCAGGCCTCGTCGGGCTACTTCCAAGTATTCTGTGCTCGGGCCCCGGATCCAGGATAGCTGCGCGGATCGATGCTGACAATGCAATCGATTTCAATTGGTGACCTTCAACTAGATATTAATTATGGACAATTATGGACAACATGCCAATGTCATTAGGTACTCTAAATTAAATAAAACGAATTAAAAAAAAATAGTTTTTTTTTTGGAGACTATTAAATTAGCATACAGTACAACGCAGTGTAGTAGGTATTTCACTGTAAGTATAGTCTTTTAAAAATAAAAACTAATTTAGGCATACATTCGTTGGAACAGACGTGGCAAATAAAATGATGGATTTGGCTTTTACTGCTAAAATGTCTAGTACTGTAAAACAATGTTGCAGCTTTGCCAGAATGATACTTTTGTAACATTGTGTGTTACTTTTAGAACTTGTTAAAATATTGGAATATTTTCCAGCAAATAAAAAAAAACCTTGAAACAGTCATGTTTGTTTAGTTTGGCCTTATTTTGTGCTGTAGTTTTGTGTTTTGATTAGTTTCGTTTTAAACGTAAAAAAAAGATGAAAGTTTTTCAGTTATAACTCTCATCGTTTTTCGTTTTAAAATGTTAATTTTTGAGCTGTCTCGTGTTATATTTGATTGACAACACAGCCGTCTAAGTTAAAAAAAGTTATGATTTATGACACGGGAATCACGTACGATTTAAGAGTGCTATGCGAGACGCAGACGCGTAGGCGCACTCGCCTTGATAAAGATCGCTGAATGCGGTTGAAACTAGTCGGAATAATCGACTAAATCGTACGTGAGTAATTCCCGTGTCATAAATCATAATGTGCGAAAACCACGTATTTATAATTCAAAAAAGTTGTTCTACTTAAATTTTGCTGGATTGTACAATACGTTTTGGATTGTACAATTTTGACTTTAGGTCTTCTAACAATTTTTAATTAAAGTCGTGGGTATATGGCCCAACATTTATCGCCCAATGCCTGCAGCGGTTTGCTGCACAAAACAACCACAGGATGGCACCCCGCGCTTAAATTAAGTCGGGAACAATGGCAGCGTTTACATCTCTTTTGTTTTTCGGGCACTGCACTAATGAGTCTCTTTGTCACTACTTTAATGCCTTTGATCAATTTAATGACTTTTAAGTAAAATCACAAGTGTGTTCTTTCACGTGACGTCACGACAGTACGATCACAGAATAAATCGAAAAGACAAAATGTGGTGGCGACGCGAAGCGCCATTTCTAATTTGTATGGACAGTTTTGTTACACACCGCACTCATTTGTTACATATCGCGATGGATTTGGAAGCGAATTTTCAGCTATAAGGTACGTTGGCACTAGCAGATTCAGAAGGCTGGGCAAGTATCCAATTCAAACACTACAATAGTCCACAATGTCTCTTTTTTAATGCTCTCGTGTTTACTCTCAGTTACGTCACCCCCCAAACCAACTGTACAAGGACCGCCACTGCACTAGCAAATCGTAACGATTTTTAGTCTGTTTTTTCTAGTTCTTGTTCTAGGTTTTTCTAGTTTCTAGTTCCGTAACTACTACCTACTTACTAAGTGTGTGTATAAAATTACAAAATCGAAAACGCATGATTTAAAAGGCTTGATTTAGCTTCCTATATTCCGTATCGCAGAGGTGCCTTTGAGCTAGTCGCTGTCTTGAATACTCAATAATTTCAAGGCCCTGTGCCTCCAAACCTAAAGCATAGTGAACACAAGATAGTGTGTCGTCGGGAGGCCCGTACGAGATTTAAGTAGCCCTACACTAGCCCGAATACGCAGGGTTGTCCCAGTCTAAGTTTTCAATCTGGTAAAATATATATTTTCTTCAACAAACATCGATCTCGATTTTTCATTTCTACGATTATAATTATGTATGTATACAGGTAGTTACAAAAACCGGTTGGATAATAAAATTGATGGGCAGCGACACACTCTTCTGATCCCAAAAATATGCACCTTAAATAAAAAATAGCAAGAGTTATGACCGGTATAATAACGCAAGATAAAAACGAAATTTTGCATTAATGTTAACAAATCTGTATCATATGTTGGCGGCTTTTATTCTAAGAAAGTAGCGGCACGACGCGAATAGTTTACAAACAAAACCGAGGCAATTAGTTTCTACGTGCGCGCTTTTAGGAGGGCGGAGCGCGATGTTTGCTAAATTTTTGAGTCAATATTTAATTTAAAGTAGCAAAATTGCATCTTCCAGTCGATACTGGATGGTGGATATAACAGGGCTTTTGTTACACCTGTATATATTATAGGTATAGTATTTTTAATATACATCTGATAAATTGAACGGAATTTTTTAAAATTAAAATATTTTTTAGGGACACCCAAACACAGCAAGATTTAATCATTCCAAAATGGTTAATATTTATGTTATAGTTTCACTTATTTTACATTCCGACATCAGTAACGTTTGTATATTAAATCAGATTGCCCTCCGGCAAAGGTTAATTTCCCCCAGGGTTTGCTATTCTTTCCTGTTTTTGGCTATTATTTTCCATAATGTTCTGGCTATTGTCTTAATATTTTTAAACGACCAAACTGAGGAGGTTTACAAGTCGACGCGCATTTATATATTGTGTTATGTATATACAAGCTGCACCCCGCGGTTTCACTCGCGGTTAAAAAGTATCCTATGTGCTATTCTAGACTACAATCTATCTCTGTGCCAAATTTCATCCAGATCTGTTCAGCCGTTCTGGCGTGAAAGAGTAACAAACATCCATCCATCCATCCATCCATCCATACATACATACAAACTTTCGCGTTCATAATATTAGTAGGATTTTTATGATCTCGCATAACTTTGCACAGAGTAGTCTCATTTTGATTTTTTATTGGATAGGGTATACCTCGAAGTTGGTCTCATATAAAATTGGAAAAAAAACCTACCCTAAGGGTGGGAAAATAGGGGTGATTTACACTCACAGATTTCAATGCTGAGTTTAGACCGGTTAGCCTATTTTATTTACCTACCCCCAAAATAAAATAAAAACTTTTTATCAAAAAATTAAACCAACAAAAAAACTGATATGCAAAAAATAATTAATAACTAAGTACTTAAACTAGTTTAGGTATACGTAAGTAATTTCAAGTCGGCGCCTAACAAGCAAATCAGGTAATTAATTACCTTCGTAAAGCGTGATGCGCGGCGGCGCCGTAAATAAGTATAGGTACTTACTCGTACCTACCTAAGTTTGGCGCCGGCTCAAAATTACTTAGGTAAACGTACACTAGTTTAAGAACTTAGTTATTAATAATTTTATGCATTTCAGTTTTTTCGGCGGTTTACTTTTTCAGTCGTCCTTTTTTCCTTTCTCCATAACGAGGGTACCACATGGAGACATCTCTAGACTATTTTTCTAACTTACTTCTATGACCTGCCCAGTTCCATCTCCAACCTCGCTACATATGTACTTAGTGACCGATAAATCCGCCACTGGCCTACATTTTTATAAATAACTTAACATAAAAGATCAACGAACTATCTGCAACCCGTGGCCACGAGATGTAGGTGTTGCCGACAGCCCAGGGTAGAAAATAGAAATGAATTAACTGCCTCGATGGCTTAGTTGGTAGTGATCTTGCCTTCAGAACTTCGGGGCGTGTGTGCGATTCCCAGGACCTAGGACATTCACGCGATGAACGTTTGCGTCCATATGTCTAGGTGTTAATATCTATTTAAAAGTGTAAAAGTAGATTTAAACAAGCTTTGCTTAGTTTTGGGTCATATGACCGTGTGTGCAAAGATGTCCCGAATATTATTTTTGTTTTATTTTAATTAGGTAGCTGCACATTTTTTTTTTTGTTTTCCTCTTTAATATTCAAGTACCTGGATGGCCGAGCTTTGCTCGGTATTTTTTTTATTTTTTAATTGTGTTTTTTGGATAATAAACAATTGATTTTAGTCTAACCTCAAAGCAAACACTCATTGACTTCGTGTTACTTAACAACGCCATCTGCTGTTGTGTCGTTAAAGCAATTAGTTGCTCACAAAAAATAGTAGTATTATTATTCGCCAATAGATGTCAGGAAGAGTCATATTTATTTTTCAGTTGAGATTGATTATCGATAAAACACGAATAAAATGATATTTTCTAAAAATGATTCCTAGCTAGATCGATTTATCGCCCCCGAAACCCCCTATATACTAATTTGTATGAAAATCGTTGGAGCCGATTCCGAGATTCCAATTATATATATATATATATACAAGAATTGCTCATTTAAAGGTATAAGATAAGATACCTATCAATACCTATACTATAGCAATAGTCTTAAAATCGTGAAAACCCTGCCGAAACTTTCGATATGATACTTGATTGGCAAAAAAGTTTTTTAATCAAAATAAAACCTTGAACATTCAGAAATTAGTTCAAACTTTTAAATAAACGGGGAGAGTTTTCATCAAATTCGCTAGGATCTAGCTACTGCGAAACATTTATTTCTCTAAAAAAGTATCTCGCTCACAAAACGGTTCGCTCGTTTTGTAAAAAACACGAACATCGTTTTGCTCGTCACTTTTTGCGCATATCTGTTTTCTGTCCGTCCCGTCGGCGTAGTGGATAAAAAAGTGGTATTTCAGCATTGCAGTGAAAATACAGTACCAAAGTAAATAAAATCTGACCTGCCCAATTATTTTTGCCTTAGTTCAATTTTTAATTGTTGCTAAACTGAAAGAGGAACTTAATTATATAGTTCTCGTAGATATAATAAATAGTATAATACTATAGTATCGTGTATAAGTGTGTCATGTCTTCAGTTTTAATTATAGTTTTAAACATAAACCTAAGGTCTTATTAGAAATTGTGAGTGTTCGATTAACTATAGTCTATATTACGAGTACTATTATAAAATCGAAAGTAGCTCTGTCTCTCTTTGTTTGTACGCTTTTCACGGCTATCGGATCTTGGTGAAATTTAATAATTAGTTGCAGTATATTACGAGAAGGGGTTTTAAATACTATTTTCTGAATAAAAACGAACGAAGTCGCGGATAACAGCTAGTTGATTGTAACTTGCCTGATTATTTGTGTAAAATGAAAGACACTGAAGACGGTGATTATGATGTCTTTACACCGTAATTTTGTTATAATTGACGGCGAAGTGCCAATAACCTCTGATGCTACGGCCACACTAACAGAAAACGCCAACGCCCATCATCATAATATAACTATTACTGTCTGCCACTGCGTCAATGAACGGTGGTAGACGGTAAACATTATGGGTCAACCGTCCCCGCGGGGTGGATCTTAACTATAATAATAGAAGCGAAAGTGAGCTTGTATGGTCGTTTGTTTGCTTCTTACGCTTTCACGCTCTAAGTACTCAACCTCATCATTCAATTTTGCATACACGATGTCAGGGGTAAAAAAAATACTTAGGATACCTTAAACTTTTATATTTTATTCAAGTAAGTAGAATGAGAATGGAAAAAGGATTAAAATTGTGTTATATGTAAAATGTAGAAATAAAAAGCAATGTATGTAAAATGACGAGAACATGACAGGAGCATTCCTAATACATTGTTAAAATATTATTATGAGTGTGACTCTTTGACAATAAACTTTTATATTATATTTAATATCCTGACAAAAAAAACGGTTCCCGTAGCACTACGAGTCGCTGCTAGGAGTATATAAAATTAAACTTATTCTTGTTACCCTGTAACAATTTAAAGTACATAACATATAAACCTATTGAATGACAGTATATTTTTTTTAATGTAAGGTACGATACCAATCTTATGTGTAACAGGTCAGGTAATTATGATGGTTCGTTTTACGGTAACAACACGAGTGTTAAATAGAGACAACCTCTACCTGCTGCCGTCACGATGCATATAATAGAACGCGAGCATCGATAAATAATGCACTACGTACTAAGAGAGGTAACTGTTCAAAATACCTCGTAATTTTTTCCGTTCAAAACAATTGTGACCCCAATCTTCACATTCCGTTTGGATGGGATTCAATAACAAATCAATAATACGTTTTCAATTTTCTTTTTTTTTAAATTGAGAAACCTTTAAAACTTGATCTTTTACGAAATTAAATAAAAAAAACTTGTAATAGTGCTGTTTTTTTGCCATTTGCCATTACTACTACTTTGAGGCTTAAACGTTATTTGTGATATTTATCATTGACATTGATTGATTTTGTGTACCGATGGGGTGTAGACATCTTTGATAGTGTGTTTCATTATCACCCGTTAAGGCTGTTTTATAAATTGTATCATATTAAAAAACTATTGAAATGGATACGTTTTTAAACATAATTTGCAGGAAAAAATCTGCGAATATTTTGAGTAAAGTCGACTTTTTGGCCGGGCTCTTCATTATGTAGGAAAAATATTCACCACATTTTAAGCCATAACTTAAAAGTTGCCGTTAATTAGGGCTCAATTGAAATGTTATCAGAGTCATTGAAGTGTCTTTTATTCGATAAGAATCAAACATCATAGGCTTCGACATGCATCACTACATTAGATTCGATAGAGCGACAGTGCTGGCACGGGATTTTTTTTTTGTGCCGCGGAAAGTCAGGGAAGCCATCGAAATTAGTAGACGCCCAACATTTAATACAGATGGAGGATGGGCCCTGCCACCGACCTGGAGACCGTGTCTTCATGGTGTTCGCGATGGTGCCCGTGAGACTGGTGGCGACGTAGTGAGCTCCGTGTACTGGGATATTCCAGACACACAGGAAGATTCTGGTGAGGATGAGCTCCAGAGCGAGCCGGCGCAAAACATTACTCTACACGCCCCCACCCTCGTACCCAAGCAACTGTCATCACGTGCGCGGCGGCCCGCAGTGCTATGCGAGACGCAGCCGCGCGCGCGCACTCGCCCTGATGAAGACCGCCGAATGCGGTCGAAACTATAGTCGGAATAATCGACTGAATCGTACGTAATTCCCGTGTTATAAATCAAACATCAATTATTGTGATTTGGCGTCTTAGTAGTTATAATTTTAGAGCGATACATATTAGTAGTGTAATATAAAACAAGTAAATACCTAGCGTGTGCATAAATTATATTAAAGTACCTACTTGTTTTCTATTTTAATATATAAGTTGATTTGAAATTTAGTTTTCCTACTAATTAGACAGAGCTACTTCCTATTTACTTATTCGATATTTTAACTGATATAACTGATGACCAATTGAAAAATATAATGATGATTCCAAATGAAATTCTTAAAAAAAATAGGTTTGCGTTTCATTACCAATTCATCAAATTTTAAGTATTGGTAGACTTATTAACAGACTTCCAAAAAGGAGGGGGTTCTGTGTTCGTCTGTATTTTTTTTTTTGTGTGTGTACATGTTAATCTAAATTTTCGCCGAATATGAACCTATTAAAAAAACTTTTTTACTTCCAATGGGTACTCCCAAGGTGGTCCCATTATCATCAATTCAGGATTTGATGATGGAATCTCAAACTAACTGCTGATGTAATAAAATCTTAGAAGTCAATTATGACTTACTTCCGGTTTCCGATAGACCTGAAATTTTGCATACTTATGTAAGTTTGGTAACAAACTGGTACTATTGAGCTGATCTGATGATGGAGGTGGATATAGAAACTCCTCGACGGCGAACAGCAAAAACACGAAATTTTGTAAATGGATGTATTCAATTAAAACTTGTTTGCGTAGTAGGTAGACACTACCTACAAGTATCTACCTACTTACTACGAGTAAATATATAGTTATAGTACCTATCTACTACCTACTTGGCTTGGCTGGCACCGAACTCAAATATACGAGTCGGTAGCGCTTTTAATAGTTTTATTAATTTATTTTTCGCTTTTCAGCGCCTCTTTGTGGTTTTAATGTTGGTTTAATTTCATAAACAGTTTTCATTACACTGTATTTATAAAGTCTATTTATTTTAAAACCATAATAGATGCGGAAGCGTCAGATAATTATACTATTTATTTTGTATGTTTAATTAATGAAACTAATAAATGATCTAAATATATTTAAATACATAAATCAATAGTTGACAGTATTTTATTTCGTTGCCCACTATCTAGCATAGTATTTTATTTACAAAGCTATAACTCAAATGAGTTTTGTCATCACAAGATTTGATTGTGATTACAGATAGAATCACAAATTATCGATTGTCTATCTTTTACCGTTTGCCACATATGGGGCCGATAGCCAAATAAGTGTTACCATTTGCCACTGCATAGGTTAATAGGTAAGGTAGAAGGTAATATATACTGAACTCTACGGTCAACCACCCACGGGGGCAGACAGCCATAAGTGTTACCGTCTGCACCCACGTGGTGGCACATACAACATATCCTAACAAGTAACCTAGAAACCCTAACTAGGAGCTGATCCACGTCTAGACAGGCAATCAATACTTAACCTAACCTAACCGTGTCGCCATTTTGGGTAAATATAGAATTATGAAAGAAACGAAACTAAAATCAGAAATCTAAAAAAAGAAAACAAACAACCTAACCTCAGTATTAAGGTTACATCAGCACGGGCTCTCAAATTAGAAAATCACGGTAACGTAAACAAAATTAGAAATGGTAAACATGAACACGTGTTGTGAACTGAAGGGGTGCAAAAGTAAGAGTGAAATGACGTACCTTCCGTGGAGCAGACGACGCCGCGGCGTGACAGGGGACGGGCCTGAAGTTAGAACGTCGAAAACCGGCCAGTGATGTCAGCACGCTGCCTCAAACTTGCCACACGCCGACGGCCGCATACCTCAATAGTGCCAACTAAACCATATACTCGAGGCAGGTCACTTCACTTTGGGCTTGACTCGCGCAAGCGCTCAGACTTAGGCTTGGCTCAGTCAGAACGGAACAATACTCGCGCATTTTTTAACGACATTGATAAATGAACCTTTTCGCCACAGACTAAAACACAAAATCGTATAATATCTGACTTACCTGATGTTAAGTATCCGGTTGTCATTTTAACTAAGGTGATACCGTTAATTGACAATGAAGTCAAAAAGTGCGCTAGCATTCTGTCTGAGCCGACCCTTAATCACCCCTCTCTCACGATGCTGCTAACTAGTAACACTTTCCAACGCGTAAACCATCGATTGACTACGGGCGTCACACAGGGTTAGTATAAGATATATTTAAAATAATATTACAATATTATTTTGCTACTTGGTAAGTCGCTACAATATTTTACTTGGTGTGCGCAAAGGTAGGTTGAAACTAGTGGTGAAAACAAATAACATTGTTAAAAGAAAAACAAAAAACCCGACTGCAAAATATAGTCTGGCACTCCAGATATAAATAATTGAAATGTATCCTACGTCACTTCCACTATTAAGACGATTTAAATGACACCTCACATGTTGAAATCCATCAAGTTGTTCAAGATGTAGGGCGTGCCAAAGAAACGTCATACACTCGAAAAACATTACCCCCGCATTCTTGCGCAGTCAGGTAAAAAAAGAAAAACAAAACGAAACGCTGGTTGTGCATTTTATTCACTCGCTGTGCAGCTGTTAAAATACAAACAAATAAATTGGATTTACTATTGGATATAAATATTTACTAAAATTATTTTAATCATGTCTACATTGTAGGTAGCTTAATAATATTGGCGCCAACGATGATAATAATTAACGTTGGCGGCTGTACATAGTATAGCTTTTGCTGCGGCGACTGCCCGGTTTCGCGGACTCGACGTACAAATTGGGTCAGTGGCGTGCGCGATTTTTCGTACGGCAGGCTTTAAGCGTAAAGGGGAGGAGAGAGCGCCACGTGGAGCCGGCCGGCGCGCCGCTCTGCCACCCGCGCCTTCTCCCTCCGAGCCCGCTTATTTACTGACTCCCTACTTTGGGACTCTGTTCCAGCGTCCATTCATCTGCCGCTGGCTCCCCAACACCAAGGTTTCTTTAAATTATTAAACACCTGGCCCAATCACTGCAATCAATCACAAATCAAATTTAATCACAAATAATATCTGAGTCCTATTACGAGTATAAGAAGTAATATTGTTTGAAATTGTGCAAGTCGTTTACATTGTATTAGGTCCTTACGTATGAAATCAGCGTTTTGTCGTACTGATCAATTTGATCTGAAATATCTCCTCTTTGGTTAAGAATTCGAAATTCAAATTAATAAATTCATTTAGCTGGTTTTTTTTTCTTTGGAATACAGTCATTCATTTGTTATTTTCCTCATTATTTTTTCTTTGGCGTCGCTTATTACCGCGCAGTGGAAAACATGAAATATCGGTATATTTACGAGTACGAGTTCTACCGTGGCACCAGTGCTGCAGAAACAGCTCGAAGAATTAATGATGTGTACGGCGCTGGTGTCGCTAAAGATAGCACGGTACGTTTTTGGTTTCAACGTTTTCGTTTTGGAAATTTCGACCTTAAGAACCAACCCCGTGGACGGCCGGAGATCAAAGTGAAAAACGAAGAATTAAAGGCTATTGTGGAAGCGGATCCATCACAAAGCACTTCAGAGATAGCAGCAGGCTTCGGGGTAAGTGACAAAACTGTATTAATCCACTTGAAGCAAATCGGGAAAGTAAAAAAACTCGAACTATGGGTACCTCATGAATTGAGTGAATCGAACTTGCAAACACGGGTCGCCTGCTGTGTTACTTTGCTCAACCGACACAATAATGAAGGGATTTTAAATCGAATCATTACTTGTGATGAAAAGTGGGTATTGTACGATAATCGAAAGCACTCATCGCAATGGCTGAACCCTGGAGACCCAGCCAAAACCTGCCCTAAACGAAAATTGACTCAGAAAAAGTTACTTGTAAGTGTTTGGTGGACTAGCGCCGGTGTCGTTCACTATAGCTTTCTTAAATCTGGCCAAACGATTACGGCAGATATCTATTGTCAGCAACTGCAAACCATGAAGGAAGAACTAGCTGTTAAACAACCGAGATTGGTCAATCGCTCCAGGCCACTGCTGCTTCACGACAACGCAAGACCACACACTGCACAACAAACAACCACTAAGTTAGCTGAGCTACAATTGGAATATCTGCAACATTCACCGTACTCCCCGGACCTTGCTCCAACAGATTACCATTTCTTCCGGAATTTGGACAACTTCTTATAAGGAAAAAAATTCCACTCCGATGCAGCAGTCCAAACCGCCTTCAAAGAGTTTATTGATTCTCGCCCCCATGGTTTTTATAGTAAAGGGATCAATGAACTACCCATAAGATGGCAAAAGTGCATAGATAACAACAGTGCATACTTTGATTAATTAAATATATTTTACAAAAAAAAATCGACTTTTTATTCCTCCCGTACAAAACGCCAATTTCATACGTAAGGACCTAATATATTTCTTTAGGAAAACTGGATTTGAAAACAAAGTGCGAAAGTCCCTAATTTTTTAATTCTAAATTGTTTTGGTAAAATTATGTTAATTATACTCGTAAGTCCTAAAATATCGGTAGCCGACTCTGGCACAGACTGTACAATTATAAACGTCATATAGTACGAGGGCCCACGACCAAAACCATGTATCATAGCAACACGGTCGAAACTGTATTAAATCGTTAGATGATATGATTCTGAACCCGACTAGGTGGGTTATTACGGTCAAAAGTGTAGCAACTGCGTAGGAGGCCATTTCTGCTGTCAAAACAAAAAGCAGCAATACGTCCAATATTCGAAATGTACATAATTTTATTATATGACGAAAAAGTTCGTTTTCAGAAATTTTGCGCGTAGCTCAGACCCTAATCGCATTTATAAAAATATCAAAAAAAAATTGCGGACCTTATAGAAAGAAAAATTGAGAAGGAAAAATTGAGGAATGTATGAACTTAATAATTTAAGGATCGTAACTTATTCATTGGCTTGTAAAGAAGACTTCAATATGCCTGATACGATTTTGAAATGAAGATGCTACACTTATTTTTCTGAAATATTTTTTTCTACACCTAGACAACTTATTTTATCACATCCAACAATTTTCAGACAGATTCTTATGGTGGCGATCGGCAAAAAAATTAAAATTTCAAAACGGTCTTCAAATTTGATGCGTTCAAATTTTCTTTTGAAAAAATATATTTTTCACATGAACTTAAATTTAGTTATAAAACATTTTAAGACGTATTGATATGATATTTTTTTTTTGGTCTCATTTCTAATTTATGTAAATATTCTGCCGGATTTGTGCTACACTACTGACTTCTGAAAAACATATTTTCAGTCAAACGCTACGCGAAAAAATTCTGATATTAGTATTTTCGAGTTCAGGATAATCGAATCTACGGCCAAAACCGCATCAAATTGATAGAGTGAGACAAACATTTTGTTCGTGGGCTCTCGTACTAGTAGGTTAAGTGGAATAGGCAGGTAATATCCAAACTACATACCCGTAATAAGCAAGCATGTCATCAACTTGGTTCCTAATTGGAAAGTATATCATAATCATCACTAGGTACTTTCTGTTATTTAACCCGTTACCTTACGGATGAAATAAGCTTAAACATGTAGAGTACATAATTACCTAGGTGTACATCTTGCGTGTGGGAGGTCCAACCAAGAAAGAGGTCAACCGTCGAATCCAACTCGGCTGGCAGCGTTCGGGAAGCTACGGAAAATCTTCTCGTCCCAAATACCGCAGTGTTTTAAAGTCTAGTCTTCAACCAGTGTGTGTTGCGAGTGCATGACTTACGGAACTGAGACGTAGTCGCTTACGATGAGCCTCATAAGAAGGCTCAATGTGAGGGCTATGCTCGGAGTGTCCCTGTGAGATCGATTCAGAAATGACGAAATCCGCAGGCAAACCTAAGTCATCGACATGACCCGAAGAACTCCCAAACTGACGTAGAAGTGGGTAGGGTGCATCGCTCGTAAAATTGACGGCCGATGGGGCAGAAAAGTTTCCGAGTAGAGATCGCAAACGGAAAGGCCTCCCACAAGGTGGACCGACGATCTGGTGAGGGTCGCGAAAAACTGCTGATGCAGACCGGTCGTTGTGGAGATCATTGGGGGAGGCCTTTATCCAGCAGTGGACATCTTCCGAGCTGACATGATGATGTGCATAAGCTAATCCCATAACTTCACTCGAGCTCCATCAGGTACATGTTAGTAACCGTCCAAACATGCCTCCAGCCATTTATGTAACGATTTTGAAGTTCTTCCAAGACTGTTTTAAAAAGTGTGTTTAAGTCCTAACTTAAAAGTTAACAATTTATTGTTGGAACAGAAGTTGTCAACGAACTTTGATACAGCTGAAATAGGAAACTTTCTATCAGTTATTTCAGGCAGGCCTAAAGTTAAAAATAAATGTTGTGTTTTCAGCGTGTGTAGTACAGCGTATTGTTTAGCGTGGCGTTTTTATTTTCGCAACAGTTTGTTTGACTCCTAAAAAAGATTGATAAATATTAACTTTTTTTGGTGTCCTACATTGTGTCAAATAAATACCGGGAATATATTTCGATGCCGGGATGTGATCTTTTAAAAACCCCGCTACGGGAATTGTTACATTTTTTTAGCACAGCTGTTATTTACGAGTATATTGACGCGGTTCATCTCGAGCGTTTTTCTTTTTCTTACATTATGTAGATGAAAATTTCAAACTAAGAATGTGTCTCTAGTTATGAGCCGAGAATGGAATTTCATCTTCCGCATCGCTAAAAATGTTGCAGACAGCTTACGGTTTTAATCAAAAACGTGCATTTGAGCATTCAAAAGCGGTTGAGGTGTGGTACAAGTACAAGGTTGGCTCCTCTCTGGTCGGCCAGCAACACTTTCAGCTAAAGTTAGCGTCGCCAAAGTAAGGAAAATGGTGTTTAAAAATCGTCATTCAAGTTTGAGAGAGATAGCCGCGAAATATCTGTATGATACGAGACGATTGTTTGGGAACGACACCGGTGCCGCTAGACTAGTCCCGAAAGATCTGACTTTGCTTCAAACACTTGCAATCGCGTAATTTGCGCATTTTGAACAACTTTTTTAGCCAAAAACTTAATAAATCCCATCGAAAAACTAGTTGATTCCTGGAATATGAATCTGGTTTTTTTACTTTTATTTAAATTCAAATTACTACATCGATTCCCGTTTTCTGTAGATATACGACATAAAAGAAAAATGAACAAAACGCGGCGTGAACAAAAGTTGGTTCTGGAAAATGCGTTTAATGTTTTTTATGTTTGTAACAATAAACTTATAAGAGTAACTAATATTTTGTGTTTTATTGACCTTTTCCCTTTTCATAGTATGCTATACCTATTACCGCGTGTCTGCTATGTCTGTACGAATTAAAAATTAATATTATAAGCTGTAGTAACTCGCTCGCATGCGTGCAACGGGTTATTGTACGCGCGACGGACGGCGAATGTCTACATGAAAAACGAAGTTATACTCTGTGGTACAATCGAATGGAGCGAGCGAAACGTCCACAGACCTAAGTTTTTTTTTATTGACATCCGAGACCTGTGGAAACGTCTATGCTTCAATTTCGGCAAAAATGCTTTCTTTTGTCCGGCGTCTGTCCGGCTGTTTTCCTCTAAATACCTATGCCGCTATTAAGAAAAATGTCGCTAAAAAATCTGCATAATTATCGACTGTTTACAACATTTTCCGAGAATTAGTTAAGAAATACGACCTGTAGAGGAGGACCGCCGGTCAACGCCGGCCGCTCACAGAGCCACTAGTAACCTATTAGATTGTATAACAAAAGGTTATCTAGCACACGAGACGGGTCTGCACACGAGCGAAGCGAGAGCGACTAATTTCCAGTGTGCAGTAGGTGATTTTTCTCGAGTTAAATAATCTGTTCTTCAACTCGAGTGTGAGAAATCTGAAAATTAAAATAAAAACTAAACATTTTTTCGCATTGTCGTATTTTACGCGCCAAAGATACTTTACTCCGTGCAGTTTTTATGGCTCCGGCTTGCACGCATTAATTCTAAGTTTAGAAAGTACGTACTTTTAATTTTTATGCACTTTCCTATTTGGTCAGTAGTTCAGTACCTACCATTTGCTTCATGATACATTTTCAATACTCATAGGTTAAATTCACAATAGGGAGTATTGTGGTTAGGCATAGTAAAATGTTACAGTACCTAACCTTCTGACCTCATTTTTCTTGGCGGCGTTTGAACACAAAAGTCCAAACTTCAATCGGATTAATAATGATGATAAAGAGCAATGTCCGTGCATGAGAAAAAGTTCTCTGTAGAATTCATGCTCCTGCTTGCGCAGACGGATAAAAATATTTAAACAGACTTAATGCCACAAAGTAGAAGTTCGTTTTTCATTGAAACCAACGCGAGGTCAACCGCTGAAATTGCCAGAAGACGGAAACCCCAAAACGGACGCTATTAAATGCTCTACCAATTTACTGTTACCTGGAAAAGCAATTATCTTCATTCACTACGGCTTTATATTGAATTTCATCTGATATTGTAGGACAAGCAATTCCAATTACTCGTACTGTGTTGGAAATTTACGGATTAATTTCATTCAGTATTTATCGCATTTATTGAAGCATGCTTTTCACGAAATGTATTTACATTTAGTGAAATTAATATTAATTTATTTACATTTTCGTTTATTTGGCATAGCCAAATAGTTGGCGCGAAAATTTGTCGAACAAACAACAGCTACAAAATAAATGCACGGAAATGTTTCGTACAAAATTAATTATCTATTCATAGAACATTAACAAAACCTCAATTAAATTTTCTGTTTACAATTCAAAATTTTAGCGGTAGCGTGCAACAAATAATAATTTGAGGAACGAATGTTTAATGTGAAATAGATAGCAGGTATCCCTTGGTAGAAAATCTGCTAGTGAAAACATTATGCTATTAAAGTAGGCGGCATACTGTGGTTCCTTCCTAACTAATATTACTAGTGGTTCGACCTCACGGCCGACGTTTACCCTCCTATACAGGTCGATTTTCTTAATCGATCGTCTTGAAGTTTTGTGAGTAGGGTGGAATGATTATCAAGATTATTTGGAGTCATGATGATAAAAATCCGCAGAGAATTAGGACATACGGAAGCATTTTTGTCAAAGCTGAAGCAGACGCTTTGCGCGCTAATTCTCGCTTGGTCGATAAATGAGAAAGTGAGTTTATTTATTTATTTGTTTGTTTGCTACGTTTTCACGCTCAACTCAACCGATCATAATGACATTTTGCATACACGTTGTCAGGAGTACAGAAAACGATAAAAGCTACTTTCATCTCCACAAAAGTTAACAGTTCCTGTGGGACTGCGGGTAAAACCGCGGGTCGCATCTAGTTAATAAATAAAAATGGGTGCTATAGTCAGACTTGTAGCGTAGCGTCGACAGGTAAACCTGAAAGATATGTAGAAGTCTCAAGTCTCCTCCTCCCACGTACAGTACCAATAAACAACAAGTACAGTTTAATATGTTCAATTATATAAATATTATACTTACTATATGTATGTATATACTATATATACTAAAGTATATATCTAAATATACTAAACTATAATATATAATATACTATACTAAACTATATATGTATGTATATACTATATATACTAAAGTATATACAGTAAGTATTTATATAAATGTATAAATATGTTTTATATTTTTTTAATGGAAAAAAAAATGTGAACTTGAGGTTTAAATCCAAAGAAAATGCGTATCAGATTCCTGCGATACAGGCTTTGCCTAGTGCAGGAATCGTCGTTATTATCAATTTGACTTATACATCCATGAACATTATCCTTAAGTACTTGTGTGTTTTTCTGGTGTCCCTGTTTTATGTGTAGATGTACTCGTAAATAAATATTTTTTCTTTTCTTTTCATTTTTCAGTACTACTACGTACTAAATAAAAAAAAAACCCTAAGGGCCAGTTGCAGAAGATACGGAAATGATTTCTTAAACGCAGGATTATTAACTCAGAGTTAAAACGTTATAAAAGTCCCTCGGCCCACTTGCGTCTAATAGCGAGTTAAAGTTGTAATGAAAGAGTTAAGTTGTTCTGCGTTAAATGTATAAATCGTTAACATATTCTTTGCCTTGCGCCATCAAAAAATAATAAGGAGTTAATGAACCTTTTTTTTTGTCGTGACAACGTCTAATAAATCGATGAACGCCGGCTGCACGCACGAAAAAGGATGACTCATTGTCCCGTTACGCTCAATCGATCGGAGCAAAGGTGCTACACGAGCGAGCGAAAGGCACGATCGGCTTGACTGTTCGGCTTGCGCCGCTCTATCTCTCAATCTATCTCTCTTCCACTCGATTGGCCTATGCGTCCGAGAAGATTTCATCAAGGTTTTGTTATGACGTTGTCACGTTAAACTATCGTCCGTAAGCCGACTTTACAGACAACCAACATTTTAGCTGGGAACATTGCGCTTTTATTGTAACCCGGCCACACATGAACGAGTGAACAAAAACTAAATGCCTATCTCTTCTACACTACAGCACATTGTATATTGACTTCCTCGTGTGTCCTTCAGTGGACGTTTTATATTAACCCATGGCACAATAATATACTCCGCTAGGTATAGCACTCCGGTCACGTGAGCAACATCTAGTGACGTCAATCGATGCTTAAGCGAGACCGAATTATGCCATTTACAAATAGTTCGAAAGAGACGGATGACAATGAATAGTGACGTCATTATGTGTTTGCTCCCAGAATGCTAGACCTTGTTTTTTTTTGATCATGTGTTGTATAGTATCTCGTGTAATTCTTTTACTTCTGTCATTTCTTTTCTATTAAATCTAGTTTGACATTAACCTTTAGTCAGCGATTTAACCCTCCCACGATGGACTAAATATTAAAAAAACTATTTTTAGGTTTTTCCTAACTTTTTGATGGCGCAAGAGAAATGATTTATTTATCCTGTGTTATCAGTTAACTACGAGTTAAAAACATATGTAACCTTTTTTTACGCAAGTGGGCCCAATGTTGTGTTGATCTTAGTTTAGCTTCTAACTTTTGGCGTCGCAAGGCGATTAAAACCTTTTATGAGCAGCTAACTCCGAGTTAAGAGCTAACCCGAGCTTCTGCAACTGGGCCTAAGGCAGCCACACCTGTACTTAAATATATTTAAGTATCAGATCTTAATCTTCTCATCATCCTTACTATCCTAATCCTAACTAAAATTACACTAGTGAAAAACGTAAATAAGTCAAGTGTCCACCATCTGATAAGTTTCCAGCAACTGAATCGACAAAAAAACTACAAGTATAAGTAATTGTATTACAGAACCTCTTTACAAAATTTCACGAGAATCGATTGGGAAAAACGACGTGTAGAGGGGGATCTACCACAAATATACGAAATCATTTTTGCCTGGGGGGCTATTCCTGCGCGTGAGATGAGATGAGATTTTATCTTGGTCTCTCTCACACCTATGACGTTTCAAACAAACGCAAAAAGGACGCAAAAATGTGAGATGAAAATCTCAGATCTCCGAATGAGCCGGACTAGAGACGCTTAACTCACTAACGCTCGCTCGGTAAAAATGCTAAAGTCAGTTTGTTTGTTACGCTTTCACACCTCGACTATTCAACCGAGCATAATAAAAAAATAATGGCTCCCGTGAGACCGCGGCGGAGATCATAGAACGCAACTAGCTACCTAATGGATTATTACCCAATTAGATACATAATATACCCATTTTCAGGATACCCATGTCCGTGTTTGTAACAATTTTCATTACCTACACGTCTTCAATCTTATTAGTGTGTTTTAGTGTCTATAGCTTCTAAATAAAAGGATTGACTGAAGAAACAAAAAACCATCGCAACCATTTAGAAGTACAATCAAAATAAAGTTTCCATATATAGGTACTTTTATGCCGTCTTATTCGTTTTGTTTATTTCTCTTCAAATCACCCTGTTCAGATAAGTAATTGAAAAATAATACGTAAAGCCAGTCTGAGAAAGTTTCATTCAATATTGAAGAAACCTTACACAGGACTGAGATTTCCAACAATACTTACGCTCAACTACCCAGCAAAGGAAAACTTTCACGTTTATTGGATCACATCTTACGGGTAGCTGCCGTTTATCTCCGGTTTAATCTTTAGGTTTATTAGATGACTTTTGTGAGGACAGGAAGACAGAATATTTAAAATTACACTAAATGACTTAAACGTTGCACGATTATGAATTCAATCGCAAGCCACACCAGCTGCCGTCATGCATCACACATCGCTTCGCAATCGGATAAGCACGGTACGAAGCGACGCAGTTGGTAGTTTTCAACAATCATCAATCTAGACGTACCTAACATATTGCAAGCCCCGCGTCCAACTATTTCTATAGCTATTAAACTTAATCGAATAGTCGACGACGTGCACGACTCCCTTTACTCCATCAATGTAGGAAAGCATTAGTGCAATTCTCTGTATCTCAGTGTATCTGGGTCAGCTCCCAAGCTTGAGCATTTAGAGGATTACTCCTAGGCATTGCCTAGCCGATCCTATTTGATTGGACCGGATACAAGATCCAATACTCGAGAGATAGCAGAATGCAATTAACTTTATCGATTCCCAGGGTCGTCCGGTATGTCCCTTTACATATGTGTGAAAATTGCGTTGAAACTCGTAATTGACCATGTTTCGAGCGCGGCGTGGGTTTAATAATGTTATCAAAGCGTGTTAGTCTCTCCCGGTCGCTTAATATGCACCTGACCTAGTTGCATGTATCCATGGTCGGTGGTCCACAATTCCGAGTAATAAAATTAGCATATGCCCTCGCTCAAACTTCATCAAGCTTTAAAGAAGAGCCCTGAAGGTTATCTCCGTCAGCGAATTTTTATACCTACTTTAGAAAATGAGAAGCAGAAAAATCGAAAAAAATTTTTTTTCGTTCTTCATCATTTTCTTATCGTTTCATTCTTTAACTAATTTTGTTTTTCAAAATAATTCTTTAAATCTTTCGTTAAATTTCTTAAGAACATTACCGACAAAAGAGAGTAGGCGAAAGTTGCAACCCAAGTACATACAACATCGTTAGAATGAAACTTAATTACCTACGCGAAGTGGGAGAAGTGCAAGCTCTTAGCCTCGCTGAGAAGTAATTAATTATACTTGCCATTTTCAGTACAAGATAGGTCAAAAGCAAGTAGGTCAGAAGCTTAACTTCATGGGAAACTATAAATAAGTACCTTGCCCACAACTTAAGATTATTGCGAAGAGCATTTTGGTGTGATTTGTGTGGTGCTTTATAAAACTTTAATGGCGTCAATTTTGCATTTGATTAAATCTATAGCAAAGACATCCCAAAAGTGTTGTCCAATCGAGAAAATGTTATCATCATAAATTTAAATACCACAAAATTGACCCCATTATTTAACAAAATAAAAGGTTGAAATAATTCCTTATGCTTTTTATTGAACACAAGAGCACGGAGTGCTGTAAATACACTTATTCAGTAGACGTCATACAAAGCTAGATATAATGTTAGTACTAGCTGACGACACGGTGGAATACAGTAATATTAAGATGTAATGAAAAACATTTAACACCGTATTTATAGTTAGAAAATACAGAGTTGCGTGCCTCAGAATATGTTTCATAAAAACATTTTAAACATTAGAACAAAAATTGTTTCGAAGTTAAAGATTCAAAGACAAAGTGTTTCCAAAAAAGTTTCCAAAACGCACTTACTTTTTTTGCCTAATTGTTTGAGTGCAAGTGAGCAATGTTCTACTCATAATAGGCCACATTTAAAAACAGCATTCAGAGATCTCTGATCCGATCAAAACTGACGAAATTTTTAGAAAAGCGCGGGTCGCGCGGTTGATCTAAAGCATTTTGTAAATGAGAGTGTATTTTATAAGTGTTTCGCTGACGCGTAATCCCGTAGTGCACTTCGATCGTTTTGAGTGGGGCACCTTTGGGGTGTTATGTGTGAGTGATTACAGATTAATAAATGGATTTTACCGCCGCGCTCGGAGACGATAATGATTACCTAAACCATCCACTAAGGCCAACGGCTACATTTCCATAGGAAATGTTTACTTAGAGATAGCTTAAGTAAATATTAACTCCTCTGAGTTGGGCGGTTAGTGTGCGTGTGAATACATAAAACTTATTATTTATCAGAGGTAGGTAGTATCCTACTTAGGCCTAGGACACAATAGCCCTGAGTAGTACATTGCACACTTCACCTGTAAGTTTCGAAGACGGTCATTGCCGTCCAAAGCCTAAGCACCGCATGTCCATATTTTTTACAAATATAAAAAAAAACTGCGTTATTTAAAAAAAAGTCCGTCACAAAATCGAAAACGGCAGTAAAACAGTAAAGATATGGCAAAAATCATTTACCATTTAAAATACATTAAAAATTCCGATACATAATTTTTTTAATAAAACGACGTAGTTTCATACGGTATTTTATTTGGACGGCAGAATAAAATTTCGGGGTGTTTCTTGCTATATTGTGAATTTTACTTTTACAAAAAGCGTTAGCGATCACACTTGAGGCGGCCCGGGATGTTCTTTTTCAAGCTTGTTTATCAAATTTTTTTGATGAAAAACTACTCGTTATCGATATGTATGCAAACTACAAATCAGTTTCTGGAAACATTAACCAGAGCGTTTGTAAAAATATATATATTATCCAGGGCCGCATTGACACGCAATACTAAACCCCTGCATTCTATTCCTATAATTAAACCCAATATTATTAAAGTATGGTTAGAATTACACGCCAATATAATAGTATTCCAATTGAAATTGTTTTATCGAATGAGCTACTATGAAATACGTACTAGACACTGAAGTACATTGCTATTTAAATTGAGGCAAATGTATCACACTTCAGTCAATCACTCGTGAGAAAATGGACAATGTATTCCCAGTATGCCCGAGCATCTCGGAGTACGCAACCAGATACATACACTTAGGGGAACAATGCAACTTAACACATAAACAAACAGAATCCCTCTTACTAATAATCGTAGTTTAGCCTTGGAATAATTATACAGTGTTTCGTCTTTTTCGATCAAAAGTTAATTTTTTTAAAGAAAATACAAATATAAGATGCTGTATTTATATGATACTTTTATTCCGAGGCTGTACAAAGTTTATTAGCGAAGGATAGAGCGTCTAGCAAGTGACGGAGTGAAGTGTAATATGGTTACCGCAATTGACAGGGACATTGAGGCGGAGTGTAGTGCTGCACTTAACGCGTCACCTCTATCACATAGTAGCTTCATCACTTCACCAGATATTTATGAACAAAGTAAACTAAAACTAAGTATTGACTTGAAAAAAAGTATAATCTAACAAACATTACTGATATCAACAATATTAATATCAGTCGGATATCATAGCCTCACTATAACTATACAAAAGTAAAAGTAAAAAAATGGTTTTACATAGCTTTGGTAGTTTTTTTTTCGACGTTTATAGGGACCAGGGA
Organism: Peribatodes rhomboidaria; assembly: GCA_911728515.1. Taxonomy (NCBI): domain Eukaryota; kingdom Metazoa; phylum Arthropoda; class Insecta; order Lepidoptera; family Geometridae; genus Peribatodes; species Peribatodes rhomboidaria. Next base: position 18,673,009 of record OU452166.1, read on the forward strand.
ATTCTATAGAGAGCCAAACTTAGGGGACTTCAGATGCCTCTGAAACTTGAGACACTATCGTCGTGCGGAAGCAGGACGAACGTATGCACTGCAACGTGCATCCTGCTCTCGCCCTTGCTCGAAACCCAAGTTTATGATTAATTAAAAACAGCGCGAAGTGTTGCCATGCGAAGGTTGCTTCCATAATGTAAGGAAGGGGAAATTGGACAGTAATTTTTGAGTATGTTTCCTATATTTTAAGCAGTTTAATTTGATCTGCGCTTCATTACTTCCCCCAATCGCTTGCAATGCTGTTAGTTTAGTGTTTATTAGCCATACTTATTAATTACGATTTATGCAATTAGAAGGACGTAGTAATACTTAAGAGGAGCCTATCCCTCATAATTTCATACAAACGGTGACTCCATTTTCCGAATTTAGCAAATAAACATTCCAAAAGTTATTCACTTTGACGGGTGAATTATCTGTACTTACACCTTTTTGAAACAGTTTGTACCAATAATTTAGGACAACGATCGAATCGATGATGTAGAAATGGGCACGCATATTATGGCTAGTCTTAAACAAAACGCAATGAAAGCGATTGACAGTATGCAGCTTGAATAGAAAATTTATATAGAAGTATACTCGTAGTCAAATCTAGAAGTATAATCGTAGTCAATAGCTTCTGTCTCAAAATACTATAATTTCTAGTAAGTTAACGTATTTGTAGTCGATAGACTTGGTCAGTGTGACGTGTAACTTTTTAAATTTTTTTGTCCACATAAATATAATAACGAGGAAACATATCTAAGAGCTAAATTAACTAAAAGGATAGGATTATTTTTGTGAGTGTAAGTTTTTTGATTTCTGAATTCAATATTATATCCATCCAAAGATCTGGAAGAAATCGTTTTAGGCGGTAAGGTCGTACTGTTGTTGGTTGTTACTAGAACTAATATCTAGTAACAATTTTGAAGATGAACTTCCGCAAAGAAACGCCTGATTCAATCAACTATCTGTTGTTGGTTGTACTGTCGAATACATATATGTAATTTATTATGGTTTGCAATTAAGCGATGAGCGTGTTGTGTGCATCAAATATGCAAATGTAAGCATTAATATACTTATCGCATTAGCAACGCATTGCAGTCCCCTAGTTAATTACTGTTTAGATAGTGCGCCATGCGGGCCGGCCTGTAGATAGAGCTAACAGTTTGGATAAGCCCTCGGAGCGGCTTATACAAACAAACGAGCCAGAAGGCCTTGCACAGCTTAATTCAAACGTGAAGCTCTATAGGAACCCTTATAGTTACTCCCATGATTGAAACACCGATGAGAGCTGCAATAAAATCGTGATAAATTGAATGAAAAGCAGCTATTTTGGTAATTTTTGCTATTTTCGTAACGTAAGATTGTTGCTGGCAGGTAATTTAAAAAAAATTGTTCGTTCCATGTTTTAAAATGATATTGCAACCGTCATCAGCACTTACAGCACAGTTACAGTATGCAAATACCTAAAGGTATATTACTGCTGCAATTTCCCTTTCATATGAATCTAATTCGAAAACGAATTTTCATTTTTGAAGGTAGCTAGCGAAATATATTCATAACCACCAGCGAGCGGCGCGAATTTGTCGTCGCCGACCAACGACCTCTTTGCATAAAGTAGGGCGAAAAATTCAGAAGCGACAGCGCCTGTTTCCAAGAACTAGTACTGAGCAACATTCATTAATTTAAAAAAAAGTGAATGATTATCGCAAGTCTTTAGCATTAATAGTATCCGACGTAGTGAAGTGAAATATGAGATCTGACCTATTTTCGAGAATGTAGGACGATCGGCGCCGACTTCCAGCAACGGCAAGTTCCCGTTTCGCGGAATTCATGCAACAAGCGCTACGGCAGACGAAACAAATACATATTTCGGATTTCCGAGCAGCGTTCCGACCGTTTCTATACAATTAAAAAGAGAATTACACGAGGAAAACTATGAGAATGATGCTTCATTCGAAGCATTGCTTGTTTGTATTTAAATACGTCGTACATTTCATTACTTGCTAGGAATGTCGGTAATTAAACTGTTAGTTGTGTGTACGGAGAAAACCTTTGTTAACTGTTAATTAAAATAGAGTTTTATGTATTTAGAATATTTAAAAGATTTTATTGGCAGGTGAACTGCATTTACTTTTACTGAGGGATACTATTAAAATCGAATGTTTGATAAAACGCTGAATATCACTACTTTGAAATAAGATATTTTTTAATATAGGCATTTATTTTAACATTACCTACTTCGAATATAATATGCTCTATAGATACAGATATTTGAAAAATTACAAGTGAACTGTAGCACAGAAAAGCTGAAGACTACATTTAGACAATTCCCTTCTTATAATAAACGTTGTATAGTCTTGAATAGTTATACAGTGTGGTGCCTTTTTCTTCCTTTTAAATTTTTGCCTCGTTCGAAAAAGACAAAACACTGTATAACTATTCTGAGGCTATATCATTAGTCCCGTCAAGGGATTCAATTACGCCTTCCATTTTATAGGCGAGCTACGCCCTGATGTATTTGTGTGCCAATTGATTTCATGTGACAAAAGTAATTTGAGACCAAGGACAAGGCGAGATATTCTCACATGTTTTCTATGCAAAACATTTTCTATACTTTTTTAAATATTTGTGACAGAAGAATGGAGATATTTTGAAAATCACGATCAATTCGTCAGAATCAGATAGCACGTAGGTATAGAATAATGAAGGAACCACATATGAATCTAAAAAGATTTTCCAATTAAAGATAATCATTCCCATTTCAAATAGCCGAATGTTTTTTCAAATCACTCCGTTCTTCGGTATAATATAGTTCAGTCAATATGAATAAAATGGGAAGACTTTTCGTAAAATTCTGAAAAGTAATAAGAAATGTTAAAAGGTGTTACTAGTATTTTACGGTGGCCAGTACTGGAATGTTACAATGGAGACGGACGTAGTTTTCACACAAAGCAAACAAAAAAGGGGAAGATGAAGTCGCACGCGCGTCACACAAATAACCTCTTGAAATGGAACACCGAATGCGAGTGTAATTAGAGTCGGAGTATCTTCATATCCTCGTGGATGAGATTGGCAAGACTAATTTATCGTCCGTTTGTCCATAACACTGTTCGAATTGACTATTTTGTACGTGTCATTCCGTTGCATATTTTTATTTGCAAATGCATATTGTTGCAACAAACTAGCCATAGTAAACAAAGTTTTAACAGACTACGTTAAAAACTACGTATTAAAAATTCATATTGACTGCACTCAACAAAAATATCTTTACGAACTGTTTAGTACCCATATACAAAGTAACTCTATATTGGCCTCGATGCTGTTACCAACTCACTAAACTAAATTTAATGTTATCATCTTTTACTAATAGAAGCACAAGAAAGAGACAGCATTTTTAGTGCTGTCAAATAAGTTGGAACTTAGTTTTTCCAAGTTTAGCCGGGTAATCAGCAGTTGGCAAAATTAAAAACAAGTTGTGACTGTCGCTTTAATTAGTATGGCAGTGCTTAAATTCATGTTGTCTCTTTCATGCGTTTTTATTACTATAAAATTGCAATAAGACTAAGTTTCGTTTAGTAAGTTGACAATGGTATCGAGGCCATATCTCTGGTACCGATTCCTTATAAAATAGCACCAGCCTAAAACATCCGCTGCATAAAGCCTAATCAAATGTACTTATGTATTAGTTACGATAAAATATAGGGTTAAACGCTTGAGGCGCACAAAGCTGAACGGACGTGTAAACACTTTTAGTTCTGAACAAATGTATATTTTTAATTTATATGAGATCAAACCTGAAACACTGAAAAAAACTGCTGTTCAGATGAATAACATTGGCATTTAACGGAATATATGGATCAGCAATTTTTTTTGGTAATTTAAAAATTGGTCTCATATAGACATTTATTTAAAGTTGTGCCGAATTAAAATATAGACTTAGGTCGTTGTTGTTAATACATGAGCTTAAACGTCCATTCGTCTTAGTACACGTCAAGTCTATAAGCAACCCTGTGGCCTGTATACGACAGAACTGATAAGTGTTTGAATATATTAATTTAACGAGCGCTAAAGAGCTGTCAAAGTTTAATCGCATGGACATTACATGGAACACCCCACCCACGTCATACATAATTCCCACCTCATTACCTTGAGAATAAGGTGAATAATTAATCGGCAACTATTCGACCTAACACGGGGGAAGTGTCACAACTGGGAAAGTGGCACTTTCCGCCCCATGTGAGGCGGGGTGGAAAATGATGCAACGTTGTTATTAGAAAATAAAGGACGTCATTTAATTTTATCGTTTATACATTTTTACACTAAATCCGAAAGAGTCACAATCTGAATCAATAATAGTGTGATTATTCTATTAGTAGATGCGTGTTATTCCATTGATTACGAATTCATGCTTGGAAAATCGTTTTATGCGATAATGCCGGCAGTCGTTACGCTAGTCTTTGAGCCTTCATCATCATTTTCAAACCGTAATCGCTCACTGCTCAGCATACGCTTTTAGTTTTGTACGCTATTATATTGGTTCGTTTAAGCCGAGTGGTTAGCCCTGGTCTTAGAGTTTATACGCGGTTCTTTAAGCCTTACTAACTTACTAGCCTTCACGGACTTTTCTTGGTGTTAGCGAGAGTTTGTTTATCTACAATTTTACATGTTTTAAATTTAAGCTGAGTAAAGTTAGGTAGTTAGAATTTAGGTTGATTCCTATTCAGGATAATAACTTTGAGTAGTGACGCTAATTCGAATCAATTTAATGCAATGGAACTATAGTCAGCGTAAAAAAACAATCGATTCTTAATGATAATAGCATAAATTGAGCCGTCTAATCATATAGTGACATCGATATTAAGATCGAGGGGCTGTAAGCTGTTTTAAATTCAACCCAAATTTTCAGAACTTCGCGTTTGAACGGTTTCATTTGGAAGATATAACAAAGAGAATTCCCAGAATTATACAGCAGGATTTTATGGAACGTTGGCATTAATCTGAAAAGAGCCCATTTCGGTCAATTTTCTACGAAAGCACTGATTTTCACTGTGAGAATTCAGAGCTGCTTTTGTAGAAAAAGTCTTTCATAATTTACGTTTCTCTTTACCTTTTGGTAAACCTGTAAAATGTTTGCGGTACAGCAGGTTTTTAACCCTCTTTCAGATCTGTACGCGAGTGAAGTGTTCCACGAATTCACAATATTTTGTTCTTGCTTTCATTTCAATGGACCTTAGTCGTCGTTTGTTAAATAGTTGTAAAACATTCTCGCACGTTGAGTACTTTAACAGTCCATGCATGCTTTTGCAATTTTGTGCTCGCTTTTATGAAAACTTTACTATAGAAATAAAGCTCAAAATGAAAATAAGCTCAAAGCCATTTTCGCTCGGAACGTGTGCAAGGGCAGCGAAGTGTTAAGCACCGTTAAGGGATAGAGCAGCGTTTAATTTTTACACAATAATAGCTATGTTACAACTTTGAAATTTACGTTATTTGTTTTATTCTGTCATGCCACTCACTTGTTTTATGTAACTAAGCAAATTTCGTAGGCGAAAAATATTTTTTTTTCTTAATGTTTTAGTTTGCTCCTTTCAAATAGCTCTCAGCATAATTTTGAATATATTAAACTAGAAGGATAACAAAATTAAAACAAACAAAGTAAGTAATTTGAACAAGTTCTGCCGGAGTAAAGTTTTGTGTAAATAAAAGGCGTTGCTTGCCCTTAAGCGGTCACCTCACTGAGATTTTATTTTGCCGTGAATACTTTTCCAATATCCGTTTTCCCCTGACGCCAGGATTCAAATCGAGCGTGCAAAGCTTTATTAAGAGCATTGATATTGAAGGCGTATAAATGTTTAAAAATTATACTTTAAAACCATCTATGCTAGTCAAAAAGTGCACTCACTTTGTAAAAATATACGGGTAGAATATATCTTTTCTCTGTTGAAGTCTGTTAAAAATAGTTCTGCTACTATATGATTTTTTTGTACACATATTTTTAAAAGCTAATACAGTAATGAGATACTTACGAATTATTATCTATCGATACGATAACATTTACTTTTGATATAGCATTAAATTGAAGATTTTATCACTATGGCATTAAAAAAATAGTCTACCTAATTTTTAACTGTATTTTAGGGTTACATGAGGTATGAGTTTGAATGTGTAGGCACCTACTTTTAAATGATGTATAAGATATATTTGTTCTTATATTTTGTAACGATTTATAAATATCATAGTGAGATTCTCACAAGTCGTCTAAAAAGCTACATGGAACACTGCTTAGATATTTATGTGAAGTATTTTAACGAGATTTCTAGTTCTATATAAATATGTATGTATATAAATACCAATTTAATTCGAGATATAATTTCGGCTTGTGACGTAATTGAGGTACAGATAGTTACTCTACAACATACCGCTTTAAATGGCACAAACGAATGAACACACTCTCGCTTATCAAAAAACGTTATAAAGCCTCGAAATAGTTATAAAGTGTTTTGTCTTTTTCTCTCTTTGAAATTTTATAACTCGATCGAAATAGACGAAACATTAGGTAACTATTCCGAGGCCCGAGTCCCCCTTGGCAATGTTTATTGCTGACGGGGACAGTGAATAGACTGTATTGTAATCAGTGTGCGTAGTGTATCCGATCGATTTTTCCTGTTTTGTACAGTTTATTCAGAGTAACTCGGCGAGAGTGTACTAATTAAGTTAAAAGAGTTTACTGCAATCATCATTATAAATAACTTGTACTGTAAGGCAAACCCTGAAACCTTGACAAAATTAATTGTTCAATTAAAACTTAAGTGAACTTAATTGTTAAGGTCAATAATTTATAGATGGTAATAGTTGTAAGGTTAGGAAGTTTTTAAGGTAGTTTAGTTTGAATAAAGAATTGTAGCGTGTAGCGATAAGGGTATTGATACAAACTATTAAGTTTTTCAATACTTTGTGTTTTAAAATGTATATTTTTTACGAAATAAATTAAAAAAAACACAAAATGAATGCAATATTGTGGTTTTTTTTTTTTTGGTATTATATTGATCCTACAGCAAAAGTTATTTGTAAAAAGAGCCCCTTTTGGGTTAGTATACACTTTCCCGTAACCCTGAATGAAGTTGCGATGCGATATATTATAGAGTAGTCTCAAGAGGCCTCTCCGTTTGTAGTAAAAATATTATACGATTACTTAATAAAATAGTCATCATTACTTTATAAAATAGTCATCATTATTTTATAAAATTGTCATTACTTTACAAAATTGTCATGGACATTAACTTTGGACTAGACCAAATTTTCCTTTATCTTACTGAAATTGTATGCATAGATTTTTGCAGAAGATTTTCGCAGCTATATTGCGTACTCTGTTTAACGTCACGGCTATCTTGGCCGTACCCTAAATTACAGATACTACATGGCGCAATTGTTAGTGCCAGTTTGAAATAACTGACTAACCAACCTAACCTATAAAGCAAGCAAACATGTCGCTTGCTTGCTCTACCTAACCTATATATAATCAGCAAAAAAAATTAGATATGCCGTAAATGTATGATTATAGGAGAAAAACGATAAATTAACATTTAAATCGCAATACGTTAGTGACACTTAAATTTCGTTGCAATTTACAACGAACGACAATAAATTCCAATTGTACTGTACAAGACTGATAACTAACGCAAGACATCCAAGGAACACGCTGTAGACAACTGACGCGTGAGAGTTTAAATTTAGTCTTAATATCATAATCGATTGGCAAGGTCGCGTCAGTTGCCGCTAGAGCGAGTTCACGAGAGATCGTCTAAGTCACGAAACCGTTGCAGCGAAACCTGTTTATAGTTTAAATGGTTAGGGACTGTTGGTCCCACTGCATGGTCCCAGTAATGGGTCCAACTGGGCCAGCACGGGCCGTAAAATTGTCATTACAACGTTTCTATCTCGCTTGAAGTATGCGTTTAAGATTTAAACTAGGGTTGTAACGGAGGGGAAGGGCCTTCACCTACGCGGATCCGGAGTCTTTACGGATGCAGAGTCGGAGGTGGTCATCATTTGATAAACTCATGATTTTGTTTAAAAAACATTCGAATCAAAAGTCTTCAACTTTATCTAAAAATAGGTACATACCTCCTAATCGATATCTTAGATTAAGCCAGCTCCACTAAATAACTGTTCACTTGGTACTGGACTGGTGTAAATTATTTTTTACATACGTAACTCTGATATGAAATGAAGCGTACAGAGCCTAACTGCCAGAAGTATAGCAACACTAACGACCTTTCCCAGCTTCGAAAGGTAGCTTCAACCTTCAATCAACATCAACCTTCCGTGATACCGATGGTGAAACCGCATCAATCCGTTCGTCATTCGTTCCGTGGTTGAGACAGTTAGCGGATGTACAAACAGACGCGAAAACGGCTTTGTTTTACAGGCTTTGTTCATAGAGAAGGTTACAGATGACTTGAGTTGCGTTCCATTCGTAACTGATTATCTTGATGTTTGACTATGCTTTTCTTGGCAAACTCTTCCGCGTATACTTTCATTTAATATTTGACTAAGTACTTCTTAATAGATTGCGGCACTCGTATAGTCATAAAATTGAAGTTACGTTATAGCATCGCAAGTATGGGTGTTGTCGACAAATTTCGACAAATTTTACATTTCGAACTTACGAAATTGGTTTTTGTGAACAAAAAATGCTAAGTATGACCTTAGAAACGACAAAATTAATTGTTTGCAGCGGTCTGATAAGTAGCGAGTAAGATAGAATTTACTTTAACTTCTTCCTTCTAACTAATAAACGTTGTATAGCCCCGGAACAGTTATAAAGTTTTTGCCTAATTTTCTTCTAAATTCTATCGAAAAAGACAAAACTATCTAACCTAACTAGTCTAACCATTCCGAAGCTATACAACGTTTATTGCTGAGGGGGCTAGTGTGGGATAGCTGAAATTTCAAGTCAGGTTACATTCTGGTTTACCGAAAGAAGCTTAATCTGAACCTTGCTGTACTATACATAAAGCTCTTGCTATTCACTAGTTGGCCAGACCCGAAAAGTGCCGAGTTCAATCATCCCTTGCTAACCTTACACCCCGTTCGAGCTTTGACGAAGCTCCGTTTAAGCTTCGCATTAATTTAGCGGAGGCGGATGCGGAACTACGATTTCATGCAGAAGTTCCGCAGCTGCGGTTGCGGAAGCGGAACTCCGTTACAACTCTAGTTTAAACTACTCGTGTCTTCTATGTGACATTGATGGTAAATGGGAGCTGTATGATATCGTGTCAACTATAACAATAACAGACGCCTATGCTGACGCACGTTTTACTTTCGTGTCATTTCAAATACTGTTCTACATCAAATGAAATTAGATCTATTACACTTTAACTCGTTACGGTTTCGCTGCTACGGTCCCGCGACTATGTACTACCCGCGTCTAGGAATCCCTAAAAACGACGTAGACGCACCCACATTGAATTACTATCATACGAACTAAATCGCATAAAAGTAAATTGTTATTTTCAATCAATGCAGGCATTAAATGGCTAAATAAATGCCGTAGCAAGTCGCTTTTATGTCGTCACACAAAGTATACACAAACCTAAACCTAATAATATAAAACAGTATAATATAAAAACAAGTTTACAATAAAATTGTTCGAGACATAATGAGATATCCACGTATTTTGCTTATTGTCGAAACTGATATGTAGTCCAATGTAAGATGAACCTCACTTGGTTCATCTACAAAGCGGGAAAGCTATCATTATACATTGGACACAATTTTGGGTGGTAGCGAACGAACAACAGAACGTCAGTTTCCTCGTGGTCGTAGTAAAAAAAATATAAAACTAAACCTAGTTTATAGATAGATTGGTTATAAAATGAGTTGATAATAAAATGTGAGATATAATGGCTACGTACGTACGTAACGTAGCGCACTACTCGAATGACATGAGATTGGCCGGCAGCGGTGTCATCACCTTCGTGGCAACTTCTTCGATCCGCGTCACCCACTGCTTCGCCATAAACTCTGACGAAGTCCTGGGACAAAACACAAGCGTTAATACGAATGAACTCACCAAAATTTTATTCCTACCCGCGAAGTATGGCCCGTAACCAGGATACGTGGACGTAATAAGAACAAATTTACGAATCAATGAATTAATTCGAAATTTCGACATCAGTTACCAGAATTCCGTACAATTCAAGGTTTCGTTTTTCCCGGACTTTTTTCGTTCCCGCAAAAAATACCACGATTCCCGGGAGTTCCCGGGAACCGGGAAATTAAAAAAATAAATCCTATTTATTATTTTAACTTCCTTTAAGTTAAGTAAAACGCGTTATTTGATTTATAAGCTATTTATTTGTTTCGTTTTATAGTTAAAATTAGAAAATCAGCCTAAAAATCAAACTTTACCTTAAAAACCTTAAAAACTCTTTCTTGAAGTAATGCTTTGGGAATACTAAAGAGTTAAGCAATTTATCGCTTAAACATTCCTAATTTTGATCGCGAAATTCCCCAAAACAGAAAATGCACATTCGCTTTCGGTGGATGTTGACATGATCGTTCGTAGAACATTGTAACGCAGTTCCAAGTGAGGTATTCGTCTAACTCACGATATGTATCCGTCAAAATCTTTTTTGAGTTTTGAAATTGAGTTCTTGGTGATGCAGACTCCTTGAAAACGATTTGAATAGGATCTTGAAGCTCTTCAGCGCAACAAGAAAAAGAGAAGTTGACTGACAAAATGTGAGCTGGCGGTGGTAATTTAAACAAAGAGACGTAGGCATTATCTTAGTTTGTATATATAATAAAATAAAATAAATCACATAAAAAACGTTCCCGGGAATTCCCGGGAAATCGCATTTTTTTCCCCATTCCGGGAACTTTATTTTTCCCGGGAATTCCCGATTCCCGGGTACCGGGAACGAAACCCTAGTACAATTACAACCAAAAGATTTACAAAATTGCTTTTTAGAAATTACTTTTTATCTAGGACAGTCTGCAAAATGACAAACAAAATTTGTGTATCGTTCTCTCCTTCTGCTCCCTTTTGCTACAATATCTCTGTAAATATAGAAATAACAGAGCCATAGAAACTTACTTGAACTTGTATAGCGTCCCGAGATGGTGGTTGAGGAGCTGGAAAGCGTCTGGCGCTTCTGAGTCCCATTTGGCGGCCCACCCATTGAGAGGAAGCATCTTGCAGCGCTCCGTGCGAAAATCGGACCGCGAGGACCTGCATTAACACCGCCATTGGTAAAAAAAATACGAAGGTTCATAAAAGGTGCTGGCCCAGGATAGACAAAATTGAAAGCTATTGGGGGAGACCTTTACCTTGTGTCCACTGAGACAATCGATATTGAATAATCCTACTCATAAACTATAGTCGGAATAATGGACTAAATCGTACGTAAGTAATTCCCGTTTCATAAATCATAATCCTACTCATATTATAAAGGCGAAAGTGTGATTGTGTGTTTGTTTTGTCACTTCATCTTAATCCGTCGAACTGTTTAAACGTTAAGCGTTCAAAACTTCAAACGGAAATACGGAACGGGGATAGCTTACCCTGGATTAACACGTAGGCTACTTTTTAACTGCGCTTAAAGCCGCGGGGCGCAGCTAGAAATAAAAGAGATGAATTGGTCAGAGCCATATGTAGATTGATGCAGATTCGGTCGCGCTTCGTAAATCCCCTGTTTGATTGCTCTTACAATCGCAGAGGGGAACGACCATAAAAACTTTGCGAGTTAAAATTCCGTCGTCTGTTAGTGAAGCCAATTACCAAACTACATACCTACATAGACATGACACTGGACCGACTAAAATCAAAGCATTCAAAAGTGTGTGTGTGTGTGTGTGTGTGTATGTGTGTGTGTGTGTGTGTGTGTGTGTCACGTCCATAAATGACTTGATGGTTCTTGCACTAAAAAAATTTACATAACATATCGTCACGCCTTTCCCCCGAGGGGGCTGGCAGAGGTGTACAACACCCACACTTCGCCGGACGGTACTCAGTCCCAAATGAGACAGGGGGCGAGCCTGTCGCTGTGCACCGGGCGTCAGTTATGTAGCATATGAGATTAAGTACGAACATATGTTTACACACAGAACAAATTGGTGCGAAAATACACAGTGAGTAGTATGCATGACATGAATATTTCAAGAACCAAATCAGTTCCTAACACATAGCACACAGCAACAGCAGTAAATCGCGATCCATTTTCACAATATGCAGACGTTCATGTCCATACACTGCGAATTTCACACCTATTGAATAGTGAATACCATTCATAGACAGCCCTGCATTTCACAAATACCGTCTAGAGTAACCTAACACTCGGTTGCTTGCGGCAGTTGTGAACTCACATGCACAATTGAATTTACATGTACAATTGAATTTACATGTACAATTGAACTGGCGATTACACAGACTACAGAAGAACAACTTTTGTCAATGCAAAACTAGAATCTGTTTAGGAACCCAAATGAATGAGCTACGTTAGTCAACTATCTCAGCTTCTAATAACAGTTCTGCTAAAAACAGTTCTGTCATATCTTTTTAGAACTAATTGTTTCGTTAATAAAATCAATTGGAATTGCAAAATGTTGCTTAACGCATTATGTGGTTTTGAACATTTGATTAATTAGATTTAAAAACTTGCTTTATAACCGAACGACGTAGAATGTAGATAGATATACGGTGAACTCATACTGTATTTTAGTTATCGTTTATAACTTTAATAGTTAAACATGTGATCTCAAGCACATTTTATTTAGCATGCTTCAGCAGCGCAAGATGACGTAATTTAAACAAGCTCCTCTGTGCACTTCAAACTTGACCGGAGTAAGTGCGAGTCGGAATAGGTCAAGTCGTCAGTTACTAAGTTGAACACAATATTTACACTTTGCGAGTGTTCGGCACAAGTTGCAGGTTAAAAAGAGTTTCACTTACTAAAATTAAATTTGCTCGTTTTTAATTTATATAAGTGGCAGTTATAAAAGTTAAAGTTCGTTTTTATTCGTTCTGGTTCTACTCCGTAAATCACAGGAATTGGACGAAAGAAGATTGACTTTTATACAGTTCTTTAAGCTAGTCGGATATGCACTGCAAAATATTTTTATTTAATTTTTTCTGCGTTGGCCGCAATCTCGCTTTACGTAAAGCGAAGTTGCAGATAGGCACTAGAAGCTAGAAGGTACATAATGCAATACAATCCAAGGCCTTGAAGATACCAAGATACAAAGTTGTAGTTTATCGGAAGCAACGTCGGCTGCACGGCATTCTAACTTTTCAAGAACTGGCAGTTCACATTTAGCAGGTATTTAAGGCCCGGTGTTACACGTAATCAACGAAAACATTTTTGTTTTTGCGCCTAATTTGATATGAAGACTTGTGATGATCACGCGCAAAAAAATACAGCTGGTAGAAAAAACAATTAGTTTAACCAAAATTGAATTTTGAATATCATTCCCATTGTTGAAAATTAAATCACTAAAAGTATCGTCTTTAAGAAACTGTTTGAGCGTATAGTTCTCTAAATTTTCAGCGATTACAACACATTTTTTTTCGACTATTAATTAGACAGATTAGTTCTCTGACGTTAAACCTAGTAATTTATTCTTATTTGTGTTCTTATTATGATGAATGCCAATAAAAACGGCAAAATAATGTAGTTTAACGCGCCGATCTCATTTTACCATCAAATATGGTATACGATTTACCAACTCTAAACGAAGCTGTTTAAATAAACGTGTGTGTGTGTCACGCTACGATATTCTACCCACGCGTAGAATATCGTAGCGTGACCGAGCCTTAGTATAAACTCACCCTTTGAACGATTTCGAAGCGTATAATACGAGAACGTTCTTAGACATCTGCATCCAATATCTCTGCCATGACGACAACGATATCTTTCTTCCGCCCTTCAGAATCGTTTTCCGTCTGACGAACCCTTGGAAATCGCACGGCAGCAGCTCCTCAGGCTTCGATACCACACTGTGACAAAAGATAGCAGTGATCAAATTTGTCAGAATAAATGCTAAACACACACACGCGTGTTTAGCAATGAAAACCTTAATTGACTGACAGGAATGTTTTTCACACGGGTGCCGTGAAAGCGTTTAAACTAAAAACTGCAACGTACGGTTTAAAAAATAAGCTGTACTTGGAAAAGCATAGGGCTCAAATTGCAATCAGGGCCGAGTATAATGCGAATCATTAGGATCAGGATTACGTTACCTGTGCGGCAAGGTTTGCGACAGCTTGTCCCCCGCGACTGATCCCGGCGACTCGAGCAGCGTGTCGTCTAGAAGGTTCACCGAGCCCGCGGGAGTCTTCTCATTTTTGTCGTCCGCGTGACTCTTCCCGAATATGCTACAAGATTATTTAGTTAGATATATGAGCAAAACTGCAGCAAACTCACCCGTTTCCTCAAATCGGCTGGATTTCGAATTAATCGTTGATATTTCATTTGTATGCCTTTTATCGCGGCCATATTAACGGGAAATGTCGATAATTACGGCGATGATGGACGTTGAACTTTAGTTGGGGTACGTCTTGTCGCGTTAATTTTACAACGGCATTTACATTGCCATTTGATATTAAAGGGCGTTGACATAGACCGTTCAATTGTGGCCACACAATTTATCTTAACTATTGAAATAATTAACGCGATGACAGGGTTTGACGTTTCCTGTTAGTGTGACCGTAACATGACAGGTGGTCTGAAAGGCAATGATACCTTTGAATTATTTAAACTTAACTTCAGTTGCAATTTCTTACTTTTTATGGAAAATAGATAAGGAAGTTGATGGGCCTGATCTCATGACAAGTAGTCTGACTAAGGATGGAGCATGTCTAGAAGAGATCTATTCGATTTGTCATGATCAACAATATAAATTAATGGTTCAAACTTGGCGTAGATACACATTATACACCAACCATCAATATAGGATAAAAGTAAATCTAACCGAACGGTTAAGCGCTCCGCTCCACTTTGCTCCAGCCTTAATCTCATATTCTGTAACTAGTTTCAGAACCCAATTTGTCTCGATAAAGGTTAATCCACTAGCCTTCATTGCTGCCCGACTCTATGCAGAATAAAAATCGAAACGAAAAAACTGTGCATTCCATTTAAAACTGGATCCAAAAATTGGATTCGAATCTGCGAATTCGAGCTGGACCACTAGATTCGACTAACGGTTTAAATGTCCATTCGCTGTCGTTCCATTTTGTACGGCTGTCGGACTAAAATATATGTTGCCGGGATCGTTTTAATTGATGAAATCGCTCTGGAATTTTGCACCAATTTCAGTTTGATTTAGGCCAGAAGTACTCATAGGCTATTTTCATATTAACATTGTGCTAGAAGTTGTGCAGAATGCCAACTGAAATCACGGAATGTATCATTAATGACTAATGCGCAACTGATTTGGACATAGCATACTACATTCCTGATCATTGTTTATAGTTTCGAATTTAGTAAAATTCTGGCAGGAATGAACGTTAGTAGAAAGATGATATTCTAAGATAATATTAAACAAAGGTATTTCTAAAATACATTTAAAATTAAAACAAGGCGGTGCGACTACACGTACCAACTTTTACATTATCTTATAAAAAAATAACAATTCGTGTATTTAATGTACCTACAGTGATATTTTAGGGTTTATTTAATCAAACGCACACACAACTCTAATGTTGGTATAACCAAAACAAAGCAGTTCTGAATGTCATGTACTTGTGAAGCGTGAAAATAGCTAAACCCAATAGATAAATCAATAATAAATGTATTTATTTTTCTTTGAATACTTACTAATCGATTTTGAAAACGAAAAAGTACAGATAGATTCAATGCTCGCCACAAAGAAAGCGAAAGTCCGCGCCTTTTCTACTGCACGCCTTGCGCTCTTAAGACTTCAACTTAAACTTGAGCTATAGACTAGCTTTAAGCCGATTTGTTTGTTTCCTTTACTCCCCCACGCATGTTATCAGAACAGACGTCAAATCATACCGCCTGTAGCGAATTCCTGCCCGCCACTAAATCATTCAATATTCCCGCCCGCCACTAACGTAACACTCATCTGTCTTTCTATCAACGTCACACTCGCGGCTCGCATCAATATTGCAATATTGCAATCGATCATCCCACCGCTGATTCAACTTGACAGCTTTTGAAATCAAACACCGGCTCGGGGCTGCGAGAGTTGTTTTAAACATTTCGCCAAAAGAGTGTAGGTATCAAGGTACTAAACCTATGATTTTCTAATGGGTTGAGCTTCGTGTTTAATTGAAATCGGAGAAAACCTCGTTAGACTACAGACTACGTCGTAAATAACGCTATAGCTTCACAGATTACCCCGCACTGCCCTCGACACAGCATAGCGTCAAGTGAAACTTGTTGCATTCAAAATGTTGTGCTACCAATATTGACTTACTACAAGGAAAAATATAGCGGGGTAAGCTCGGAAAGCTTCAACACGTATCATCGAATGTCAAAAAAGACTTAGTCAATAAGCATAGAAAAAAGGACGCAAAAATTGTTAAAGCGTAATTGGAAAGAAACACGAGCGTGTTGTGTGGAAGCGTCATGCAAGCGAGAGCTATGGGAGCCCGATAAATACCAACAGTAACGTCAAAGACTAAAAAAGGCAAGGCAATATGAACACTATATCATTGCTACTACAGCAGAATTTCAAATCAAAAGTTTCAAGCTGAGCTGTGACAAGTTTCATTTTGTTTGTGTTGGCGCCGTGAGTTTTCGCTCGACGTGACACGATATAGGGATCCAATTTAAATTTTCAAAGCTCTTTTTCATCTCGGGCGCTGCTGTTGATATACTTGTGTCGCGCCTCTGACTCCACATGAATCCGGCAGACATAATCATCTTTAATCATTCAATTCATCGGAAAATATAACTTGATCAAATAATACTTGTTTACAACTTGGGGAATAAAAACCAGCCTTCTTTTCTCTTAACAAATTGGCTTTATACTATCTGTTGACCTACACTTTCCCATTTCTGAGGAATGATCTCCCTCGTCTCTTTTCTAACTGTGCGATCAAATCCAATCACATTCGAGCATTATACTACAAATTATATTTGCCTGCAAGGACATCTTAGTATCCACTCACACATAGATTCCCTTTATTTATAACTTAACGAGCTGAATACATCGTACGCAGTCTTTTAGAGCTCGGAATCTCTCTCGAGTTCTTCTTCACTCTTGCAAAGATTGCAAACCTTACGATGTTGGTATAAGAAAAAATTGCAAAATCGCAAAAAGTGCAAAAATCCATGCTTCTAGCCCCTGCCAGTTTAAATTGTGCCTTGTGTCAGTCAGCTGTAATTATAATTCGTAGATCGAACTTTTGACGAAATAAATTACCCTCCTGGACAGTGGGGTAAAAATTGGGGGACAGTTTAAAAACTATGGTAGTGGTACTCAAATGTAACAGTAACTATGTAATAAGCTAAAGCTTGTATTATAACCTAAATACTTTATATAAAAATACACATTCTACGCGAAGCTAGAGATTTTAAAAACATAGCAAGATCGACCTATAACTCCACCAATAACACTTACGAAAGATACTTATAAGATTACTTCATTGACACAGAGAAGTTATCCTATTATCCTATTGGTGATTTTTTTTTCTGGCGCACCGTCTATCTTTCTCGTAAATCTCTGCACTCTTTTCGTACGCAGCCTAACTCGTAAACTTAACTTAAGGCCCTGTGTTATCACGAAATTAACAAAAACAAGTATTTTGTTTACACCTAGTTTGATGTGAAAAAAGTAGTGATGATCACGTGCAAAAAAATACAGCTGGATAGAACTAAACAACCAAAAATACTTTAATCGGAGTAGACATTCTAATAGAAAAAAAATACTTAAAGTACCTTCTTAAAAAAACAATTTAAGCATGGTGGTCTAAATTTTTAGCGATTACAGCTCATTTTTATTCGTTAATAAAAAACCAGATTAGTTCTTTAAACGTTAATCGAGTAACTTATTTTTATTTGTGTTGTTAATACTATTAACACTATCAAAAACGGAGAGAAAATATAATTCTCGGCGCATCTCATTTTACCATCAAATATGATAAACGATTATAAACTCTAAAATTTAATAAAATAAATAAATGAAGCGGCTTATGTAAACCTGTGCGCGGGTGAAAAATCGTGGTAAGACCACGTCTTATTATTTATTAATTTATATAAAATTTGAGTAATCATAGTTTTTATTTACATTTCACAAGGTCTATTTTTATCTTAGTAACATTAAAATATCATGTAGCCTATTTAATAGCGGGTTAAACCGCAAGGCGTAGTTAGTTATACATAAAATTGTCCAGACCAAGGTGTCGTATAAAACTGTTTTCGTTTCGTATACTTTACTTAAAATAAAAAACATCGACTTTCCGTCATTCATCTGAATTGAATTTTGAAATAATATGGGTAGGCCAACTAAACGCGCTGCTCCAATGAAACAGCAAGCAGGTTTCGCAGTAAACGAAAATATAATCACGTATACAATTTTTGATTTCGTTGTTTGTTTTTTTTTTAAATAGCTGGACAGATTTCAATAAAACTTATAAAGGCCCACCTCTTAAGTATGATCAACCAAAAATAAAGGATTTATCAAAAATCGATTTATAATTTAAGAAAGCTTCCTTTTTTTAAGTCTGTTTAAAATTGCGTTTAAGGTTTAAAAAATAATAATTTAACATCTATATTATTTATAAGCATCATTTTATACTATTTATTTATTTACAGTGCCAGTGACGGCGACCTACTCGTTATAAAACGTTTTAATCTTTCTCTAAATACAATTCAATGCATTATTTACAACAAGCTTTAACAAAAGCTTTTTGAAATTTTAAACTGTTATTAATCTACCTACATTGAATCCAGTAAAGAAGGCAAGTTGAAGAAATCTGGTGCTTGTTTATTGTTTTGCGTGCACATTCCCGTTAATTAAAGTATTGTTATTTTTTACGAATAATAATATACGAGGAGAATTAACTGCAATAGGAAAGTATTGTCTTTCCTCTTCTCTCTAGTTGTCATGGGCCGTCTTTCATTTTCTTTATTTGTCTTGCACATGATGCTACCAAGTTCAAATCATCGACATATATGTACTACGTACTAGATTTCATCATCTGAACATTGACTTTAGTCGACTGTACTGTACTACACAATCTGTACACCTTACATTAGTGTGGCTTCGAAACGCACGCAGTGTGATTGTGTACGGAGCACGAAAACTATCCTCTAGCGCTGAATGTACTATTGGTTTGGTAAGACGATATAAGGAATGTTTTAGCGCTGCAGTAAACATCCAACAACATCCAGCAACAAGTCCTCGCGGGGAGGCCTCGCTGTCATCGTGTTGAGTGACGTTTATTGTTTGCAGCTTCTCTAGTACGTAGTACTTTTATCTCAATGGTTCAAATGGGGTAGGGGGAATGGAGCTGTACTCAAGTGTAGGGTGGTGTAGGCGTAAGGAGAAAATTGAGTTGTACTCAAGTGTGGAAGTGAACAAAAGCGATGGCCATCCGATAAATTAACTGTTACCATATTTTAGCCACCTCTACTGATTAATATCTGCGAAATGAATGAGGTGTAGTGTAAGTACACTTTGTGTTGAGTCATTTTTGAGTGAGTTACCTTTATTCGTATATTATTATTGGTAGAATACGACTAGCCCTGTTATTTGTATTAAATTTAGTCGATCGACAGTCCAATATGCCTTCTTTTACTCCAGTGAATCTCTTCAAAACATTAAGCATGCTCTTATACTATCCTTTGTTTTCTATGCTCATACACATTATACAGGGTTAGACAACTGCTTCAATAAGCCGAAAGAGCGTTATAGTAATGTGCCCACAACTATAAACTGCTTTAATACGGAACCAACCATGAAATTATGAAAAGATATACTACCTAGATGTCACATTTATTGACAAATCTTCTTTTTCTTCGTGCGATAGTTTTTTTTTACTGTTTAAATGTGCCCGGACCTTGAATCGACGACAGCCACTCTAAGAGGAGAGGCCTCAATCAAATGTTGTCAATTACCGATTTCTTTGTCGCGATTTCAAAATTAGCCCCGTAGTAAAACTCGTTCATTATGATGACTAGGTACAATGGCCCTCTTTCAGCTCAGCATAGCAGTTCAACATAACCGCGTACATCCATCTACTTTACAAGTACAAGCCGTTCGTTTTCATCAACCAAAAATGGACTCACCCAACACCGAAATTGACCTTGTGAAAATTTCTTGGCAAGCTGGCGCTACGAAACCTATGCACCAATTTCAAACACACCATAAATAATTTAAAAACATGATTATGTCTAAAGGATCAGGGTTGAAATTCAAACGGCAATAATGTTCTTGAAAATCTCGTGTAAAGTCAAGTGTTAGAAGTCGAGTGTAAAAATGTAAACAACCATTTGCATAGGAAAATTTTCGTGAAAAGTTAGTGAAGCGTTTACCTTTTCGATAGTTAACTTTCTCTCGTCTAAAATAGACGGCGTTGGAATCTTTAAACAGTATCTGCTAAAGTTATCAGAATAATAAAGTTTATAATGGACGTATTAAACTAAACATGCCTACTATGATATCTTATCGCCATGATTGTTGCATTTTGTTTTCGAGGCTGCGCGACCATGGACCTTATTGCGCGGTGATACGATTAGCGGTCGCGCAGCTTTGACAAAAAAACGTAACCATCATGGCAATGAGATGTCGTGGTAGGCCCCCAAGACAGGGTACTTGCAGCTAAAAAGCGAGTCGAGCGAGATAGGTAGTACAGAGGCCATTTGTGTCCCTTTCTAACAGGGTGACAACTAGATTTGTGCTATGTGAGACTTCAACCTTGCAATCTTTCTTCTAATATTTTATTGTAAACACATAGGTATATAACTTATTGTGGTTTTTATTAGCAATGAAAAATTTCTGAGGTCTGAGGGGTGGATTAGGAAAAACATTTGTTGCATGTTACAAAAAAACCTGTTATATAATTGAAGGGCATGTACACACTCTCATGCAAAAATACCAAAAGAAATCACGTTAAAAATAGCAAGAGTTATACCGGTTTAAAAACGTAAGAAAAAAAAGAATATTTTAGAAAAAAAATAACGAATGTGTGTCATAGCCGGCTTTTATTCTAAAAAACTAGCGGCACGACGCGCATAGATCCTACTTCCTACTAATATTATAAACGCGAAAGTTTGTAAGAATAGATTGATGGATGGATGGATGGATGTTTGTTACTCTTTCACGCCAGAACGGCTGAACAGATCTGGATGAAATTTGGCACAGAGATAGATTACAGTCTAGAATAGCACATAGGATACTTTTTAACCTCGGGTAAAACCGCGGGCCGCAGCTAGTTACAAATAAAACTAACGCAATTAGTGGCTACGTTCGCGCTTTTATTAGGGCGGAGCGCGATGTGTTTGCAGTTTTTTTTAGTCAATATTTAATTTAAACTAGTAAAATTGCATCTTCCAGTCGATACTGGGTGCGCGGGTATTACAGGGTTTTTGTAAAACCCTGTATATAACAAAATTAATGCAATTTTAACACTCAAATGTCTTAACTTAGTATGTAGAGTATTTTCAACACAATTTTTGATCAAGAACATTTTTATACGCTGGTAAGATAAAACACAACACACGGCCTCCGTTATCGCTATCTCTCTTGGCTCGGACTAGCCACTGTGGAAGGCGCAACCGAAAATATACTTTACCTATTTGTAATATGGTTCATTTTCGAGAATACACATTTCAGAGTTAACTGTCCTGTTTATACGTCCATGAAGTTTAGAGATAACGTTCAAGGATTGCCTTGCCACGCCATCTGTTAGCGATGGCAGGAACTAAATGTAATGGAATGTAGAATCAAAAAGGTAAACGGCTCTGCTGTAGTGTTTGTAATTTGTATGTACGTGCTTTAATTTACTTTGTTTTTCAGCTCACAGACACAGAACAAATTAACAATTAGGGTCAACTGGTACAAATGCGTGTGTGGAGCAATTGCGTCTTTCGAGAATTACTGACAAACCCTTCACAAATTAGGCAACTAACGCCATCTAGGACAGATTATTGTAACTAAAGATAGAAAAAAAGATGTAGGTGGTGCCTTATTTGTACTAAAGTAAATATCACTTGATCAGACATACATAGATGTCGTGTCTACTTAAAATTGAAATCGGGTCTCTATAGTGGCACCATATCGACACTTATAATTTTGTTTATGTATGTTCACCACTATTAAAAATAGTCAAATACATAACTTCATTTAACTTTCTGCAATACAACACGCTTTTTCCGCTTAAATGTAACACTTTAACAAATGTCATAAACGTTTTTATGACATTTGTTAAAGTGTTACATTTACGCGTCGTGACACCGACGCGATCACAGAGCGACTGACAGCGAAACAATGCTTACGCTTGATCTAAGCCTTGTTTTCAAGGTGCGCATTGAGACGTTTCATTTATGTATATCTGATCGAAGAAATATCAGCAAAATTCTTTCAGCTTTTCTAAACTCTTGTTCTGTGTCTCTTAATTGTTAACACTACTCATTAGTGTTACGGTTTAATGCAGAAACGTTTTATAGGTATGTTATAGCTAAGAGTGCTGTCTCGGTTTCGCGAGTAATACTTCCCATCGGCGAGAAGTCGACACAGCACTTATGTACACTATAGCATAGCCTCGTATAAATCATAGTCATGTACTACATAAAACAAGAATGAGAACTGCTGCCTGTATCGCGAGATGGAAAAGCTGCTCTAAAGCTCAACGCGTTTCTAGCCAGTGAGCTGGTACCGAAGAGAGATCAGTACTTTACTGGAATATTATTGATAATGGTCAACATTTTTCTTACTACATTTAACCCTTAGCGACCACACGGGGTGACAGTTACCCCAGGCCCAGAAAAGTGAAATTAGAGTTCTAAAACCTTTGAAATTGATACAAGTAACGATCTGCCGGTAGTAGACAAGTGTGATATCTTACTCACTTACTTAAGAAGCCGAAAATAAAACACACATATAACCAGTTTTTAGAACATCATCTTTAAATCGACTGATAAAAACCATTACAAATATTGAAGAACTCTTTCACAAACATGAAACTATCAGTTAGAAGTCTGGAAAAGTTAAAACACCCATTTGTCTTGTAAAACTAGGTTTTTCAGCGGGGCGTAAGAGTTTCCCCCATGTGGCCACTATGTGGCCTGGCTGAGGTGTGGCCGCTGCGAGTTAAAACAAATTAATAACCTGGCAATTATGTAACAGTGATACAAAATGACAGCACTGTAGGTAGTCCTCAGCTCGATTTTCTTTCTCTCCATGATATATCTTAATTGTCCTCCACATACAACATTGAGTACATTTTTAAACGATTTAATTTAGCTTCACTCATACGTTATTTTGTTTTCAAAAACAATAACCACGATTTGTTATCAATAACCACGATTTTTAAAGTTCACGTCCTATTTATACGTAGTACATATATGATTTCTTTGTTTATTAGCTCAAACATTTATGAATGTATAATCGTACTATTCACCGTGGAAGTTAAGAAGGAGAAGAAAGTAAAGTACTTACTTGGATCCTAAAGAGCGACATTTCCTGTGAGTGGGTATGAACCTGCCCTGGAGGCAGGTTCCTTGCAGCCGCAGTGAGCCCGACCCTATCTTAGACGGGGAGACGTTGACGTGCCCAGCAACTATGGGGGGTTGAATCTCTTTCACAGACTCTTTGGAGCCCATGCAGCTGCCGATTGGTGATGGAGGCTCAAGCTTCTCCGACAATCTAAAAGAAATATATATATATTTATTAATATAATGGTCAGGGTCAGTGTGTTAATTCTTTATTATTTAATTAATGTACTGTGTTTACCTGGCTTCAATAAATATTACCCATCTTACTAATCAATATTTGATAGCCTCAGTATAGTCATCTAGTATTTTGTATTTGTCGAACGAGTTAAAAATGTAAGATAAAGGAAAAAGACAAATACTGAATAACCGAAGCTATAGCATGTTTTATAGTAGGGGGGTACAGTATATACTTTACAATAGGTCCATTTCAGAATGCTAAATTGCTAATTTGCCAAAAATACAGTTGTTGATGTTTGACAAGGACTACTAAACAATCAATGGTTTTAGCTTGTTTAGATTTAGCAATCTAACATTCTAAATTTCACAAATGGCGCGAATTCTTATTTAAAACAGTTTTTATTTTTATTTTTGGTGCTAGACCGGGTAACTATATAAACTAAGTAATGTAATAATGGAATTTGCGCCCATTGTAAATCATTTTAATACATTTACCTTACGATATTTCATAGAGATATTAAACAGTTATGCACCAGTTTTAAGGATAAGCAAATTTACCGCTAAATCGATGAGCCTAGCTTACATGAGTAATCAGGTGCATGTTTGTCAAAGACACCTGTAAAATTAGGAGCAAAATTGTCTAAGATAACCGCAAATTACATTTTCATCTACAATAGCTATCCCATCTAGCTCCAAAACAAAAAAAAAAGCTGTTTGGATTTAAATTTCGCGCCACTAGCGAGACGTTGAGCTTAAAGTCTACGTAGTTTACTATGTTATGAGAATAAGTGACGCACTTGTATTGGTCGTCTTCTAGAAACTTCTGCAGCTCCTCAATGTACCGCGCGCTGTTGAGGTACGAAGCGACGTAGGGGAGCGGAGCGATGTCGTACTCGGAGGTCTGGTAGCGCTCTATGGCCCGCAGTACGACCGACATCTTGGCCGGGCGGTGAGGTGAGCCGGCGGGGTGCGCTATGTCGATGTACGTCAGATCCGTTAGGAATATACCTGAAACAATAACAAAGTCAAAGTCAAAATGTTTTTATTCAATTTAGTCAAAGTTTAGTCAAAGTTTTTTTTTTAAATAGACTCGGCCGACTTGTTCGGACAAAGAGCGTCTACTCAGAAGAACAGGCAAGAAACTGAGGGGCATTATTTTTTTAATAATAAATAAATTACAGTCTCACAAATGTTGGCTTAGGTAATATCTATAAATACTAGTGGCTACTTGGCGGAAGTGGAAAGCTCCAGACATCTTTGTCTTCTAAATAGTTCTTAACCTTCATACCCTCCTTTTTCCCTTTAGCCAAGGGTTGTGAAACAAGTTTTTGAACATATGCCCCTAAGTTTCTTGCCTGTTCTTCTGGATAGTGGCTCTTTCGAACAAGATGGTAGATTCCTTTTTATAACTTTGAAGTTCATAAGTGTATCTTTGATACGCAAATGAATAATGGCATTTGATTTGAATACAAGGTTTGTAAACGTTTATAATCAGTTTCATTGACCAGATACCCGATCCTGTCGGAGCTTGGATAGGCTGTGGTACCTCGAGTACCGCAGTATGTCCAGATCGTACTAACGGTGGTACCGAGGTGCCAGAGCGCTGTCCAGCTGAGCTCTGTTTTTATCGTTCCTGCTACGAATACTTGTTGCTTGACGATTGTCGAGAACAAACAACTGGGGCCTACAATATAACGTGTCTTCCGTATTAGAGGCCCTGGGGCGGACTAGACGAATTGCTTGTTATGCTATGCTAATACTTGTAGCTTTACGTTATTTCGAAGAGATCGCTCTTAGCATTAAGACATTTTGTTTCTATCTTCATTCTTTTTCTGTGTTTGTACTTCCTTTAGTTTCTTTTTAATTGTTTTACAGGGTTATTTTTTTGTAGTGTCCAAACCTTATGTACATGCATACTATTGAAATATAAGTAAAAGAACCATACTCTTCAGCATGAAACACCTTAGTACAAAAATATCGAAATAACTTGACCTTCGTTTAAATTAAATCATTGTCATTTAAATTGGCAATCTTTAAATTTGCTTTTCTACGTTTTTTTAATGAAATAATAATAGTCATTAGTCACGTTTTAAGCGGATACTCCGACTTTAGTTCGGTACACATCCGGCGATCTTATTACTAGTGATCGACCAATAGTTTATTAATAGCATTAGTGCAGAAACATCGGCATGAGTAAATAGCGCCCTCTGACACTGCACGATAAGCACGACCTCAATAAGATAAAGACTACAAAGACCTTGTGTTGTATCTAGAATGAGTACTTATAAGTATAAGGATCCATAAAAATTAAGAGTAGGTACAATTAATTTTTATCTAAAAGATTCATGTCACACCTATACACCTAAGCACTTAGACCTTTGCAATAAACTAGTCAGAGATCAATTTTACAACAGATTGGTATTGATTGAGTCTAATAGCCTCAAGGAGACTTTGACCCAGTATGCACTCTCTCGCTTGCACATTCATCACTAACAATCATAAAGCATTTGTGCGAACAAGACAGAGAGAGCTCTATCATCTATGTTTATCGACTTACCTAGAAACGGTACGCAGGGCAAGGATATGGACCTCATGTACTCTCTGAGAGCGGTCCAGTTATCTGTTTCACCGAACAACTCAGCCAGCCTGTCGAATTGTTGCTTATCTTTTTTGGATACTCCAGCCCATGTTTTTGTCAATCTAAAATAACAAGAGCAATTTATTGATTTGTATAGAATTTACATGACCTAATTTTAGAGGAAGCGCAGGACCGCAGATGGCAGTAATTCAGAACCTTTATTCAGCAATGACTTATGGAAAGCTGTGGAGGATGATGAATTCAAATGGAAATTGCGGACTAATTTTACAAACTATACTCGATGTGTGATGATGACAGTACAGTCAGACAGACAGACACGGCTCGTCATGAATAGACATCTCGCAATGATGTTTCTATGAAGGTAAACTGTAGCGCCTACACAATACAGTGGTTTGGTACGACAACATAACGCTGTAAGGGCACAGATTATATAATTTTTTTTTGTTCATAAGGTTACTTTAGTAAGGGCTCTTTCATAGAAACGCGAGGCGTTTCGCGGCGCGTGCAGCGTCGGGTCACGAGGGCATATGAAACATATTATGCTAATGTATGCGAGCGTTCAATAAAAAGCGTGTTCACGCGCGTTCTATTTTGTTTTGCATTTCGAGCCGCACAACAGCCCGCGTCTCCCTGACCGCGGCCTAACTATTCATAAGTGCTAAGTCATAACTAGATATCTTACCTGTATATACTAACACTCTGCAATGCCGATATGACAGCAAACAGTGAATTCAAGTTGTTCAACTCGTATAGCTTTTTCGCCACCTTTATGAAATGCGTCAGCATTTCTGCTCTGCCTTTTGCAGTTTGTATGTTCAATATTTCTTGTACAGTCCAGAAGCTTACCTGTCAAAGAAAATACAAGGTTAAAGCAATTGCTTTAAGTTACGTCATAAGAAAATTTAAAAAGTTTTTGCAGAAGTTTGAAAATACGTAAAATTATTAAGATTTTTTTTTTTTAAATTGTTTTTTTCAATACAAGGTTTGTAAGAAATGTACATCTAACTAATGATGATGATGATGAGGTTAATAGCAGAACCGTGGGTTGATCAAAATGAGCCCAAAGACTGCCAGTATACTAATGACTGTCGAGGAGTTTCTATGATCACCTTCTGACTCCATCATCAGACCCGCATCATTTATCATATTATTGCATTATCACCCCCATATTATTGAAATTTGAGTCCAATCAAACATCAGGAAGTGCTTCTAATTTAATTTTCAATATTTGTCTCAAACATAATTTACATACATACTAACACGACTGGTTTTATAAAAGCTTTTAAAAAAACATTCATTTTCATCAAATGCCAATAGATAGTTTGACTTCATTTCAATGACAGTGACTGACTTTCAATGACTAGTGATTTTATTGGTTGACACGCAGCATGGCGTATGCTTGCACGATATTAATAGGTTTGTTAATTTACAGTGCCACTGAGATGAAAGGTCGATTGTATGAAGCTACTCTATATGGGGAATGTATTTATAAATAATAATTATTCATACTTCCTGTCAGATTACAATGTATGACTTATAAACAGTACTTATGCTACCTAAGTATAATAAGAATATGATTCCAGTGTAAGCTTATCTTGACATGGCATTTTTAAAATAGAAACTGAGAGGACTGTTAGTTTGAAGAATTTCTAAGACAACTGACAGTAGATAGATTATTGTTGGATAACTTTGGATGAATGAAGGTCGAGCCGAAGCCAAGGGACACAAAACGAAAGACTTATAACACCAAATTGTCAGCATAGCTTGTATTGATATCCATATTTCCATACTTACTGTACTAATATTTTAAAAATTGTAGTTCGGTGTCTATCTGTTTGTAGGTTTTTTTTTTCGGCTAAACGGCTGAACAGATCTTGATGAAATTTGATAATTATTTACAGTATATCAAGAGGAAGAATTTTGTAAACTGTTTTTTTCTGAATAAACGCGAACGAAATTGCGTGTAACAGCTAGTACAAAATTTAAAGTAATTTTTAAAGAAAAGAAAAAGTATCGATTCTTTTAACTAACAAATATTG
Organism: Peribatodes rhomboidaria; assembly: GCA_911728515.1. Lineage (NCBI taxonomy): Eukaryota > Metazoa > Arthropoda > Insecta > Lepidoptera > Geometridae > Peribatodes > Peribatodes rhomboidaria. The sequence continues at coordinate 18,701,541 of OU452166.1, forward strand.
TTAGAGACGGCGGCAATGCCATTCAGCAGATGACGAGAATATTTCCAGAATCATCAGGAAGAACAAAATATAAAAATTACTAGAACATATGAGTCTTACCCTATTGAATCGTTTAGTAAACGCCACAACGTTCGGCGCCACAGTCAGCTTGTTCAGCTTGTTCCATCCGCATGTCGTGAGCTCTTCCGGCCTGATGCTCTTAAAGCACGGCAGGTCAAGCAATGTCAGTTGGTTAGCAATGTCCTCGGGTGTCAGTCTAAGTGCAGAGCATACAACTTCATCCCAGGACTGGTTCATTGAGGAAGCGGCCGGCAAGCTACTCGTCTTGTACTGGTAGATGGGGTCATTTTGGCGATTTACAGTGGTTTCACCATGTCTGGAATAGTAGAGTAAAAAACTTACCAATGATGACAGATCATTTTATAGCATAGTTAAGCTGATCCAGATGATTTATGAATGAGGAAGTAGATATTTAAAATGCCCCAACCGATATTTAAGCCCTAGGAAAAAGCTCAGCACCCATATTCACAATCTTTCAGAAATGTATATGTTTGAAAACCAAAATTCTAAACTAATTTCAGTCTACTTTTTTAATTTTGGAATATATCATAAAGTAAAAATCCGATTGGAACAATTCATTCCGTTCAAAAACGTATGAATGCAGACAGATGCAAATAAATTGAGTTCAAATTTTTTGGAATTTAAATTGAAATGTTTTCGAATGGTTGTGCTGCACTTTAAACTAGACAGATTTTAAAAAAATACAGGCAATAACTTTACTGATAATATGATTAAACTTAAGAGCTTAATCAACCAAACAACAAAACAACAATTAACTAACAATTTAATTTAATTAACAATTTAACAAAAAACCTTATTAAATACAGTCTATTTGTTATAACAGCTAGTTTGGAACCCTAAAAACACAAACACAATGACTGTCAGAGGCCAAAGCTTGAAGATTAAGTGTGTATCAGCCAACACAAATACTGCTCGCCACATTCTCAGCAACAGAGTTGTTCATACATGGAATAGGTTGCCTGAGGATGTGGTCACTGCTAAATCCATCAACACATTTAAGAACCGGCTTGATGTCTGGTTGCACCGAAAGCAAATGTCTCTGACAAACATTTAAATGTGGATAAAACAATATTTGTACGAACTTTTACTGAATTTGAATAATTTTAATTCAACACAGTGTGATGTAGGCACATCAGCCCTAAGCTGCTCGCCTATAATTAAATAAATAAAACAATAGAAGGTAATACTCACGCATAGTTATAATAGCAGGCACAATCATCTTTTGTGTATGACTGTTGGCTGTTCAGAGGGATGTTGGACTGCTTTATGTTATTCTGTTTACACGGAGGCTTCTCATCCAAAGGCCAATTTTCTTCATCTTCATGCTGCAAAACAAACACTTTCTTCAAAAAATAACAATTGAAGAACACTTTTTTACTATTTTCTATTTCGCATTTCTCTTAAACCTAACCCAAAACATTTATATTGACTAAAATTCCTGGGACTGATATATGAGCTGCCTCAGGGACTCGAAAGTTTTACTTCATTTATATATGTATACTGCTGGTGATATTGTGAAATTTGGTCTAAGATACTATACATATTGTAACAACTTCATCAATTGTGATGGCCTAATAGACAAAATCAGTTGCTATAAATTGTACTGTTATGGTCTGGCCGCATCCTGAATCTTACTTGTACAAATTCCGATTTGCAGAAGCAAATGTGTTAAGATGACTAAATGGCACACTGCACCAATGACTCTAATGCTCAAATTGTTTATGCAAGATACTGCATGTAGCTGGTCCGGGAGCTTGCTACATTTATACAAGCATGCAAATTGGTGTCATGTGGACATCACACAAGTGCACCATGTTTTGCAAAAATTGTTTGAGCATGGAAGTTGCTGCATGTATCAGTTCCTTTACAGAATGTTGAGTATTGAAAACCTTATAACCACAATCCAAAAGTTTGAATTTTAAACCAACTTCACAGCTTTGTCATTTACAGTTTGAATAACTGAGATGAAGAAAGTATAGTGTAGAAGCTTTTTGATAGTTTGATTAACACTCGTTTTTTCTTTAATTTATAAGCCAAAGTTACTGTCTCTCACTTTATTTTCATAGCTCAATGAACATCTGGACTTTTCATGCTGGAAATTGGTAATGATGTAAAGTCAGGGAGACAGATATGACTTTTTTTTTAATTGTGTGATATTAGGAAATGGGAAAAGAACAAGAAGGCATCAAAAATCTATGAAGAATCTTTAGGACAAAAACAAGTATTACAGGCAACCAAATTGGTATTTTCCTACCTCAACAATCCGCAGCACCGCCAAACTGTCACTCAATATGTCCCTTGGCATGTTGCTTCGCCCATACACATACTTGAATTAGTTGGGTAGCTCTGCAAACAAATTAAATGCAGAGCATGTGATCTCACTTCATAGACATTTTATTTGTGTCTATATAAACAATACTACGACTTAATAAAGCACATCCTTTAACGATAAAAACATGATTAAACAAACTAGTACATTACAATTATGTAGCAAAATAGCCCTATTGGAAACAGACTGCATCACTGCAAAAGTACTGAATCGATTTTTCATCTTTACGATTCGGAATAACATATTGTAGATATAATTTATAAATTGCAAGCTTGCAGATCCAGGGAAGCTCCTATTAATGCTGATAATGTGGTTCAGTAAATTAAAATCAGACAATTAAATTAGCACACATTACATTACACTGATGTTATTATCCGGACAGGCGATCGAATTAATTGGATAATGCTTAATTTCGATTCGTAAGAGTTTATTATTTGAAATCCAACTTACATTAAACACTTGGATTCAAACGATAGAAAAACTATTGTATTGAATTTGCTTTGCATTGAAAAATGAAATGAAGTGAAACAATTTTTTTTTTAAATAATTATTATTGACCATAGATACAAAGTCCTTCAGTCATAACGTTAATTTTTTTTAATGATTTTCCCATAATTTATAAGATGATGTTGAGGTGATGATGAACGAAATTAGTGAATTCCTGATTTCAATTATGAAAGTAGTATCGACTTTATTACAACTTCAAGCCAAGTTTTAGAATTAAAGACACTAAGATTCGCGGGACAACCATCAAAATGACATTTATAGATCTATAAATATGTCAAAATGACATTTGATGTGGGACAATAAAACTCGATGGCTGTCTCGCGAATCAAACTATGTATATCAAACTATAGCAATCCACCAACCATACCCTCACACTGTTGTGCCCGAAACATAATTTTAAGACGCAACGCGACCCGACAGCACGCGACGTGAAATGAGTTAAAACCAAGTCGTCCTGTTTTCTATGACCAGACATATGCGACGTTGCGTCGCGTATTACTAATGTGCAGTAGAGGGAGAATGAATGACAGTAATATGATATAGCGGGGCTTTTTTGCGTCGGATTTAATCGTAAATCGTCGTCGCGATGCCACATACGCCACGTATGTCCACCGTTCATATCTACCATAGTGGCGATTACCAACATCGAGCGTGCCCGATATGTGCCGGCATGGCACCGACAAAATAGAATTCTTTCATAGATCTTGGATGAGCGTTTTCACACTTACCGCAACGTGCCCGCACAGACACTGACGGAGACCGGCCGACACCGACCGTGCTGGGACCCTATTCGAAGATTTGAGATTTCCATCTCACTTTTTTTCGTCCTTGTTGCTCTCGTTTGAAACGTCGTAGGTGTGAGAGTGACCAAGATAAAATCTCATCTCATCTCACGCGCAGGAATAGCCCCCCAGGGCTAGTATTTTAACAAAGAATATTTTGCTGGCGCCTAAAGCTAGCGCGGTGCCTAATTTTAATATTTTTTTAAATTTAACTAATGCACCGTTTGGCACTGCAATTTCTATTTTGACACGTCATGATATTTCTAGTATTTTGAGCTCAGAATTTATACATTTTTCTCTGTGTAATTTTTATTTTTTTTGTGTAATTTTGGTAAGCTTCGAGCCTTAGCTCCTTACACCTTTTTTACACTTTAACACTCAAAGAATCACAAGTTTTAGAAAATAATCCAAAATTACGTTACCATATTTTCGGTTCTCGCTAAAAACTCCCCGAGACGGACGCCGACAATGTGGATGGTCGGTGTCGGTCGATGTCGGTAGATGTGAACGGACCTTCATGCGTCCCGTCTGATTCAATATTCTCTGTCCAAAAAGCCGCGTCAGAAAACTAAAAAAAAAACAACTACTTCCTATTAGATCGTTTCATACCTCATTTATGTAGCTCTTGAACTAATTAGTGTTTTATCTGTACTGTATTCGTCATATCAAATGTTATTTAAAAATACGTATTAATTATATATGATTAATTAGATATAGTAAATACAATATTAAAAGTGTTGAAATAACGACTTGTATAAACTGTTAGGGCGTTTGTGTCTCGAGATGGTACACAACGCATATTGATAATAATCATCTTACCAAAACAAGAAATCAAGTATTAATTTATGAAATCTTTACAAAAACCATCTCTAACCATATTTCAAAGCTATTAACTAGCAGTAGGATAGTAATCGTCCAGTGTATAGTTTTTTAAGGTTATGTTTCCATCTTCAAATGGTATTTTAGGTGGGTTTCAGTGAATCAGGACATATATTGGTAGTTTTTCTCGAGAATAGTACAGTTCTATGTGATGTCTGAATGAATTTCTCACGGTTTCGGTATGGTGATATTCAGTCATGGTGGGAAGTGCCGGGGATCGCATACTTTTGTTCTCTATTCAGGACTGCATTCAACCTTCTGGATTTTGATATTGAAGTAAGTGGCAACGAACCTGGTCTTGTACGTTTCTTAGCCTAAACTGTACATTAGGACACTGAATATATGGAGATCATTGCAGGAACTTGAAGAAGCTTTGCTGACAGATGGTACTGAAGAGTCGGCCAGTTCTTTGCTTACGGAATTGATTGTACGGCTTCTAAATGGTTGTTTGGGCAACAATGACATCTCCGCGTTTAATTATCAGGTATAATGTCATGAGTTTCTAGAAGAATGAGTTCAATTGAGATGCACAATTTGTTATTGTACTGTATACTATGAAATAACCTTATTCCAGATGTATTTGAGGCGATTATTTCGGCAAAAATGTCAAGAAACGGGTCGATACAATCCATTCAACACAGATATAGACTTCCAATTTCTTCCATTACGTACCAAAGTAGAAATCTTATATGCATTATGCGATTTTCGATTGGATGCTGAAGATGTCTTTGATTTGTTTAAAAATCTTGAAGCAGAGAGCTTGAGAGTTGAGCCTCTTGGGTAAGATAATTATGTTTTACTAAATCTCATTATTTTAAACTTGAAAATGTTTTTGCTTACAACCATCTCTACATTAATCTAGGGCACTGGAGCAACTGCGCAAGCAGCCAGAGCAACACTTTTGAAAAATTTAAAAAGATGCTCTCAGGGAGAATTTTAAATTCAGAAGCATGCTGGTCCAATTAAGAATTTATCACTCCTGAGTCTGAAAAAAAAAACTGGTTAAACAGAAAGCATATAAATATCTTTTTCAGCTGGGATGACAATTATTCAGCATACTGGTACTTTTATGGCACAAGATTATACAGGGAGGATATTATAAGGAAGCCTAAAGGCAAAAATAAAAAGAAAAAGTTGAAGGAAAGCAGGAAACGCAGTTGTTTCTTTGGTGATGTTTGGCTTGGTGAGGAGGAAGCAGACCGCGTGTGGCAAGTGGTTTGCTTCACTGAAGAAGATTGGACACACCTGACAGAGAAATTTAGCAAAGCAACTAGCAAGGTAGAAAAGGAGCTATATCGGTCATTATCACAAAATTTCCTACCAGAAATACCAAGGCTTTTTCAAGAAAAGGAACGCTTGCAACGAAAAAGGTATGGTTTAAACCTATAAACTTTCTTTCTAATCTAGTAGACTCATAGTGCTGGGTTAAATAATTCCCTTTAAAGCCCTTATTTATCTCACATTTATTATATCTGTGAACAAAACATATTTATTCACACTAAAACCTGAACCACTCTTGATAAATTCATTAAAACAACACATAAGCATTTTGAGGATATATACAGAGAAGTACAGGAAACCTTTAAAAACATCAGTAAATCTGTAGGGTGCTAGTTTGTTTACATAATATTTGTTTACATAACATTGTTTAATAATAGGTATAATACACATCTGTTCATAAACAGTGTATAGAGTGTTTTTTTTAAACACTCAGCTTTATGAAATTGACATACATATTGGCATTTGACTATATTGTATGATATAAATTGGCCTACCACGGCAGTTCGACTGAATAGTAGTATTTATAATTTAGCTTCCTCTCACAATATTTAAGGTGCTAAGGCATGGCAGCTGTCGCTCTCGCTCGCGGCACTATTATATTGATAGCATACTCATTATATTGATAGGAATGCATTGATGAAGGCAAATTCATCAAAAAAATCTTCTGTAATTTTATATCTAATATAATAATGTCGCGAGCGAGCGAGACACCCATACACCTTAAAAGTAATCTGATATGATTGCTGACTATTCTCAAATATCTGAGTCATGGGTTCACCACTTGCAGACCTAGCATTTAATCGTGAAACCTTGTTAACGTTTAATAAATCTTGTTAAATCTAACTATGTTTTAGTTTTGTCTCATTTGCGCGATGATAAAAGGTTTAACAATATTGTATTGTGATGCACATGCTCGGTCTTTTGTGTGGTCCGCAGCCTCTTGAAAGTTTCTCGAAGGGAAATGGAAAACTTAACAGGTTAAACTGCCCATTGAACATAAATACAGGCATGTATAAGTTCTAGGCAGGTGTTGATTGAGAAATAGGGAATCATAGGGTTTATTTTCTTACAAAAAAGGTCTTCATTTTCCATAGAAAAACACTAGACAAGTATTTATTATACAAAAAAAAATCGTTTAAGGTGCCATAGCACACCGGTTTACGCATGCATACATGCGGTCTGCACACAGTGTCCTATGTCTTATAAATTCCATACATTACAACGGAGTGGTATGTGTATGTGTCCGGTGTGCTCAGGCTTTTACCATCTGTAGTTAGGTATATCTAAAAATCAATCATTACATAATCAGCTATCATTTCATATTTTACGTGAGCTTTCATTCATCTTGCTACTTTTTCTAAACTGCGTAGAAGAGGTCAGGTACAAGCCGTACTTAAGACTTAAATAAAAAAGTTCATGCTGGCTTTAAACAATAAGTATCTCGATAAATTTTGTGCAGTTGCAAACTTTACTTTGTGCTTTTTGCTGACTAAGGATTCTACGCAAATATCAAAGCAATGGCGGCGCCATATATAAAAACAAGCTACAATTGTAAGTTTGACCTTTTATATCAATTGTAGCTAATTGCAGGCATAGACTATGCAAATTGGAATCAAGCGCTCTCGTTTGTCCGTTTGGTCCATGCCTGCTATTTGACTTTATTGATGGCGCAGCATCGTGCACTTACTATGTGATGTTTATGGCTAATACAGAGGATGTGGACGGAACGTCGGTGCGGCATGAGTAGTACGGAAATTGCACACAGTGACAGCAGACTATACTTTTAGCGAGACGCTAGCGTTCCTATTCCTCACGCCGCGCCAAAGCACCGTCCATACACACAGTGTTAGCCCATGTACATGTCGTAGCCAACTTGCTTAATCAACCATTCAATTAACAGCCTAGTCATTTTACTACATGGCGCCGTTCAACTAGCTTCCTTATGATATTTAGCCGTAACGTCTAATACAACATTTAATAAACTGGCTGGCTGATGCTTATGCCATTTACAGAATAGGGTGATTATTTACCAAAATTGCTATTTTTGACCGAAGAAATATTTGTGATAAAAATGAAATCCAAAAATCGTTAAAACGAACCGCAATACTGATAGACGTGAATTATAATAACCTAAAACCTCTTCTGCCAGACTTTAAAAGGGCAAATCCGACTTGGATTGGTTAGGTTAATTGTGGTTGTTTTTTATTACAACCCGTAACTTCTCCTACTTAAATGACTTGACTTGGCTTGGATCGACAACATTGACAAGTAGTCAACATTGTCGATCCAAGCCATATTGCCTAGCCGTTTGATTGAATGGCTGAATATAATCAGGAGCTAGTTAAACGGCGAATTAAGCTAGTTGGCTGCTACATACGAGTACATATAACACATAGACATTGCAAGATTTCGTGTTATCAATGATGTCTCAAGCTTTATTTGTTGCTTCATTAAGTACATTGCGGTCACGACCCGAATATAATGTTCTGTATGAAGCTGCTGTGCGCAAGCTATCAATGTTGTATGCACTCTTATGTGTATAAATTTATTTTGTACTAACTGATACCCGCGAGTCCGTACCAGATGGTTTACGGCTTTGCTACCTTACTGACTAGTAACCGGAATTGGCTTCTTATACAGGGTGACTTCTATGAGAGTGCGTTCATTCTGTACCTGGAAAAAGAAAAAAAGACCAGTATTTTTTTTTACCCTTTTAGGAACAAAAATACTAAAATAAATTGAAATTATCCACATGGTCGTCCCACTAGTTTGACAGGCATCCCGAGTCCCGCGCTCCGCATCGTAATCTGCGGCAGTTACAAGGTCTCGGCGCGCGAGCACTTAACGTTGCAGCGCGTAGGAAAAGGGTAAATATTTTAGCTAAATTTAGCGCTGGACGAGATATCCATATATCTATTTTTCAGTAGGTAGGAACTATTATTTTATTTCCCGGTCCCGGTGCCACGGCAGAGGGATGACTGGCGTACGAGAAGAGTGACCTATGCTCAGCGGTGGGCGATTACGGGCTGATGATGATGGATCATTTTATTTGTGAAATATGTTCAGATAACGATGCTGACATAACGATACTGACTACGTGAACGCATTCTCTTAGCATATACACCTGAAAAATAAAGCTGATTTTGATCACCAGTTTTTTTTAGATAATATGGTCGTGGGACCGAAGCTCGGCGATTGGCTTCGCGCAAATGGTACGAAGCAAAAAAAACTACGAACTTCGGTACAAACTTTCATTCGCTGTTTCCATTTCTAAGGAGATGAATTTCTTACTTTTCATCCCCCTTTATAAAAGTAAAAAACCCTTTTGAAAAATTAGATGCTTCTAGTCTTCAATCAGAGATACATTAATGTCGAGTTTCATTAAAAATCAGGCCTTTATAGTGGCACTGCATCGACTCTTAGCGTTCTATTCAAAATAATCAAATACATATAACTTCATTCGAATTTAAGCCTTGTTATTTCGCAATAACGTTGATGACATTTGCTAAAGTGTTTTTAGCACATTTATAGGCCTACATACGCCCAATTTCCCCACACTTTTAACTGTGCGAACTTAACTGAGGCCTGTGCGTACTTAACTGAGCCGTTTGGTAACGAAACGATTGGTTTAGTTAAGTACGCGCAGGCCTCATTCTCGTCTAAGTCGTCGGCGTCTTCCTCACATTTAACTGCGCAGGCCCGGCTTGTACACTGAACGCACAACCACACGCACAAACAAGTACGCGCAGGCCGAGTTTGCGCAGGCAAGTCGAAGTCGCGCAAGCCATGCCGTGAAGCTGGCGCGGTGTTCAGCTTCACCAACACACGCTAGGAGTTCTGTGTTCAAGCCAGTTTGACACGGCTTTAAAGCTGTGCAGTTAAAGTGTGGTGAAATTGGAGCGTATGGCAAGTCTTTTAGGCGTCACGTCTTGTGCCATTTTTCGTGTCTTGTGTTTCTCTACATACCTTGACATCAATGTACGTCTCATCGAAGATTCTGGTCGCAATGGGCTGGCTACGCTGGGCGTTAGTTGTCAGTCGTTGTATTATAGAAGCCAATGCGACTGTATAGCGTAGTTTTGTAAGTTTTTTTTTTATTCCAAAATAATACTAGTAGCTCTGTGAGCTGTACTTAGACCTCAACCGATTCTCGTGAAATTTTGTGAGTTAGTTTCAAACACAAAGTTTCAAAAGAATCGTACCTCGGAATGAGAGGTAGTCACCTATAAAGTTGTATAAACCTTTACTTTGGCACCCTAAAACTTGTTTCAAAACCTAGTTATCTTAGGGTTTCCGCGACTACAGATATTCCAAGGTCAAAAGGGCAACAAAATCGGTTTTTACACATCTATTGCAAATTTCTCGTTTGGGTTTTATGCTATTTGTATTTATCATAGATTTTGTAGAGGATTGCATTTTCTACAACTTTAGTTTAAACATTTCATTTTATATCTTGAACCATTCTCGAGATAGAGGGCAGGGCGCGCGCAATTAGAGTATCATTCGAGGTCAACCTGTAGTCCCGATTACAAACACGCCGTATAAAGCTTATAAATTATCGATAACACTAAATTCTAAATAATTTGTATTTTGTATTAACTATTACGTCATAATTAATATTTTTTTAATAATTAAGTATCTATTAATTTAATAACACTTACCTGCTAGTGTAAATGTAATGTTATATATGTATTTAATTTTTTTATTCTAATATTTTTATACTAATATAAGTTTTTTATTGAAAAATACCATTTTATAGATTGATGAAAGTTGAAATTTAAAAGAAGTAGAACAATAAGAACTACATGTTCTAATTTTTAATGTTCTACTCTTCCTCATCATCGTCTTACAGTCGATGTAAAATTTCAAATTCCTCTGTGCTCTCGTCTTCAACGACATTTGTCTCCAGTTCTTCCAGGATTTCGGGGTCAAAAGTACCGTCTTCATAGATATCTCTCTGATATGGCGAAGCATTAAAACAAGCTTGCCCATTACACTGGCCGCAAGCTACAGAGCACTGCAACCATGTTTTCCTGTATCCACATCCCAAACCACAACCATTCTTGCAGTTGCAGAATATTGTGTTAAGCAATTCCTCCGGAGCTACTGGATTCATTACAGGTTGACATCAAGGTTCGCACTCTATTCTCAAATAATGATTGAACCGAGGAGTTTTCTTCTTTACTGCAATTCGATCCAAATTCGGTAGTTTCTCGAGTGTTCATACAAAAGTTATTTTTCCTTTTCTAAAGAGCGAGAAGTCGTGTCACAGCCATTTATTGCGTGAAAAATCAATGTGTGACCTCAAATGAAACTCTAAACAGTTAAACACTGCGCGCGCTCTGACTTCTACCTCGTTAATGGTTCAGGATATTTAAAAAAAAAATCTAAAGTTGTAGAGAATTTAATCCTCTAAAATATTTAGAATACTTACAAATATCATAAAACCCATACGAAACGAGATATTTGCAATAAATGTGTAAAAATCGATGTTTTTACCTTGGAATATCTGTAGTCGCGGACATCCTACGGTAAATGGGTTTTGAGACAAGTTGTAGGGTGTCAAAATAAGGGTTAATACAACTTTATAGCTGTCATTCCGAGGTGAAACCCCTAAATTTCTTGGACTACATTGGTCGGGGTTTACAGCACAGATCAGATCGAACTGTTAAGTTTATGCGCAGACTGGTTACTACTATACACAACTTTCTCCTATATTTGAAAAAAGTATCCCTTGAGCGTTCTTATCCCTTTCTGAACCCTTCAATACACTTGTAGGGTTTTTAGGAATCCGTTTCATGAAAAAACCATCTGCCGTTTGGTAACGAGCTCGACATCGCGTGATTGTGTTTGAATCGTGTTTTGAATCGCAACTGTTTAAGAAGGTAATGTCAAGTAATGGGTGCCCAACTGCCCACAAAACAAGGACTACGTCTTACCATTCACAGTCTGACGGAGTGGTGAAACGATACAACCGCACTCTTGTGACAGATCTGGCCAAAGTGGTCGAAAACAATCAGCGAGATTGGGACAAGCACATTCAACCATTTTTACTGTCGTACCGAAGTGCTGTTCACAAGACCATAGAAATTCTGATTTCTGACCACAAACGTCACTGCTGCTTTTGCAAAATATTGGAAGACAGTTGCGACTGCCTGCAGATTTAATAAGCGGTATTTCACTAGGCACGCCACAACCCAAAATCGAGTACGCCAGAGATCTACGGAATAAAATGAATGACATCTAAGAACTCGTTAGAAATTCTGGCCAACAAGCACCTTTAAAGACGAACACTCGATATGATAGGAAATTCAATGACCCTGGATTTAAATCTTTTGTACTGTCCGAATATTCTAGATTGAGCGCGTGGCTCCGGGAGTTTAACAGCTTTTTGTCCAATATTTAGTCGAATGTTCTGAATCTCTTAAACTTGTATAAATACGCGGACGCCTCGGGAGTCAGTTATGATTACGCGTTCAAAATGTCAACATCGAAGTAGTTGTACGAGCAGTGTTCAGAGTGTTATAGTGCAAGTGTCTACTGTAGTGTAACAATGTTTGTGTGTGTATACTTGGTGAATAAAGTGAATCTTCGGATACATCGACGTTTCATTCCTTTTATCCCTACCCAGCTCGTAACAATACAACATTTTTGGTACAATTTTTTCGTTTATTTTGTTTTTAATCTATTAAACTTGTTAGGCCCGTCTCGATACAAATAGTGTTGGCACGCTTCGTTTAATAGCAAATGAATTTTCCAAGATGGCGGGTGGATAATGGAAAACTGACCTTAAATTCGTCATTTACGGCCCATTTTTACTGAAGTTTGACTTTTTTTTCCAATAGTTTGCACTGTTTTGGCACCGATCAAATAGGGATATGGTGCGCTCTACAAGTTTTTTTAAATCCTTTTTTCATTCATTTCTACTTTTAATAAGAGCAGCTCCTCAGGGCATTATGGCGAATTAAGGTCTTAGCTCATTAGACCCACCCGGCATCCGACCCGCACTGCCTTGCCTCGGTTAGCATTCTTTAAATGAACTTCTATGAATATGCGCTCACTACATCAACTCCGTAGCGTAACTGGATCGCCTCGGTCGTAAGCTAACGCCGAATAAGGTAAACCGAAATACGGGACACCGTCGAATGATCCAATTGTAGTCACCGCCAAGTGCACCTAGATAAAGCTGGACGACCGAATCCTAGAGATGGCTAAAACCATCGAAGAGAACCCAGATGTCGACGCAAGTTGGGAAAGCTGGTCGGTACCAAAGATACAATGGGTCATCGGGGTGCCAGGGTGTTGCAAGACAACATGGGTGATCAGTCACTTCGATGTGGACAGGGACGCCATCATCACCACAACAACAGAGGCAGCAAAAGATCTGAGAGAGAAACTATTGCACCGTATCAGAGACCTGGTGAAATCCAGGTTACGAACCATGGCTTCTCTCGTATTTTGGTTTTGGAAGAGACAGTTTCAACCGCCCTCAACAAGCGCTCATGAACCATTTTATAGCCATAGTATGGTTGCACGGTTGTCTGGTGCTGGTAAGCTTGTCCTCGTCGGAGATGTAAATCAGTTACCTTTTATTGACAGACAAAATCTCTTCGAAATGGGGACCATCGCCCAAACCTGGTCAGACAAACATCAGCCAGGAGTTGCTTTGCACACACAGGTACCCAATGGACGTCGCGTATGATCTAAAAAAATATACTTGGGAATTTATTCCTCGGATCCTCGTATTAAGTCCGTTAAGCAAAGAAGGTACAAGGGAGCACAAATCCCCAACACCCTTTTCTTAGTGCACACGCAGGAAGAAAAGAAGACCCTCAAAAAGTCAAGGGTATGGGGGAGCCGCAGGGTCACGCATCCTAACCATCCAAGAAGCTCAGGGGCTAACGTATGAGTCTGTTATCGCCATAAAGACCAAGCCCAAAATGAAGCTGCATGAGAGCGTGTCCCACGCAGTCGTCGCAATATCACGGCACACCGGGACCTTCACCTACTACGCCGAAGACATCGAAGACGATGCCATCAGCCGGTTTGTATGGCGAGCATCGGCTGCGTCACCGAAGACCATCAAGAAGTGGAACACCTGAAATGGCTATCAGAGATCGGAACGCGGTGGTGATGAAGGCCACGATGTTATGATATTAATAATTGTTATAATTTTGCGTTTTATAGATAATATGGGTACATCCCGAGCATTCATGCTCACTATCGAAGGCACCTTTTTGCGGCGGCATCGTGTTTTGGGTCGTTCTCTTCCCTCAAATATGGTTAAGGAGAGCGATGGCTGGCACATGCGTCATACTCGTGATTCACCCGTCTATCGTGGACCACCCGTCTACAACGAGTCGAGGCGATGCCGAGTGGCCCTAATGAGCTATGACATTCAATGTTTCATTTGCGAATTTAGAGATTTCGGAAATGAAGTGGATATTTCAAAAATTTCAATACTTAATTCCATTTCTCAACATTAACCCCCTAAGCAATAAACGTTGTATAGCCTTTTTCTTTTAAATTTTTACGAAAAAGACAAATGACAAACTATCCTGAGGCTCTACTATGTTTACTGCAAAGGGGGGTACTTCATTTATTTCTTTACACTTTATTCAGTCGTTTGTTATTTAGTCGTTTGGTGCTGTAATGGTCACCAAAACTAAATTTCTTTTGCAATTTTAATATTGACTCGGCTGCGCCGCATGAGCCGCGTCTGCCACACGAAGAGGAGGTCAAGGGCTTGATTTCCGGCCGAGCCAATATTTGATGAGTTTCAATTCTGCTCGGGGTCCGGAAGCTAGTTTTGCGTATCATGATGTGCGTGTGCAATTGCATCCTCGTCACAGGCAGAACAAGTGAGGAGCTAAAACTTATATGAATGTTCGGCGTTATTTTAGAATTGGTGTGATGGTTATTGAGAATGAGTTGCACCGACTAACTTGAAGTGTAACCATAAGCTTATGTTACTTTCACGCATCGGTTATTAAAAAAAAGCACTAGGAAAGTGTAATCAGCAATAAAATCTCTGAAAACTAAATTTTAACTATTTAACTTCTTTTTGTACTATCTTCATTTTAAGGTTGTTAGAACTGGCGCCCCGACGTACCTCTAGCAGGGTGCTGCAGAAGACAAAGAAAGGACGTGGAACTAAACAGAGCACAGATGACAGAAAAGAAAAAGACAGCAAAAGCAAGAACATGCCACATCTGGCCCGAGAGAATAGAGCAAAGAGAAGAAACTTACTGAGGTACGGATTTAAAGACAACCCTGTTTTTAGTGAGCCTGTTTTCGTCTAACTGTCCGTGAACTGTAACATGGTTAATCATAACTAATATTATAAATGCGAAAGTGGTTTGAATGTTACGCTTTCACGCCTTGAATCCCCTGGAGCTCTGAATTTTTCACAAAAAGGCGATTGTCGAATTTCTTAAAATTTATTCGCCAGATTGTGATCAAATTTTGCATTTACAATGTGCAACTATATTTTATTTATTTAATCAATTTAAAATATATAAAAAACAAGTTCTTTATATATTTCTAAAAATGGATTTGATTCCAAATTATTTTAGGTGTTGATTTTTAACATTTTGTCGGTGGCTTTTCAAAAACATTATACTTTAGACAATTTTGCAAACATAAAATTGTTTTAAAGTTCCTACCTTATCTAGCAATAAAAAGTATTTTTTTAAATGAAACCTAAAAAAATACTACAAGTTTCCTATTCAAAGTAACTTTTCGGTCTGTAGTGTAAATCACCACTTTTAAAAAAAAATAAGAATCATACTAAAAAACTAAAGTTTTCTATTTCACCATTTTTAATTGATTAGTTTCATGCACTTCGGATACAAATTCAAGTTTAAACAAAGCCTGTACTTACAGAGGAAGAGTTTCGAATTTTAAAAACACTCGCGAACACGACTATTTTGCATGTAGTGTCAGACACATTTAGATTTAACCAATTAAACCATATTTCACTATTTAACCATTTATTTATTAATTATACAGGGCTACTGCTAAAAGAATGCGTTTACTTTGATCACGTAACCAGTATCGTTTCCTATATATTTCACAAATAAAATTTGTGAAATACGCTAAATTTATCAAAATATATGCACCCTTTCTCCATCCGCTTCAACGTTAAGTGCTCGCGCGCCGAGACCATACAACTGCGCCAGATTAGGATGCGGGGATCAGGATACCTGTGACTCTAGTAGAGTGATCAATTACTGTTAAAACGGATATTTTTAGGTTATTTTAATATTTTTGTTTTTGAAAGGGTCAAACAACAAATTTGGGTCTTTTTATTTTGAGTCAGGTATATGTATACAAAATGAACGCACTCTCTAAGCAGTAGCCCTGTATTATATTTAACCAAAAATATTGAATAAAACTATTAGTAAGTAAAATAATAGTATAATTATAAATTAACTCAATTTTTTATTATAAGGAGGTAATTGGATGATTTAATAACATAACTATATGAAAACAAAAACTGTAAATATAATAGTATTTGTAATACATATAATGTTGCAAAATAAATCGCAAACTGGGTCAAATGTAGAGTCATCAGTCACATATGGAATTGTCCATTTGTACTTTGTACTTTATTATTGAGTTTTGTTCTAGACCCACTATCGAAGTGTCATAAAATCGATAAGATAATGCATTTCGTTCCAGATCTAAGTCAGCATCGTCCGATTCGTCATCAAGTTCTGAAGCAAAAGAAGAGATGCCTCAGAAGGTTTCCAGCAGATCGAAGAGCTCGGACAAACGTTCAAAAAACTCGTCTGCCACGAAGAAAGGCGAGCCACCACCAGAGCCGCCAGCCAAGCCCGGCAGGAAAACGAACAACTCCCTTGCTTCTGTCACCGGACAAATACTTATACCTGAGAATGATGAGCCCGTTAACAGCACTAGGAAGAAACTCAAAACCTCACAAATGTAATTATTGCACATTTCTTAAATATTTATAAATGAGTGTTAATTTTGAATGTACAAGTGTACTCGTACAGTGCACACTCTCGGCGAAATAGGACAGGGAACAGTTCTCCAGTTGTTATTGTAGTATTATCTAATTTTCGTTAGATGGCGTAGCCGGCAAGTTAGTAAAGTATAGGGCATAAAGTATATCTGCCTCCTAGTCGCCGAGCTGTCGAGGCGCATGTCGCACTATGTGCGCAGTCACTTGTGCGACTTGTGCTTGTGACTGCCTCGGTGGCTCAGTTGGTAGTGAACCTGCCTTCTGAGCTTGGGGGCGTGGGTTCGATTCCCACTTAGGGCAAACATTTATGTGATGAACATTTGTATTTGTTCTATGTCTGGGTGTTAAAATTTGAAAGCAAGAAAAGACAAAAGACTAACTAGATTGTACTCCTAGTCTATCCAACGTTTATTGGTAAAGGGGTATAAGACTAGAATATTACATATGCACCGAAAATAATTCCAGTTGTGTACAGTTATTTATATTAGTTTGAATATATTTAGTTATAGCGCGTAAACTTTTTTCGTTATACAGGGTGTTACAAAAACCGATATCGAAAATATCTACTGGAGGATCCAATTGTGCTACTTTAAATGAAATATTGACTATAATTTTTTTAAACACAAATCGCGCTTCGATCTCCTTAAATCGCAAACGCAGGCACTAATTACGACTGTTTTATTTGTAAACTATTCGCGTCGAGCTTCTTTCTTAAAATATAAGCGGCCAACATAAAAAACAGATTCGTTACTATTTCAGTAAAATTCATTTTTTTTCTTGCGTTCTTAAACCGACCATAACTCTTGCTATTGTGAATGTGCATTTTTTTTGATATTTTTGCATAAATACCTATAAGTGTGTACAATTGTACATGTCCTTCAATGATATAGCAAGGTTTTTGTAACAGCCTGTAAATGTCGCATCGCATATATGTATATGTCGCGTTTTGTAATATATTCTATTCTTTTCTATTGGATTCTACTATATAGCTGTGACAATAGACAAATATGTAATATAATACTAAAACAAAAGACTACAGAACAATATTCAGTAAAAACTATTTAGAAAATCCGAATTCCATTTTCAGAACTGGATTTTAATAAAACGGGGCCAATCTGAAAGTATAATTTCTTTTAAAAAAAAATGGTCTTGAAATGATGGTGCTTTGAGGTTAAAAACACTTTAAAAATTCAATCGAATTGCGAAACTCCTCCTGGAGGAAGGATATTTATAACCACCTCTTTAGAGGTGGTTATAAATATTGCATAACTACGCACAGATTTCGAGCGCCATGTTCAAGGCAACACAAAATAATAAAAACAGTTCATTTATTAACTGCGTCATTGTAAGCCCTCGTTTAGAGAAACGCAGAGCGATACACAGCGCTTGCAGCGCTTCATGCGGCTCGAATACCAAAACAAAATAGTGCCGCGCGCTTTTTACCAGCCCCCCAACTCTACTAACCAAATTTGAAGCAATTCATTAACAATTGTTAGTGAATTGCTTCAAATTTGACACTTTTTGTAAGCTAAAAGTGTCAAAAACAATCAATTCATTAGCAGTTTAAAGACCAGTGCCAAATAGAATCGAGGGCCTCAACGATCTCATAATTTAATTGATATTATTATGATTGATTTGGACGCGCCGCGCAATGCGTGAACGAGCCATAATTAAACGGTTCAAGTAAACGGTGCAGGTATAGACCTTCCTCAACACTATTTGCATTGTCCCGTACAGGCTAGTTAACCCACAAGCGCAGTTGCGACCAATCGGACGCTGCATAGCAATCATCTCTTGTAGAAGTAACCAGGCCAATGATTGATTGATTGATTGATGTTGGCTCGCCATATAAATTGTTTATGAGACACTTTGAAGTGTTTGAATAGAATGAAAGACTCATTGGTATAACGTTCAACCAATAACAAGCCTGGACGACTCGTATGTAATTGAACCATTAAACATAAAGCTTACCGATTCGTAATAGGAAAGTTTGAAGTCAGATAAAAAGGAAAGTAATTATACGCCAAGTATCGTCTTGAAGTATGTGCCACGTTTCATTTTTCAAAGGGAGCAAACAGTAACTAGGGGTTTACCGCGAGTTTTGATAGTTAACGAAAACTTTTTTCGTTTTCTTTTGGTTCAATACATTTAGCTTAGTTCCTTAACGTTTCCGCCAGGGGCGCTTTATTGAAAAGTAACTCGCTGTTTTCGAATTTAGGAATTACTTTTTGTTTAGGAAGGTTTCGTTGTATGAAGCTTAAAACCATATTATTGTGATAGCTTCTGTTACTTATGGGTGTAACAGCCACACCACAGCGGCCCGTGCTATCTACGGGATGGGTCCCCGCGAATTATTGAGAGATTTATTTAAAGAAATAAATATTTTAACTTTACCTTCTTTGTATATCTTTGAAAATATGATGAACGTGCGTAAGAATTTACAAAAAAAAAAAAAAACTGTGACTATCATAAAAATAACACTAGAAATAAGGATAGGATAGCTGTACCAAGATTTAGACTGACTAAGTCAAATAAGTCATTTTTAAGCAACTACGTTCGTTTTTATAATAAAATCCCGAAAAATATAACAGTCCTCCCTGAAGGAAAATTTAAATCCCATGTTAAAACTACATTAATGAAAAGAGGATATTATAAAGTTAACAATTATTTAGAAGACAAAGATGTCTGGAGCCTTCCACTTCCGCCAAGTAGCCACTAGTGCAATAGAAGTTGATTACCTAGTTAGTTGGAAGTAAAAATTTGTGAGGCAGTAATTTATTTCTTTTTTTGAAAAACATATCGCCTCATTTTCTTGTCTGTTCTTCTGAGTAGTGGCTCTTTTTCCGAACAAGGCTATCGAGTCTATTATAAAAAAATTGTCGTTCATAAGTGTATCTTTGATACCCAAATTGAATAAAATCATGTTTACTTTGACTTTGACATAGGTCAAAGAAAAGTGAAGAAAATCGATGTGTGCGATCAATACATAACAATAGTGGTTGAGGAGCATACTCGGCTTTATTGACATTTCAAGAAGTAGTAAATCTGGTTGTGTTATTCTTGAACCCAATAAGATACATTGTAATTGTGCAATTGAATACGAGTCCTCCATACTTAATATCGCTTGAAGGGTTTAACAAAACATTTACAGTAACTTCAACTGTACAGTTCAGAAGTTACGATTATTGAAGGCACTAGCGGTAGAGGCCCCGATTTCTAGCCGGCAATAACCCGCCTCATTATTTTTTTCAGCTTTAGCCAAACGGAAGAAGACATCCAAACTGATATGTACAAGGTGTTAGAACAAATCATTAATCATGAAGAGGCGTGGCCGTTTATGGATCCAGTCGAAGAGGATTATGCGCCGAACTACTACGCCGTCATCAGGCGGCCTATGGACTTGCACAAGATGGAAGAACGTCTCGACAGCGGCCACTACACCGACTTCTCAATGTTCAAAGCAGACTTCAAGCTGATCGTCAACAATTGCCGGCTATACAATGGCCAGGATAATGGTGGGTGTTTCGAGGTATAGGGATGCGTAGAACATCGAAGCATATAGGTATAGGTAGGCGTATAGGTAGCCCGTTTTTTTTTTATTCTTTTGTTTAATACACAGAACAGATAAATTGCAAATAGGTAAAGAGATTTAAGTAGAAAAAATAACTAGAGTACCCTAGATTTCGCACTAGGCGGACCGGTTTCGCGAAATCAAGTCTCTTTCATCCATGTCCATGACATATGTAGCGCAATTACAATATAAGTCATAAGGTTAACAACGATAAATGAAATATCAACTGTTTGTCTATTTTTTTATGAATTTGGGTGTATGTGTCTGTGTATGTGTTAAATATGATTTGTATGTATGATAACGTATGGATTTATGTTTAGTTCCAAACTTCAGTTACTTCGGTGGTACGGCTTCAAGACGAATGGTCTTGTAATGATAGGTAATATTCAGTTGTAAACCAGGTACAGTGTTGGCCTGGATTGCCCCAGGATGAGAGGAGGCCTAGACCATCACTGTTAGCCAAATGGAATAATAAAAGCCCAAGGTTGTCAAGTAACTACTTAGTTTGCAAACAAACCTGGAATCATTTATTATCCTGAACTTTTGGTCCAACGCTTGATACAAGTAGGCTCCTTTAATCGCAAAGAAGCGTTTTGCAAACACGGTGTTAGGGAGTGGCAGTTTCCAAGAGTGCCGACGTGAGAGACCGGTTGGCTCCGCTAAGGTGATTTTTGCATGTTTATGGAATCTTAGTGCAGTAGCCATAATATGCTGATCTCGTACGTTAATATGGTTCAAGTCCTGATCAAAAGTCGCTAAGCAAGCAATCAAGTTCGTATAAGCTGACTAGCTTGCCCTTTTGTCAGAGTTTCTAGGCCGCTTGATGGCCTCTGACATGGTTTTACGATTGTTGTCTAAGAACAAACAACCAGGCCCTACAATTGAAAGTGTCATCCGAGCCACGGTAGCGCTCAGTTCTAAATGCCACCCGAGGTCACCCATCCTAGGACTGACCATGTCGACCGTATAGTCGCTAGGGTGACTATACGACTTGCGGTATGCAACTTTTAGTACGGTTTTTGTGCTTGCTCTAGCTTTAGAAGTATTTTAGTGGCACAACCTCAGCATACGATTCCATAACTGAGTATCGACTGACGGATAGCAAGGGAAATAATCCTAACGGTTTTGGAATCAGCTGGAAGTTAATTTTTAATGTATGAAGTACTTTTCTAATTCGCTTTTGCATAAACTATTAACCTGTTATGTGTGATTATGTGAACTTGTAATTAACAGTAACACCCAGATATTGAGATGTTCCATTTCTTCGATTTCCTCGCATAGGCATGGCGAGGAGGCTGAGTAATCACACTGGCGGAGACGAAGATGGATCGGATACTTGGGCCCTGTGCGTTCACTGATTCTAAATGCCATAAATGCAGCCAGCTGGACTATGCTAACATACCCACTGCAGTAATAGCCAATGTGTACTCTCTGGGCTCGCTCGCTCAAGTAAGATCTAAACCATTCCAATGAGAGTCCAGAATCCTTCTTCAATAAAGCAAGCAAGCAACTGCAAAATCTGTCAGAGTCAGAGTGTCAGAGCCTAGTTCTAGGCCACTCGAAAGCCTCTGACATGGCTTGATGGCTGTTGTCATAGAACAAACAACTGGGGCCTACAATTTAACGTGTCATTTGAGCCATGGTAGCGATCACTTGCTACGGTGTCAGCGCTACCTTCTTCAATAGGATATATACATAGAATATCTAAAAGCGAATGTATATTCCGTATCGCCTTTTAAATAGCTAGTTCGTATTTAATGACATTTTCAGGCAATCATCAGATTGTTCCAGAGAGTGATTCTTTGGAGTCTATTAGCGTTCTGATCAACAGGTCACAACATCAAATTTAAACGGGTCGCTTATCACACTAATATTATAAATGTAAAAGTTTGTATGGATGGATGTTTGTAACTTTATCACGCCAGAACGGCTGAGCGGATTTGAATGATTTTTGACACAGATAGATTATAGTTTGCAATAGCACGTAGGATACTTCTTAACCGCAGGGCGCAGTTAGTAGAATGTAATAATTCGGCATGGCCGACTTTACTTTTACATTTAACCTAACTAGTGTGACGAGCGATAGAGGTATTCGGTAATGGTCAGATCAACATATTCGGTAACGGTCAGATCAACATGGGATTCTCGCGGTGAGTACGGACTTGCGCGCCCTGTAGCGCGGTATCGATGTTCTTATGTTAGTAGTCGTTGGCCCAAACGTCTTATAGTAAATGTTATTATAAAGGTTTCATTTGTCGTTGCATGCGAGAAATCCCCTAAAATCTGGGCTAACGTCCGCTTTCTCTCTCGCACTGTCCTCACACTGCTTTCCGTAGTTGTGACGCCATCCAGAGAGCCGTCCAACTTAGTTGATTTCCTACTGAAACTGGCAAATCGTCATATTAAGAAAATCTCTCCAATTAATCGTCAGATTATTAGTCAGAACGATTAGGACATCAAGTTAACCGTCTGTAAAATAATCTGATGCGCACGAGTATTTCAAAATAGCAACATGTTTAAACGTTGTCAAATAGTCGCCACTGGCTTGCGTCACGTAGTCCGAACCGAATCATCTTTTGCTAGGCAGCTTCTTTTGGTTTCACTTAAATTTCCCTCTAAAAATTTGACGCGTTGAAGTAAAACTTCTTTACCTTTCCTTATGTGTAACCATTGTCCACCTCTACAACGCATACCGGCAGGTTAACAAACCACTTTCAAAAACATTGTCCCTCTTACTAATAAACATGAAATAGCTTCTGAATAGTTATACAGTATATTATCTTTTTCTTTCTTTTAAATTCACTTCAATAAATCGAAAAAGACAAAACAGTCAAAGTCCAAATGTTTTATTCAATTAGGTACCAAAGATACACGTATAACCGCCAAAGTTTTTTAATAGACTAAGGGCCGATTTTTCAATCCTTACTTTATTCGCCTAATAACTACCGAGCCAATAACTTTATTAATCTGTTTATTCGACTCATAAACGGTGTTCGGTTTTTCAATACAATTTTAAATTGGGAATAACTATCTGACCATTTATTCAGTGTGTATAAAAGCTAACTTCAGACAGTTGAAACAAAACTATAAAATATCCACGCGTTAGAAAAGGACTTCAAATTTTCACTTTTCGCTTATGTCACTGTCTTGTCAGTTATAGTCTAAACGTCACTGTACTACTAATCTGTGCAAAAGTCGTCGGCTGGTTTGGCTATGGTAGTATAGCTCATGTAGTTTGTTCATGGTAGTTTTTTTTTTTTTATTAAAATTCATTTAGTTTCTGCGTGTCAGAAATATCAATATTTTGTTACAGTGACAACCCGTATGACCATCATTTAGACAGTCTCAACAATTTATTCCATAGAATAAACTGCTATCTGGCCGTTCCACCGACAAATAAAGTTATACCTCAGATAGATGAGTTATTCGTCGAGTAAATAATACCTGACCATTGAAAAACAGAATAATTAGCTATCAGTTCAATAAACACTATTTGTTTGTTTATCTGACCATTGAAAAATCGGCCCTAAGAAGAACAGGCAAATAACTGAGAAGCATAATTTTATCTAAAAAATTAATAAATTACTGTCTTACAAATTTTTGCTTACAACTAGGTAATATCTATACTAGTTGCTACTTGGCGGAAGTGGAAGGCTCCAGACATCTTTATTATATTATATGTATTGTAAATCTGTTCTGAGCCCATGCAACGTTTATTAGTAAGATTATCCACATCATCACTAAACTCACACATTTCAACTTTTGCATTTCACGTCAGCAGATTGGTGTAATGTAATGTGAGGTGGTTTTAAAATTGTAACAGAAAGAAAATTGTCTTATTCCAGAATACACCACGATGGTTGATCATTTGCAATTAGCATTTGATAGATTGACCGAAAAGTACATGCATCGGCTGTCGTCATCCGATGAAGAAATAGCTGTGGAGTATCAAATTCCGACCCCGTCTAGAAAACACAAGATTAAACCTGATGAATCTCTAGAACCCCACAAGAAGAAGAAACGGAAATCTCATTCTGAAGGTATGTTTTGAAGTCTTGTTTTGAACCCCTGATGCAAAACTGAGGGGTGCTATTAGTTTTATTGAGGCATCTACACTGGTGTTGATCAACATTAGGCAATACGACAAAATGACGCAATATTCTGCAACATTTGCTGTTAGCAGCATGTTGCGCTGATTGTACTGATTTTTTGAGATTGACACCTTCATTTTGGCGTTTGTAAAAATTGTCTCGAAAGTCTTATATAATGTCGTGTCTGCGTCGTAAGTTATTCAAGGTCATATGTACAAAAAAGTGTTTCGCTATTGGGTTTCTGTTGCTCTAATGTTGTTGTCTAAAAAGCGATGGCAGCCTAGTTGGGAGAAGGCCCGCCTCACAAGCCAGAGGGAGCAGGTTCAAACCCAGCCGACGGCACGCACCAATTTGTTCATTGTGTGAGCATATGGGCGTATTGTATGTCATCTGCTACATGACTGGAGCCCGGTGTATGGCGACAGGCTCGCCCCCCTGTCGTCACATTTGGGACTGAATATCGGCCGGCGAAGTGTGGGTGTTGTATTACACCTCTGCCAGCCCCCTCGGGGGAAAGGCGTGACGATATGTTATGTAATCATAAACATCTATTTAAAAAATCGTGGAGGCTATGCGACTAATTTTATTTGAAATGTTTTTGCGATGAGCGCGCAGGGTTCAGCCATACGTATGTCCTGTAATGCAAAGGTCAATCGTGAATATCTTTGAATAATACTTTGAATTTTAATTCATTTGTATTATTTATCAGTAAACACGTTGTATCTAATACCTTTTACTTATATTATTTTTAAAGCATTCAAATACTATATTCTAATATAATTTGTTCAACTAAAATTTCATTGAATGAAGTACTTATTGAACTACTTAAATAGTTATAATACATATTTTTTTTATTTTAAGGTAGTGATCAGAAATTCACGGTTGACTTCGCATTACAGAAAGTATGGCAGAACCCTGCGCCCTCATCGCCCCCTATCGCAAAGATGGTTGAGCGCATAAAAACATGTTTTAAATAAAATTATAATAGATTTAAATGTCATTGGAGCAATAGAATCCGAGATAATTGCGAAACACTGTTTTTATTTATCTTAAATAAGTTACGATGCATACACGACTTTTACGAGACTGTTGATGGCTGGGATGCGAAATCATACAAAAATGAAATCTTTGAAATTGCGAAATCTTATGACAGCGACCTGCTGACAGCTGTGGCTGTTTTCGCCGTCGCTGTCAGTGTCACCGTCGGTGTTTGTGCCACCGTCACTTTCAGTGTCACCGTCCGTGTTGGTGCCGCCGTCACTTTCAGTGTCACCGTCCGTGTTGGTGCCGCCGTCACTTTCAGTGTCACCGTCGGTGTTTGTGCCACCGTCACTTTCAGTGTCACCGTCGGTGTTTGTGCCACCGTCACTTTCAGTGTCACCGTCGGTGTTTGTGCCACCGTCACTTTCAGTGTCACCGTCGGTGTATGTGCCACCGTCACTTTCAGTGTCACCGTCCGTGTTGGTGCCGCCGTCAATGTCGCTGTCAGTGTCAACGTCGGTGTTGGTGCCGCCGTCACTGTCAGTGTCACCGTCGGTGTTTGTGCCATCGTCACTTTCAGTGTCACCGTCGGTGTTTGTGCCACCGTCACTGTCAGTGTCACCGTCGGTGTTTGTGCCACCGTCACTTTCAGTGTCACCGTCGGTGTATGTGCCACCGTCACTTTCAGTGTCACCGTCCGTGTTGGTGCCGCCGTCAATGTCGCTGTCAGTGTCAACGTCGGTGTTGGTGCCGCCGTCACTGTCAGTGTCACCGTCGGTGTTTGTGCCACCGTCACTTTCAGTGTCACCGTCGGTGTATGTGCCACCGTCACTTTCAGTGTCACCGTCCGTGTTGGTGCCGCCGTCAATGTCGGTGTTTGTGCCACCGTCACTGTCAGTGTCACCGTCGGTGTTTGTGCCACCGTCACTGTCAGTGTCACCGTCGGTGTTTGTGCCACCGTCACTGTCAGTGTCACCGTCGGTGTTTGTGCCACCGTCACTGTCAGTGTCACCGTCGGTGTTTGTGCCACCGTCACTTTCAGTGTCACCGTCGGTGTATGTGCCACCGTCACTTTCAGTGTCACCGTCCGTTTTGGTGCCGCCGTCAATGTCGCTGTCAGTGTCAACGTCGGTGTTGGTGCCGCCGTCACTGTCAGTGTCACCGTCGGTGTTTGTGCCATCGTCACTTTCAGTGTCACCGTCGGTGTTTGTGCCACCGTCACTGTCAGTGTCACCGTCGGTGTTTGTGCCACCGTCACTTTCAGTGTCACCGTCCGTGTTGGTGCCGCCGTCAATGTCGCTGTCAGTGTCAACGTCGGTGTTGGTGCCGCCGTCACTGTCAGTGTCACCGTCGGTGTTTGTGCCATCGTCACTTTCAGTGTCACCGTCGGTGTTTGTGCCACCGTCACTGTCAGTGTCACCGTCGGTGTTTGTGCCACCGTCACTGTCAGTGTCACCGTCGGTGTTTGTGCCACCGTCACTTTCAGTGTCACCGTCCGTGTTGGTGCCGCCGTCAATGTCGGTGTTTGTGCCACCGTCACTGTCAGTGTCACCGTCGGTGTTTGTGCCACCGTCACTGTCAGTGTCACCGTCGGTGTTTGTGCCACCGTCACTGTCAGTGTCACCGTCGGTGTTTGTGCCACCGTCACTGTCAGTGTCACCGTCGGTGTTTGTGCCACCGTCACTTTCAGTGTCACCGTCCGTGTTGGTGCCGCCATCAATGTCGCTGTCAGTGTCAACGTCAGTGTTGGTGCCGCCGTCACTGACATTGTCGCCGTCGCGGTATTGTCACCGTCGTGTCGGTGTTGCCGTCACTGTCAGTGTCGCTGTCAAGGACTTAGGCGTATCCCAGACAGGAGCGGCCTGCGGTAGCGGCCAATGGACTTTTGAATTGGCGGCTCGTTGGTCGCTTTCGCAGGCCGCGTCTATCTGGGAGACGCCTAACTATGTATTCTCCCTGAAATGCCAACATAGACCACCATATGTTGGCGAATATCGTTGGGCAACGTTTGCTGGTCAACCAATTTCGATTTAGTTTTTTTTTTTATGAAATGTTTAGTGTCTTGATCAAGTTAAATCGATGGTTCTTATCTGTGTTACCTGTTTTTTAAATGTATACTTGTTGACTGTCCAGTGCAGTCTTATGGATTAATAATGAGTATGAAGTCGATTCAGTTCTACTATTGTCAACTTACCTGACAAGTCTAAAATTATACGAGTCTCTTTCCATTTTAATATGTATGAAAGGGATGACCACAATTTTAGAATTGACAATTTTAGTTTAGGTTGAGTAAATGGTCCAAAAGAAGTCATATCATTAGTTGTTGAATCCGGTACTGTCTTTACTTAAACAATGGTCAAGTATGTAGTAACTATTTTTAACTACAGTATTTAATATGAGCCTTATTATCTGTACTGTAACAATTTAATGTTAACAATCTATCATTGTTTATTTTTAGGTGAACCTAAATCCAGTTCTTCGGACCTAGTGCCGACTGGGAAAATCAAGAAAGAAAAAGAAGATGATGAAAAACCCACTACTAGCAAGAAATCTAAAGAATCTCATAAAAATAAACAAGGTAAAGTTAAAAAGAAACGCAAAAGTCATCACCGTCACGGCAAACATTCCAAGAATCATAAGAAGACGTCACACAAAACGGAACACGGAGAATCAAAAAGCAAACACAGTAAGAAACAGAAACATAAAGATAGCAAGAGTAAGGAGGGCAAGAAGTCACGGCAGAAGAAGAAGAAAAATAAACATCACTCAGCTGAAGTGGGAGAAGGCAGTGAGACGAAGCTAGAGGCGGTGACGTCGCCGGAGAGCTCGCACCGCAGCCGCAGCGCCAGCCCGCTGCCCTCCATCCACACCCCGTCACCCTCCCCGAGCGAGGTCGACCCAGCCTCGTGTTCGCCGACCCCAGACCCCGCCGACCAACTCAACGATCCCGACTTCTTCAAGGACAAATACGACAAGATCAAAGAAAGAAGACGGCATGCCGCAAAGGACGCCTTCGAATCGCTATTCGATCTCAAACAAAAAGAATTCGAGAAACAAAAACTAAACCTCGCCATGCCCGAGAAAGACAAACATCAAAAACTGCGTGAGACGATTGAAAAATTAAAAGCTAAAAACGAAAAGTACAAGGCGAGCTCGTCTTACAAAGATATTTATTCGCCGGGTAGTAGTGGCGTGGAAAAAACTTCTAAGTTTAAGAAGTCAAAGGGTTCAAATAAACGTTCACACTCGGATAACGAAAATGTGGAAAAAGTTAAGAAGAAAGAAAAATCTTCTAAAAGTAAAGCCAGTAAGAAAGGGCATAAGAAGAGTTCCGCCAAAAATGAATCTGCTTCGGAGGCTTTAGAAGAGGCGGTCAAAGATATCAGTAAGTGGCTAGAAGAGCCTCCGAAGAGTTCTGCGCTGAGCTCGCCGTGCGACAGCCCGGCGCAAACCACGATATCGACCGAGGAACAAGACAGCCGGCTAGACGACGACCTGTCGCAAAGTGAAAAATCAGTATTCAAGAAAGAAATGCGCAAGCGTCCGTCGTCACGCGAGCCCAAGGTCCTGAAACGAAGAGAAATTCAAAGGACTATAGAAAGGTTGCAACCTGGGAAAAGTAAAGGTAATCTTCTCACCAACGTCAGCATCAAAAACACTGAAAAAGCAGAAGAAACCGTCAGTCTCGGTCTCGGACTCGGAGTTGTAAATAAAGTGCGAGAGACCGAAAAATCAGAAGAAGCCAGCCCAAAGCTTAGCCTTGGCTCTGTGTTGCAAACAGTAGAGTTCACACTCGGAAAAGACCACAATTTTGACAACCAAGAAGAACCTAAAGAGATGGTTCAAAAAGAAATTATTAAAGAGCCTGAAGTTGAAACAAAAGCAACCAAAATTGAAGAGAATACTCAAATAGAAACTAAATCAGAGGAGCCACCTGTTATTGTTATGAAAAAAGATGTTGAAGTCGAAACTGAACCTCAAGTACCGTCAAAACCTAATCAGGAGAAAGCTACTCCAAATCTCAGCGCCTGGTTCAAAGCTTTTGGCGCTCCCAAAAACCCTACACCGACTACCACTATAAAGAAGAAAACTGACGAAACCGAGATTGATGAAAAACAGCCAGAAACAGTGACCACTGAACAAAAGCTGACGAGTCCTAAAAACCCGCCGAAATACGATTCTCCGAATGATCCTGCGACTCCGAACCCGGACGGCGGTGACAGTCCGGTGCCGGTGAACGCTACCCCGAGGCAACGGAGAACCAGCACCGGCAGCTCCGTCTCCGAAAGGTCTTCATTCAGTCAAGACCTGGACTCGCCTCGCCATCAGATGTCGCACACGTCGCCGTTACTGCGCTCGCCCGCTTCTCCTAGAAATGAAGAGTTCCAAAAAATCACGTACCCTATAATTAATGGATCAGTTAGAGCAGGGTTCTATCAAGACACGACGTCTATGAAAAGCAGTCCTGAGAAGAGTTGCAGCCCACGCGAAGGCCCGCAGTCACCGTACTCTGCTTACCCTCACCATGTTTACGCCATCAACAACCCTGCGGGCGCATCCACTCCAAATTACTTCGTCGATCATAACAAGAGCCCTCTGCCTGCGTATACTCACAATCCCCCTTCGTACTACGACACTACTAAGGCCGCGGTCGTCCATAAACCGCCCCGCGCTCACGAAGATTACCGCAACGTAGCTCCAGAGACATTTCAACAGAATCAGTACGCGCGACCTTATTCCCCAGTATATTCTCCGTACACTCGTCCACCATCCACCAATTACTCGCAAGTTCAGCAATCACCGCAGCCGCCTCCTGCTAATACTCCTCCTATTGTTCCACCGGTCACGCCCGAATCCAAGACTGCTCATTTCCCCGTCAAGAAACGAATGTACAGTGAGCCTGAGCAGTCCGTCATAACCTCGTCTAAACCTATAGAACCTAAAGATCCCAATACTACACAAGTTAAAAGCGATTTCTCGAAAATGTCGCAACCACTGCTCTCCATCCCACCATTGAATACTCCGTCAGTAGACGATATTGCACTAGCTCTCAGTGAAAAATCAGAAATGGCAAAGTTACGTGAAAACAACGCTGTCACTTATGCTATGAACGAACGCCTAGTTGACGATAGAAATACTCAAAAAGAACATATTGAAGCTGTACATGATCTTAAAAAAGATATGGGTAATCAAGATATAAACAAACCGATAAGTATTATGAAAAATGATAATATAGACATGGTTAACATGGGTTATATGAATCCTGAGATAGAACGCAGGAGCAGCGGTGAAGCACACGAGGTGGACTTCTCTGTCGGAAGAGACGTCGCTAAACCCATTACTATTGCTCAACAAAGAGTCTATGACGTTGATGCTATAGCCCTGAACCTAGGAATAAACAGTCAGCCTTTGCAGAAAACACTGTCCAAATCTAACGCCATGCAGAGCAACCTCCCACCCGTGGCGCATTCACAGGATCGAACTCACGTGGAAAGGAGTCACGGCGATATGAGCATCAACCACAACGTCGCACATGCTCACCACCCGACTCAATACGAGCACATGTCTAGTGGACAAGCTATTAGCAATTTCTCCATGAGCGATATCGAGTTAGCTAATAAAAAGCTATACTCGTGCAACGCACCAACGTCGTCGGCTATAGACTATGGCAACTGGAAGATGAACCAAATGCGGAAATCGGACATGATGCCCTCCGACTATTCTACAAACTATAACGCGAATAACGCAGAAAAACTGAAAAACGAAATCAATGCAGCTAATACAATTAATTATAATAAAAATTTACAACACCAGCAGTACAATATGTTTAACACACCGCGGTCGAATACTCAAAGAACGCAAGATTTGCAGCAGAGTCTTCCTTCCGAATTAAGGATACCCAACCCACGCGGGCACCTCAAGAACGATCACATGAACGTGCCATCAATCAGTGATACGGAATCGGTGGTCAAAAATATGGAAAACGTAAACAAATCACAAAAATCAGATAAGCTTGTACAAAATCATCCACTAGTATCATCCAACCCCTACAAAACCCCATATTCAAATTCAAGTCTTCCAATAGAAACATTACGAAATCTGCCTATTCCACAAATGCTAGAACGTTATACGAACGACGATAGATTTTTATCCTCCTTCGCAAGCAGCAGCTCAACTCTCTATCACGAAAAGCAGTATCAGATGGCCCATATGTTCAACAAGAGCCTACCTTCCGACATTCCGTCATCAAATACATCCGCCAGTATATACTCGCAACCGTCCACCGCCTTGAGTAAAGACAACGGCATTTACAAGACGACTAGCGCTCCCTCACATGACTCCAAACCGAAAACAAGACGAAAGCGAACTGAAAGCAAACCGGCACAGATCGTTAGTAGCCAAGGGTACCACGGGTCTCCCTGCACTTCGGACGTGCTGTCCTCTGTTAAATCGGGAATGATGCCGGCGAGCGCTTTCAATTTTGGCACCTCGTCTAACATGGCGCTGAGCGGCGGCCTCTACGGCGATAACGCAGGTTTTTCTGCTAATCAACTGATGGCGGCTAACTATATGGTGGCGGCGGTGGCGCACCAGCAACGGAGCACGGAAACGGGTGAGAAGATAGCTAAGCCGGCGCACGCGGCGTCGACCTCGCACGCGGCCGGCTCGTTCCCGTTCATAGGGCACGGGCAGGTGCGCGGCGGGTATCCCTTCGTGGGCGAGACGAGCTCGCCGCTGTACCAGCAGTACCTGCAGCGGCACCAGGAGGAGCTGCTGCGGCAGACGGGCGCGCAGATCATGTCGCTCTACCCCGCCGGCTACCCGCCCTCGCTGGCCGGCGTGCGCCAGCCCTACGACACCATCAACAGGCACTGGCTCTAACACAGAGCCCCCGCTCTAACCGGACACTTGTTACACTATTACTATTACAAATATTAATAATTAATCGTTAATGTGACTATTGTTATAGGAATTTGTAATTTATATTGTTTGTAGTTTAAATATTATATACATAGTAGTATGGACATAATTTAATGACTTATTTACATGACAAGATAATCGTTGATGAACTATTGATAGTTATTCATTTTACAATTGTATGAATTTTTTTGTTTTTTGTGATCTATTGGGTAGACTGCTTCTTTATACATGTTGCTGTTGATCTTATTAACTTGACCTCGAACGCGATTATGATGATTATTATAGCTATATGATTGTTTAATACATAATGTGATAGAATAACTTGTTGACCATACAAATTTTATCTAAAAAAAATAGCAAATTTTTATATTGTATGTAGCATTTGCAAAATATGTTACTTGATTCAAATTATAGAGGCAGTCTGCGATAATTCCTAGCTATATATTTTACCCGACTGTGTAAGCAGGACAGTTATGTTTTGCGAGTGTATGTATGTTCGTGTGTATGTATGTATGCATGTATGTGTGCATGTATGTATGTATGTATCCATGAGGTTTCTTTGGCACGCCCTACAGCCTAAACAGTTTGACGGATTTTCACATGATCCAAAACACGAGGTGTAGCATTCCGGGAGCAAACACATGAAGACGTTACTCGTCATCGTCTCTTTCGAACTTGTTGTAAATGACTTATTTTGGTCTTACTTTTGCACCGACTGACGTAACTGCGTGTTACCTACGTGATCGTTTTTGACTCTGAACGCTTTACCTGGCGGAGCATATTATTATACTAGATTTCGACATGTGATCGAGGTGTTGTTTGAATCGTCAATAGTGGGGTGATATAGGGTACAACATTTTTACATTTATATTGAAATATGGAATGTCAGACTACAATTTGCAGTCGGAGTTCTTTGTTCGTCTTTTAATAATGTTACTTGTATACATAAATGTTAATACTTTATGAATCAGACTTGATTCACATCATACTAGGCCCTTGTTCGGGCCAGTTCGGATTTCAAACCCTATCAATGAACTGTGACCGCGGTAAGATTTTACATACAATCTTTTTACAAAAGGTTTTTTTAATGACAAAGGAACACATTAAAGATTCTCATATTGTATGGCCTCACATTTTTATAGCTTGCACGGGGCCTAGGGTAATGTAATCCAGCTGTTTAATTTTAATTTTTAATAATTTTAATTTAGAAGTGCATCCTTTATTGGCTTATAATTACATTATAATTATTTTATGCTTTGTTTTTAAAGGTCACATGAAATAATAAATAATTAAGTACCTAAGTATTTGTTATAAAATCAGTTTTAAAGTTTACGTAATCTACTTATTTGTTGTGTAAATATTATTAGTATTTTATTTAAAAAAAACAGTGTTTAGCATTTTTTTAAAGATAGGATTTACTATTATTCATGAATGTAGTACTAAGAGATTATCTAAGAGACATAATTCTTCTTGTGTAAAAATGAAAATAAAGAATTTCCAAATATTAGCAAGGTTTTTTTTAACCATTTTGCCTTTTTTATTTTTTTATTACTTAATAGGCTTGCGTTTGGCCGCCAACATGTCTGATGATAAGCAGTGATGCGGCCTACGATGGAGCACGCTTGCCTAGAAGAAACCGATTCACTCAAGACTTGAAGAGACCCAGATTATAAGGGTCAGGGAACACACTCTGGCAGAGTATTCCACACTCAAGCGGTCCTTATGAGAAATGAGGAATAAAAGCGTTTCGTGCGTGTTGTAGGTATGTCGACCATAAAACGATGCCGCTTTTTTGTACTCTTGGTTCTTTTATAGAAGAACGGGCTAGGGAGAATAAGGTCATGCAAACCAGATACACACTCCCCGAAATGTATCCGATAAAACACCGATAGACTATCAACCTTGCGCCTATTGGTGTCATAGCTGCAATATTTTCCAAAATGCCCTCACCTAGGAGTATTCTAAACCCTCACTGATGATGCGGGTGTGAATCTTCAACTACTCGCATAACTGCCAGTGCAGACTGCGTCTAATCGCTGCAACAAGATGTTTTTTTCGTTTTGTTTATGGCTCCGCGCACACACGAAACTTGCACGCCTTAGACTAAATTAATTGTATAATAATATGATGAGGCTTTTATAATTCGGTGGGATAATGTATTTGGGACTCAATTTCGTCCGACGAAGTGGGGTGTTTTGTTTTACCTCTGTCCCATAATATAAAAAACCAAAACATATAGTAACAGGCCTGCCATACGCTCCAATATCCTATCCTACTAATATTATAAACGCGAAAGTTTGTATGTATGGATGGATGTTTGTTACTCTTTCACGCCAGAACGGCTGAACAGATCTGGATGAAATTTGGAACAGAGATAGATTTTAGTCTGGAATAGCACATAGGATGCTTTTTAACCGCGGGTGAAACCGCGGGGCGTAGCTAGTAATTAATAATGGAGCGTATTAGAGGGCAAAATTATTATTAGGAATATCAATAAAAATATTACAAAATTACATTTCATAACATGTCACACTTTGCTGGATGATAGTCAGTACCAAATGTGACATTATTGCACCCTAAATTCCCGCCGAACTATAAAAGCCCCATCATAAAGTAGTTAAACTAATTTAGCCTTAAAAAGGGTATGCAAGTTTTGTGTGTGGAGCCTTGCACAATATGAGAAAAAAATCTAGATGCAGTCTGCACTGGAAGAATTTATAGAGTATTTCAAGATCCCCACCAATGTCATCAGTGAAGGTATAGAATACTCATAAGTGAGGGTATTTCATGGTATTTTGTATTATATTTAAGTTTGATGGATGTTTGTTAGGTACTCAATTACTCAAGAATGGCAGAATGGATCTGGATTAAATTTAGTACAGATATATATCCGTGGCAGGCAGGAATAACTGAACATCGCAAAAACGTCAATTTTTCAGGGCAGCCATTTTAAAGTTTGACATTTTCTGGTTAGTGGGTAAGTTAGTTAAACGATGATGTCAAAGTTGTTTTGAGGGTTACTTGAGGCCCTCTTTCGTATGGTTTCAAGAATTTAACGAAACAACTTATAGTTTACATAATAATAGACTTGTCAAACAGCTGAAATGCCTTGAATAAGTTGATAACTCGACTTGTAGACCAAGTTTTGGCTTTTAAGGACAATTATCCAGTTATTCACCATCTGAGTACGGATCATTTTTATCGGTTACCTTAGTTATTTCAATGGAAAAAGCATTATTTCTCATCAGTAAACCAATGACAACTTCAAACAGATATAGTTTGTCAAGCAATTATTACTACTTTACAAGATATATCTTACTTTTCAGCATGTAATGCAAAATGTAAAAAAAATCATAGTATTTAAAATATTTTTTTTTGGAATTATACGGTCATTTAAATAATATATCAACTATTTTCACTAACTTATTAAAATTATTTTTAAAACAAATGGGAAAAACACAATGGAAACGCATTTTTTTCTAATTAAAATGAATTATTTTGAGTATACATTAAATTAACACATAGGCTAGACTTATTATCCCGAGAAATCAACAGTTGGCAATCATTGAGTTCTACAAATAAGAAACTATTAATCAAACACACTACAAGACATAAGTACCTACTTATAAAAGGTTTTATTTCTAATTATTATTTTAAACGACTTCAAAAAACAGTTTTAAAAAATCTTTGAAAATTTTCGTAAACTTAAGTGGCTGTAAAAAATCTGTAAAAATGTCTGATGACACACATGCTTAATACATGTTTTGTTAGATTGCTTACACATTACTTCAGTTAATAATAATATGAATAAATAACAATAAAACTCTTTATTCAGACCAACTTATTATCTATTTACAAAGTATTAAGAACTAAAAACTATGAGTGTGGATTTACAAGTATATTTTGGTAGTTAAGCTAATCTTAATCTATTCTAATACTTAGTTATTTTTTGTAGGTCTGTTTGCCAACCGGCAAAGGCCTCCTCCAACCTTTTTCATTCCTGTCTATCTTGGGCCACTCTATTCCAAGTTACTCCTGCTACCTGTCTAATGTCATCATCCCACCTTTTCTGAGGTCTGCCCCTTTTCCTTTTCCCTTCTCTAGGGTACCATCGTGTCACAATTTGCTACATTTCTCTCGGCCTCTTATCATATGCCCTGCCCGTTGCCATTTGAGTCTTCTGATTTTACATTAAAACAGGTAGTATGCAGTTGTTGAAAAGTTTTTTCTTTACATTAATGTGAAGAGTTTTATTTTTCATGGCTTCTCTCAGACTCCAGTATCTCTTTCAGCCATTTGTTATTCTTCTGTCAACTTCTTTGCGTAAAGGGACCTCTTGTGTTATTGGCTGTTTCAGCTAGATGTATTCATCGGTGTAATCAATTTGGTTATTTCCTAGATGTATGGTGGTTTTTTTCCCGTTTGTCATTACCTTTGTTTTCTCTGGATTCAACTTTAAACCTTTCTTCTCACTTTTATCCGCAAGTTCAAGTATCATTTGCTATTTGTTTTTAGGTGTTTCAGCAAATAACACTATACATATATCGTCTGCGAACCTCAATTGTGTTAGGGAGGCTCCGTCGACATTGATTCCGAGGTTTACCATGTTAAGTCTCCTAAAGATTGTTTCGACAACCGCTGAGAATAGTTTTGGAGGTAGAGGGTCTCCTTGTCTGATACCCTTTCCTGCTCTAAATGGTTTACCTTTCTTTTCTAGTTGGATTCTCGCGGTGCTATGATTATTATTTAATTAAATAAAGTGAAAAAAAGGAACTTCTTATTCTAATTGGCCATCATTGGTAATTAACAGTAAAATTTGGTGTTTTTCCCCAAAAACCTTAAAACACAGATTTAAAATATTGTCAGACTTAGTCTTAGACAACCATGGCTCTAAAGGGTCTAAATGATCTATGCTAGCGTCTGTTTACGGCTTTACACCCCGCTACCAATCAACCCTGTATTGATATTAATCTTTTGTGTAAATATGCATGTAGGTAGGTACCTAGTACACCAATAATAGTAATAGTCACCAATAATGTACAGCATTATAATATATACATGTTTGTTGGCGTTTAGGCTCCAATAGGTACATAAAAAATATCCGGCTCGGGTAGATTACAACTTGATATCTTGCTATTGCAGATGAAAACTAAATCACCACGGCAAGAGCATAAGTGAACATGTGTTAATGTCACTTTTTAAACAAAAATATTTGGCTTGCCATAACTTGACATCTCGATTTGTCAATGGAGGCAGAAACAGGCTATGTGTATAAGTCGAGATATCCAGTATTTTGGATGTGAGTGTAAGTTGACAAATCAAGATGACAATTATTCATACACAAACTTATGCTTGACATCTCAATTTGTCAAGTTTAAATTAATCTTTGCAGGAAAGGCTTAGGTGTGTAAGTCGAGATCTTCAATATTTTGAACATGTGTTGATGTTGATAATTCAAGATGTCAATATAAGTCAACAAACACACACTTGATAAGTCGTTTTATCAAGTAAAACACCATAAAATGCAAGGTTGTCGAGATGTACAAAACGCGATTGCTCTAAAACTATTGTATATTTTGGGCTGATTTTTTTATACATAGTGAATCGCATACGAAGGAAGCGTTTAAGCCAATAAAAAAAAAATCATGCAAGTCGAGTTGTTCAGTTATTCCTACGTGCCACGGATATAACAGTCTGAAAAATCACATAGGATACTTTTTACGTACATGAGATCACAAACTATTTAATAAAAGAAAATAAGTAACAATAATAGTTTATTTCAGGCACTAGATGTTACAAATTACAACACAGGCCTATAATATAAATGCGTTACAAACATACTATTTATATTAAAACAATAATATTTCTTAGTGGATTTTGCTTGCTGTGGTGCCTGCCAGTAGTGCCAGACATGGGCTAAAGGATCGCCACCTTTAATAACGTTGATTCTGGGCGGCAGGCGACTTAAGTCTGGAGGCACGTCGTCAGTCAATTTCCTACAGGGAAAAAGATGTCAAGATGTCCCATCTCTATTCCCGGCTTGTCCGTCTCGGCACCTTGTATCATATTGTGGTGAAATTTAACAAAATCTTGTTAAATGGGGACTGTAAAAGCTTATTCTGAAGAATTTATTTTCTTTCTTAATTCACCACAGACAGCTTGTATCGTTTGACAAGAGCACTTCCTGTTTCCATTGTTTGACAAGAGCGCATAAAAATGTGTCAGAAGTTCAACTGTCATTGTCATAATTTAAATAGCCTGTTGTCAGTGACATCTATCTTTTTTGTTTTGACTACTACGGTTTATGCATTTAGCCAAAATATTTTTAGCGCAATGGCAATTATCCGAAGTTAAATCAGTCAGTTTAATGAGGCGTTTTCATTAAAAAAAAAAATAGTTCGCGTCATTTTGATAGATGGCGTTGGCGAAGCACAAAAAAGGTCTGTCAAATCGATAAAGTATGGTTACTTCGAAGCTATTAATTCCCTAATTTTGGGGTTAAAAATATGTTAGAAATACAGTGAAACCTGGCAAAGTGGGTCCCGGATATACGAAAAACCTCTATTATAGAGGTCCTGGTTCTTTTTCATTAAATTACCTCTGTTAATGGGACTTTGAACCTTGTTAAATGAGATTTGAATTTTAAGACTTTTTCGATGTTTACCTCTGTAATTGAGACTCTGTCGCTCAATTATCTGTGTAGGTGAAACAAATTAATCAGATTTTAACACGTTTTGACGTTTGTTTTCATACATTTCGCGTCATCTTTTGCGCATGCTTTGTTTGTCAATACTATCTCAGGGTTTGACCTAAAAACAAGAGAAAAAAGTGTACAAAATGTCCAAACGCAAATTTTGACCAACTTTATTTTATCGAGAAACAGATTTCAGCAACTAGCAATCAAGTACAAACAAACATAACCAATTACTTTAAGTCATAAACTTTACCTATGTTTTTTAGACGCAATACATTATGTTTGTACATTCATACCTACATTAAATTCATAACACCAAAAATACACATTTTTATTATTATTTCCACTTCTAAAAATGGAATAACGGCACATTTCGATCTCTGTAAGCGGGGGCCTCTGTAAATAAGACAACTATAATATAAAACCTGCTTAATTGGAAAACTGCATTATTGGAAGCCCTCAATAATTGGTACAAATGTTTTGGTCCCATGAGACTCCAATTAACCAGGTTTCACTGTAGTTAGGAATATTTTGAATTAGGAACTGGGGG
Source organism: Peribatodes rhomboidaria (assembly GCA_911728515.1). Lineage (NCBI taxonomy): Eukaryota > Metazoa > Arthropoda > Insecta > Lepidoptera > Geometridae > Peribatodes > Peribatodes rhomboidaria. The sequence continues at coordinate 18,741,195 of OU452166.1, forward strand.
GCTATTCCTGCGCGTGAGATGAGATGAGATTTTATCTTGGTCACTCTCACATCTATGAAGTTTCAAACAAGAGCAACAAGGACGACAAAAGGTGAGATGAAAATCTCAAATCTCCGAATAGGGCCACTGGGGGCTTACCACAACCTCTTAAAACATCATTAATTAAGCCTTACTTCGTAATTTCGTACCATGACCACCCTAAAAGTATTCCTGTTAAGTTTTGATATCGCTTAGCAGTTTTGATGACGTCACTTGATTTCGTTCATTCAATCCAAGGAACATTTGTTTATAAACCGTACCACGATCTCTAAAGTATTCCTGCGAGCTGTCAAAATAGCAGGAATGATACAAATGACAACGATTGTTAAAAAGTTGCTCTTCGTGTAACTTTTTCTATTTATTAGTGAGTTTTTGCTGTGTTTCTGAGGTTCTATTTGTAATATTTAGCAAGATGGCTGATGATTTGGAAACTTTTGAGTTTCTCAAAGCAGATTATAGAAGCTCCGTACTACGAAGGACGCTTTCAGACGGGCTCCAGAATAAATTTCAACCCTTTTTCACGTAGTTTTTTTTTTGGCTAAGTCCGCTCCTTTTGATGCACTTGTTTCTTCTTAGAATGAGCCTTCGCCTGCAGACTCCTATTAAAGCCCGCAGCGATTTCACTGTGGGTTTTTAAAAAGTCTCACATGATATCGAACTGCTTCGCTGAGACTCTGCGGCCGCTGTGACAAATTATTCTAAGCATTAAATTCTAGATATCACTAAAATAATTTTCACAAACTTTAATTGTATTCATACAGCAATTGAATTTTAATTTACCTTCATGGTCATAGGTAGATTTAATTTACGTTTTTGATGGGAACCGAAAAGATGGTGTCATGATTTTGTATTATTTTAAAAACGAAAACTCGCCTTTACTGAAAGATGGAAAGAGGAGCGAGATTTATCTCATTTATCATCATCTTCATCAGAGATTTAATGAAAAATGTTATGACAAACATACGGAAAACTATGGTGGTATGGCTATGTTGCCTCTAGCCTGCCCTATGAGACAAAACAAAAAAAAATCGTTTTTGACATTGTTCATACAACCAAGTGTCGCCAGATGTTTCTTAGGAGCGATTGTACGCGGGTGAGGAAAATAAAAATTCTTAGGGAAGAAAATAATAAGAAATCATAGTGTTTTTACTTGCAACTTGTAAAAACCGTAAGTGTAATTTCCCTGTATCGATAGGATATTGTAGGCACGATTTCGCTATGCGGTCGTACTATTGTACGACCCCGTTTGTACGATTTTTACATGGCAAAAATCGTATAATTACGATTGACATCGTACATCTGGCAACACCATACTCCAAAATACGCAAAAGTACCACAGAGTGTATATAGGCACTTGTATCGTACATTCTTTTGACATCACTGTAGCAGGAGTAAAAACGTTTCAAAACATTATTGTTTTCAATGCTTGTGGTATGATACAAAACAATACTTATTAAGGAATGTAACAAAACGTTCCTGCGCAATGATGTTTTTGTAAAAGTTCATGGTAAGCCCCCTGATCTTAGTACTGTTTGGAAATCAGGTGGTTAATTATCATATTTGCTGGAAAATTAGTTGATCCACTGGTAGCACTAACTAGCTAGTCAGAAAATATTTACGTCAATGTCAAATTTTAATTGATGTCAATGTCAAACATTTATTATATTTCAAATTGACATTCGATTTGACAGAACAATTTCATCAAACTCTGTAACGCCATCTATTGTATTTTTTGGAACTACAGTTTTTTTTTCACTGGAAAACGCCTCATTGAATTTTGACTAAACTGTACAACACGTATGCTCCTATACACGGTCAAAATAAAACATGCACAGGCATCATGACGAACTGATGAAATAAGTTTCCTTATCATGTAAATTATTATCATTACATAATTGTGTCCACAGAGAAAGATATCCAGCCTGTTGACAATTTTAATTTATAGAAAATTATTTCAATTATATTAATTTTATTTCATCATATTAATAATTATTGTTAGTTTAAATAACTGTGTTCGTAACAATTAAGAAAGCACATCAATATAAGTTTTATTTGCATTGAATTTACAATAGTAATCAGTATTTTAATGTTTGATTTTGTCTCTACTTTGGACAAATCTGTCTATTCTGAGATGGTTAGAATAAAAACAATTGTTTAAATCTTATCATTTATATAAATCTCGTGTCACAATGTTTGTCCTCAATGAACTCCTAAACCACTTAACCGATTATAATAAAATTCGCACACCATGTGCAGTTCGATCCAACTTGAGAGATAGGATAGTTTAAATATATATATATAAATAAATAATAAACGCGAACGAAGTCGCGGGGTGACAGCTAGTATGTATATATAAATTACGTGTCACGTTGTTTGTCCGCTATAGACTCCTAAACTACTTAACCGATTTCAATCAAATTTGCATACCGTGTTCAGTTCGATCTTACCTACTTAACAGATAGGATAGCTCACATAAATATATACTAGCTGCGCCCCGCGGTTTCACCCGCGGTACCACAGGAACTGTTTATGTTTTCGGGATTAAAAGTACCCTATGTTCTGTACCCCAGACAACATGTATGCAAAATTTCAAGACGATTGCTTGAGTAGTTGAGACGTGAAAGCATTACAAACAAACAAACATACAAACTCACTTTCACATTTATAATATTATTTGGGTTGTGGCGTTAGGTTCGTGGCGCTCACCGGTCGAGCAAGGAGATGATGATGACTATGTGTCTGGTGTTCGACACAGGCGAGGTAGAGCATAGGCTCGGGGAGGTGCCCAAAGCGGCTAGCGCTACGGGGGCCGTGGTCGTCTATGAGAGAGGTCCCGTAGCTCCGAAATCTTGCGCCGAGGAATACCCTAGGGTTTTCAAGGTTTTTAGGGGTTTTAGCGGGTATGTTGCCAGTGGTGGGCTTCCTACATATCTAGCCAGCCTGCCCCCGGGGTCGGTAGGTAAAAGGTATAACCTAGGCAAACTTGCGTGACAGATCACCACGTTCAATCCGCGTGCGGTTTTACATCTAGATCCGTTCAGCCATTCTGGCGTGATTGAATAACAAATACGAATTTAAATATTATAATTAATGCTTGCTCATGCCACGGGAACACTATATTCTAAGGGATAAAAGTAGCCGCTTAGCTGTCTTCAGTTCGTTGATGGCTTCGATTCGAAGTGGATCGATTGGTCCCGTAGCACCGATCTTGTTGGCGATTTTGTCATCGATGAGAGTTACTGTTGACCCATCGTCTAGCAGAGCGTAAGTATCGATTGCGCCTGCAGGGCCTGATGCTGTCACTGGGATGATCTTCAGGTAAGATTGTCTCGACGCTGAAGTCCAGGCAGAGTTGATGACTTCTGTTGTCTGTTTCTCATCTTTGTCATCTGAGCTTTCTGCTTTTTTCGTATAGTGCAGCATCCTATTGTGGAAGTACTTGCAGTTGTCGATTCTGCAGGTTCTCTGGCGGCAAGAATGGGTCTTATTTCTGTAGCGAAGACATCTGAAGCATAAGTGTTGTTTCTTAGCTACGAGTATTTCCCATCTTGCATTCTCGTCCACCTTGGTGAACTTCTCACAGTCTTGTGTAGTGTGTCCTGCTTCTTTACATACAGGGCACTCGGCGGCTGACTGTGTTTCTGTGACTGGATTCACTCGCTGTTGGCGTTTTTGTTGAATGAATTGTGGGTGAGACTCCACCTGTTCAGGCTGTGCATATGGACCACACAGCACGGCTTCTCTTTTCAGAAATTGATCGAATTTAAATGGCTCAGGTTCACTTTGTGGCAATGTAGCAGAAAAATCAAAGTACCTGAATCGAAGCGTCGGTGTGAGTTTGTCGACCATGGTTTTGGCGACCTCTGGATTGTAGAGATAGTGCGTGCAGTTCAGAGCCCGAAGAGTGGACACGACGTTAGTCACCTTACTTGAGAATATGCAGATCTCCCTCGGTGACTCGTTCAGGCGCGGCAATGCCCGAAGTGCATCCATCTCCATCATGGCGATTGAATCTGGTCTTCCAAATCTCGATTCAAGAGATCTAACGATCTCGGCTGGGTCTGCGTTGGTGATGAGCAGACCGTCGACAGCTTCTTTAGCTTTTCCTTTCAAATTTCTTCGAAGTCTGTTGATGTTCTCAATCCTTGAGTACATTTTCTCTGTTTCACGGTAAGCGGCTTGGAAGTGGAGCCACTCCTGATGTGCGCCGTTGAATATCGGCAGGTCCATCGTCCTCGGTCTGGCTGCCTTGACCGCAAGGGTGATGGCTTCGGTCAGTTGGAAGAACTGTGACTGAAGATTGACCTCTGGCGGTGGCGCTAGCATTAGCGGCAGGATCTGTTGAGGTTGATCTTCGTATCTGTGTTCTTCAACTATTGCCTGTTGTAACTCTGTATCTAGACATTTAGATGTCGGCTGGAGATGTGGTGTGGTGTCCTCAGTGATGGCCAGCATCTGGGGTGCCTGTTGATTCAACCAGGCGTCCACTCGCACGTCTGCGTCCAATTTGGAGTACATGGACACATCGTCGTTGTCAGAGTCTTCGGCTTCCAGCACTGCGAGTCGCGCAGTGGCCTGCAGGCGCGCGACTTCTTCTTTAGCTTTCGCTATCTTGTATGCCTTAGTGGATTTGGTGGAACCACCAGGCATTCTTTTCTCGTACCGACCCAGTTCAGGTGGGCCAGTAGCTGTCTGTTTCGCTTTTCTTGGTGTGGCGGGGGCGTCCCGTCGGGCAGTGGTCGGGACGCCGTGATGAAAAGCGATGGTCTGTGATTCAGTTGTTCCAGCCGCTTCTCTAGTCTGTCTTGCAGTAGCGCCGGCTGTTTCTGTTGATGGATGCACACCCCTTGTACTAGGTGGCGGGCCATGCTGCCTCTGCATGCTTGGCTTCATGCTTTGTCTCGTTGTAGCACTGGCTGCGGCTTCGGATGCTGGTGGCTGTGTACCCCTGATACTAGGTGACGTAGCTTGTGCCCTCTCTTGGCTTTGACTCGGAAATCAACTTACTGTTGCACTGGTGGCTGCCCGGCAGCAGGAGGCTGCGCGCCTCTTGCTCTAGTTGCCGAAGCTTGCGTCAGTTCTGCGCCTGGTCGCACGACTTGGCGCGTCGTGGTACCGGTGGCTTCTGTTGCGCAGGACTCGGTCTGACCGGAGGTACCGGTCGTTGCTGTAGTCGCCGTACCGCCCGAAGTTGACGTCGTGGCGGTCGCTCGAGAGGAGGACGTGGAGGGGCCGGTCTCGCTCGACATTATCCGACCCTTCCCAGTAGAGCGGGTGATCGGCATTACGACCAGCCGAACACTTGTGCACTAGTTGACGATGTGAGGCTCTCAATAGATCCGGCATATGAAGGACCATTAAATGTACGCTATGCGCGCACACTTCTGTTGCTGGATTGGAGAGCCTCATACGTATCCCCCTTTCGAGGGATAAAACACTGGTCTTGAGTTCACACTATTCGACTGGTATACACCCTGGCGTCCTTGTTCCTAGTGCTGGTTTAAACTTATTGAGGCGGCTGTACTGAACTAAACTGAACTGACCCTGTTTTTTTTTTGATGACTCTATGCTGTTGGCCACTGAGGCCTCGACAGCGTACAGGGCATTAGGCAAGCGCAGATGGCGCATGGCCTCAAAAATGCTTACAAACTATGGGCGACGAGCGCAAGGGCACCTCTGAGGTACGGCCTCGGCTTGGGCTGTCGCCGAGGGAGGGGCGTCGAATTGTCCTGGCAGCCCAGAAGGGGCTTGCTCTAGGGCCCTAACGGGGACGGTTGAAGTTAAGGTTAAAACAAAATTAATTATTATTAACAATGACTCGACCGCCTTGTTCGGAAAGGGAACCTCACTTCAGAAGAACAGGCAAGAAACTGAGGGGCGTAAAATGAACGAATATTACGAGCTAACTAACCGATCTTCTAACAGACCTTGTAGGCAGTCTTCGAGCTCGCTGGCGAGGTCGGTGTATGACAGTGTACCTTTGGTAACCGGCGCCTATACCAAAAACTGCATACTTCCTGTTGCAAGGAGCTGCCGGGTCGGACGACCCCAGCGCCGCCGACGTGACGACGGCGATGGGGTCGTCCGGGTCGCCTAGGATGTTCCTAGGGCACCTACGGAGAGGGGGAGGGTCTGTGGGAGCTACGGAGTAGTCCACGGTGCGAGTGACAAGAGGGTTGGGGTGGTGAGGGGCTCTATAAAGTAGCGTCGGGAGAGAAATCTGATGTACTGACGGATGGAGGGAAGTTCGAGATCGCAATGCAGGTCGGCGTTTCGCTGGTACCAGCTAGGTATTCTGAAGGACCTGGAGCTTGTCCAGGTCTATGGGGGAGGCATGAGCGAACACTACTGAAGCGTACGTCATGACGGGGCGGATGCACATTTTGTAAATAGTCACCTTATTCCTAAGGGACAATTTACTCCGTGTGCCTACGAGGTGTAGGTGTAGCCCTAGCGTGTCCCGGCTGCCGATCGTATTATGCAGCCGGTTGTGTGCCTACGGCCCTAGCTGCCCCGGGGGAGAGACAGGGACTCCGGGGAAACCGGCCGTCCAAGCCAAACACACACCCGAGGGATAGGAAAAATGATAGGAAGGGTGGGAGGGAGATGCTTGGTGTCGACGAGGGGCGTTCCCAAGGCCGGTGGTTCCAAGCCCAGCCGGATTCCGTTGTTCCTCAGAAGGAGGAAAAACGAGCGCTCCGGGTCCACGCTCCTAACCACGATCGGCTTCGTTGGCACCGTTATAAGTATCCACCGATCGACCACTAAGCGTGGATTTTACAATGAAACATTAGGACGCTCTGAAAAGAGTCGTTTGATCACGGCGTATCAAGATACGGCGTGCTTTCTTCGTCCGGTGGCGGCGAACACGGCGAGACGACGATCTCTGCAGTCGGTACCTCAGTACGTTGTATTAACGAAGGACGTTTGAAACCAACGTTAATACAACGAAATCGATAGTGTTAGCGAAGATACGTGGCAACGCTAACACCTCGAAGTCGAGGGACCGAAACAGGATCGGACGTAGCAGTCTTGCGGCTTCTGTCTTCCTATGGCTTGCTGTGTTGAGACAGCAAGGCGGCGACAGCAACAGCAGGCTTGAGGGAGACAGCAACAGCAGACTTGAGCAGGATGGCGATAGCGGGCAGCGGACGGTAGTCGGAAACGTCCGTACGGTGCGGCGGATCGGAGCGTTGTGACTGTGTTTTGACCCTGTTTTTTGAGACCCTCGCTACATTTATACTAAGCCCTGATTGGTCGTTTCACCGTGCCCCAATCACAGCCACGATTCAAAATTTTAGAGCATGAGGTGCTCTCTGAACGGTAAGGACAAAAGCAACGTAGGTCGTTTATTTTAGAGCGAGATAGTGATATCTCCTGACTCTGTCTAATATTATCTTTCTTAACAGTTTATGAATTTTCCTCACAGTTATCAAATGTTTATTTTCTTTATAGCTCCTATCCATTACTTAGATATTTTGACCCTAACTATCTATTAAGTACCTATCTAGGATGCTTTTTCCTATCTAGCGCGCCCTATCTTGTGTTTATTCATTTAACAAACATACTTCCTTAGGCTAGGCTTAACTAATTAACATTAATCTTACAAAACATCAATATGCCTAGACTAAAAGTAGTTCATAAGGAACTTAATCATAGTTAAAAAACAATCAGACTTATAAAACACAAAAAGAAAACTTAAACAAAACTAGGTTAACTGAAATCACAATCACTTCTCATTCACTATTATTCATCGTCCTGCACAGTAATAATAATAAGTACTTACCTAGTCCTAAAGAAATACCAAAGTCACAGACGGCAAATGCACCAAACGCACGAAGTCGAAGGAGAAAAAAAAGGTAGCTAAAAACTTTCAGCTGACAAGTTGCCACGATCCAGCGGCATATAAACTGTGGCCCTATTCGGAGATTTAAGATTTTCATTTCACTTTTCTTCGTCCTTGTTGCTCTCGTTTGAAACGTCATAGGTGTGAAAGTGACCAAGATAAAATCTCATCTCATCTCACGCGCAGGAATAGCCCCCCTGAACTGAGTGTCGCCACAATCTGTCGATTTGGGTTTGTCAAGGACCAGGGGCCCGATTCGGAGATAGGACTTTTTCATCTCGATCTCGATTCCTAGAACTCGAGGGAGAATCTCCTAAAAACAAACCATGTGGTATTCTCAAACAAGCATGAGATGAGATGGGCTTTTCTCACTCAAATTACGTCCCATTTTACTCGACTGTGCTTGCTAAAAACCGGTAAAATCGATAAAACGTATTTCGGGACCATTCTGCTCATTAAATGCATACAATAATTAAATATCGATATGTTTAATCAAATGAACTAATATTATGATAATTATTACAAGTTATAAAAGTGAGAAGAATAAAATATAACATTTTCATTCCATAAAGGATTTGTGGGGAACGAAACGCACTTAGCCAAATAAGTCATTGTTTTGTTTACAAATAGAGGTTAATAAAATCTAAAAATCTTTCCGTCATCACGCCCACAAAAACTATCACGATTAACAACATTAAACACTTAATAGGAACTACTAAGGCTTTCGTTTGTCGTTAAACCCAATGGAATGGAAGATCGGTTTGGAAGTTTTTTCCGAATCAATCGCCCCTATGTACTAATAACATAAGACCTTCAAAATAATCTAACAGGGTTAATAAAGTGACGCCAGGATACTTGTGGAGATAATTGTAAGTATTAAGTACTTTCTTATCACTATATATGACCACATAATTTGTAAATAACCAAGGTTAACTTAACCTAAAAGTCACAAACTTTTTCTTGTTTATAAATTGAAAAATGTTTCAGGTACCTACTGCGTAATTTATGCCGTTCGAGCCTAACACCTACCAACAAACAAGTCACCCAAGGACTCGTACGTGACTAATGGTTTCCAAGTTGGCTTTAGAAACCTGACTGTAGATGAGCTAAACAGCAATCACAACCACTATCAACAACAAATCTGTGGACTTAGTTACATATTTGTATGAACAAAAAAATTGAATTTTCTTAGACCCAGTAAGTAAGTATCTGAGAAATCACACTTTACACTAATTTTAAAAAGGCAAAAGTTTGAATGGAAGTACATATGTATATATTAGATAGATGATGGTTGTTCTGAATTAAATTTGGCACAGAGATAAAGATAGATACTATAGGAATAATCTGGAAAAGCACATTTATACATATATATCAAGTAGCTGCGCCCCGCAGTTTCACCTGCGGTCCTGCAGAACCATTATCTCTATCATCCTCTTCATTGTCTTATCATCGTCCTTTTCTGTACCTCTGACATTGTGTATGCAAAATTTCATGATGATAGATTGAGTAGTTGAGGTGTGACAGCAGAACAAACAAACAAATTCATTTTTAAATTATTAGTTAGGATATCTATATTGCCAATCTACCTACCTTACACTCTGCATTAGGTAATATACTTACTAGCTGATCTCTGTACCTATAGCTATACTTCATACCCAGTGCGGTGAAGCTCAGCTCTCAGCTTCTTACATTTAGTGCTTTGCAATGAGGTTCGGCTAACGGACTATACAAACTAATATTACATAGAGAGTTTTAGGCAAGACAATCTAGCCATTCCCTAGTGATGTGCTTGCCAACAAAGGACAAATTGACTTTTATCTAAGTAGTATACCGTTCACTTTGGGAAAAATTATAATCATTTCCTATATTTTCCCATAAATCTGTCCAGTATGTCCTAAACAAGATAATTTAAATCAGTCATGTAATGCAGAGCAAAAGTAAAATATAATGTTTGATACATTAAGTAACATTGTGATTTTTTGTTTGCAGATTGAATTGTGATGGAAACCTGCACTGCTACTTAAATTCAAGATGCTTTACTTAATATTTTGGAAGTAATCTGTTATTGTTTTAAGGACATTCTAATGAGTACAAACAGATTTTGAAAAAGCATGCAGCGAAAAAGATAAATAAATCAGTTTTTTTTTATTGTATTATGTCTTGTTATTTAACATACTAGTGATGATAGCCTAGTCGCAGAAGATACGCCTCTCAAGCCAGAAGGAGAGGGTTTGGACCCAGCCAAAGGCATGCACCAACTTATTCATTGTGTGAGCATATGTACATATCTAATGTCATTTGCTAAGTAACTGGAGCCCGGTATATGGCGACAAGCTCACCGCCTGTCACATTTAGGACTGAATATCGTTCGCTAAAGTGTGGGTGTTGTACACCTCTGCCAGTCCATTCAGGGGAAAGGCGTGATGATATGATATGTTATGTTCAACATGCAATGCCGAAAAATATTTGTATTGTATACTCCACTTTGGTAAATATACTAACCCCCTTAGCAATAAACAGTGTATAGCCTTGGGATAATTATACAGTGTTTTGTCTTTATCTTTCTTTGTTGTTTTTGAACTCAATCGAAAATGGCAAAAGACTGTAACTATTCTGAGGCTATACAACATTTATTGCTAGCTTCAATAGAGTTCAAGAATTAAAAAAAAGACAAAACTATATAACTATTCCAAAGCTATACAACGTTTATTGCTAAGGGGGATAATATTTACAGCTTAATATTATTTTTACAGACAAATTTACAAACAATATTATATAGCTTGGGGTGGGAGGAACATGATTGTAGATATTTGAAGGAAGTAGGATGGACTATGTCCGGGAGAGGATATCTTATAAGAAGGAAACTTAGATTGGGACAACTGAAGCAGATGTGATCTGTGTTACCTTCATCCAACCCACATTCACAGATTGAGTGCTCCCTGAGCCTGAGTTTGGCTAAATAAACCAGAGTGCACGGGTGACTTAATTGGAGACAACATAAGATCATGCTCATATGTTTCTCGGTTGAGCGGAATTTGAAGAACTAGGGAATTGTAGGGATACCTATTGGGTTGGATATCAGCATATCTACCCTTGATGTTTTGGGACGTCTCCCAGTATTTTGACCATTGATTTAGGAGGAAAAATTTAGGAAGAAAAAGGCCATGCGAGTATAATTGATGTATTCAAGATTCCAAAAGCTGCTTACAATCTATCTTGTCAAACCCTTTTCACTCCTCATTTCGTTTCCCTGTAATTTGTTAAATTAAGGAATCCCTCATAAATTGTTGTAAAATAGGTTGCACTCTTGTGCAAAATTGGCCACCTATAAAGGATCTCTTAGTGTACTCAGTAAAGATGATAGAGTAGTTGAGATTATGCGACTTGACATAGAGGATAGCTTCTAGAAGGGCAATCGCTTCTCCAGTGAATACTGAGAAGTAAGATGGGCATTTATAACTAAGACTTATTCTAGCAGATAGTATGCAAACAGCTGCTCCCACGGCACTGACTGTCGATAACTTCGACGCATCAGTGAATATGTTTACGCCAACCAGCGTAATGCGATGCGATCCTTTGGTAAAATAGGATAGTCCTTCTCAGATCGAAATGAAGTGGACTATTGGGTTGAAAAGTGAGAGGCAATAATTTTAAGTTTAAAATATCAAACAAGTATAAACATTGACGTATAGAATTTTTTTTTGCCCGTAGGGCAGGCTAAAGCCAACATAGCCATACCGTCTTGTCATCCGTTTGATTTTTGTACATGGGTTATTAAATTTAAGATGATAGCGGAGAGGGTGATGAAAAATTAGATGAATCCCTCCCCTTTTCCCATTTTAGTCGTGGATACTTTACTGAAACGTTAAGTCGAGTTCTGTAGAGAACACGAAAAGTTGCATTTCCTAATGTTTGTATCATTTGCTTACACTCGTGCACGTTAACGAACACGGCAAAGGTTACACAATTATTACACTTTAACACTCGAAGCATCACAAGTTTTAGAAAATAATACAAAATCACGACACCATTTTTTCGGTTCCCGCCAAAGACAAAAGTAGGTATTCAAATACTGAGTTGCCAGTTTTGTAGAAAAAATATATTTACGGGACCGAAGTGGCAACAAATGAGTCGCGACCCACTATCTCACTTACGTCTCGACTGCCTCCGACCACTCGAGACATCTCGGGCCCCAGCCATCGAGATAATCTCGATCTCTTGCGAAGAGAATAAGGCATCTCGATTTTAGGCATTTTTTTCGAGATGAGATGGTATCTCGAGTTGTAGGAATAGCCCTCCTGAGGGCTATTCTTGCGACATGTGATAAGAGATTCAATATCACCATTGTTCATCCTTGTTGCTCTCGTTTGAATAGTCATAGGTGTGAGAGTGACCAATATAAAATCTTATCTCATCTCACGCGCAGGAATAGCCCCACTGTCAGAACGGAGACAGGTGTCAGATAAAAATTTCGATCAGAAATGTCAATGTCACTGGAACACTACCATAGACCAAAATAGTAGTGGAAACAATACATTGTCTATGTACAAACCATAAAGTTTTTTTTTTTTCCATAGTTTTTTGATTCAATCTTGTTTTTTTCTTCAACTTCATTCTTGCTTGATCAAAAAAAAATCTTTGAGTGTTCGAATGTGACATGGCGTCCATCAAGATAAATCACGGCCTTCTCTAAAATTGTATTAGATGACAGTGGTCTGATTTTGCAATTTATTAGTGAGGCCGTCACAAATCGTATATTTGCATTGATGGTAATGCATGCAAGGAAACCTCTAAAGCGAATAAGCGATGGGTATGATATGGCTTCAGATGCTAACAATCTGTACCTATATGGCGGTCGGTCGCCGATTCGGTTCTTCTGCAATCTAGTTTCATAATTTAAACATTTATGTCTCATTTCAGGTACTTTGAGAAGCATCAGGCCCATCCGTATCAGGTAAGAACTGTTACAGCTATTCCGAGAAGTAAGGTTGGGTCTATCGAATTCTCAATGACTATTGTTAACTGAAGCTCAAAATTGTTCTTCTCTACGTAATAACTATTTCTGACAACAATTTTCCTGTTTCTATAAACTTTACACAGTTTATGAATTTCACACTCGTGTAAACAAGCAAAATAAACAAAGGGAACAAATACTAAACTCATCCCTAATTTAATTACATGAAATCTCGTATCATTTTACTCTAACTGTACTATTTCTAGTCTAGTCAATGTATTTGCACTCACTTCGATTTTCATGTTATGTTATATTTTTAAGACCCTTGTCATTTTCACATGAATTCGCTGAAGCATTTTTTCAAACTAGTGTTTTTACCTCTAAGCACTTTTCAAGTATTCATCCATATTCCCAAAGGCAAATGAACTTCCTAATCTTTTAGACAAACAAAATATTATTACTAATTCTAAAAATTATTTGGCCTGATTATAAATTACTTGTACATAATAATTTGGATATCTCCAGATGGAAAGTACAAAAATGAAATTGATTTTATTATAACAAACAGAACAAAGCACTTCAGCGATACACATGTAATACAGAACTTAAACTTCAATACCAACCACCGTACGGTAAGCTGCAAACTAAACATATACCCATCAAAGAGTTCTAGAAAAACTTTTACAAACACTTCAGTGTTGCCACTAGACAGCTATGCAAGAAAGTATAATCATTCATCTCTGGAGCCAATACTGGAATTAGTAAGCTCCGACATGAATGTACAAGAAAAATATGATCACCTAAACACTAAACTATCGCAAATGAAGATTGTTTTTTCTCAGAATAAATCTAAGAAATTACGTGAATTTAATTGATGCTGCTAGAGGAAAGAAAAGTACTAATATCAGATAAACAGAACAGTAAAGTAAACCAAAACAAAATCTCCGACCTTAGCAAAAAAATTCGAGAAAACAGAAAAGAAAAGAAAGAATATGGAGAGGAATGGATTCCCAAACTGAAAAATAAAATAGATAAACAAGTAACAAAACGCACTGAAATTCAAAAATTAGCTACAGAATATTACAGAACACTGTACTCAAAGAAAGAAATTGACCAAGAAACGGATGTACACAAAGAACCTGCCCACCAGAATAGTGATATACCACCAATACTCTCAGTTGAAGTACAAAAGGCTATCAATTCACAAAAACTAGAAAGAGCTCCAGGGCCTGACAACATTCCAAATGAGCTGATGAGGGGCACTATTGAAGAACTAAGCCCAATCCTAACAAAGTTGTTCAATGACATATTAAAAAAGGGTATAGTTCCAAGCCAATGGGGAGAATCACACATTATTCTCTTGCACAAGAAAGGAAACAAAGATGACATTGGCAACTACAGACCCATAAGCCTCATATCGAACATCTATAAGGTCTTTGTAAAGGTAGTTTTGGAAAGAATAACAAAAATACTAGATGAGAACCAGCTGCTAGAGCAAGCAGGATTCAGGAAAGGATATAGTACAATTGATCATATCCATACAATTAAACAAATCATGGAAAAGTACAACGAATACCAGAAGCCGATTTACATTGCCTTTATAGACTATTCTAAAGTATTTGACAGTTTGAATCATAGTTACATCTGGTCCAGCCTAAGTCAACAAGGAGTAGACAGTGCTTATATTGAAATAATAAAAAACATCTACAGCAAGAGTCATATATATAGAGATCATAGCCGAATAAAACTTGAATCAAAAGGCGACTCATTCTATATTAGCAGAGAGGTAAGGCAGGGGGATCCCTTGTCTAAACTGTTCACTGCAGTGTTGGAGAACATATTCAGAAAGCTAGTCTGGGAAGAGTATGGACTGAACATAAATTGTAGGCGCTTAAATCACTTAAGATTTGCTGATGATTTAGTCCTGCTGGAAGAAGACCCTAACAGATTGCAAGTCATGATAAAAACATTAGCCGAGAAAAGTAGTGAAGTCGGACTCGAAATGAATGCCAGCAAAACAAAACTGATGACTAACTCTACAGAGGTCAACATAGAAATTAATGGAAACAGATTTGATTATGTACAAGAGTATGTATATTTAGGACAAATAATTACTCCGCATGATATGACGTCCAAGGAAATAAATAAAAGGATAGCTTGTGGCTGGAACAAATATTGGTCTCTTAAAGAAATCATGAAGAGTAAAGTACTAAGCATGCATATCAAAAAGAAGACTTTTAACACTTGTATTCTCCCCTGCATAACATATGGGTGTGAGACCTGGTCCCTTACCAAAAACCATAGAATGAGACTTGCGAAGTGTCAACGAGCACTGGAGAGAAGCATGCTAGGAGTTAAACTGAGAGACAAAATACCAAATTCAGATTTAAGAAAACGAACAAAAGTTGCCGACATTCTTACTCGTATTGATCACCAAAAATGGGGATGGGCAGGCCACATGCTGCGCTGCAAGTAAAATAAGTGGAGCAAGCTAGTCACTCTACGGTACCCAAGAGACAGCACAAGAAGACAGGGACATTCAACAAGTAGATGGGATGAGACAAGAGTGGCAGATGACAGAACACAATGGAGACAAAAGGCACACCAAATTGAGGGACATTATCTAGATTTTCAACTAAAATTGTGCAAATATGATAAAACCCAAATATTTGGACAAAATGGCTATTGTATTGTATTGTATTGGACATAATAATTTGTAATATATTTGTTTTCATTGATTGATGTGTAAGGAGCACAATGTTTAAAGTGGTTTGGGGCCCAACCTAGCTCTATTCGACTCTGATAAATGCTCTTCCTAATACATATGTTTAAAGATTTTGTTTGTCTGGCTGAATCAGACTTGTGTGAAATCATAACACTTATAATATAAACATAATTTGTTCTGGGCAGAAATATTCCAAGAGTGATAGAAGAGGGGCACCTGGCGATTATGGATCTTCGGACAGTCGGTACACCCCCCTGCGGTCCCCCAACGGGAATGTCTCTCACGGGCATGTTGGGCATGGCATGCACCCCAGCCAGTCGAGCCACGGCCACCACCATTATAGCCACATGGTGGATGACAGAGGATATTCTTCATCCAGAAATTCCTATCTGCCAAAAGGATCAGAAAAGGAGAGAGATAGAGACTACAAATCCTCTAGAACTAAGTACTCAGGTAAGAATTCTACGTTTTTCTTATGTCCACCCTAGCAGTTTTAGTATTTATGTTAAATTCATTGTCAACTTAAGTTAACTACTTTTTGGTATTCGGTATTTGGTACCTGGTACATAGGGTCACTATGTACCTTTTTCATTATGATAGCAAACTTTATTCAATAATAAATAACAACAATACTTTATTTTAGGCAACTTTATCTACTACTCATATTAATAACATACCTTACAGACTAACAATTTTTAGAAAAAAATTCTAAAGTCATAAATTTCTTATAGGATTTGACTTTCCTTTTCATTTACTTTTCAGAAAAATTTAATAATAAAACTAAATAGCAACTCAGATATCGGACACAGAGGGTAGCTGTCATAATATAAAATGTTCAGGCTTTAAACTACTCTACCACAATATACCTACAAATATGTTTCTTTTTCAAAGAAGTAAAGTTTTTCACAAGCTGGTTGTCTTGTAGTTTTAGGTCCACTTTGTCACATCTTTTATAAAGATCAGAATAACTGTATTTGTATGCAATTTTTCATGCAAAAAATGGTTTAACAAACAAGTATTGATTTGCTTCACTAATCACTTTGCTTTTAGTCATTTCACAAAGTAAATCACATCACACTAATATCTTATCATGTGCATATATTTGTTACTTCTTCATGCTGAAAAGGATAAATGGGATTTGAATTAGATTTGATAGTAGGCAAATTCTCATGACCTCTGAGTTTGAGAATAAGCAGTCTAGTGCTGTGAACCTTGCTAGTAAGCGTGTGTCCTAAGTTTTTCAGGCAACAAGTGTGAATATAATTGTGGCAATGAGGAAAATTTTGAAAAAGGCAATAAGTGTGCTGTGTAGTAAATTTTGAATTAAAAACGAATGTAACAACAATTGGTATAACATTCAATGAGTTTGTTGTGGCATGTGGGTGGGTTTTGGAAGAGTTATATAGAAAGATTCTGTTTTGTCTGGAATGAAGCAAGGGAAGTAGTAGGAGATACATAGAAGAAAGCTTATTTTCTGGCGGTTTGTGGTCCTCAGATGTAAGATTTACTCATTTCATTACTTTCTCCAAAGAAGATAAGTGAAGTTAGTGGTTCACACATAGCCACCTTAATTACCCAAGGCCATTTTTACTCAAAATTGAATGAAATTGTGGAATATTATAAATTCAAAGGAATATGAATAAATTCAATACATCAGGAGGAAGGTGAGAAAATGAAAGACTACATTAATCAATTAGATAAATAAAGCATTCATTGCAATTTCACAGATTTAAATCATATTCTAGGGATAGATTAGTGTGTGGAATAAATGATAAAGAAATTCATAAGAAATTGCTACAGCTAAGCATATTAACATGTGAGCAGGCTTGTGAGATATCATTGTCACATGAAACGGCAATGGATTGGGCCAATGTTCACACACAATGGCTCAACCAAGTGGCTATGTGCGGAAAATGCACTGCTAAACAAACAAACATGAAACGGTTAATATGGATTCTAATCAGTCAACAGACATTATCATACCAAGAGAGTCTGGCGAAACATTAAGGAATAAGCAGGCACTGTCAAACTCACCACCCGAGCCTTCGAATAAGGAAGTAAGATCTTACAGACTGGATAGCATAAAACTGAAGACGTCTGGTGTCCGACACCGAGAAAGAATAAAACACCGCCTACCAAAAAAAAATACCTTCCCATAGTGATAGATAAAGAAGATTAAGTAAAATAGAAGATAAATAATAGTTAATAGACAGTATTTGATGATGAACTTATAAGTGAACAATAGTGATAATTAGTGTACAGACAATAACAACTGAAATAGTGTGAAGCCATCCTGGGGGAAAGGAATCAAATGAGGGTAATCGATGTTCGAGAACAAGCAGTCTGGTCTTTCAAACCGAAGTAGTGTGTGTCCTCAGTTTTTTAAGAAATCAGTGTAAATTCATATAATAGCCAAGAAAAGTGGTTCTTGTAAGATAGCAGGTAAAACAATAAGCCATAGTCAATAATATAATACTACATGTATAAAATCTAGTATTAAAAAACTATTACATGATTTGCAAGAAAAAGGATTTATGTATGAGTAATGGAGATCTTTACCTCTAAATATTTCAGAACCATCACATTTTAGAGTACCATAATATTGATATTTGTGTTTGTAAAAAGGTCTCCATATATTTTATGAGAATTTTATTTAGATAGAGATAAATACTACTAACATTGTGCACGGAAACTTAGAAAACACTGATAAAGAAATTAGGCTGTTGGCAGGTGGTTATGACAGCTTTCATAGCAAAACATGACATTAATTAATACATAACCATTTTGGCAGACGGGTAATAAATAGGAAAATTATGATTTTGTTCAAATGAAAAATGTACACAGAAGCTCAAGCAACTGTGTAATAACGGTCACAGCACAGTTGTTGCCCGATCGGCACCCAAACCGTTTAGTGTATACTTTCTATAGAAAACTGCAGCAGACTAATTAGTATCGTTACGGCATCGGCTCGTCTCGGAGCAAAACAGTGAACTGCATTGGGTTCGTGATCAGTTCGCTCTCATCGCAGAGACGCGGGGCCGTCGCGGCGCTTACGTCTGCTTGCGTCTCAGCGACGTCATGTTCCTAGCGCTTGTTAAAGACTTGGTCCAGCTGTAAGCGCGGCGTCGGCGTCGCTAGACGCTGGTAGACGCAGCGTCAACCAGCTGTAGCTGCGCGGTTTTTTCCACGTCTTGGCGGCGCTGTGGCGCTTCGGTTCGGTCGCTTTTGGCTGACACCTGGTTACAGGTGAATCGATAAGGCGAAGCAAAGCCAATCCAGAGCCTGAACTATGTATACTGATATGAGTATTTATAAATATTGACTAGACAGGGTTTCGAACTGTTTAGGAACGACAAGTGACAGGCCAATTTTATTATACTAGTTTGCGTGGAGGGTACATCTTACATTAGCGATGTGTTATACTTTTTGTTCATTACCCCTTAATGAACTTAATGAACACATTAACGATTAACACTTAACGATTCGCCGCTATTTTTTTAATGCATGCTATGTGTTTTCCGTCTATCCAGACATAATTATCATTTATCCAAGGCATACTGTAGGCCTACTGTACCTACTGTAGGCATACCTTTGTGCAAATTCGAGTACTTCGCCAGGTTCCGCGTATTGGCGCCACGAAAGAGTAGTCTTTGAAAACCTCGACTAATGAGAAAGCCTGTTAAGGCTCTTAAGAGCTGGCTTCACTGTGTATATCTCACATTTCTCTCTCTAATTAGCATACCGTCTATTCGAACACTGATGAAGATGAATTTTGCCAATTAGCGCGATCAAAATGTATTTTTTCGGAATGCTACTTTTGAAGGAAAGTAACGTGTTTGAACTACAAGTTACTCACTCATATGTTTCATTTTAAACAGTTTATAAACAATTTAGATAAAAATATTATATATCTTTTGCACATTCAATATAATATGAAAGAGGGTTTAAAAGATTGAGTCACCTAAGAAGAAAATTAACAAAATTTACAATAAAGAATTTTAGAATTTTATTACATAGTAATCAAACTTTATGTTGCATAAGTTTGCAATATTGTGAAAAACCATTACGATTTGCTTCTCTTACCATTGATTTTGTAGACTGAAGACCCCAGGTTACATCCCACATAATATAATGAATGTTATTTTTGCAAAATATATTTTTTTAATTTTCATATTGTACTTTTTGCCTTTACAATACGATATGAATGGAACTCATGACAAGTGAGTTTTCGCTATTTTGTGGTTTGATTTCATGTAACTGGGTCATTGGACAGTGTTTTACACAGTATGGCAATATATTATAACATTGATATGACCACATTGGAATTGTAAAGTTTTAAGCGTTTGACTGCGTCTGGGCTGGCTTAGCGTGCCCGCCGCGACAAATTATCGACATTTTTTTTGACAAGATTGCTCAAAAACAGTAGGTACGCACAATTACGCATGTCTCCATAAAGAGCCAGACAGTTTGTCGCGGCACGCATGAGTTATCTCCAGGCCTAGCCTGGAGATACTACGCCAGAATTTGTTGAACAGAAATAACTGAGGAGAGCCCAAAAACTGTTAATAAATTATTAACTGCATCTGCAGCGATGTGTTTGAGCCGCATTTAAGCGTTCGCACGTTCTTGCACATTTGCTCGCCCATAACTTGTTTAGTTTAGAAAATTGTTTAACAGAATCGATTCCAATAATCGATGTCCAGACGCTGTTAAACTAAATCTTAAACATCGACTCTTGTCTTAACACGGCTGACCACGATCCTTTGCATTTTCAGAAAGTGTTCGATCACCAAAAGAACGTAGCAAAGACGTTGAAAGAGAGCGGAGCAACCATGAACGAAATGATAGCCAAGGGGATAAGAGAAATAGATCTAGTGGAATGAGCGTGAACGTTAGTAGGAGTAGTAAATACGACAAGAAGAATACTGCCGTGGTGAGCATGCCGCCCGGCAGCGAGTGGTCGGAGCATCTTAGCTCGCTCGGCAAGCGGTATTACTACAACTGCATCACGGAAATCTCGCAGTGGGAGAGACCGAGGGACTACGAATCGAGGAGGAACGCACCCAAAGATTCTTCATATTCATCTAGAAGCAGTAAGTTTTTTTGGAAATAATAACATAACTGTAAAATGTTAAGCTTGAGATCGGATCGGCTTCTCGCCTTATCGACGCGCTGTCAACCAGCCGTCACCGAATATAGTATGCCCGATGACAGAACTTTTTCACTCGCTACACGCAAGCGAGTAAAAAAACCGGCAAATCAGATAGTGAGATAGTGATAATGACACACAAAGCAGTCCACACACTCACAATCCAACTAGCGAGCGTGCTGTCACCAATATATATTCAGATGTTTGAGTTACAAGCAGCTTTTTCACTAGCAACAACGACACACGGCTAGTTTACACATTACAAGCCAACAAGCCAGCGAGTAGCGAGTCTCTGACAGTCTCAGTGACGACACTGAGCTTTTTTACTCGCTACACGCCAGCGAGTTTACTATCTGCTTCTAAACTCGCCTACTCTGATTGTGTCACAAGTCAATAAATCTACTGTGTATTCTTATTTATGACATTGTTTTTGGATCTTGTGTATGGATCTCTAAGTCAGAAATAAAGTTTTATTATTATTGTTAATGAGCAGCTTTCAACGAGAAAATATGAGAGCTGGGTAGATACGGTGGTAAATACGAGTAAAGTATTTACTCGCAATTCGCTGGTTTGTTGCCGTTTGTGTGTAAACTAGTCGTGTGCCATCCACCATACATAGTTGCTAGTAGAAAAGCTGCTTGTATTTATCTCGTTATACGGTTTAAGACAAAACTAGCTTTTTGGCTTCTGATCGCGTGGAAAATTTTGTGTGTCGTAGCTACAATCGCACTATCTGATTTGTAGCGAGTAAAAAATTACATACAATCCGGAGATTAGCGTGTGCTTGTTGTTGAGTGATACGACACTGAGCGAGTTTAGAAGCAGTTAACTCGCTGGCGCGTCGCGAGTAAAATAGATTTGTTCATCGAGTCATAACCGAAGCAGTTTAGCATAGGCGGGTCGTGGTCACGGCTGCGGCGGAGTGACGCCGCGCTTACAGCTGAGCGATGGCCTTTCGCAAGCGCGAAGATCTCAGCGTCAACGATGAGTCGTAAGCGCGGGGAAACCTCAACGTAAGCGCGGCGTCGACTTTTAGTAGCGATGACCATGAGTGCGGCCCAGCAGCGTTACGAAATACTCTTCTATAAGATGAAAAAAAAAACTAATATTTAAAGTACTTACTTATTTTAAATTTACATTTTGAAACGACATTTTTATGTTTGTCTTCTTTATTATTGCAAGTACATATTTAAAAAGAAACGCAAAATTTTACGTTAAAACCAGAGGGACAGGTCCAACGTAAACTGGCATCGTAATTCATTGACTGCATGTGTTTTCCATTTTCATCTATGAAAATAATTGATCGAAATCTGTTTAACTTACTTAGAATTTATAAATTTGACCTCAAAAGCAAAACGATGTTGATTCGAAATGATTTGTTATTAAGATCGTCTTCTTGGAGCGTCGTTGAACGTTGACTCAAGGAAGCACTTGTCGGGTCTAATTTAGTCCTATTGAGACCCCTCGGCTGGTTGACGACTACATAATACAAGTGCATCAATGCACGGATGAAGCCAGCTGTGTACGAGTGGTTCCGTATTGGACCCGCTTGATTGGCTGTTTATGCGCTCAAACGCTCGCATAATCAACACCATTTAAGACAATCTTGAAGCGCGTACTCGTCCATACAAAAAGAGAAACCTCTTTCCACCTCTTATTAAGTAATGATCCGAATTTGGTTTTTCATGTAATTAACACATTATTTACTAGAGATATAGGATTTACTTTTTACAGTTTTTAAATCACTTTAAAGCTATACGCATTTGAACCAGCCGTTTTTTTGTGTTAAAACTATGACTAAAACGAGGAACATTGAGATAGCAATACGTTTGCTTAATACCTACAACAATACACTATCAATTTTCTTAAGTTCAAAACAATATGCAACACAATACTTTTTTCTATTATAACGCTAGCAGTTAGCAGCAGTTCATTAAACGCTCGAAAGTTTCGAGAATGTTTTTTTAAAAAAAATTAATAACTGTATCAACACAGATCTAAAATGTTTTTTGTAGTATCAATCAAAAATAAATATAGTATAAATAGTTAAAAATTCCTAAAACCTCCTTAATAAAGTCGATCAGTTCTTAGAAAGCGTTATTAATAGAAAAAGAAAAGAGGCCACGAAAATAGTGCACAGCATTCAGTCTAACATTAAACACGTAAACACGAGGTACCGACCTTTGGAACCAGGTTAAGATCAATCAAATGTAATCGGTATTGGATTGGAAGAAAGCGGGTGACTAAACTGTGGATGCATTCCGTCGATGTTTGCAAATCCATCACTTAATGCAGAATTTCAAATGACTGCCCGTATGACAAGTGCAGTAGACTGTAAAAAGCTGAATGAAAACAGTAAATTATTATCACATTTTGCTTGGTTTTTGTTTAACGTAAGTTTGCGCTGATAATGCTCTATATATCCTGGTAGCCTGATAGGTATATACTATATAGCCTGGTAGCCGATATTATGGAATGAATTAATGAAGAAAACGTTTTGAGTTGACTTTTTTGAAACTACTGCAGCAGTCAGTGTTTTAAAAGGGTGGACTTCGTTTACTCAGTGAAAGAAACACAAAACTTATTAAATTTTTAGAAAATCCTACCATACATGACATAGCATTAGATTTATTTTTCAGTTCTTGCCATTTCTCTATTTGTCTATCTAGTATGTTTTTGATATCTTTATTAATGTGCTATCGGTATCGTTTTGTTTGTTACGCTCTGTACTGATTGAGATTATTGACCGACCCCTTTTATTGCAATGAATGCTTCCTGACTTGCGCGGCATAAGTAGCAGCGGGACAGGATGAAATCCAATAGATAAATACCGCTTCAAGATAACAAACCTCATCCGTACCGATAAAAGAATGAACACATTACTTATCCTTGTTCGTATCTACGTTATGTCAACACTAATATAATAAAGAGGAAAGATTCATATTTTTGTATGTTTGTAATAAATAAACTCAAAAACTACTAGTCCGATTTCAATAATTCTTTCGTCATTTGAAAGCTACATTATTCGTTAGTGTCATAGGTTATGAAGCGCGAGCGATGCCGCGGGCAATAGTGCTAGCAATATTATAAAGAGGAAACATTTGTATTTTTGTAACGAATTAACTCAAAAACTACTGGTCCAATTTTAAAAATTATTTTACCATCAGATAGCTACAAATTCTTGAGTGACATAGGCTTTAAAACGCGAGAAAAGCTGTTGGCAAAACAGCTAGTACTTTATAAAAATACGGCACAAAACAGCACGGATTTGAAGTTGCTTGGATCATCTTTGACTCTCTGTTTGTATTCCAGACCGCGTTAAGAGATCCAGGTCACGTTCTGGAAGGAGAGACGCCATCAAGTCGTCCAGCAAAAGATCGGGCAACGCCTCCGAACGATACTGGAACAACCGGGACAACAGAGACAATCGGGACGATGAGGGCCACGAGAGGCCTAGACCTAAACACTCTGGAGGCGCACACGAAGGAAAAGGTACATAATATAAACTCAATTACTTGTCCAAATTAACACATTTTTTGTGCATTGCATTTAGTTTGGAAATAAATAATTTTTCATTTCATTTTTCATAAAACTAAACTGTGAAGTAAACTGACCGTTAGCGCTAAGAATCAGGTAAAAGCTCGTAAAACTTTGATAATGCTCGCACGTTTTATGCATAATTAAACAAAATTTAGCGAAAGCAAATCGGGTAGTGAGTACCTGGCGTCAATCCCACGTTACTGCCGAAACATTTTACTAATCTTCATAATGCTTGCTAACTAGTGTGCCACGTGTAAACTGTAGAAATAAGTTTGATTACATGGCTCGTCATTTGCCAGGTTTCAGGCTTCAGAAACACCTGCCGTATATCGTCGGAAAGGGGAACTTTCAAGGTAGGCACATGAGGTACTTCATTATTTTTTCTTTTAACCTTTTCTGCTTAAATGTAGAAACTGGCACTGCTCGTAACCTTGCGTAACTCTGAGCCAACAAGCCGGCTTCTCAATTGAATATTTCTTCAAGTTTCGGTACCTACCTGAAACTTTAAGGAATTTCTAACAATTAACCGGAGTGAATAAGCAGGGCCAGAACAAAACTTCTTTGAACTTTTTTTTGCCTACTTTTGGACTGGTCCGTCACTGTAACACTTGGCTGTGATGATGTAACTCTCGCAGTCAACTTGCGTAATCAGCCGTTCAACTAACAGGCTAACCATTTTACAAAACGGCGCCGTTCGACTAGCTTCCTAAATGATGTCCAGCCTTAGCGTCTAATACAACATTTAATAAACTGGCTGGCTGATGCTCATGCCATTCATAGAATTGGGTGATTGTTTGGATGATCGAAGAAATGTGATTTGAATTAATAATAATAAAAATAAAATCCGAAAATCGGTGAAATAAACCGCAATTCTGATAGACATAATATTATAAAAACCTTAAACCTCTCCTGTCCGACTTCTTTATCAGAGCAAATCTGACTTGGATTGGTTAGGTTTGAAGGCTAAGGCGGGAGCGAAGCTAAGCGCCACTGCCTTTGCCTTCGTAGTTTTTTTTTTAATAAAGCGAAACCTACTTAAATGACTGGACTAGGCCAGTAGTCAACGTTGTCGATCCAAGTCATATTTTGCCTAGCCGATTGATCGAATGACTGAATATCATCAGGAGGCTAGTTAAATTCAACGGCGCCGTTTATTAAAAAGGCTAGTCTGTTAATTGAACGGCGAAATAAACTAGTTGGCTGCAACATAACTATTATATGCCTTGCTTCCATCTGGCAGCCGTTTGGGGCATCATGAAGTTTGCCAAGCCATTACTGGTTGTAACGTGGTAAAATAATATACTTCGCCAGGTACCTATAGCATTCCAAGTCAAAAATGGTCAGCTGGGCAACAAGTAGTGACGTCAATCGATGCTTATGCAAGACTTATAAGTTCGGCAACGAGTTCAAAGAGACGGATGAGAACGACGAGTGACGTCATCAGGTGTTGGCTCCCGGAAAGCTAGACCTTGGTTTTATTGATCATAGGGAAATCACGTTAGTTCATGTTTTAACCAAACGATTTTTTGTTAAAGTTTTTTGAATTTCCGTTTGTTGCAGATGGCCAGTTGTTACAAGATATGGATATATCACCGGACCGGAGTACGCCGCTCTCTGAGAACTCGTACGGCATGCGTGAGGCGGCTGCGTTGGTGCGGGCCCATCAAGACAGTTCCGGCGTGCCGCCCATCGTGCTTCTCGATAGCACACATCATACTGTTAGTTACTACATTACACGGGTTCTGGTACTGGTCAAGTGTTTACGGCTTTATATTTAACGGGCTTATCAGTACTTGTCTAGTGTTTATTGCTTTACTAACAAACGCTAACAAACTTACTTTCAGCTGTTAAAAAGTGGTGTTAAAACTTGATTTGTGATGCATTTATGTAGACTGGTTCGCTGCTGGCGGCGGCGATGCCCCGCGTGGGGACGCCGCTCCCGGGGCCGAGTAACAACGGCGGCGCGACGCCGGCACTTCCGGAAGGCGACGAGACGCCCACGCGGGACGCCGGCCCGCCCACGCCGACGCACTCTGAGAACACAGACCCGCACGCGCCTCCGCTGCATCTCGAACAACAGCTGCCAAGGAAAAGTAAGTACTAACATCACGCCACGACGAACAATTTACCAACGAACGAGCCTCGGACAAGCTACCAACTATGAATAAATTATGAACAAGCCACAAGCTTTAAATTATTAACGAGCTGTGGCCCTACCCAACAACCTAGGAAATATGGACAATTGGTCAACCTATGAACGAGCTACAAACGACCAAGGAACTATGGACAATTGGACAAGCTAAGAATGAGCTACAAATTACCAAGAAACTATATGGACAAGCTATGAACGAGCCAGGAACTAGCTATGGTCTATGAAACAAGCCATGAACAAGCTATGAACTACCAAGGAACTATTTGCACAGGCTACAGGCGACCAAGGCACTATAGACAATTAGACAAGCTATGAACGAGCTACGAACGGCTAAGGAACTATTGACAATTGGACAAGGTACCAACAAGCTATGGACGACCAAAGAACTATGGACAATAGTATAAGAACTATGGATAATAGGATAAGCTATGAATGAGCTACGACCGACCAAGGCACTATGGACAATTAGACAAGCTATGAACGGCTAAGGAACTATGGACAATTGGACAAGCTATGAACGAGCTACGAATGACCAAGGAGCTATGGACATTTAGACAAGCTATGAACAAGCTATAAACGGCCAAGGAACTATGGACAAGCTATGAACCAGCCAGGAACAAGCTATATGAACTATGAAACAAGCTATGAACGAGCTACTGACGACCAAGGAACTATGGACAATTTGAAGAGCTATGAATGAGTCACGAAAGACCTAGGAACTATCGACAATTTGACAAACTAAAACGAGTCTGGAACTGGTTATAAACTATGAACAAGCCATAAATGAGCTATCAACTATGAACAAACTATGAACGAGTGTAGACAAGCCACTGCTCTGACACCACGTCTTGCACACTGTCTCAGTTCCCGCAACCCATTTTTCTTCAACTTCGGTACGTGTTTGTTGAACCAATAAATATTGCGCTCTACTATATCAGTAGACTATAGAGGTTAATTCGTGAATACAGATCAGTTCAGTATAAAGTTCAGCAACCTTTGGCCCCCCCAGTCTCTAGATAAACAAGTGAATCAGTTCAGTTACATGGGGAAGCACTCGCAGTTTCCCTTGACATCTCAAAGGCTTTTGACAGGGTTTGGCATGACAGCCTTATCAGCAAGCTCACTTCATTTGGCTTGTCCGCTGGGTTTGTTGCGTGGATATCGGATTTTCTGAGGGGTCGGTCCATTCGAGTTGTCGTTGACGGCTGCTCGTCTGTTGTCCCTCCAGGCAGTCTCCAGTTGGGGCGATGCCAACCTGGTCAAGTTCAATGCGGCTAAGACTCAGGCGTGTCTGTTTTCCGCAAAAAGGAGGCCATTCGAACGGGTTCCTACTTTCCGAGGTGTGTCCATCCCGATTAATAACAACCTTGAGCTTTTAGGAGTTTCTTTGACTTGCACCCTCAACTTCGGCTCCTATATTGAGTCTAAGGCTCAATTAGCTGCTAAAAAGCTGGGTATCCTCTCGAAAGTGCGACGGTACTTCACGCCGGAACAGTTGCTTTCTTTATATAAGGCACAGGTTCGGTCGTTCATGGAGTACTGTTCGCACCTTTGGGATGGATTGGCCAAGTACCAGCTCGAGGCGTTGGAGTCCATCGAGAAACGTGCGAAGAAGCTAATGAGCTTCTTCGCACGTTTCTCGATGGAACGCAACGACTCCCTTGTCCAGACCAAACTTCAAAGTTTGGATCATCGGCGCAAGGTTGCTAGTCTATCGGTGTTTTATCGGATACATTTCGGGGAGTGTGCATCTGGTTTGCATGACCTTATTCTCCCTAGCCCGTTCTTCTATAAAGGAACCAAGAGTACAAAAAAGCGGCATCGTTTTATGGTCGACATACCTACAACACGCACGAAACGCTTTGATTCCTCATTTCTCATAAGGACCGCTAGAGTGTGGAATACTCTGCCAGAGTGTGTGTTCCCTGACACTTATAATCTGGGTATCTTCAAGTCTCGAGTGAATCGTTTTCTTCTAGGCAAGCGTGCTCCATCGTAGGCTGCATCACTGCTTATCATCAGGCATGTTGGCGGCCAAACGCAAGGCCTAATAGGTAATAAAAAAAAAAAAAGTGAAAAGTTATGTAGTTAACTAAAGTCTTCTCCTTGGTCCCAATGGTTTTGACAAAGTGGTATCACGGTCGTCTTTCTTGTAATGGCAGCATTGTTACTGGCAGGTGCAGATGTATATGCAGATTATACGGCTTATAATAATTTACCATCTATTCGAGGTCATTCCGGTGCACTCATGCACGGGACTGCCTACAGCAGATTTGATGAGATCGATCCATCGCATATGCAGTTCGTACAAATAGTATACATGATACAATTTAGAAAACCCCGACAATAATCTTTCGATTACATCAGCTTTCAAACAAAGAGAACCGCATCGGAACCGGTCTATTCTTTTGTGAGTTGTGACGCCATAGAAGACACACAGACACATGTACACACGTCAAACTTCACCGCTCTTTTTGCGTCGGGTGTAAAAAAAAAGTGTGTTGGAAAGTGTGGGTGGAAGGTTGTTGAAGTCAAAGTCAGAATGTTTTCATTGAATTGGGTATCAAAGATACGCTTATGACCGTCAAAGTTGTATTGTGTAGTGGAAAGCCTGGGGAGCTACTCGTCGGTGGTGGGCGGCGCGCTGCACCCCGCGGTGCCGATGCTGACGCCCTCCCTGCAGAACTACGTCCGCAGCGACCTCACAGGCCACGTCACCGCCTGGCCGGCGGACATTCTCGAGAAGCAGGTATGATATTTGCAAAAAGCAAGTACAGCTTTCCAAAAACGTCTTTAAATGGAACTGTATTTTTTTGCAGCTGGCAACGCTCTCCAATTAAGGCGAAAGACGATGTTGGGTTGACTTACGAACAACACAGCGGTATATACAGTAGCGCTCCTCTTTTTCGGCAAGATGTAAACAAGTATTAACTAATAATATTTATGTAACATGTCAGTCTTAAACGTTCCTACTGTAGGAACACCAATCTATCCTCAACAGTCGTATTAGCCGTGGGATGGACCGCGCCTTCTGATCCGGAGGTCGTGAGTTCGATCCTGGCCGTAGACCAACAAACTTTTCTATCGTTGAAAAATGTATGTGTTTCTAAATTTTATTTGTGCTCTTACAGTTAAGGAAAACATCGCGAGGAGATCGACATGTCCTACATTATTGAATGATATTGTTAATCATTTGAATGATATTTTCAGTAAAAGATATTACTGAATGAGAATGTTCTATTCTGTTCTTCTAATGATAATGACATACATGCAGTGCTGCCAACCCAAAAAAACTAAAAACAGTAGCTCGA
The DNA here is from genome assembly GCA_911728515.1 of Peribatodes rhomboidaria. Classification (NCBI taxonomy): domain Eukaryota; kingdom Metazoa; phylum Arthropoda; class Insecta; order Lepidoptera; family Geometridae; genus Peribatodes; species Peribatodes rhomboidaria. Next base: position 18,770,911 of record OU452166.1, read on the forward strand.
CAATAAAAAAAAAGCAAGAGAAAGGTAGGTTAACAAGAGTAGGTAAACTGAAAAAAAGGAAGATTTCATTATTTTCTCATATAATTGAAACAATTCAAAGTCAAAGTCAAGTTACCTACTTATATTAGGTATTAGGTAGTAGGGACTCACATACGTTGTTGTTATAAAATAATATTGATTACAACATAATAAAAAACAAAAGTCAAAGTTTGTAATTATTCACTTTCAATCTCAACTGCCTCATTTCAGAATTTTCAGACTCATTTTTGTTCTTAAAATCATACAATTTTTTGTTAAATTTCGTCATGTGCCCTTCTGTGATCGGGGAATTTCCTCGAAATCCGACAAGAGTAGTAACTGCCATCTAATGTCACTGCGTTATATTTCATAATGTTACATTTAAGAGGTTATAAAAAAATTTCGTAGTGTAATAGATGGCGCTGAAAAACAGTGAAAATTTTGGATGAAACATAAAACAGTACATCAATGTGAAAAAAGAGCAAATCTAGTTTTAAAACAGTGGGATTGGTAACACTGCTACATGGATACCTCTTTCCCGTAAGAGGTATCCATGCATGTCATTATCATTGGTTTATCATTTCTAAATTATCATTGGTTTGCGTAACTGAAACCAGAATACTACCTCAACAACACTTCATTGTCTTGTATGCCATCGTCTTCCGACTGAAATGAATCAATGACGAATGAAATGATGACAATGTAAACTATGACATGTTAAATCCCCAGGCGAACAAGTTCACGGAGGAAGCGTATCAGCTGGGCTGCCTGCAGTGCACTCGGGTTTCGGCCGAACTCAAGTGCTCTCGCTCCGTGGTCCGCCACACGGAAATTCAGGCCACCCTACAAGAACAAAAGTGAGTTCCACATCCACAGGCTGTTTCGACGATTATAGGGGGCAGGCAGCGGCACTGGCAGTCGAGTCAGCAGTAAAGGCTGGCCAAATGTTCCAACCTAAAATGCAGTTCAGTCTGGTGCAGACGCAGTTTGTAAGAACCAGTAAAATATGAGATTCTATGAAAGACATCACACCATATGCAGCTCGTCTGCATTATGTTTGTTACAGAAGCAAATGCACTGCACCAGACTGGAATGCATCCAAATTTGTGTGCTCCAACCTTTAGTATAGTCAGTCCCGCAGTTATTCTAATGATTTCAAGCAGGTGAATCCGTATTCAAATCAAAGCTCCACTCCCATCCTCAAGCTTAACCATAACTATTTAGTTATGCATCGATTGACGTAAGTGCGTGTCACACACGTTACATTTTTGTCAATGGAATTGGACGAGATTGGCACAGACTGGGATGAGCGGTTTTCAAAGGCAATGATACAATTGTACGATATGAGAGCCGTAAATTCCGAAAAATTGGGGGATTTTACATAATTGAATAATTTCCATCTATGTACATTTTTTACAAAATGTCCGACAACCCAGTGTGCCTTTTGGCATAAGCCTCATCCAACTGTCTGCGTTGTTATATATATCATAAACCATTCTTGTCCAGTATGGCCCCATCAGCCGAATGTCGTCATGCCATCTCGTTAGATGATGAAGGGTCAACGAACTACAATTTAAGTCCAGTTAACTCTCGTTCGGAGCTAGGATTCAAAGGCCCAGACTAATTTCTAATCTGAATCGGGGTAGTCTACATAATTCGAAACATTTAATTTAAAAATCTTGTATACACATTGTATTTCACACATTAGGTTATTTTAAGCTGAGCGTGCTATCAAATAGTTTCACTAGTTTGGAAGTTAATACAAAAACTGGGTTTCGAGACCACAAATCTATTCGGCGGTATGTAAACATTCGCTATTCGCAATTGCATGGTTTGATATCGTGTTTAGAGTAATTGCAGCATTTGCTAATTACATTTAAATTTATACCATCGTTATTAGGAAAGGGTGTATCAAGCCGAAACCATTCTACCCATCATTATGAACATCTTTCACTATGTACCTAACTCAGAAATCGCTAGAAAAATAAGCTGTTCCATTTAAAAAGTACATTGATCGTTGACAAAATGTATGGAACAGCTGTTTTTCGATTTCAGGGTTGGCCCCATACTAAAAGTTATTTAAAATGATAAGTACAATGTTCTTATTTAGGTTTAGTACACCTTTTCCTGATAACTCTGAATAGAGAAATGCTGGCTCTTGTATCGGATATTGTTGCCTTTGAATACTACTTTATCCTGGCCTACTTATATTGTAAAGGCATTGTATTGTTTGTGTTTTTTGTTACTTTTCTACGGATTTGTATCCATTTCTGAACGGACATAGCTTATGCCCTGGATTAATTCATAGGCTACTGTTAGATTGCGGTAGAAAAATACTAGCTGCGGGCGCAGCTAGTGTCTTTATATTTTGGTAGGCATTGCGATTTTTTTAAATCGGGCGCGTTCGGTTGGTTCTACAGTGTTTTGTTGAATTTGAATTGAAATAAAAGAGACAGTGCATTTAATGTCGTTCATTCGTTTAGGTCTGTTGTGGTTGGTGCCATATGGATTGAAAAAAAAAAATCTCAACCCATAATAAGAACTCGAATTGAACCCAATAAAGCGGAATCGAAAAAGGTTAATGAACTTTTCGCTCAATCCATACTGCAGGAACCCCAGTAATATGGTGTTATCGTAGTAAAGTGGTATCATAAGCTAAAGTGTCCCGCTTGTTGCAGGATAATGTACCTGCGGCAGCAGATCTCCCGGCTGGAGGAGCTGAAGTCGCAGAACTCATTCATGTCGGAGGAATAGGAATAGTGGTGGGGCGTGGGCGGGAGCGGGGGCGGCGGGGGCGGGGCGCGCGCGCCCCCCTCCGCCTCGCCCGCCTCGCCCACCGACCCCCGCGACCTCTACCCCACGCACCCCGTGAGACTCTCAAACTCCAAATCCAAAAATGTTTCATTCCGTTCTTTTTCTATGTAATCTAGATCGAACGATAACTGTAATGTGTTGTGTGATTTGATGTTTAATATTAAGGGTCGATCGACATTGAGTTCGCTGAGATTGGTCAACATGAATGGCTTGCAGTCTCTCGGATCGCGGAGTTATAGTTCTATTTTTGATTAGTGATCGTTTGTGTAGTGTCGGTATATAGGAGACGCGTGCGTGCTTGTCTCCTGGAGTTGTAGCATGTAAGTACATAGAGTTAAGGAGTGGAGTGGGTGCGCCCAGACAACTGCTAGAACTTTAACCGTGTACCTTCGAGTGTCGGTTTCAATTTGTCTTTTAGTCTTGTATAACTTCTGTGTAGTAAGATCACTTCGAATGAGATACATTTCGTACTTTGTATTGACAGTGAGTTCTACTCTATGTTATGTTTATTCGTCAATGTATTGCATGGTATATACAGTAGTGTCTTGTAATGTGTGTAAACTAATGGGTATGACGCCTTGGACATCTATGATTGCTGCACATTTCTCGCTGACGTGTCTCGCTCGTGTTCTATTCGACATCAAATTTCGATGTCGTGTCAGCATGAAATTTTAGAAATATAAAGCAATCCTAGATAATTTCCTAGAAAAATATTTGTATAGTTAATTAAGTGATTCTGTGGATGATTAGTGTATTTATCGATGTAGGCCCGTTGCATGTCGTGGCGTGCCGTTGCGTGCCGTAGCGTGTCGCGGCGCGCCGTAGCGTGTCGCGGCGATACGCTAGTGCCTGCGGCGCAAGTTCGAGGATGTTTTGTTCATTTATGACCAATCGTTGTATAAACTTTGTAAAGAAGCAGGTGTTTTATAAGATAATTATATTAGTAACCTCAAATTCATGTAGTATATTAGTTGATTTTATTCGGAAATCATATAAGCTTAAATAATAATGATAATGATTACCTGAATACTTTCGTGCTTTGTGATTTTGCGATACACTACGTTCAGGATAACTCGGATGTCCACTTCACTTGTAATAGATAGATGTTTGACGGATCGTTAGTTAGGAGATCTGACGCCTGCTCTAGGTTTGTACGAGCTGTATTATCATTGAGAGAGCGCTGCGGGTCCCGTGCGCCCCCCCGTGGCGCCGCTCGCTAAACTTACACGTAGGATTAGTCATTTTAATTTAATAACTTGTCAGGCTGTTACACTTTGATTTGCCTATTGTACGTAGTTGTAATGTTGGGCTTTTAAGCATTTAATAACTGCCAGTGAACGAGCGATGAAACAATATTCAACTATTAAACAACTGTACCGTGATTCGAAACATAATTATACATGAGAGTAGCGTACTTGACTTTCGTTTCGTACTAGCCGTGCTATGATTGGTCCGCTCGTTCGCCTCGTCCAATGAGCGCCGACTCCGCCCCTTCCGCCCCTCTCCAACGTCGCCCGTCAGCCCAGGTAGTGCGCTGGGCGCAACTTGGCTTCATTGGCGTTCGGATTTTCATCCAGAGCGGTCGTAAGTAATAAACACTTTACGGACCGCGTCGTGCTATTTAATATTAAGGTTAAACCCCTTAAACGTAAGTCTATTTACATTATTTATAAAAAACTTTTTATTTTTTATTTAACGGTGTTACCGTTCGGTTTTTAAATATAGAAATATCTGTTTCCTTACTAATCTTATTAACTTTCGGTTTTAGTAATTGAAATGGATAATAATACTGGTCCAGCTGCAACTGTCGAAGACACTGAAGGTGCTAAGAAACAAAAAGGAAGAATAAGGAAACTGTCGAGCTCAGAATCAAGTTCTAGTTCATCATGCTCCAGTTCATCATCAGACAATAGTAGAAACAAAAAACGCAGGAAGAACAAGAAGAGAAAACACAGTAAATTTGACAAGTTATTTTCCGAAATAGCTAAAATTAAATCCCAGTTAAATGACAACAATGAAAGTAGCTATCGCCCTGATTCACACTATGACGATGACTACCTTAACCTTGACGCAGACCCAAACACGTGTGGGGAATTTTGCGATGTCCCTTATCGAACACCGGCAGTTCAAGTTCCTGAACCTCTTTGCGAACAGGAATTCAATTTGTCTGTAAAGATAAAAACCAAAGAGCCCACAATTACTCATACCTCGTCGACTTATCTAGAACAACTTAAGGAGCTACAACACTTTGAATAACCGGATTGGAATAGTGTTCGCTACTCTGATACTCAGAAGAACTACGCCCGCACTCCCGGTTTCGTAAGCCTAGATTCCAATGAGGAGATCAAACGCTACGACAGTTCAAAATTTTCAGCACTAATGGAAAATGCATTCGCAGGGCTAACTTACGCTTTGCTTAAACAAAAAGAAGCCCTTCAATCTGATTTGGGAGGACTCTTAAGCGGAATACAACATGCGGGGGTAAGTGCAGCGGAAATCAGCACAAAACTAAACGAAACATTTTCAAATGGTGAGTACTCGAAGATTACAAGTGACATATTTCAAATAGTATTTGGCCACAGGGCCGAGCTAATTCAAAGTAGACGCGAGTCAATACTGACAGCAGTAAAAGATCCGTTCCACAAAAATGCACTTAGGAAACTCCCGCCTACATGTGCTACTCTATTCGAAAGTGAAAAACTCAGTTCTATACTAGAAAAAGCTGGTGGCGTTAAAAATGTTTTCTGGGCTCCCGCTGCTCAGAAAGAACGTAACTCTGACCCTCGGAACGTTCCTGGTCCTTCACAACCAGCAAATTACCAGCATAAGAGATTTCAAGGAAAGCCAGCACCACAAACAAAACAGAACTCCACCAGAAAATTTGTTTCAAACAACGCCTCTGGAGGAAGAGGTGGTAAACAACAGAATCAACGACACAACGATCAACCCTACAAAACACGTAATTCCCCCTCATCCCACCGGGATAGGAGAGGAAATTATCAAAGATATTGACTCAAAGCCATTTCATGCCGGTCAGCTACAAAGATATCACACTCATTGGAGAATGCTCGGAGCTCCGCCCTACATTCTCAACATAATAAGTGGCTACCGCATACCATTCAAAACAAAACCACCTTTACATCTGCCGAACAATCACACTACGCAGATAGCTTACTCTTTAGAAATGACGAAAGTCATTCACAATATGCACACTCAAGGTGTCATAAGAGTTGCAAAACAATCTCCAAGCTTTGTGTCATCAATGTTCCTCAGACCCAAAAGCGACGGCACGATGAGGCCAATCTTCAATTTGAAAAATCTGAACAAGTATGTCGCCACCGACAAGTTCAGATTAATAAACCATCACCGTGTGCCAGACTTTCTCCAAGGAGAAGACTGGGATGGCCAAAATCGATATCCATCAGGCCTACTTTCACCTTCCAGTCGCACTGAACCATCAATGCTTCCTCCGGTTCATTTACGACAACGTTATGTATGAAATGACATGTCTGCCATTCGGTCTCACCTCAGCTCCGAAAACATTTGCCTCACTAACCAATTGGATAGCTCAAAAACTTCGTGAGCAAGGATTGCGAGTAATCGTGTACTTAGACGATTTCCTCCTAGCCCATCAGAATCCAATTACTCTACAGAAGCACGTTGTAACCGCTGCAGGTCTGCTCGAGCACCTCGGCTGGAAGATAAACAAAGAAAAGTCAATTTTGAAACCCCAAAGGGATATAGAATTTCTGGGTGTGAACTGGGATACATGGAACAATACAAAAACATTACCACGAAGGTCGCTTACCAGACTCGAACACCAAATACAGACCAGACTAAGATCAAAGACGACCAATCTAAAAGAATTTCAAATCCTCATAGGAACGTTAAACTTCGCAAACTTTGTTGTCACAAGAGGACGCCTGAATTATCGAGCGCTACAAGCACAGGCGAATGCCTTAATAAAATCTCAGGATCCAGCAGTTACACTAAATCCGAAATCGATACAAGAACTGCAATGATGGCTACAAAATTACAAGATCAGCACCGGTGTACACCATCCACAGCCATCACATTATCTCACCACCGATGCGAGCGACATGGGGTGGGGTGGAAAATTAGACAATCAGGAGTTTCAAGGAACTTGGCTGCGATCAGAACAAAGCCTCCATTGCAATCAAAAGGAAATGATTGCTATAATAAGAATTTAACAAGATCAATGTCACTACCTCCAGTCCAGTGCACTGCTAATTCAATGCGACAACAAGACAGTAGTGTCATACCTTCGCAACGAGGGCGGTACAAAATCACAAGCATTAGTCAACCGAGCCAAAGATGTCTTCAAAATCCTAGACCAGCACAACATCAACATGACAATTTACCACCTACCAGGCAACTACAATACGGATGCAGACCACTTATCTCGCCAAAAACCATGTCCTGGCATCTTCTTTCAAAAACAACGGACATAATATTCAAGAAATGGGGCAACCCAGAGATAGATCTCTTTGCGTCTCGCCAAGCTCATGTGGTCCCCAATTATTGTACAATCGATCGATCAGATTCCCAAGCCCAATGTTACGATGCGTTTGGGCTAACTTGGACTTTCAAACTAGCTTGGGTGTTCCCACCACCACATCTAATACCAAAAATATTAAACCAACTGAACAAATCGACCGGAATGTATCTGATAGTCGTACCGAGGTGGGAGAAAGTATACTGGAGACCGGACTTAAAGAACAGAGCACTAGATCCCCCATTCACGATCAAGAACCTATCAGAGGTGTTAATAGATGTGACAACCGGTCACCCACCACCGAGGGTGAAAGAAATGATACTAGAAGTTTGGAAATGTGGGGGTGGGATCAGAGCTTAACTGACTGGAATAAAGAACAGAAAACACTCCTATCAGCCGGCTGGAGACAATCCACTCTGAATACATACAGACCAGCCTGGAGGAGATGGCTCATTTGGTGCACTAAAAATTCACATTCACGAAAACCCGACGGATCGCAATTAGCGAGATTTTTGGCTGATTTACATCAAAAAGAAAAACTCTCTTTAAATATCATTCTGGTTCATAAATCCGTGGTATCGACCTTCTGTAACCCAAATGACTTCAATAAACTAAGCTCGCATACACTAGTTAAACAAGTCCTGAAATCAATCTCATTAGCCAATCCAAAACAACCTAAGTCACCCATCTGGAACGTTGCAACCTTAATTGATCATCTCAGCCTAAAAACTTTTGAGAAAATGAGTTTTTATACTACTTCAGGGCACACAGCGACTATCCTCCTTCTATGCTCAGGACGAAGAATACACGATTTGACTCTCCTCAACATCTCACCGGATCACTGCAAAATATATGAAAACAGTATAGTTTTTTGGCCTAGTTATGGTTCTAAAACAGACACGGCAAACCAGCAACAATCCGGTTGGAAACTCTTACGAAACAAAGAAAACCGTAATTTGGATCCAGTTTTTTGGGTTACCGAACTGATACGAATGTCACAACAACGAAGAGAGACTGCAAATTCTAACAGCCTTTTTATCAGTACATATGGTAAACCTAAACCAGCAACGCGTGCTATAATCGCAGGCTGGGTAAAGAAAATTCTCAAAGGCGCAAACATAGATGCCACGCCTGGCAGCTGTAGATCCGCTGTTGCATCAAGAAATTGGATAGAAAACTTCCACCTCGATGACATACTGGCAAGAGGAAACTGGAAATCAGCAAATACTTTCAAGAGGTTTTATTGCAGGGAAGTAATACCCTCTGACTCGAAATCTAAATCAATTGCGACTTACTTTGAACCCATAAATGATTAATAGACCACAGTATTGTAATACAATACTTACTATTGGTGATTTAAATGTGATTTTGTTATGTTATAATATTGCTACTGCATTACCATACAAATGAATGATTCTTTCATCAATAATAATAATAAATAAAAGTTATTTCAAATGATATCGTTTTAATATTTCACCTACATCACATTGGCGTCACCGTCACACCAGGCGATAACAAACACATCTCTCATGTATAATTAGGTTTCGAATCACGGTACAGTTGTTTAATAGCGATGTTTTACCTACAAATAAAACATTTATTAAACAAACTTACCTTATTCGAAACCTAATACTTTCTATCTCTGCCTGGTGGGCATAACATGAGATAACCAATGAAGCCAAGTTGCGCCCAGCGCACTACCTGGGCTGACGGGCGACGTTGGAGAGGGGCGGAAGGGGCGGAGTCGGCGCTCATTGGACGAGCGGACCAATTAGCACGGCTAGTACGAAACGAAAGTCAAGTACGCTACTCTCATGTATAATTAGGTTTCGAATAAGGTAAGTATGTTTAATAAATGTTTTATTTGTAGGTAAAACATCGCTATTAACACGATGCTCGACTAGCAGAATATGTGTAAAATAATATTTTTTCAAAAAGTTTGTGTATTTAAAATGTACTATTAAAAGCGTTCTAGCAATAATAATTACTTATAATTCAAGGTGGTGATAAAATGTTTCAATAGGCACGAAGGCTATACTATTGTCTTGGTCTACAATCAATGCATGTGTAAAGCAGATGTATGTTTATGCAGAATTACTGTGATATTCATTCACATTTCACGTAACATGTGCACAACTAGCTCTGGGTGGAGTGAGGGAAAACTTCGTGTAGTCTTTTATAAATCTTGACTGATGTGTATCACGTGTTTAATTATAAGGCCCCGGCCACAGTGGCTGCTCTCAAGTTGGAACCCCATACTGAATGACAGCTGCTGAAATATTCAAACTGCGCTTCACTATTTACGCAGCGATGTGTGCGTGAGCCGTTTCAAGGTGTGTGTGTTTGTGTGTAAGTAGTGAAGCTCGTAGCTCGTGCCAAATGGATTGAAGCAAAAATTACTATTTTAGAAGTGAATAAATATTATTGCAAAATAAATTTAATTTGTGTGATAAGTGCTTTGAACTCGTCATGGGATGGTCTAAGCCTTAGACCTAGACTCTAAGGGATAATGAACGGATGTCGCCATCCACATTGAGGCCCCACATTGGCCCCTAGGTCCCAAATTGGCCCCTATAAGGCGGAATGGGACAAAGATCAAGGAATGTTCCCTCAATCCATATGACACGTACAGTTTGTGCTGTTGTCGTTGCGGTTTCAGCTCGGTCTCGGTGCCGGAGACTGCCACGGCCCGCGTCTCCTTTTCTCTTATTAGTAGTTGTATAATAGTGAATCTACGACAAGTGTCATTATCGCCCGCCGCCGTTAGATTTATGCAAAGGCGAACACATGAGATAATTAATTTAAATAAGGCATCGTGTTAAACTAAGTAAAGGTTGCATTTGACTGTGTGACGATTCTTCATCTAGAAGACTTTCATAGAATATTGTAAAGCTTCTTCATTTCGATGTATTTTAGATGACTAACTCATTTCATTATTGTTATTTACATGACTTATAATTAACTTGAAAGCGGCTTTTGCGAACGTGGCTAGTAATTTCGCGCGGGTGGTTTGGTTCAATTAGGACAGATTCCGTCATCGTCAGAATAAAATTTGAGCTGTCATTCTTTTAACGAATGTGAATTTTATACTTTGAACACAGAAAGTACAACGATGTACATCCTCGCCAAAGAAAAGATGCAAATACATAATTGGCTTAGTAACGAAGTCTCTACACTGAAGCTAAGAAGCATTCGAGGGTGGCACAAAAAAGGACGCTACTATAATTATCCCTAGTTTTTTTTAGTTAATTTGACGTAGAAGGAATCTCTTCAGTCTTTACCAGAAAATTAATTTTATTAACTTAATAACTACTTAATAAATATTTTAAAAATACAACATAAAATTACATTTTATTTTAAAAATACAACATAAAATTACCTTTATTGGACGAAAGCGGAATCCAACATAAGTTTTAACCATATCGATAATTTTATAAAATTACCTTTTATTTTAATAATACAACATACAATTACCTTTATTGGACGAAAGCGGAATCCAACATAAGTTTTAACCAAATCGATAATTTTATAAAATTACCTTTTATTTTAAAAATACAACATACAATTACCTTTATTGGACGAAAGCGGAATCCAACATAAGTTTTAACCAAATCGATAATTTTATAAAATTACCTTTTATTTTAAAAATACAACATACAATTACCTTTATTGGACGAAAGCGGAATCCAACATAAGTTTTAACCATATCGATAATTTTATAAAATTACCTTTTATTTTAAAAATACAACATACAATTACCTTTATTGGACGAAAGCGGAATCCAACATAAGTTTTAACCAAATCGATAATTTTATATTACTGTATGGTCACCAAAGACTTATTTCTAAATCATCGTCATTTTAGTTCAATCGTAAACGAATTCATCACAGATGAGTTTATCAGGTGATGTAAACACAGATTACCTAGTAGATTCCGCACTCAAGACGATCGTGGCGCAGCACATCGGTCAAAACTTAGTCACGTTTCATTTAGTTCGTAAGCTAAGCGCGGCTGGACGTAACCTTAAGATAGTAAGGCTAAAGCTGCGTATCCGCAGGAGATCCGGAGGAAAAAAACCACCAGCAGAACCGCTTCGCTGTGTAAATGAAGTAATACTATTGGTGTCATTTTTTCTCCGCGTACCTCTTTTCTTTCTAGCACATCGCTGGTGGATACTCAGCCTTAGTGCCTGCAACCAGCGATTTGGCTTAGTACCTACTTTTGGTCGAAAGATCTCTTAATGCGGTATCTATAGGAAAGGTAATCTGTGTATGTAAATAGTAATTAATAGTGGATAGTGGTCTCGTGTTAAGTCGGCCTCGTCAATATTTAATCTTGTCTTTAGTAGCGGCCTACAGATGCCGCATCCACTCAGAGCTCGATTGTTAAAAATACTTCCATTTGTCATAATTCTGGTTTTTCTGATGTTCGAGTTAATAATAAATCAATTTTAAAAAAAACAGCATGTATGTATTAATAATATCTAAGGTCAGTTAGGAGCACCTTGGTAATTTTCAGGATAATAAAGAAAACATTGTTTCCATTGTAATAAAATGGGACCATGTCCCATTTACATTTCAAATGACGGTTATCTCCATACTACTAAAGTTTGGGAGTTCCGCTTTGACAAGTGGTTGTAGTAGTTTGAACAGGCTACGACGACAGGGGCAAACTAAGTCCAGAACCGTGAATTTAAACTGGCGTTCAATTATTTGACGGCAGTAGGTATGATATGTATGTCCCTGGCTTTGTAAATCACTGGAAAGTAAAATAAAATACAAATTCAACTAAGATATGTCTTTTTTTTAATCATAGAAGATATCAAGCAACAATCTAAGTAAGGTCCTACATACTTATATAATCAGCTAAAGATACATGATTTACTAACGATCAATTAAAATATGCTTTATTAGCAAAAAAATAAATACTTCCCTAGCCCTCAATTAAATAAACCTACCTTACATATCGATAACAATAAAATTATTGTGAGTAGATACCTAAATCTACTCACAAGTTTAGAATAGGTGGTAGGTCATGTTGTCTGATACACGAGAAGATTTCTGAATTATTCTTTTGTTCAGTGTGATTCGCACATAGATTACCGCCTATAGCTATCGCACTCAAAATCGAAGCACCTTTATAAAAGTTATTGGTTCAAATGCTAGGCGCAGCTGGCGTAACCTCGAGCCTTGTTCCTCCTTGACCTTGTTTGGACCTTGTTTTATTTACTGGAACCCGCGTTTCCTCTTACCGACGAGTAGTGATCGGAACGATCTCAAGATTAGGTAGGTACCTATCTATTAGGGCGTACCAGTGGCGGATCCAGGATTTTGGATTGAGGCTTAAGTAAGTTTAGGAGGGCTTGAGTTAGTTGAAGGTATCCTAAGTACACAAAAAAACACTGAAAAGATACATTTTCGACTATTTTATAAGTGTGAATGAGATACTTTTAAGGGTGGAGGGGGGTTGAGCCGCTTAGCGTCCCCTGGATCCGCGAGTAAGGCGTACCCCCTAATGCACGCCTTCCAACGCGAGTAAAGTATGTCGAGTGGTTGGCCCAAGTGCCCTAACATCAGTCTTGATTTAAGGGCCAGCAACTCTGCCTAATAAACAGTCCGTACAAAGACCGCTCCGCTCGCAGTGGAAGGCGTGCATAAATTTTGCAGGTGCACGCTCCGGACCATGTGCGTGAAAAACAGAAAAAAAAAAACTTTGAAAGCGTTTAACTTCCGCGGACCCGCGGAAGTTTAGCGCCGGACTATTTTTAAAATCCCATTTTTTATACGGAGCGTGCACCGGTGCGAGTTACAGCATAGAGGTACATTGTGAGTGCAGAATGTGAGCTGCGTGGTTTAATCGGTGAACTGCGTGAGTAGCGCCGTGCCCCGTATGATCCAGTAGTCGGAGTACTGGTTGGAAGGCAGTAGCACGGGCAGGACGAAGTTGGTGCTGTGGCCCGTGGTGGACAGCGTGCCGGCGCGCTCGGCCGTCTTGTACAGGGGCGCTTCGTAGCGCGGGTCCGGCTTCGGGAGCTCCAGCACTGGCTTGAACCACACCACTGGCAAAGGCGGGTTCATCTGACCTACAATAATTTAAAACTATCAATTACACAATCTGCTGACAAGGGAAGCGTTCAAATATTACGTAAGGAAATTTTTGGAGATTTTTGACCCCATGTAACGTAACGTTTTTCTGTACCCCATCCCCCTAGTAAAACGTTACGTAAGCATCAAGTGACCATTTTTACTTAAAACTAACATTTATGTGGCGCTGAGTACCTACCGGAAAGATGCTAAAATACTTTTGCTGTTTTATTCGCGTTAATATTATTTATTAACATTTGTCTTGTTTTTTAAAGGCCGCCGTTCCCGCCTCTGTAACGCATCGTAACGTTTTACAATACGTAATACTTGAACGCTCCCCAACACACCATTTGTTAGCAAGTTAAGTAGAACAGTTTTTATCTTATAATGTTGGATTGTCAAGGAATTTAGATGCACGTGAAAAGTTTCCTATGACTATTCATAGGAATTTTATAGTTGAAGTAGGTAGGTCCTAGGTTAAAAAACTGTTGCAAGATTTGAAACAAAAAATGAACGAACATACAATCCCTCCGATCCCTCACCATGAGAACTGGCCTTTGGTCTCTCGAAAACCGGACCAATCAAAGTACCTATTAAAGTAAGGATTGAGACAAGAAAAAAAAGTAAGGATACTTACCTATTAGAAAATAATTAAAAACAAGGAACCTAAATCTGTGTATTGGGTAGCTGCGCCAACAAAGTAAGTAAGTTATGTACATGAGCCATTTGACTTATTTGAGCCCACCAAGGTAGGTAAAGTAGGCTCTTACCTATGTACTGGGAGGACGTTTCTTGAAAATTTGATACTTGCTAAGATAGGACTATCAAAAAAGGTAGCGATAGCAGTTGCTTCGCCAGGAATTGCTGCAACTCTCTTAAAGGATAGGAAAACTGCTCATTCTATGTTTAATTTTCCGCTATCTGTAAATTTTGAGCAAAAATCCAAATGTTCCATCTGCAAAAACGGGCATCTTGGTAAATTACTACAAGACGAAAGATTGATAATGTGGGATAAACGCACCATGAGCCATAGAGCACATATCTAGAGGCCCTGGACAGAGCCAAGATATTTACCTCTGCTACAAAGAGCGGGATTACTTTTGTATTTGCTGGATATTTCCGACAGACTCTTCATGTCATAAATAGAGGTAGGTATGCGAGTAGATATCATCAAAGCATGCTTGAAATCGTTTCCCTTATGGACTTCGATAGAAAATTTAAAATTACGGACGAATATGAAAGCTCATCTTCATAGGATCACAGATAGTGATTTCTCACAACAACTACTGAAACTTGGGAAAGGAATTTTTCCCACCCAAATTTAAGCAGAAATCGTGACATCCTTTTGGATGAGTGTCCTGGCCAAATAGTCCATAATTTAGAAATTTTAATAGATGCAGTAAGTATACCTTGACATTGAAAATGTGCACGAAAAGGACTTTCGTTGGTTGTGTAGGGGCAATAGTGACACCTAGAAATGAAGGGCGTTTCCTCGTGGCCTAACTAAACAGCTTCCTGGATTTCGATGAATGAACCCATTTTTTTCTTGATAGAAAAGTATCATTTTGTTTCAAAGAATATTTATTTTTTACGATTGAATTAAAAACATACTTATACCTATATAAACTGTTTTTATTTGGCTCTGCTGCATAATCTTTCTTTTTGATCAGAAATAAGTATTTGTCACATATTATATTTGTGTCTGTCTGTACACTTAGCCCATGTCAGTATGGCATACTGAAAAACAGGTTGAGACAATATATAATTGATGACAAGCAGTTAGGCCACGAGGAAACGCCCGAAATAATACGGTCAACGAAATAAACAATTTGATTATTCAAAAAGTCCCCGGCCGAATAAAGAAATACAAATCGATCGACACTGACCTAATATCGAAGACGCAGCCCATTACCCACAGGTGGGCTGCCACCACATGAATTGACGTTAAAAATCGGAATCCAATCTAGCTATTGAGAAATTTAACCGTTCCGAATTATGTTTTTTTTTTTTTTTTTTTTTATGTAGTTTAAGTCGTCGTTTGACCACCAACTCGCCTGATGTTAAGCGACGTTGTGGTCGAAGATGGAGCACGACGACCTATAAAGTACTTATTCACTCTAGCCTTAAATATTTGTAGAGTAAAGAAGCACAAAGACGGCAGTTGAGTGAGGCGCTACATGTGCGCTACTGCTCAGACCCGTCTTCGCAACGGTTACACCGGACTACATCCCGAAACACGACTAGGTCATTGTACAATAGGACGAGGCTGCTTATTAAAGAATTGGAGGATAATTTAATTGTAGCGACCATTATCACCGGCCCAGGGGGGCTATTCCTACACGTGAGATGAGATGAGATTTTATCTCGGTCACTCTCACACCTATGACGTTTGAAACGAGAGCAACAAGGATGAAAAAAGATGAGATGAGAATCTCAAATCTCCGAATAGGGGCCCAGCAACTGGTCAATTGGCTCATATAGTGAGGAAACCGATGATAACCGTCACACCGTGAGATAACCGTCAAACTTGACAAGAAGCCAAGGCTCTCCAACACATGCGTTTTGGAGAGTTTTTGAATTTTTCGGCCACATAGACCGTGAGCCCAGTGACAACCTACAAAAACGAATCGTCGCTGGGAAAGTAGAGCGAAATAAACGAGAGGAAGGATGAGTCCTATGCGTTGGACAACTCAAATCCGCACCTCTCAAAATTAACGTCGCCGAGGCGGCTCACGCTACGGAAAGTCTTTGTTTCTTGTTTCCATTATGGGTGACGAGCCTCAATATTGGAAATAAAGCCAAGTAGGACGACGAACCGTCACACACCTGCCTTACAGGCCTTACAGCCCAGATATAGCCTCAAGCAACTACTACGCATGTTTCCCCTGACTGAAGAAGCATCTGAGTGGGACCAATTTCAGAACCGGAAAGGAGCTGAAAGAAGAGGTTGGGGGCATGAATCCGATCCTCACCTAGGGCAACATTCATGTGATGAACATTTAAATTTAGTGTTTGTTCTGTCTAGGTATTACTATATATATATATCTTAATATATATAAATCTCGTGTCACAATGTTTGTCCTCAATGAACTCCTAAACCACTTAACCGATTATAATAAAATTCGCACACCATGTGCAGTTCGATCCAACTTGAGAGATAGGATAGCTCAAAACGCGAACGAAGTCGCGGGGTGACAGCTAGTATATATATATATATTTAATAATATAATGATGTATAATGTATGTATGAATGTGTATATCAATCTCTGATAGCCATATAGTACAAGCTTTGCTTAGTTTGGGGTTAGACGATCTATGATATGATACGCTGTGAAACTAATTATCAAACATCAAGATCCGTTCAGCCGTTTATCTGTAAAAACTTGCAACAGACAAAGTTATTGTCGATTTAATAATAGTGTTATGGGTGGATTAGTGTGGATTTATAGTATAGTACTATTTAATAGGTAATACTAAACAATACTTCTGAATAAGGTTTGACATTTTCCCTAGAGACGGTTTAATCTATTTATCACCTTTATATACTTTATCTAACCTACCCACAACACAACATGTGAAGGAAATTTAAAAAGTAAAAAACCAATATAAAATACAGCATAACTTCAATCGGAAAATCCTAGTACGTTATTTGATTGAAAATGTTTGAGAAATGCAATTTCCGTGAACACCCGATAAAGCCTTGTGCCGGCTATCCTGCTCAAGGCTTCCGGTTCACTTCTATATTTTAGCCGACTATCCAGAAGGCATAGCTACGGATGTAAGTACATATCCGGTGTTAGGTTGAAAATTTTCACACGATAAAAGTAGCATAAATGCAATTTTATCGTGCGCGGAAACTGATAAACAAGTCAACATGACCAGGTGGATATGCCAAAAATGTTCTTTAAAAGCCTCTGGGACGGCAATCTAGACGCCTTAAGTTTTTATTCAAACAGAGTGACTTAATTAAAAAATCTTAATATTTTCTAATGTTGCGTACAGACCAAAGCAAACGAAGGCCATATGTGCTGCTTCTCGTTTTATTTTATTGAAACGAAACGGGACGCAAAGTATTCTTTGGCATTTGTTGGTTTGGTGTGTGTACCCAGCATGAGAGATTCCTTCGCCAACAGGAAGGGTGGCGGTGCCACCTCCTTGCATCCTGTTTCCGGCGCATTTGGAAGGTGCTCGGTAAAAAAAAAATGTTACCCGATCCTGACTACTTTATAAAATGAATGCGAAAAGTGTGTTTGTTCGTTTGTTTGTTTGTCATCTACTCAATCGATCATCGTGTGCATACGCGTTTTCAGGGGTACAGAACAGGAAATAGGGTACCTTTCATCTCGGGAAAGTTACGCTTCTCGTGCATGATACCGCGGACAATCGCGGAATAATAGGAAATCGCGGGGTGCACCTAGTTATCTAGTCTGGTCACACTCGCTGCATGTGCCTATTTAAAGAAACTTAATATTTAAACAGACGAGTCGGTGACGTTAGCTCGCGTTGTCGACGCTCGACACGGAGCTAGGGTCCAAACCATGGTACGAGTATAATAATATACTCCGCCAGGTATAGCATTCTGGTCACGTGGGCAACATGTAGTGATATCAATCGATGCTAAAGGAAGACCGAAATAAGTCATTTACAAATAGTTCGAAAGAGACGAATGACGATGATGAGTGACGTCATACGTGTTTGTTCCTGGAATGAGTTAGACCTTGTTTTTTTGGATCGCGGTACGCACGCGTACTCTCAACGTTCGCAGCTGATACAGGTTTGTTCTATTGTACTCTGGGTGAATTCACAAAAATAGCTTTACAATTTTTTAAGTTACCGTAATTTTTCTAAAAGATAAATACGTACTCGTAGTTATTTGGTACATTTTTCTACACTATCGCATTAGGAATGTCTGTAATGAAAGCTGTAAGTTGTTAAATAGATAAATACATCTTCAGAGTATTGCAGGCCTAGCGATGTACGTCGCGACAAAAATTTTACAATTAGTTTTGTCGAAACAGTCGTATTCACACGTAGCCTTTGTATTTTATTGATTTAACTTTTTAATAACACATGATAAAGAATTATCTTTTCCTTGGATATTTCGAGTGTCCAACCTGCCTGCCACTCCGTATATTTACTGATATGTACCTATTTATGTTTGTGTTAATACTTAATGTAGTTTAGAGTCTGTGTATTCCTGACACACATAGAGTAGTGTGTACTGTAACTGCCCTATACCCTGGCCGAAAAATTTATGTAAAATAATTTACTTTACGGAGCAATTACCTACACTTTCAACTCAAGAGCTTTGTATCTAATAATGTATATAAATCGATGGATGCACATGTCAACATAACTGAGCGGTTTTCCCGGATTTGAAACCAATAAATTTGGTTAATTTATTACACTCGGGCGCTGGACAGTCGGGGTCATTATTTTTTCTTCCTAAAGGGTCCTACAACATGTGCGTACAAAATACAAAAGGCTTGAGATTTTCTAAAGTGTTTCATATTCGTGGGAACCAAAACTGTCCGTTCTAAGAACAATTATGAAGTGATAAAAAACAAATAGGAAAAAAAAGGAGAAACGCCTGAAGAAAGCAAACCAAGCAAAATAGACCAATAGCAAAACCCGAAACACGTTGGGCGTGGAGTTTGGCTTTGCAACGGGGGTTGGGGGTGGAAGGATTAGTCCTGAACTTGAAAGCTTGTATCGGTCAGTTCCGTACGCGGCGCGCGCGCAAATTAATATTCAAGCTCCGAAGACTTGAAGTAAGAATAATTAAGTCTTAAAGTGTGTGGGTGTGTGATTAAATTGTATAATATTAAATATGATATTTATTGTGACATCAAAATCAGTGAGTGGTTAAGAGCGAGTCTACAAGCTGAGATTAAAGCTAAGTATTTATGCTTGGTGCTGAGTTTTATAAAAGAAGTTCCCCATGTTTTCATGCAATTTAATTAATGAGTAAATTTACTCCTCGAAGTTATGTTCTGCTCGTGAACTTTTCATAACTCAATCATTTAATTGCATGAAAACATGGGGAACTTCTTTTATAAAACTCAGCACCAAGCATAAATACTTAGCTTTAATCTCAGCTTGTAGACTCGCTCTTAACCACTCACTGATTTTGATGTCACAATAAATATCATATTTAATATTATACAATTTAATCACACACCCACACACTTTAAGACTTAATTATTCTTACTTCAAGTCTTCGGAGCTTGAATATTAATTTGCGCGCGCGCCGCGTACGGAACTGACCGATACAAGCTTTCAAGTTCAGGACTAATCCTTCCACCCCCAACCCCCGTTGCAAAGCCAAACTCCACGCCCAACGTGTTTCGGGTTTTGCTATTGGTCTATTTTGCTTGGTTTGCTTTCTTCAGGCGTTTCTCCTTTTTTTTCCTATTTGTTTTTTATCACTTCATAATTGTTCTTAGAACGGACAGTTTTGGTTCCCACGAATATGAAACACTTTAGAAAATCTCAAGCCTTTTGTATTTTGTACGCACATGTTGTACAAGTACTAACTAGTACAGTTTCAAATGTAAGACGACGACGATGAAATCCGAAGACGATAAGAAAGTGAATCAAGTATGGATTGAATATCAGTTGATACAATTAAATCCTCAAACGTGTTTATCATGGAATTGGTTATGGAGTTGCATGAGGAGTAGAGTCGACTTTGAAAATGTCAAAAGTGGAGTTGTTATACAAGCAGAAAAAAAAAACACTCGTGTGTAATGGGAATCACGACAACAAGACAACCAAACGAGCCAAAATAATGCGTTAGCGAATCAGGAAACCTAATTCTGGTTGATTATTATAATAATAGGCCTTTGTGATCAAGTAATAATGCATAGCATAATTATAGCATATTGTAATCATTAAGTATGCCAATAATGGGTAGGAGAGCAGCTCGGGGCTTGGGGCTGAATAGCACTGGACGTAGACATCCGATACTTGCAGAGGTAAATTTCTTATTAGGTACTAACGTGAGAATCTAACAAGACTAGAGAAAATGTCAACGTATTGATTTACTAAATTCTGCTTAGTTTCCTTTAAATATTACAAAGGCGAAAGTTTTGTGTGTGTATCTGAGAGGGTGTGTGATGTGTATGTGTTTGTTCGTTTCTTATTTCTTTAGGCTCAAACAAATAGACAGTTTGGAAGAAATTTGAGTGGAGGAAGTTTATACCCTGGATTAACACAAGTTATTATTAAACGCGGGTAACTTGAAGACGTCCTAAAGAAAGGCCAGATCAAGACTACCCGTAACCGACGAGAGTGTATGAAAAGACTCAAGAAAGTGGAAGAAGCGAAAGATGTATGCCAGGATCGTAGCAAGTGGAGAAGAGAAGTGATCTTTGCCTAACCCCTATGGGAAAGAGGCGTGATTATATATGTATGTACACATATATGTATGTATGTAACATCGCAAGGCACAGCTAGTAGAAAATTAGCGAGAAATTTCGAATTATAGAACCGGTAGCATTGTATTATACCTTTCAACAGGACTCCGAGCTGAGAGAGTTAGTGAGTTCCCAACCCAGTCGACCGGGTGAGTTGCATGTTTCCTTATCGGTGCCTCTGCTACTCTGACTCCGAACTACCAAACTTCAATTAAAATGACCTTAAATGTGATAACCTTTCAGAGTGATTTATTAATTACAACCGAATGTTATTTAATTATTCATAAAAACATTTGTTAAAACCAACAATAAGTTAAACCTAGACGATCACAGATTAACATAATAAGATGGCCAAATTAATCACACATTTATTCGAAAAGTATTTAAGTTTATTTTAGAGAGAATTTATTTAAAATTCTTTGGACCCCCCTCGGGAAGTCACATCTGTTGCTCGATGACCAGGATTTCGTCATTAAATGTAATAATTTATTATTACAACGAAATAAAAGAACTTGGATTACTACAAATCATACACAACGTAAGGGTATTTAAATTAAATAATTAGTTAGTGAAGAAACGAGTACAAAAATCATAAAGTAAAAACACAACATTGGGTTTTATGATTTTACAATTCAGGTCATTTAGATATATCTTTTGTGCTGGTTAGTTAGCGCGCTTTCGGGAACATGTGCGTGCATTGTTATCTTTAACTTGGAGCCAATTTGAGAGAGTCAGAAAAATATAACAATTACAACCATAAAATCTTTTAACTTCTCCATAAAAATATTTTCTAAAGTTCAGATGTTTTATTTGTAAGATAAAAACATAAAACATGTGCACAGTGCACAAAGCATTAGAATATCCGTGAACAAAGTAAATCTAAGACAATAGTCGGGCCATATGCAGTTGTCGGAAGAGGCTATCTCTAAATAGTTTGCAATAGTTTATGACACTTTTTACGCCTTTTATTCCATTGTTGATCGAAGCCTTTTATATTACACGGTCATTTTTTGAAATGGTTCGGAGTTTTAGGGAGGAGGCATTGTGGAAACATGTGGTTTACTGGACTCACATTTAGGAAACTGATTAAAATGTTGTATAATAGTCTACTGTACTGTTGGTGTAAGTTTAAAAAGCCACTGATTTGATTTTTTATTTATTTATAATAAGACGTTGTGGTAGATTGGATGATTAACACCTGAGTTTGAATATGGATGTATGAAAAAAAATGTTTATGTATTGTATGTTTGTTGGTATCGTTGTTGTTATCACTCGTAGGACTTTGTGTTGCCGTGCGATCTTGTAAATTTTAATGTTTAGAATTTCTTAGGGCTTTGCTAATCACAAGAATCTGTAATTAGCTTTTAGATGTATGTAATTAATTAATCATAAGTTATTATAGCTGTTGCTTAAAAATAAATAAATAATAATATCACACAAAAAAGAAATAAACTCTACTCTACTCAAATAGTGGGACGATTTAAAATATGTTTAAGGTTATAAATATTTCTAAGATAATTTTGAGAGCTGTTGGATGTAACTTAAACTTGAGAGAATGGTTTGGTTTGGCTTGGAGAACACAATTTCTTAAATAGATCCAAGAGAAAGAACAAACATAATAATTCATCTACGAATCGAAAAAAAACTGGGATGTTAATATCTTTGACTCATTTGGAGAGCACCGATACAGAAACTGAATCTCTGACCTATTCGGAAACAAACCTGAACGAGAAAATGTAAAAACAAGATAAAATAAATAATGGTTCAAGTACTAACTAGTACAGTTTCAAATGTAAGACGACGACGATGAAATCCGAAGACGATAAGAAAGTGAATCAAGTATGGATTGAATATCAGTTGATACAATTAAATCCTCAAACGTGTTTATCATGGAATTGGTTATGGAGTTGCATGAGGAGTAGAGTCGACTTTGAAAATGTCAAAAGTGGAGTTGTTATACAAGCAGAAAAAAAAAACACTCGTGTGTAATGGGAATCACGACAACAAGACAACCAAACGAGCCAAAATAATGCGTTAGCGAATCAGGAAACCTAATTCTGGTTGATTATTATAATAATAGGCCTTTGTGATCAAGTAATAATGCATAGCATAATTATAGCATATTGTAATCATTAAGTATGCCAATAATGGGTAGGAGAGCAGCTCGGGGCTTGGGGCTGAATAGCACTGGACGTAGACATCCGATACTTGCAGAGGTAAATTTCTTATTAGGTACTAACGTGAGAATCTAACAAGACTAGAGAAAATGTCAACGTATTGATTTACTAAATTCTGCTTAGTTTCCTTTAAATATTACAAAGGCGAAAGTTTTGTGTGTGTATCTGAGAGGGTGTGTGATGTGTATGTGTTTGTTCGTTTCTTATTTCTTTAGGCTCAAACAAATAGACAGTTTGGAAGAAATTTGAGTGGAGGAAGTTTATACCCTGGATTAACACAAGTTATTATTAAACGCGGGTAACTTGAAGACGTCCTAAAGAAAGGCCAGATCAAGACTACCCGTAACCGACGAGAGTGTATGAAAAGACTCAAGAAAGTGGAAGAAGCGAAAGATGTATGCCAGGATCGTAGCAAGTGGAGAAGAGAAGTGATCTTTGCCTAACCCCTATGGGAAAGAGGCGTGATTATATATGTATGTACACATATATGTATGTATGTAACATCGCAAGGCACAGCTAGTAGAAAATTAGCGAGAAATAAGCTTCAATGTAAAAGGTTTAAAACAATACTCTTACAATCTCGTCGTGACATTGATCTCTTTGTTTTACCACTCTATTTATTGTTAGTATCTGTATCATTATTGAGGTTACCATTTTCTATCACACTAAAACACTTACTTAATTAAAAAAAAAAAAAAAAAAAATGCTTAAGTTTGGATGGATGTTTGTTACTCAATCACACAGAACAACTGAACGGATCTGTATGAAATTTGACGTGATCATTTGAATGGACACAAAGATTTATTATAGTCTGGATGGAAAAGCATTTTAAAACCGCAGGTGAAACCGCGGAGCGCAACTAGCGGTTTTATAAAACAAGAAGCAGTACTCACGTACTTATGAGCTAGTTACTTCACCAATAGGTTGTCTTTATGGTGGAAAGGAAAGAAACAGGAATTTTGTTTATTAATAAAACCAGAGTAGCCGTACCAACACAAGCTTCGTGATTCATCATCAGATGAGCTCCGTGGTATCAAATCACGCTAATATTATAAAATCGAAAGTAACTCTGTTCGTCTGTTTGTTTGTAGGCTTTTCACGGCTAATCGCCTGAATGGATCTTGATGTAATTTGATAGTTAGTTACAGTATACAACAAGAAAGGGTTTTGGATATTGTGTTCTGATTAAAAACGAAACGAAGTCGCGGGTAACAGCTAGTGCATAATAAAATTAATTAATAGAAAGAGAGGTTCAATAAATTTTTTTTGCTCTGGAGTAGTATAAGAATACAAAGGATGCTGTTAAACAATGCAGTACAAGCATGTTTTGTCTGTAAATCGCGATAAAGTAGAGTATAAAGAAGAACAGTCACCGACACCGTTACTTGTACTACCGGAAGTAGATATTGTTATAAGCAATGTAACTGTGAAACGGTAATTGATTGGGGTAGTCAAATAAAGTGCATCTGGAATACTTTTACAAGGATAATTATATTGAAACAAACTGGGGAACTGAACGACATACCTATTTCTGCAATATTCAAATCTATTTAAATACAAAGAACAGGAGGTGAGAAAAGCGAAGAGATGGATAACATGTGTTTGGTGACTCTATGGACTAGTGGAGTTGTTCTAAATATCCCAAGCTCAGTCATGAAGAAATTCTCAAAGGCAATGATTTTGGAGCTCTAAACTGATCTTTCGAGGAATCAGACCTTATTAGTGGAACAACTGGGAGAGAGGAAAAAAAAAAAACCCCAGGGTCCTACCACATGTGTGAGAGGGGGAACCTAACTTTAATAGTTAAGAAGGCGAAAACGAAAAAAAAAATAAAACCATTTCCCAATGATTTTGGGTTTTGATTGAATAGAAAGAGTTAAAGTACTAAATTAATTTCTTGAGAAAGAAGACTACCGATGCAACAACTGAGAAACCAATAAGAAAATCGGGACCCAACCAAAGGTGTGAGAGGGGGGACTATCCTTAATAGTTGTGAAGCCGACATAACTGTCGAGATTTGGATATTACGATCTAAGAAAAGAGAGAGGAGTAGCGGATATATATTAACGTAAAATGAAATGGCTAACTAATTTACTTATTGTGGAGAGGAGCTATCATGTACATGTATGTGCCCGTAAATGTTGAGAACCATTAACGATCACATCCAGAGAGGGGACTGTAACTGCCCTATACCCTGGCCGAAAAATTTATGTAAAATAATTTACTTTACGGAGCAATTACCTACACTTTCAACTCAAGAGCTTTGTATCTAATAATGTATATAAATCGATGGATGCACATGTCAACATAACTGAGCGGTTTTCCCGGATTTGAAACCAATAAATTTGGTTAATTTATTACACTCGGGCGCTGGACAGTCGGGGTCATTATTTTTTCTTCCTAAAGGGTCCTACAACATGTGCGTACAAAATACAAAAGGCTTGAGATTTTCTAAAGTGTTTCATATTCGTGGGAACCAAAACTGTCCGTTCTAAGAACAATTATGAAGTGATAAAAAACAAATAGGAAAAAAAAGGAGAAACGCCTGAAGAAAGCAAACCAAGCAAAATAGACCAATAGCAAAACCCGAAACACGTTGGGCGTGGAGTTTGGCTTTGCAACGGGGGTTGGGGGTGGAAGGATTAGTCCTGAACTTGAAAGCTTGTATCGGTCAGTTCCGTACGCGGCGCGCGCGCAAATTAATATTCAAGCTCCGAAGACTTGAAGTAAGAATAATTAAGTCTTAAAGTGTGTGGGTGTGTGATTAAATTGTATAATATTAAATATGATATTTATTGTGACATCAAAATCAGTGAGTGGTTAAGAGCGAGTCTACAAGCTGAGATTAAAGCTAAGTATTTATGCTTGGTGCTGAGTTTTATAAAAGAAGTTCCCCATGTTTTCATGCAATTAAATGATTGAGTTATGAAAAGTTCACGAGCAGAACATAACTTCGAGGAGTAAATTTACTCATTAATTAAATTTTATCCAGAATAATCGAAGAATTACCACGTTTACTTTTTGCTGATAAAGGATATTTTTCGGGACATTTTATGGTGGAAATCTTTTATGGTGTTAACAAATAACGCATGAGAAGGTTTTATGTAATTTTTATTATTACCTAGCAATAATGCTTAATTTGATAACTCATCGAGGAATGCAACGCTGGTCCTGAGTTGACTAAAATAATGTTATCCAAGTACGAGTTATATACTCGAAACGAAAACTATGCAAAGTTGCAATTCATGGAAAAGAAAAGCTGAAAGAACACAAACGATTCCAGTTGATGAGAGGGGAGTGTGTTTAGGGAGCAGATTATGTCTGTTTTGCAGTTAGATACACCAATAGTGGCGGAAGTATTTTTTTTTATTTATTTTTGGGTTTCTTCCCACTGGATAGCGGATTTATTTTTTTTTATTTATTTTTGTGTTTTATCCTATCCGTGTTCTAACCTGCGCTGGGTGGGGATTTTGTTGCTAATATTAATGAAAATTATGTGAAACTTGTCATGCATAATGTTTAAGGCGTAAATGCTTGCAAAACTAACATAAATTTGCTTCATTAGGCATTAAGAATTGTTTATGTCATAAGGGTGCAAACAGCGTAGACTTTTGTCTAGACAAAAGGAGTAACCAGGCGATAAAAGATTTCCGTGTACTACTTGACTATTACTTCTGTAATGACCTAAAAGGACTACATAGATTTATTTGAATAAATCATTGCATTTTTTATTTATGTTAAGGAAGGGGATTTCGAATTATAGAACCGGTAGCATTGTATTATACCTTTCAACAGGACTCCGAGCTGAGAGAGTTAGTGAGTTCCCAACCCAGTCGACCGGGTGAGTTGCATGTTTCCTTATCGGTGCCTCTGCTACTCTGACTCCGAACTACCAAACTTCAATTAAAATGACCTTAAATGTGATAACCTTTCAGAGTGATTTATTAATTACAACCGAATGTTATTTAATTATTCATAAAAACATTTGTTAAAACCAACAATAAGTTAAACCTAGACGATCACAGATTAACATAATAAGATGGCCAAATTAATCACACATTTATTCGAAAAGTATTTAAGTTTATTTTAGAGAGAATTTATTTAAAATTCTTTGGACCCCCCTCGGGAAGTCACAGTACCTGCGATTGCATCAACGAGGCAGTTAGCGTTCGAGTCCCAGCGGCCCGCGTCTATGAACAGCCCGTGGATGTTGACGCCGTCTTCGGGCTTCTCCAGCACACCGTATACATCCGGCGCCGTGTCTTTGAGCTCGTCTTCCGTTGGCTGGTGTAAAACACACAAGTTTTTTTTCCTTTGGATTTATTTTTTTGAAAAGTATTTGTAAGTTTCTTTTGTAAAGAATTGTGACATTACTGAAGCCATAAAGAAAATTGAAGTTCGTGTAACACATAATGATAGAGCACATATTAGGCGTAGATATCTCTCAAGAGAGATAACTGAATGAGATGGAATGTCTCGTACAACTACTATCATCACAGTATCACAACGAAATACCAAAAATGTTAGGACACTGCGAAGTAAATGGTTTTGTAGGTGAGACGAATCATTACAATACAATTTAAGATACATACGCATCTCGTATTTTCCCCTCTACTTACTTAAGAAACACCTAGGATTTTATTTTGTTAGTTAGCTATGATACTTATGTTGTAGCATGTAGGAGACAAGAAATGCAAATATCCCACCTTTTTCTTCTTATTCTGCTTATAGACATCTTCTTGCGATAGGAAGAAGGGTATAGGCTGGAAGTCGAACATGAGCGCATCTATGGGGACTCGATAGCGTCGCGCGTACGATTGCAGCGAGCCCGTGAGCAGACCTTGAGGGAAGAATAATCCCGACACCCAGCTGCTCGGCTGGAGGCCGTCCGCCAGCCATTTCTATATGAAACAAGAGACGCCATTAACGATACTGATACTACATTTCTTCTTTATTAATGGAAATCTAGAGAGAGAGAGAGAGAAAGCCAGAGAGGCGATCAACTCAAATATGTGTAGGTACACATTTTTTTCAATAGTCAAATAATGAACATCAAGAAATCGTGGAGAAACAATATTAATACGCAACCTCAACGAAGTCGATCCTCAGCACCAAGTCGTGAATCCAACTGCCGAGCGACTTGAGCGAGTTGTACCCTTTCTTGTGCCACATCGCTGGTACGCGGTTGTTTATGAATGCCGTGTACACTTCTTCGTACGCTTCCGACATTACCACTATACCCTAGAACATGGAAATGTATGATATTTTTAAGACCTTATAACAGTTGGGTTGGTCTTGTAAGATTTGAGAAGGAAGAAAGGAATGAGGAATTCGCTGCCCCCAAACCAAAATCTTTAATCCTAAACCCAAAACCGCTCTGTCAAGAGCGTAGCGATCAAGAATATGAAATATAGTGGCTTTGCTATTTCGACGGATTGCTATTTTCATGAATTTAACCAATTGCGTATTTGACCATTTGTGACGAAAAGCCACGGGATATTTATACTAAAATTTTTTATAAAGAGGAAAGATTTGTATGTATGTTTGTAACGAATTAACTTAAAACTACTGGTCCTATTTCAAAAATTCTTTCACCATTACAAAGCTACATTATTCCTGATTGACATATGCTATAAAATGTTTGCGAAGCCGCGGGCAAAACAGCTAGTGTAGAATATACCTTACCTTGATAGCCTTCTGCAGTTCGGTCAGCGTAGAGTGTATGAGAGCTAGGAGTGTGTTGAATCGTTCCGACTCGTGAAGTAGCACGGTAGTGAGCGAGTGTAACTGGCCCATGTCGTCCGGGACCATGAGGTCGGGGTTGATCTGCGAGCGGTCTATCTTCTGTATGACAGTAACGCGGGTCTGGTCGCATATCCGCCAGACTATCTGGTCGGGCGTGTCGCCGCCGCCGCCGCCGCCCGCGCGCGGCTGCACGTCCACTATCGTCTGGATGAGCGTGTTCGTCTCTTTGTTCTGTTGGAATTAAATAGCTCAAAATCCATAGCATCACATGTTAGGCCAAAAGCTATCCGCATCTGTCAGTCTGCTGCTTTTAGCCTTCGATCAGATAAACATAGATGTCATGTCTCTTAAAAATCAGGCCTCTATAGAATCGAATGTACCGCATCGATACATGCACACAGCGTTCTATTCAAAATAATCAAATACATGTAACTTCATTTGAACATAAGCCTTATAATTCCGCAATAACGCTGATGACATTTGCTAAAGTTTAATTTAACACATTTAGGCTTACACTTGTCTTGATCTAAGCCTAGTTGCCATTTTTCGTACTGAGACTTGAAATTACTACCTATGCTAATCTGAGCGAGAATCTAAGCGAAATCGAAAATAAAAACTCGCATTCAAGGAAGCAACATCGTTTAAGTTGCGCTCTAGTTCAAAATTAAATTAAATTAGTAAAACATTGATAATTTTAAAAACTAGTGATAAAACAGGCAGGTGTATAGGTGCAGCAATAAATGAACGAAATATGATCAGTGTTATTTCATCAATTAATAGTGAACTTCATCAAAAACTAACAATTTTCACCGACTGGCGCTCACTGGATGCATGTACTGACCGATGTTTTGAATAAGGTTAAACAAGCTAGAATTATTAAACGAAGAACACTTTTTTGACGTTCGCTGTTTTTTGAAACTCATCTTCGTGAGGAGCAAGCAAATATCCTCTAACTTGATGGTTACAAAAAGCTGTCCATTATTCACAAAAAATTAAATAAAAAGCAGTATGGGGTTGGGATTCATGTTAATCCCATCATTAATAACTTAAAGCGAGAATGGGTATCTGACATGGCTGTTGAAATGCATTTTGAAATTTGTGGTATTGCTATAGAAGAGCTTAACACTATAATCATATGCCTATATGGGCCACCCAACAGAAATTATAATCTCTTAATCAACACTCTTGAAATCTAGCTTATGGGAAATAGGTACAACACAAAGAAAATGTTTTTACTCGGAGACTGATGAAACATAAATATTTTAGAAAAAACAGGAGATGCGAACAACTTTTTACCACCCTAAAATCATTCAAATTTCATTTACCCAACGAACGGCGTGAATATTGCCACTCATCTCAATTGGATTGGAAATTCTATTTTAGTAAAATAAATAGTAAACTCGCAGTATTTTACGTTACAACCGTACTA
Source organism: Peribatodes rhomboidaria (assembly GCA_911728515.1). Lineage (NCBI taxonomy): Eukaryota > Metazoa > Arthropoda > Insecta > Lepidoptera > Geometridae > Peribatodes > Peribatodes rhomboidaria. The sequence goes on from OU452166.1 coordinate 18,801,111, forward strand.
CCAAATAGCTCGTCAAAAAATCACCATTAACGCTTAATAGGGATACATTTAAAATATGGAGTAATATTTTGGGGAAACTCAGCAGTTAACTCTACTTTCATTATGAAAAAAATATGTCTAAGAATTATCTTTAGATTAAATAGCACCGATAGTCTCAGAGACGTTTTTAGGACCAATGGTTTATTGACTCTTGCTGGAATATACTCGTACATTTACGAAACTTGTTCTTTTGTCAAAAGTAATATACAATTCTTGTGTAATAAACAATCTAATTGCATTTATTATAAAAGTTCTAGAAATAACTAAAATATCTTATGCCAAACTTAATAATAGCATCTTTTCAAACAGTGATATTGTAAAAGCTATTAAAATGTTTAACACCTTACCTCTTGGCATAAAAATATTAGAAGGAATTCGATTCAAAAACAAACTTAAATCCTGGCTTATACTTATACATAAAGTTTTTTAAACTACTGAAGAATATTTTGAGGACCGGTAATTAATCACAAATTAAACATACTTATTAGATCTTTAAGTGAGTACCTTGTATTATTATGCAGAAAGCCTATTCCAAAAAATTACGAAATTTCTACGCTTGATGGGCAGACTGTTGATACTCAATTTACGACTTGTCACATCTTTTTGTACAGTTGTAATACATTCTTATTCTTATATTCTAAGCTTTCAGCTGATACACTGACAAAAGTGAGTAGGTAGGTGTATCAGCAAATCCTGGAGCCGGGGTCTGAGAGTACGGCTTCGGTTTTCCCTGCCTGTCGTAAAAGGCGACTAAAAGGGGATTTTGGGCGCGTGTGCGGGCAGACTAGGGGGTCTGACCACCCTCTAAAACGAGCAAAGGGAAGACGACGGTGCGGCGTGACCCACGTCGTTGTGACGATGGATGAGGGTCCAACCGCCGGGACGGCGCTTCAAGCAACGTGTTAGGGGTCACCGATGCGTTCCTATGGAGATCCCGGTGCACTCTGTCAAGCATAGAGGCTGGCCACCATCAACTAGTCAACTCCTTCTAAGTATGCAATGGATGTTGATGCGATTTTCACCAACAGTTCGATACATTTTTATAAAAGACTTATTGGTGTCGTGCGAAGCCGAGGCTGGTCGTTACGTATAAATTATATACGTATAAATTACACTTATACTTAGAAGTAAGTAGGTAAATGTTTTAGTTAGAACCGAATGTCGTGAAGTTAAGATCTGAATAGATTAGTAGGTATTAAATGTAGTGTGAAAAAATGTAAATCGTAATTCGCACTTGCTAAAATACCGTGGCACGTAGGAATAACTGAACAAGTCGACTTGCATGATTTTTTTTTTATTATTATTTTATTATTTATTTTTTATAATATTTTTTATTATTATATTATTTATTATTATTATTAAAAAATAGTTTTAGAGCAATCGCGTTTTGTACATCTCGACACCCTTGCATTTTATGGTGTTTTACTTGATAAAACGACTTGTCAAGTGTGTGTTTGCTTACTAATATTGACATCTTGAATTATCAACATCAACACATGTTCAAAATATTGAAGATCTCGACTTATACACCTAAGCCTTTTCTGCAAAAATTAATTTTAACTTGACAAATTGAGATGTCAAGCATAAGTTTGTGTATGAATAATTGTCATCTTGATTTATCAACTTACACTCACATCCAAAATACTGGATATCTCGACTTATACACATAGCCTGTTTCTGCCTCCATTGACAAATCGAGATGTCAAGTTATGGCAAGCCAAATATTTTTGTTTAAAAAGTGACATTATCACATGTTCACTTTTACCTTTGCCGTGGTGATTTAGTTTTTATCTGCAATAGCACGATATCAAGTTGTTATCTACCCGAGCTGGATATTTTTTATGTACCTACTGGAGCCTAAATGCCAACAAACATGCCATGCAACAACGTGAAGTAAATATAAAAAATATATTATAATGCTGTACATTATTGGTGACTATTATTATCATTGGTGTACTATTTACCTACCTACATGGTAGGTAAATAGTACACCAATGAAGAATAGGAATACTTACACAAAAGATTCAAATCAATACAGGGTTGATTGATAGCGGGGTGCAAAGCCGTAAAGAGACGCTAGCATAGATCGTTTAGACCCTTTAGAGCCATGGTTGTCTAAGACGAAGTCTGACAATTTTTAAATCTGTGTTTTAAGGTTTTTGGGGAAAAACACCAATGATGGCCAATCCAATAGCAAGATATCAAGTTGTTATCTACCCGAGCTGGATATTTTTTATGTACCTACTGGAGCCTAAATGCCAACAAACATGCCATGCAACAACGTGAAGTAAATATAAAAAATATATTATAATGCTGTACATTATTGGTGACTATTATTATCATTGGTGTACTATTTACCTACCTACATGGTAGGTAAATAGTACCTACCTACATGGTAGGTAAATAGTACACCAATGAAGAATAGGAATACTTACACAAAAGATTCAAATCAATACAGGGTTGATTGATAGCGGGGTGCAAAGCCGTAAAGAGACGCTAGCATAGATCGTTTAGACCCTTTAGAGCCATGGTTGTCTAAGACGAAGTCTGACAATTTTTAAATCTGTGTTTTAAGGTTTTTGGGGAAAAACACCAATGATGGCCAATCAGAATAAGAAGTTCCTTTTTTTTCACTTTATTTAATTAAAATAATAGTCATAGCACCGCGAGAATCCAACTAGAAAAGAAAGGTAAACCATTTAGAGTAGGAAAGGGTGTCAGACATGGAGACCCTCTACCTCCAAAACTATTCTCAGCGGTTGTCGAAACAATCTTTAGGAGACTTAACTGGGAAAACCTCGGAATCACTGTCGACCGAGTCTCCCTAACACAATCGAGGTTCGCAGACGATATATTTATAATGTTATTTGCTGAAACACCTAAAAACATATAGCAAATGATACTTGAACTAGCGGATGAATGTGAGAAGAAAGGTTTAAAGTTGAACCCAGAGAAAACAAAGGTAAGGTAACAAATGGGAAGAAAACCACCATACATCTAGGAAATAACCAAATTGATTACACTGATGAATATATCTACCTGAGACAGCTAATAACACAAGAGGTCCCTATACGCAAAGAAGTTGACAGAAGAATAACAAATGGCTGAAAGAGATACTGGAGTCTGAGAGAAGCCATGGAAGATAAAACTCTTCACATTAATGTAAAGAAAAAACTTTTCAACACCTGCGTACTACCTGTTTTAATGTAAAATCAGAAGACTCAAATGGCAATGGGCAGGGCATATGATAAGAGGCCAAGAGAAATGGAGCAAAATTGTGACACGATGGTGCCCTAGGAAAAGGAAAAGGGGCAGACCACAGAAAAGGTGGGATGATGACATTAGACAGGTAGCAGGAATAACTTGGAATAGAGTGGCCCAAGATAGACAGGAATGAAAAAGGTTGGAGGAGATCTTTGCCGATTGGCAAACAGACCTACAAAAAATAATTAAGTATTAGAATAGATTAAGGTTAGTTTAACTACCAAAATATACTTGTAAATCCACACTCATAGTTTTTAGTTCTTAATACTTTGTAAATAGATACTAAGTTGGTCTGAATAAAGGGTTTTATCTTTTATCTTTAAATGAGCAATTCTTGTATATATATATATATATATATATATATAATTGGAATCTCGGAATCGGCTCCAACGATTTTCATACAATTTAGTATATAGGGGGTTTCGGGGGCGATAAATCGATGTAGCTAGGAATCATTTTTAGAAAATGACATTTTATTCGTGTTTTATCGATAATCAACTTAAACATAAACTTGGAAGAAAAATAACAAAAAGGAGGCGTTTGAGTAGTCTCAACTGAAAAATATGACTCTTTCTGACATCTATTGGCGAATAATAATACTATTTTTTGTGAGCAACTAATTGCTTTAACGACACAACAGCAGATGGCGTTGTTAAGTAACACGAAGTCAAATTATTCATATTTCATCATTTTATTAGTAATTCGTACTTAAATATAATTTCCAAAAAACACAATTTAAAAAAACCGAGCAAAGCTCGGTCATCCAGGTACTTATTATTTATTAGTATTATTATTGATCGAAGTAATGTGTAAGCAATCTAACAAAACATGTATTAAGCATGTGTGTCATCAGACATTTTTACAGATTTTTTAAAGCCACTTATGATTACGAAAATTTTCAAAGATTTTTTAAAACGGTTTTTTGAAGTCGTTTAAAAATAATAATTAGAAAAGCTTTTTTAAATAAGACCTTTTATAACTAGGTATTTATGTCTTGTAGTGTGTTTGATTAATATTTTCTTATTTGTAGAACTCAACGATTGCCAACTGTTGATTTATCGGGATAATAAGTCTAGCCTATGTGTTAATTTAGTGTATACTCTAAATAATTCATTTTAATTAGAAACAAATGCGTTTCCATTGTGTTTTTCCCATATGTTTAAAAAATAATTTTAATAAGTTAGTGAAAATAGTTTTTAGATTATGTAAATAAGCGTATAATTCTAAAAAAAATATATTTTTACTAAGACTTTTTTTACATTTTGCATTATATTGAAAAGTAAGATATATCTTGTAAAGTAGTAATAATTACTTGACAAACTATATCTGTTTGAAGTTGTCATTGGTTTACTAATGAGAAATAATGCTTTTTCCATTGAAATAACTAAGGTAACCGATAAAAATGATCCGTACCAAGATGGTGAATAACTGGATAAATGTCCTTAAGCCAAAACTTGGTCTACAAGTCGAGTTATCAACTTATTCAAGGCATTTCAGCTGTTTGACAAGTCTATTATTATGTAAACTATAAGTTGTTGCGTTAAATTCTTGAAACCATACGAAAGAGGGCCTCAAGTAACCCTCAAAATAACTTTGACATCATCGTTTAACTAACTTACCGACTAAACAGAAAATGTCAAACTTTAAAATGGCTGCCCTGAAAAATTGACGTTTTTGCGATGTTCAGTTATTCCTGCGTGCCACGGAATAATAATGTGAAAATTTTACTTACCTCAAAAGCAATGTTGGCGTTCTCATGCATACCAAACACTTCAGGACTCTCAATAGTCGGTAGGGCTTCAATATACTCTTTTACTTCGTCTAATTTCTCCACTCGCGGGCAGTAGTACAACCCTGAGCTAGAGTAGACGTAACCGGTTTCTAGAGTTGGCGGAGAGAAGAATCGCTTCAGAATCGTGGTGAGGCAACGCTGATCCCACATGTCTGTGACCCTACCGCCGTATGTGATAGAACCTGGTGGAGTAGGAGAGAAAGAGATAGAGTTTAAACTAAAAAACATTATCGGGTGACTTATCTTATGGTGTTATTAAAGCAAGTTTGCTGTGGGCAAATAATAATCCAGATCTTTGTCTTCTAAAATTCATTTGTCAACGAAATATACGATTTAAAGAGATTTATATGCAGAACAACTTTATAAATATGTAAAACTTTCACCAAAAGTCGTATTACGTATTAAATAAACAACGAAACTATAAATTAATTAAATGAATCAATTTGTTAATTACTTAGTGCTTTCATTTGTTGTATGGCAGAGAACGCCGTCGGCTGTAATATGATGATCAATTAAGTACGTTGCAGCCGGCGGCGTTCTCTGACATCGAAATAAAACCTGACGACAGGTGTGGATATGCCATCAGAGATATTTGTACAACACTGAACAAATGTGCCGCTCAATCACTGTCGGTGTAGGGTAGGTCGGTGAGGTCACTAGGTAGGTATGTGTGTATGTAGGTCGATCCCTGCAGTGGAAAGTGGGACGTAAAGATTGTAACGACGAACACGTGTGTGTGTACTAACTAGTGATGTACTCTAGCGCGTCCCAGGGTATGGTCCCAGGCTCGCAGAACATCTGCAGGTTGAGCATCGCACACTCGCGGTCACTGTTGTTGAACTCATACGTTATGTTCCAACCGAGAGGGCCGAACTTCTTGCGCTCTTGAATGTTCGCGTGAAACATTATTATACCGACCAGCATGGTCCGCCAGTCCTGCCCCAGTACTGCGAAGAACACGACGATATAAAATGAAGTAAAATTATTTATGCTCCAGATTTTAATGAATCAAAAATGGTAGGTAATAGTTTTTTAAATAATAGTACACACTTACGCGATTTTTTGGCTAGCACGTCGAGAAGAGTAAATATTTACTCTTATTTTTTTTGTTTGAGAGAACAATTACCGCCTCCGGCATTTTATCATTTTCTTTGTTTAGAGATTAACAGACAGATAGTGAATGCAACATCGCATCTGTCTGATGTTTACCGATTTTAATTGTCGTCTCCCCTTTCTTATTGCAGTGATGTGCCAACAAAAAAGCCGCATTCTGTTTACATTATTATCATGTAGGACATTTTTTGAATGTGCATGTGCATTGTGCGCACTCGACACATATCGCGACTTTTTGTTGAATACTTTGCTAAACTTTGATATGTTTGTCCAACACAAAAATTTGATAATGTTGTAACCTACCGTGATTTTCAAAAAAGTCGTTTTCCATTTCAATGAAAGCCCTTTTAACGTTGGCTTTTAACCCTTTAGGCGGTTCGTTTGTCACTTTTACAGAGTTTTGTAAAACCGACACAGGGAACTTTGCAGTTGGCATGGAGCTCAGGAAGAATCTGAAGTCTTTGTCCAGGTTCTCGCTGGAGGCCAGGTTCGCGACGATCACCTCAAGTTTAAGCATCCATGAAGCCGCCAAATGACAGTTCTGTTGACAACGGATCAAATAACTACGAATGGGGACCACGCATGTTTTCATGGTAGATTACCTAAAGGGAAAATAAGAAACGTAGTTATTTTGATGAAATGTAGACATTTTTTCTAGGTTGAGAGCCTACAGGCGAAATGAGAGACGATGTGTTAATCTTGAAGAAATAAATTTATTTGTCTGCTAGGTAGAGAGCCTACAGGCGAAATGAGAGACGATGTACTTATGGTGCTAATTACAAAGAAAGCAAGAAATGTTTTTAGGTGTAGATATCCTTTAAGGAAAACGAGAGTACCTACGTATTTGCGTCTTATTATCTCTTACCAATTTTCTAAAAAAAAAACCGTCACACAAGGTACAAAAAATCAAATACTTAGATTTCGATATCAGATTAATTTTGTGCTGATTACGTACTGGCATGCATGACCGTGATCAAGAATTAAATTGAGAATTTAATCTAAAACTAGCTGCACGCTGCGGTTTCAACGGCGGTCGCACAGAAATCCTTATTCTTTTCTGCACCCCTGACAACGTGTATGCAAAATGTCATATGATCGGTTGAGTAGTTAGTTAAGGCACGAAAACGTAAAAACTAAAAAAAACATTCTTACTTTCAGCAATAATATTAATTAGAATTAGAGTGTTTAAACTAACTTGTAAGAAAACCCAGTCTCCCTTAGGCTTCGCGTTGTTGATCAGTTTCTCCGCGACGGGCCCCTGGCCCTGGCCGAGTGAGATGGAGTGCACTCGGTTGAGGTAGCCCATCTCGTTGGCGAACTTCTGGAACGCTCCGAACGGATCCGAGCCAGTGCTCAGCACGAACACCAGCGGAGTGACGCAAGTTGTGTCTGCGTATCTGAACGATCATCATACCCGATATTTAATCATCCGATCTGAGCGTTCGCAAAGAAAAACCCGCCGATTGCTTTCATTAATTGTAAAAAAAAATATTACCGAAATTATCCTGGAAGAGATCACTCTTAGCCAGAAGACCTCCTTTTGTGCTTGCTTGTTGTGAAAGAGAGTTTCAGTTTGTAGTGCCAAAACGTTGTTTTTACGCAATTAAGTTAGTTTCTCAGTACTAGTTTTAAACAAAATACACTCCAATCCAAAGTAAATGCAATTTGTAAATTGAAACAACACAGGTCGGCACAACAAATTTAAACAATATACTCAGCACAGCCGCGGAACGTTGGAATCTACAATTGAATTGAATTTATGAAAAAGGAATATTCTGCAATGTCAACATTTCTGAGCAACGAGCAACCCTCCCTCAACACAGCCGGGAGGCTGTGTTGAGGGAGGGTTGTACCCAAGGTAGGCAAGTTGTACCCATTCCTGAGAATTGTAAGGGGGACCTTACAATTCTCAGGAATGGGTACAACTTGCTCTCACTGTAAGCCGTTTGCGGAAATGTTTGCAGACTGAATAGAAGTACCTGTCCATAGCCTGTAGGCGTTAGTCAAAACATAAACTTACAGCGTATTGAGTTGCACCGTGGGACTCTCGATGAAGACGGAGCCGAGGCTGGTGCTGACGTACTGAGCGATCGCGAACACCAGCTTCTCTTCCCGCAGACACTTGATAATCATGAGCTTTTCAAACGACGTCAGTTTCGAGTTCCAGTCAGTCTTGGGCGGTGTTAGGTCTGTTATGTCTACGTGAATGTCCTGTCAAAAATTAACTATTTTACTGCAGATAAATACTAACTAAACAAGTACGAAACGAACAAAGACACAGTTTCTGACTAGTATCAGCACTATAGTGTAGCAAACTGCACCCGAATAAAAATGATTATCAATTGTAGTTTTTTGAGCATGTTAAAATACACACATTTCCCTTTTGAAACTAATATGTTTAGCTCGAGCGTTTTTTCAGTGATCACATCGATGAGGTGAGTAAAGCGCAAGCCTGGTGGTAAGCGCCCGTGCGCAGAGCTGCAGTGACAAAAAAAAATTCAAATTTTGACAGAAGGTCTGCCTACAAGTCTACATGACATTAAACTTCGCTAATAACCCTAAAGGAATACTTAAATCAATCCTTTGAAGCAAATAGAAAATGATCACATCATAGATATGATATCTCTTTGTAAAAAAACCACAGCATCCATGGAGAATAGGTATAACCTGATAATCATGTCACACAACACCATAACAGACAGGTAAATCAACAACAAGCCCTGCAGCGTACAGCGAAATTAATACAGCGAACTTAATGCCTGGGCGTCGGAATGCATGTTGGATCAAAATACATCCGACCGGGCTAAATAATTGGGTTTCACCCCTACCGGTGTGCAGTGGCGAATCCAGGAGTTTGGTTTGGGCGAAAGTAACCTTTATCAAGGTAGGTAAGATTTGAGTTTAGGACTCGACTTATCTAAGGGTAGCCGTTAACAAGACAGGTAATCACAAAAACACAAAAAGCAGTACTAACACAAAAAGCAGTTTGCGACTGTTGTAGAGTATGAATTTAATACTTTGAGGGGGTTTTGGCCCCTCAGATCCTCCCTGGATCCGCTAGAGCCGATATTCCCCTAGGGAACTAAATACTGCTGTTATATCTTATGCCGCTTTTTACGTGATGCGCAATACGAAACAATAAGTACCAAGGTATATTTTCTGTACACGGAAAAATAGCCGTTTTTCATTTAATAAAACATTTTACTAAAACATTCACATTTATTTTACTAAAAAAATGTATTAAACATACCTAAAATCTTATACATATTTTTTCTCTGTTATATTATTTTCAAAACTGCTCTGATTTCTAATTTTCTCTGATATTCTGTTTTTGTTTTCTTCTGCGCTTGGGGGTGTGCGTTCGATTCTCACTCTGGCAAACATGTGATGAATATTTGTGTTTGTTCTATGTGTGGATGTTAATCATATCTATTTAAGCATATACTTAAAAAGCTATGAATTTGATAATGTTTATCAGTCTTTGGCAGCTATAGCACAAGCTTTGCTTAGCTTCGGGTCAGGTGTGACCGTGTGTGAAAATGTCCCGAATTTATTTACGTATTTATTTTACGAGTATTTCTCCAACGCTAGGAAAATATCTAATTAACTTAATTAGGACAGATGCAGATAGTTTCAAGCCTGTGTTCGAGCTCTGTCTGTCGTTCGTAAACAAGGCTAACGCGGGAAAGTTCCATCCTATTCATAGCCTATATTCAGTGTAGCATTAGTTTGTAGATGGCGGTTACCACTTGCCATCGGGTCCATATTGGCACGCCGAAAATTAAATGTCCGATTTTTTAGGCAAAACAACTTTACGCAGAAACATCATTACGCCTAACGATAAAACCACATACATTTTCACGCCGAAAAGTTTTCCGCATAATAAGTATCAGCATAATAATAACATCGCAAACAAATCAATACGCATAAAAATTACAAGCATAACATTTATTCCGCATAAAAACGTTAAGGATGACAATTCATCCCGTATGATAACGATAAGCAAACGATAATACCTACATATCTTTTTAATGTATAACATAATTTAAAACTACATCAAATTATAATTAAGTGACCTCGATTTTTAACCGACTTGAAAAAAGGAGGAGGATCTCAATGAGTCTCTAAGTTTAAAAAAAATATTTTAATTTATGTTACGCGATTGCTCCGCCGATTATAAATCGATTTTAATGATTCTATTTTGTTTAGTACATCAAACTTTAGAGGTGGTTCCATATATTATTTTTATTCGAAATAAAGGTCAAGCAGCTATCATCGCTTTTACAACAAGCTTTTTGCCGCAAAATATAAACGCTAATTAATTATTACGCTAAACAGTTGAAGACTAAATGATAGTTATGCTAAACCATACATTCTGCGATTTTAAAACCTTATGCCAAAACGCAACACTGCAAAATAAAATTATGCCGAACAATTTTCAGAACAAAAAGTTTCGGCGAATCAAGGGGTACACATACTCGTACCTATACCCATCACGCTATCGGTACTGTTTTCCGATTTGTCTAATAAACCTGCGTTGCATAAGTAAAGGTCGATTTTTAGACATACGATATCCGCTGACCGGCCAGTTGCCAGCTCAACGGATTAAAGATGATAACGTCAGAACTCTAGCCGGCGTCGCTGCCTTAAAATAGTAGTTTCTTACACTCGTGTATTATGTAGGTAAGTAAGAAATGATAGTGATAAGAGGTATAGGACGCCTCAGAGTAGGGCCCCAGATTACTACAGGCGGGGTCTATTTGTGGCGAACGAGGGCATGAAATTCCTACCGTTAGGACAGGTTCTTGTTTATGACAACTACGACTATAACCACCTGTCACAGTCACAGCACGTTCAGGCAGAAGGTCCGTACAATATTTAATGGATCGTTTTATCGGTTCTGTCGTTATTGTAGGCTACATTTAATTTATGATAAGTTCACACCGCATTCACGGGAGCGTTTTTAACGAATACGCCATACAGGAGGCAGTAAAACAATGCATCGTGTTGTATATTTACTGGATTCGAAATAATATCGTAGATATGAAAACGCTAGTAAAACTACGCCATCGCAGAAATAAAAACTTATGCGATAAAACGAAACTGCGGAACGGATCGCTCTGTGAACGCGCCCTTAATTAAGAGAAGATATTGGAAGTAAAGCTTACCACGCTGAAGGCGCCGAGAGTGATTCTAATTTTCCGCATGGCGTCGGTGACGAGGTCGTGGAACGTCGGGTCCACTTCCTCCAGGTGATGCGCCGCGAGCCACATTGCATCCGTCATGTTTTCCACCAGAGGCTTTTTGGGGGGAACCTACACAATTATAAGGTTCTCAAGTAGCAAACAACATAATTACTTATTTTATAAAAAAATATTAATAGTTGATAGTTGATTGAATCAGGCGTTACTTTGCGGAAGTTCATCTTCAAAATTGTTACTTGAACGAATATCTAGTGTAATTCCGCTTTAACGTCGCATTAAGTACATCAAGGAATATGAATTTTCTATTCTATTCTTAATTTAGAATTTAAAAAATAATTTAATGACTTTACTAGAAAACTTCACACAAATTGATATTTGAATCTAATTTAAACGTTATACAATTTGATATTTCAACTAACGAATTTAACAGACCTAATTTAATGAAATCTACTAAAAAACTTTATACAATTTGATATATGAAGCTAATTCAATAAGAAAATTAACAGAAATAATGTTATGAAATTTACAACAAAATTTTATCGAAAAAATAATACAATAAAAAAGCAATTAAAAAATGAAATAAAAAATTCCTATTCTTCGAGCACTTCGTCGACACGTGTTTCGCCTCTCCACGAGGCATCTTCAGGAAGTTGACTCTCCGAGCGCGTGGCCGAGAGATTCTCGGTGATTTTATTTTATTTTTTAATTGCTTTTTTATTGTATTATTTTTCGATAAAATTTTGTTGTAAATTTCATAACATTATTTCTGTTAATTTTCTTATTGAATTAGCTTCATATATCAAATTGTATAAAGTTTTTTAGTAGATTTCATTAAATTAGGTCTGTTAAATTCGTTAGTTGAAATATCAAATTGTATGACGTTTAAATTAGATTCAAATATCAATTTGTGTGAAGTTTTTTAGTAAATGTCATTAAATTATTTTTTAAATTCTAAATTAATTTAGAATTTTCTATTCTATTCTTAAGAATAGAATAGAAAATTCATATTCCTTGATTTACTTAATGCGACGTTAAAGCGGAATTACACTAGATATTAGTTCAAGTAACAATATTAAAAATTAATTATTGAGGAATAAAATAATGCGCACATGCCAAATTAGCCTGGTCCTTGTCTATTTGTTTATATTTTTGTAAATTTCTCTATAGTTTTTAGATATGTTTTTATCTAAATTAATTTCAAATATTATAAATATTGGCTACGTCAAAACGATCGGACTGATGTGGATGAAGTACCTACTGTAGAGTTTTAACTTAAAAACTAAAAGTTTGTTAGCTAGCAAAGTTTGCTAGCTAGCAAAGTTTGCTAGCTAACAAACTTTGACAATGCATCTACTCTAAAACCGACAATCTTTAACAATTTCTCCTCTGGGGATTTCTTTTGCACATTTACCCCCATAGCAGTAATCGTTGTATAGCCTCCAAATAATACACAGTCTTTTCGATCGAGTTCAAAAATTTATAAGAAAGAAAAATACGAAAAACCGTAAAGCTATTACGAGGCTATACAACGTTTATTGCTCAAGGTAAGGGTACAAGTTTTAACAACATCAGCGGGGATAACTTCTTGAAACTAGACGTCACTTACCACTTTAGTGCCAGCCGCTCCGCGAAGAATAAAGTTCCACTGGTCAGGGGTAATCAACCCTGCATTCAGGTATATTGCCATATTTAGAAGAAAGCTGAACACTAGCTTGTGTCTTTCAAATAATCCTCTGGAAACGTTCCGGTACACAGAGAGAGTAATCTCTCGGTGTAGTATCTCCAGTCTAGTTTCCAGTACATCGCACTTCTCGCTCTTTTCTATTACTATGTTGAAAACCTGAAAAATACGTTTTTAAACGGAAAAATACATAGGAACCTCTAATATTTAGGCAATTGGTTTTAAATGTCCAACCATCTAACATACTACTCATTCCTACCATTACTTTTATGAAAGGAAATCAAAAAGTTCGACTACAAAGTATCTATTCTTATATGTATTTAAATGTATTGAAAGTATGTATTCTTATACATTTTGAATATAAAAAGAAATCAAACGCCTCTCCGCAATCCAAAAAGAGGTTGCATAATACATGCACCCGAACATCAAACGCACAAGATACTTTCCATCTGAACAATCTAGAAAAACGCACATACCTGGTTGAAATATTTCAAAGAGAACTGATACATGGGATCGATATCTGCAAGTTGCGCTACGGCGAAGTACAGCACAGCGCCTCTAGTGGCTACAGTGCGGTACTTCTCGCGCGCAGCAGATATGCTTAGCTCAGTTGCTTCAGTTTCTTCCAGGCGAGCGTTTATGATTTCTGACGTTTCCTGAATTTGGATTGCATTTTGATTAGGTACTGATTCAACTATTTAAAGAAATTAGTGTTGAAACTTTTGTTTACTTCAATAAATGTATTAAATGAGTTATAAAGCAAAAAACCTTTAATTAATTCAAATTATTTTGTTAATTAATTTTTAAGTAATTTAGGTAAGGTAGGAAACCATCCTTTTAATATAGTATTATTTAGGCAAGAGAGAAACATACGTATACGTTCAAATGTTTGCATAAAAAAGCCGACGATAATTTTCAGAGATCAAACAGCACCCTTAAATGCAAATGCACCCTCACCTTGCTCTCATTCAGAGTCTCAATAAGCTCTTCATCGTCGAGGATGTTCCCCGACGAGGCATACAGCAGTCTAAGGATTTTATCTTCAATCTCGAGCAGCGTGGCCTTATCCGAATTTATACGAATAATGAGTTCAGTTCGTATTACTTCTAAATCCGGCCTCTCTAGACGTACAACGTCCCTAGTCCAACAATGAAAGATAAAATCCTTTTATAAAAGCGGAAATAGCCTTCTATAACAACTTTTAAAAAGCGAATATCACATTTCCTTTACCATTGTTGAAGGCAGAACAGTATTTTAAAAAGGGATAGAAAAAAGTGAGTGACGTGCACCGTATGTGAATACGTTGCAGGAGGTTAGCTGTTTGTTCAGTACCTCATCTTTATAGTAAGGGCCGAACATTTTTATTCATTTTTTTACAGACATGCCAACAGTGAAAACTTTACACATTCTACCTATACTACTTAATAATTGGAACTGATATGAACACCTTTTATGGGCGTATACAGCATTGGGTTAAATCAGTGAAGTACAAGAAATTATTAAAGATTAAAATAAACTAAAAAAAAAAATGAAAGTTGGACAAAATAAATCGATTTTATACGGTGTAGGTAAGGTGAAGTGTGCCCATCGTAGGCCGCATCATTGCCTACATCAGGTGAGATGGCGACCTAACGCAAGCCATATTATCGAAATAAAAAGGTAACTTTAAACTATATCTTTGAAGACAAAACAAAGCGAGGCTATTTGCACTGACATAAAAATGAGCAGGCTTTCAAAATGTTTGTTGCCGCATGTTAGTTATGGCCAGTTTTGGATTTTTTAATGTTTAATTATTTTTTTTTACCTATTTACAGATCCAGTCCAGAAATCCAGTTCTGAATACGAGAATTCGCTTTTTTAAAGTATAAATAGCAGAAATGAACTTATACAGTTCCTATGTAAATTTGCATATTGTAGAAAGAATATTGGGTAAAACTCACGCTAGAAGTTGATCTTCCAAACCAGAGAGCGTGACAGTGAAGTTGACGAGCGTCACTTGGATGCAGATCTCGGGCAGGTAGTGAGGGTTGGCCAGCTTAGTGGTGAGATAGAGCCTGAAGTTGGTGTCGTATTCTATGTCGCTGTCTCCGAGGTGTATGAGCAGACGGCCCGCCTGCATCGTAGACATGCTGTTTTAAGTTTATCACCCATTGGAGCCACTCGGGACCGTTTGATTCATTGTCAACGGTTGGTCCACTGGTGGACGCCGCGTGGTCAGCCAGTGAATCTTGCGTGGTCAACGTGTGAACTTCGCGTGGCCCACAAACTTCCGAGTAGTCTGTCAGCGATTGTTACTTGTCCTCGTGTAATTCACTCGCGGGCGGTGGGTAGTCAACGAGTGGGCCACTCGCCGTCCGCGCGTTAACGGCTTACGCCAAGACGATCCGTAGTAGATGTAGTGAGTGCATTTCCATAAAATTTCATGTAAAGAATACCGCACGAGGCAAGGCGGCGAAAATCGGGTCCCGGGTGGCTCTAATTAAGAGACATTTAGGGTCATTTTTAAATAGTAAGTTTGTTCAGCACGCGTATTTAGAACTGGTGCTAAGTGGCCACGAGAAAAGTGAATAAGTATCTTTTAGGCAAGCGTATTAATTTTCGATACCGTCGTCACTTTCCTTTTAGGTCACGTCGCTTTTAGGCGAGATAGTGGTCAAAGGCAAACCCAATCTTAGTGTAAAAAACAGCTTCTTTAAAAAGCGCATGTCATCCGTCCCACGGTAGTACGACTATTTCTTAGCAATCCTAAGATTGACTTTGCATACGTATGATGCATACCAGTATGTAAATTGTATTGATAAATATTTCCACACAAAATATCTCATCACTTGATTCCTCTCGTCTATCATTGCCAAAAGCTCAATCACTCTATAACAGTCAGGTAACGGAAGGCTTGACATAATGGTCAACCGCGTGCAGGTAATTACTCCTGTCACCAACACACTGATTAAATCGACGCTGTTCGGTTCGATGTACGTTATTGACTGATTTTAGGGTGTCTGTCACCCGCAAGCTCAGCTGACTCGAACGAATCGACTCGCCGAGCTGCCGGCGCGGCGAGTGGTACGAAGGTGGCGCGCGCGGCCCGCTCTAAAAAGACGATCTAAAAGGATGTCACAAAGTTTTAAGTTAATTTTTAGGGCTTTGCACTATAATGATTAAAAAATCCTTTAAGGTGAGACTCCGATGTTTGTCTGTCTATCGGCGCTGATAATCTCAGAAACTATAAAAGCTAGAGACTTTAAATTTGGCACAGATCTTTATCCCCTAACCTTACCTATGTTAGTGGCTGCAAAGTGTGGAATTAAGTTTTTTTTTTAATAGAACGTTTTTAATGTATCTACATGGGGTCTAGAAGGTCTTTTGAAAGGTATTAATTTAAGCATGTCAAAATCATTTTATTTTACATTTTCTGTACTGGACTTTTTTTTGGTAATGTTTTTGGTGATTTTTCATATTACAGTTTTCTCTTTTGGATTTAAACGAATTAGGACCTACTTATAACTTTTTTTTTAAAGTACCTGTATAAAAAGAAATGAGATTTATTTTCTCTCTTATCTATCTTTCTATCTTAATATATATAAATCTCGTGTCACAATGTTTGTCCTCAATGAACTCCTAAACCACTTAACCGATTATAATAAAATTCGCACACCATGTGCAGTTCGGTCCAACTTGAGATATAGGATAGTTTAAATAGGTATATATATATATTTATAAATAACAAACGCGAACGAAGTCGCGGGGTGACAGCTAGTCTATTATATATTCTATCTTTTGAATACTCCGTCCTTTTTCTGAAAGTACAGGCGTAGGGCATCAGGCTTGGTTTACACATTTCCAGAGTAAGGGTAACAAATTACTTTTTTGCTATGATTTTGATAATTTTAGGGTTCCGTGTTGCAGATGTAGCAGGAACTGAACCTTAGACTGGCGAGATCTCGCTAGTCTAGGGTTTATTGAATAGTACCAATGCGAGGCGGTCGGGCGGCGAGTGCAAGCGGTGGACAGGCACCTTAATACATAACGATTCATAACCGTAGAAACGAATAACGTAACATGGTTTACACTGCTCTGTATAAATTACCTTACCTTTTATCGATGACTAATACTTTATGCATGGTTCGACTACATGATAGAATATCGTTATGCTAAACTAATGCTTAGCGTAATGATTTGCTAATTCTAAGTGTTAAGTCTATTGAAGAATTAACACTTAGAATGGAAAAAAAAGTTCGCAGATGACATAATTATGGGAGAAGATGAGACTATAGAGCGTTAGAGATACCAGAGAGGTAGAGTACCTGCAAGAAGGTTTGCTTTAGAAGCACCGGCGCGAGGGTCGCCTCCAGCGTTTCCCCCAGATCTTCAATCAGCATGGGCCACCCCAAGCGAATACAGTTCTCCAACATTCTGATGTAAGACACGTCATTCAGCTTTGTTATTTGCAGACCGTTGTCTTTCTCCATGTTTTTTATCCAACGGTTGGCCTAAAATAGAAATAGTAAGCTTGATTTTTGATATTATTTATTAAGTACTTACCTCTTTGTATTTGACTTCCAATATTTAGGCCGGCCTTACACTTTTGTGAGATGCTATCGTAAAATTTATGTAAGTAATTTACGGCTGCATTTACACAAAATACATAGTAAATAAATAAACTTACAGGAAATAATGCTTACATGAGTTTTGTGAGTTTTACTTGATTTTTACGTCATGATTCTAATGCAGTAATTAAACTTTTCACCTCAGGATGGTGAAAGTTTTTTTTTTTGCCATCATTGCTGGAAATCAATTTGTAAGCTCTCGAATAGTCAAATTGCTTCGATAAGTCGAGAGACGATTCCGTAAGCAAATTCAAACACACACGCTTAGACTTGTAACTATCCAACTTACGCAAGTAGTAAAAAAAATACGATAAACGACTTACAAAGAGTGTTTACATATGCAAATTTATCGTAAATTAATTACGCAAGTCACTTACGTGAGCAAGATTTACAAGTGTAAGGCTGGCCATACATCGGATACTGTTTGCTCCTGCATGATGGAAATTGAAACGCGAGTTGATTGATATGTTAATAATAGAGGAAACCAAAATAGAATTTTTCAGCGCTAAAGCCTAAATTCTGCCTTTGTGCAGCGGAAAGGCAGAATTCACGCGATATGTGGCATTGTATCCACTATGCAAACTAAACGTAAATAGTGCCGGTATCTCCACGCATTCAGAGCTTACATTTCAATGTAGTAGAAATTTGGTTTTGACATTGACAGATGAGTCGTTCGTTATACATAGGTTTGCACTTAAAATATTTGCGCTTTTTAAAGTATAGCTGACTCCCTGGACAGCTGTCATCGAGATGACGAATTAAGTTCCCTATTTTTGTACAGTACGTAGCCTCGGAAAATCTTGTCTTATACTTGCTTTTAAACTTTTGAACTGGATCCAAAAAGACAAAACACTATTCCGAGTCCACATAACGTTTATTGCTAAGGGGATAGAGTATACAGTCCTGACGGAGAAACATCTTATTTTATTGGTGGTGACGTAAAATCTTCACTTAGTAAGGATATACATTACTTTATTTAAAAAAAAGTACTAGCTAGGGAAGGTCGTTAAAAAATGTAAATACTAAATAGAATAATAAAATGTTTATAAATGTATTTTTTGTGACGATAATACATACATAAATGTTAAGCTATCTAATAGATCGATTTCAAACAGGAAGAAGTAATATGTTTCACACGCACTGATATGAAACAAAAGACTTTAAAAAAAGACCAAAATATAATATGTCATTTGACATTTACAATTAGTTCTAAAGAGACGATGGCAATGACGAGAGACGCCATTACGTATTGGCTCCCGTAATACCTTGGTTTTTTTTTTATCATGCCAGTAACCCTAGAAATCAAGTCAAGATGCTCTCAGAATAAGAATATAATCTATTGCTCAACCTCTATGCCGAAAATTGTGTAGTAGATAGTAATATATTTACAAGAAAATAATTTTCCAAATCGGTTCATATGTACATACATTACGGAGTTATGCGGTAACATCAATAAGAGAAAACCAATCGAATTGAGAACATCCTCCCTTTTTGAAATGGGTTAAAAATAATATATATTTGATTTTTTTTCAACATTCGATTCGATTTTCGACGAATAATCGATTTTTTTTAACACCAACCAAAAAATGTCATCTTGATGGCTGTCCCGCGAATCAAGCAATTTTTACGAAGTAGTAGGCAATAGGCATGGGCAATCTGCAGGGCTATTCGCCAACATTCAGAAACGTTTCCGTTCGGATTTCAAAAATGTTAAACCTAAATTATTCGAATCTCAGTCTTTATTCATAAGTTTTTAAACGTAATTAATTCTTCGGATCGGATTTATACTTGATTCCCTATTCCATTCCAAAATGTATAAAAGCAGATTGCGATTCGAGTTTGAGTTTGAAATTTCTGGGATCCCATCGGAAACGCTTCCGAATGATTGTGAGTAGCACCGCAGCTCACTTTCCATCAGGCGAGTTGCAGTCAAATATAGGCGTGCATCATTAAATAGCAACTAGGCAAAATTACTCACTTGCTCCTGAGGGTCTATTGTGAGAGGCCACCGGCCGGCCCTAGTAACCAGGATGCCGTTTTCAGTCGAGATTGAGTCACGCGGCAATCCTTGAGAGTTCCACGTGCGCACGGTAAAAGAGTCCGCCATTATGGTGATGAGACTAAAAAAAATAAACCTCTTAAAATAATTTTTGACGTCGCAAAGCGAAAGTTTGCATGTTTGTGGTTTCCTTTAGTTTCTATTTCCAGCTCGAAATTTCAAAAAAACTTTGTAAGGAAATTCAAAGAACTTTTAAATGACGTCTTGTTTGCCCTCTAAAGAATATAGAATAGAATGGAATATCATTTATTAATAAACAAAAAAATTACAATTAATTAACATACAGTTATTTAGGTCGGATTGGCAATGGAAGGCCCACCATATAATACGATGCGGCAACGATCTATTCTATTAGCGCACTGACTGTTGATGGACGCCGTTGGCGCGAGGAAATAGCTTTTTTTAAATTAAATGCTATGTTGATCCGGCGTGCGCTTCCCTCTCTCAGCAAACAGCCTCACGGCTCACAACTAATATAAATAGACTTTTAATAATAGTACAGACAAGAAGATATTGATGGAAAGTAAGTCCTTTGTTCTGCTGCGAAGCGGAGCGGGTTAATTAAAAGGTTTTATGTATGTAGCATCACTCGTAGCTTGTTTCAAATCTTGCAACTTTATTTTCAACTACTTTACTTCCCATACTTGTGAAACTTTATACACACATTTAGTTCCCGCGACTATAAAAGTATATTTATAACATTGTAGGATTAGAACAGTTCAACTTAATAGGTTTTTTAAAGTGATAGAATAGAACAGAATAGTTTATTGTCCTAAAGTCACACTCATAACAATTCATTACAATGTATTAGGAATGCTTCTGTCATGTACCTAGTCCTCATTTTACATAAGTGTAAGTAGATATTTGTATAATAAAAGCATTGGGTAACAGATTATCAAGTAGGTTTGGCTTGGGTTAGGCAGGTTGTTTGTGATGAAGTGGAAGAAACTCATTACTCACTCAAAGGAATCAGAGGAAGGTATTTCGAGTCCGGAGCATTGCGCGATCCACTTGAGCTCCAGCTCCCGTCTGTAGTGCGAAGGGAAGGCGCCAAAGTACGCGATGCAACCCGACGCGACTACTATATCACCAGTAGTGCAGTACAATTGTTTCGTGGCATTCTGTTAACAAAACACCACTATTTTAAAATACGAGCGAACACACAAAGGCTGATTCTTTACATAATACAAACAACTATAGGTACAACTATACTAAAGGACCAATGATTAAATCCTGGAAGGGTAAAACAAAATCAGCGGTTCCATAAATTTTGTCGCCGATCATTTTTTTAAATGGAACAGTCGGGTTTTGTTTGGAAATTTCAGAGCTAATCCCATAGTGAAAATTGTTTGTTGTGATCAAGAGAATCAGCCGTTAAAATTAATATTGGCTCTGTCCTTTCAGCTCAATAACCAGCGCTGACAGGAATAATCACATATTATGATGTTAAAGGTTCTCACTCATTAGAACCACCCGGGACCCGCACCGCCGCGTCTTGTGAGGTTAGCAACTCCGGATCACTTCGGCGTAAACTGCCATCGCGCGGACGGCCAGTGGTCCACTCGGTGGCCACTCGCCGCCTACGAGTGGCCCACTCGTTGACCACCCGCCGCCCGGCATAATTCACGGGAGGATATGACATGTGACAACGCTGACAGTCTACTCAGACATTCGTGAGCCACGCGACGTTGACTCGTTGACCACGCGAGATTCACTGGTTCACCGCGCGGTGTCCACCCGTGGACCACCCGTTGACCGCCCGTTGAGCACGATCGCCAGTCGTGGCGCTCCCGAGTCGCTCTATTGAGTAATAACCTTAAGTCTATTTTGCCTAATTTGCAATGAACGTGCTAGACGTTAACCTTGACTCTTGTTATCAGCGTCCTTGCTTCAATCGTGAAACATTATGCGTGAAAGCTCGTGTAGGTGGTACACGAGCTTTCACGCATGAGGTCCTTCAGACCTGTTCCGTAAAGAACGTTATTTTCTAAGCTAATCCTAGCTAACATGCTAAATGTGCTAACATGAAATGAAAATGAAAAAACGCTGAAAAATACCTACATAAACTGGATGCAAAAACGCAGTACTATGAAGCCCTGTCCGAAGTCTTCTTATACCTACCTACAGTCCTACACACAATAAAGTCGACGGTCTGGTTACACTGCGCACCCTGAAACCGGACATTAAAAAACAAAATTTGGTTTTGGGAGCCAATTCCGTGCTCATATTTTTCGACCGAGCGAGCGTCAGCCGCGAGCGAATCGTCTATGTTTCAGCTTCGACGAAAATGCTTTCGTATGTCCGATTTATGTCCGGATCTTTGTCTTCCTCTACAGGTCGCATTTCTTTACCGATTCTCTTTAAATTTAGTAAACAGTGGCCCTATTCGGAGATTTGAAATTTTCATCTCACCATTATTCGTCCTTGTTGCTCTCGTTTGAAATGTCATAGGTGTGAGAGTGACCATGATAAAATCTCATCTCATCTCACGCGCAGGAATAGCCCCCCTGGTTCGAAAATTATACAGATGTCGATTCAGTTTTTGGATAATTAAAAAATGGAAAAATGATGGTTTTTTTTGGAAAAATAAATCATGATTCCGCCATTTTGTGCAAAATTCAAAAAAGTGACTCAGCAAAAAATTTGTTTAATAATCGAACCTCTCACAAAATTTCACGAGAATCAGTTGAGGAATACGACCTGTAGTGTAGAACAAACGTCAGCCGCAGGTCTACAGCTAACAGAGCCTAGCTAACTGGGATTTAAAAAAAAGAAAGGTCCCTCGTTCATTCACTCACTGAGATGAAATTTGGCAGGTAGGTAGGAGGCGGTGAAATCGTGTAGCTAGAATATTATGTAGGAAGTAAAGGGAACGCTTTCAAAAACAAAAAATTAGACATGTGCGATTCGCGCACCGAGGAACGTACAACAGACTGAGTATTTGATATGAATTTCAGCTTGATACCTCCACGCGTTCTTGAGAAAAAGGGCCTTGACAGACAGACAGACGGACAACAGAGTGATTCTATAAGGGTTCAGTATTTTTTTAGTTTATAACAAGTTTAATGCCACCCTCGAATATAACTTACAATTACGTAAATTGCATCTTGACTTGCAGTGATTGTTCTAAGACTTTTAGTGCAAAGATAGGCTACTTAACCCATGTGAGAGCACACCATCAAGGCTCACAAGTTAGCTAACAGAATCATTAGTCGCCGTGGCCGGAATCGGGTAGGAAGGCATCATCGCTAATAGCTATTGGTGTCGGTCTGTATATTTTGTACCGCATGTTACAAAAACCCTGTTGTATAATTGAAAGGCATGTATACACACTTATAGGGATTCATATAAAAACACCAAAAAAAAAAAAGCCAGTTGAAATTAGCAACAGTTATGACCGGTTTAAGAACGCAAGAAAAAAAAGGCTATTTTACAAAAATTTTAACAAATCTGTGTCATAAGTTTGCGGCTTTTATTCCAAGAAAGTAGCGGCACAACGCGAATAGTTTACAAACAAAATCAAAGCAATTAGTGTCTGCGTTCGCGCTTTTAGGATGGCGGATCGCAATGTGTGTTCAAAATTTTTAGAGCTAATATTTAATTTAAACTACGAGTAGCATAATTGCATTGTCCAGTCGATACGGGACGCGCACCTCGCGGGCTCAACAGGGTTTTTGTAACACCCTGTATATCCTACTAATAATTATTATAAGCGCGAAAGTTTGCAACAATGGATGGATGGATGGATGTTTGTTACTCTTTCACGCCAGAACGGCTGAACAGATCTGGATGAAATTTGGAACAGAGATAGATTATAGTCTAGAATAGCACATAGGATACTTTTTAACCGCGGGTGAAACCGCGGGGCGCAGCTAGTGGAGTATAATAACGGTCTTTAGGCTTCGCGAGCGTTCGCCGGTATCCTTGTAAACGTGGTAAGCTTACCTTCACGCTGTCCTCCCAGCGTCCCTGCTCGTCGGCCAGCGCCTGCGTGAGCTTCCCCGCTCGAGAGAGCCGCGCGGCTGCCAGGTCCACCTCCGCTTGCAGCTTCTCGCGCTCGTCTTCCACAACCTTCAATTTAAACATGGTCAAAAAGTTGGAAAAATAATGTAGATAACGCTTCAGCAATACCCCGAGTATTGTAGGTACACCAAACGACGTGAAATCGATTATCGACATGAAAAGAAAGTATGCACGCGTCGACTTTACATAACTCTTTTGATGTACGAGTAGGTACCCATAGAAACTTTTGGAAAACGATTTTGACTTCAGTAAATTCAAAAAACTATGTACCTACTTAAGTATTAAAATTTTTGGTAATGATTGTTATTTTTTTATAGCTTTTTAGCACGAAATTGAACTTGGAAAACGATTTTTTTTA
Organism: Peribatodes rhomboidaria; assembly: GCA_911728515.1. NCBI lineage: Eukaryota > Metazoa > Arthropoda > Insecta > Lepidoptera > Geometridae > Peribatodes > Peribatodes rhomboidaria. The sequence goes on from OU452166.1 coordinate 18,825,251, forward strand.
AATTATCAGATCTGTGATTATTAATCACTGCAAGTAGATCTGTAGGTATACGCCCAAACGCGACCCTCAATCGCGTTTGGGCGTCTGGTAGCAGATTTTCCACTGTCAAGAAAAAAAAGGTCTGTAGGTAATAATGTCTTGCCTGTAACTCTTCCAGCATCTTTGAAAGCATAGCTTCAATATGCTCCACTTCTTTCTGTTTCTGTCGAAGTACGTGCATCACTTGTTTCAAAACAGCGGCCGCTTCTTTGTGCCTATTGTAAAAAGTTTATGCCATACAAATAATTATATAGAGTCCTAAATTAGAACCAAATTGTTTTGACAAAAAAGGGACAAAATTGTGGTTTGTTAATGCTAAGAGTGCTTTCACATGAGGCAATTAAGTCGCGTGACTAACTCGCGTACCTATTGAGTAGCTGTTGCACGACTGATGGCAAAAAGAAACATGTCAGCGTGGCATTATACCGTGCAGTCGCCATAATTTGGAGGTATCTCCTGCTGACGCGCCGTTGAATGTCCTTATGTTAAAGGACCTTGACTTGCGTAGGGAAGGTTGGGAGTGGGATGACTCACGTATTGTGTTTACGAGGAATATTTTCTCAGAATTTTCCGCGAAGACCTTCAATAGCGTGCAAAACAAGCTGTTGAATTTCCAGGTAAAGCACCTACGCAACCACCCCTTTCAACCTACGTTACCTCAATGTTCCAGTACAGCGGTGGCGAGTACTGGCTGCAAGATAGAAAGCGTGTGGACTGTGCGATGTGTACGTCTCCTATGAATATATTTTTACTACCTATCTATATTTTCAGTGAGAATGATGTACAGATATACTAATGTACAGTTTACTTTTTAAAGTTCACAAATCTCAATGCTTACGCGAGAATCTTCGGTTCGACAACTCTGAAGACTTTTGCATACATGTCAATAGCTTGTACCCATAGTACCATGGATTTGCATACCTGTAAATATATGAAGACAGCTAAAATACTTGTGTTAAAAACCGCCAGTTACAGCAATCCCATGTTTCCTATGTAATATATTAACAATACATAAATTCGGAAAGGAACCGTCACCGTATCGCCTTATCTCACCGAGGCATAGCGATTACGTTACGATTAGTGTGCTGGGTTGCAGTCTCAGATCAACCTAGAGAATATGATGGCGTGCGGTGTATGATCTAAGTGAAGCTTGACGTTCATAAGTGTATCTTTGATACCTAAATTGAATAAAAACATTTTGACTTTGACTTTGACTTTTAAGCCAAAAACCACCCAAAAACTACGCTACTGTCGTATAGGTACCCAACACTCACAAATTGACGCAAAAGAACTACGCTACTCGCTTGGTCATTCTTACCTCGACATTATGTGCATTGGTTTATGGTATAATTTCGTGTACTTAAACATAGTGCATTGAGGTTCTTTTTAAAAACTATGCAGTTTTTTTTAAAGTCAATTTTGAAAAAGCCGTAACATTAAACTCTTACAAATATGAGCAGTTTTAAAATAATAAATCTCCTAAGTTTGTATATTGGAACAGAAATGGCTAAAGTAGAGTTTGGGAATTAATATTAATTTTCGTGCAATTTTAAATGTTTTTCATGGCAACATTACCACGCACACACATTGAAAAAGAAATGGCTTCAGCGAGATATAACGCAGTGTTCCATCTTTTCCTCTAGATTGATCTGAGGTTGCAGTAGGAACATTCATACGAAGAATACTGCACGGCTCGAATTGACGGTTACGATCCCTTTCAGAGTTGATATGTGGGCTATGACCTTAACACCGCTCACGGCGCTAAAGTTGTTGGTTAGATCTGATAAGCTAATAGGTTATAATAGTGGCTCCATGAGCTGTAGACCTTGCGGCTGACGTCTGTCTTCCACTTCAGGAAAGCCTCAAGCGATTCTCTTGAAATTTTGTGAGCAGGTTCGATAATTAAAACACAATTATTTGCCACAAAACCTCGTAATAATTATTGAAACAGCTTTTTTAGAACCCTTCCAAAACCTTTTAATTTAAAAATATTGTACTTTACAACATTTTTTTAGAAATCGGTTAAGGAATGCGACCTGAAGAGGAAGACAGAGATCAGAACTGAATTTGGACGTAGAAAATCATTTTTGCCAAAACTTCGCTAGCTAACGCTCGCTCCGTCGATAAATAGGTTAATGAAATCTTACTTTCGACACTTTGACAACGGTTTCAGGGTTGAAATCCGCGTGTGTCAGGTAAACTTTAATCTTCTTCAGAGTGGCATCCGGTATGTGGTCTTTGTCGTAATCTTCTAGCTTGCCAATAAAATTAACGTCGGCTAGAAGCTTCTTCGTAGAATCCCAGTCGGGTCTGCAACGAAGCCATTCACATTTGTTTTCAATCATTTAAAAAGGGCTTTAAAACGAGAAACAGATAAACGTGTTTCCGCATGTTAGCAGTTGCGAATTCGTGTTTTACAGTGGTTTTCAACTCAAACAAAAGTGCAGAGCGCGGACGTGAGTGTGAAAAGATTAAATCTCTCATGCACTCACTCACGCATTCATCATGAGCGGAAAATATAGAAAAAAAACTAAATTAAACTAATTTTATGAACTAAATTAACGAAAAAAAACTACATGGCCTTATTTTTTAGTTTGTTTAATAAAAAAAAACACGTTTTATGCAGTTGAGCGTTGAGCTGTAGCTCCTTGAGTGAAATTTTGAAGAAGACAGCCTGTTTTCGTGCAAACGGGTTGTTTATCAATACACCTGTCCTGCATTCAAACATTTATGGAAATCCACATACTTAGCCCCGAGAAGAATGCAGACCGGTTCCATGACGAACCGCACTAGTGTCGGTGGTTTTTGGAAAGCCTTCAATTCGTTGATGTCAGCCTTGTTGAGGGCTTTGAGCGCGTTCTGAGCTGCATCCATAGCAGGCATCGCTAGAGCGAGGTCAGCCTTCGCCTCGTCGGCGATCTCCTTCACTTCTTCCGCTTTGATCTGATTGTAACCCATCAAAAACACAGTTACTAAACAGACCAATCAAGACCAGACTCGATTGACCAAATACGGTGATTGGGCGTGCCTGACTACCACCGTGGTTTCCACGGTCTGTGTGAAAATACTTTTTTAAGAGATAGGTGTTTTTATCTATACTCGTACTAATCTATACTAATAATATAAAGGGGAAAGATTTGTATGTAAGTATGTTTGTAACAAATTAATTCAAAAACTACTGGTCCGATTTCAAAAATTCTTTCAAAATCAGAAAGCTTCATTGTTCCTGATTGACATAGGCTATAAAAACGTGAGCGAAGCCGCGGGCAAAACAGCTAGTATACATTATGTTATACAATGTATATTTTATGTTATGGAAGTTTTTAAGCCATATGTAGCAAACAAGCTAACGTGTCGCTTGATGGTAAGCAATCGCTGTCGCCTATGGATACATGTTTCACCTACCTTGGCCGCTGCTTCATCCTTCATGACCGCTTTTTTGACTTCATCGGCGGCTTTCTGTTCGACCTTCAGTCGCTGAACGAGCGCGTGTCCCTCGTCAGCCTTCCGCGCGAGGATCGGCTCCATCTCCCGTACTTGCTGCTCCATCACGCCGACCACTTCGTACGTCTCGTACAGTTTCTATACAAGGAAAAGACAGAGCACCTATAGTTGCCTGCTCTGGTGCCTATTTTGTTTCAGAAGTGAATAAAAAGTTTCGCTTGCTGTGTCAGTTACTCTATAGCCGCGCGTGCAACGTAAGCTGTTCCGTAACTGAGAGATAGCACACCTGTCGTTTTAACTTTTAGTTTTTAGTTGGATGCGAACAAAAGGAACTATTTTAATTTCAGTTTTGCTTTGAAACGGCATGCAAAAAAATATAAAACCGAAGTTGACAAAGTATTTCGAGCGCTTGTTTCCGACGTCCGAAATAAAATGCTTCGTATTGTTTGTCATTTAAAATACAGCTGTAAGTAACACAGCATATAGATCAAATTGAAACAGCCGTAAAAACTTAAGTCAAAAGATTTATTCAACAAGTACAAGTTCTTAAATTTAAAAAAACCTGACTGTTATAAGCTGACAACACTCTCGATGACGTCATGTAATAGACCATAAATTAAGAAAACAAAAATATTTCGTTTATTTATTTATTTATGGGAATTCTAATACCACAGACAGACGCTCAGACACACGTTGAACTCACCTAAAACACGCCTCTGATTTGTATCGGGGGTTAAAAGTAGGGTAACAAAATGGATCTCACCTGCAACCCGCACGAGATCCTGTCCCTGCCACGTATGATCTGCTGCTGCTTCTTGTCCAGCAGTATCAGGTACAGCTTCAGCAGATCGAGATAGCTGCTGGGCGTCGTGTAGAAATACCTTCGCATCTCCTCGTAGAGACGATCCGTCATTTTATCTACATCCTGTAGAACCGATCAACAAAGACTAGTGAAGGAAGCGGGCTATGCAAGTAATAATGTTAGGTGTATTACATCAAATCACGACGCGAGCGAAGTAGGCAGATGCTAACATATGACACATACCTACATTCTACTTACATTGCAAAGGCGAAAGTTTGTTTTTGTGTCAGGTTGATACTTCTTTGCGTTCAAATACTACTCTGGATACATACTACACTATACTCCACATGGTACTTTTTAACCGCTGTTAACACCGAAACAAGGGAAATTAGTAAGTAAGAAAATATGCATTGTACCTCATGCATAGTGACACAGAGGGTGGCAATTTTCTCGATCATTTTAGGGTCGCCCATCACGTGCAGGCACTGTTCGGCCACTGACAGCAACGCCTCCGGTGGCCACTTGGTGAACCAGTCTATCGTGCAGCAGTTCACGAGGGACGGGAACATGCGACAGCGACGTCTGCACTCCATGTAAAAAGTGTGTTCGTGTAAGCTAAGACCAAAGTTTGCTGGAAGGTGCTGAAACTAACCCATAGTTTCAGATATAGCCTGCCTTTGCACCAAAAAATAAGCAAGAAAGCAAAAAAAGAACTCCCACATGATCACTAAATTTATCATCTTTGTTTATTTTTTGTTTGTTCCAGTGATTTTATTGGTAGATTTTATTATAGCTACACATCCTCGTTCCGCTCATCTTTTGGTGAAAACGCACCCTTAGCCTGTCTAAAGGCTTAAAACCAACGTTAAATTAATATTCACAGGCAGAACAAAACAATTCGTAAACCGCTTATAGAATAATGTTTGCGCTATGGAATCGTAGCTCGCTCGTAGCAGACTCTGCCAGCCAATACTCGGAACTATTTTGTAGAGCATACTCGTAGCATATTCGCTGCTACGTACCTACAGATAGCGTAGTGCAGTCAAGTTGCTACGTACTTATGTAGCTACGGATTCGTAGCTCAATCGTAGCTTCTCGATTGTGCATTGAATTATGTATTGCAAATAAATGCATTGTTTTGGAACAGACTTTACAAAGAGGTACTTAATCTTTTCGTCTCAGTTTTTTTTTGTAGGTACGTTCATGAATTGCTTGAAGACGGCTGGATAGGTTTGGATTTTTATGTATGGTAAGATATATAGGGTATGATTTGGTAGATAAGATATACCTGATCTAGATACCATTTTTAGTTTTTCCTTTCCTAATTGTTTAAAATTAAGAAGCTTGTTGTTTCGAGGCCTCGAGAATTAACCATTTTCCAAAGTTTTTTTTTATCTATTATTATCTATTTTATTATTTATCTATTTTTTTATCTGTTTTATCTATTATTTATCTATGTTATTTTTGCTTTTTAGTGCCGTTTATGTTATTTTAAAGTTGATTTAAAGTTTTTGGAAAATAATTTCATTCATAATTTCAATTTTCTTATATGCTCCACTGAATCAGAAACTTCTCGAAACCTCTACATAGAGCTCATAAAAGTTCGACAAACAGGAAGCGTAAGTACGTTTTATAGGTCAGATTTGACAAATACAGTAGGTGGGACAAAGTAGGTCAAGTGCGAGTTGTGAATAGCGTCATAGTTGATACTTGCAACTACTATAATTCTGAACAACAAGTTAAGAAACAAGTAAGAAACCAGTTTAAGGTTATCCTTTCTCATTTAGGCAGCCTTAGATGAGCGGTGCAAGGTTGTGTACATAAATAAATGTAGATGATAAATTAAGTGCATAGACATAGAGTAAAGACCCCTAATCGGTCAAAAATAATGATTCCAAAAAAGTAAATCAAACCATTGAAAGTCAACCAATTCACTAGTCAGTCTTCGATGTCATCCAGTAGCGGTTACGTCTCCCCAAGTCCCCACTAACCAATAAATATGGTAAACTGTGTAGTCCACTCATGCCGAAATTTCAGAATATCCAAAACAGTAAAAAAAGGCAACGTCACATATCATCCGTAAGTCTTAAATATATTTTTATGTGCTTTAAAAAGCTAATAATTGTAATTAATTCTTAATGTCAACAGAGCGAAAAGTTGCTGAAAAAAGTGTTGCCACAAGGTATTTTTATATTTTCCCTTTAATAAACTTTAGGTTTCTTAAGGATCCAGTTTAGCCGATCAGTGGACAAAAATAATTCGACAAAGTAAAAATGAAAATTAGTGAAAACTTCGTCGCCCCTATAACAATTTGCTCTGTGCACCTTCGCAAGAAAGAAATGTACGTAACAGTGAAATATCCTGACAAGCAGGCGTCAGTTTTATTTTTATGTAAATGTAATGTTATTTTATTGCCGAAAAAATAACTTAAATGTATGATGTAAATAATGATAGTGTGTAAATTTATGTGTAAATAAGATAAAATTAATAGTTAAAATCAATAGTAATCCCTTTACTATTGATTTTAACGCAAACTCGTACTCTTGATTTTTACATTCTTACCTTTTACCTACTCTGATTTTAGTTAAGGTTTACATACAATCTATAATATTAGTTTGTAGAATAGTGTCATGAATGGATCTGGGTAAGGCTTTGTGTGTAGTTTAGCTCTGGCCTAAGCTGGCCTAATACTTTGTTTGCGGTCTTGTGATTTCTTTAAACTCTGATCGTTATATAATTTACCCAACTAAATCGGGTAACCACTTTTAATGGCAAGTTCATCACGTATAGAATAAAAGGTTTTATTAAGGTACCAAAATAATTTTGACACGTTTCGAAATCGTGTTTTGTATGAAAACTATCCTTCTGGAATAGAGCATATTCTGTGATGAAGTGATCCGATTGGTAGATTTTTCTTCGCTACATTTTCGCACCGCTCATTTTATGGTAGAAAGGAGGCCTAAAAATGTAGCTGTTTTAATCCTTATCCAATTAAATAGCTTAGATACATTGTAGGTATGAATTTCGAAATTCCAAAGATAGCAGGAAATCTTCATGGTATAGGGTAAGGGGAATTGTTTTACTCCAAATTTAACGCGTATGGGCCACGGGCAGTAATGAATAAATCAAAACTACTTGATCGATTTTAATCATTTTTTCAGTGAGTGACATAGGCTTTATATGTTATACCCGTGCGAAGCCAGAGCGTGCCGCTATGTTTTTATGTACAACGTTCACAGATTTTCTGGAGTGTATTTAGTATCAGCATTGCACCCGTGCGAAGCCGGGTCGCTAGTAAATATAATAATGTAATGTTAAAACAAGTATCACCTGAAAGCCTCTCCGACAGGGCTCATACAAATGCAGAGGTGCAGTTTGCCGCGGACTCTGTTTATGAAGAAGTAGTAGACGGCGTCGCGGTCGGCGGGGTTGATGCCGGACTTGGCGGCGTCGCCCCGGCACCCTGTCTGCACCGCCTCGTACGTGTCGCCTTCGAATAGATTGGGCACCTCACCTGCATCACACGAACAGAACCCCGCATTCGTAAGCACTACTTTGAGCGCTCGAACGCACAGGGTACAGGAAACGTACGCTTGCAGCTGTCATGTACGGAGGAAGGTCGTACTTAGCATTTACTTGTGTTTGTGAATAGAGGTGTTAAAACCATTATTATACTGTGTGATGCTGCAGAATATTCACATATTAAATTCTTAATTTTTCCAGGTTTTACAATATTATGGTGTAAGTATAAAGTACTAGGGAAATCTTTCGAAAATAATGTTTTGAAAATAAAATTCTAGCCTAGCTATAAATGTTTTAATGATTAATTTGCACACCAACAAAGTTATATAAGGATATTGTTTTTAATGACAACCTTACCGGAGTTGAGCATGTTGTTGATATCCTCTAAGAACTCCTCCTTCGTGATCTGCGTGTCAGTGAAGAGGAAGACAGTGTCTTCGTAGTTGACTCCCGCCCTCATGTACATCTTACGCAGGTCGTCGTGGAACTCAGCCGTGTCGTAGTTTCGTTTCAGTTCCATTCCCATGCATCTATAGTTAACATAATAACTCAACGAACACTTCAAGAAGTTCTGTTAGACAAGGGCCAGGGCCATCCCTTTGCGTTCTGTAATGCGGGAGGCGGTACAAACGCAATGAGCGCTTTTATTGGTAATGCATATTGAATCCTAACTAATATTATAAATGCGAAAGTGAGTTTGTTTGTTTGTTTGTTTGTTTGTAACGCTTTCACAACTTAAATATTCAACCTATCAACATGAAATTTTGCATACACGTTGTCAGGGGTACAGAAAATAATTTAGGGTACTTTTTATCCGAAAACATAAACGGTTTCTGTGGGACCGCGAGTGAAACCGCGAGGCACAGCTCGTTGCAAAATAAAGATAATGTAACGACACATGATACGTCAATATAATCATATTTGACGGAGCGTGACATCATTAGATAGAGAAAATCTGTTTTTTTTTTTAATGTTGTTAATAATCTAATAGTCAAGTGAATCTATCAATGACAGACATGACGTCTAGTCTACTGTTCTGTTATTTTTGACGATTAATCGATTTGTTTATGGGTTTATGGAATGGAGCTGCGTTTGGGATGGCGGGCGAACGTCATGTCTGTCATTGATAGATTCACTTGACTTGATTGAAGGCGGTCGTACGCAATGGTCATTCGCAAACACATAACTCCAAATTGCTAATTATTGATGTAATCCTTCACTAATTAAGTAATCTAAATGTCTGAATTATTAAAATAGTTAAAGTTAAAAAGTATAGTCTAAAGTCTAAGTCATTATTAAAGTCTACACTGCAGTCCACTTATTTCAACATTCCTGAAGTCTAACGTACACCAAAGACGCCCTTGACGACGAGTTCTCGGATCAGAAATCAGTCACGATAACTCGGCCTTCCCGACTTTCCCCGACATTAGCATTTTACAAAATTATCTAGTGTTAGGTTCATTCTTCCTTTTACCTTTAGACAAAGAATGCATCTTTTTAGGTTTCCCTAATGATATGCGGTTTGTTTTCTTTTTGCCCACACCATTGTTTTCATGTCTGGACACGGATGTAGTACGTTGTACATTTATTTTTAGCCGACTGCGCAAGAAGGAGGGTTAAGTTTTTCGTGTGTATGTATGTATGTGGGTATATATGTTTGTATGAGGTTTCTTTGGCACGCCCTACAGCCTTAACAACTTTATGAATTTCGACATGTGAGGTGTCATAGGGATAGCGAAAGTGACTTAGGGTACAAATTTTTGCAGCTGGATTTTTTTGTTTTGCTTTTGTTAATATTACTTGTTCTAGATACACTTCGAAAAAAGTTATTTAGAATCAATACATAAGCGTCAAATAATTTCGTCATCCGTTTAATTCATGTGAAAGAAGTTAGACTTTTATGAGTTTTTATTAAATGCCAAGAGCGAGAGAACTCGCTCTTGGCACGTATTTGAGATAGGGAAGCACAGCGCAGAAATCTTTTCCACGTTTCAGATTGCACTTAAGCATTTTTATGCATTCTCGGGAGTAGAGGAAGCGTTTAAACTATGAATTCTTGAATACTACACCGGACACAATACCCGAATCCAGATAGTTGGCAATTTTGAAAAGTGTAATAGTTTAAGGTGATTTTCTATGATATATGTACATACGTACATATCGTCACGCCTTTCCCCCGAGAGGGCTGGCAGAGGTGTAACACAACACCCACATTTCGCCGGACGATATTCAGTCCCAAATGTGACAGGGTATAATGTATATTTTTATGATATAATGCTAGTAAATTCCAGCAGCTCAGAACTACTACGATTCACAATACTGGTAGACTACCATAAACACGCACTGTGGCCAAGAGCAAGTTATCAGCACGTACGCGGACTAGATCGAAACGCGCGCAAAAATCCGTATGACAGGAAAAAGAGTAATTAGAAGAGATGAGATGGCATGCGATGAACATTTGTGTTCGTTCTATGTCTGGATGTTAATATCTATTTAAGTATGTATTTAAAATATCTAAGTATGTATATCAGTCCCTGGCAGCCATAGTGCAAGCTTTGCTTAGTTTGGGGTCAGGCGACCGTGTGTGCAAGTGTCCCGAATTTATTAGTTCTCACTTGCACTCGTTGACGTGTCCAGCGAGCGTGGCGACGCTGCGCCGGCCCGAGCCGCCCGGGCCCACCATGAGGCAGTGCCCGCGCTCGGCGCGCAGCACGCGCGCCACGCGCACCACGTGCTCCACGCAGTCCTTGAACAGCACCAGGTGCATCTCCGCACGCGCCGTCGAATTGTACTCTTCTAGATACTCCTAGAATGTCATCATCGTCTTTCGGTACATACTGTTACGTGAATATTCCTACAGGCAACATTGTTTCTTTTCACTCTAGGCATCACTCATAAAACTTCAACTGTCATAATCAAAACCATTTGGTTGTCAAAGTTAATTTCTGGCAAACGAACTAGAAAGACTTAACTCCGGTCAGCCGTCCTAACGAACTTCAATATAGAACGAACCGTCGTGAACAAAGGTTAGTGTTATTTGATAATTATGAAAACTATTTTGTGTCCTTGATTATGTGAGTACGAATAAATGGTGTTAATTAGATGGTGAATTGTTTAATTCTGGTCTCTTCTGATATGCCCATCACAATACATACTATCAGAATCAAAGTCAAAATGTCTTTAACCAAGTTGGGTACAAAGATACACTTGTGAACGTTAAATATCCATACTAATATTCAAAAAAAATTAAAGTTACTCTGTTTGTCTGTTCGTAGACTTTTCACGGATAAAGAGCTGAACTGATCTTGTACAATGATCTTCTAAAATGTAACAATTAGTAATTGTATATTACGAGCAAAGTTTTTTTAATGCTATTTTCTGAATAAGCAGCGGGGAAGGCAAATACCACACTTCTCTCCACTTGCCAGGATTACATATTTCTCTTCTCGTTATTACCATCAACTATTTTCTACCCGCTCTTCAGGGTGCCATTCAGCATTTCCAATGAAATGCACTTTTAACGCTTTTTAATAGATTTGAGATAAAAATAATTACAATTTAGTTGTAATTTTTTTTCATTCAATGCATGTTATGTTTGAGCACATCCAGTTTGTAATCGAAAAAAAATAACTAAACACACGAGACCGTCATAATTATCACGAATCTTAGAAGCCAAAAACAAAACGCTTAAAGGTACCTCTGCAGTGCTGTTTGTGTCATTTATCATTGTTTTAAGCCTTAGCTGTAGCAAATAAAAATAAACCACAAACGAAAATATACATAAAGATTAAAGATATTACCTTCAAAACCACCATAAGCTTATGCATGTCAGGTATCTCCGCATACACCCTATTCTCTTTAGGTACAGCGGAATTTAAAAAGTCTCCGTAGAGTAGCATCGGCGGATGTTCGATAATCGGTTCGTCCGGAACATCTAGAATCGGGGTCTGGAAGTTCTTCATGCAGACGCTGCTCATCAGGTGAAGGAAGTAGCTCTTGTCTTGAATGTTGATCAGGCGGTCGTGGAACACGCGTAGGCATTCGTGGTAGAACAGTCTAAATAAATCAGAAACGAGACAAAAACTATAATAAACTAATTCTGCACAAGCGTGCTTTAGGCAACGTAGATGCACAGTTACGAAGATTTTTTGAAAATCCTTTCTAAGTTGATTTTATAGTTAAGTAACGGACATCAATCAGTTTGACATAGGTAAATAGCTATATGCACATTTACCTGAGCATGCCTTGCGGGGAGCGCATGTATCCTGCATCCGACTGCAACACGCCTTGCATAGACTTGGACAAATCGCGCAGGTTGAACACGTAGTGTGACTTAGTCGGGGTCGGGAGGAGCTCGGCACAGATCTTGTTGTAGACGTCGACTGCAGCGTTCACTATCGAGTCGCCGAGACACGACACCTCGGTCACAAAGTCCTCCATGTGACCTTTCAGGATTGCCTGTTGGATTCAGTTCAAAAAAATCCTGAACAAAGCCAAAAACAAAAAACGCCCACTCCTGAACAAAGGGCTCCCCCAATCAGCCCCACAACGACCAGTCTTGCTCTGCCCGGATTTAGTAGGCTTCCTCATTCCAGATTTCATTTCTAAGAAGCCTTTGTCCCATAATTTCTAAATGTTGAAAAGCGAACAAAAAAATTGACCTACTCCAGAAACCGTCATATAACTTTTGTCACTTTACCTTGTAATTGGAAAATACAATTTCATACCGTATTGGGCAATACAATGACTTGCCACAAATCGATTTTGAAAAAACATAAATACTTAATGTAGCGTACTAACCGTGTACTTTTAAATTTTATACAAATCATCATCATACTACATACAATAAATGTAACATATACGTACATAAGTAAATATACATACATCATCATATATACAATCAGTCATGGCATAGGATCTTATAATTAAGTACAGAAAACAACTTTACGGTCTAGATACCATAACCAAAACAACCTGTATAATTATTTAGCCTGGCACAGTGGCGGAGACCTTGAATAAAAATAAACACCTTGAATATAGTTTTCATAGCGTCTGAGTTAGGTGCAGAGATATAGAACATGGCGAAGTGCCGCACGAAGCGAGCGGTGAGCGGGTTGCGGCCGCCGCCGGGCGGAGCGCACGCACACGACAGCACCACGTCCAGAATGTCCTTCCAGTAGAGCTTATCCCTGTCATACAGCCCGCCGAAATCTAAAAGTTGCCTGGAAAAACATCGAAAATTATCCAATTTGTTTCTTTTCAAATATATCAAAATCTAGTCTATTCAATTTGTTTCATTCAAGATATAAATAAAATTAATGCGTGGCACGAGTACCGTGTCCGTTGGGCTACTTATCACAGGGAAGCACTCCAATGTTAGCTATGAATTGTCCCGCTAAAGATGTTGTCTATATTTTTGACGATGGTAGCGATAAAAAGTTTGGCGAGACTATTCATAGCTATCGTTGGACTGCTCCCCTGTGATAAGTAGCCAAACAGACACAGAACTCGTGCTAGGCATTAATTTTATTTATTTGTATTTGAGGTACTTTCCTTTGTGATTCCATTTCGTCCCGCTCGAGTTAACAGCTTTACACCTTCGGCCTACACCACACCTACACCCACTCATTGAAATAAAGTTGTCCCAAAAATATATGAATAGGTGATGTAAAATCTTTTTCAAATAAGTAAATAACGTACATGAAAAATGATTTAATTCTAATTAATGATCTAATTGATGACTGTTGAACAGTACCACTAGGCACGTTACACGTAAAAGATTTCACCTGAGTAGCTCGATCGTAGGTTGGGCTCCATAGACATCGAGCCGAGGCATGTTGACGTCATCTATAAAGATTATCACTTTCTTGCCCAGAGGGGCTCCTAAAGCCTTGCGAGGTCTCTTGTCCAGTCGCAACTCTATCACCTCCTATAAGATGGTGAAACAAAATATTACTTAAATAATCTATAGTATACTAGCTGTCACCCCGCGACTTCGTTTGCGTTCGCGTTTTATAACGAAGTCGCGGTGTGACAGCTAGGATAGCTCACTATCCTATCCTATCTGTTAAGTTAGATCGAACTGCACACGGTGTGCAAATTTGATTGAAATCGGTTAAGTAGTTTAGGAGTCTATAGCGGACAAACAACGTGACACGTAATTTATATATATTATGAAGATAATTATACATATATCTATAGGACTTTTTACTAATTTATTTAGGGATCAGTGAAAGAAAAGTCCTTGATAAAGTTACAATTTAGCTTCAGACCAATACGTAGTTCTTTGTAAAAAATAAATAAAATTTGAATTTTAATTCGACAACAATTAATGACTAAGAACTTGCCAAATTAGTAATTATTTTCTTCTTCTCTCTCTAAGGGCTACAGAGCTAATATTGTTCTGTACTATTTATATTTATCAGTGATCTAGAAGAAGAAAAATTACCTGCGTACGAGTACTGCTAGTCTGAGCTGAGAAATTCAATATTATCGGTATGTAGTATCCTGTCGCCGACATACGGTTCAAGATTTCCGCAGCAATGCATGTTTTACCCACACCTGAAGCAATAACCGAATAAGACATAGGAAATAATAAGTCATACTTGCACCTAATTTATTTTAAAAGAAATTTAAAAATATAACAAATTCAAAAAAATTCAAAGATTTTTCTGCCAAGATGTGCACTACATTTTTTCGAGGGCAGTTGCGAGTGCTACCGTTTCAGTGATTGCTCGTTATTCCAAAGGGGCAATGCGGGTAGCAATTTGGGTACGATACCTACTTTATGGCTGGAAGTGGTTTACTAGATTACCTTTAGAGATTAGCCTTTGTATTTTAGTACTTTTGAAAACGTCCCAATTAGACGTTTTTCTTTCCTTTTAGTTTAGGTTGGTTGAGTCAGGCGTTGCTAATGTGATTAGGTGATAAAAGTTTTACTACCTATGCAATAGAATGTTAAGTCAGACCGTTCCAAATGACGTAATTAGTGATGCAAATACCGCCAGCAAAAGTGATTTAGTTAAGCAAATAGCTACCTGTGCCGCCAGTGAACATAACAGGTTTCCCGTGGCCGAGAAGTTTCTCGAACAGGTACCCGTAGCGCACCGTGTCTATTGTTGGCACCAGGGTCTCAAAGAACGGCTTGTTGCAGTCGTACACGAACTCAGGTATTATTTCTGCCCAAACTTTCAGTCGACGTTGTTTAGTATCCATAAACATGTCAAAGAAGTTGAAGCCTTGCGGGAAACTGAAATGTATTATTGCTAGTTTGTTTTACTACTCTGAAAATTACACAGTCACAGTATGTAACTTAACAGAAGCATTCCTAAAAATACACAGTCAAAGTATGAAACTTAACAGAAGCATTCCTAAAAATACACAGTCAAAGTTTGAAACTTAACAGAAGCATTCCTAAAAATACACAGTCAAGGTATGAAACTTAACAGAAGCATTCCTAAAAATACACAGTCAAAGTATGAAAATTAACAGAAGCACTCCTAACACGTTGTAATGAATTGTTAAGAAAGTGAATTTGTGATAATAAATTATTCTGTTCTATTAATAGTGGCTCACCGAGCGGTAGACTTCGCGACGACGTTTGTTCTCCAGTGCAGGTCGCATTCCTCAATCGATCCTCGTGAAATTATGTGAGCAGGTTCGATTATGAATCGGTTAAGAAATGCGACATGTAGAAGAATACAAGATCCGGACAAAATACGGACACACGAAAGCATTTTTGTCGAAACGCAGAGACGCTCGCTCGGTCGATTTTGAACTTGTCCACAGTGATTTGACCTTGATGTAAGACTGGTTTCAAATATTTCTACAACAATTTACAAACCTATGGATTGTTTTGGTAGATTGACTCTTGTTTTTTTTTTAAATATTTATTTTCAAATTGTACTTAAACAAGCAGAGATTTTTAAATTTGTATAAGCCGATCCAGTACTTTCATGAATTGACTTAAAAACAGAAATCGACAGAATTTTCCAAGCCAACAAACAAAATGTTGAGCTGTGTTACTAGTGAGCCGTCCCGGCTTCACAAGTTATTTAATGTATTTAGTGCCTGTATGGTGAAAACCGTATCAAAATCCGATGCGTGGATTAGGCGGAGGTATCGGATGTACAAACAGACGCGGAAAGCGACTTTGTTTTACACTACATGGAGATAAAGGCGAAATTACTTTCACAGTTGGATACAGTTATGCATAGTGAGTCCAAGCGCCAAAATCCATTTTTTGATTTTTTTGCATTTTTGTAATCCTTAGGGCATAATTTAGCCATAGAAAAAGCACTCTTGTAGCAGTTGAACTCTTAAGTGGTATTTTTTGATACCCCGTCCAAGCGCCTTCTATAGCAAATGGTATATTTCGATACGCAACACAAGTCCAATAACCAATTTAAAAATAACAACCAAATTGTATAGTAAGAAAACACATTTTCATTTATACATTACAAGCCCAAACGACGTAGTGTTATGCATAAGTAGTCCACGCGACAATTGTTTGTTACTTGGACTAGTTTTGCAGAACTAGAAACGTGAGTTTGATTCCAAACGCAACCCAATAATTCAAGCATTTGTCGCATAGGCTTGTGATGCATAAGAATAGTGGAAGTTAACTACTCACTTCCTTCTCTCCTTGCCGCCACAATTATTATTAGAAATGACTCAGCAGCGGCAAAGGTATATTTGATTACTATCTACGCCACTGGAGCAACTATGCCAGCGGCTCGGGTAAGTGCTGGCAGGGGGAAATGCACAAAACACCCCAAGTGGGACTGCGATCAGTGCAGGACTTAACGCCCTCACCTCGAATAATAATAAGAATAAGCTAAGATGGTACTCACAGGAGCCCCCTGGAAGTCATCAGGAAATACTACGACGAGAATAGCTACCGACCAAATCCGGCCAAGATCCAGTCATGCGCCTTCCATCTCCGAAACCGTCAAGCCGGACGCTCACTCTACATATCCTGGCGAGACATCGCCATAGAGCACTGTTACAGCCCAACCAACCTAGGAGTAAAACATGACAGGCCACTGACTTACAAACAGCACTGTATGAAAACCAAATTAAAAGTTACCAGGAACAATTTACTCACCCGCCTCATTTCCACCTCATGAGGCACCTCACCTCAGGTACTGCGCACATCCGGGCTAGTACTCTGTTTCTCAGCTGGGAAATACGCGTGTCCAGTGTGACACCGTTCCACCCATGCTAAGGAAGTAGACGTTGCACTCAATGAAACATGCAGAAAATAACTGGCTGCTTGAAAACCACCCCCTAAAATCTTTTTACCCTCTTGCTGGCATTGTTCCCCTAAAATTCCGCAGAGCTGTCGCTTGCTCCACTGAAAAAATAAGCAAGAACAAGACCCAAGACACCCACTCTACAGTTTATACCCCCCGGTCAACCGCCTCAAGAGTCGCAAAGGTTTTCTCAGTTCCACAAAGGCGTTACCCACCCATCCCCGAGAGTCCTGCTACAAACTGGGGCTGGAAAGGTGCGCACCACCACAAGAGTTCGTAAAATCGGCAGAGGAACTCCCCCTAGGCAACGACTCCACGTGGAACTCGCTAAACAGACTTCGCTGCAAGTTCAACATGAGCAAGTGGGGGTTCTCTGACACGGGTTCTCACGAGTGTGGCTGCGACGCAACACAAACCATGGGACATCCAATGTCCTGCCCTCAGTGCCTCAAAAGCTGCTCTCTAAGTGAACTGATGGAGGCCTAAAAAAAGATCATGCATTTAAAATAAATGTCGAGACAAGTGAAGAAGAGGAAGAAAGCGTAGAAATTGATGTAGAGAGAAAAAAGGTAGAAGAGGACACAAATGTTTTAAATAAATGGTAACGCTTGTAATATAAATGGCTACTGGAAAACCTTTTTCAGAAAAAAATTGGAAGATTATAAATCACCGTTCCCCTATATTCCAAACGACGCTATGTCATTTTATAAAAAAAAAATGATTTCAGAGGACACGATTGATGATTATATTGAAGATTTTAATGGTCATTTAGATTTTGATCCAGATCATGTCTAGAATAGATTTAGTATCTACCTACTCTATCTTACTTGATATGTTCTCATCAAACATCTGTCTTATCATCAAACATCTGTCCGTCTAAGTTAATATTATCCTGTCTGTAATATAATTACCTGTGCCATTTTCATAGCTTTTCATTTATTTTTCTCAGTCCTCATTATCATCTACCAATTTATGATGCTAAGCAAGTATGGAAAAATATATAAGTATTTTTTATTTAATCGATAGGAAATGGACATTAATGTCCCTTGGACTCGTTTTGCAAAATGAGAACAACATATTATTGCGAGTCCACGTGCATTTTTAGTTATTTATGGCCCTTGGACTCGTTTTGCAAAATGAGAACATCATATTTATTAAGAGTCCAAGTGCATTTTAGCTATATCTTCCAAAATAAATACTTATTTTGTGTTTTTTTCTTGTAATATGTTAAATTACAAATAGAAGCTTCGATATAAATAGATTTACTTTCAGACGATACAAACGCAAACCTCCTGCCAATAAAAACGCGTTTATGTAATTTCCCAAAAAAACGAAAATGGCGCTTGGACTAACTATGCTTAACTGTATCCAGTTATCATTTTAGATTTGACGACGTCTTGCAATTATTTATAAAACATTCAAACCGTTTTAGCTATAGCACGTAATAGAAACACACAAAAATAGATAGCTCGTTCTGTTTTTGTGTTTGTTTACAATGGTAGAATGTATGAAAAATTTGAAAGGTGTGAAAGCTATAATATTCGGATTAGGATTATTTCTCATCGCGATGTAAGGACAGTACACAGTACCCGGCGATAAAAATTGCACATCGAATTTTGGAAAGAGACTCGGCTTCGTAGAGCGTTCTCTTTCGCACGACAGTTTCGTTTAGTGTGCGACAGAGATAACGCTCTACGAAGGTGAAGTCTCTTTTCAATGTACATATATCGTTGTGCATAGGTCGATGTGCAATATTTGTCGCTGCATTAAAACGCAAGCCCCCTTAGCAATAAACCTTGGATAGCCATGGAATAGTTATACAGTATTTTTCTTTTTCGAACGAGTTCAAGTATTCATGTCAAAAAAAGAAAACAACAAAACGCTGTATATTCCGAGACCACACAGGTAGGTGAGTACTTAAAAGAAGCAAGAAAAACATAACAAATATCAATGAGAACATACTATTCCGCTTCCTCGTAATCTTCAAACTGCCTCTTTATGATTTCCTCAAAGCCCTTCCTGCCGTTCTCCAGTATATTTCCCCCGATGCACCAGACGTAGCAGAAAATGAAACAGTGCGCTATGTAGGTACGGATCGCTTGCTTGTCGGGAAATCGTTCGCCGGGCTCGCCCAGGAGCGCACTAAGGAGGTAGCATAGCGCTGACGCTTTGCTGATGTCCACCTATAGTAATTAACATTAGAGAGAAGTTTTAATAGCTTGACACATCCCCATTTTTTCTTTCTTTCTTGCCCATCACGCAAATGTGTAATGTGCTAGTTTTTGAGTTCTTAGACACGTCCCTTATAAACGTTGTACAGCGTCTGAATACTCATATACAGTGTTATGTCTTTATCGATCGCGTTCAAGATGTCAAAGAAAGAAAAAGACAAAACACTATCCCATTTAGCAATAAACGTTGCATAGCCTCCGAATAGTTATACAGTGTTTATTAGATTTAGACAAAACACTTTCCGAACTATTTCGGGGTAATACAACATTTATTGCTTACCTATTACGAGACCGTACATCGTTTTTAAAAAATACATTTGTTTTTGTGATTGCAACTCATGCATTGCAAAAACAAGTGAAATCCTGAAAATGTAAAAAAAAAATAGAATAAAAATCAATTAATAAAAGCGGATCCCAAAATAAACCAATTTAAATTGTCCAAATGAAATAGTACTTATAATATACTAGCTGCGCCCCGCGGTTTTACCCGCGGTTAAAAAGTATCCTATGTGCTGTTTTAGACTATAATCTATCTCTGTGCCTAATTTCATCAAGATCTGTTCAGCCGTTCTGGCGTGAAAGAGTAACAAACATCCATCCATCCATCCATCCATTCTTACAAACTTTCGCGTTTATAATATTAGTAGGATAGTAGGATTTATGAGACGTCCAAATGAAATTGAAAATTTAGTAAAGGATTCTTTTAAGGTAGGCACAGATTCTTTTAGTTTACCACCAAGCTTAATAAAAAAATTCCAAACTTTTTCCTCAGTGAAACTTCTAGACTACCTTCATAAGCTGAATGCCTTTTGTACATAAAGCGATAACATAAACTTTCCTAATTCTTTCAGATTTTTCAGGAGACGTCCATTATTCACGTGATCTTTTTTAGCAACTTTATTCTTACTTATTATAAAATCGAAAGTAACTCTGTCTGTCTGTCTGTCTGTCTGTCTGTCTCTGTCTGTTTATAAATATGCTTTTCATGGCGAAACGGCCGATCGGAACTTGATGAAATTTTATAATTAGTTACAGTATATCCGAAGGAAGGTTTAGGATACTATTTTCTGACGTGCACGCGGATAACAGCTAGTAACTCTATAAACCCCGTCTCTCCTGCTACATGGTGAAGCTATGCAAATAAATATGCTAAGAAGTTGATGTCAATTCTGACATCAACGTGAACACTTTGCACAATACGATGTACTTAATCGGAGCAGACGTGTGTTAAGCAGACCATAGTCATTACATCGACGTAGTTGCAATAACACAATAATTTATTCAGCTGCTCAAACTTGAAAAAGAAAATCGTAGTTTCTGAGATTTAATCTACAAAAGTCGTTGTAAAAATTAAAATTAGATGTTCTGAATTATAATCAGTCTGTTCGAATCGGGTCATTACAAGGACACGAGTAGAAACTTTTCTTTTTTTACCCGTCTGCGTAAGAAGAAGGGTTATGTTTTTTGAGTGTATAAGTACGTACTCGTATATTAGTATGTTTGTGAGTATGTATGTATGAGGTTTCTTTGGCACGCCCTACAGCTTAAACAGGTTGATTGGTCGTCTTGATAGTGGAAGTGACATAGGGTACAATATTTAGCAGCCGGGTTTTTTTAAAAATATTGTTACTTGTAGAGTTACTGTAGGCTGTATATCAGTATATCAGTGAATTGTGGTAAGCCTTGCATTTTGGGGATTCCAGAGCATTGAGTATTCATGCATGAATTCATCGATGAAATATTTTAGCGACAATTGTTTTTAAGCGTCGCCCGGAGCTCTGAATTTCCCATTCAAACGCGCTTGTCGAAGTTCTTGGAAACTATTCGCCAGATTGTGATGAAAATTGGTATGTGTTATTGAACGGAGTATAAATCCTTTTTTTTTTAACTTTTTCAAGAGAAAATAGAGCCATGAAAAGTATCCGCATTTGTAAGCGGTCACTTATTACTTTGGACTGATTTATTTAATAGTTAGACAAAGTAAATAACAATTGTTGTGTAATAAAAAAAATGCTTTACTTTTAATGCCTTTCCATATGCTTACTTCATTCAGTTTTAAATCAATTCACTTTATTTAAATCTATGTCTATAGGTGTTAATGCGGCGGTTTCGATACACGAACTGAAGAAATTAAGTTTAAATGTGTAATGTTGAGACCGATGAGAAAAAGCGATGATAGCCGAGCGGGTTCGGACCCAGCCGAAGGCACGCACCAATTTCGTCATTGTGTGAACATATGTGCATACTATATGTCATCTGCTACATGACTGAAGCCCGGTGTATGACGACAGGCTCGCCCCCTGTCACATTTGGGGCTGAATATCGTCCGGCGAAGTATGGGTGTTGTACACCTTTGCCAGCCCCTCGGGGGATAGGCGTGACGATATGTTATGATACGTTGAGACCGATCCCGTGACCTATAATCCTCATCAGAGTGCTTAGTGTGAGTTTTTCTTACTTTTCGATCGCGTAAAAGTAACTCCAATTTGTATGAAAATTAAAAAGCGCCACCTAGTGGGAGTAATGAGAAACCGCAATCGTGAGTGCGAGTTTTTTGTTTACTGCCAACATTTGACATAAAAAATTTACTTTTTCACGGTGAATTTACGCGAATCGAGTGACAAGCTCGATTGGCACTCACATTCGCTCGTTTTCGATTGTCGATCCGTGTGACGTAAACTCGTTTACGCTGTAGTAAAGTTATTCGATTTACTTTGAGCAACTCACACTAAGCACTCAGAGCTACGACTGTAATCTAGATTAACTGTGTACCGGCTGCTTAGACTCTACTTTAAGTCAATTATTAAGTACTTGCTACACTGCATCATTATTTCACAATTTCTTCTAACGACAGCCCTAAAGATTTTATGGTAGAACTTTTAGAAAGCGTCAAGGTCAAAGAAAAAATATTTTTATTCATATGGGTAGCAAAGATACACACGACCATACGACCGTCAAAGTTATATGAAAGACTCGACCGCCTTATCTGAAAAAAGAGGCACTACTCAGAAGAACAAGCAAGAAACTGAGAACCATCTATTTAATAAAAAAACGCTAATAACGCGGCATTTTATAGATACTGATGCCGCGTTAAGTGTCGCAGCGAAATTGCCGCCGTAAAGATTTTAGATGCCGGCAATAGGTGTCAGTCACATCGAACTGAAAACAAAGCAAAATACACTCAACGGATGGCAGTTTATGAAATTTAATTCAAAATGACCTCAAGTATACAGGGCAGCGGCGTCATTTCAAACATAACACAGCAGTCGCTGGCGTCTAACAACACAAACGCAGAAATAATTTGACGCGGCGTCAGCGACACTGCACTCAAATGGCGCTCTATATAATTGCATAGTATCATACTTCTATCTACCGTTCAGTCGCGGCGTCAACGATGCGTGGGCACTGACGCCTAACGAACGCTTTGCTTGAAATTCTACTTTTGACGAGATCGATATTTGACATTCAGTAGGTACAAAAAGCAAGGAAGGTGCATTAGTCTTCATAAGGTTTTCATCGTACTTTCGATAAAACAACAGCAAAAGTGCATCAGTCTATCTGGGCTTTAAGAGTCTTAGAACAATATTTTTCCAGTAGTTTCAAAAGTTCGATAAAGCTTGATGCACTTTACTTGCTGCTTGTTTTAGCTGTAAAAAAAGTATCTCGTTCTTTTTTAAAACTATGGGGCTGTCGATAGAAGAAAATAAAGTGTTTTTACAATCCAGTATTTAAACATACAAAAAAAATATATAATCACACTACACCCAAAATCACCTATATTTTAGTACCAATACTTTTTTTGGTTCAAAAGTTCTATGAAAGTTTCAGATTGAACGTATTTAATTTAACGTTCGACGAAAAAGTAAATTAAAGAGATTTCTCACAACGTGTCATATTTCGTCCTTTTTCCCGAACTCCCTTTTGAGGCTCACGTGAATAATGGACGATCCCTACCATACAGTATCAACGATGTTACTGACAATACATCATCAAATCACCAGAGCATGCAGTATTAATTAAGTCATCCGATGCGTAATAAGCGCTAATTACGATAGAATGCGAAGCGATGTGTTAATTTAATCAAGCACGTAAGGACGCGTCAGATAGCCGTATAATAGTCTGATGTGGTTACCGGATTAATTACATCAATTATGTGGACACTACAATGGGGGACGGCCCTTTGTAGTGCACACATTGGAGGACTCCGTTCATTTACAAGCCAAGCTCAGCGCTCGACGACATCGCAATAATAACAAAAACAAACTTTTACTTTGTAATCAGACGGAGTTCTAAGTGCAGTGTCAGGCGATCGCTGGGTCTTGTTGCGTCTGTTACTTGAGAGCGCAGGGTGTCTGTCGCCGGCCCCGACACGGAAGTCATAAAAGAGTAATAAATACCTAAATGTTGTGTGCGAACGAACTCTAACTAGGATTTGTTGATTTTGTAAGTCTTATCCTAACTAATATTATAAATGCGAAAGTGAGTATCAAACTTACTTTCTGCTCAAGTATTAATTGTCTTGAAATTTTACATATATGTTGTCTGGGGTATTTACAAATTAGGACATAAGGTACTCTTTATCCCGATCAAATAAACGGTTCCTATGGGACCGCGGGTGAAACCGCGGGGCGCAGCTAGTGATTGATAAAATAAACGGTTATGAAACTCGCTCCCGACTCGTGACATTGGGAGCATCAAGAAATCCAAAAAATAACAACTTTAAAACTGCTCATCTGTTGAAAAAAATTAAATCACCTGTCTGATTCCAACTGCACATTTTGTGTTGACATGGACAACGCCTTTATCAAGCATATGGAAAAGTTCGAGAAGAAACTCAGAGTTTTCCAAGCTGAAAAGATTCTTTTCGACGCCTTCGTCGAGCCATGTACGGACGTACGGCATGTAGCCCATCTCGTTAGGGTCTATGTACACCATGCCGCAGCGCGACACGGTGGCCGGTGACGCCTGGGCTAAGTCTGCCACCTACAAACAAATATTCAAAAATAATGTTACATAATAACAGTTTTCGTTTAATACAGCTTTGGGCTCGTTAACCAACGGAATACTGCTTTTAAACTTTTTACAGATAAATTTTACCGCACGTTTTATGAAATTACCTACTACATAGACGAAGCGACTTAAAATAAGCCGTACTTATTCCCTAGAAAAATATGATCAAAGGTCCTTTGTAAGTATGTCAGATAACACGCCAGACAATAATGGTGTCGTTTTACCTATTTTTCTCATGGAATAGTATTCTTATAGAAGAACATATTTCTCTTTACGATTAATATCGAGTATACAAGTTTTCTGAAATACATTTTACCTGTAACAAGAGATACGAAAACATCGCCAACATAGCTATTTACGACTACTAGTTAGGGGTATTAATATTGAGTGTAGGTTTGAAATAAGGTCTTAAAGCTTTGTCAAACATACAGCAGCGATGTGAAGTCTTAGCGAGACATGTTTATTTGGTATCTCATGAATCTCATCACATCAAGAAAAGAGAAAACGCATCGCTTCGCTGTACGTTTGACAAGACCTCAACGAGTGGGTACCTCAAAGACCATGTGTACAAAAGGCGTCAGTTTGATCCGCTCAGAATTAGAGAGACATAACATTTTGTTGTCGTCTAGTACGGTGTTCATATTTTCAATCCAGACCGCGTCGACAGGGCCGTCACAAATCAACCATTGGTGATCTGGTTTCTCGCACTAGAACAATAAATAATCAATCAATGTAGGCAGTCAACACAGGATAATTTATCTATCAGACACAAATATCCACGATTGTAATCTAATTCCAATTTATCCATTTTTTTTATTTAAAACACCGGCAAAGTATAACGCAAAAAATTTAATTTAAGTTATTTTTAAACAATTTCAAAGACATGTACCTGTCTACTTATAAAGAAAAGTAGGTACATTCATGATCCAAAAAAAAACGTCATCGTTATCCGTCTCTTTCGAACTACATATTTGTAAATGACTTATTTCGGTCTTGCTTAAGCATCGATTGACGTCACTACGTGTTGCCCACGTGACCGAAATGCTATACCTGGAGTTTATTATTATCCCATGCGTACACTTATCTTAGACAATGTTGGTTATTATTGTCAAACTGTCATAAATAAAAAAATTAAAATCAAAATAAAATCTATTCAATTTTATTTAATTCTTGTTTTATATTTTATTTCTGACCATTGTATTTTAATTTTAATCATTAGATAATTCATTTAATAATTAACGAAATAATTTGATGGATGCAAATCTGGAAATAAACAATTTCATTTTCATTTCATTTCATTTCATTTTCAAAAAAAAAAGTAAAATAAAATGACCTGTCAAAACTAATTGATTTGCATAAAATTTATTTTATTTTGCATTAACAGATTCCGGTGATCACACTATTCCCAAATTTCACAGAGAATCAACTCATACTAATAAAATACTAGAGAGTTTTATGCCGCTGCTGTTGGCATGGCCCTAATAAGATCGTAGGAAATATTTTCCAATTTAACTAGTACCCAAGGACGTACCCACGTTGGGGAAATCTGGGGCATCTGGTCCAACCTAGTCTGGTCAAACCTAGTTCCCTAACTCAAAGCTCAAAATTTAGGATTTTGAAGTAAAAAAAGGTAGGTAAATAACAATTACTTCTGCGCCACTTCTAAAAAAAGTCTGGGTAAGCTTACGCTGGTAGGTACGTAGGTACCTGCACGGCGGTCCTCAAGCTTAGCGGCAGGATCCCGTCGTGCCACTCCAGAGTCTGCAGGTTAACTTCCCCGTACAGCTCGCCGATTGTAAGACTTTTCGGGTTCATTATGTACTTGTGGACGAACTGGTTCTGAGGGCCGGGCACTCCGCTGTCATGTAGCCGTGTGTATGTGTCAGCCAGGACCTATTTCAAAATATAATTACTAAGATATGCTTAATTGTTAAGTTATAGTTAATGTTTAGTTATAGTTATAGTTAATTAAGGTTTTATATAGTTAAAGTGATATTTTTCTCTTATTTTATTTCTTGTTATTTGTGGTGTGAACAATTAAAAGTTTATATAGCTATCTATCAAAAGGCGAGTAGATAGATAAACGTTCAAATTTAGTTCATTTTGAACAGTAAGCTGCAAAGATGATTCGAATTCCGAAGTAAATCATTTTAAACCTTTTAGACTTTTTCTCACTAACTAATAAACGTCGTGTAGTCTCGGAATAGTTATACTTACAGTGTTTTGTTTGTTTCTTTCTTTTAAAATTTTCACTCGATCGTTAAAGACAGAACGCTGAATAATTATTCCAAGGCAATTCAACGTTTATTAGTATGGAAGTTTATTTCTTAATAACAAGTCACATTAAAAAAAAAAACCAAAAACCCGACTGAAAATGTTTGTACCCTATGTCACTTCAACAAGACGATTCAAATGACACCTCACGAAATCCATCAAGCTGTTTAGACTATAGGTCGTGCCAAAGAAACCTCATAGGTACATGCATACATACATACCCACATACATACAAACATACATACACTCGAAAAACAGAACCCTCCTTCTTGCGCTATCGAGAAAAATAAGCCAATTAGGGGGTAAAAACAGCCCTGCTAGAATTTAAAAATCTGAATTAAAAAAAATCAGACTTACTTTGTCAAAGTATGAAACAGCTAAAAATACTAGCGTAAGTAGATTTTTTTTCGAGTCGTCCGTTAAGCCTATAATGGACAGTATTTGTTCCGACTCTTTAGTTTATATATGGTCTGCGCTTCTGACATTATTCTTACATCTAGGCCTTGCCTTTAAAAATATCTACTGTGACGTCTAATGTCGAAGTGACAATAAGTCTACTAGAGTTCAGTTTAGAGTTTTTATTTTTAGGTTGAAGTCGAGGTGTTTCACTTCAACTGAAGTTTCAGACGGAGTTAAAAATGAAAAATTCGCTCTAGTCTAAAGGCCAAAGCATGTAATGTTCAATTTGAAATGAAAGCTTTTCTGGGCTATAAGAGGCAGTAAGTCTAGTCGCTCGGCTCAGTTTGTCGCAGTACCTTTGTTTGACGGTCATCTTAAATCCGCTATTTTGCATTTTTTAAACTCTTTGTAAATAAACTCTTATGATATTTGTTCAAGAAGGATGATTTTTTATATAATGGCTACATTCTATTTCAGTTTTTAAATGAGCCTACAGTATCTGTGCATTTTTTAGTTTAAACCGTCCTTTTATTTCTCGTATCCTATTTTGGTGCGTTTTGAGGAAAATAGAGCTAAACTTCGAAGTGTTACTAGCGATTTTCTGATTCGGCAAAATTGAAAACCAGTTAAGTCATCTCGATACGTCTATTCTCTGTAAGGTCACGTCTGAGGTTTCTACATATTTCATGTCAGTCTATTAGATAATTACTTCAGACACAACATAATTCGAACCATTGGACCAGATTAACAGACGTGCCCACGTAAACCGGAAGACAGGTTGACAATGATAGTAATCGATGGCTGCTTGGATAAAGTGACTTAGAAGAGGTCAACTTTAACGATACCTTAGAGATGCCCACGACTACTTTTTGAAGAGCGTTTTGCAAACGCGCGTTACGGCACCCTGCGCCACAGAACTATTGATAGTTGCGATTAATGGTTAATATAAGCGAATAAGATGTTTAATAAGCAGCCTGGCTTACGCTATTGATTAAAACAGACGTTGTGAAAAATCATATATTGTTGAACATTTTCCTCCCTGTCTATCACGCGTCGGTTTCCCTACTTTTTCCTTTTATTCCGACTTTTTCACGTTGGTTTAGCGGTTGATTTTCGTTTGTTTTGCGTCTACATCGCTCTTCCTAAGACTAAAAAGGCGGGTTGTTTAACATGGTTGATTAACGTAACATACATTCATACGTCTATTACGATAATGTACGACGTTTTACTCGTACGTCCGTTAAAACACGGTGCTGTTTCATTTTATAAAAAGTCTATTGTTAAAGGTGCTTGGGTAGTTTTAGTACTATGAGATGTTTATTTGAGAATAAAATTATGGCGAAACAACGCTTTTTGAGGTTTGTTGATAGTTAGTGACATTTTTACCGTTTACGAGTGGGCTAGGTGGAGGTGTAACAACCCACCCCTTACTTGGTGTTCCATTGGCGTTAACCCTTAATAAAATAAAAGTCATGTTCATCTCGTTCATGTCTTTACTAAGTCATTTACGGTATGAATGATGGTAAATGGTGATGATGAAATGATGATGCATCTTTTCCCGTAGATAACTTACATGGAGCACAATCGTTTTCCCTCCGCCCGTGGGTCCGACGAGCATCACCCCCCATCGAACTATCATCGTCTCGTGCAGCTGGATCACTTTACGGATCTGACACACTTCGATCTGCAGCTTCCTTTCGAGGAGAATTGTCTCTGTTCAAAAGCAAAACTAGTTATATTGAATGGATCGAATATCTCTGTATGAATATAAAGACTTTGGAAAGCGGTCATCGTGGGACGAAGTTGTTTAGTTCTGGTAGAAAACTTTAAAATAATCTACAGCACTTACTTATGACATCTTCCATGATACCATAGTCTCTGATAGGTAGGTCGACACCGGGGAACAAATCTGAGAGAATGCCAGCGAACAGGATGGCGTCGGCCGCTAGAAACTTGGGCAGGTTGCTGTCGTTCAGGGCACAGAGCAAGGTCATCTCTTCATGCTGGTCGGGGCTCGCTCGCTTTAGAGATCCCGCCATAACCTGAACAATAATACTTTATAGAAACTAATTATTGCGATTTAAAAAAAAGTCATAGTAAGGGCTGTCCCTTACTATAAAGTATATATGTATTAAGTAGCTTACGAAAGCCTTGGCCCAAGAAGGAATTTCGGGGCTCGACCGCGGCAGATTAAGATATAGGGGATACGCTTCTAGGGCAGACGATGGGGATAGTGAAAAAAAAAACGATAGTTTGAAATACTCGAGCACGTGTGGTGTGTTGGGTGAAATGTGCATTTCAATACTCTTAATAATAATAATCTTACGATTTAAGCGTCACGTAAGTGGGAGGGTCACCAACTTGGAAAAAATCTGATCCCGACATTCATGAGCGCGATTAAGTTTTTATTTTATTTTAAAATATAAAGTTCTTATAATCTGCCGATATCCATAAGCCGCGGTAACAAAAATCGACATTCACGCACTAACTATTTTCACATCCATAGAAAAAATTCTTCCTATTATCAAAATTTAAAGAAACCAACAGGTCTCCAGGACGCCCGAGTAAATCCTCATATAGACCAGACACACAATACACAAGTACGAGATTGGCTAAATTTAATCTATGTCGGTGAATGCAAAATTTCTCGAGCGTAGAAACACGATAACCTCAATACGAGCCTGGATGCATTTACAGGTAAATAGTTTTCAGGAGAGAATAAACTAATTCAATTTACTGTAGTTATTATTATCAGTTTATTTACTTACAAAATTTTAATACGCATCATTATGCATGCTAAAATTGAGTTTCATTGCGATGTAGACTACATTACTAATTGTGACTATTCAATTACTAATTGTAATTTCAACGAAAGCCTTTTGTTCTCTGATTTTAATTTTCCGTACAAAGTTTCAATTGTAGCCTATTTGGAATTAAACATAATATGATTAAATGGTGGCCCTGTGAGCGGTGTAATATGTACACCATTTCAAAACTTTTTAAAACCGGAATACCCGAAAATCTATTTAATTATCGATCCTGCTCACACCATTTCACGAGAATCGGTAGTGGAATGTGACCAGCACACACATCCACAAAACGTTTCCATTCGGAACCCAAAAAAATTTAAACTCAAACTATTAGAATCTCAGTCCGTATATAAACGTGATTCATTCTTCCGATTGGATTAATACTCGATTCCCTATTCCAAAATTTATAAAAGTTAAAAATTAGTTTGAAATTTGTGGGATCCGATCGGAAACGTTTCCGAATGATTGTGAATAGCACCGCTGTGGAGGAAAACACCCGGACAGACGCCGTGTGGACAGAAATACGAAGTAATTTGCACATCGGAGTGCACACAATAAGGACGTTTTTTCCACATGTCAGACACTAACCGACCAAATCTTCATTTTTTTTAAACATTTCTTAAAAAGTAAACAAAGGCTAAATAAAAATAAAGCCTTACAAACTTACAAAAAGCGTAAGAACCAAGGGAACTGGGTAAAATTTTTATCTGAAATTCCTCAACTGAGTTAAAAAGTAGCCAATGTAGCCAATGAATAGTCTCAACGGTAGATTGAAAGTCCCGACGAGGCGGTGCGGCACGGCGGATTGATAAAGCGAATTATTTGCTTGCATTTCCTGGTACTAGGAATAGCTGTGCTGAGCAAATGAAGCAGATAAAATAGCGAGTAGATTTTTGTTTTGAAAAGAAAAATTGATAAAATCAATAACTGTAGGCTTATTATTACTTACTGTTACTTTTAAAAATTCTAGGTACGTGATATTTTGGTGGTGTTAACTTACCACAAAAATATCACGGAATTTGTAAAATACTGAAATAAGGTTATTATACTATGGAATAGCATAGGTAAAAAATACTACCAATACGGTGATGTATCAGTCATCCTGAGATTAAATGAGCTAAATTACCAATACGCTTTTGACCGCTCGCATGCCAAAGTCGTAGTGGTCTTGTTTGGACAGCTGTTCGCTAGACAACTTGTACATTTGCACCATTTTCTTCGCTAAGCCTTTTGACGATTCAAACCCTTCCGAGTACAGGATCACCTCCGCAATAAGAGCTGAAAGTATGCAAGTACGGTATGAAAAAAGCTTATAACATAATATTTTTCAATATATTATGTTATAAGCTTTTAAAATCATTGTAGGTTTTAAAAAAACATTCTGAGGGCTACCCACTTGGCCTGAACGAATTTAGATACTTTTTAATATGTTTAGTTAGTTTCCTTTAGTTTAGAAAACTCAAAAGCAAACAAAACTTTCATGTAACTTTTTACCATAATCTGGCACCATCATAGAGATGGGTCGGAACAAAGCCTTCAAATTGTCTGGCAGCTCCGTCCGCCCCGCGTAGCCCGGATTCATAGTAATGAAGGCGGCACACGTACGGACCAGCTTGATCTCACGACCTTCGAACATGAACCTGGAAAAATCACCTCCTGACTATTGTGATCTTTTTTATTTAGTACATGTTATATGGCTTGTCAGACCAACTCAAGCAAAATAGCTCGTCCAGGATTGAGGAAGTGGTGTGAATGGCTACAGACCAATGGCTACAGGACAAGTGGAGGATACTGACAAATCACTGGGTGACGGAAAATAGCCGTCGCGATCTTCAGCCAGGAAGGATCGACCAGAGACAGAGAGAAAGAGAGAGAGAGAGAGAGAGAGAGAGACAGAATTTGCTTGTGCTGGCTGACATATTCTCGCCCAATGTAAAACAATGATGTGACCTAAGATGGAGCACGCTTGTCTAATTCCACTAATACAGGGTGTATCTCTGAACGACGGACTTATTCTAGTAAATCATTGTACTCATAATTATGAAAAACTTTTACTATGGGGCCTACCCTAAAATAAAATAAATTGCTTTTCTATGGAAATACAAAAAGTTGATTGACCATCGACAAAATGTATGGAACGGCTGAAGAAAAAGTACCTAATTCACACTCGACAGTAGTCAAACATGTCTGTTTTTATTAGTTTGTGTCTGTTGTCTGTTGTGTGTGTTATTACCTTGATAAAGCTTATTTTCACCTAAGTAAAGCAAAGAGTCTCAAAGTTAAACAGTTTCTGCTCCCAAACCAAAATTCTTGATCCGCCACTACTGCCATATTTTACTCTTTAAATAAAATAAACGAACGTGAAAACAATTACAGATGCAAGTAAATTAAGAGATATTCAACCCTACTCTACTATTTTGCATTTTTAATTACAATGCCGGACAGCCATTTAATTGTTCACTTCATTAAAATGTGCACGAACCCTGAGCACGCTGAAACGAAAATAAATGTTATCATATTCGTCTGCCAATTAAATTAATTTAAAGTCACCTACTTAATTCCAATATTTGTTTAGATTTGTAGGGTGGCCACGAGACTAATTCTTTAAAATTGTTAAATCGATCGAAAAAGAGAAGAAACTGAGTCACTATTCCAGACTAAACAACATTTTTTAGTAAAGGGCTACAAAATAATTAATCACGGGTTGTGAGCATTGATCTCACTTTTTTTTTGCAATAGTATTCACTTCAATAATGGTAAGTGTTTGTTTCAATCCTTTAGACACGAACTCTATCTTTACCTGGCGGCCTAGAGACTCTAACATTAGGGCTAGCCACTCAAGCCTATACGAACTTACTTGTTTTTCTGTTACCTGGCGGCCTTAGCGACCTTCGCGTTCCTGATGGTGATGAGCTGTTGTGCTATCACGGACAGCACTTCAATATCGATTCGGTTGAACTCGTCGAAGCAGCACCAGGCGCCCGACGTCGCAAGCCCCGAGAAAAATCTGCCCATCATCTTGTAGTCCAGTCCTGAGTAAATTTACAGTACGACAAGGATCAGAATGTGTGTAATACCAAACTCCTGTTTTTACCGTCTATATAAAACAAGCGATGGCAGCCTAGTTGGGAGAAGGTCCGCCTCTCAAGCCAGAGGAAGCGGGTTCGAACCCAGCTGACAGCACGCACCAATTTTTTCATTGTGTGATCATATGTGCGTATTGTATGTCATCTGCTACATGACTGGAGCCCGGCGTATGGCGACAGGCTCGCCCCCTGTCACGTTTTGGGACTGAATATCTTCTGGCAAAGTGTGGGTGTTTTATTCCACCTCTGTCAGCCCCCTCGGGGGAAAGGCGTGACGATAAATGTTATATAAATCAATATTGACGTCAAATCAACTTTCATAACCACCGAAGACGGTGTAGTGATAGAGACAAGCAAAGCGCGCCGCGAAAAAGGATATGGTTATAGCCACTGTCCTTATGAATCTTTTCGACCTCAAAAGGCAGGCGGCAGGTGATAGTTAAAGATGATGCGAGAAGCAGACCACTATTCATTTGCACCAAACCGTTCTGGATATCAGTCAATATCACATAGCTTGAACAAACAAACCCGCTGTCGTTTAGCCATAAAATTCACTCGAATTCGCAAAAATTGTTCAAATATCACTAGTGTAACTACCTCTCTCTGTTATTATGTTTGCTATGATATTTCGACATATCAAAGTGCCTGCGAGCTGGACAGACGACAACCTAAGGCTTCGTCCTTATTAAATAAGCTGGCTGACTCTGAGTTGCGTATTGGGCAAACCCAATGTTGAGAATGCGGGAAACAACAAACAAAATACGAATCGGGCGCTCATTGAAAGAGTCAGCAAACAATAAACCGCTAACTGCGTACAGCATACTCGTATGCGCTATTCGAACACTTCGGACACTTCAAGTTCGGACACTTAAAATATTTGAGTGGCTGACTAGAGGAAAACAGGTACCCGTTCACAGTTCGCTTAGTAAGGACCAAGCCTTAGTCAACCTGATTCGGACATTGGACGAACATTCTACCTTTGTAAATCAAAAAGTAAAAAATACTAAAAAACCTGAAACTTTTCACTACGTTTTACAGTTCCTACAAATAAAACTAGAGTTTTCAGCTTTGAGCTTCCGTTTTCGCATTTGTTTATTTTAAATAAGTTTTGTTCACAGTTTCACACTAACTTCCTGGAACGAGAATTAGTTAGATATTTATTATTCATTCCCTTAATGAACACCACCTATTTCCTTCCTCACTAATGCCAGTTCAGTGCATGGTTTATTTGGAAATAGAATGTAACAGACAAAGAGAAATATGTCGCTTTTGTGCAGCTCGACTATTAGTGAGAAATGCATCATGCAATTTCTATTTTCATAAATGCATTTACATGTAGCTTTTGTCAGTTCGTAGAATACTATAGCTGCTATATAATTCGTGCAAATTAATTGCGATGAAAACTAGTCAAGCTTTCAGTTCATGTAATTTATTTAGTTAGTTTTTAATCCTAATTATTATTATGAGAAGTTATGTAATGGAGAATGATTGAGAATTAATTTAGTATTGTATAGCTAGGCCATTGAGCGGAAGTTCACAAATACCTATCCCTTTCAACGTGATCTATTCAACAGTAGTAGAGGAAAACAGACATCATGGACGCTTTCACAGCATCAAAGGCCTTTGACTTTGTCACTGCCTTTCCAACACCAAATCACGGTTGTTTCACAACGTTAACTACTGTAGTTAGTTACCAAAGGCCGGCTGTACACCGAAAGCACGCGTAACACTTCAATATACGCAGTATGTACATATGTATGTCACTACAGTAACAATTCCACATTAATTTTATCTCATCACAGATATTCTCAAACTGCAATCGCTACAAGTGTGTCTCTAGTGTGTGGACGCAGGTTGTAGGTAGCGTTAAATATAGACCTGAAAGCATCAAGCCATGCACAATTTATCTGGTCTCCGGCAGCCATGCGTGTCTGGTGCCCGGCGGCCTAAAATGCTGTGCACTTATCCCGCGACTGAGTCGTTAATATTCATGTGAACATCATTAAGCTTTTTGCTATTACTGAATGATGTCGCGTCGCAGAGTGATTGTCACATTTGTAGCTCACAGGACAATGCATAAACATAGAGATGTCAAAGTTAATTCACTTGTGATCGGATATTTTTTAACTTAGAATAGGCCTGCCTACGTTAGACTGCTAACTCGCCGGATATCAAGCAAATCCACGATCGAGCACGACTTTTCTATACAAATAAATTAGTAATGAGCAAAGTATTATGTTTGTAACAGGTATTTAAACATTCTTTTAAAATATTATAAAAGCATTTTATTGTAAAACCAAAACTCAACAACTGTCAAAACTAAAAACAAAAGACGAACAGCTTCTTTCTTAAAAGAGGCTACGAACTCCGACCTCTTTGCATATACATATCCCATCCTCGTCGCCAATTATTATGTTTGTAATAGGTATTTAAACATTCCTTTAAAATATTATAAAAGCATTTTATTGTAAAACCAAAACTCAACAACTGTCAAAGCTAAAAACAAAAGACGAACAGCTTCTTTCTTAAAAGAGGCTACGAACTCCGACCTCTCTGCATATACATATACTACACAAAGACAATACATAAAAACAAAAAAAAAAAGAGACAAAGAAAAGACAAGTAAGTAAGTAGTGATTAGGTAGTGATTGCCCTACCTTCTGAGCAGTTGAACACAACGCACTGAATGGCGAGCGACTTGGCCAAGTCTTTAGTTGTTTCGGTCTTGCCGGTGCCGGCCGGGCCGGCAGGCGCGCCGCCCAGGTCCAGCTGCAGCGCGCCCATCAGACACAGGTAGCAGCGGTCCGTCAGCGGAGTTATTACGAGCACACCTTGGAAAATTGCACTTGTATTACACGGGGTCAACTTTCACTGCTATAGCTAAATAGCAACCAAGTTAGAAAATAATTTTCGTTCATTAAAACAATTAAAAATATTAATTTATTTTTCGTAAAAGATTTTACAGATTTTTTTTAAATTAACAGTTTGCATCACTTAGAAAAATGGGTTTTAGTGTGATAATGTTTTATTGTCACAGGAACTACATGTATGTGCAAAGTTTCGTAAAAATCGGTGGTAAAATCGTCCCAAGATTAAAATTAACAAGAAATAAAGAAACAAACCGACCACCGATGTTAAGCAACGGACGACACGGTCAGTCCTAGGACGGGTGATCGCGGGTGGCATTTATAACCGAGCGCTACCGTGGTTTGGACACGTTAAATTGTAGGCCCAGTTGTTTGTCCTATAATAACAAACGTCAACCCATGTCGAAGGCTTTCGGGCAGCCTAGTAACACTGACATGAAGACTGCTTGCTTTTCACAAACAAACATACGAGTGAAGCTAATTAAAACCGTTACAAAAGAGCAGAATGCCTAGCATATACGCCGTGTCAAAATTTTGTCGATTCTTTTTATCGAGACAGAAGTATTTACACGTCTCACGTCCTCACAAAAACTGTTGAGCAGATTTAGTCACGGCACGCATGCTAGGCTCGCTGAGATATGTTATTTTATAAAAATAAACGTTCGTGTCCGTACCTCCAGCACCCAAGTACTCGTGTCCATAGATGTACAAAGCGCTCGACATTCGTGCCACACAGTTGTCGATATCCTCTTCCCAGTAATATCGAATCATTTTCAACCATTCAAAGTCCGTCCTAGAAATCATTGAGTACGCGATAGAACACGAACAGAAATAATTTACTTATTTTCAATAGCAAGCGAAATATAAAAAAAAAAACAAGTATTTATACATATCCTACTTCCTACTAATATTATAAACGCGAAAGTTTGTATGTATGGATGGATGGATGTTTGTTACTCTTTCACGCCAGAACGGCTCAACAGATCTAGATGAAATTTGGCACAGAGATAAATTATAGTCTAGAATAGCACATAGGATACTTTTTATCCGCGGGTGAAACCGCAGGGCGCAGCTAGTAGAACAATAATTTGAGCACGCCATTAATCGAAACGGTTTGCATGCATTTTAGTTGCAACCGTTAATATGCCAACGGTCCGAATGATCAAATAAATATAATACGTTGATCCAGCAACGTTCGCTATCCCTGCTTTAGATTAAACAATTTCATTACACTAAGTACCTATTAGTAAGTACCTACGTTCAAAAAGCAGCTTAATTCGAACGCACCCCCGGGCTTATAATATAAATGCTCTATTTGATGGACTGTACACACCGGATATTCGATTTATCGGATCATAGTTTTGGTAAGTTCCCCGAAACTGTCACCTAATTCAATCAACCAATTATTTTTAAATTGATAATGTATTGCCACAAATTGACACTAAATGTATGCGACAAGTGTCAAAGATAGACAATTTATAACAAACTTATTAGTATCACAATTTAAAAACAATTGCTTAGTAGAGTCGCGGCCCTGCTTTGCTGTTAAAGACAGCCGAACAGATTACTAATTCAATACCATCATTTTACAAGTTATTTTTCTGCTTGCTGTAAAAATGATACTTGAAACCGCAATATGAAAGAAAATTTCTCTATAAATATATTCACCTACAAATGTGTCAAATTTACTATTTATTAGTCATAAAAGCTCAACAATGTTGGCCATAACAAGCATACTGAAGGTTTATGAATAAAACTGAATGGCAAACTGGACAGAACTACGTCGCAGTATCTACAAAAAGTAAGCGAGTAAACTACAAAAAATAGTTTAAAACTTATTTTTAAGTCTACGGATAAGTTAGCTTTCATTAAATTAACAATTGATTTAAATATTGAGCATGTCAATTAAAGCCTTTGAAAAAATCGCATCAATATTTTAAACATTTAATATAAAGTAACTATTCGCAAATCTCTTTGTCCGCCTTTACTATCGAATTCATTTCTAATTCTTCATATTCACAAAAAACTGAGAATCTTGAATATGCGGACTAATTAAAATACGTATCGAGAAATTTGAAAATGCAGCGAAATAAAGGCAAAATCTACCTTTTACAATAAGCTCAGTGCGCAGATACAAAAACGTGGGCTTAAGTTGGGGTGGTTTTAATCCTGTGGAGTGGGTCGGGGTGGCTAGTAACTTATAAAGACGTGAGCTCATTATCGGAGCCACAGTCGGACGCTGGCACTCACGGTCGTTGGACGTGCCTCTCCACCATATGAGAGATCGTGTCGCGCGCGTGAACGTCGATAGTTATCAGAGCACATAGAACTTTTCGAAAGAGTGACGAAATATCCATCCTGGTCAGAGCGGCCAAATCATTCAGGTCAGTGATGCATTTTTTTTCGTAGTTCAGCAGACCGGTGTCGATGCGGAGAGGTACTCCAAGGTCCAGAACTTCGTGAACTCCTTTTGCCCACATTATTTGGGAAACGGTAAGCACGACCTAGAAAAAAATATTGCTGTATTTAGATCCAGCGGAGAGGAGAATTACGAGAAATTTGGCGACTCCTGACAAAGTTGTGTCGGAAAATAAGTGTCTTCATTTTATTACTTACTCGTATAAAACTTGAAAAATATTCAGTATTTAAAACGATAAAAATAAAATGAACTCGGCATTTATTTTCCTA
This sequence comes from Peribatodes rhomboidaria, assembly GCA_911728515.1. NCBI lineage: Eukaryota > Metazoa > Arthropoda > Insecta > Lepidoptera > Geometridae > Peribatodes > Peribatodes rhomboidaria. The sequence continues at coordinate 18,863,677 of OU452166.1, forward strand.
CTGTGAAATAAAAAAATTTAAAAGTTTGTTGCGTGTTTTCTTTAAGATCCGAAGAAGCGTGCCTGTTCAAAGCTTAACTTAGCGCAACAAGTGGAGAACGATTTACCAACCAAAGCGGACGGGCAATATCTGAGCTTTTCTTCTTTTATTTTATTCGCAAAGTTGGTTTGTGTCTTTCTCCGATTTAAGTCGAAATTGCGATTTATTATGTTCTCCAGTTTATGACGAGACTGATTACGGACCTAGGTTACTTTAAAAAATAGCATATTCTACGATCCGCGCTGAATACGTGCGCGCATTAAAAAAAAAAGTTTTTTTGGAAAATTAGTGTCTAAAACTTTAATTATATTAAACTAAAATCAAAAAGTTGGTAATTTTCAATTTGTGAGCGATGTGAGCTCGATTTTTTATCCAAAATATTTTATTTGGTTTCATATAACTGTGAAATAAGTAATTCTTTGAAATTAGTTTCTTAATTTGTATATTTTTAGGCACGTACATTCTTTATGGTTAAAGCTAGGGAAATAACGCAAGAAAAAGCTGTTTTTAAGATTTATGCTAGCTTTTCAATGATATTTACTTTTTAGCCACATAACCCTAAATGCTACAAAAGTCTCGACTGAAAATGCACTCATCGGGTATTCGAAAAATGACAATATTAAAAAAGAAAATTAATTTCACAATGTCATTCATTAGGAAATAACCGCCCGGGATATTCTGACATTTCACGAAAAATTATCGGACAGAAAAGATAAGAAGAGCTATCTCAATTTTTTGGAAGCTATTGAATTTTTAATTTTCTGAGTACCTACTGTTGTTAACTTTACTCCACATCTTTTGTTATGTTATAGAGCCAATTTCAATTCTGTTTTTTAACTTCGACAAAAATGCTTTCGTGCGTCCGGATCTCTGTCTTTGCCTACAGGTCGCATATCTTTACAGATTCTTTTGAAACTTTATGAGCAGGTTAATTTTATTAAAAAAAAATTGTCAAGTCAGTTTTTGGAAATATTTTCAACAATTTCGGAAAATGTCTAAAAACTGACTCGGCAAAAAAACTATGATTACCTGCTCACAAAATTTCACGAGAATCGGTTGAGTAGGCAACCTGAACAGGAGATAGCCGTCGGCCGCGAAGTCTTAGGTTAGATACGAGTAATTATACAGATTCTTTTTTGCCTAGTCACTTTTTGATTTTTTTCCAAAATGGCGGAGATACGTTTTTTTTCCAAATAAAAACATTTCTCCACAATTTTGATAAATTTCCAAAAACTGACTCGGCAAAAAAGAATCTGTATAATTATCAAACCGAGCTGGTTTGATAATTATACACATTTTACAAGAATCGGTAGAGGTATGTGACCTGCAGAGGAGAAAGCCGTCGGCCGCGAGATGTACAGCTCATAGAGCAACTAGTATTAATAGGGTTCATTGCTCATTATTAATAAATCTACCAACTAATTAGTACCCATTTACAGAACATTGTTAATGCAAAAATGTCTCTTCAAATTTTCAAACAACAGCATGTAGTTTGCTCTTTTTCAAACAAAACAGGTCGTCTAGGCACAAACCACCAACCACTAATTGGCCTACATTAGAATACTAAACTATGTCAGGAGGTGTTGGCAAAAAATAATTCGCTAGTTAATAAAAACGTTTGTTAGAAGGCTTACAACCTTTGTAGCATTTCAACCTGCCGCTAGCTTAATTGTTTTAAGTTTCCGCGCACGACAAGCGTAGAGGACACTTAGACAAACAAAAAATGTCAAGTCAATGAAGTCTTACACTTCAGCTTCGATAAAAATGCTTTCGTATGTCTGAATTCTGTTTGGATTTCTGTCCGGATCTATGTCCAGATCAGTCTTCCTTTGCAGGGGCCTTATTCGGAGATTCGAAATTTTCATCTCACCTTTTTTCGTCTTTGATGCTTGCGTTTAAAACGTCATAGGTGTGAGAGTGACCAAGATAAAATCTCATCTCATCTCACGCGCAGGAATAGCCCCCCAGATTGCATTTCTTATCAGTTTCTCTTGAAATTTAGTGAGTTTTGGATTTTTTTCGATTAAGTCCGCAATTTTGAAAAATCTGCAAAAACTGACTAAACATTAAAAACTACAATTATCGAGCCTGCTCACAAAATTTCATGAGAGTCGGTGAGGAATGCGACCTGTAGAGGGAGACAGACGTCGTCGCGAGGTTTACAGTTCGCAGAGCTATTAAGAAACTATAAAACAAAAATTATTTTTAAAACAAGCTGTTGCTAAAAAATTTTAAGAGATAGGTATTGACAAAGTACTGTGAATGGGTAGTTAAACAGTTAAATTATTAAAAAAAATAAGGAAAAACCTTGTTGGAGAGGTGTTTTATGTCCTTACAAGTGGTTTTAAAATATTATTGCATTTGTTTCCTCGGGAATAAATTCTTAGTTTGCGTTTTTTAAATATTTGAATAATTTGAAAATTTTTTTTAAATTTTAACTATATATTACAAAATTCGATAAAACAATTCATTAATCTGTAGAAATAAGAAAACATAATCGAAGTAGGGGCCATAATAATGGAGGCACGGCAAAAAACGTGAAACCAAGTCACCAATCTACTCTTCAATAAAGTAAAAAGTATTTAAGAAAGATCTGTTTTTAGGCTATTATACGATATTTTTTTAAATGAAACTTTAGACTATCCCGGGTGATCACTTGCGACATTGTATATTTTAATAATAAAATGGGCCTACTCTTGACTGCATCTCTCATGATAGTCTAAGTCTAAGACCGAGCACGTATACCATGGAGATACCTATGCAATGTGCTGGTTTTGGGTGTAATAATACCTAAGTATTACTACCCGTCAAAGAACTTTAAAAACACATGTTTTCAAAATTCGAGAACAAAAAACCAGTTTCTAAACAAAGGACAATGGGCAAAAATAAATGAACTTTGGTCCAAACGCCTACAGCGTTGACACTATATAGCCAATTTGATTTGGACCGCTAGAGTGTGGAATGCTCTGCTAGAGTGTGTGTTTCCTGACACTTATAATCTGGAGGGCTATTCTTACGGAGTGAGATTCAATCTCACCATGCTTCGTCCTTGTTGCTCTCGTTTGAATAGTCATAGGTGTGAGAGTGACCAAGATAAAATCTTATCTCATCTCACGAGTAGGAATAGCCCCACTGGGTGTCTTCAAGTCTCGAGTGAATCGGTTTCTTCTAGGCAAGCGTGCTCCATCGTAGGCCGCATCACTGTTTATCATCAGACATGTTGGCGGCCAAACGCAAGCCTTTTAAGTAATTAAAAAAAAATTGTAGGAAAGGTTTATAGGTTTTCGTATAATATTTTGCCCGTTCTTCTGAGTAGAGGCTCTTTATCCGAACAAGGCGGTCTATTTAAAAAAAACGTTTGACGTTCATAAGTGTATCTTTGATACCCAAATTGAATAAAAACATTTTGACTTTGACTTTGAATAAATCTAGCTGAATTCGAACCCACAGTTTTGGAGATATTTTGTATTGTAGTTGTGATTTAATAAACCTTGTGAAAGGAAAATTAATAGAACAATTGAAGGCATTTACATAATTTTCACCCACCCACCCACTGCACCCACCATGCAGGTCACGTCATCGTGATTTGCAACATCACCATTGAGGCTTAGCTAAACATTCCTGATAATATATTAATATTTTACTATTCTTAAAAGTGAAATATTTCTGTAGGTTGAATTTTAAGGGTGTCGTAATTTTTTTTTAATTCATAAAATAATCTAGCGAAGGCGCTATGCCAACCCTGCGGGCAAACTTATATATTTTTTGGAACAATTTGCCCATTGTCCTTTGATCACGTGACTATTTTGTATGAAGTCTTGATTATTTTTCTTTTAAGTTTTAAAACGTATGTTCCAAAAGATGTTCACTTTGACGGTTAGCACTCTTAAGTATTACTAGACTCAAAACCAGCACCTTGTAAATTCACTCCTGTCTTGAAGATACCCACTTGACAGGACAGCGGAAGACCGAGACATAACCAAATTAATACCTAAATGATGAAAATGGACCTATAAATATACCGAAATTAAATTTATTACTTACTATTGTTTTTTACATACTAGAAGGTATTTTTCTAAATGCAATCATATCTTCTAAAATGAGCTAGACCCTACGGGACACATTGATTCTACGAAATGAAATATTTAACCAACTGATTTGATACTTATGGATGCAATATATAAATACATTTTGCTAAAATTAAGTTCTTAAAACCAATCACCATCAAACATTGAAAAAAGCCTTTATTTGATTTCGGACAGCAATGTCCATGAGAAGGCGGCTCCAAAAATGTTTGCAAGTGTAAAATAAAGCCCACGCCAATTTTTGTGCCCGCTCCAAGCGACGGTGCATCACGGGGCATCAAATTGTAAATTGCAGACGTACGCGTGTAACGATCACATTACACCGAGTCCCATTTACGACCGGACGGGCTCTGATATTGAAAAATGAAATGGAAAATACATTCAAAAACGACGATGGCGACGCTATGCCGAATAAACACGACGCATTGGAAGTTTGTTACTTAAAATCTCGACAACAAGCTTTAGCGTCTACATTTATAGCATCTTTTGTTGTCACAAAAGATATTGTACGATCTTTATCTTCATCGGTTTTAGAATCAGTCTGGGCTTGACCGGGCTCGCGTGCATCGAAGTGTGAAGTAGAAGTTAAGGACAAGAGAAACGGTTGGCCTCAAGAGTTTTATATTACTTAAATGAAAGTTTAAAAATACAAAATCATTTTAGTTAACAACTCCTAAATTAGAAGCTCTCCGTCAAATTACAAGTTACCGAAACGAAATTTTAATAAAATATAACGTTATTCTAAATTAGTTTAATAATTTTGTTTAAAAAAATCAACTTATTCTATAATGTAGAATACAGATGAAATGTATGATACAAATGTAGAAGTTATAAATATTAAAAAAAAAAAAACTGACAATCATAGTTAAGAACACTCTCGATCGGGATCTCTAAATATTGAGCTAGAAAACAAGAGCAGAGGAATTGTATCAGAGCTGTAGAATCGAGCCCCTGAACGTATCTCCGTAAATTATAAGAATCCTCTCGATCACACATCGGCTTTCAAACTGAAAAAAACGCATCAAAATTGGTCTGTTCGTTAGGGAGCTACGATGCCAAAGATATTAACGCAGATACACAAACACACGCGTTTAACTTATAAACTTTCTTATTTGACGAAAGTAATTATTGATTTGACATTCATAAATATTGAATTCCGATGTGTTGGAAATCGGATTCTGATTTTCTTTTGGCGTCGGAGTTTAAAAAACAAAACAATCTCAAACAAAAGTTACACTCAAAGCCGTCGCTGAATGCGCTAATTTGTTACCAAACTAACTCAAAACAAAGCGTTATCGAACTTCGTAATAATCTGTCATACACAGCGAAATGTTGATTAACAAACTGCGAAAAAGGGAAATACCTACACGTTGCAATAGGATGCTGACATTGTACTGCACGTAACACGACATTGGGTTTGTTTTCCTTTAAGTCGGTGCGCGGTTAATACTGAGAATAGAGTGGGCGGAAATCGGGAAAAGCTGCGTCGAGCTAAGCTAGAAAATGTGTCATTTTCTAGCTTAGCTCGGAAATTGAGTTTATTTGATGCCAGACACATAATCATAGGATAAAGAAAGGTTGTTAACTATGTTACGCTTTAGACTACACTAGTTTGATGACAGGTCTAGAAACGACTTTAAAAAAAGGGTGGGGGTTTACATTTGAAACCATAGATGATACGGTGCAATTGAAGCTATGCCAATTTGCCATGTTCGTGTTTCATTTTGAAATTCTATGGCAACAAAGATAGGGCTTGTCCAAACATAGCGAGCAATTCTCGCGCGGCTGCCGCGCTCAATGATCAATGAATAAATTTTGAGCCTCGTGCACATTGTACAGTACAAAGTGCACATTTTAGTTATAACTAGGCGTAGCTCCATCTCTCTAGTATAGGCTTGACTCTGAAATAGGTTTCTCGCCGACAGAACTCGCTCTCACCTGGTTGGCATGCAGCTCCACCCACTTGACTCGCGGGCGCATCATGAAGTCTTTCAAGGCATGTTTCATGCAGCGCTTCACTGAGGCGAACATCGCCTCCTCCACTTTACCTAACCAGTCTTCCACGTTGCCACGCGCTTTGAGCCCCTAGAAAATAAGAATTTACGATAGCATCAGATGACATGCCAACACATGGAATGTGACAACTTAATATAATGACAACTTAATATAATGTTCACAAATGAACAATTGGTGCGTGCCTGTGGTTGGGATCGAACTCGAACCCTCTGGCAAGCAAAACTAAACTATTTGATGAATAATAATATTTTAAGAACACTGTTTTTTTACCCTAAACTAAGCAAAGTTTGTACTATGGCTGTCAGAAACTCAAATACGTATTTTTAACATAATTGTTAATTTCATCAATGATAATGTTAGAAATTAGATTAGATCCATTTTACTTTTCTTTAAATGTACCCACAACTAAATGCGCTCCAAATTTTCACCTGCTAACAGGAATTTTTGTATTTTTGGCGAAAAATGTAGCATGTGTGATAATGCAGATCCTACGCTAACCTCCATACTGAACCATAATCCAAATCCTTTAAACGGCTTTTCCATGACTGCAACAAACATCCAAACAAAAAATACAGCAAACCAAGTTTCACATTTTTATGTCAAATTCAAAATGTCTTTATTCAATTGGTTATCGAAGATACACTTAGGAACTTATGAATAATAATACTAGTACGTTAGTAGGTAAGTAACTCTACACATACTTATTTATATTACTTATATTTTTGCAATTCAAGATATTTTATTTGCAACCAAACAGTACAAGATGTTAAAAAAATATGAGTACTCGTACCTACATAGAGAAAAAAAAATATGCAAAATACAAACAATAAAAAATACCACCTAATAAACGGGCTTACAAACGCCTTGTAAAGTAAAATGATATTAACACTTACTCCACCGTAGCGATCTAAGCAGCACAGAGCGCGGTTGATTCGGTGTTATTACGTTAGTAAGTATACATATAATAATATAGCGCACTACATTTTTGTATTGTATAAAACTTAAGAAGATTAAGAAATTTAAGATACGTTTTTAAGAGGTAGGACGTAAGTAAGCCCTATTGCAACGAAGCATTTCAAATTTTAAAATCTTTAAGCTTTTAATGCCCTCTGGACATGTCTCATCGCCGCTGACCAACAAGCGAGTTAGTTTTCAAATGCGGATTTTATATCTCTAAAATAAGTTTTGTAGGTACACCAAAATACAAACAAAAATTCTTAACATATACGTACATATACATACATGTTTGTAAATTGAAATTAAAACATATTCGCAAACGAGAACATTTGGCAGTATCACCTTTATAGCGATTTCTTCAACTTTCTTGATTTCCTATTTTAAAATTTGCATTCAGCCGCTAATTGAGCGCTTGCAAACGGAAGATTAAAAGATAGAGATAACCCATCTTCGATTGCGCGCGAAAGCCGTCTAGACTTGTTCCAAACTTGTTCATCATCAACAAAATGTTGCTTACAAGCATCACTTAAAAAAACGGTAAACCTTAAAATGTAGTATTGCGATGGGAACGAAATGCGTGTGCATAGTTTTATAAGAATCTATTTAGCTAGTTGAAAAAACTTGCAAGATTTCAAAGAACTGACATAAACATGTAAGGATATTTAAATTAAATAGTTAAGAAACTTTACACACGGTTTCAAGCAATAGTTTTAATCAAACGAATTAATAGGAGAGAAAATCTAAAATTTTCAATAACTAGAAGTTTGATGTAGGTAACACAATACCCTTTAACGTGTGAACGATAAGTTTTCAAGCAATTAAAACTTGGTGCACACTATTATAAACTTTGAAAGAACGAAGTAATTTAATTTATCGACTAGATGTAAGGGGTCTCGCACATTGCTATGAGCCACGCGACGGCGCTCGGAACGTCGTCGGTCGGGTCAAACCTCCGGCGCGGCGAGGCGTTGTCAGACTTGTCTCTGTGTGCTACATCGCGAGTTAGCAAAAGGGGGTTACAATCTGAGGTACCTACTTCGTTGCAATGTCAACAAGTACATATACTTAAACAATTTTTTTTTAAACTTTTTTTTTCATCTAAGGATTTGAATTAAAAAAAAAACAAATCAAAGTCGGTTTAACCGTTTGGGAGCTACGATTACACATTCAGACACACAGATAATACGTTAAACTTAAAACACGTTGCGACAATGCGACAAACAACGACATTGGATCAAGAGTTAAAAAACTTGCACCTGCCCACAGTCACAGGCACTAGCGGATTCAGGGGCTCAAGCCGCTTAGTCAAAAGTATCTAATTCACACTACAATAGTAGCAGATGTCTGTTTTCTTTAGTGATTTTGTGTTTATCTACCTTGAATAATGGCTACCTTCAGCTAAGTGAAGCTCCCTCAAACCAACGTCCTAGATCCGCCGCTGGTTACAGGACACGGAGCAGTGTGTTAATCGCTTTAGAATTGAAATCGTGATAACTCGTGCATAACAGCTGGACGCATTGTAGTGGAATTTAATTATGTACTTACTTACCGCACCAACTCTAGACAGCTGCGCGAGATAACTGAATTATGCCATGGAGCACAACGGTATTGTTTGATTTCGTTATGCAGTTCCAGAACTTATTTACATACAACTTTTGTGGGAATTAATTGTAGTGAAATGGGTTTTTCAAAATAAAATGGAGGTATAGTTTGAACTCGAATAAAGAATGCCTCTAGCTGCGCTCCGTGTTTATGCCACGAGATGAAAAGTACCCTACGTCCTTTTTGTAACTCTGACAAAGTTAACGCATTTCGTTATGATCGGTTGAGTAGTTATGACGTGAGGAAACTTAACAAACAAACTTACATTTTCATTTATAATGTTGGTCTGGATTATGGTTCTTGGAAAATGGTACTAAAATAGAAATTTGCGCGTTTGGCAGTTTATTCAATTACTTAGGATTTATTTAAATCTTTAGCAATACTTAGGATTTATATAAATCCTAAGAAATTAATTATCTGCCTTGTTTTTTACCTACATTTATTCTACGGAATGATTTCTTGTAATACCATATTCCACGAAATTAATTATGAAGCAAAATAACTAAGGTGAAACAGGAAATTATTAGGATTTAAGATAAAAAGGAAAAACAAAAGAAACCAAGTAATTAATCTTTACAATAATTTGTCAAAAATACGTTCTTAGAAAAGTACTGATCAAGCCATACCTAGTTAGTTCAAACCAAGTACCTATATATGTCATAAATAAAGAACAGATCAGAAATCAAAAATTTCGTATCATAAGTTATGTCCATTGGATAACTATAAATTGTATTCTTGCGTTAATGAAAGTACTATGCTTTGTGCCATATGGATGGAAAGAAAAGTTCATTGTCCTTTTTTCCCATTCCGGCTAATTGATGTCAATCTGAGGATTGATGGATTGAGACAAATATTAATTGATCCCTTGACCGTCTGATCACGATTTTTATACAAATTTAAATGTGTTATAGAATATTTTTTTTTTAAATCGGGCATTTTTATCTGCTTTATAAAACGCGGACGCTTCAAATTAACTTTTTAAGCGTTAGTTACCGCTCCGTTAAACTCCGTTTCATTTTCGTTTGAAGAAACACTTGATTGGTCCCATTTTTAACAAATCAAATTCAAATGACGGGAATGCGGTTTATTATTTTAAAAAACTATGTTCCAATCCATTTGTCATGAACTATACACACCTTGCCCAGGTTGACCCTCTCAGTTTCAGGCGATAGCATTGCAATTATGTCCGTAGTAAGGTCGGCTGGCTTCGCCGACTTCGCCAGCTTGGCTTGCAACATGTCACGAGTCTGGAAGGACATCTCCCGCTCCACCAACGTGCCTACCAACAAAACGTTCCAATATAACTTTTTTATTCATTAACTAGAGAGCAACCTCGGGCTCACCCCGCGGCTACACTCGTGGCTCCGCGGAAACTGTTATTTGTTTTTAATGGATGAAAAGTATTTTTAAATTTTCCGATGGATACAAACGATGTGTTTAAAAATGTTTAGAAGTGATACTCAAAATAAACGTAGTCTTTAAATAATCGTTCAGCGCGATCTGTCTCGACCGTCTGCTATTCTGGTTTAGCTACAATTAATTTTTGATTAGGTTACAGTAATACAATACCGTCTTCGGTTATTTCCATTTCGCTCTCCGGCAGTTTGACACCAAACTCGAGTTTCGCGATGGCGTCGAAGCATTTCCTTAGATGGGGCTGTACGGCGTGAGGATTACGTGTCTATAAAAAAAAAACACCAAATTAGGTTTTAACTTATTCACATCTGCATACATTAACACAACACTCAAATCAATAGGTATCACAAATTGGAAACTTTTAACAAATTGAACGCGTAAACCGTTTTTTCGCCATGAATTAAACAGAACGGATTCGAGTACAACTTGGTTTGAATGTATTGTTTCATACACATTTACATTACAATCATGCCCCTTTTCCATAGAGGTGGTATGCAGAGACCACTTCTCTCCACTAACTACGATCCTGGCACACACCTTATGTTTGTTCCACTTCCATGAGTCTTTTCATACACGCTCGTCAGTTACGGGTACTCTTGACCTAGCCTTCCTTAAAAAACATGAATTCAATTTGGTCGAGATAGATGCGCCTAGGTCGACTCTTAACGACTTCACCATTCTCACCTCTGTTTCTTCAATCTCCTTTCATTAATTTTATAGCCTGGATTACAATCTGTGTTAATATAATGTACAATACAATTTATCTTTATAGCACGCCAAATATATTTTTAAATAAATATAGGAAAAAAAATATTATTCGGCAGTACAAGAGCGGCTTTATCGCCCAAAGCGATTCCTTCATGACAACCTTTGGATGGACAAGACAGAATGAAATAATACGATCGGTGGTGTACAAAAATACATATGTACATCTAAAAATACTTATTTTTCTTTTACAAAAAATCACTAAAATACTGAATTAACCTGAGCTAATATTTCCAGTAGTTCATCGTTAGACAGGAAGAAGAATCTCGGGAAAGCCACTCGCTTAGTTTCGAGGTACGCTTCCAGACATTTCATAATTTGATCCAGCATTTCGTTGTTCCTCACAAACTCTTCGTAAAGCTTCGGTTGAGTGGCCGCGGGCATAGCTAAAGGTACCTAAACATGTACAGCATGTAATTTTTTTATTAATCCATATTAGAGCAATCACAAAACGAAACGTAATTTTTCATTAGAACAGCATTTTGCATTAGTTACAGCTCGATTTCAATAGTTTTAAGTTTGATCAAACACAACACTGGGCCATATGGGCCAACATGGGCCAACATGGGCCTTACTAGGGCCATACTTTTACTGCGACTCTGGCCCGGCACCATTGCGACAATATTTAGAATTAGGCCCGGGCGTAAAGTCATACACTTCTAGCATGGTTGATGATGGCCGGGCTACAGTCGCCAATATTGCCAGTATTGCCGGCCCAGTACTGCAGTAAAATATAGTCAGTCTAGAAGCATCCTTATCCTTATATAAATAAAGGCCGGATGCAGAGTGCAAAGTCATAACGATATTAAATAGTAAAAAAATTCATTCAGGAAAGTGCATAGCGATAAAAAACTTTGCCAGCCCGTATAAATTCACTTTCCACTTTATAATTGAAGTGCCCAAGGAGAATGATCCGGTATGAAGGTATAAAAGTTGATTCACTCTTTATCAATCCGACGTTATAAAAATTTAAAACAATATCATGCAGGCTGATTTTAGTTTGAAAGGTACGAAGCTAAAGGGGGTAGTCCACATGATCAAACGTCGATGCGCCATCGAGGCGAGGATGCGGAAGCAGCCCGGCGCATCTATTTTTTTGTTTGTAAATGAATGGGAGTGTGCTCACTTAATAGAGTCGCGGCGAGTCATCGCGTTGGGGGTGCACGCTTCGACTGTGCGGCTTACTCCCAACGACCACCTCCAAAACTGCCACCAGTGGTAGTCGTTAGGACAAGGTTTTAACTTTTGTCCCAACTGTCGCCAGTGGGGCTCGTTGGCTCATATTTTTTTTAATTATTTTTAGCGTTTTGTCATTATAATGTAATTATGTATATAGTTGAGCTGTGTTACAGTGTAAAAATGTATCGAAAATTGGTTTCCCATGTTAGATTTGTATTAGGTGTGGGTAGTTTGGTGGCGGTCGTTATTTTATGTCCTAACAAGCCCCACTGGCGACAGTTGGGACAAAAGTTTAAACCTTGTTCCAACGACCACCACAGGTGGCCGTTTTGGTGGTGGTCGTTGAAGGTAAGCCGACTGTGCCTCCATTTAACCCCCTTCTTCTTGTTTTATGAATGGGAATTTGAGAAGGAAGCATACGCCTACTCTTCGACTTTAGTAAGTGAGCGCAAACTTCGACCCCATCGCGACACCGCCTCGACGCCGCATCGAGTCCTGAGTGAGCGACGCTCCTAATAAACTTCTTGTGAACACACCTTGTAAACTTTCCTCATATTATCCTTCCATGACTTGTCCACGATTGTGAACAGCCTGGTCTCGTTGGGCAGCTGCCTCTGGATGTCGGGCGCGGAGAATATCACCTCCAGGTATATCCAAGTTTGTTGGCAGGCAAACCATTCTTCCTGTATACGTTTGAAATGTTATTTAACGTTTAAAATGCGTTTCAACGTTTACTACTTTAAGAAAAACTTTGATTTGATTTAATCATATTAGTTTTTTTTAAGTCGCTAGATAAAGCTGTAGCTTTAAATCATACTTGTAAATAATTTAGAGGCCTTTACGGGTGCCTAAAATGTTTTTGTTTTTTATCCAAAGTAGCATTTTTATAACAACTTAACCCACTATTACGAGTATGAAATCGCTGGCATCATTAAGCCCATAATTATGTCAAAATGATCCAAAATAATCCTTGTAAAAGCATATCGTGCGGGCACTGCCTGCTTAATTGAATACCTACTAGAGTTCTAGAGAACAAGTCCAAATTTTTCGCCCACTCTTCGACCCTGCCTTTAATAGGCCCGCAGTTCCTGGAGCTGAGGATGGTGCTGACGTGTATGTTGCTCTCGTCGACGGCTGCTTGGATCTCATCGAGTCCTCCCAAAACGTAGACATCTTTAGCGTCTTTGTGAAGGATTATGGGTAGCTCGAGAGCCACCCACATTTCTTCCACCTTTGAAACACATTTATTCATATGAAAATAAATAAACTTAACAATAGTTGTAAAATCATTAAACAATTAAACGTTAATTAAAACAAGAATTTATTAAAAATCACATTTTCCTGTCATGTCTAATTACTAGAATAATAAAACTGTAACAAAGCAATGCACATAGGTATCCAATAATAATATAATAGAATCCAAAAATATAGTTTTTAGAATATTAGTCTGTCAGTCTATCCGAGATAAACCCAAAATCTACTGGATGAAGTTACATGCAGTTTTTGAAATACGTTCTGTAAACCACAGGTCAAAACATAGGGTATAAAACATTAAAATCGGTTGACTAGAAACGGAATAATCACGAAAATTTGGTTGAAAGGGTTAAAATTTTCGATGCCATTAGCGTGTAGGTTACGTAGTTTTTAACGAAGCACCTGTTTTCTGAATAGTAGTTAAAAGATTTTAAGAGGTATCTTATCCCAACTGCCTAAAAGCGAGAGTAGTAAGTATATTTTAAAAACTTGCCTAGATTACGCAGATAAAAAAACCTATTGTATCGCCCTTAAAACCCGGACTTGCGAAAGGCATTATAAATTATGATAAGACGTCAAATGTCACCGACGGGTTGACAGGTGGTTGTCAGTTTTAATTTGTTTAATGCTTGTAAAATATTCTAAGGTTTAATGAAATAGAACAGTACGCCGCATCGGCGTAGCACTTCTACGAAAAGCGTAGCGCTCTACGAATGATCGGATTATGCCTCACTGCACACTGTAGCACATTACGAGGTCGGAATAAACCCAAGTTGCCGAGCTCTTGGTCACAGCTTGGTCACAAGTTGCCCCTTAGCTGATTTTGCTGCTTTCCTAGCATGGAAATTGTATTTACTTGGCTTATTTACTTTATTAACTTATTTGCTTACAAACTTCAGTGAGGTTAAAGACTGAAACCTTTACTTAGCTTAATCAAATCCACAGTGGTTAAACTACTAATAAATTAACTTCAACTAGAAAATTCTGTTCTGTTTGATGCAGGTAATGTTTTCAAGCTCTACATATTGAGATATCATGATTCAAATGATTAGTCCAAACATAATAATTTGGATCATCATCAATGTCAGCCTGTAATCAACCACTGCCGAGCGCAGGCCTCTCTTTTTGTACATTACTAGGTAAATAAAGTATGAAAAATCCCATGAAATTATAAAAAAAAGAGATAATCGTACCTTTTTGAGTAGTAATTCAAGGCCTGCTTCCGAACTGGCCTGCCCGGCGACCTCCATCAGTTCCTCAGCATGTTGGAAGGCGTGGAGGTCTTCCAGCATATTGAGCGTCACCACCATGTCCGGGGTGAACCTCGTCTTCAGTATATCCTCGATCTTGACCCAGTGACGCGGCTTCAGGGCTGGGTTGCGGAGGTACGACATTACAGGAAGCTGGAAAACACATTAGTACCACTCAATGCCCGGACTAACTAAAAAGAGACTTTAAAGTATGAAAAATATCACTTGCAAATGAAACGATTTTAATCAACAACAGTTTTGTGATGAATTGTCCCGGAACTCAATGTGTGTGTTGTGTTTTTTAGAATTAGATAAAAAAAATTGTCGCAATATTTGGAATAAAAGTAGTAACAGGCACACAAATATTCAAATACATTTTATTTGCTCCAAGTATTTGACAATTAATTCTACGAGTATGTATCGCCTTCTCCAAACTAGGCAACACTTTTATCTTGGGGACCAGTTATTCCTGTTATAACTTCTAACACTAGGAAGATTGTAAGTGCCCTGAATGTGTAATAAGTCATAATAAGTCATGTGAGTATAAAAATAGACAATAACATAACATAAAATATCGTCACGTCTTTTCCCCGAAGGGGCTGGCAGAGGTGTAATACAACATCCACACTTCGCCGGACAATATTCAGTCCCAAATGTGACAGGGGGCGAGCCTGTCGCCATTTACCGGGCTCCAGTCATGTAGCAGATGAAATACAATAGATTTGTTTAAATAGCCTTAAGTAGTAAATCTGTACAGTAAGCCTTTAGCCTTAGAAAGAAAATTTAAGGAATTTATTCCTTATATTTAAAAATAAAAGGAAAGAAAATATAAGGAATTTAATCCTTATATTTTCTTAAGCGAATTCTTTTCTTAAGGAAGCGAATACGAGAAGTGCGGATACCGATAGCATAGAGCCCTGACACGTTGAGGGAAAGATAGATTAAAAAAAAACATTGGGTAGGTACACTACAATGAGTTACGTCACTTAAATTTAAATCTAATTAATTAATCGTAAGTCTAATAAAATTAAAACTACATTGCATTAAAGAAAATAAATAGTTAAAATTCATAACTATTTCCCACCTTTTATTTATTATTTATTTATTTTTATTATGGAGTACATAAAACTACATAAAACCGTTTATAAGACTCACAAATGAGTTTTGTCGTTTTGGTTTCTTTTTGGAAAAAAGTGTTCCCATTTCGTCAACTTGATTACAAATTGGTGTCAATTCTATTACTTACATAATTTAGAAGACTAAACTAGCTTTGTGTCATCATTTTTACTCTCACATTTTAAATTAAAAGAGACGCTTTACGGTTAGTTGAGGTTAGTTCAGTTCAGTGGAACAGTAGAAAAGATATCGAACTGAGTGGTAAATCATGGTACTTGTGCATTTGCATTATAAAAAGTAAAGAAACATAGTTTTAATGCAACAAGAATCTTTATTGAAAAAAATTACTGCGAAATATAATCTACTAGCGACCCGCCCCGGCTTCGCACGGGTGCAATGCTGATACTAAATAAAATACACTACAGAAAAACTGTGAACGTTGTATATAAAAACATAGCGGCCCACTCTGGCTTCGCACGGGTATAAACAAAAAAGTGTTATTGTGGGATATCCATAAGAGATAGACATGTACCATAGCGGAGTTTTCTATAGACCTATTCAATGTGTACAAATAATTGGTACATTATTTTGATAAATCTCGTAGGGTTCAGCCTGCGTTTGCAATGTAAGCGGAAAAAAATTGATAATTATAGACATCACATTAGAAAACTCAAAAATAACAGTATTTTTCCACTATTTAATGGATGTTATTATACATATAAACTTTTCTCTTAAATCACTCTATCTATTAAAAAAAACTGCATCAAAATCCGTTGCGTAGTTTTAAAGATTTAAGCATACAAAGGAACACAGGGACAGAGAAAGCGACTTTGTTTTATACTACGAGTATGTATGGTGATGATGAACACAAAGAAAGTGCGCAAATAAAAGAGATTGCATTGTTATTGTCGACAGACATCAACAAACTACGAGTATATACAGGTCAACAAATAGATAACCATCCTTTTTTGGCTTAGCCGCAGTCGGAAAAAAAAACTTAGTTTCATCGGTTCCGGTGGTCCGGCCCCGACACCGGGGCAGATTTGAAAAACCGTTTCATTTGCCTCGCCGTCGCGTCCCAGAGGTGTTATTTCGTAGGACTTAATCCTGGTACATACTTAAAATGTATTCACAATTTATTTTAAAAACAAAACAGACGAGGTCTAATGCCTTCATTGTGTTGGAGCGTAAACAAGAAATTGTGACACCTTTGATTTACACGTGTAGGTTTTAGAGCGCTTTCACATTAAGCGGTCCAGTCGCGCGTCTGTCGCGCTACTCAGTCGCGCGACAAAAGAGCATATAAAACATAATAGCCCAGAAATCGTGTCAAGGTCGCACAATAGCCGCGCGACAGCACACTTCTCTGAAATAGTCGCGGCGAAATCGCATGTGGCTAGCCGGGGATTCGTTAATAGCACAGTTTAAAGCCACTTTAAAAATCGCGTCGTTGCCTTTGCAATTTTTTGCTCTGCAATGCAATGTGAAGACAGCAAACGCTACTGCAGCGCTGTTGCCGCGTGGCTCAGTCGCCTAATATGAAAAGACTTTACACTGTATCAATAAGCTATTCTTCTTATATCAATCTTTAATTCATTTTTGAATCAAAACTATCAAAATTGTTAATGAACGATACAGAGTACGATAAATAAGAAAAAAATAAGTAGTGAGACGTGGTCATTATGGATTTTATGATAAAGGAAAATAACATGAAAGATAGATCAATGCGACCTACAGAATACCCGAATTTAAAGAGGTGAGTCTTGTTACCTTTTCTTTGATGATGTCTATGGTCGCTTTACATCTGGGCAGGATTTTGTTAGCTGGCAGCCCCTTGTCGAGTTGGTTGAATATCTTGCCGTAGTTGATGGTGATCGCCTGTATTTCATCGACGTCCAGCGTATGGAAAGGAACCTCATACCTGTTTCGATAAATCACAATACAGCCTTCGTTAATATAGGAGATTCGGTACGAGAACCAAAAAATGGACCTTATAAATTAGGTGCTGCACACAATTCACGTATTATCGTAGTTTCGTTCTCGCTATAGTCTCTTAAGCGTCTCTCTATCTTTTTTATTGATACACGTAACATAATACTGTAACGGAGCTGTGTTGTGTCCATTTGCTTGTAGTTACATATATTGGGTCCACGCGCTGTGTACTGGAAATTAGACACGTGCCACTTTTTCCTTATATTATTTCGATGAATACAACATAAGTAATCTATTGTAATTCGCGTAGTCCAGCGTATGGGAAGGGACCTCATACTGGTTAAAATAAATCACAATATAGTATTTTAAGTATTATATTGTAATTCGGGACGTCAAGCGTATGGAAAGGAGGAATGTAATACCTGTTTAAATAAATTATAATAGGTATATCATAAGTATTCTACCGTAATTCGTAACCGTAATTCCAGCGTATGGAGAGGAATCTGTTTAAATAAATCACAACACATCATAAATAGTCTATTTTAATTCGTGTGCGATTTTGTAATATGAAAACATCTGTTAACAACCGACCGATGAAAACAAACATGCTTTCAGCCGGCAACCTATAAAATCTTTGTTCATTACTTTATATCACATAGCAATGTAATAAAATGATAAGCCTATTAAAGTTCTCGCCTTTTAAAATGGCACGTCTGCGTTGCTATCGTCAGGGAAAAAAATGATCTACGCATTTGGCTAAAATCGGCGACCTTCGAGCTTTAGAGCATTGTCTCTGTCGCACAAACACAATGCATCATCAGTTGTCTCAAAAATGTTTTTGTAGAAAGTCATAGTGGATTGTTTTTATCAACATTTGTGATGCTTTTATGTAAATAAATGCGACTATTTTCTTCGTTTTGTGAAATGAGATACCTATATTGATAATGTTATACTAATAACAATATAAATACTGATTTTAACCGAATATCTGTTTCATTCCCGACGTGCCATTTAAAGGGCCGGTTACTGTATGAGTAAAAATATTTGCTGGAGTTGTAGACAATAATCCCCTGTACAGGGTCTTCCAGTATAGTGTACTTAAAAAATTGTTTGTGCATTGCTCTAAAAGATTGCTTCGTTTGAAATCGGAGCAAACATTATTCAATTATCATTCCTATATCGTTGGAAAAAGTGCGCCCCGTGGTTTCATTAGAGATTTCTCGGAAATCCCGCTATCCTAATTACGCAAATAAATAAGTCGGAAACAAATGACTTCGTTTATAATTGAAACATATTAAGTAAAGTATTATGTTATTTTAGCGTCTGTTCCGGAGCTAGCCCGTGCGAAAGTTTTGATTTGACGACTCTGAGAATATCCGTTTTTGATTTTACATTTATATATTAGCTAAACATTTAGGTAATTTAGGAAGCTATTTCTAGCTCTCCTTCTGTAAAAATATCTGTTCGAGATATTGCTGTTGCTACGTGAAAGAGAGACCAACAAATAATTGTAGAGAGGTAGGGGATAGTGTTTTTTTTTGTCTAAGAGCTTACATTGGAAACTAAACACGTACCATGACTGATACATTTCCAGCCATTCCTTCGAGTTCTTCCACAACATTTGTCTAAGTTTCACATCGTTTATAGCTTCGTCCAGTGCTTCCAATCTGGCCGGAGGTATCTGTACAGACATGTCGAGAATAAATAAATAAATTCGGGACACTTTCACACACGATCGCCTGACCTCGAACTAAGCAAAGCTGGTACTATGGCTGCCAGAGACTGATATACATACTTAGGTATTTTTAAATAGGTACATACTTAAATAGATAATTATTAACAGTCAGACATAGAACAAACACTTATGAAATGTTTGCTCTAGGTGGGAATCAAACCCACGCCCCCACGCTCAGAACGCAGGTTAACTACCAACTGAGCCACCGCAGCAGTCAAAGTTTGTAAAAAAGCTAGGAGGACATCACATACACGTCTCTGAATTTAATAAGTTTATTACTTTCAGTGATAAAATTACTTTTGTCAACTAAGGCACTTTAAATATTTATAATCATCCTTAGTAATCATCCAGTTAAGAGTAAGTAGCCACCATCTATAATACTTGTCATACAACATTGATTTTGGACGTTCCCTTAACTGATGGCTGTACTTAGAGTTAAAAGTTTTAACTTTTTGTAAAAGTGCGCGGCATCCTAGCCCAGACGTCAAGTCTAGTTGCCTTGGTGTGCTCCATGGCATCTGTGACACAAAGTAACCTAGTGGGGAGCCTTAAGTGAAACGAGAGCTCTCTGTTTATTAGTTTAGCGGTGGGACAGCGTACCTTGAACATTTTCTGCCATTCTCGTATTTGCTTGTCTCTCGCGAAGCAAACCATTAGTTTTTCCATCAAGTCCTCGAGTGTTTCCATCACTTTTTCTATATCAGAGTTTTCGTTGTACAGCCAAGGTTGCTGTAAGATAATGCGCTCGATATTAAGAACGTAGGGTCAACTGGGGCAAACGTGTCAGTCGGGCAATTGCGTCTTTCGAATATTACTGACAAACCCTTCATAAATTAGGCGCCACCTACATTTTTTTTAAATTTAGTTGCAATCATCTGGACAAGATGACGTTAGTTGCCTAATTCAGGAATTTTGGAAAGATGAAATTTCCCCACAGACGCATTTGCCCCAGTTGACCCTATTATTTTATTAGATTTACCTTTTTTCCACATAAAATTTCGTTGATTGTTTAGATTAATTATGAAAAATAAAAATAGTACTAGTTTAATTTACAACTGCAACTTGGGTTTTCCCGTGTGTCCAAGACTAAGAGTAGCTTCCGGCCCTAAATTTTGCATGGCTTTTAAAATCGGTTTAGTCGTACTTAAAAAGGTAACATAGAAACATGTCAGGATAAATCAGTCAGTATGTGATAATGATGTTGATTTTTTAAATAATATTTATAGGTTTCACGACATTACTCGCGCGTTATCACTTTTGGCACTCAATTATTGCATAGCTTTCAATTAGGCAAATATAAATCACACCATTACTTTCGAAGATTAGTCCCTAAACCCAAACTTACAAACAAAACTTCTTAATAATATAACTGAACATAAAATAGATTAGGTGTGTATGAATTTGTAATACACGTAATAGCTAATGAACTCACAGCAACTTCTTCCCTTAGCATGTTAACGTCCATCATCAGTTCCATGATATCTTTGCCTATCTGGCTGGCGAACATGCCGGCGAGCTTGCTGCGCGTTTCGAGGCGAGCGTCCACGTTCGTCCGCAGTGTGCCCAGTGCGACGCTCAGACCTGGACGACGGACCACAGAGCTTACAACACGTTATTTGAGCCTCAAAATAATATACTATTGTTAAACTACATGAAATATGAAACTGTCAACTTATTGGTGATATAATGTCCTTATACTCTTAGGTCTTCGTCTTCCATTATACCATTAAACATTACACCAGGTCAGCTAGTGGCCTAATGTAAAAAAAATACAGTAGGTTTTCCTAAACTTTTTTGTTAAACATCAAAATAAGCTAAGCTCTTTAAAAAAACACGCAACGTTTTTGAAAACCAATTTCGCGTCGTAGATCTTACCCAAGTATTCTGTGATGTCATCAGGCGGTATCGGTATGTTGTACTCTCCCATGAGATCGTAAAGTTCTCTCAAGTATTCGAGCCTCTCTTCCAAGTACGCGACACGACTCTCTAGACCGTCGAGCATGGAGTTGAAGGCGACCAGCTCGGCCGCAGTCTCGGGTTCCTTTATGATATCCTCTGTTATTTTCTCTATACCTTGCACTATTTCATCTATACAGGCACGCCCTATGCTGAAATTGGCACAAGCTTTACAAAATCGCCTCTTTACTCGTATTGTCGTAAAGCTAATTTATACCATTAGTGACTTATCAAATGTTGAATAAGTCGAAATTATATGAGTTGCAACTACATAGTTCGGCATAGCATATTAATACTCACTCAGGCGTAACGTTAAGAATTACATCGAACAATCGCCTAGGTTGGGGTCTGAACAACTCCTGGAAGGGGCACACGCTGACGAACAGCACCCCTAGTGGCTGGTACGACACAACCTCCTCAATTACCTCCATCTGCTTCATAAACTTCTCGCACAACTTCTTAAACTCGTTCACATCTCTCTCGTTCTTTATTATTTCGATATCCCACTCATGAGCCTCTTTAAAATTATCCATGAAGACCTGCATTCGGTTGAGGAATTTCCATAAGCATTCGTAGCCATGGACTATCGATTGGGGTATGAACGCGATATCGTCCATCATTGTCGTGTCCTGGTTCATGAGGAAGTATAGGTTCGGCGAGACTCCCGCGGTCCAGTCCATTTGCTTGCCCATAATGTGCGGTTGGACAAATATCTGCAGTGTTTCGTCATTGAGGAAGTTGTGGAAGGAGCGGACGTATTCGTCCCAGTAGTCGGTTATTTTCGAAAGGTAACTTAATAATACTTCTTCGCTGGGGTTAAGTACCACTTCGCCACTCGGTATTACGTACACGTCGACTTGGAACAACGCCCACTGTAAATGCAACGTCACTGATTGTGATTGGTCACAAGACGACTGATCTATATAATATAGATCAGTCGTCTCTCAGCTCTTCTCAGCTGTTTACTGGTCCATGTCTGATCCCAGCTACTCTTGCAAGAACTGACATCTATCGGGACATTCCTTACCTTACAGAAATCAATTGGTCTCGGAACCACTTCCAAAACTTCGTCGACCACCAATCCATTAAGCAATTCCTCAGACGGAGTGTAATTGTAATGAGTCCTGAGAAGGTTCGCCATTCGAGTGTTGGAGCGCTTCGTCAACCGATACAGCATGTAGTTCGTCATATAGTCATTTAGCTTTATGTAACTGAAACCGACGATTACACTTTAGTCTTCAGACAATAAGCTTAGAGAGTTTTACAAATTAATACCAATGAAACCAAAGTTGATAGAAACGCTATCTATGATAGGTGTTTGGTAAAATGGAAGGTTTTAACAAAAATTAATGTTAGCGGATGGTCTTTTGTTATTTGCTTACCAGGCGAGCCTCTCGCAGTACTTCCTCTTATTTGCCTTCTCCGTATATGACATGCCGCCAGTCGGCTTGCCTCGAATCATTTGAAAGGGGGGCACATTCCTGTCGTCGAACAGGAACCCCTTGTTATAGAGCGCGGTGTGACACGCCTGCGTGATTATCTCGAGAGCCACCACTCGGAACTCGACCAGCTTATCTCTTATTATCTCTATTCGTTTCATCTGTGACAGTAGGGTAAATGAATTACTCAATTTGTTGGCGCAGCGACCCAAACCTGGCCTTTCATACTAAGAAGCGCCACTTTTGTCAGTCTCGAGCAAGACAATACGGATGTTTTTTTAAAGGTTAATTTAAAATTTTAATTATACTTAAAGCGTATTAATAAAGTTCTGAAATAAACCAGTGGTGCCAGGAGTGTCACTCATAGATACCTGAACTTCATAGAAATAGAAGAAGGCCGTGTCCATATGTCTACTCATATCGGCCCAGCTCTTCAAGTACATCTCACAGCACATAGACTGCATGTGTAAAAGAGCCTTTCCCAGTACCGGTGTCAAGATAAACAAGTTCTTGGCGAGTCTAGTCCTTATCTTACTGTACTTCCTGAAAAGTATCGATTTCCGCCACACGTAAAACGCTTTCCAGTATCTGTACACCTTGAAAAATTTGATCTGCAAATCATTTCAGTACGGTTAAAGGTGAGCATTATTTTGAAAGAAATTTTTATATGTGAGATAAAGTGTACTTTCGTAGAAATTGTTTTGGGATCAAGGTGAGATAAGGCTAACTTTCATAGATAGTGCAGCTTTATAACGATGAAAAAAGAGATTTTTTTCAAACGCTGGCAGAAGGCATGTAACTTTCTTATATGTTTTTCACTTTCGAAGTGTTCCTACTTCGGAAGTGAAGAACATATAACCATGGGCGTACCCAGGGGGGGGGGGGGGCAGGGGAGGGCAGCTGCCCCCCCTTGAAAATCTCGCAGAACATGTATGAACTCCCCTAATTACTAATTAAAGTGTAAACGAGTTATGCTCTAACTTTTAAATAAACCGCGCACTCCGCGCAGTAGACACTGACAAAATGCACGATGCAATAGGGAACTTGCATCAAAATTTTAATGACAAATTAGGTTAATGATTCACTTAAGAATATAGTAAAATGTACTACTGTGACAGGATTGTAAAATTTTATTTATTTAACTACCTATAAAACAGGATCATTTGCGGGTGTTTGCCCTACACACTACACTACATACATCTAATGACTCATGTAGGTGTGTTGTGTAGTGTGTATGACAAAACAGCCGCGGACGATCCGACCTAAAAAATCTGACTTGCCCCCTCCTACGCCAGAAGCTGGGTACGCCCATGCATATAACCATAGAACTTCGACAACTAGTTGTTTTCCCCGGCTTCCCCCTCCTTTGCGTCCCTTACATTTTTTTATCAGATTTTTATGAAAACAGTATGAGAAAAGCGTTGAAGGCTGATATGTTTATCGTAAAATTATCTACAAATCTTTCTATAAATTTATCTTGAAATTACTAACGGTTTTTAAGGTAATTTAACAGCAATTGAAGACCAGGGAACAAAAATTACAATTTGCGTTTATTAACACTTTGAAATTTGAATCCGTATGGGTCAAATCGGAGAAATGATGACGATGGATGATGACAAAATAAACCAAAACCTCAAAAACTTTAAAATTTTAGAAAAACATAGGATATTTTCAATTGCACTTATTTCTAATGGTTCGTGGTTCTTAGCGGTTTTTTTTTATCTGGCCATCTTTTTTTTTTTCAGAATTTTGATAGTTTTTCTACATTTTTAATACAATGCCCCTTTATCTCTCACCGTTTCTGTAATGCTTGAGGCTCACTATATAATCATCCGTCATCAATATTCCTTCCGATTTGCACACAAAAATTCATATTTTAAAGCGTGTATTATCGTAAAGCGTAAATTATCGGAATTATCGGAATCAGCACTGTTGATTCCGATAATTCCTGTTAAAGAAGCTCCTGAAAAACTTTTTTGAAAACGTGAATCATGATGTTTTGCTGTAAAATACACCGTGATTCACTCGAATGAAAAATGTTCATCGTTTTAAAGCTGGATTAAGACATGATTTTGCTAGATATAAAGGCACAGCTTAACTTTCATAATTTCGAACGAAATAAAAGTAAGGTGAATTCTCATAGACGTTATTTCTATTGATAAAAAGAGTAGCATACGTCTGTTAATTTCACAAAAATTGTGTATTCCTGCTCCCAGGCCGCAAGCTTGGTATAAACCATTTCCTTGGTGTAGTGAGTGACTCCGCAAGGGCTGATTGTGAAGTAATTTTTCTTGTCAATTTCTTCGTATGGGACAACCCTAAAAATTTTAAAAATCGTTGTCTCATCACACATTTATGATTTTTAATGCATTTAGATGAAATAAATTCCTAAAACACAAAACCTTTAATGATTAATTAATTAAAGCGGCTGCAAAGTAAAAGTTGCGTAGGGCAGCTTTTGTAACTTCGTAGCAGTGCTACGAGATTCCGTAGCAATTTCGTAGTATCTACGCTACATTGAATCATCTAAGAAATTCCATAGCACTAAAGTGAATCAGTCGCATCTGCGAGATTTCACGGCTCCAAAGACATTTTTAACCTCTGAAAATTATTGGAGATCCCTTATTCTGAAGTCAGAATTAAAAGAAGCTCATCATTACAGCTGAAAAAAAGTCTACTGTTCTCTAAGGATCTCTGCGGTCTCGATCTCGCTGTATCTTTCGGTTTCTAGTCGCCATTTGAGAATTTTGAAAAGATTCTACACTTGCATTACATTCACTTGCATTACATCACATTAAAATGTACTTTTAAAGAAAAAAATAAACTTACTTGAGATAGTAAGGCGTAAAGTAAACATTTTGGGGGTGAACAGCATATATCATGTACAAAAACCCTTCCTTAGGGTGCTTCCTTATATAATCAATGACTTCTTTCTGTGATGCCACCTCCGGCTTAGCTTTCAGGGGGTCAATATAAACTTCTATAGGCGCCAGAGCCGAACTGCTCCGTACACGGATTTTAAGAGTTTTCTTTTTTTTTACTGTCGCTATATAAAAACAACACATTCAATAATATGTATTTTTTTAAATGTAGGTTTATTCACCATCGTAATCTTCTTTAACCTACGGCTGGGGGTCTTATAAGCATGCGTGAGATTAATTTGGGTCTCTCATATCACTTAACAAACAAGAGAAACAATGGCCAAGATATATCACGCGTAAGAATAAGAGGCCTGGACGTAGGCTAAAGCAATATGTATGGATATAATAGAGTTAAGCAAACTAATTAATGATCGTTGTATTTGCGAGTTATTAGTTAAAGACAGACCCAAGGACATCTCGAAGACCATACAAAACCTCAGTGGGGATATTAAAGCATGACTGGCACTATACTAGGTATTTTCTCGGTAGAGTTCGCATGTTTTCAGCCAATAGGTATACTTATGGCAGTTATTTTTTTTAAATGGGCACTGCGCATTGGTGAGGAAGACACTTTCTGAGCCGAACTGAACATCCAAAGTAGTATTTGACTACCCTGCTAGTCTTGTTGATAAAGCAACTGCTTTAAAAGTAGGTGTGCAGAATTCGATTCCCGGTTGGACAGATGTTTAAAAGATGACCTGAAATACTTGGTCTGTTTCACATCTTGTGGGGTTGTTATGGTTAATGGTGTTAGTTAAACTACACAGGGAAACCTAGCGGGGTGTTATGATTACGATTGTGTAGCGTTTCTATTATTATTATTTATGTGTTATTATTTACATTCTTCCTCCACCGACGCAGGTTCTAATTTCGGTTGCCTATGCTCGTTGATAAATCTCTGTTCTTGCGCTTGGGCAAACCCAGTCTGGAAAAATAGTTTTCGTTGCCATTATAAAATTCATTGCGATAATACTTGAATAGTAGTTACTTTAAAAATATTGACACCAACCAAAGGCTCTGGTTCCTTTTTCACATACTCAATTTTTTCCAGTAACTTTTGATGCGGCAGATGGAAAGGTATTTCACGTGGCTTTCTAAAAATAAAGCATAAACATTTTTTATACTTATTAGTTACTAATTTATATGAAGGTGATTCGATTGGATATGCGAAAAATTGAAATTACAACCAGTAAGGTATTTTTTTACTTTTTTTACTTTAACTTTTTGGCTCTGCAGCGGATAAGTAACTTAAGTAAGTAATAATGTAATTTTCGACTATCATTGATCATATCTTACGATATTTTGTAGAGATATTGAATAGTTCACTATATTGCTCTAATAAGCAATGTTACCAATTAACTAACGATTGAAGGTTTTATGGCCTCTATTGTTTGTATTGTATCTTTAAGCTATCTTCTTTCCATTCTTTCAAATATATATGTATATATGAACCTACTCATATGTATATCAGTCTCTGGCAGCCATAGTACAAGCTTTGCTTAGTTTGGGGCCAGGCGACCGTGTGTGAAAAATGTTCCGAATTTATTTATTTTTCCATCTCAGTCTCACATCCTGTTTCACTTTTGTCCCGATGTTGTTTTTCGATTTTAAAATGTAAGTACTTACACCTAAAACATAGGTCTTTCACACAACATCATAGATACCTACCTATAACTTCTCCTTTTCAACAAATAGGCCAAAAATGCGAATGAAACGAAATGTGACATTTCGTTTGAAGGAAAGGAAACGAACAGTAGTACGGCTTCGGTGCTTTGGTACGTACGCAGATTAGGAGGAAAAACGAAGCAAAAAATGTTAAGTCTGTGGAAATACACATTTTGCTCTCACTCTCTCTCTCTAATCCCCCGCAACAAGTCCAGCATTTTATGACAGAGTTTTATTTTCCTGATCCACATTGAGTGGCAAATGACACAAATTTTATAAGGTTTTCTTACATTTCACGGAACAAAGAGCACGTAACAAAGTTCCATGTTCCATAAAATTGTTAAAAGAAGAAAACCCGACTGCAAAATGTAGCCTGTAACTCCAGATATATAACATATCGTCACGCCTTTCCCCCGAGGGGGCTGGCAGAGGTGTAATTCAACACCCACACTTCGCCGGACGATATTAGGCGAACCTGTCACCATACACCGGGCTCCAGTCATGTAGCAGATGACATACAATACGCACATGTTCACACAAAACCCTTTGGGTCTAGGGACATTTTTTTTACTATAAAAGTGAGGGAGGACATAATAAAGGTGGTAATGTGTAGTGTTTGTGTGTTTCTGTGCTCGATGCTCGAAAATCCTAAGGCCACCATTTTCATGCGCGCTATCCACCGGATTTGTCGTAGGTATAGTATTGCGTGTAAATTTTAACGAACGAACCACGAATCAAAGCCACAAATAATAACAAAATTAGGGAATTCTGGCTCGTTCGTGGCTTCGTGGTGGGAACTGCGTATTACCTCGGTGGCTTAGTTGGTAGTGATTCTGCCTTCTGAGCTGGAGGCGTGGTTTCGATTCCCACCTAGGGCAAACATTCGTGTGATGAACATTTGTGTTTTTTCTATGTCTGACAACTAATGTCTAACATCAACACGTAGGGTGTTGGTGTTAACATCTTTCTAAGGAAGTATTTAAACATATATGTACTTACTAGGTACTTATGTACCTAGGTATATCAGTCTCTGGTAGTCATAGTACAAGCTTTGCGTAGTTTGGGGTTAGATGAGCACGTGTGCAAAATGTCCCGTTTTATTTATTGATAACAAATAACGACAAATCCGGCGAAAAAGCTCGCGTGGTGAATGATGGGCTCTAGGTAGGTTTAATAGGCCACACCCGAATTATTAGTGAATTGGTATTCTCTATTGTTTGTTACTATTTACCTGCTGTAGACAGTAGGTACCTCCCGCACATTTCTCTGCATCGTCTCAATTGCCGGCAATGGCGGTAGGGTATAAGAACGCCTTCTTTTTACATTTTCTTCCATCGTTACATTTACGAAATTAAAAACAAGTCTCGAAATGTAAATAACAAACAAAATTTTCTGATGACAGTTGCCAAGGCGATGAAGTTATGCATGAATCATGGTATGAAAATATACTCCGCCAGGTATAGCATTCAGAAACACGTAGTGACGTCAATCGATGCTCATGCTAGACTGAAATAAGTCAATTACAACAAGTTCGAAAGAGACAGATGACAATGACGACATTTAGTGTTTGTTTTGGATCATGGCATTAATGAAGTCCTGATTTCCCTATTCTGAGGCGATCTTGAAAGCTATGAAATAATATCATACATCCATGAACTACATCCATACCATTCTATGGATCCATATCCATACATGACTCCAAAAAAAAAAACACTCAATTTGAACCTTCACATATTCTTTCTAAAACGAAGTAGTAG
Source organism: Peribatodes rhomboidaria (assembly GCA_911728515.1). NCBI lineage: Eukaryota > Metazoa > Arthropoda > Insecta > Lepidoptera > Geometridae > Peribatodes > Peribatodes rhomboidaria. The sequence continues at coordinate 18,892,761 of OU452166.1, forward strand.
GTACTAAGCATCGATTACACACTACATCTAGTGCATTAGCTTGAGGACTAGCTAGGGCAAATTGTGGAAAACAAGTGGAAACAGAACACAATAGAACATATTGTGTCTTCTGTTTCCACTGTACTACATAGAAACTACAGAAACCAGTTAGAACTGGTAAACTAGAACTAGTTATTGTGAACTCAGTTATTGCACTCACGGTGACCATGCCACCCATGCTTTTAAAGTCGTAAGAAAAAGTAGGCGTTGTCCATTATGTCCATCCCGTAACAGCAGATAAGCGTATTTAAATAACAAGAAAGAAAGAAAAATGAGAAACAAATGAACAACATTAACATTTTAGCCGTTTTAGATTCGGAAGGTAGATTAGATGAATTCAGTAAGAATGAAATGAATACCACATAATTTGATCATTACTTATTTATATTTAGTGACCAAATTTAAGATCATAAACAAGGTTCAATACTGAGAGAAAGCGATACTGCAATCTTACTGCGGATCAAATTATTAAGTAGTGCACTAGATGTAGTGTAGTCTAATCGAAGCTAGACTAGACTCCTAGGTTCAAAACACTTTACTGAAACTGGTGGAGTTTTTTAGAGAACACGAAAAGTCACGTGCTTCTATCATTTGCTTACACACTGTGTTCGGTCGGGATGCAAATGGCGAAATGGCGCGGTAACTGCCGATGACCAAATCGGCAGCGTCCGCACTGATTCCGACGTAGTGGACCATTTAATTATCTTCTCAGATGATAAAATGTTTTTGGCGGGAACCAAAAAGGTGGTGTCGTAGATTTTTTTTAAATTTCTAATCTTGTGATTCTTCGAGTGCTAAAGTGTAATAATGGTTGAAAAACCTTTACCGGTTCGTTAACGTCCACGAGTGTGGGCAAACGATACAAACATTAGGAAATAGTTATTTTCGTGTTCTCTACAAAACTCGACATAAAGTTTCAGTAAAGTATCTACGGCTATACTGGAATGGGAAAAGGGGAGGGATTCATCTCATAATACATCACACTCTCCTCTATCATCTACATCTTTGCATTAAAAACTCATTCACAAAAAAAAACATACAGATGACTAGGCGGTATGGCGATGTTGGCTTTAGCCTGCCATACGTGCAAAACAAAAACAAAACATTTCTCTTTGTCTATGAATTGACGGTGCTGTCATGCTTTTTTGTTCGCACGCTTGTGGTTCTTACATCGTTGTTGGCGCTATTTTGTCCATTTTACGTTTTAATTACAATGTAACTGATATTATTTGTGAACGTTTTTATTACAATGCATTATATAACATGTGATCACATAGATATATGTCTCAATGGCTGGAGTGCTAAAAAGGTTTGCTTCTAGTTTATCTTTTCGAAGGGAAGTAACTTTCACCTTTCTTTTGCCAAAGATAGATAAATCTACACAATCTATACAAATATGTATGATAAGAAATGGGTTTTATTCATTACAGCAGGCTATTAATACAACTTTGTTTTAGAAAGTGTAAATTCATTTCGCCCTGTGATGTTTTCATTCACATTCTTAGAATGTTACAATTGATGAATTGTGGTTTAATTACCATTTGCTAAATTAATGTAGATAAATGAAAAAAAAAATTAAACGTATTTTTTAGTTTGCATTATCATATCAATGAAACAGATATTATCATGGTACATGTAACTTTTAGCAAAAATTCATGAGTATGCTGCCTCTTACAAGGTAGCAAACATTACCCTACTCAGTCAAGAACTCCTCTGACTGACATTACTGTTTACAAGCTCATCTTTAGATTCCCACAAATGAAACTTCAACATTGTTTATCAATATCAAACAAAGGTGTGATGCATTATCCATTATTATTTTGTATTTTTTTGCAGATACTCTGATGGGATAATTTATCTGAAGCTAGCTAGCTAGCTTCAGATATCACATAATAGTACATAGCCTGCATGGCTATGTACTATTATGCCAACAAACTGAATGAGGCGTCGTGCAGTACCAACCGATGCACGACGCGGGTGCCGCCACCCCCTACAGAGCCAGCCCCGGGGCCATCTATGGCGCTCGAGCAAGCCCCGATATTAGCTGATCCAGCAAGTCTACTTCGGTCAGGTCATGGACTAGCATTTTATGACGTAAGTTATACTATGATGTGTAATGATGAAAGATTAGTTGGCCTACCTTATTTATCTTACTGCCATGACTTGTTTTGTTATTGACACTGTAGAACAGCAAAACAAATCGTGACCCAATAAGGTTTATGGTTAAAAACAAAACATAATCATCAATAAAATGTTACAGTAGGCCTCCTGATACATATTAACCTAAAGTTCACCTTTTCCTGCCAGGTGCAAAGAAAGTATGGAATCAAGTTCTAATTATTTCAGGTTTTTTCTAGTAAAAACATTTAATTAATTAAAAAAATGTAAATCTGACTTTCTAAGTTAGCATCATAAATTGTAAACTACAGCTTAGTATTTGGATTTTAGTTGATAGAAATACACTCCATACTACTCAACCCTTAAACTTAAGTTAATTATACATATATCTAAATATACAATCTCTAGTAAAGATGTATTTGTCAGTAATGATTTAATAGCTCAATGTGATAACTAGACCGTTTTTGTATTCCAGAACGATGACTACTATTCCATGGTAAGAGGGAATAATTTCATGTCACAAAATGCATGCCAGCACATCGTTGCGAATGGTGGCATCAACTTTGTGACCTATCAGAAAGTTGATCTGCCACAGGTATTGCAGCACTTTTTAATTGGCTTCCTCGGTACTGAAATAAGGCTACAGTGATCAAAAAAATTTAGAAATTAAGAAAGTTGCAATAGCCTGTTTAGTTTTATAGTATGTAGGTTTTTGTATGCTTATACTATATTGGTTTAATAGTAGATTATGCACCGGGGGGCTAAGCAGTGTTTTGTCACGGGTGGCTTATTGAACCCTGAGCGCAAGAGGACTCTAGAGTAGTTACAATATAACGCCCAAGCAAAGCGAGGGAGCTATTTAGAGTCCTGAGTGAAGCGAGAGGTTCAAGCCGCTCAAGATGAAGACACTGCTTTATCTCAGAGGTGAATACTCTACTTTTTACACCTTCTGCGATTCAATAAAAAGGAACTAAAAATGTAATTTTTTAGACTTTGGTTCAAAACCGAAAAGGAGTCATCGTGACTTTGTAGGTACTTATTATTTTCTAAAACTTGTGATTCTTTGAGTGTTAAAGTGCAATAATGTTGGATTAAAAACGTTTATCAGTTCGTTAACGTACACAAGTGTGGGCAAGTGGTACGAACATAGTGAAACGCGAATTTTCGTGTTTCCTACAAAACTCCATCTGTTATGGGAGTGATTTATCGCCACACCCCCTTGGTTATCATTACAACTAAGAAATATGTAATTCACTAAACATTGGTGAATGCACACAAAGTGCGACGCCATAAGTGAGGAAATAAACATCAGCATTTTCTGTTTTAAATTTCATGCAGCTGCATTATTTTTGTGGTGGCTAGTTCGATTTTCAAATAATTCTCTTTACTATCTCCTTTTGCTGAGTTTTTATTCAATTTTAACCTCTTTACTCGAGAACTCCCTTAGGAGGCTATGCATTGCTTTACATTGAGACTATGTGATATGTAATTGGTCATTGTCAAGAAGGTGCTGTGAAAATTATCTTATAGCTGTACTATACAATATTGAATATTTTAAACTTATCTAAAACCTTTTCAGTTCCAGGCCGTTCTGGGACCAAGGTCCTTATCAACTATGCCCTATATGAGCTATGGGGCAGAAAGGCCTGATATAGAGTATCGTGATGGTCAGATAATCAGCGGCACCCTTGAAGCTTTAACAGACATGTTAAGACCTGGAGCACACAAGATCTTCAAGTTCACATTCTTGCTGTGCACCCGCCATTTTATAAAACCTCACGAGCTCCTTAACAGGATCTGCAAAAGATACTTGAAAAACTATGACAGATTAGTAAGTAATTTTACTGGGAGGGTTCTGACTTGTCACATCCCGATAACTATGATCGAACCATCTCTTCTGCGTAAGCTTTATTAGTAGTCATTCATTTATTTATTTGCCGCTAAATCATTTGCAGAAAGAACGGCGACCTGGCGATACGGAACTGCTTCGCAATGAAAGGGAAGATATGGCGTCACTGGTGTCGCTCTTCTCGGAATGGACTGCTATGTTTCCTTACGACTTCCGCGACGACAGGGTGATGGCTTTAGTCAGAATGATTTCAGAAAGGTAAAAGCTATAAATACATTGCAATACATAAATATTTTCAGAAAGGTAAAAGCTATATGTAAATTGCAATACATAAATATAGACAGCCTTCTTGAAACCTGCATTTTAGGGTTATATACCAAAATGGTAAAAAGGAACCCTTATGGTGGAACACCAAGGTCTCTCTATCTGTATGTTAGCGCCAATTGTTTATTATCTTGTATAATCGGCGTTTGCCCACTGTTTTATGTTTTGACGTTTGAATTCAAAGAAGTACCCAAGATGAAAAGATATCAAGACAAACAAAGCTTAAAAAATATATTTTGATTCATTGTTATTTTAAAAAGAATATTCCAAAAATTAACACTTAAGAAATTCACACTCTGTAATGATGATTACAAATTAATTAATGGGTGGTTACGGTCGGTTATGGATCGTGAGGATTGCTCAACAGTTTTTTGTACATACCTTACTTACTAATTATAAAATCGAAAGTAACTCCTTTTGTTTGTCTATTTGTAGGCTTTAAACGGCTGAACATATCTTGATGAAATTTGATAAATAGTTACAGCATGTCACACAGAAGGTATATGGATACTTTTTTCTGAATAAATTATTCTTTTTGCCATTAAGTTCTGTAAATGAATAAAAAAATAACGCGCCGCCTATCAAATGCGTCAGACATCACAGAATAGTACGTAGTTGTAATAAGATAACAACTGACAACTACATTAAAACTCCATTCAACACCGACCAGTATATTTTTTTAATGTTGGACTCTGATCTCTTTGGTAATCGATTATTATTCATAATTTGATAATTAGTTATAGTAACGAGAAGGGTTTATTTGATACTGTTTCGTGAATAAACAGCTAGTATATAATAAATAAGTCTAATATTAACCACCATTTTAACAGGTGCTCCGTTGAACACATGACCGAGGTGCGTGTTGGTATGTCTACGACTCTTCAGATTCTGCTCGATAAATTGACTGATCTTGAGCAGTATGAGGAAAACTTAAATGATGTACCTCAAATGTCATGTGTGGAACATCTTGCTCAAGTAAGGATTTCATGATAACATTGGGCTTAATTCTGAAGGCTGCTGAAGGTTCATCGAAACAAACAACTTTGTTAGTCGGCACGCCCCTCAAAGTGCGCGCGCGCTTTTTACATAGATTTAATTGTTTTGGAGTGTGGAAGAAAATAGATACGATTTTTTTAAAGTTGTAGAACAAAAGATGTTTGTTTCGATGTTTTATTTTGAGTTGTACAGAATATGCCCTTAAAAGGATGGTAATTGATTACCAGTACCCCTGTATATCTGTCAACTGAGCCGCCTTAAAATATAATATTAATTGCATTGTCCGCGAGTTTGGAACTATGTTTATAGTTTCAAGTCATCGAGATGGGATCCTCATCAGGGAAATTTAAAATACAAGCTAAATTTGTACCGAGATTTAGTAAAACATGTTTGTTACCATACCCGCTGGGTTTTGTTGGTGATCGACGCAAAAGCCATATTTATTTATTTATGTTACACTTAACAGATAACAATCAATATCTTATTCTATGGACAGTAATAAAAATAAAATCTGAGCTGGATTGCAATCCAAAAACAAGTGTAAACAGAAAAATGAAACAAAGACGGAACGCAATGAATGCACCCATCAGCAAGCAATAAGCTTGCGGGTACCCTCAATATTATACTAACTAATAACTAACAGTGGGATGGATCGTTCAGACACAGCTACTGCTGTTGTGTCTGAACAATCCGACTTATGAAGGATATCTTTTATGGTTTTAACGTAATGATTGAATTTAGGATGAAATATATCTACTTCTAGATTATATTTTAATAAATCATTATATTGTCAAGCCATTCTTACGATTGGATTAAAATAAGATGTATACAGCGGTTTTATAAGAACGACGGTTTTACTCGCAACCTGGCTGCCTTGATCAATTGGCGAGAAAACTGTTTTGAGTGAGTAAAAATTATACAACACCGTTGGCGTGGTTGAGTCACGATCCCGACTTGAAGGTTTTTAAAACTGCGGGTATTGGATACACGGGCGATTTTTACCCGACAAGCCATAAAAACTAAGATTTTACTTGTGTGGCGCTCACCCACTAAATAGATGAGTTGCGTTTTCAGGAAGATATACTAAGCCTAGGACTGACTCCCATCGCGCTTGCGCATGAGCTGACGCTGGTGGAGCAGTATCGCCTCTCGTTCGTGGGGCCAGAAGAATTCGTTCAGACCTTCGCGCCTCGTGCTGCTTCACCTACGCCGGGCGCAGCTTCTTCTTCTACTTCCTTAACGGTAATCATCTATCCTTTGCTATTTTTTTTCCTAGGTTCTAGGTCCTCTACTAAGTTTGTATAGGCCGAGTGGCGAGCTTTGATGCTGAAGTTTCTAGGTCGTTTGAAAGTTCCTGACTTGGGTTGGCGATTATTGTAATAGAAAAAACAACCGGGGCCTACAATTTAACGTGTCATCTGCGCCACGGTAGCGCTGAGGTGTAAATGCCAACCGCGATCAGCCATCCGAAAACTTCCCATGTCCGTTACTAAACGTCGATGATCGGTTACGAACACCAAGTCGAGAAACGCTATGGACGCTACGCTACGATAATTTGCAAAGATTGGGGTCACTACCCCAGTCTTTGCAAATTTGCTGGCAGATATAATTTGCTCCGACTAAAACCCTGTTCGTAATGCCGTATGATTCTGGTTAGTCTACACGAGTTATATACAGACTGATTTAAAGTTAATGGCGGCTGAAAGTGCGCCGCAAGCGAGACTGCGGCATCTTGTCTCTCTGTCGCCCGCATACCATCGTTTTCGCTACTGCGCAGCGTTTCGCGCCTAACTTCACAGCCGTCATTAAGTTGAATTCGGCCTGTAACTGCTGTAATGCTTCGTACTTGTCACTTGCACATTTAATCGTGCGTGTAAACATGCTGAATGACACTAAGTAATCACTACGGTTAATACAAAGTTATTAATACTAATGACAAGTACTAGGCTAGTGTAAATTGGACATTATTATAATTTCTAGTTTGACAGGTTTTAATGTTAAGGCTCCTGCGAACTCTTGAAACTAACTTCGCATTGGCTAAAGGTTTTTTTTCTTTGCCATTTTATTTAGAAGGAGACAACGAGCGACGATAGCAAGACAAGCTCATTATGAGCCTCTAAACTTATCTACACAGTGATAATTTGCAAAACAACTATTTATAATGACTTTCACACTTGTCTAATTATTCTTAAAATTTCCCTTGTAATATAGGTTCATTTAGGACCGTACGCTGTAGGCAGTACTAGGGTAGGACTCCAGAAGGGATTTTTGATTAAGTAGTTTGTTTTATTTTGTTTTGTAGTTAGATTAAATAGGTCCAAAGTAGCCCGTTACAAATGCAGATAAATATCATAACTCTATTTTCTCTTTTAAAAAAAATGTATTCATTGCTGAGATATAGTCCATTTATTTGTACATGCCAAACATCACCTATCGGGTGAATAGTTTCTTCTAGTAAATTCAACAGGAGCGCGTTTGTATGAAAAATTCTGAACTCCGGGTGACCCTTAAGACAGCGAGCCAATCCGCTTTACGAAAGTTGTGAATTTTTTTTAACATGTATCGCAAATTGTCTGTCCTGCCTTGTCTTGCGAACAGCGCCACTATCCCTCTTAGCAATGAAAATGAAAATGAAAATGAAATGAAAATGAAAATGAAAATGAAAATGAAAACGAAAATGAAAACAATCCTACTAATACCATAAACACGAAAGTTTGTAACAATGAATGGATGGATGTTAGATACTCTTTCACGCCAGAACTGTTGAACAGATCTGGATGGAATTTGGCACAGAGATAGATTATAGTCTAGAATAGCACATAGGATACTTTTTAACCGCAGGTGAAACTGCGCATCTAGTACACTATAAAACTATTCCGAGGATATATGTACAGTGTTTATTGCTAAGGGTGTATAAATAGGTATAGTCCGGATACATTTATGAAAACTCATGCACTTACTTGTTTTATAAATCCTATGTCAAAGTCTATGTGTTAGTTACTTGTTCTCGCTCAAAAGGATGAACAGAGTTTGGTGAAATTTGGAATGGAGATAGGTTTTATACTAGATTAACACATCCACTTTACTTTTACTTTTAACCGCGGATAATACCGCGGGGCGCTGCTAGTAAAGTATGCGATATAAATTATGCAATGCTCCAGCTGCAAATTCTCATTAAATACAATAAAAAAGGAAATACATTTCTAAAATACATTTATAATTACTATTTCTTTTTTAATGTGTTTTTTTCGTTTAAAATTGTGACGTTACAACAATCGTACATCAAGTAAATAATATGTTAAAATAATAAAATTGTACTTGTTATCAAAAAAAAAAACTTAACAATTATTTTTGGTTGTTCCTATGATATTTGTTGGTCCTCTTTTAATTTTAAAAATTCAAAACAATAGCATCAGATTAGTTGACCAGATCATACAACTCTAACGTTGTTATCATGCCTTTTTGTTCACATACTGAAATGAAGGGAAATGGAAAGCGTACACACTGTCAAATTTCGCAGCAAAAACAAAATAAGAAGATGATTTTTATTTTGTTTTTTAATTGTTTAATAAAAAATTATAGATACTGATTTATGATGTGTGTATATGCCTATAGGCTGCTTACGAGATAAAATGTTTTTTTTTTTCATACTTAACTATGTCATGTTATTTTTTCTAAAGTTTTTTTTTTAAACTTTTCTACGTTGTGTTTTTTTTTCTGAAGCTGCACCCAATGGAGGCGAAGGGCACTCGCAACTTGGAGGCTTACGCCGATTGGTTCAACAGACTCAGCTATATCGTTGCTTCTGATATTGTAAAGGTTAGTAGTTAGTATAGTGCGCGAACGTTTTTAAAATGAAAATTATTTAATTCAGTTTATTTTTAATTAGAACACCAGGGAAAAGCCGACCGTTTAGATTCATTAATGGCTCTTTTCCAAATGTCCTTTAGTTACATGACGTAACTCCATCACAGCGTTAACTATTTATCTACCTAGTGCACTTGTGGTTAATAATTTACAATGATCTATAAAAAAAACCAGATCTTTTATAACAAAACTAATACTTTCGGCGCACAAGGCGTTCTGACCGTAACTGTTTTTAAAAAGATAGGCTATATTTCCCCTCAATCAGTTATAGCGACGCCCCGTTATTTCTGCTTATCTGATCGCTACCAAACTTCACAGGATACCCTACTGGGCTAATCTGAACATTGCCTTAAAATATTATAAAAATCGCTCCAGCCGTTTCGCAGTCCATGGGGAACATAGATCCACACATGGATTTTGTCCCGACTTGCCAAGAAGAAGGGTTATGTTATAGATATGATATGATGCGCGACGTGATGTTTTCACGTCGCTGTCAAAACGTGCCTTGTAATTTCGCAGTCACCGAAGAGCAAGTACCGCGCCCGCGTGGTCGAGCAGTGGGTGATGACGGCACGCGAGTGCTTCAACCTTGGCAACTTCAACTCGCTAATGTCCATCATTAGCGCGCTCAACATGGCGCCCATCTCCAGGCTCAAGAAGACGGTACGTACCACTTATCACAAGTCCACATTGTCCAAACATGCCTTGTTAAGCACACTGCTGTCACGGTCTGGAGTGTAGCAAGCTTAGCAGCCAGAGCGAGATAGAAAGTGCTTCGATAGGCATGCTCCGCACCAACATACTAATTTTAATTCTATCTTATCGTTCTCGTGATACCTTGCTGAATTTCATTCAGATTAGTTCAGCCATTAAGTTGCAAAAAAGTATTAAACAAATCGACGATCTTTCGAATTTATAATTATTTATAAAATGTTTACTCATGCCATGTATTCAGCATTGATATCATGTATTTAATATTGATGGCATGTATTTAACATTAATGTCATGTATTTAAAATTGATGTCATGTATTTAACATTGATGTCATGTATTTAATATTGATATCATTTATTTAACATTAATGTCATGTATTTAACATTGATATCATGTATTTGACGATGATGATGTTTTCAGTGGAGCCGCACGACACCTGTGTGCGTACAACAATTAAGGCAGCTCGAGCTGTGTGTCGAGCCGGGTGGAAACCATGCCAGGTATGACATTATCCAGCAGCTCTTCAAATATTATGTTATACAGATTACATGAAATGTGAGAACTAAGCCGAAAGAAGCTCAACGTACCATTATGAACCGCTTTTGGGAGCAGGAAAAGTAGTTTGCGCCCGCAACTGTAGTTATAGCGTTTCAGAGATCTTCGCAAATACAATTTTATAAATCGTTTAAAAAAAATTACTTGGTCAAAAACATTTTAAACTTGGTAATGAAGGACACAGTATTTTAAGAAACGGTAAACAGTATTAATGGCCGAAAAACCATTCAATATTGCTTGTTATTCTGTTCAGCCCTAAATAGTACTGTTGTTAAGATCTTTGTAAGTATATTTATTTATTAACACCGACAAAACGAATTACACCAATTATTAACTAAAAAAAAATGAATGTCAATGAAATGACGGTTAAAATAATATATCAAAATCTTACAATAATAAAAGATACAAGATTTAATAACAATTTAAAATGTCAGTCAAAATAATTTATTATTAAGATACATTTAGGATTAGCGTCAAGGAGAGCATTGAATGTGTCAATTGACAGTCGTGTATTGTGACAGGTACAGGGCAGCCCTGGCGGCCGCGCCCACCGAGACAGCAGTGCCGTTGCTCTCAGCAACTTGCCGGGACTTGCACTTCGCCAACCAAAGCGCACCTTCCTTGTAAGTTTGATAACACACACATACACAAACACACACATACACAAACACACACATACACAAACACACACATACACAAACACACACACACACACACACACGTGCCTTTTTCCTGTAGGTGCAGGAAAAAACTACTTCGCTCCACTTGCTACGACCCTGGCATACATCTTTCGCTTCTACTACTTTTCCGTGTTTTCCTTCATAAATGTTGACGAGTACACAAAATGCCAGCTATGCAAAATGTGCAAAAAAAAATAGTTGTTCGTGATATCTCCGCAGGCTGTCAAGTAACCGTGCACACTTTAGGAAGAGGCAGTACTCGTAGCTGTGGGTGATATCAATACATTTTGAGTTTAAGTCAGTTATTAGTCGATTTTTGTAGTGAATTGTGAGTTTGAGTCAAGTTTGTCATAAAAAAGCAGGCAAGTTCGCATAGGCCGAGTGGCTAGCCCTGATGTCGGAGTTTCTAGACCGCCCGATGGCCTCTGACATGGCTCGTTGATTGTTGTTATTAAACAAACAACCGCCTACAATTAAATCGCGTCATCTGAGTCACGGAAGCGCTCAGTTATAAAGGATAAATGCCACTTGCAGTCACCCATCCTAAGGCTGACCGTGCCATCCGTTGCTTAGCATCGGTGATCGGCTAAGCTTGTCATCATGGTATAATAACATACTCCGTCAGGTATAACATTCCGTCCACGCGGGCAACACGTAAAGACCTCAATCGATGCTTAAGTTATTGTTCTTCTTATGCTGCGTACAGACCAAGGCCGGCGAGTCCCGGCGATGTGCTGCGTCTCGTTTTATTTTATTGAAACGAAACGGGACGCTGCCCGTGCGTTGGCGTTCGTTGGCTTGATGTGTGTGTACCCAGCATTAATTTGTAATTTGTTTTTTTTAATTTTAGGCAATAAATACTTTTTTATTTATTTATTTATTCAAGCAGGACCGCACTATATCATTTACAAATACTGCGAAAGAGACACGTGACGTCATACGTGTTTGCTCCTGGATGCTATGCTAGACGTTGTTTTTTGGGTCATGCTTGTCTTGCTGTTTAGGTTGGGCGTCGACCGCATTAACTTCGAGAAGTGGCTGTTGATCGCGCGCGTCGTGGACGGGCACCTGGCCAGCCGCCGGCTGACGGCCAGCGCACCGCCCGTGCCCGCGCCCCCGCCGCGCAACCAGAACGTCTTCCGGTACTTCAGCGACAGGCCCACGCTCACAGAAAACGGTAACTCACTCTCTTAATTAATAATCGGCAGTGACTTACAGGCAGACATCAGAGGGTAACTCACTCTTTTGATTAATAACCGGCGGTGACTTACAGGCAGACATCGGAGGGTAATTAACTCTCTTCATAATCATTCATAATCGGCGGTGACTTACAGGCAGACATGGGAGGGTAACTAACTCTTTTAATAATCGGCGGTGACTTACAGGCAGATATCGGAGGGTAACTAACTCTTTTAATAATCGGCGGTGACTTACAGGCAGACATCGGAGAGTAACTAACTTTCTTTAATCGGCGGTAACTTACAGGCAGACATCGGAGGGTAACTAACTCTTTTGATTAATAACCGGCGGTGACTTACAGGCAGACATCGGAGGGTAACTAACTCTCTTAATAATCGGCGGTGACTTCCAGATAGACATCGGAGTCGAAAACCCCTAGAAGGGTTCCTTTTTACCGTTTTGGTGCGGAACCCTCAAAAGGAGGAAGCTTTGAAAAGGTGATTTGAGATCACCTTTTCAAATAAAAAACCGACTTCATCCGAATTGGAATGTAAATAAGATCAATGCGTAGGCATCCTTTCAAATTAAAAAAAAAATATGAATCGTTCCATAAATTACAGGAGTTTTATACGGTAACAAATAAAATAAAAAATACAACCAAAATATAACCTTTTTTTCAATTTCTTAAAAAACTTTTTGAAGTCGCCTAAAAAGGAGGAGGTTCTCAATTCGTTTCAGTTCAACTTCAGCTGAAGTATCAGCTCAGCGGAAACGCAGCCTGGAGCCTTTTTTGAAGTTATTTTTATTGCAGGCCTGGAGCTGGCTTCGTTCGACCGCGAGCCGCCAGTCGACAATCTCGAGAAGGAACGGCTGAAGCGTCTCCGCGGCGGAGGGACTAGCTAAGGCCACGTTAGCGCCATAGCGAGCGCTATTTCACCTCGTACTTTCCAGCCGCACCAAAAGGACGACTGGTTGAAGCACGTGTTTCAGTTCTAAACCGACCCCTCCCATACCTAGTAGGTAACAACACCACCTTACACCGACATCGACACAGAACAAACACCTAACGCACTAATGTTCGAACCAAATGGATTGCAGAGAAATTGACCGTTTTTGAAATGATTTTGTAACGATTAATATTATTGCAAAATTTGTAATAAATGCTTACAGTGACATCAGACGGTTGATGGGACGATGGACTTTTGTCTCAGTCCATATGGCGAGAACCATAGAGCGTTTGACGAGTACGTACTTACAAACGTTTCTTTGTGTAAATTTATAATATAAATTTATAGTCGAAGTTTTGAGTGTACGTCAAAGTGTGATGACGTAATTGTTGTTATACGGATTAAACTTTCGTATATGTTATGGTGTCACCTCACGAAGGCTAGTTAAATGTCGAGTGTTGCTTTTGTGTGCGTAAGCTCGTGTCAGTATTGACTGGGTGCATGTCAATACTCCAACAACTAAGACAAACTAACAACAAGTGAGATCTTGTCGTCTTTGTAAGATATAATTAGGATACGCGATCTTTTTGTTCCGTGTCGGTGTCGAGTTCATTGTGACGTGAGAAACCAACATTAAAACTGGTCAGTTTAACAACAGACTTCATGAAGTGAGTTTAAAATAAAGTGACAGAGACAGCTTGAGATTATTAAAAATGTTTATCTTTATGTGCGTAGTGATATAATTATGTTATAGATATTGTACAGAAACAAAATGCAGTATCTTATATAATACTGAGATCACATTAAAATAAAATTGATCTCTCTTTAAAATTGATGTGTAAAAAAGAAAAACGATTATAGTTTTAAACAAAAATAACTATATTGTTTTGCTTAGTACATTAAAATTATTTATTTACTCGAAATAGGTATTTGAGGCCATAAGAAAATGCATGTTCCTTACGCAACAGTATTCGCATTATAGATGGTTTGCCATTCTAATGAATCTCTTAATGTTAGTTGATTGATCTAATTTTAGCTTTTTCGTATTAATTTTGTACACGAAAAATTGATCTCAATGTTGCATTATATTTATGTCGTGTTTGTGTTGTGTAATGTTTGATGTTTGACGATTTTCACATCAAGCAAGCGAGCAATCTTCTCGAAATTCGTATTAAATGTATCGATGTTCTATTTAATAATTATCCGATGTTGTAAAGGGAATGTAACACAGGCCAGTTTAGAGCTGCAACACAGAGCCTGGGAAAAAAAACTTGAAGAATGACGTCACTTGTGCGAAATGCAATTTTAGGTATTTTTGGCGGGGGGTAGGTTATGCAGTTACATCTACGTTTCCTCCGTTACGACGTTTTTTTTGGATCGAGTTATTCTTTCCCTTCACTGTTACGTTATATGTAATATCTTATTATATTCTATAGTAGTGACGCTATAGAATTCCGCTTTCGAGTTCTCTCATTTTATTTATATCTTCACTTGATTAAACTCTTATAAATATATAATGTAAATATATATATATATATATATATATTTACATCAGTCTCTGGCCGCCATAGCACAAGCTTTGCTTAGTTTGGGGTCAGATGACCATGGTGCATCTGTCCCGGATATTATTATTATATATTATTATTATATACTAATAAATTAAAAATACTATTATTATTATATAATAGTAATCACAAAAAAAAAATACGTAGGTATATATACTATTTCGAATGTTATAGAAAAACTAGTACTTATTCTTAGGCTGCTTAAAACTCGTGTTACTCAAATTATTCCAATTAAAACAAAATTGTAGTTTAAAATAACACAATTTTGATTAAAATTGTAAATTAACTTCCAAACTATTTTAGGGTTAAAAATATAGTACTTACTAACCAACAAGATTTACGATTTTAAAACAATATTTATAAAGAAAAAAAAACAACAAAATAAATTTTTGAAAAATTTAAATATGTTAATATCTCGTGCATTTAAATTTTAACTAAAATTTGTAAGTGTCGAAAAGTATTTGAGAAGACCGAGGATTATTCTATACCCTCTAGAGTCTTTTAATGGCAGTAACTATTCTATACAGTAATTGATAGTGTTAATCGCCTCGTGCGTTATAAATTGATATCTCAGTGTTTTTACTCTCAATCTGAGTATAGTCTTGTGATATTTGATTGCACCGTGACTATGACAGAGGCTGTCAGAAAACGAATATTTACAACCGCAACTCAGAGTGTCGTTGTAAGTTTAATGTATGCATGAGTCTGTATGTGGAAACGTAGACATCAAATGGTTATTATATTACATATTAGATAGAAAATGGTTTCAATATTTTTTATTCAAAAGGATTTTTGATCGTTCTATCGATCGTAGCTATGATTGTCGGAGTATAGTAGTAATATTATACTTTTTGTCGACAATGCTCTAGCGGTGCATCGAAATCTTGCAAATCTATACTCAGCCTTATAAGCGTAGCTGTTATATATAATTAGTCTTACGAATAAACGTCGAATAGAATCTATTTATCTTAAAATAGGTTTCGGGCATTTCTGTACTTAAATTGTGAGTAAATAATTGAATGTTTAGCAGATTATGTACTTAATTAGACCGTTTATTTAGTTAACTTATTGTGTAATAATCGTCAAATATAACCTATGTCTGTTAAAATAGGCTCCAGGCATTTACGTACTTACTCAAAATGTTATGAGAAGCTAATTGAATGTTTAGCTTATTAGGTACTTACATCATGTATTTAATTAACTTATTCTGTAATAAACGTCAAATATAACCTATTTCTGTTAAAATAGGTTCTGACTTTTGCGTACTAAAAATTGTATGAATAATTAATTGAATGTTAAGCAGATTATGTACTTAATTAGGGCATTGTATTCAATTAACTTATTCTAAATATTTTATATTTATTTGGTGTTTTAATTAGATTATATGCTTTATTCTGCGTATAAAGATTGCCATGTTTATTCGAAAATAGTAAATGTAATATGTCAGTGTTTCTTGGATTTGTTAGTTTTAAGCGTAGATATATTTTACTGTCGAACAATAGATGAGTCTCAAATTGCAAAAATGTAAATGCAACTATAGTTCATATGAATTATGTTGTGTATTTGAACCAAGAAGGTTCGTTTTGTCATACATTTGGGCTTAGAAGTAGCCATTTATTTTGTATCAAAGTTTAAATCAGTTGGCAACGACTTCCATCTCACTAAGGCAAGCACTTTTAGTCAACACATTGGCACAAAGCATACCTTTAAAATGCTCCAATGAGGAGCCTGCATAGGATGCCGTGGCCCTTCGGCAGATGTATCAGTGTTCAGTATCCAACCACCAGTCGTTTGGCACTACATAGTTTTTTATTAGGTTTAAAGTAGGTATTTTAAACTATACGGAGACTTGTCTGTTGTTCTAAGGGCTGACGCTTATCAGCGAAGCGGCGGCGGTGTTAAAAAACTTGCGGAACCCTACATTACACTACATACAAACACTATTTACATATTAGTGTAATTACATATTAACAAAAAATTAAAATAAAACATATAGATTTACATTTTAGTGTAATTACACTAAAATGTAAATCTATATGCCTGTGTATCAGACACAAGTAACTGATACTTGTGGGTCGATTGACAATAGTTTTGTAAGATTGTCAGAGTTATTTTTAAATAGATGAGTAAAATGGATGTAACATAACAAGTGGTTCACGTTTAATGGTTTCCGCCGCCGCGCTTGTAGTTAAAATTCTCTCTTTCATATATGTTGTCAATTGCAATTAAAAGTATTTTAGTAAGTTTGCACTTGTATACTAATTAGTATTCAATTATATTTAAGATCAGTGTTTGTTCGCATTAAGCGGTTTGAATTAAGATTTGAATTAATCACTGCATGTTAGATTTTATGGTTCTTTGTAAAACTTTGTACAAGGTGTTGTTAGCGATTAAGCCGCTCAGCGCCACTATTAAAATGGTCCACAGATTACCTCCCGTAGGAACCGCATTACGAGATCTTTGTTCCGACAGTGGCATGGTTTGCAGGAAGTGAGGCAGTCGTTCCTAGTAATGAACTAGCGCAAGTTCTAGTATTTTGATTGATGCGTGGTGCGCTCCGATCTTGAGTGCAATCTACAGGGGGTAACCCGTGACTGGACTCCTACCAACGAAGATGCATCCCACCCTAACCTGAGCTATGAGACTAACATAACCTTATTGAGGTGGCAGCTCAGCGCTCGATTTGTTCTAATTTCACTCGACAAAGCTAGAAAGTATAGTTTTTTGTTTCATATTGGTATCCCACTAGCAATTGAGAAATTATAATTCAAAAGAAATATTTTTGTTTCACATCTATATTTATCTATAAAGAGTTGACGACATGTCCTTCATTAAAATCACTATTAAATTAGCAGGATTTCAAGTTAAAACTAAATGTAGAATACATTCAACTCTTGGCGCGAATTTTATGCAAATGATTTGCTGAGATAAAACCTTGATAAAACTACTTTTAACGCATTACATTCCACGTTAGACAGACTAGCGCATAAATACTTAGCTCTCTCAATAAATATTTATTTACTTTAGTATCTAGTACAAAACCCAGATGTATTCGAATTGTACGTACCTAACACTGAAACAGTATTGATTCCTGCTTTAATTATGTCCATTTCAATTTAAGTAGTTCTATTGTTAAGTTGAACTAAATGTAACGAACTAGTAGTATAGATTTTAAGGATTCTATTCACCCTTAACATGGACTATATTTGAATAATAACAAAGCATTACACAGCCAATTTAAAATGTCGATTAAGTCAGAGTTCAATGGAACTTCAAATGGAAACATGCATTTCGCAATGTTACCTAAACTTGAATTTTTTAGAGGATGTAAACAGTGAACGCTGCTTTAATTCACGTCCATGTTGAAGGTGCTGTAATATTACCCAGTTTCTACTTAATTGCAAACATCAATGTAATTTTCTTTCGGTTCTAACCCCTATCAGACAAATTATGAAGATATATTTTTTTATGATCCTTTTCCTGTTCCTGTGGGACTGAAATTTATCCTGTGATACGTTCGAACCTTACTTTTGACATTCCTTAATTTTCTAAATATACTTTTAAAAACCCAACTTAGTTTTAATAGATATTTGTAGACAAAGTAATATGGACTCTCAAAATGTAAGAAAAATTACATTTAAAAATGTAATTAATAAAAATACACCGGCGCACGCGATTCCAAAAATTCACGGTTTCTTTTAAAAAAAAGTCAAAAAAACCCTTGTTACGCACGTGGTTACTTTAAATTCACGGTTTCTTTCAAAAAAGAAAATACATTATATCTTGTTTTCGTATGGAACTTTTTGCCAGAGACAAATTGACAAAGATCTAATGCAAAGCAAAACTAAATCAAATATTCTCAAAAAAACGTATGACACGATGTCTTTTAAATTCTAATTACTAACCCTGTTTATTTTTTTACAAATTTAAGCTTATCTTTAACTTTATTAAAAGTTTATCTTTTAATTGTCTAATAAATATTGCCGTGGCTTAAAAACTAAATCCTTATTCAATATTTAAGCGTTGTTCCGGTGTATGTAGCCTTCAGAATGTTTTCTAGTTACACTAACACAATATATTAAAATAATCTAATTGTCACAAATTCTAAAATGATTCTATTCGATATTAGTATCCGAAATTATAATAAACTGTCTTGGTATCAAATTTTCGCATTTTTATTGATTCCTTCCGTTTAGATTAGTTCCAAAAGTTATCATATTGGGAGCACTAAGTAATTTTCAAGTAACACCTGTTCATCATAATATTAAATTTAATTTATTTTAAGGTAATACGTCTTGTTCATGGCGCTATTTTTTAATTTCAAACAGTTCTTTTGGTTTAGGAGCTAGACGGGACTGTCACGTAGTACTATCATTACGTAGCGAGTGAGTGGCCTGCCTCTCAAGCCAAAGGGAGCGGGTTCGTACCCAGCTGACGGCACGCACCAATTTGTTCATTGTGTGAACATTATGTGCGTATTGTGTGTCATCTGCTACATGATTGGAGCCCGGTGTATGGCGACAGATTCGCCCCCTATCACATTTGGGACTGAATATCGTCCGGCGATGAGTGTTGTATTACACCTCTGCCAGTCCCCTCGGGGGACAGGCCTGACGATATGTATTACGTACTATAGACTGTTGTACGTGATAATGGAATTTGCGGTTATCTTAGATTGCGGTTATCTTAGACTATTCTTCTCGTTAATACACTGATATATTTGACAAATATGCACCAAGTACTCAAGCACGCTTAGCTCGTCAGTTTTTCGGATAATTTGCTTATCCATATAACTGGTGCATTAGTGTTTAAACGTCTTTACAAAATTTACCTTAAATAAACTGTTTGAAATTAAAATTTCGTGCCCTGAGCGAGACGTACCTATCACCTTAACAAAATCAATATTTGTAAAAAACAAAGAATGAAAAAATAACATAGATGATTGGGGGTTGATGAA
This sequence comes from Peribatodes rhomboidaria, assembly GCA_911728515.1. Taxonomy (NCBI): domain Eukaryota; kingdom Metazoa; phylum Arthropoda; class Insecta; order Lepidoptera; family Geometridae; genus Peribatodes; species Peribatodes rhomboidaria. Next base: position 18,912,550 of record OU452166.1, read on the forward strand.
GCAGGCAATTGGCTGGAGGTTAGCTTCCTAAAAATTGGAAGATATTTGTAATAATCCTATCAAAGGCAAGCTCAAGTCTCGCAACACAACCTATCGTAAAAAGCGGTGAGTTCCAATGTAAAACGTCAGTTTATTTATTTACGACCTGTCTATGGAAGCATCTATCAAATTATTCTATTATACATTGAATGACTCGGCAATCCCATACAGCAAGATAATCACTTAGAGTAATCCACTATATTTAATAGCCCTAATAATATAACGATAACGGGCCAAACTCATGCATACAAACTTGCGCTCGAGACTCCCGTGTGAGGCAGATTTTGTAGCATGTAGATATTATTGCTGTGTGTGATTGCCAAGTTATTCAGTGTATTGTAGCATAATTTGATAGATTCTTCCATAGACAGGTAATAAATAAATTAACTGACTATTGGTTTTACATTAGAAATGGCCTCCCACGCAGTTGCCACACTTTTGACCGTTATTATCCACCTAGTCGAGTTCAGCAGGGCTATTCACAACCATGCAGGGATATTCACGACATAAATTGGTTGAGCTCCTACCTCAGCAACCGGGCTCAATTCGTTGAAATTAAGAAATGTGACGGAGAGGTTCTACGCTCAAGCCTGCGGGACATTAGCTAGGGGTGTGCCCAAAGGCTCTATTTTAGGCCCTTTATTATTTATTCTGTATACTGCTGATATAGTAAATTGTTACAAGCACTGTAAATTCCACGTATATGCAGATGATATCCAAATGTATTTTTCGTTTAAAGCCAGTGATATACGAGCAGCTGAACTACTAGTTAATCAAGATCTTGAAAGAATTCAGGCTTGGGCGGTGACCAACTCTTTACTCTTGAATGCTAAAAAAACGAAGTTTATGATTCTAGGTTCTAAACATCAAACCCTAAATATAGCTCTATCAAAACCTATATTAAAGATTGATGGTGAGGTGATTGAGCGGGTCCATGAGGTACGAAACTTAGGACTCATTTTTGACGAGCAGTTAAAATTTGAACGTCATATCAGTGAGATAGTCAGTAACTGCTTTTATCGCCTCAAAATTTTATATAAGATCAGGGACTACATTAGCACTGATCTTCGCATAATGCTCGTAGACTCGCTTGTGTTGTCCAAGTTCAACTATGTTGATACAGTGTACGGGCCGTGTCTTTTCCAAAAAACCTCACGTCTCATTCAAAGAGTACAAAACGCTTGTGCTCGATTTTGCTTTAAAGTGCCTCCTCGTAGTCACGTTACTCCTTTTCTTGATACTCACAATGTTCTGAAAATGGAGCACAGGCGTACACTTCATCTTGCCACTTTAATGTTTGGCGTAGTTAAATTTAGGTTGCCTCCTTATCTCTTCTCAAAGCTCAAATGGGTCTCTGACTACAAACCGGTTAGAACCACCTGTAAGCTACTGTTGAGAACGCCGAGACATGGCTCTGCCGCGTTCCGCGGTAGTTTCAGGTATAATGCGACAAAATGCTGGAACTCACTGCCACCGCCCATACGGGAGCTTCAAACAAAATTTAGTTTTAGGCTGAAACTTAAGAAGCATTTGCTGGAGTTGCAAAAAACTAGTAGGTAACATCCGGCCATACTAAATGCTTCTTTAGTTTCAAAAAACAAATTCTTTTAATTTTATTTTTATTTCTCCAGCAATAGTATCATTTTATCATTATTATTATCATGGAAACTCAGTCCTATTCTTAATATTTTTCGTTTTATGTCTATATAATTAACTTAGTAGTTTATGTATTTTATGCGCGTATGTTTATTTATTTATTTTACTACTTTCTTTTTCTATCTTTTTTAACAGTCCTGTGCGTCTCCGAAGGTTAGTGCTGAAAACCAGCGCTGCTAAGAAATTAGCAGCACCATGCTGAGCACTGACCTTTTTTGTCGCATTGGACATTGCAGCGACAACTGAAACTTTAATTGTATAAATATTTGTTTCATGTCTTTATGTAAATATTTAATTTATTATATTATTGTCTGTTACTGTTTTATTATGTATTCGGTTTTTTGTTGTTGTAATGTTTTGTGCGATTAAATTAATAAATTGTTTCTTTCTTTCTTTCTTTATTCTGAAACGTTTCCGATCGGATCCCAGAAATTTCAAACTCAAATTGTTCGATTCTCAGTTTACTTTTATACATTTTACTATAGGGAATCAAGTATACATCCGATAGGAAGAATTAATCACGTTTAAAAACTTATACATATAGTTAGATTAGATTAACATTATTTATTTATTTATTTAAATTCAATTTTATTATTTGTATATTTTTAATTACTTATAATAAAATTTTATTTCGCTCTTATTCCTATGCATGCCGTCTACATTTATAATTATTGTGACATTTAGTTTTATTGAATTTAATAATGTTTTAGTGTACACAATGTTAATGGACAAATAAATAAATAAATAATTTAAGCTTACCTAATTTTTTTTAAATCCGAACGGAAACGTTTCCGAATGGTTCTGAATAGCCCTGCAGAAGAACGATTTAATACAGTTTCGATGGTTTTGTTCGTGGGCTCTTGCACTATTTTTTTTTCATGCTTATGACACAATCTGTTTGATACATTTAGCTACTAAGTTTTGCCGACCAGAGTCTGTATATGTCATTAAGCTGTAAGGCGTGTCTATTGACCCCTCTTACTGTATGTTGAATCGTAATAGAAAATGGTTCTAATGTAGCTTCCAAATTTACCAATTTCTTCCGATACAAACATACATAATTATGTACATATACGTATACTAAATAACATGGCAAGTTAGATAAAAACTTTTAGTAAAAGCAATAGCAAGTATTTGCATTTTTTGTATGAACTGCAAAATAAACTAAAGTTTACGCATGCTAGAAATAGCATAAAATTAGCTTGAGCTGTCCAATTAACTTTGTAATTAAGTGAGTAGTGATAGTGAGTAGTAGGCCTGATTCAGTGAGTAGTGCCCCTAAACTACAATGAAATCTGAATATAAGAATAAAAACCCGATCATTGATTATAATTTATTTATTTTAAGTGCTATACATAGAATGAAATCGCAGTTTTGATAAGGTCAATCCGAAAGTTTTAATCCTACGCCTACTAGATAACTAGGAGTAACACATTATTAGATTTTGATTATTAAATTAATAACTAACTAATTAAGATTAATTTTACTTAATACTAGTTTTTACTTACATTCGGTTGCCGTCGCGTCGGTCGATCAGAACATCATGTCGTCAGTAATTATAAAAGTAAATGCTTTTAGATTAGTTTCAATATGAAAAATATACAAAAAAAAATTTAAATGAGTAGGTAAATGTTTTATTAAATTTTTTCTATGAAGTTCTGGTCGACCTATCAAGCAATCAGCTTTTCTAATGGCAGTGTTATCATTTCATGGCAGTATTTTTTAACCTAGACAAGAGAGAAAATATGTTGCGCAATCTAATCTTTTGAGATATGATTTTTTCTATACCTACATAATTTATTCTGATTTAAAAGTTGACCTATTAATTTCTTGAGAAATTAATTTTGGAACTTAACAAATAATTACTAGTTACTCTTGAGTTGAGTCATATTTCCTAGGTATTAGAATAAAATCGATTAAAAATAGTACAGTATTGGGTTAAAATGGATTCAAAAATTGGACTATGATATGCATTTACAAGAACTTTAACTATCTAACATCTCATCGGAGTTCCGTCCGGATTTGTAGGCATTTTTGGCTTGCAGACTTTCTTTCTTCCCTCTGCGCTGCTCACCATTGTGCAGGTGAAGGTGAAGTAGCCGCACGACGAAGACTTTGTGTAATAAGTGTGGGAGTACTGTTTCCTAATATTATTCTCGTCATCCAACGAACGCGTCACTGACTTGGAAACCGACAAGTATCGGTTGTCTTCAGGCTTGGAGCTGTACAAAGATCTCAAGTCTTTCGGATGCACATTTCTACCGTACGAACTTGTGTATGGATACGAATACTTAATTTTACCAGTTCCAGGAGTCAAGGTCACGGTTTGCGCTTGTGACGGTGAGCTCTTGGACCCCACCACGTAAGTTTTGTCTTTTGAAGCTACAGATTTCACGCTGCCGGTAAATCCAACCGGTATCTTGTAGCCACCGGTGCCGGGTATCCTTTCGCCTGGTTGATAGACTCTGCTTTCATCTGGACGCGCTGATGTTTTCTGTGTGATCTCTGCGTTGTGATCGGTCAGAGATCCTAAAAGTATGTGTTGCGTGTTACCTCCTGATGTTTGTCTGACCTCCACTCCATTTCTTTTTGGGTTGTGCAAAGATTCGTGTGTCGCTCCCGAATCGTGAGTGAGCTCATTATAATTGTACTCTCCTTGCTCTACTTCGGGGTCGACATTGCTTTCTGGTCCGAAACTATCATCGACATCACCGTAATCTTCCGTTTCATCTTTATCGGTGGTGTATTCGTAGTCAGCATTATTGGTGCTGTAAGTCGGTTGGAACGATCGCCTGCCTTCCACAGGTGGAGCACGAGTTGGAGCAGCTAACTCGCTATCCAATTTATGATGATCAGAATGTAAATGAGGACTGTTTTCTGTATTAGGATTTTTTTCATTTATTTCTTCATTCTTAGCCGTTGTAAAAGTATTGTCGAAAGGTACATCCGTCGAAGGTATCACTTCAGTTGAAGAATTATCATTGTCAAAACTGGCTTCTGGTGGTGATATTGTGCTTAAAAGGTCAACGTTTATATTTTTATTGCTTTCGTCGTATACGTTAATTTTATCGAATGGTAGTCTATTAGGAAATACGGCATCTTTGTCTAAACTGGCCCCGGATTGTGCCGCCCCGTTATATGTGATTCCGTATTTGAAAGTTCCGCGAAGCTGGGATTGCGACATGCCAGTTCTACCACTCGACTGAGCCGACGCAGTACCACCACCTACGAACGGCGTCTTTTGTAAATCGTGAGATTTCTTATCTCCGTCTTTGTAAGGCGTGAATCCGATTTGAGCTTGAGACGAAGTGCTGCCTGGACCTCTCGCTTGGGCATCTGCCATACCTCCTTTGACGCTACCCTGGACTTGCGAATTTGATGAATGCATAGTGCCTTCGCTTTGTGAACCTGTTAATATGGAACCAGTTTCAGAGCCTAGTTGTACGTTGGCTTGGGATTTATTGCTTCGGCCACTACCCTGAGCATTGCTAGATGCTCCTTTTTTATCTCCGTTAACTTCGCTTAATGCCGCTTTGTTATCTCCTGAGATTTCAGCTTGGGCTGAAAACGAACCGCTGCCAGTGTAGGCACCGTGTACGTTTGTTTGAGCACGGCCCTTGTCGTTTCCGCCTTTGGACGCCGCTGTGGCTATAGTGCCGTTAACTCCTTGAGAAACGCTCGCTTCAGCCTCAGAATCATCACCGTCGGCTATTGTATTCGGATCGATTACATTTTGTGGCACTCCTGGAAAAGATACGTCTAATATAGCACCGTTTTAAATAAACAAAGTTAATTTTTAATTATTAATTTTTTCTGCTAAAGCACTGCTTACCTGAAATATCCATGTTGCTCCCCATACCCTGTAATAAAATAATCACCAGTTAGAAAAATAATATCACAAGATCCCAACTACATAATACTCGTAACAGTCATGGAATATTGATCTACTATTTTGAGTCGTTTCGGAGAATTTTCTACGTATCTTATCTAAACCCAATACTAAAAATACTCATAGCGTCCCCATTTCGCTTTATTTAAACCAAAAATGAAAGTGCAAATAATTTATTTTTATTTTATTTACGAATCAGACGTAATTTTTAGTTAAGGCTGGAGAATGAAATCAAAAACTTATTCCTAAACCATCTTGCCATGTGGACTTCTCTATCCGCGTAAAACCGCGAAGCACAGCTAGCCAGGTATGAATTATAGGGCATCAAGACAAACGATATTAATACGATACTAGTACGATTAAAAAAGCTTATTGATAATAAGCTTTTTTAATCGTACTAGTAGGCACAGGCGATGTAGGTTTTAGTCCTAAAAAACGTTACGAGATATAATATAAATTTATAATTCTTACCCCTTGATTGTCGTAGCCGTAAGGCCCTCCGTTTTGGCCTCCACCTGCACCGCCGTTTGGTCCGCCACCGCTACCAGCTCCTCCGTAAGGACCATTTATTCCTCCACCTGCACCGCCGTTTGGTCCGACACCGGTTCCAGCTCCTCCGTAAGGACCATTTATTCCTCCACCTGCACCGCCGTTTGGTCCGACACCGGTACCAGCTCCTCCGTAAGGACCATTCATTCCTCCACCTGCACCGCCGTTTGGTCCGCCACCGGTACCAGCTCCTCCGTAAGGACCAGTCATTCCTCCACCTGCACCGCCGTTTGGTCCGCCACCGGTACCAGCTCCTCCGTAAGGACCATTCATTCCTCCACCTGCACCGCCGTTCGGTCCGCCACCGGTACCAACTCCTCCGTAAGGACCATTAATTCCTCCATTTGCACTGCCGTTTGGTCCGCTACCGGTACCAACTCCCCCATAAGGACCATTCATTCCTACACCTGCACCGCCATTTGGTCCCCCACCGGTACCAACTCCTCCGTAAGGACCATTCATTCCTCCGCCCACACCGCCGTTTGTTCCGGCACCGGTACCACCTCCTCCGTAAGGACCATTCACTCCTCCACCTACACCACCATGTGGTCCACCACCGGTACCACCTCCTCCGTAAGGACCATTCACTCCTCCACCTACACTGCCGTTTGGTCCGCCACCGGTGCCACCTCCTCCGTAAGGACCATTAACTCCTCCACTTGCACCGCCGTTTGGTCCGCCACCGGTACCACCTCCTCCGTAAGGACCATTCATTCCTCCACCTGCACCGCCGTTTGGTCCGCCACCGGTGCCACCTCCTCCGTAAGGACCATTAACTCCTCCACTTACACCGCCGTTTGGTCCGCCACCGGTACCCGCTCCTCCATATGGACCATTCACTCCTCCGCCTGCACCACCATTTGATCCACCTGTACCTCCTCCGTAAGGTCCATTTACTCCGCCTGCACCACCGTTTGGTCCACTACCGGTACCAGCTCCTCCATAAGGACCGTTTACTCCTCCACCTGCACCGCCGTGTGGCCCAGATCCACCATAAGGACCGTTAACTCCTCCACCTACACCGGCATTTGGTCCGCCACCGGCACCAACTCCTCCGTAAGGACTATTTACTCCTCCTACTGTACCGCCGCTTGGTCCACCACCAGGTCCAGCTCCTCCATATGGGCCGTTAACTCCTCCGCCTGCACCACCATTAGGTCCGCCACCTCCGTATGGACCGCCGCCTGCACCGGCTCCTCCATAAGGATGATTTATTCCACCTGTTCCTCCGGTTGGTCCGCCAGCAGTGCCACTTCCTCCGTAGGAACCATTAGGTCCACCACTAATACCGGTACCTCCATAAGAGCCATTTGGTCCGTTACCAACACCTGTTCCGTCTGGAGTGTTCGATCCACCAACTGTACTAGTTCCTCCGTATGGTCCGTTTGGTCCTACACCAGTCCCAGTATATCCATAAGGGCCATTTGGTCCTCCACCACTAGATCCAGTACCGCCATATGGTCCATTTGCCGCTCCACCAGTTCCGCCAATGCCGGGCGGTGAACCTCCACTTCCTCCAAGTCTTAAATATTGTGGATTGTTATTTGGGTCTACAACGCAACAAATATAATTTAGTCCTCCAGGTCCTTGAAATGGACCATGTACACCCGGAGGCAACCCACCACTAGGAATACCTGGAAAATTATTAAGTACATTGCCGGGGCTTGAACCTGCAGGTCCTAATCCGTTACCATATCCGGGGCTTCCTGATGTTACACCTTGACCAGGCAGCAAGGCACCAATGGTTCCAGGCGCACCTATCTGGCTTGGTGGGTACACGCCTTGTCCCGGGCCGTACCCACCATTTACAGCACCGCCTTGTCCTAGGATACTACCGGCTCCGTTTCCACCTTGTACAGGTCCGTAACCACCATGACTTCCAGGCCCACCACCGCCTTGTCCAGGGCCGTAACTACCACTAGGTCCATAACCGCCATTAGCTCCAGGCCTTATTTCACCTTGTCCAGGTCCATAACCTCCATTAGCTCCGGGCCCGCTTCCACTTTGTCCTGGAACGTAACCGCCACTAGCTCCAAGCCCATCACCACCTTGACCAGGACCGTACCCGCTACTGCCGCTTTGTCCAGGTCTATAATTACCGTAAGGTCCATTGCCAGTTCCGCCTTGCCCAGTTCCATAACCTCCATTAGCACCAGGACCGTAACCACTATTTGCTCCGGGACCATAACCGCCACTTGATCCAGGTCCACCTTGTCCAGAACCGCCTCCGCTTTGCCCAGGACCGTACCCACCGTTTGACCCAGGTTTACTTCCGCCTTGTCCAGGCCCGTAACCACTATGAATACCAGGCGCACCGCCGCCTTGCCCTGGTCCGTAACCGCCATTAGCACCGGGTACACCTCCGCCTTGTCCAGGTCCATAACCGCCATTAGCGCCGGGACCAGTTCCACCTTGTCCAGGTCCATAACCACCATTAGCACTGGGACCAGTTCCACCTTGTCCAGGTCCGTAACCACCATTAGCACCGGGCCCAGTTCCACCTTGTCCAGGTCCGTAACCGCCATTAGCACCGGGTACACCTCCGCCTTGTCCAGGTACATAACCACCATTAGCACCGGGACCAGTTCCACCTTGTCCAGGTCCATAACCGCCATTAGCACCGGGCGCACCTCCACCTTGTCCTGGTCCGTAACCGCCATTAGCACCGGGCGCACCTCCACTTTGTCCTGGTCCATAACCGGCATTAGCACCAGGTACACCTCCGCCTTGTCCTGGTCCGTAACCGCCATTAGCACCGGGCGCACCTCCACCTTGTCCTGGTCCATAACCGCCATTAGCACCGGGGCCAGTTCCGCCTTGTCCAGGTCCGTAACCGCCATTAGCACCGGGCCCAGTTCCGCCTTGTCCAGGTCCGTAACCGCCATTAACACCGGGCCCAGTTCCACCTTGTCCAGGCCCGTAACCGCCATTAGCACCGGGGCCAGTTCCGCCTTGTCCAGGCCCGTAACCGCCATTAGCACCGGGCCCAGTTCCACCTTGTCCAGGCCCGTACCCACTAGTCACTCCATTTCCATTACCACCTTGTCCAGGACCATTTACTCCAATACTTCCGGGTCTACTTCCTCCTTGACCGGGGCCATAACCGCCATTAGCTCCAGGACCATAACCACCATTGTTTCCGCCTCCACCACCACCTTGTCCAGGACCATATCCACTTTGTCCGGGCCCATACCCGCCGTGAGACCCGGGTTTTCCTTGAACATTTCCACCAGGAGAATATGAACCACGTTTTAGACTCTCTGCTTCTTCACTTATACCTACACAATCGTCGCAACTCGGGTCGAACATTGTTTGACTTTGAGCTTGTCCCATTCCGCTATTGCCACCTTAAAAAAATAAAATTGTTAAATAACTACAAGAGCATTGAATAGAGCATTTACTCGTACACGGGTCAGTATTAAAATGAACAAAGTCAATATGACCAAAATCTTGAAACTTCAAAATGACTTAGTTTAAAATGTACAACATTAAATCAAACGTACTAATATTTCTAAATCCTACTCCTATTAATATTATATAATATTATATTATACAATATTATAAACTCGAAAGTTTGTATGTATGGATGGATGGATGGATGGATGGATGGATGGATGTTTGTTACTCTTTCACGCGAGAACGGCTGAACAGATCTGGATGAAATTTGGCACAGAGATAGATTATAGTCTAGAATAACACATAAGATACTTTTTAACCACGGGTGAAACCGCGGGGCGCAGCTAGTGTAATCTAAATGTACAAACTATGTCTCCGCCCGTGGCTGCGCAGCTAGAATTATTACTAGTAGTGGTGATATACGTAGGTATGTACTCGTATGATGCACCTAATGATGTACTTATTATTAGAAGTGGTTGCAAATGTACGGTGCAGCCAATAACGCACGTTCAATTATATACAAACGGCCCGTTTTACATAGTCTGATCAGTCAGCCTACTAGAAGGTCACCGGACATAAAAATTAAGAGACCTGTATCAGCCAAGCAGTGGGCTCCTACAACTTGCGTAGGCGCACGGAATCACTCCTTGAAAAAGCGCACCAAATTTGGTCGAACGGTTCTCGGAGTATCTGACTCAATTAAATCGATTAGCTACTTGCCAATAAACGAGAGATTGACATATTCAAGTAAATTCAATGTTAGTCTTTTGTTGAAACCTTATAATAAACACTGTACCAACACGAAAATTTGGGCGTACAAAATTGCCTGAACGTATTTGTGGTCGTACATAATTGCCTCCCGTAATTAAATCAAATATCAGTAATTTCTACCGAAATCAGTAGGTACCAAGATATCTCATAATTTTTTGAAAGACACCTTACAACCTTCTATTTAAAATTTTCATGTTATGCATGTATATCACATTGCAGTGCATTTATATTTGTGTGGGTCAAATCTTGGATTTAATCATGGGTAAAACAATGATAACCTAGTTGGAGGAGGCTCACCTCTCAAGCCAGATGGAGCGAGTTCGATCCCAGCTGCAGGCACTCAGCAATTTGTTCATTGTGTAAATATAACTTGCGTATTTAAAGTCAACTGCTTCATAACTGGAGCTCGGTGTATGGCGACGGTTTCCTATTATTTCGCATTTACTCGTAATTTGATGTCATAATTTATTTTGGCATAACTTCATTCGGCATAATAAGTAACTGGTAGGTATAAAATAATTATGCATAGATGTTCATGCATAATGTTTTTTCCCTTTACTATAATTATCATAATAATCAGGCGTAATGTACTATAGTGTAATTTAAAAAACGTTTAATAACATACATGATACAATCATATTGTTCATCGGCATACTGATTGTATTCATCAATTTAAAAAAAACACCTTATTTTGCTTTAACGGTTTAAAAATTAGCACCATAAAACATAACTCCTTATAAAACAAACTATGACGGTTTCTTAAACGTTGTTTCTTAACGGGGTTGTTTGTTACATCGTCATAAAAATTATAATTTTAACTCACGACTCTTAAACTGAATTACAAATAAAATCACTACAAAAACATAATCATGAAACATAAGTTTTGCAAATGTATTGTTTACGTAGAGTCACAATAGCACAAGGGCACAATCACTTTTGCCACCTCTATCGCACCTAATAACCTACTCTAATAGTAATATAAATTAATAATCAATTTAATCTAATATTCAATTTAAATACTTATATACCTACCTATATACCTATACCTACCTACTTATATAGATACCTTAAATAACCTACTTTTTCATTTGTATTTCGTAACATTATAACAAATTAAATAACATTAACTAAATTTAGACATATAACATGAATATTGAGGTTCTGCCGCATATGACAATGTGTTGCATGTTATTAATTGAAATCTTAAATACTCACCCTGTGTGTATAATTGTTTTATTAGTATAACTAAACAAAACTATAACTTTTAAGCGACTCAAACTTAGTCGGAAAGAAAGTAGCGGAATATACACTATGCCAAATACTACATAAGCAAAATTATTATAATGACATTAACTATTATGCCAGATGTTTTATGCGAAAGTAAAATAGGAGGAACTAAGTTATGCGAAACACGGATCCCTATGGCGACAGGCACGCCCCCTGTCACATTTGGCACTGAATATCGTCCGGTGCAATGTGGGTGTTGTAACAAATCTCTGCCAGCCCCTTTGGGGGAAGGGCGAGACAATATGCAATGTTAAATGTTATGTAAATCTTGGAAACTAAATTAGAACCACTTCCTGACGTTTGATTTGAACATTCAAGTTATACTTATTTGAGTCCAATAGAAATTTTGTTTATTTCCGGTGATCATTCAAAAATATAGTACCATGGAGCACGGTCTGATGATGGAATCGAAATGTGGTCATAGGAATTCCTAGCAGGCTGACAGTGCTTTGGCTCATTTTAATCAGGTCAGGGTTCTGTTACTAACTTCATCATTATCATTAGTTAGATGTAAAGTAAATAGCATGTTTTGAAAAATACATTTTCCAAGAAAAAACTTATGTATTACAGCTACATTTTCAACTTTGATTCATGGATCACTGCGTCCCGCGGTCAAAAAGTAGCATATGTCTTAGTCAAGCTATATCAGCAATAACTGTGTGTATATAGCTATAAATATAATGGCTATGGGTATAAGCTTACGCTTAAGCCATACCAAATTTCCGAACGTCTGTACATCTGTTGATAACCACACACGAACAGACTTTTACATTTATTTAAAGCGGGGAATCACATTCGGCAATATTCGGCGCGCAGGCCCGTTAAGGGCAAGCGTGTGTGCGTTACGGGCAGACGACAGTCCCAAGCCCGCCAGGCCGCCCGCAGACAGGCCCGATCGTGATTTCCCCTTTTTTCAGATAAGTCCAAGCCCATGATCCAAATGATAGCTGGAGCCCACTACTCCTTATAAACCAGTGATCTTCAAGGAGTACTTACTAGCGTGACCCGGAAAAATCACTAGACATAATAAGACCTAAGAAGAAGCCTATACTTCCTAACTACTTACCTACATTTTTAATACATTTTGAACTGGGGCTTCTGGACCATTAGCATTTTAAACAATTTTTTTTTTATATAAAGAATAGGTCAACATTTGACCACCAACTCGCCTGATGTGAAGCGACATTGTGGCCTAAGATGAAGCACAAACAAAGGTGTATTAAACGTTGGACATATTGAATCTGGCTATTTTGAACTTTGTACGTTTTGAATTTGTTCGTTTAAATATTTCGTCGTATTGACTTTGTTCATTTTAATACATACCCCATTCATACACCAAACGCCGGGCCACATCGCTAGGACGGCTCGCGATGGTGATTGTCCGCTCGCGCGCATGATGGGATCACGAAGAGAACGGCCACTAAAGTCACCAGCGCACCGCCACTAAAGTCATGCAAAATAACTTCCGGTACGGGGCAACGCGAGTAATCTATTATGAATGCCATTTTATTTCTTTTTTATTTTATTTATTTAGGTACTTACTTAGACAAAACAGAATACAGTCAAAAACAATAAAAATAAACTAAAATAAGAGATTTAAGGACCAAACCATGCAGGCACTCATACTAAAAAATAAAATAAATTTATAATAGGCACTAATACTCCTCCGGTTATTTTAGACCGAGCGAGCGTTAGTGTGCTTCAGCTTCGACAAAATGCTTTCGTGTCTCCGAATTTCTGTTCGGTTCTCTGTCTCCCTCTACGGGTCACATGACTTAACCAACTCTCTTGATTTTTTTTCTTATTATTTCGTACATTTTGAAAAAAATAATTGGTTGTCTGTAAAGTCGGTTTACTGACGATAGTTGAACGTGACAACGTGCTCACTCAAGTAGGAGAGAGACGGATGTCGAACGCTGCCGAACGCAATGGCCGATTGTGCTTCTTTGTCGCTCGTTCCGCGCTCTCGCTTGCACTTCAACATGGAACGCCTCAGAGCGAGGTAACGCCACATTTTTTTGTGCGTGCAGCCGGCTCTATCGAATTATAAGACGTTGTCACGTCAAAAAATCTATAAACTGACTCTACAAAAAAAAATACACACAAAAATTTGAAAAGAATCGGTTGAAAAATGCGTCCTGCAGAAGAAGACAGACGTCAGCCGCAGAGTCTACAGCTGACAGAGCCACTAGTATAGCAGTAGGTACAAAATTTAAAACTAAAACAAAGGGTTTAGGTACTAGTTTTGTGAATTGCGTTGACTGTACGCCGTGAATGTAATCTTCGTCCCATTTTTTTTTTTCAATTTTAGACAATAAAGATTACGTACTGACGCTAGCCCGAGAAGAGTCAACATCCGAATGCGCTTCCGCCTTGCCCTCATCTTTTCCATTCCCTTGGTCGATGGCGAGGTACTGCGACTGCGTCTGGCCGCGGTACCGGCCCCGGTGAGACAGCGGCGCCTGCCGGCGGACCCGCACCACGCCCTGGACATCTTTCAACGCCTCTTCTATCTCAGCGTGGTAATAATCCTTTACCATTACATCGACGGTCTTGCAAAATCTGATCTCTTTCGAATCAGTACCGTCGAACGGTTTCACCTGTTCAAAAAACGAAATAGAACAATTAAAATAAATTATAACGCAATACTTCTAGTGCCCAACGTAAGATTGCCTTGACACATAAAATATCCGATTGGCCTATTTACGATAATGTACAAAAAGTTGTGAAACATGGGCCAAGGAACTTCGTCCAACCTTGACAAAAAGTAGTTATCTTTCAGTCACATACATAATGAGGGAACGATAAAAATGGTTTTGTAAATAACCAATAGTTGTTTCTAATACTGATAAAAGTTAACACGTGGAAATTCTTTTTTTTGTTCGTCTTCACAGTTGTGTAAAAATAGGGTCTAAATATAAAAGTCACTAAATAAAAAAAATAACAAAAAATAGCTTCGACATAAATACACGACTTCAAAATGTAGCACAATCAAATTAAATGTCTTCATTAATTATAACGACACCTCGCAATTAAAAACCAGTCAAATGGGAACAGACGAACACAACGCACATATACTTACATCTTACATACGGCCAAAATATAACTACGCCCTATTACTGAGCCAATTGGGTACCAAAGTAGTAACGATCAAAATCTTCATCAATGAAATCAGTATAGAATATGCACAGGTAGGCTGTACACTATTTCTGAAATTTGGACATTTTACATTTCAACCCGACGACTCGATGTCAAACTCGAATTCAGGTTAGCGCTAAAAAGTGGCCAAACCAATAGAAGTCAAGGAAGAATAAAACCATATTATTACTCGTTAAGATAACTAGTAGGTACTGCAAGCTATAAATGTCTTCAACCTACAACTATCAAAATTTTAATCTTTCGCAATTATATTAGGCGTAAAAAAATAAGCATGTTTAATGTGCAACTGTAATAGCGAAGCTTTACAATATTTGCTTGTGTCAAAATTCTTCCGACTATCGGGTTTTGACGAGAACTGCTTGACAAATATGTCTACTGATGTAGGTACCTAATCATTGTCAGAAAAAAAAATAACAAAGAAAAATAAGCACGTACGACGTTTCAAGATCTTAACTACGGAAAATTTTATGTAATGCGAACGAAACGTACTTCTACTTGGAATCGCGTATCTGAAGCCCATCCCAATAGCACTACCTATCTCTGAATATTATCACAAAATATCTAAACCAAAACAAAACAAAAAACCAAAATCTAAAGGCCCTGTGCCATTTGCAGTTGCCATAGGTCCGGTACGCTGTAGGTGGCCAACAGCATAAATCATTCACAAAATAAAAACTGATGATATAGCAGTCAATTTATTTTTACTTTACTTGAAACTATTTATCTAAACTCACATATGGAGCGAAACCTAAAGAGAGTTCACTGGGTTACTATTTATAGTAAAGACAAACAAACAGTAAAAGTTCAAAAGGTAAGTACCTACTATAAAATATACAACCTTACATTCTACGTGGTATCTACGAGTATAAGCTTAAACAGTGCCTTTGTCATGCGTGTGTTTGAAATAATATTCGAGTTTCCAACCAAAACACCGAAAAAGCTTCTATCATGAAAGTCTAGTGAAAACAACAGCAGCCCATACGCAACTCAGTAAGAAACAACCATCCATCCATAGCTTCGCTCAGCATAACTCTATAACGCTGAAGACAAGTTTTTACCACATAAAGAAAAAACGACTTGCCATGATAAATTTGTTCTTCGGTGGGACGGGGGTGAGATCGCTGAAGCCGCATGCGGTGGTGAGGTCGGAGCCGGGCAGCAGGCGCCTGGCCAGCCCCCTCGCCTCATCGTTCGCCACGGGCCACGCCACGCACAACTTGGAGTTGGGCACCTTGCATGTTATGTACACCTGGATCGATATCGGATTTATTAGTGCCAAAGCACTGAACCGCCGAAACTAGGTCATCCTATGCACGCCCTAGTGCAGCGCACCCTTTTCAATTTACGGGCGGAAATTACATTGTGCAATTTTATTAATGATGAAATTGCATAATTCACGGCACAATAAATAATATTGAACATCAAAAATTCGCACGCTTTTTTCACTTTTTAAAATACTAACAAAATTAATTTAAAAATAAATTTTAATTTTAAAAACTTAATAAAATAAATTCTAAAATGCCCATAACTTACTTGTTTGGTTTGTGGAACATCGTGAGCGTTGGCAAACGCTATCAGCAGGGCAGCTATGAAGGTCCTCAGGATGGTAGATGTGGTGACTTGGCTCGAGGAGCGCGTAGGGAGCTGGGCACGACTCATGCCGACACAGAAGAGGCGACGCTCTGCCGCCGAGAAGCTCTGCAGCCGAAGGCGACCCGGCCCCCGCCGCGACCTAAGATGAACCCGCACATGATATAAGTTCACCCGCCTAGTTTCGATGTAGGGACGAGATTTGCCACATTTTGACTCCAACTTGAGAAAGTATCTTGGTCAAAGATAACACGAATTCCTATAATTTATCTGTACGCTGTACAACTGTTCCCGGCGGCTTTACTCGCTGTCTTATGTAAATAAATATACTGCTACCTACCACTGCACCAAATTTATTTATTTTCCAATGTACAATGTAACTTAGAGACTAAATCGCAAGTACAAAGGCCCTGTGCGTGCGCTGCAATAGTACATATGGTTTAAAGTATTTTTATTTTTTTAATTTAAACTTATACTTATTTATTTATCTAGACTATAACTATATTTTTTTACTTATTTGTTAAATACATTTTATTATATTAGTGTAGACTAACTCTTTTGCCCGCGGCTTTGTTCGCGGTTTATAGTCTATATCTCAGTGATAATGTAGCTTTTTAATGGTGAAAGAATTTTTTAAATCGGACCAGTCGTTTGAGAGTTTATTCGGTACAAACAAACACAAACACAAATCTTTCCACCATATAATATCTATTAATTCAGCGCAGCGGTAGTCCAAGCTAGTACCTATGTCATTCTAGGTTGGGTATAGAGAGGGCTAAAATTGCTTCGCGTCACTTTTTCATTTTCAATTTCCTCGGCATGGCTTCGTTCAGCCGTTTTGAGTTCAAGTTACAGCAAAAGCATTTTTCCCGTAAGCAAACTTTCGCTTTTGTAATACCTATTATATAGTGTGAAAAGTATGATCCATATATGTAAGTACCTACTTCCGCTATGTATTCCTTTGTCTTTTGTACCGGGCATTAGGAAACTGTACCTACCTATTTATGAGTGTACTTTTTACAATATAGAATGTGGTTTAATTACTTTTGTCTCTTCCTTTTAAAAAAATATTATCCATTTCATTGAAGCTATTAATGTGTTTTATGAAAATGAAAATGAAAATGAAAATGTTTATTAGCTGCAATATACATACTACACATAAGAAAAATACACATAAATTATAAAACTAGTAGTAACATAACATGCAGAGGAGTTTTTAAAAAAAGAGGTAAATAAACAACAGTTTCCTCACTAGGCAAAGCCTGTGTCGAGGAATCCTGTTAGCAAAAAGTTTTTATACATATTATAATGATCCTCTGTCGACATAAAGATGTTACAAAAAAAGGAAAAAAGCTAACATAGACAAGTTACAAATTAATAAATATAAATATATGTATATCCTTTAATAACAATGAGTGCATAAGAAACTATAATAATAAAAGTGATTTATGAACGAATGGTAGGTATTACAAATTATAAATATAGCATAAAAGTTGAAACATACATTTGACAACATAAAATGTTGGATTAACATACCCATACATAATAATTACAATAATTCTCTAAATTTAACATATAACTTTCAATAAAAACTCTGTTTCATTTAATTTAAATTATTTCCATTTATACATGTAATTAAGTTCAATTTGTTTATTCGTTGTTTTTTTATTTATTACGTGCATTAAACACTACGGAGATACATTTATTTATACTACATATCGCACTAAAAATAAGTACAGAGATGACTTCGAACGGAAACTAAGTACAACAGCTGCCTATACTTACGCAATAAGGCGTCATCCTGCAATTTAAGCCGTGCAATTGTCATCGATGTTCAAACAATGCTCGTCCGTTGCACTCTGACCTAATGGTCGAATACTGTGTTAACAGGTGAATGCATGCATGTCGATATTTTACAGGGAAACATGTACCTAACTAGGGATTGAGGATGTCCTACTTAGTGATATGTGGACGAAATGTGAGCAAATTGCGATAGCTCAATCTTTTAAATCTCTATGCAGTTTTAGCGATATTTAAAACGGAACTGCTAGTTTGGGGAAATATTAAATCTTGCCATAGATTGGAACTACCAAAAATCGGTGGTAGAGCCAGTCTTTGTAAATTAGCTGACCATGTATGTATATTTTTTGGATTGTGAAGTTTTTAAATAGTACCTATATTTAATAACACCACTTAGTACTACTTAAACTGATAAGTATAGTAGTATCGCTGTTCTAATTTTTTGCAATTTATTAGGTCCTTACGTATGAAATTGGCGTTTTGTCGTACTGATCAATTTGATCTGAAATATCTCCTCTTTGGTTAAGAATTCGAAATTCAAATTAATAAATTCATTTAGCTGGTTTTTTTTTCTTTGGAATACAGTCATTCATTTGTTATTTTCCTCATTATTTTTTCTTTGGCGTCGCTTATTACCGCGCAATGGAAAACATGAAATATCGGTATATTTACGAGTACGAGTTCTACCGTGGCACCAGTGCTGCAGAAACACCTCGAAGAATTAATGATGTGTACGGCGCTGGTGTCGCTAAAGATAGCATGGTACGTTTTTGGTTTCAACGTTTTCGTTCTGGAAATTTCGACCTTAAGAACCAACCCCGTGGACGGCCGGAGATCAAAGTGAAAAACGAAGAATTAAAGGCTATTGTGGAAGCGGATCCATCACAAAGCACTTCAGAGATAGCAGCAGGCTTCGGGGTAAGTGACAAAACTGTATTAATCCACTTGAAGCAAATCGGGAAAGTAAAAAAACTCGAACGATGGGTACCTCATGAATTGAGTGAATCGAACTTGCAAACACGGGTCGCCTGTTGTGTTACTTTGCTCAACCGACACAATAATGAAGGGATTTTAAATCGAATCATTACTTGTGATGATAAGTGGGTATTGTACGATAATCGAAAGCGCTCATCGCAATGGCTGAACCCTGGAGACCCAGCCAAATCCTGCCCTAAACGAAAATTGACTCAGAAAAAGTTACTTGTAAGTGTTTGGTGGACTAGCGCCGGTGTCGTTCACTACAGCTTTCTTAAATCTGGCCAAACGATTACGGCAGATATCTATTGTCAGCAACTGCAAACCATGAAGGAAGAACTAGCTGTTAAACAACCGAGATTGGTCAATCGCTCTAGGCCACTGCTGCTTCACGACAACGCAAGACCACACACTGCATAACAAACAACCACTAAGTTAGCTGAGCTACAATTGGAATGTCTGCGACATCCACCGTACTCCCCGGACCTTGCTACAACAGATTACCATTTCTTCCGGAATTTGGACAACTTCTTACAAGGAAAAAAATTCCACTCCGATGCAGCAGTCCAAACCGCCTTCAAAGAGTTTATTGATTCTCGCCCCCATGGTTTTTATAGTAAAGGGATCAATGAACTACCCATAAGATGGCAAAAGTGCATAGATAACAACGGTGCATACTTTGATTAATTAAATATATTTTACAAAAAAAAAACGACTTTTTATTCCTCCCGTACAAAACGCCAATTTCATACGTAAGGACCTAATATTTATAGATATGCTTATTATAGTAGGTAGGTACTTACATGATTTAGTTTTTGAATGGTAGGTAATAAATTACAAGTAAAAAACCTTTTTTAAAGGTGTTTTTTTTTTTAACTTTTTTTAAATGCGCTAATTAAAATAAAACAAAATTTCCCTTTAGAGCTTTTTATTACAACATCAATTTAATATAAGGAAGAAGCGGCACGAGTCTAATTTCAAGTACCCAGGGGGTGGACCCAATAATATAACTAAATCCTAGCAAACGGAAATTACACAGCTCCGTTTTATGTTACGTGTATCAATAACAAAGATAGAGAGACGTACAAGAGACTGTAGCGAGAACGGGATAATAAGAATTATCACTGTTGCGACTGGTTGCGTTTGCTTGCAACTACGGTGAATTGTGTGCAGCACCTAATTTATGAGGTTCATTTTTAGGTTACCGTACCGTTTCTCTCTTAAAAACGATGGAAGAACTGATGGAAGACTTTTAACTTATAACGTCATTATTTACATACGATATGAAAAAAGGCGTGTCGCGAGATTTAAATAAGATTTAAAAAAAAAAAAACAATCAAGCCAACTTATTTACTGTACCTGTTTATCTATACACAGAAAAGATTGTAACGTATGTATAACGAAGTCAATGCTTCTTTAGGTGATCTCGATATTTTTCACGACTCTTTTACCGTGTTTAGAGGTAAATTGACGCACTATTCAAATGGCATTCTTCGTTATTACCTATACTTAAACAATTTTAAATTAGTTTAATTATTAAAGAATTAATTTTGCTTTAAACTCTTTAGTACTGAGTGTTTTTGTACTTAATCACTCTTTAGTGTATAAGTACCTACCTGTAATAGATTATAAAAAATATAAATAAAAAAATATGTTGAAATTTATTTTTAATTAATTTTTTACTTCATCGTCTAGCTAATGTCGGTCGGAGGATTTCGTAATTTCTTATTCGATCTCGCAGGGAAACTCCGAGCATAGTCCTCTCCATTGCTCTTTGGGTGACCTGGAGCCTCCTTATGGGGCCCATCGTTAGCGACCACGTCTCAGTTCCGTAACTCATAACAGCATCACACACTTGTCGAAGACTTTCGACTTGAGACACTGCGGTTTTGAGACAAGAAGATGTTATGACTCTCGAGAAAAACTTGTAGACATGGCTGAGCAGTGAGATGGGTCTGTAATTCTTGAATAAAGTTTTGTCACCCATTTGAAGGAGAGCTCCTGTACAGCCTGTGGTGTTCGGTATAACGGAGATAAATAACTTCTGAAGGACCCTGACGATCGGTACCACCCGCTTTCAAAACATTACTCCATTATTACCTGGCGTCTTGTTTTTTTTCAGTTGTTTGAGAGTCAGATTGGCTGATCTCGTACAGACTGACGTTCGTTATGTCGTCAGTGTAGTGTCGGGTCAGATTAGCTCTGTGATCTGCATCTTGGCAGACAGGTAACCACGTTTTTTTGGACAGCTGCTCAAAGAACTTCTCGACCTCTCCCAAATAGCTCAAGTTTCGACGTGACGATTTTACCGTTCTCAGTCTACAGCTTCGTCAGTTGTCAGTAGGATACTGACAAATCGCTTGGTGAGGGAAAAAGGTGGTCGCGATCTTCAGCCATGAAAGATCGACCAGAGAGAGAGAGAGAGAGTTCCGCTCGATCGCCTTCTTCATATAATTTTAATTGTATTGAATTGCCGTGTGTCGCGAGTCAAAGACTTTGAGATTTGTCTATTGAGCCGCTGGTATCTGGAAGATCATCTGAGGATGTCAAGATCATTTTCTGTCTTTCCTCCATAAGCCATAGGCCGTAGGGTAGGATCAAAGACCTTTTTGATTCCGTTTGTACGGTGCGGCTTAAAGAACTTTAAGTCCAGCCGTATGGACAGCCTCCACGAACCTGTCGCTGTATGCGTCCACTTCGTCGCAGTCTGCTAGGCATTCAAATCGGTTTTGAAGCTCGAGCTGAGAGGGTTTAGGATTTATGACGTGGAAAAGTGAAAAGTGATAAACGAGGCTTAGTCTTCATCCGTCGAGATCTCTGAAATTTGAAATTGAGATTCAATAAGCCCTTAACC
This sequence comes from Peribatodes rhomboidaria, assembly GCA_911728515.1. Taxonomy (NCBI): domain Eukaryota; kingdom Metazoa; phylum Arthropoda; class Insecta; order Lepidoptera; family Geometridae; genus Peribatodes; species Peribatodes rhomboidaria. The sequence continues at coordinate 18,934,515 of OU452166.1, forward strand.
AGTCTGTGATCTCTCCCGGTTTTGACCGCATTGATCACAGAGACGTCAATGAATATTTGTCTTTTCGTCGACAGGATGAAGTCTATTTTGTTTTACCATCAGGGCTCGCCAAAGTCCATTTACGCTCATAAAGAGTCCTTCCTTTTCCATGAATTCGGCCAACGTTTGGACTCGAGGGTTCCGGTTTATATTGTGTGATATAAGTTGATGGCAAAAGTTTTCATTGTTTTTAGCGCATACAAATAAAAGCTTGTTTTAAAAAAGTTTTTTAATCTTAATTAATCTTTTACTTTTTAGTTATCGCTGGACATGTTTTTCACTCCATTCATCTTATTCAACGCATGATTTTTGCAAGGTCGTTTGCCGGTTTATTTCGAATTTCTCGCATTCATATTCTCAGCAAGTCCTTTCATTTGATACCTACTCGTACCTATATAGCAGATAGCAAAAAAATAAGTCTGACCGTCTGACGATGGCGGACTAAGTTTTTATAAGGGTTCGCCATATTGGATTTAGAGTGACGTCACTTTATTTTCCGAGTTGCTCTCAGCAAGACCTTTTATTTTATAGTATAAAATAAAAGGTGTAGGAGTGCAATAAAAATAACTTGTCCGCCATTTTGGGTGTTCCGCCATTTGAATTTAGAATGACACACCATGCAGTCATCCAAAATAAACTTGCATACAAAATTTCAGCTCAATCGGTCGAAATTTTCTACTTCAAAGTTGGGTTGCAAGATTCCATCCGAAAAAACAAATAATTTTTATGGACATTGTAAAAATAACTATAGTACCCACTACCTCTAACTACATACATTATAAGTTAAATAAAAGCTTGTAAAAATCAAAGGATTTTGGTTTCTTCCAGCGGCAATCAAACACAAAAAGAACTCATTTTAGATAAATTTTTATTTAAAACTTTAAATCAACAACGATATTAAAAGCAGATGGAACGTTAACTACATAATATTCAGCTACTACAAAATGTACAAAAAGTCAAAATGTATAAAATTGATCAATTTATGTAAGTAAAACCTTTAGGCCTAAGCTTTTACAACTGCATTTTGAGCGACAAATTTGACTATAACTATAGCTAGCTATATTATAGATAGCTAAGCATTACAACCTCGTTATCTCTGAGCTGACATTGGAGTCTTTTTTCTTGTAGGAGTGCGTCGAGTAGACGAAGTGGTGGGCGTAGTATGGGTTGGAATGCGGTTCGGTGGTGGAGTGCGCGTGGTGCGGTGCGTGGCGGTAGTAGTCGGATTCAGCGGCGCACTCGCAGGCCAGCCGGCTCTCCGAGCCGCTGCTCTCCAACTGATACTTGGGCACTATCACGAGGCTCTCCGTGGATTTGGTTGGTGGGCAGTGGCTGTGGCTTCGCGTATACACACCGTACTGGTGCGGCACTCCGCCGCCTCCGCCATTTGCGCGGTGCGCGTGCTTCTCCGGCGGCGGCGGACCGTACTCGTGCTGGCTCTGCACGCCTCGCCCGCTATGACTTCGCCCATGACTCTTCGAACGGTTCGGATGCTTTGTATTAGCGCCTGTGTCCAGGTACCCGTAACCGAATCCGTATCCTCCGAACGCTTTCGTCGTAAGATTGTCCCAGGATTTCGGTTTGGCATGTTGATGTGCACTCTGGTATTGTATCTTAGGGGAAGATTTTGTTTCGGAGCGATCGTTGTCCCAGAATAGAGTATCGCTGCTGAGTGAGGTGCTGTAACTCGAAGCTGAGTTCTCACAATGAGCGGTGGCGTTGCTGGTCGCGTACGACTGCAGGCTGCACTGGCTGGTCTGAGTAGACTCTGTAGTCAAGTAGCGATACCGGCCGGAGCATTGCCCCGATGAGCACACCTTCTTGCTGCGACTGTGGGGAGCGCTATCCACTTTTTGCGTTGATTTTTCCACCTGTTGGCATTTGTCTTTGCGTTTATGTTCCTTGGAGCATTCTTTTTTCCTTCTCGTTTTTTTCCTACTGTTCGGAACACAATGGGGGTCACAGCAAGGACTCGCTAGGTCATAGGCTTCAAGACTATTAGCATCTTGGTTGTTATAAACAGGCATACACGGCGCGCAACTGTGGCTGTGACTGCTCCGGTGGCTTTTACTGTGCTTTCCACTTTTGGTTTTGACGTAGGTCTCGGACGCGCGATGGCACTCACCCTGAGCCTTCATTACGTAGTGGTGGCAATCGCGCCGGTTCCTCGGCGAACCGACGGTGATTACAAAGCTGCCTGTGCGCAAATTGGGTTGTATGAGGCATGTGCCATACCGAGGGTCCAGGTATTGGTACATGAAAACGTTTGGCTGTGGTGGTTTGGCAGCAGTTACATTTTCGCTAGATAATGTCGGTCGGCAGTAGGCGTTGCTCATGCTCTCAGCGGCAGTGTTGTCTTCGGAGTCTGATATCACGTCGGAAGGCGACGTTTTCTTTTTCTGGGATGGAAGACTGTGAGTTTTCCAGTTAGAGTCGAATAGTTGTCTTTCGCGGACGGTAAGCTGCTCGAGCTCCCTCATTTTGGATTGGAGAGCTCTTTGTATGTTGATGTACTTGAGGTGGAGCTCGACTTTTCTTACGCAGTCTTCAAAGATGACGACCATGCGCATACGCGCGTCGCAGCCGGTGATGGCATTGACGACAGCGGCATGATCGGCGCGCTCAACGTCGGTGCCGTTGATGGAGAGTATGACGTCACCCTCACGCATGCCGGCCGCCGCCGCCGCGCCCTCACTCTCTACTTGGTCCACGTATGTTATCACTTCTATCTCTTGTTCCTGGAATATGAAACACATCTTTATACATTTCCTTTTCATTTACTACTCATAGCATTAGATTACTTATTACTATCTGTATCTATACTACTGATCAATTTAGATTCACTGTTTTTGTTCCTATTGGGTCGCGAATTCAGTTGTCATTTAATTGTCTTTGAATTGTTTACAAAAATAAATGTTTTCTTAAATTATTTTCTTCTAAGTATAGGTACTACTAAAACCACCTCCGACTGGGTCCCAAAAGTTAAACGGTCGTTATGCCGACCCAGAAAGAGATGGAAAGACGAGCTTGACGCCCATTTAAAGGATTGGCCCACCAAAGCCAAAATCAGGGACAACTGGAAAGAGGGAAGAGAGGCCTTTGCTCAACTATGATACTTAAATGAAAAAAAAAAACGGAAAACATGAACGAAAACCCATGTACGATTGTTTATTTCACCTTTTTATAATGTATGCCGTAGCTCTGAAGTGTGAACCCGTAGCTTCCGTTCTTCTTTTCGACGATTATGGTCCGCCTCCGCCAGTCCTCTTCGTTCTTACCCGGCCTTTCGGATTTTATAGAATCTCTCATCTGAAACAACCACAATAACGAAATTGTATTTATGTAACAAAATTGAGAATATTTCTTGTTTGTAACAATACCTCCCAAAATTTAACGATTTCAATGGAAGTCTCGGTCGACCGTTTCTTATTGTGAAAGCTCTGTTTGTTCAAATTAATTCTTGTTTCTATATGATAAGGACGAAAGTTTGCCTGTGTGTTAGTTTGTTTGTTACTTCTTTGCGTTCAAAAGCATCACGCATTTAAGTTGAAATTTGGAACTGCTAATGCTTTGGATTAGCACATAGACTACTTTTTATTAGTAAACAAAACCCAATAATTATTACAATAATTGTTAATTTGACACGATTCCATATAAATTGAGCTGAAAACCGCCGATTGGTTTCGGAGATAAACTTTTCACCTAGGCGATACATTGGTACATGAAAACGACTGTCTAAATTTTCTAAACAATAATAAATGAAAGAGTTCTAAGATACTTACTGAGTTGTCCAACGAGTCTTCCTTCAGGTCACTGGCGAGGAGTTTCTTCCCGTTGCCCATGGTACTGACGCACCTCTCGTTCAACTTCGGCGAGCTCATCGTAAAGCTTGTCTTTGTTAGCCTATTCGTTGCTCTATTTACTGTAAACTAAGTGGCAAGTGGCGGACATAGCCATTCTATAAAAGATGTTTTTACATCACTACAGAAGTATTGTCAAGTAACAAGAGCGTTTGCTGGTTGCAAGAAATCATTAACTCGCGCATGCGCCCGGAGCTGCGCACCTGTTTTAGCTAGGTCAATGACTCAGTGGAACAAAGGTTAGGAACATATGGGAACATCCTACTAATATTATATGAAATTTGGCACAGTGATAGATTATAGTCTAGAATAGCATATAGGATACTTTTTACCCCGGGTGAAACTAGTAAAAAATAATTTTAAGAAACCGCCTTTAAGGCACGAAATAGCAACAAGTACTTACTTAACATTATTAAAAGAAAAACAAAAAAACTCGGCTGCAAAATGTTGTACCCTATGTTACTTCCACTATCAAGACGACTCAAATGACACCTCACACGACGAAATCCCTGAAGATGTTTAGGCTGAAAGGCGTGCCAAAGAAACCTCATACATACATACATACAAACACTCGAAGAACATAACCTTCCTTCTTGCGCAGTCGGTTAAAAATAGAGTAACCGAATACCTAATACCTATCACAAATTTGAAAGTAAGTTTCTTCGTTTGTTTATTTGTTTGCTGCATGAAATTTTGTGCACACGTTGTCAGGGTACAGAGAAGGACATAAAGAATCTTTCTTCCCTAAATACTAAAAAGTTCCTGTGAGACTGATGTGTTACCTAATTCTCTCTTTGAAATTTGTCCCAAGTAAAATATTAAAATACCTAAATACTGCGTACATGGCACCGGCTTCATATAGACAAAAGTGGGTAGCGCTTATAATAAGTATGCTTAAACATTCGTTAAGTTTCGTTGTTTAGTACCTTGAAGTCTTTTATTCCATTTTTGCTTTTATATGCGAGTAGGTACTTATTACGAAGCAAGTACCTACGCAACCTCCATTTTTGCTTTAATATAGGTACTTATTTCGAAGCAAGTACCTACGCAACCTACCTGTAACTTTTACTAGAAAACTTCAAATTATGTACCGTTTTATACCGTTTGTACGTTTACATCACATCATCATGTACATCAGAATACTGGTAGCTAATCAGTGTTTTGTCTTTTTCTTTCTTTTACATTTTAACTCGATCGAAAAAGACAAAATACAAATAATTTTAGTACCAAAAATGCACATTATCCAACACAATCAACTTATTCTCAAATATTTTCAAACTCTTACCCTATTACCCTAAGCTACATTAGTTTTACTTGTGGTCCCTGCACTAGGTATGAACACCTGTATCGCATCGGCCACCTATTTGTTACTGATTACTGGGATGGTGCGGTACACTATCACAAAGTTTATTTGATTTGATTTGAGTGTAACACTAGTGTTCGGTTGAAAGGTTGGGCAAAAGACTGAAACTATTCCGAGGCAATATACGACGTTTATTGCTAAGGGGGTACAAGTACTATTTCCGTGCCTACCTATATAGTTTTTGAGGGGTTTTCACGATTTTTCCGAGATTTCATTATCAAATCCTGCCTTGGCGATAATGAGACCCTTAAATAAAAAAAAATTTTTCTTCAGTCTAAAATAAAGCTGACCACTTTATTACATTAAAACCTTACAACAGCTTAATTTAAAGATTAGAGCAATTAAAGTTTACTAGTTTTTATTTCACGTCGATACAAAGAGTTCCTATTACCGAAGTTATAGGTTCGAGAAGATATAGCAAGTTTTTTTAATTACGTCGTCAGAGATGACGTCACTCTGCAAACGAACTAATGAAAACTCGAAGGATAGTATCGACGGATGCATCGGTGGATTCAAGAGGAAAAAAAAGTATCCGTGGATCCACATGTGGAGCCTAGATGTGGATCCAAGGGGAAGGAGGGGAAATTAGTCCAAATAACGTCTATACTAACTCTTTTCTCAGAAACGCGTGAAGGTATCAAATTGATTTTTTTATGAAATAATAAAATAATACTTGAACTTAGATTTGCAATCCCTTAGAGATGTGAAAAAATCAAACTTATAAGTCAATGCAATAAAAAGATGCAGTCATTTGTGCGCATTTCTCGCACTCGCAACAGAGTTAAAAACTATTTTTAGTTTACTTCCCTTTTATCTAGAATTATGTTATTTTTCGGGTGTTTTCTTGCTTGGATTGAAACAATTATACACTATCCACAACATTTAGTAGTATTTTTTACAGAAAATATTTTTAAGGCTTGTAATAGTGCGTTAATTAACACGCGATAATTGTGTCACATTGTCGCTCTAAAATCATCGTTTATGGTTATCAACGATATTCTTGTCTACATTAGCGATCAACTCGTCGCCTTTCTGCAGAATTGTCCTGGGCGATAATTCACCCGATAAGTAGGTACATCGCCGAGTGACGAACTAACCAGCTACACCTGAGCAGTAGCGCACTTGTAGCGCCTCACTCAACTGCCGTCTTTGTACTTCTTCACTCTACAAAACTTCAAGGCTAGAGTGAATAAGTACTTTATAGGTCGTCGTGCTTCATCTTAGTCCACAACGTCGCTTAACATCAGGCAAGTTGGTGGTCAAACGCCGACCTATCATTCATAAAAAAAAAAACCTGACGCGATAGCCCGAATTATTACCGAAGCCCGCTAATGTAGCCGCACCATTAATGAGACGCGCGCTTCTCATTAATGATGTCACGCAGTCATCGCAGGTCACGCAGACGTCGCTCCCCTCGTATCTTCCAAACGGCTTGATGGATTTCGACAGTGAAGGTACCTATCGTAACAACCGTCTTAAAACACCTGGTGTCCATAGGTGTGCAGTGTGTTTTTTTTTTATCAGACCAAATAGTTCCATTCCATCCATGCCAGTATCAATTAATTGGGTGTCGCGCTTTTATGTTTCTATTACAGTACTGATGATGGGGTGATGATGATAAGTCCCTCCCCTTTTCCCATTTCAGTAAAGGGGTGGATACTATACTGAAACTTCAGGTGATGTTTTGTAGATACTACGAACAGTCACATTTTGCAATGTTTGTATCATTGGCCCACACTAAAGATTAATAAACCATCATTATTCATCTTTAACTTTTGAGGAATCACAAGTTTACAAAATAATATAGAAAACACCACCTTTTTGGTTTCAGGCCAAAAATCATCTAATAATCTACGAATTCGCAGTGACTGAATACCTAATGGGACACGAAAAAATAAATATTGTTGAAGCATTGTCACGAGGTAAGTGAAAGTTTAGTCTTAGTAAAACTGTTATTTATTTATTAACAATAGATACACATTTACTGAAAAAGATACTATTCCAGTACCATTAAAACCTACATGAAAATATTAACCTTGACTTTTCTGAATCAGCGTGTTGATTTTAGCGTAATGCACGACAGAGGTGTTGGGTATCGGTACGGGAATCTGTGTCAGATTGTTGTTGAGAGCGAGCAGGGGAGGCAAGCTGATGGACTGGATCCCGGCTTCGGGAGGAATTACTGCAGCTCCATTCACGACTTTCACGGGGGTGCTAAGGGGATCTGTTGCATCTCTCTTAAATAGACGTAGTATGATGTCGCTGTAATCATCGACAGACCTCTTTTTTGTTCGCTGTGTTGATTTGTTAGCTACGACAGAAAAATATTATTGTCATTAAAAGTAGACGAATTAAGTAGACAGGTCGGCTCCAAAATAGCCAGATTTTATACCCATTTAATAATTTAGTCAGAGGTAAATACTAAATAATCTGTTAGAGTCTGTAAGTAATGTTTATTAAACATTAGATTAATTACACATCAAAAGAAAAAAGAAAAAGAAGTTTAAGTTTAAGTTACAGGTTTGAATATTTATGTTGCGAGCCCCAAACTCAATGCTCATAGTCTAGTGTTACTAATAGTACCTGGATGTCCGAGCTTTGCTCGGTATTTTTATCTTTTATTGTGTTTTTTGGAAAATAAACAATTGATTTTAGTCTAACCTCAAAGCAAACACTCATTGACTTCGTGTTACTTAACAACGCCATCTGCTGTTGTGTCGTTAAAGCAATTAGTTGCTCACAAAAAATAGTATTATTATTCGCCAATAGATGTCAGGAAGAGTCATATTTTTGTTATTTTTCTTCCAAGTTTATGTTTAAGTTGATTATCGATAAAACACGAATAAAATGACATTTTCTAAAAATGATTTCTAGCTAGATCGATTTATCGCCCCCGAAACCCCCTATATACTAAATTGTATGAAAATCGTTGGAGCCGATTCCGAGATTCCAATTATATATATATATATATATAATTGTATATATATATATATATATATATATACAAAATATATACAATTGTATATATATATATATATATATATACAATTATATATATATATATAATTGGAATTGAAATATATATATACATATATATATATATATATATATATATATATATACAAGAATTGCTCATTTAAAGATATAAGATTCATTGTACTGCGAACATTTACTACGGGTGCATACGCAATTTACTGAAGGATGCATACTGACCTACTGACGCTGCCGGACGCGACAGCTGGTTCAAAGTACCCCAAGCGTTCCCCAAGCGGTTGTTACCATTCTCTGCGACCGGGGCGACTCCCACAAGCGTTTGCGCCGTCACGTTGGTCAGAAAGGGCTCCGGTATCCTACTCAGGTCCACATTAGTGCCATTTGTGTGATACAAAGTCACAGATTCTTGGTTTCCACTGAAAAAAAAAAATCGTTAAAAATTTAGCAGGAAAAACTCAATTAAATATCGAAAATTTACAATTAACAGCAATGACCCCTAGGCCTCTTACAAAATCCGAGTTTTGTAGCTAGTTACGGTGGTCAATAATTGTCAATTTTAAATACAATTCTCGTAATTTTTTTTTAAATTCTAAATCAAAGACTAAAATCTATACTAAATAATTAAATCAAAGTATCAAATCGAATACTTACGTAGAGTTAAAAGTATCCGTCATATTGTCGGTTCTATTCGTCAGAATTCCGACTTGGTATACCGTAGCACGAATGACGTACCTGAAAGCAAACAGTTTCAGTTTATGACCGATCAAAAACAATAAGCCGACTAGGTAGGACTCGTATATTTCGTATTATGGATTCTTGTTTATTTCTTGTAAACCCTTATCCTTAAAAACTCCTCCACACCTCTCCCACAAGGGAGGAGGAAGATCCTTAACTAAGTAACTAACTCGGGCTCGCGCTAATGTTTCACTTTTTAAACAATAATAATAAATTAATATTAGAAACCATGTTCTAAATCATAAATTTTAAAAAAATAGCCAACTAAAACTCCTTTGAATAATAAGTATTAAAATTCATTGAAAATCGTCTGTGGGACTTTAGAACTGTAGTGGGACTTAATATCACCGGGGAAGTGTGGGTGTTGTACACCTCTGCCAGCCCCTTTGGAGGAAAGACGTGATCAAATGCTATATAAATTCATTAAAATTAAATTAAACTTGAGCGAAATTTCAAGCTAGGAACCAAAATTCAGGACAGGTTTTTTTGCAGTAAAATGCAATAAATAATATTTCAAGGTATTAGCAATTTTTTTTTTACATTATATTAATTGAGTAAACACGTGGGTTCAATTTACTTGCACCTACTGAACTCTTAATGCCTGGCAACTTAAGGATGTTTCGAGCAACACAGGACTTCCGCGGTGGCGGATGTGCTCGACGTAAACATGTGACTAGAAAAGGATAGGCAACCAAATATTTACACAATTCTAAGCTTCATACTTTCGATTGGTATATAATCAGTAACCAAGTGGGTGCTGTTTGCTAAAAATAAAAACAGTTTTGCAAACGTAATTAAAAAAATTCTGGACAGGAGTTTCTTAGGTACCTAACCCGCTCTTAAAATATATGCCTATAACAGTAAACATAACCTATTGCGAGTGGGTTGCCTTAGAAACATAGGTGAGTATCATAGAAAACACATCCAATTGAATAAGTAGTTGGGTGAGGGTCGTTCTTCTAATTCTTAGACTAAAACGGCCTCGACCTGGAGGCAAAATGCTAAAACTGGCGTGTCAAGAGTTAACATATTGTACAAGCGTTAAATTGATAAATTGTCCTAGGAGTCTTAGGACACTGTATTAAATTGCCTGCGATGGCCATAGTGCATAAATAAATGGTGTGATTTAACAGAGTGCTTGACCGACATTGACACGCTTTCTGCACAGTATCTACCCATGTAGGCTAATAATAGAATAGAATAAACTTATTCTATTCCATTCTATGTATTCACTCTTTGAGTAGCTATAAATACTTCAGACATTGGAATGTTTTTGCACGTTTATATGTAACAACGCAACGTACTCAATGTTACACACGTTTATGTGTTAACACAAGGTACTTTCAACTAGCCTCTATAAATAATCGCAGATCGCAGTCCGCAGCTTCCTACAATCTAAAATAGTAAAATAGTTTGGCATGTACCTAAGTACTTACATATCTTTAGCAGGATCCGTCAGGTTTTTAGAGGAGTTAGTCAAGTTAATTAAAGGATCAGATATTTTTTTCGGTGGATCGTTCACGTAGCCTGCGCATCTTGCGCTCGCAAGGCAGGACGTCACACCCAGAAACACAACCTGTTGAAATTGAACATCTTATATCTTTAAATGAGCAATTCTTGTAAATATATATATAAATGGAATCTCGGAATCGGCTCCAAGGATTTTAATTAATTCAATTTAGTATATAGGGTGTTTCGGGGGCGATAAATCGATCTAGCTAGGAATCATTTATAGAAAATGTTATTTTATTCGTGTTTTATCGATAATCAACTTAAACATAAACTTGGAAGAAAAATAACAAAAAGGAGGCGTTTGAGTAGTCTCAACTGAAAAATATGACTCTTCCTGACATCTATTGGCGAATAATAATACTATTTTTTGTGAGCAACTAATTGCTTTAACGACACAACAGCAGATGGCGTTGTTAAGTAACACGAAGTCAATGAGTGTTTGCTTTGAGAGTAGACTAAAATCAATTGTTTATTTTCCAAAAAACACAATTAAAAAAAAAAAAAACCGAGCAAAGCTCGGTCATCCAGGTACTACATAATTATGTAGAGTTGTATTGCCAACATGAAGTTGAAAATTTACAGCCAGTGCACATTGTGTGACATGTGCCTGCGATAGCTGGACGCAACGACAGGCTGCGTTCGATAATTTTGATACATTTTGTTTTTCCAGTCGCAACTCAAGCTTCAAGCTTCGACTTGACGTTTGAGCTGCGTTTGCAGTTGACGATGTCGGCTATTGCGAACGCACAATGTGACCGGCTCAAAATCGAACAAATATTTCGCAATAACTGAGCACCTAACTATATTAACAATTTAAATAATTTAATAGTTTATTTGCCATCAACATAAACTAACAATTGCCACTACCATAGTACGGACACCATAGTTATTCCCAAACTATGGTACGAGTAAGTACCACAGTCCAAACATAATTATAACATTATACAAAATTCCCTCGTACATACAAAATGTAAAATAAGTTTATATGTTGGTTTAATAAAGCGTCGTTAACTTTGAAGATTGTATCACTACTATTACAAGTGTCTACTTGTAATAGTTAGTAATAATGTAATAGTTGTAAGGTAGGCAGGTACCTACTTACGCGAATCTTAAGAAAATTGAAGAGAACAATTAAAATTGCGGGACGCATATCTACAAATATAAGCTTGCTCCCAACGAGATCGAGAACGAGAACGAGATCAACACTTAAATCTTACCAGAAGTTCCATTTCCCAGATTACGAACAGACACACTGGTAGAATTGTCGTCTAATTTGCCCTTTATATAGCAAATACATTCTTAATTTAATTAACAAGACTACCAGACGACGTTAACGGGAGTTAGCTCAATTTGCAGAGTTATGTTACTCAAGTCATTATTGACCAAGCAAAGCGAAACTCTAAGATCTAAGTAGATCTTTTTAGAGAACAAATTGACGTATTAACATTATGTATGACCTACTCGTATCTTATACCTTTAAATGAGCAATTCTTGTATATATATATATATATAATTGGAATCTCGGAATCGGCTCCAACGATTTTCATACAATTTAGTATATAGGGGGTTTCGGGGGCGATAAATCGATCTAGCTAGGAATCATTTTTAGAAAATGTCATTTTATTCGTGTTTTATCGATAATCAACTTAAACATAAACTTGGAAGAAAAATAACAAAAAGGAGGCGTTTGAGTAGTCTCAACTGAAAAATATGACTCTTCCTGACATCTATTGGCGAATAATAATACTATTTTTTGTGAGCAACTAATTGCTTTAACGACACAACAGCAGATAGTGTTGTTAAGTAACACGAATTCAATGAGTGTTTGCTTTGAGGTTAGACTAAAATCAATTGTTTATTTTCCAAAAAACACAATATAAAAAAAAAAATACCGAGCAAAGCTCGGTCATCCAGGTACTATTCATTATATGACTAATCGTGATCCAAAAAAACAAGGTAGAATTTCGGGAGCAAACACGTAACGACTTCACTCGTCATCGTCATACGTCTCTTTCGAGCTATTTGTAAATGATTTAATTCGGTCGCGCTTAAGAATCGGTTGACGTCACTATGTGTTGCCCACGTGACCGGAATGCTATACCTGGCGGAGTATATATTATACCATTATTTTTTTTTTATACCATGTGTCTAATGATAAAAATATGTGACATGTGAAAAATTACGCGACAGCCTAAACTTGCGTGCGATCGTTTGCATTTGCGGGTAAATATGTACAATTTTTAAATTTGAATAAGGGTTTAAGAAAGTTTGAGAAAGAGAAATACCTAGTGGTCTTACATAAATTAATACAATCGTCTAAAATTCGTTTAAAAACCAAAAAATAGGTCTGTGGGTTTGATTAACCCGAAAACCATTACCCCTCCTTATGGACAATCGGGTAAAAAGTATATACTAAACTCTCACTATCAAATTATCTGAACAAAATGTCAAGTGCCGACGGAACCGGGCGAATATCTCAACGAGTATCAGAGTTGTTATCTCTCGCAAGGTGCAGTAACTAGCCAGTGTGATGCTGCCCTGTGCTAGAGTAGGTCTACGGCTACAAAAGAGTACGTGGCGACGGTAGCGCGGAGCTCCCCGCTCACACTCGCTTCTCAAGATGGTGTTGAACAAGCCCATGGTGGTCGCTGGCATCATCACTTTGGTAAGGTTCCTCTCAGTACCCACTCGTTTTGATTCGTAGGGACGTGGTTTATAACTTGTATGTGCTTTCCATTGTGCCACTTTCCAGCAGTGCCAGGTTAACCATAAGCAAACAGTCAAATTGTTTGCCCATGAGCTGGTTTAGAGTGAGCGAGTGATGGGGTGCATTTTAAAACATCTTAGGTAATCTTTGGGTAAACCCGGCACTGATAAACTGGATTTTGAACAATTAAGTATGCTATGCGATTAGTTAAGTAAAATGTGTGGCAAAGCGAATTTTGAAGCTTCGTCTTATTAAAAATCAAAGGATATATCTTCATAAATATTTAACTTTGGAAGTCAACTTGTACCTATAGATTTGTCAATTAAAGGAAAACATTTCGCAGGCTAAAAGATATTTTTCTTTTTTCATAATATTATTTTTAGTGACTTCTATCTATTGATCTATCACTTTATCTTATTGCTAGCTAGGCCCTGCAAGGCCCTCAAAATAAATACAAATATGAATAAGAAATAGGAAATTAAGGAAGCAAGTAGGTACACTAAACACTGTAGTACTACTGTACAGTAGCTACAGTTTCTTGCCAACTAAACAATACAGTTTCTTCTAAGCGTGTTCCGCCATAGACCGTTAGTTAGCGGTCAAATTCAACCCTATATTAGAGTCCCCGTATTAAAGAACATTTGGAATTAAAACTCTAACGACTGACTGGCTACGTACATTCTGAAGTGGTAGGTCTAGAAGCCTAATTCTTTTACAAACTCTCTCTAAAAGGAACTCCTTACGTAACCAAAGGTGAACCCTAAAAAGGACTTGAAAATCCTTTCTCCAAAAACTGCTATATTGAAGCTACCGACGATGTGGCAGTCTAAGCAGCACCACATACAAAATCAAGGGCAACAGCTAATCAAAAATATTGTTTGTTACATATCACCGAATTAATTTTAAACACTTTTGGTAGCAAATTATTATGTTTAATAATTATCTTTCTTAATATATATATAAATCTCGTGTCACAATGTTTGTCCTCAATGAACTCCTAAACCACTTATCCGATTATAATAAAATTCGCACACCATGTGCAGTTCGATCCAACTTGAGAGATAGGATAGCTCAAAACGCGAACGAAGTCGCGGGGTGACAGCTATTGTTCTATAAAATCTTCTTTTCATTATTTTAAAATTATTTGTCATGTTATAGAAGGACAAAATAGGTCAAATAGGTACTTTTATAAACTATCTCCAAGCCCATTCGAAGTGGGGCATAGCTTAGTAATAATTTCGTCAATAGTACGGATGATAGTAAGAAATTATCTCCAGCGCTATCAGTCGAGAGTTTCGTGTCATTGATAAGGATGAGGACTCTCGCGTGGACAGGGATGACGCTGAGAAACTTTTATTTGTACCTACCATAAAGTTTTTTTTTAAATATTCTGCTGTTTTCGGAGACGGAGGTTTAATAATGTTAAAATGCACCAACTAAAATTACATCCATGTCCAAAAACGAATATTGTAAACCAGGTAAATTTTAGTCGTGTTTCACTGGTCAGAACTTGGTGTTTCCTTAAGGAATTTTCAATTTACGATTAGGAATGTCTTAAACGTGATACCATTATAATATATAAACGTACCTATCGATTATCTAATCTTTGTCATAACTTTATCTCGCTCTCACTAAACGATTTCGCAGTGGGAATCGATTCAATACCTAGTCTCAAAAATTCCTTAGCGATAACATCTATTATGGACGCTTATCACCTAAGTATTGGTGTTTACGTATACAATATAAACTTTATATAGTGTACTGGATACTGGATGGATTGATACAGTAAACTTGGCTATATCCCTACTGTTAGTTCTTAGAATCACTAGTGAGCTCTCACCGTCAAACACCGAAACCGATTTTGGTATAGCAAGATTTTATTATAACACCTTTGTAACTAACATATCGTCACGCCTTTCCTCCGAGGAGGCTGGCAGACGTGTAATACAACACCCACACTTCGCCGGACGATATTCAGTACCAAATGTGACAGGGGGCGAGCCTGTCGCCAAACACCGGGCTCCAGTCATGTAGCAGATGACACCCAATACGCACATATGTTCACACAATGAACAAATTGGTGCGTGCCGTCAGTTGCATGGGTTCGAACCCGCTTCCTTTTGGCTTGAGAGGCGGGCTCCCTTCTCCAACTAGGCTGTCATCGCTTTGTAACTATAAGGAAAAATATGGAAAAGGGACTATGAGGAAAAATCATAAAGAAGCGGTGCCTCCTATAATTCCTTCGATAAATTAATTCCGAGTATGAATTTCGGAATTCATACTCTGGGCGAACTTTGCCAAAATGCAAGTATTTATAATTCAAAGTAAAATGTATTGTGTCGTACTTACGCCTTCGGAAATTGTTCGAACAAAGAAATGTATTGTATTATTGTCTACGTATTTCCAACCAGCCTAGCTTAAAATATCAGCGCTTATTAATAATGCTGTAGTTAGGGCAGTGATTTTTTTAACCTAATGAGAAATATATTTATAATTTCATTTAAAAAGATTATTGTAAATAATTAATATTATTATATTTATTGCCAAAGTAAAAAAAAAACACAATAGAAGTAATTAGGTACAATAGGTAGCAGATAAAAAATTACAGACAGACTCTTAACTGTTTTCAGTTTCAGTCGGGTAAAAAACCGCACGACCGATTTCGATTGCATCTAAATGGGCCATCTGGAAAGAATATCCTTTGAACAAAAAAAAAGAATTTCCCAAAACGGTTCAGCGTCTTCGAGTAATCGGTGAATATACATAAACAAATATAATATAATATAATATAATATAATATAATATAATATAATATAATATAATATAATATAATATAATATAATATAATATAATATAATATAATATAATATAATATAATATAATATAATATAATATAATATAATATAATATAATATAATATAATATAATATAATAATATATAATATTATTTAATATGATGACAAACAAAGCTTAAAAACGAACTTCCCGTCACATGTAAACAATTTTTTGACTTTTGTTGATATTTTTAAAACTGCTTGACAGATTAATAAAATTTATTGAAGTCCTTTATCTATAGTATGATCTACGTAATAAAACCAAAATCATTATAATCAGAGTAATCGCGTAACAAACTTTTTTTTTTTAAACAGGCGATTTGAGATTTTTTTTCAGGATTTTTATATGTCGTTTAATAAAAGAAAGAAGAAACCATCTCCCAATATCTTCCGACAGATTCAGATCTTCATGCAGTCCACAAAGTGTTTTTCGATAGGTTTTTATCCCGTGTGAGGACGAGCTTATGCACCGGTCCGTGCACCAGACCGCCCTGTCGCGGGACTGACGCAGCGTCGAGCGCGAGACGTCCTCGGCTTTCAGTCATGCGCACTTGATGCACAGATTCAGAGTTGTCAAAATCAAGCTGTTTATGCTGTAGGGCGTGCCAAAGAAATACACACACTTTAAAACTTAACTCTCCTTCTTGAGCAGTTGGTTAAAAAAATCAAGACAATGTCATTACAAATTTCACAATGACACTACAGACGTTCCTTTTTACATATTATTCAAATGACACCTCACATGTCAAAATTCATCTAGCTGTTTAGGTTGTAGGCCGTGTCAAAGAAACCTCATACAAACATATAATATACTAGCTGTCACCCCGCGACTTCGTTTGCGTTTATTATATATAGAAATTTGAGATTTAAACTATCCTATCTCTCAAGTTGGATCGAACTGCACGTGGTGTGCGAATTTTATTATAATCGGTTAAGTGGTTTAAGAGTTCATTGAGGACAAACATTGTGACACGAGATTTATATGTATTAAGAAAGATTATTATTTACTCGAAAAATATAATCCTCCTTCTTGCGCCGTCGGGTAATAAAACCAAGATGTTCCTGTCGTTTTGAATTTTTAACCGACGAAACGGAGGAAGCTTTCAAATCGACGCGTACCTATAAATTTTTATTTTTTTATTTTTCATGTAATAACTGCAGAGTGTGGAAGTTTGTGAAACCTAAGGAAAACTAACTGTGGAACTCGTTGCCGGCGTCTGTCTTTCCACCTAAATACAACTCAGGGATGTCATAGAGAAAAGTAAATAGGTATCTCTTAGGCAAGCGTGTTACGCCCTACAACCATGTATACCTACGCTACCTTAGACCTTCTAACCAAGTCACTACCCATCAAGCGAATCAATGGTGAAACTTATTTAAAAAAAAAAGCTTTGTACCTACTGTGAATTGTTTTCTCTCAAATTTGCCATAGTTACAGGTTTCTTTGTTTGTCCAGCTTCAAGCAACGATCCAGATGACCTTCACCACGCTTGGTATAGCGCAGCATTTCTGTGTCATCGATTTCCTGAGAGGACTGCCTATTCTTCTGTACATTAGGATTTTATATTTTCATAGTAAGTAATTTATATTTTGCAAATGTTTTTAGCTAAGTATAGAAAGAACTTAAAAATTGAAAAGTCGAAAACAGTTGGTTAAAATTGTCAAGTTGTTGCGAACTCTTTTCTTCAAGGAATCTAGTGTTCCTAAGTACCTAGCTCCGTTTACATTTTATTTCTTGAAATCTATCATTTTATCACCATGATGTCGACAACGTACGTTGATATTTCGACTCTAGTTGCTGTATTGCTCGTGTAGAAATTCTTCTTTTGTGTAAAATATTGGATAATCTCTTCTAATTCTCATAGATCCCAGCACCTGCGGCTTCAGCATCAACATAGGCCAGTCCATAGACAGCATTAGAGACGAAGCGTTTGTGCTCCTCACGCAAGAGCCGTTCACCGCCTTCCGGACCTTCGTCATAAACTGCACAGCTCTCGGCCTCAGCGTGCTATGGCTCGCCACCAGCGTTATTCTCATAAGTGAGTACATCCATCGTCATCATCTCAGCGGAGGCCGGAGCGCGTTCAATGCTGAAGCCATATTCTTGCGCATGAGATATTTTCTGATTTTATCTCCCGTTTGAAAAGCAATAGGAGTAAGAATGACCAAGCTGACATCTCACGCTTTGGCCTGGACAAAAACCTCCTGTAAAGATCTCCACAATGACCGATCTTGCGGTGCCCGGTCTGACTGGATGTATAAGCGTATAATACGTAAAATAATGTAACATAATGAAATTTCAGCTTCTTAAGTCTGGTAGTGTTCGAGATTTCGTGTTTGTCCGTAAGTGAATAAGAGACCCTTTGGTTTTAGTCCAATATAATGGTGTTCATGAATATATTCATTGTTCGCAGTGGGTGGTGCGAAGGACAAGCACACGAAACACGTCCGATGGCCGTGGATCATCGTGACTGTTTCCCAATGCGCCCTCGACCTGGTGGCGACTGTCACCTATGCGAACGATTCTTTTCATACTAGGGTAAGGAAATTTAACAAGGCACGTCTCTTTCTTTTACGTATCTTGGAGTATTGCTGCCACCTATGGCATGGTTCCGCCAAGTATCAGCTAGACGCTCTGGACTCCATCGAAAAGCGCGCCAAACGGCTCATTAACAATGACTCGTTGGTTGAATCTAAGCTTCAGAGCTTGTCACACCGGCGTGAAGTGGCCAGTCTGTCGGTATTCTACAGAATACACTACGGCGAGTGTGCACAAGAACTGCACAACCTGATCCAGCCATCGCTGTTTATAATTGTACCAGGCGCACCAGTAAGACACCCTCTTATGGTGTAAATTCCGCCAAAATGCACTTAACGTTTCAAGTCAACTTTTCTTGTAAGAACTGTAGAGGTGTGGAACTCGTTGCCTGCGTCTGTCTTTCCACCTAAATACAATCCGGGGGTGTTAAAGGAGTAAAGTGAATAGGTATCTCCTAGGCGAGCTTATTACACCTTCGATCACGTCGACGCTTCCCATCAGGCGAGTCAGTGGTCAAACGCATGCCTAGTATGTTGTAAAAAAATAATCTTTTAAAATATTTTAGCTTCTATGATAACTACCAAATTATAATTTTTTTTATTTCAACAAAAACTCACCAAAGTTAAAAAAAAGCGCGTGGCGGAAGCTGAGGCGGTTTATCTGTCTTTGTTCAAATTGGCTGTCTCAAGGTTACGTATAGCCGTGTCATTTGTGAGCACATATAAGTATATACTGAAGTAGTAAATACTTAAAGCACCTATATTTAGTTGTATCATCTAAAAATCATTCCACCAAATTGATTGTTGCGGTTCATTGTCTTTTTTCTTTTGAAATTTCAATCGAATATCTCTACTGATTTACCTAGCAACTTTCAGACACTATCTGAAGTGATGGATTTCATCGGCGGCGGCACGGTGAGCGGTCTCCAGAATGTGGAGCTGAACACCGCCTGGGCTGCGTGGTCCATGGTGCTGATCTACTCGCGGTTCCTCATCTTCTTCGTCATCAACGTCATCCTCGTGATCATGCTCATAGTTGAGTGCAACGTTAAGAGGGACACTAAGATGAGCACCGCTGTGGTAAGTCGCTCTCCTCAGTTTTAGTCCACTGCCATTTCCCCGCAATTTCACTAGCGTTTCATAGTTTATTGAACTCAGTGATTAAAGCGGACCAGTAGTTTCGGAGATAACCCTCTAGTATAGTTACCTATAGAAGCGTAGATAAGTATAAATTTAAAGGCCATCGTTCATCAGGCGCAATCAACACTTCGTTGAAAGCAAAATCATTTAAATGTGAGCGCGAAAATGTGATAGTGTAACTATTTCGTGTTAGATGAAGTAGTTTTTCTGTTTAGATGCAGAAGTTTTAAGTGGGTACTTACCTACTTATATCTTGTCATGTAACTAATATCGAGTGTACGACTCGTGGTCATCGCGTGATCGACGATATTCTGTTACCTTGCTAGTAGTATCAAGCGCACCATTTTTTTTTTAAATAACTATTTAAAAGCTTTGCTTATAACCGAGTTGGTATTGAGTTGGTCTAATAGAAATCTAACAATGACTTTCTATTCAATCAAAAGTGTACCTCAAGATAATGAATATTGCCCCAATTTATCTCATCGAACTTACTTAGAGTTTAGGCCTGACAGTTGTTTAACTTCGAAAACGTTTGCAGCAAGTAGAAGCCCCGACTCCTGAGCCAGAACCTGCCCCTCGAACTTCTTTAGAAGTACCAGTGGCACTTCCACTACAGTCTCAATCTCAGGCACAAACCCAGACAGAGTCTCAAGCGCAGACGCAAACCGACGCGCTGGAGCTGGTACCTGAAGATAGTGACAACGCGGACGTAGAGTCTAGCACGCCAAGCGCCTACCGCAATGCCACCAGAATCCCCCGTGCTGGGTTCAGCTACTCCTTCCGAAGAATGAAGGCTTTCCTTTTCCGGAGGTCGCCCACACCAGTTCAACGGAGCAGATCGCATCCTGACTCGCTGGATGTTTCTCCAGAAAGGTGAGGCAGTAAATTGCACCCTTTCTAACAAATTCTGCCTTTTGTGGTCTTCCTTGTTATTTTCTAACTTAGTTTTTTTTCGTATCCATTCGCATGCTGCCTACCTACTTTCTTGTAAAAGTTCGTAAATCTCGTTTTAGTCGTGAAAAGTGAAAGACTAAAACAAGTTGCTAAAAACACAATACCAGTAATTCCACTTTCCACTTTCTATGTGAAGATTACTTCACATAAACAGTAGATCTACAAACATTGTGCCTTTTACAAGTTAGTATCGAGTCGATGACGAGGTTTCATATCAACTTTTCCACGTGGCAGGACGCCGCGTCCTCACCACGTGGAGATAGGTGACAAGAAGCGCACGGTGAACTTCCCCGAGAGCCTGCTGTCTCTCCCCCAACGGCTGGAGAACATGATAGCGGAGCAACAGCAACGGCTAGACCGCGCCGTCATCGACACGGCTGGCCGCCAGAGCCCGCCGAGGGCCTCGCAGTCCTTGCCGCAGCTCGACTCCGCTAACCTCACCGATATACGCGGGTAACTATTGCAACCTGATTGGTGCTATGCAATATCGGAGTAGCAACGAGTTAGTCCACTCCACACCGCAAGGCGGCTGAGCAGAACCCTCTACTATTGCAATAGTAGAGGGTTCTGCTCTGCCGCTTGACTATCTTCAACGATGCCCACGGACTTAATTGCCAACTTAATAATGATTAAATAGGAAATTTTAATAGGCTTACCACAGGCATAAGCTTCACCACACTTTTAACTGAGCAGTGTGGTAACGATACGATCTTTTCGACTTACGTAGAAAAGTCGAAAATCGTGCAAGCCATGCCTTGGGGTTGGCGCGGTGTACAGTTTTACCAACCACGCGCGATGTTCCGTGTTCAAGCTTGGCCTACGTAGTTAAAAGCGTGATGAAGCTTGTGCTTATGGTGGATCTATAACACTTTCCCCCGTTAACAAAAAAATCCTAACACCTACACAAGCCACTATTTCCGCATTATATTACGGGTATAGTGATAAAATACTAACGTTGGATTAATGATGTATTAACTCTGAAAACAATAAATCGATTGCAACAAAGGCAACAATTTGTTTGGAATGGAAACCCTATTTGGTACCTATACGGTCATGGTTTTCAGACGCATTTATCTCTAAATTGGAATCTCTGTTCAAGGTGATTATTAATGATTGAATGATGATTGCAATAATGCATGCGTAGACGTCGTGGCACGACCGCGGAGCTGCAGAGCCAACTGCCCTGGGCGTACGTCCCCGCGTCCGCGCACCGCATGCGCGACCAGCTGCCGCCCGACGAAGATCTGCCCCCCGTGCCGCTGCCCGACTACAACGCCATACCTTCCTTTAGAAAAGCATGTAAGTTACCTTCTCAAGCATAATATTTGCGGTCCCTGCCCGTGGTCCACCTACACAGCTCACCTGGCTGTACCTGGGGCATTTTTTCTTCTCGTGGTTCACCTCAGATTAACGGGGTGTACCAAGAGTTTTTATTTCTTTTGCCACATCAATCTCGAAAATAAACCTTTTCGAGACTCGCCCAGCGAGTGCCAGCGAGTGAAGCGATGCTATGCTTTGATAAAAATGCTTTCGTATGTTAGGATCTCTGTATTCGTCTACAGGTCGCATTTCTTAACCGATTATATTGAAACTTTATGAGTAGGTTTGTTATGGTATAGGTACATATTTTTTTGTTGAGGCAGTTTTTGGAAAATTTTCAAAATGGCGGATTTTTTTTAATATCATATTTCCGACAAAAAAACTAAAGTTTCAAAAGAATCGGTTCAGGAATGCGAACTATAGAGGAAGATACACGCCGGTCGCGAGGTTGAGGTCTCCAGCTCAACAGAGCCACTATTATTATTTATTTATGTGCCTAGACTTGAACAGGCTTTTCTTAGTATAAATAAAAGGGCCTGGAATTACAAAATTTAAATTTAATTTTATTTAAATTTGCGTGGGTTGCGTGTTGTGTTACACCTCTGCCAGTCCTTCGGGTGAAAAGCTTGACGATGTATTATGTGGAATTACAAAACAAATGAGTGTAAACTCAAATCTGCCATTTACCATTCCTAAGTTCTTAGTCATCATCGCCGTAATAAATAATAAATAAATTAAATAAATTCGGGACACTTCCACACACGGTCGCCTGACCCCAAACTAAGCAAAGCTTGTACTATGGCTGGCAGAGACTGATATACATACTTAGATATTTTTAAATACATATTAACACCCAGACATAGAACAAACACAAATGTTTGCCCTAGGTGGGAATCGAACCCACGCCCCAAAGCTCAGAAGGCAGGTTCACTACCAACTGAGCCACCGAGGCAGTCAATGTGTGTATTTAGACTCGTAATCTATAATAACGAATAAATCCAAGCTCGAAGGACCAATAGCTTGCAGAATAGCTATCAGAAAGTTTTAGTGTAATATTCTGATGATGGAGCCAGAAAAAGGCTCTTCCGGTTCCATCATCAGAATATTACATAAGTACGGTACATATGACTACCTCGGTGGTAGTGAACCTGCCTTCTGAGCTAGAAGACGTGGGTTCGATTCCCGCCTAGGGCAAACATTCATGTGATGAACATTTGAATATGTTCTATGTCTGGGTGTTAATTATCTATATAACTATGTGTTTAAAAAATATAAATGTATGTATCTAAGTCTCTGGCAGCCATAGTACAAGTTTTGCTTAGTTTGGGGGTCAGACGACTGTGTGTGTAAGTGCCCCGAATATCATTATATCAAAAAATAGGTCAATCGCAATATAAATTATCTTCTTTAAGTAGAATCACATATTGTTATGTTACCCGTATAAATATTAATCGATTAGTAACTTAGAAGTTTTCAAAAAAACGATAGTAAGTAAGAATCGAACCGGATCGACAACGAAGGTACATACGAGTACATACGTATGTACTGTATGTGTTATACATAATTTTGTACGGACCAGGCAGCCAGTTCTAATTGCCACAACAAAGATACAAGCCGTTCAAACTTATAGAAAACCTGCAACAAAGTAACCTATTATGTAAATTAAATTAATGTAAATCTGTAAATTATTGTACTTCATTGATAAAAAAAAAATGTTTCCAGGAAGTTTACTAGCTACCGCCACTCAGGGTATCCTACCGCGGTGGCTAGTGACCCAAATTAAAATTTCCTTTTTATTTGTAAATTTTTTTAAAATGAAAATGAACCTTAACCTGTAAATAAGTCTTTTAAGCCGTTTTACGATTCGCTTATAATTTACAGCCGTCCACCGCGCCGCTTCAAGCCTCAGCTCACTGACGCAAAAGAAAGATTACGCTTCAAACTCCACGCGACGTAAGTGTTCCCGATAACAACATTATAATAATACCTATGTGCGATTTGAAACTGTGTCATGTCAATAGGTCAATCGTGCCAAACACTAGTATCTAACTTGCCTCAAATTAAGCACTATTTCAACGGAATTAGGCATGTATAAAAACTCAAATGTCACTTCTTATCTGGTTAAACTCGTTTTTCTTACATCACACTACGAAGTGGTGGTTATCTCTTATTGTACGTTATTTAGCAAAAATCGGAGCTCGATTGAACATGAATGAACCATCATACAGTATGTCAGTATGTACATTACAGTGTGTTATGTCTCTTCATACAGGGTTATCGGTATAGGGTGCACTAAGCCAAAAGACGGTCATTGTACTCCTCATTACAAACAACTTTTACGGACAACAAACGCAACCATACCAAAATAGCAAAAAAATATCTGTTGTTCCATTAAGTTGATCGTCCACAACATGTATGGAACAGCTGATGTTTTGCTCGATTTCAGGGTTGGCTCTTTATTAAAAGTTGTTCATACAGAAAAAAGGGTCATTGTAGACCCCTTTTTTGGTTTACACCCTTTTCTGATAACCCTGTATAAATTCAAAAAACAATCATTGTATTTAAAAGCTCATGTAGTGAAATCTAGGTGAATAGGAAAGAACGTCTATCTACTGCATTTACCGTGGTGCCTACTACTTTATAAATTTTTGAGGAAACCGTAAGTTTTAAGTCGAGTTTAATTTATATTTTGCAGTGTTCAAGAGATCGCGCTATACTACTACTGGTTGGCACCAGCTAATTTATCATAGGGAGGAGTAGGGTAGGAATCTCAATCACAAAATAATTATTGTAAAGGCCTTCGCAACCCGTATCTCACATAGGATTACGAATCGACTAATAGAATACTATAGAAGTATTGGATTCTGCAATATGGCGGCGGAACCAGCAGAAAAATAGTGGAAAATATCCTATTTGAAATTGACTAAAAATAAAACGTTACCAAGTTTTTCTCTTATTCGATCCGGTCGAGATGCGTTGCTAAGGCCATCAATCATTGTTACTTTGCAATGTCTAGAATCATATTATACATTTCTACTTTTCAGCGACTTTAACTCAATCTGATGTGTTGTACTAGAAACGGAAACGGTGACCCCTCCAGAGCCCTGACCCTCGCCAGCATCCGACACCATCTACCTAGTGGCGACTGTTTAGTAAATGTCTCGCGCTTCGTCTCTTGTACAAATCGTAGAATTCATTGTAGGTACATCCCTTTTATGTCATTTACAAGTTCATATTTCGCACATTGTATAAATTAAGAGAGCACTTCATCATGCAAACATTTAAGTAAGTAAACTTTGGTATTTTTAGTAGAATAAACTTATTTATAATTACAATTTATAATATTATTTAAATTATAAAAGTTTGTTTTGTTTATTGAAGTTTAGTTTGTATTGGGTTGTAAAAAATGATTAGTCCTGCTTTGGCATATCTATGTACTTAAATATAATACATTTATACGGGTTTTTTAAATTGTACTTTCGATTGAATGTCATCCACTATTTGTATCAATAGAAATTAACAATAGAGTTTTAGATTCAGGGATGTGCTTACCAAAAAATAAACTGTAGGTAATTGTAATTGTAACTATGCTGTACTGTAAATATAAATTATAAGTATCTTAAGGTTTTATAAGTCAACTGTTGTGTGCAAAGATCTACAGATGAAAATGTGCGTATGTTGAGTATATCATGTTAGGTATACTTATAGATACGTTTTGTAACTGCTGAGAGAAAAAAAAACGTGATAACGGAACCCGTTTTATCGCGTAAATAATCAGTGTTTTCAATAAATAAACAAAGTAAATAATGATCTATTGAGTCACTGGGAGGTACGCATTATGCGCGCTAACCTGGTTCTATTATCATGGTAGAAAAGCTTTGAAACCTCTAAAGAGAGATTTTGTCAAGCTTAAAGTAGATGAGCACTTGTTTCTCTGTCATACTTTGTAAATGTAAATAAATGTTTTAAACTTGAGCTGAAATTTGTTTTACTATTTTCCCGTCTCGAATTAGTGTGAGCAAGTATCCGATTGAGCAGTAATACACAAATACTCGTGTATCATTCACGCGGGAAGCAGGAAGCGAATCGGAGGCGTCTGTTTCGCCGCGGACAATTTCCATGTTAATAGGGCGCTTAACGCTTTATCATATCAAATAATTTCTTATAATATAAATAGTTTCAAGTTTTGCATAGTAGACACGCTTTCTGCACCGTTAACGCTTATGTATGGCTATAATTTTATTCAAACAATAAGCTTACAAGAATAGATCATTCTATTTTATTCCAATCCAAATGGATTAAGTACATCGTTTCAATTATAGATAAGAATGTCACGAGCCAGAAGAAAACTGTAATGCGCGTACTGTTGATGGCTGGGCCCAGGTATGCATGTAAAAAGTAAATAGTATTGAATTGTGAGGGGATATTCAGGATTCTATTTACTAAGCTCAACCGAGGGAAATCTGACATCGGCAGGAAGGTCAGCAAGCAGGCGCTGGTCATGAGAGAAAAGGTGACAAGGATTTTTCCACCGCTCCCTGTCGATCGAGGCAACAGGGTTTCTGAGACCCAGTAGCTCGTATACAAGTAGCTTCCTAAACGCCATGCGAACAGTACGTAGAATAGATAGCTCAGACACCCGTCCCAAGTAATCGGAAGAGTATTGGTCATCACATTGTATGAAACTTGAAGGCTGCTGCGGATTTATAAAAGAATTTTACTTCACATCATTGTTCTTGCAGCACTGCAGCACGGAATACGTGTTTTGATTTTAGATTTTTTCATTCTATAATTCTATTTTCGTGTGTAGTTTCATGGTGACTTTCTATGGCATGCTTCAAGTGAAATATATTCCTTGAATATAGAAAGGTACTATTCTTTGCAACATTTGTTTAGAATTCATTGATATCTGAAATTATGAATCTGAGGAAAAAATACTCATTGTGTACTAAATATTGTAATCGAGACATGTGACGTTTGGACATAGCTGTAAGTTTGACGGTTGTCATAATGCTAGCAAATAAACGTAGTAATTAGATGATATCGCACAACAGACCTGCTTTGAATACTCGTCTGAAAATTTTACATTTCACAAGTAAGATCATGGTATAGGCAAAATTGCCCCAAAACCCTAAGGGGCAGAAGCCACTAAAAAAAAAAGATCTTGGTAAAGGCTGGCGCTTTAGAGCTAGCGCCCACCAAATACAGGCACATTCCGGTCCGGTTTGCGAGGATCAGTAATGGTTGGAATTCTATGAAAGATATCACGCAGTGGCACACCCACAACCTACGGACATGAAGGTATACTTTTCTTCTACGTTCATGCCTACGGATAAAACTAAACTGGGGTTCTTCAGAATTTGTTTGGAATCGCTCACATTGCGTGGTCCTTGCCATTGCTGAGGATGCAGCTTTGTTAAGAGAATGCCAAACTCCTATAAAGATAATAATGTAGGTAAATAACATACCGACTACTGACTAGTACATGCCCCTTCCACTCCGTATGTAATGGCTATATAAAATGTCGAACTCACTGCGAAAAAATGTGAATGATAACATTTTATTGATATGAAACGCTTCCTAGACTTAGCTCGAATATTGCTGATTAAATTAATTTAAACTTCGTAGATTCCGACATAATCTTCACGAATTAGGTAGGTATTATGTCATGCCTGAATCGGCTCTATTTTTAAGAATGTTGAATAAACTTACAATCAACACTACTAACTATTTTTCTACTGAATACTTGGGAAAATTAAATTTGTTTTAGTTCGTTTGCTGAATAAATTAATTTAAACTTCGTAGATCTTCACGAATTAGGTATATGTCAAGCCTGAATCGACTCTATTTTTAGGAATTTTGAATGAACTTACAATCATCACTACTTACTAACTATTTTTCTACTGAATACTTGGTAAAATAAATTTGTTTTAGTTCGTTTGCTGAATAAATTAATTTAAACTTCGTAGATTCCGGCATAATCTTCACTAATTAAGTATATGTCATGCCTGAATCGACTCTATTTTTAAGAATTTGAATAAACTCACAATCAACACCACTAACTATTTTTCTACTGAATACTTGGGAAAAATAAATTTGTTTTAGTTCGTTGACCTTATGTCTCAATCTAAATACTGACGATAGCTACACTTTAGAAGAAAAAGATTAGAGGATAGGTAAGCACTAGAAAATCATAAGTAACCTGAACAAGAAGAACCAGCGGAATGAATTTAGGTCATCACACTGATTTCCCCAGTGGCTCTTTAAGCTGGAGACCTTGCGGCCGATGTCCCTCTTCTACAGGTCGCTTTTCTTGACCTATAAAACATAATCATGTCTCCGCCATTTTAAAGAATTTCTAAAAACTGACTCGACAATTTAATTCTAGAACTTACTCACAAGGTTTGAAGAGAATCGGTAAGGTTAATGCGATCTGATGAGGAAGACAGCCGGACATAGGTACCAAAGCGTTTTCACCGAAGCTGAAGAATAGTCGCTAACTCTCACTCTGTCGATAAGTATGAAAGTTTGGATGTATGGATGTTTATTACTCAATCACGCAAGAACGGCTGAACGTATCAGGATGAAATTTGGCACAGGGATAGATTATAGTCTGGAATAGCACATAGGACACTTTTTAACTTCGAGTAAAACAAAAGTTGTTTTATAATTTAGTGATTTCGGAAACTGTAATAATTAAACCATAATGAGTCCGCAGGAGTTTCAAAGAACTTTGGAACGCCGACTCAAATTTGAATGTTCCAAAATAATTGTAAATAATAGATACAGCGTGAATCATTCAGAATGCGACGCATTGTTCCATCGTCCTGCCAGCCCATACCCTCCACCAATCCAGATAGTATGAACATTATTACCGATAACAATTATCGCTCAGATTAACACCCATATCTTGTTTAGTTCTTTCATAAGTGTACACTAACTCGACATAACGTGATCCCAAATAATAATTAAATAGTTTATAGATCAAATGTAAGTGACAGAAAATGTCTGTTACAGTGCCAGCGACTTTAGTGCTGACGGCGTGGCTGTCGAGCGGGATCACGTATGTAAGTACCTGGGTGCGGGAATCAACGTGACGGTTGTATCTATTTGGCTTGCGTTTAATCAATTTACACCTACGTATTCAATTAGGGTCACCAGTTCCTTGCCTATCGCACCCATGCGTCGCTCTAACGCGCATTGCTACGTGTATATTAATAACCTCTAGTCGACTGAGCGAGCGTTAGCGTGCGAAGCGTCTTTCCTTCAGCTTCGACAAAAATGCTTTCGTATCTCCAAAGTCTTTCCGATGTCTTCCTCTGTGTTTTATCTAGGAATTAAGGAAGCGCGCGATGCGTATTAAAACGGCCATTGTAACTGCGCCCTGCGGTTTCACCCGCGGTTAAAAAGTGTCCTATGTGCTATTCTAGACTATAATCTATCTGTGTGCCAAATTTCATCCAGATCTGTTCAGCCGTTCTGACGTGAAAGAGTAACAAACATCCATCCATCCATCCATACATACAAACTTTCGCGTTTATAATATTAGTAGGATTCCGAAAGTAGGTAGCCGATATGCAGTTATGAAACTCAAATATATATAGGGTAGTATTATAAACTAAGCATACCTACATAAAACTCTGAAGGTCGCATATCAATTTTTGAAAATTTCCAAAAATCTGACTCGGCTAAAAAATTGTGCCATTATAGAACCTGCTCACAAATCTTCACGAGAATTGGTTGAGGAATGCGACCTGTAGAGTAGAACAGACGTCGGCCGCGAGGTCTACAACTCACAGAGCCTCTAACTAGTTTTAATTATCGTTAACTAAGGATCAGTTATCTCTCTCGCACATTTAGTAATTTTTGTGCATGGAGTTTGAATTTCCAAAAAGTCATGCTGTACTATCTATCTTAAGTAATATCAAAAATGTTATTTACTTATTTTATGTTTTGATGCTTATCTTTTAATTTAACGGAAGCGATTGCATTTATTTAGAGTTTTTTATTAATAATAATAATAATAATAATAAATTCGGGACACTTCCACACACGGTCGCCTGACCCCAAACTAAGCAAAGCTTGTACTATGGGTGCCAGAGACTGATTATACATATTACTTAGATATTTTTAAATACATACTTAATTAGATATTACCTGCTTACTTACTCGTACTATCTCCGTCAAACTAAAAATACAAAATTCAAACTTTCGTTGGAATATTTATGATTTAAGATGAATAAATTCAACATTATACTCATTATGTACCTGTCTACGAGTTTTTCTAAAATCGCATTTAGTGATTTTATACCTTCAGTGAAAATACGTGAGCGATTGAGCTGGTGACGCGGCGAGTCATTTATCCTAACTCCATACCCCCTTGCTAATAATCGTTGGATAATGCTAAAAAGCCTTGTTATAGTAGGTAACGCTAGTGTTTCTTAAATTTCAACTCGGTCGAAAATCTGGTGGCTACCATAGCATTTAGTCATGCCATAATTAACAACTTTATTTGTGAGACTGTAATTTATTTATTATTTGAAAAAATAATGCCCCTCAGTTTCTTGCCTGTTCTACTGAGTAGAGGCTTTTTGTCCGAACAAGGCGGTCGAGTCTATTTAAATAACTTTGACGTTCATAAGTGTATCTTTGATACCTAAATTGAATAAAAACATTTTGACTTTGACTTTGACTTTGACTTTATGTCGTACCTACTCACAACCATATATAGGCTAGGTTAACGTTAATGTGATCTGGAGCTATTTGTTCCATAGTTTGGTTTCCATTACTTTTGTTGTTTGGGTATTAAGCTAGTAGACGTTAAGTATTGATGTACTTACATATATCGTCACGCCTTTCCCCTGAGGGGGCTGGCAGAGGTGTAATACAACACCCACACTTCGCCGGACGATATTCAGTCCCAAATGAGCCAGGGGGCGAGCCTGTCGCCATACACCGGGCTCCAGCCATGTAGCAGCAGATGACACACAATACGCACTTATGTAGGTATGTTCACACAATGAACAAATTGGTGCGTGCCGTCGGCTGGGTTCGAACCCGCTCCCTCTGGCTTGAGAGGCAGGCCTTCTCCCAACTAGGCTGCCATCGCTTCTCCATACATATTTATAATACTTATTACCTAATCGTTTATTTCAGGCACTTGTTGTTGCACAATAACAACCAGTCAACCGGTGCAAACAGGGCCATGAAATAAATATCTTACAAACTAACGTAGGTGTTTCTAGTATAGTTTAAAATGTTATGTGTCAAAGAACTGTCAATTCGGAAGGGAACGCGCTCTTTTTCCGAACCTCAATTCATAGCCTCAAATGTGTCGTGCATGTGCACAGTGAATAAAAAAAAATATACAAGAAAACTAACAAAGTGTTTCAATTAAACATAAAACAATAGGTACATGATTTTAACATTCTAAAGAAAATTAAATCGGAATTTAATCGTATTGACGGATCTCACCTCAGTCCTTATCAAATGACGATGAGTTGGGGCCGGTTTGTTGCAAAAAATTACTCTAATTGTTAATTGTTATCCAATGTTTTTGTACTTAGTTTTTTTTCGCTACAAATCAATTATTGTCATTGTATATTTTTGTTAAAAAAATTACTTGACGTGCCTTCGCCTTTGAATTTGTCGTAGACCACTTGTTCTGCTTTTTGTTCTTTGGTTATGGTTAAAGGTAGGTTAGGTTTAGGCATGGTATAATAATATACTCCGTCAGGTAAAGCATTCCGGTCACGTGGGCAACACGTAGTGACGTCAATCGATGCTTAAGCAAGACCGAAATAAGTCGTTTACAAATAGTTCGAAAGAGACGGATGACGATGACGAGTGACGTCATTCCGTGTTTGCCCCCGGAATGCTAGACTTATTTTTTGGATCATGGGTTTAGGTACCCGAAATAGATTGATTTAATATGTAGCTATTGTTTTATTGTATTTACTTAGTAAGACTTGCGATGCCATTAGTCCAAGCTAAACTATGAGTCATGAGTTTTCATTTGAAGTATGCAGTCTGCAGACTTCCCCGATATGCATGATTATGACGATGATTATGATGCATGATTATGACGTTACTACCTGCCATTGCTACGATTTATTTTCGACGCTACGCAACCGCTAATCGTGTCGCCGCGCAATAAGGTCCATGGTCGCGCAGCGTCGAAAACAAAACGTACCATCATAGCAAAAACATGTAATAGTTATTTCCGGCCCAACTTCAAAATATTTGGCTAAATTATCTGATGCATCACATCATTTTATTTTTTTATTTATCAGGATAAAGTATGTGAACATTTGCATTTGTTCTTTAGCTGGGTATTTGAATGCACGTTTTTGGTGCATCTGTATTTGAATAAAATTATTAAATACTAGCTGCACCCCGCGGTGTTACCCGCGGTTAAAAAGGATAAATTAAAGTTATATAAAATGTTAGTTATAGAGCTAGTTAGTTTACGCGTGCCATTTAAACAGAGCTCAGTTTTAGCTTGCGTTTACTTCATGGGGGGTAATTTACGTGATAAATTAGCGACACTGCGCCCACAACTACCCACGTTCACGATTTGTTTATGTTCGCGACTTCTCATATCTGTGATGCGTAATCTGATGCCGTTGCACAATATTGGTGCATCCAGGTTGCAACTGTTATCACAGTTACGACACCGCAGCTTGCATTTGCTTCTCGGTGGCTTTTGAAGCTGAAGCTGAAACTGATGAAGCTGAAGGTAATCGAAGGTATCAGGCTAGGTAAACAAAAAGTCAACATTTAAAACAGACATTTTGACTATTGCATAGTGCGAATTATATTTTGAGGGGGAGGAGGGGGGAGTTTGAGTTCCTTAGCCTTGAATAAAAAGTAGCCTATGTCCAGGACGTAAGCTATGTCTGTGCCAAATTTTATTCAGATCCGCCAGCCTTCAGCCGATCAGCCATTCTGACGTGATTGAGTAACAAACATCCATACATAAAATATCTTTAATCTTGAATCTTGAATCCAAATTTTCGCATTTATAATATTATGTAATGCTTGCTCATGCCCCGGGAACACTACATTTTTAAGGGATAAAGTAGCCTATGTATTGTGTTAACCCAGAGTGTCAGCCACTTGCATATTAAAAAAATATATATTCGTTCGGGTTTGAAAGAGTAACAAATTAATATACTTATTTAGATTTCTTGCTCATCCCACGGGAACACTACATTTTTACGGGATAAAAGTAGCCTGTATCCAGGATGTCAGTTACCTGCACACTAAGTTTCATTACAATTGATCCAGCCGTTTGAGCGTTTGAACTAACAAACATAAACACACAAACTTTCGCCTTTATAATATTAGTTTGATTCCTAGCTCATCCCGCGGGAACATTATATTTTTAAGAAATAATAAGAAATCGCGGTATTGATAAAAGAAAAAGTTCGTCCAAAGCGTCCAATCAAATCTACTTTAAAAAAAGGTGACTGTTATAGTGTGATGCGATGGTTCACCATTTTGGCTATAATAGCTTACGCATTTTGGCTATAATGGCTTACACACAAGATATAGATATCTACTGTGGCAGGCTTTTTGTAGGACTATTTTAGATAAACATTTCCAACACACATTACATAATTATGTGTAACTCTAGCAGTTATGGCAGCGCACGCCAGAATAGCTATGCGATGGTAGATTTTTCCTTACTTGAGACTTATCGTCATATTTTGGACATATCTTTATAAATTGTAGCCTATGTGTTATTCTGACGTATAAGTTAAATTATTGTACAGTTTCATTAAAATCCATTCAGTAGTTTTTACGTGAAAGAGTAACAAACATCCATCCATCCATGCATACAAACTTTTGCGTTTATACGTAATATTAGTAGGATGTATTCAAATCAGTCTCTGGCAGCCATAGTAAAAGCTTTGCTTAGTCTGTGGTCAGACGACTATGCGTGCAAGTGTCCCGAATCCTACTTCATATCCTATCCTACTTCTTACTTCCTACTTCCTACTTATATTATAAACGCGAAAGTTTGTATGTATGGATTGATGGATATATGGATGTTTGTTACTCTTTCACGCCAGAACGGCTGAACAGATCTGGATGAAATTTGGCACAGAGATAGATTATAGTCTAGAATAGCACATAGGATACTTTTTAACCGCGGATGAAACCGCGGGGCGCAGCTAGTATTTAAATAGTTTTGTTTAAGTACCTACTTACCTACGTAACATTACGTAGTACATCCGTTCTACAGGAGAGGCTTGAATGACGTGTTTATCAATAAAACTACATATGACTCATATTACGATTTTTCCGAGATTTACATAATAATACTTTTAAATGAAATGAAATCATAAGAAAAATTCATATCGTTAATTGTCGTTGCCCAAATAATGACTAACTAATCGTTGTGTAAGTACCTACTTGTTACCTATCGATCGACTCATTCGGTTTCGCGATGTTTAGTTCTATATGTATTTAAAACAGTTGGTAGGAGTAGGCCTCAGACCAATAGAGTAGGTTGAGACTAAACTTAAATAGGGTCAACTGGGGCAAATGCGCCTGTGGGGCAATTGCGTCTTTCGAGAATTACTGACAAACCCTTCACAAATTAAGCAACTAACGCCATCTTGTACAGATTATTGCGACTAAAATTATGAAAAAGATGTAGGTGGCGCCTGATTTGTGAAGAGTTTGTCATTAATGCTCGTAAGACGCAATTGCCCCACAGACACATTTGCCCCAGTTGACCCTACTTACGTATGTACCTACATTTCATTACAGTTATTTTATCACTTAATTCAGGGTTATCAGAAAAGGTTGTACTAAGCCAAAAGGGGGTCATTGTGCTCATCATTTTGAACCACTTTTACTATGAAGCTTAACCTACTTACATGAAATCGCCAAAATAAAAACAGCCGCTCGATAGGTAGGTTCATTTTTTCGACGATCAATTAACTTTTTAAATGGAACAGTTGATTCGCTATTTCAGTGTTGGCTTTCATAGTAAAACTTGTTCATGATGATTATAAATAAAATGACCTCCTTTTGGCTTCGTTACACCCTTTCCTGATAACCTTGTTTCAAATAAAAATTCTCACCACCTTCCTCATTGCGAATGTTGTGAATACCTATTATGGGTATACATATCAGAACTGTACCTAGTAGCTGTAAGAAAACTTGAATTGTTTAATATTTACGCTGTTGGTATTCCCTAATAAATAAATAAATAAATATAAATTTATTATCTTTTTTTTTCAGTTGGTGTCAATAGTCTACATGGTATTGAGTATCATAGGGCTGATTTCCTACTTTCAATGCGACTCAGTTGACCTCCAGTCAGTTGCACCAGCTGATCTATTCTGGAACACGGTTTATAGGGCGTACTTGCAAAGTAAGTATTGTTTACGCTTCTTAAATTTTTAACCCCCTACGCCAAAATAACGAGGTGTTATAAGTTTGACGTGTGTGTGTGTGTGTTTGTGTGGCATCGTAGCTCCCGAACGGATGAACCGATTTTAATTTAGGTTTTTTTTTTTTTTTATGAAAGGTGAATTAGTCAGGATGTTCTTACCTATATTTGATGGAAATCTGTGTTGATAAAAATCAGTGTCTAGCGTTTTTAAATTTTTAATTAATACCTGTTACGATAACCAAAGCGTAAAACTACTATAACGAGCCGTAAAATCTCATTTAAACTAGAGATTTTTCACCGGTTAAGTTATGGTGTGGTTATAATTTAAATTTAGTTGGTGCAAATCAGCCTTAACTTTATTTTAGTTTCTGTCTCTGTCCTTAATTTTATTTGAATTTGGTAGTCGTGGGGAATGTTGAGCGCTTATTACACTTTGCTTGCAATCTCTAGCCTCCTATTTTTGACGCGTGAGATGTTTCTTGGTCTCTGTCACTCCTATGACTTTTGAAACGAGAAAGACAATGACAAAAAATATCTCGATTTTAAGAATAGCCCTCGTGGCTATCTACTCGGTAGTGTAGTGTAATGAGATATAGACATTGGCAATACAGGCCATCTATTCCTACGCGTGAGATGATCTCTATTCAATCTCACTCCAAAGTATGACTTTTCAAACAGGAGAGAAGATGAAATCACCAAAAACAAGTTTTTTTTTGCGCCTAGTTCGATATGAAGAATTATGACGACCAGCAGCGATAAAAATACAGCTGGTAGAAGAAACAAGCAACTAAAGTTTTAACCGAAGAACAATTTAGAAATTAATTCTCATTTTGGAAAAAAAATCACAAAACCGATCTTCTTAAAAAAACGATCGGAACGTAGTTCTCTAAATTTTCAGTGATCACACCACTTTTATTTTTCGATTAATAAATAGCCAGATTAGTTCTCTCAAGTTTAACCGAGCAACTTGTTCTTATTTGTGTTCTTATTACGACGAATACCATTTTATATGGCAAAAAAATGTATTTCTAGGCG
This sequence comes from Peribatodes rhomboidaria, assembly GCA_911728515.1. Lineage (NCBI taxonomy): Eukaryota > Metazoa > Arthropoda > Insecta > Lepidoptera > Geometridae > Peribatodes > Peribatodes rhomboidaria. The sequence goes on from OU452166.1 coordinate 18,970,957, forward strand.
CCGATTTTATTTTACTATCAAACATGATATACGATTGTCAACTCTAAATAAAGCGGCTTATGTAAACGTGTCAAAACTTAAGGCGCCGTCATAGCACTATTTTTCACCGCGTGAGTGTAAAATCGTCAAAAGTCTAATTATGAATACTAATGTAGTTATCTACGTTTCAGGTGATGACTGCAGCCATACGCTAACGGTGCCGAGTGTGACGCAGTCCTACACGGTGTTTGTGTTTATGGCGCTCACTCTGTCCTTCTCCGTGCTAAACCTTATTACAGCTACCATCCTCACTTCGAGTAAGTGACACTTAGAATCTCACCTTAAAATCTTCATATTATGCTGCGTACAGACCAAAGAATGATGCCAATGATGTGCTGCGTCTCGTTTTATTTTATTGAAACGAAACGGGACGCCGTTCACGCAGTGCAATCTTTGGCATTCGATGGCTTGCTCCGTACCCAGCATTAGAATATATTACAATTATACTCCGCCAGGTCTAGCGTTCTGAGATAAAGAAGGTCACATGGTGAGTGACACGCAGTGACGTCAATCGGTGCATGAGCAAGAACGAAATATGTAGTTTACAACAAGTTCGTCAGACACAATTTCCCGGAACATTAGACCTTGTTTTTGGTATCTTGTATGTTAATTAGTACATGTATTTGTTTGTAAATGTCTATAAAACCTCGTAACTTCAAAAAAAATCTCGATAACCTCGTATCTTCGAAACGGTTCGAGGCATTTCGACAGTTAAGAGGGCCGCGACGCTCTGAAATTTCCATACAAACGCGCTACTCAAATTTCTTGACAACTATTTGTCAGATTATGATGAAATTTAGCATGTACAATTAAATTAACAATATCTCCGGCCCTAGTTCTTGGTTTTTTTTAAAAACGTTCTCAAGTGAAAATAGAGCTATGAAAAATATCCGCATTTTTAAGGGGTCACTTTTGACTGATTTATTCAATAGATAGACAAAGCAAATCAAAAATTCCATTACATAGGGAGGTTGTCTACATTATTAGCTGTTAAATTAATCCATAATTCAAGGGAAATTCTTAATTTTTTAAGATTGATCACAGAAGTGCAAAAGTCATAAAAAAAAATATTGCACTTTGTCACTCTGTAGGTAACTTTAGAGGCTCGTCAGTATGTATCATTACTCGCTCGCTTCTCTTCTTCTTCTAGACGAAATGGCTATAGAATACCTTAAGCCAATGCGAAGTTAGTCTAAAGTGGTCGCCGGACTCTTAAGGCTATGGTTAAGGTATCTATCGTAATATTCGTCATAAAAATCCAAGTGTCCGTAAATGGATGTGCAGTCCGTTTTTTTTTTCTACTTGTCTAATTTGTTCCCAGTGATAAACAACAAGAACATGACTCAATACATGAATGTGTACGTGTACGCTTATATCGGGTGTTGGGTAGCTACGCTGGTCGTGGACGTCACCCTGGGGACCCACCTCGGCATGGACATCACGTACTTAGCCAATGAGCTGGTAAGGAATCCGATACTTTACTTCTAGCTAGATTTTATTCGTAGTTTTACAGGGCTTACCTAAACAAAATTATGAAATAAATTTAATGTCCGTAATTCAATTTTATAGTTATACTAGAACTCATTGTACTAACTTATTATTGTGTGAACAACGTAGGGAATCGTCCATTAATCACGTATGGCTTGCAAGGTAGAAGAATATGAGAAGGAATAATCACGAAATATCACTAGGGAAAGGGGGAGTAGTGAAGTATCACGTTTATCATTTTTTTGGGTTGAACGTTGAAAATCCGAAGTACATTTCTCATCTTACATTTGAAGATTTTGGGTTTTTATTTAAAACCTCACCTTGTATCACCGGGACTTAAACACGTTAAATTTCACGTGATTGGTGGACTATCTCGCAGTTAGTGTGCTACATGCGCTAACTTTTTTTCCCAAAGCAAAGAAGTTTGCCGATAAGTACTACCTAGTTTACTTTCAACAACCAATGGAGATGGGTGAGCTACTCACGTCCGTAGGAGTGTACTCTATGCTGATTCCCTACACGTGATCCCCGGGTAGTGCTAACCGGGTAGCAAACTGGTGGGAGGCTTCGGCCGTGACTAGTTACCACCCACCGGACCAAGCAATGCCGTGAAATGACCTAGTCGTGTTTCGCAATGTAGTCCGGTGTAACCGTTCCGAAGACAGGTCTGGTAGCGCACTTGTAGCGCCTCACTCAACTGCCGTCTTTGTACTTCTTCACTCTACAAAACTTCAAGGCTAAAGAGTGAATAAGTACCTTATAGGTCGACGTGCTCCATCTTAGACCACAACATCGCTTAACATCAGGCTACAAAAATAAAAATGAAGACTACAATATTCTCTAAAAACATTGGGAAACACTTTACTACGCTTTACTAGTTTTGATCGTTACGATAACTTTTTTCGTTTTCGTTTGGCCCCATATATTTCAATTAAGCGCCCCTGGCGGAAACGTTAAGGAACTAGGTTAAATGTATGGAGCCTAACAAAAATGAAAATAGTGTTCGTTAACTAACAAACTCGCGGTAAACCCCAAGCTGTATATCTCTGAAAATTGTTTTCTTCTCCGCAGGATAATTTACAGACGTATGTTCCAATGATCGACATATTAAGACAAGGTGCCTTCTACCTCATGGCAATCGCCCTGAAAGGCTTCGTGATACATGCCATCCAGCTGGTACTGATGTGTCTGATGATCATCTATCTCTACGACTATCAAGATATATCGAAAAAGGACGAGGTACATGTTGTAGGTACATTAGAAATTAAAATCAAACAAAATATAAAATAAGTAACATATCGTCGCGCCATTCCACCGAAAGGGCTGGCCGACGTATTACAACACCAATATTTAGCAGACGATATTCAAAGTCAAAATCCTTATTTGCATGTTAGCATGGTATAATAACATACTCCGCCAGGTATAGCCTTCCGGTCACGTGGGCAACACATAGTGATGTCAATCGATGCTGGAAGTTTTGGCGGGAACCGAAAAGATGGTGTCGTGTTTTTGTATTATTTTCTAAAACTTGTGAATCTTCGAGTGTTAAAGTGTAATAATGGTGGATTATTAACGTTTACCGGTTCGTCAACGTGCACGAGTGTGGGCAAATGATACAAACATCGCGAAACGCGATATTTCGTGTTCTCTACAAAACTTCACTTAAAGTTTCAGTAAAGTATCCATAACTTCACTGGAATGGGGAAAGGGGAGGGATTCATCGTCTTCATCATCACCTCATCATCATCATCCCATCATCTGTTACTGAAGGAAAAAATATTACTAAGTTAGGCATGAAGGACTTTGTATCCAGTTGCCAATAAATTACAAAAAAAAAAAACTTGCAAGACCGAATTTCACAAATAGTTTAAAAGAAGCGGATGACGATGACGAATGACGTCATTATGTGTTTGCTTCCGGAATGCTAGACCTCTTTTTTTGGATCATGCATGTTAGTGGTAGGTATATGGACATAATACTTAAGTATTATGTCCATATACCTAACTATTACTTTTGATTTTAATATTGATTTTCGATGGACATAATACTTAAGTATTATGTCCATATACCTACCACTAACATGCAATACTTAAGTATTATGTCCATCCAGTAACAGTCGTCAGGCGTGCAAATTAAAATGTACTAGTACATTCTGAGAATCAGATTATACATTGTCCGTGAATTATTATATTAGCAATTGTATTAAGGATATTTTCACCCGCGGTTAAAAAGTATCCTATGTGCTATTCTAGACTATAATCTATCTCTGTGCCAAATTTCATCCAGATCTATTCAGCCGTTCTGGCGTGAAAAAGTAACAAACATCCATCCATCCATTCTTACAAACTTTCGCATTATAGTAGGATGATTGTATTTAATTATGAATTAGGTATCTACAGTATATCATTGTGATTTAAATTTGTCAATTAATTCATATTTAAGACGAAAACCATTAGTGCTTGAAATGTAACTAGCTCCAAACGCATGTCCTATCTTTTATTTAATTATATTCGGTCCCAAATGTGACAGAAGACGAGCCTGTCGCCTTCCACCGGACTTAAGCTAGCAGATGACTTAATACATACTGGCTGGGATCGAAAATCAATATTAAAATCAAAAGTAATAGTTAGATGCATGTTTTGCTACTAGCTATCATTCCGTATTTTCGCTCACGTCTATGGCATTCAGTTATTTATTGTGTAGCTGTCTATAATGAAAAGTTATTCAAATCGGAACAGCATTTTCTGGAGATTACTACATTTGGAGGTGGTACTACTGGTGTAATCTTCGTGTGCCTGTGTAGCTATTTCCTTTGTACAAGTTATCTATTCACACAAATTGACTCTTTAAAATGTTAGTACAATACAGGGAGTTACAAAAAACCTGTTGGAAAATTAATGGGCAGGTACACACACTTATAAGTATTCAAACAAAAATTCCAAAAAAAAATTGCATGGAAATAAAAGCGAGAGTTATTGCCGGTTTAAGAACGCAAGAAAAAAAAGAAATTTTCAGAAGTTTTAATAAATCTGTATCATATTATGTGTATTGGCGGCTTTCTATTCTAAGAAAATAACGGCACGACGCACAAAGTTTACAAACAAACCCGACGCGATTAGCGTCTGCGTTCATGTTTTTAGGAAGGCGGAGTGCGATTTTTTTTGAGTAATTTTTTTGTAGTCAATATTTAATTTATAGTAGCATAATTCTATCCTCCAGTCGATACTAGATGCGCACCTCGCGCAACAGGGATTTTGTAACATCCTATATAGTCAATCAATCAAGTCTCAATATTAAAAATGGCACCTTGAAAGCTAGGCTTGCATAAGACGCCTATGTGATGTGCCAAAACCACTTTTATCAAATGTCATCAACGTTAGTGTGAAATGATGCGGCTTAGAGTCAAATCAAGTTGTATGTACGTAGGTATCTGATTATTTTGAAAGAATTGAACGCTAACGATGCGGTGCCATAATAGAGGCCTAAATTTAAATAGGTACGAGTATATCTAATCGAAGAATTTTAGAATTTTAGAATTTGCCTCGGTGGCTCAGTTGGTAGTGAACCTGCCTTCTGAGCTTGGGGGCGTGGGTTCGATTCCCACCTAGGGCAAACATTTATGTGGTGAACATTTGTGTTTGTTCTATGTCTGGGTGTTATTATCTATTTAAGTATGTATTTAAAAATATCTAAGTATGTATATCAGTCTCTGGCAGCCATAGTACAAGCTTTGCTTAGTTTGGGGTCAGACGACCGTGTGTGACAATGTCCCGAATTTATTTATTAATTAATTTCACTGATATTTATTAACTGATCCCTGGGATTATTTTACCTCTACCACAGGGATCATTTTATACATAGGTGTTTAAAATGATCCTACTAAACTTTCACAAAAATCACTCATACAAAAAACTACATAAATATGATAAAAAATAAGTATGCAGTTACAAATTTAATTAAATTACTACCTCCAACAATAGAAATCTATTTTGCCTTCAACTTCAGCCACAGTTAAGTCAATATGACCGCGGCAGCTCAGTTGGTAGTGAACCTGCCTTCTGAGCTTAGGAGCGTGAGTTCGATTCCCACCTAGGGTAAACATTCATGTGATGAACATTTGTGTTTGTTCTATGTCTGGGTGTTAAATATCTATTTATGTATGCATTTAAAAATATTTGTACATAAATGTAAGTATATCAGTCTCTGGCAGCCATAGTACAAGCTTTACTTAGTTTGGGGTCCGGCGACCGTGTGTGGATATGTCCCGAATTTATTATTATTATACCTTACCTTCCCCTAATGTAAACTCATTGAGATCACAATTGAATTTCTTCCTCAGTCATGATTATGATTTGCTTGGCTAAAAATAAAATGGGTTTTCCTTTTTACAGCACTCCATTCATAAAGTGGGAACAATTAACGCCTTCGAGTAAGTAATACTACATTACTATGTTTTATCTTATAAGTTCGGATGTAAATGTTGGGTCCCTAGAGCTAAGAGAGAGCAATAACTATCCGCGGCTATTGTTAACTGTGGTTATAGTTTCTAGATAATTATTACATAGCCTAGTGGCTCTATGAGCTGTTCCACTACAGATCGCATTCCTCAACCGATTCTCGTGAAAGTTTGTGAGCATGTGTATTTTTAAAATCATACCTATCTTCACAATTATGAAAAAAATCCAAAAACTGAGTAGGTCAAAAATTTTATCTAATTAGCGAATATACTTACAAAATTTCAAGAGAATCGGTTAAGAAATGCGACCTAGAGGAAGACAGAGATCCGGACAGAATTCGGACATACGAAAGCATATTTGTCAAAGCTGAAGCAGAGACGCTTCGCTCTCTAACGCTCGCTCGGTCGATAGCCATGTCGAGGAAAACAGTTTCAATCAGTTCATAACATAAACAATATCTATCAATTTCGCAAGTTAACATGGGGAGTAAACTCCCCCTGCGTCGAGACAGGCAGAGGGCAGTATTGATTTGATGCAGGTTTCAACTCAAAACAAGCCTTAAAACAAAGTGTCTATGATCGAAAGTTGTTATTCGTCATACACTGATCGATACACATATGAGTGGGACCTCTCGTCTGGTCCAGTGGTCCTCAAACATCCGCTACATGAAACGAGAGTAGGACGCGGCACGGCGTTATTACATAATAGATATAGTTAGACTTATTTGTTTTTTTTTTTTTAATAGACACTGTAGATTACAATGGGATGTATTTCATGTATATTAAGGGTATAGATGATATTATGAGCATATGAGTAATTTTTTACACTTAGGTGATAGTACTTAGGTACCCAGGTATTTGCGTACAGTAGTTAGGGCTATTCCTACGCGTGAGATGAGATGAGATTTTATCTTGGTCACTTTCACACCTATGACGTTTTAAACGAGAGTAACGAGGACGAGAAAAGGTGAGATGAAAATCTCACATTTCCGAATAGGGCTCCTATTTTGGCTATGGTCTTGCTTATCCGCGAGCGGGCGTACCGCGCTGAAGGCGAACCATAATTAGCTCAGTTCAGGCAGAAAGGAAAAATGCTCGAGTACTTTTTGACGTCGTTGACAAAATTAAATGAACCATATCACCATAACCTAAAATATATAATCGTATAATTTCGAGGTGACGCTGACTATTATACTATTTCGTATTTTGATAATTTTTTGTTTTTGGTGTTTTTGTTAATTTTTCGTCAGCGTTCATTTGACTTCAGACAGTGCTTGAGCATTTTTCTGTTCTGTCTGAACTGACCCTAATAACTTCTACTAAGAACTAATGGTTCACTATCGACGCGGTCTGAACTGACCCTAAGTCGATCCTCGGGCGAATCGCCTAACAGTCTGTTCTGATACAGCCTATTCGACCTTGTGGGCGTTAGCGCGTGAAGCGTCTATGCTTGAGCTTCGACAAAAATGCATTGTGTGTCCGAATTCTGAATGGATCTCTGTCCGGATCTGTGTCTTCCTCTACAGGTCGCATTTTGAACGAATCTCTTGAAGCTTTGTGAGTATTTTTTTTTGTCGAGGCAGTTTTCAGAGTATTTTCAAAATGGCGAAGATATGGATTTTTTTAAATGTCCAAAAGCTGACTCGGCAAATAAAACTGTGTTTATCAACTGTGTGTGTGTATTATCAACCCTGCTCACAAAATTCCAAAAAAATCGGTTGAAGCATGCGCCTTGTAGAGGCGGACAAACGCCGGTCGCGAAGTCTCATGCTCACACAGCCACTAGGTTTTACTACGCAACAAGCGAAATACTACTACTACTATTTTTTTAAGATTCTTATAGAACTGCGTTTTCTAACTAACTTTACGAGTAAGTTGTAATCAATAGATATATGGGTTTTCAGCGTAGCTGAACGATAACGCCACCAACTTGTACTAATTTTGATTATGCTTCTGTGATCGTTTGCAAGTGCTTCTAGGAATTTTTGTTTTTATTTTCAGCCAGCCACGTAGACAAGAAGAGAACTGGTCGGCTCCAGATATGTACGCCATGGATCCATTCCCTCGCGGGTAAGATGATATAACACAAGCAGCGCCCTGCGGTTTCACCCGCGATTAAAAAGTATCCTATGTGCTATTTTAGACTATACTCTATCTCTGTGCCAAATTTCATCCAGATCTGTTCAGCCGTTCTGGCGTGAAAGAGTAACAAACATCCATCCATCCATTCTTACAAACTTTCGCGTTTATAATATTACTAGCTGCGCCCTGCGGTTTCACCCGTGGTTAAAAAGTATCCTATGTGCTATTCTAGACTATACTCTATCTCTGTGCCAAATTTCATCCAGATCTGTTCAGCCGTTCTGGCGTGAAAGAGTAACAAAGATCCATCCATCCATCCATCCATACAAACTTTCGCGTTTATAATATTAAGTAGGATACTTACGAGTACTTGTCTAGTTTCTACAAAATGAATTTCGTTAACCCCCGGCGCAAAAAAAGCGGGGTTTTATAAGTTTGACGTGTGAATGTGCGTGTCTGTCTGCAGCATCGTAGCTCCCAAACGGATGAACCGATTTTGATTTAGTTTTTTTTTATTTGAAAGGTTAATTAGTCGGGAGTGTTCTTAGCTATGTGATGCAATTCGGTGTCAGAATTTTTATTTTTTTTTACATCCTCAGTCTATGGGGAACTAAGTAGATAATATAATCTTTATTATTTTTACAGGCACTTGAACAACGCCTACGTCGACGACAGTGCACGCCTGCAGCAGAACGACTTCTATAATAATTCGTATGTTTACATTCTTCTACTACCTACTTACTATTTTTTTACCTACAAAAGCACTTGCCAATTTCGAAATCAAAATGAATTTAGTACCCATTTATACTTTTCAAAACCATTTTTATAACTTTATCCATAGTAACTTGATTTTTTTTTTCTGGCTATGTGTGTCATGTGTAGGTTGAGTGTTTTTTCTCCGTCGATTAATCTGTAGGTACATAGTGTGTCTCTGTGACATAGTTTTGTGTTGGTTACAGCCGCGGGCCGGGAAGCTTCCGGCGGTCGGACTCTTGGAACCACCAGAGCCCGTCGAGCTCGTCGGCGCGGCCGTTCTCGTACCTGGAGGAGGTGCGTCGCCCGGCGCCCGTGAAGCCCGTGCCACCGACGCCGGTGGCCGCATGGCCAGCGTCGCGCTCACCGCAAGCTCCCTGGGCTGCGCCCGCGCCGCGTCTCCCCGCACCAGACTACAGCCCGCATTCCCCGCGCCGACTCAAGTCCGCACTCAAACCCAACTACTAACAAATACAATTTACCTATCTAATCCTAATTACTAATGTGAAGCATCCAATTTAAGTCTGTATATTGCTTTATTCAAAATCAAGGCGGAGCGGAGCGTCATGCCATCGCGCGGCCGTCGCTGACCATGCTCTCTTGGGTGATGCGGTCAGGTGTACGATAACCTAGGGCCTTTCACATCTATACCTACGCGATATCTTTCTATTTGTATATCGTAAAAATGATAGCCTAGTTGGAGAAGGCCCGCCTCTCAAGCCAGAGGGAGCGGGTTCAAACCCAGCCGACGGGACGCACCAATTTGTTCATTGTGTGAAAATATATGCGTATTGTATGTCATCTGCTATATGACTGGAGCCCGGTGATTGGCATCAGGCTCGCCCCCTGTCACATTTGGGACAGAATATCGATCGACAAAGTGTGGGTGTTGTATTACACCTCTGCAAGCCCCCCTCGGGGGAAAGGCGTGACGATATGTTATGGCATATCCACGACGTGGCACGATTTCTTCCAGTTAGTTACTTTTTCCTATCAATACCCACGAGTACGAAAAACGATGGCGTTACTCTCCGCACTGCACAAGCAATATCCTAAAAATTTGCTCACTTTTTAGCTAAAGAGACATACATTTTGTATTTATGTCATTTTATATTGTGTTTTAATTTAATATGTAAGTGTGACACGTTTTTCTATTTTATACTTTGCTACTTTGCATAACTATCCTTTATGTATAGGTACATAAAGGATAGTCTTACTTCTATTTTTTTTTTAATGAATTATACACACCTACTGTTTTTATACTTAAACTTAACGTTTTTGTATTTAAAAAAGTAAGTATAACTTACTATATTTTTCGTAATTAGAAAAGTGTTGACATTGTTCTTTAAATGACAATTAAAAGAAATCTTAAAACGATAAAAATGGATTTGATTTAAAAAATATCTTTTTTTTCGCTCTTTATTTTCAGCCACATTTTTTATATGCAGTGTATCATTACATTACATATGCATTACAAAGTATCCTATGCATGTATTTTCCTGACTATAATCTATCCCTGTGGCAAATTTCGTCCAGATCCGTTCAGCCGTTCTGGCTGAACCATACCTCCATCCAAACTTTCGCATTTATAATTTTAGTGTAAAGTGTTATTTATTTCCTAGATACCAGTCAAAATAACCTTCAATCTAAAAGCACGGATGTTGGGATTTTTCAATAGGTATTAAATCCTGACCTAAATAAAAAACTGCCCCTAATCCCCTAATAAATAAAAAATAAGTATCCCTATCGAGCTCTAATAGAATCTTAGCATCAAATAAAACTCATCATTTCTATTTTTACTTAAAACATTATAATTCATTTCAAAAAGTACATAATTTCATAAAATTAACATAAGCATTGACTAAGGCGAGATTTTCCGATTTTGTATAACATTTAACAGAGCTTATTCTGTAAGGCTGGAGCACACCAAACGCAAGTGCAGTCCGTGAGCATTTTGGGCCGGTTTGCGAGGATCAGTAAAGTATTAAATTCTATGAAAGACGTCACACCGAAAGCAGTCCGTTTCCAGTCCGTGTGCAGTAGCTGAGGGACATACGGACATCTCGGCGACAACGACCAACTGACAGCACGCACGCAGATACGGGACGGGTGCGTGCAGTGTAGTTACAACGCGAGTGACGTAATATTCAACTGACTTTTTTACTGGACCTCACACTAAATCCGTAGTGTAGTACAGTCACAGATGCGTGCAGTTTCGTGTGACGCCTCACGGACTACACCCTTACTGCAAACGGAACGTACTGCACGGGCCGGACTGCAACCGGTATTGGTGTGTTTCAGCCTTTAGGCTGCGTATCCACCGTAGATGCGCGAGAAAACGAGCAGTGGGCGAGGAGAAATGCCGCAAATAGGATCAGCTTTGGTTAACGAAACGACGTATGTATACAAGTAAAACCAAAGGCAAGAAATGTATCCAAATGATTTGAGTGAATGTGTGAGAGATGCGAGTAAGATAACGCTATTGTAATACTTGCAGCTAAAAAGAGTCCGCTACGCATCCGCGCATCGTTCAGTTACACACATTTTCAGTTTCGCTACGCTTTTCGTGCTTATCTTCCTCGCACATCTCCGTTGGATGAGCAGCCGTAGCGCAAATTATCCAGGCCGGACATAAGGCGTGAATGCGGCACGGAGACGGTTCAGGCGTGAAAACTGTGAAGCGACGTGCCAGCGCCGCGCCGCTAGGGTATGAGTCAAAACACGTCACTCATACATTTTATATAAACAAATTTTATAGCGGCACCGCGCCTTATCTCCATCCGTGCCACATGCTATTCTTACTTCCGGCCTGTATAGCTTGCGCCTTAAGCTTATAATTGCATCACATAGACTTGTGGTCAGCGGTGCAAAAGTTTGACGCTAACGCAAAGTTCAGGCGACTCAAACTGATTTCTCTATTATTTTTAAAACATGGCAGTGCTTGGAGGAAAAGTATATTTTCGTGATTTCATTATAAGCTCTTTCTATTGCTATAAATTCTATTGCTTTTGTAATAATTTACTTTTTGAATGACATAATTATTTTCAAAGAGGCAAAAGTTGTTCCACTATCGGACTCAACGAGTTACCTACCATAAAAAATGAACACATGCAAACGAACTTAGTACCACCCCTTTTTCAAAGGCAAACGATCCGCCTGATGGTAAGCAAATATATGTCTATAGACACCTTCCTGCCGCAACGTTGCTTCATATCAGGCGAGTTGGTGGTTAAACATAGACCTATTTATTCTATATTTAAGAAACACTTAAACACCAATGCCGTTGAAGATACTTTGCTAACATTAAGAGTACTTTTATCGGGTGTAAGGAATGTATATTTGTATCTGTGCGACTTCTACCGCCTATCTAAAGACGTTAAAAACGACCAAATATGGTCGAAAGTGGTAAACTATGGCTTTAACTATGTATAATCTCTTATCTTTTAACATTTTGTAATTTGAATCGTATTTACACGCGCCACACTGCTGTCCAACATACATATTTTATTTTAATTACGCATTTAAGTTTAAGCAATTTCCGATAAACTGTGCAATACAATTATCTGTTAGCTTTTCCCTGACGAAAATCAAGTGAGCTAATTTAAAGAAATTATTTAACATAATTAAAGTACCTAGCATACTTGACGCTAACGGAAAATTTTATTTCATAAATCAGTTTATCAGAAATGTATGCATAAAGGATTTATTATTTTCCATCTTTGTCTTCGGTTATATTGTTTAATTATATTGCAATGTAACCGACATAACCGTGTGTACGTTATGCTTCTACACCTTGGACAGCAGCTGTATAACTACGAATATTATGTACATAATTACACAATTATATACACATATACATTCAACGTTGATCGTTAGAAGAAACTATGTTTAAAAAGTTATCTTACATATGAGTCAATGCTTACAACTTAATATGTGAAGTAATCATTTTAAAACAATTAAGGACAAATAAAGAATAATTTATCTAATAATTATAAAAATTATACTCATATTTACTTATGCAGTTAAGAAATAAATAAATGAGTACATAAATAAGTTTAATATTAAGGTTTAAGAACACTTTTTATAGTTAAAGTATTTTAAAAAACAATTTGACTTTAGTGTATAAATTGTACAAATGACGGCTTCGACGACGGATTTCTTGTAGAATATGATTCTACTCCAGAAATTAGAACATCAAGTCTAACACAACTTTCAAGGAAAAAGTATCCTAAGTTTAGCCATACGAATTTGAATACATTTTAGAAATACATCCCTACAAACTTAAGTAAACTATATGACGTTACATGAACACCGAGTTTAGTTTGTAGCACGCATTTAAGCATTTCTTTTGTTTGTAAATCTTCCAGCAACCCGACATTTATATTTCAAATCACAGTTTAAAATGTTCTGTTCATTTCGCAAATAAAAAAAAATGCTAATAAAAATTCAATTAAAAAAAAACATATTTTCTATTCGTAATTTGAAAGGTATAATCACATTGAATTCAGGTCCGTTGACGCCAACTCATCTATTGCAATAACATTAATAATTAAGTTTAAAACATAAATACAAATAAAATTTAAGTCAAAGTAAAATAGCAATTAAAAAAAACAATAACATTAAAAGAAAATTAAGACACCAATCTATATAGTTTCAGTTGCTAGGACTAAACTTTCATAATAAAAATTCAATAAAAAAAACATATTTTCTATTCGTAATTTGAAGGGTATAATCACATTGAATTCAGGTCCGTTGACGCCAACTCATCTATTGCAATAACATTAATAATTAAGTTTAAAACATAAATACAAATAAAATTTAAGTCAAAGTAAAATAAAAAATAAATTAAAATAAAAAAGTAAAATAAAGTCAGAGTAAAATAAAAAAAAACAATAAAATTAAAAGAAAATTAAGACACCATCTATATAGTTTCAGTTGCTAGGACTAAACTATGAATATTTTGAAGACAAAGACACGGCAGTCTTTGCCTAATTAGTTTTTTGATACGGTTGACAAACTAGGCGTTTGATCACAGTTCTCTTGAATCTCAGTGAAATCGAAGGTGATAACCACTCATAGCCGGGATAAGGAACGGGCTTTCACATGATCCCGATCGGAACACAACGTCAGGTCTCTATTCTGAAGACACGTTATTTTGGTCACTCTCACTCCTATGACTTTTCGAACGAGTGAGACAATGACGAAAAAATATCTCGACTTGTAAGAATAACTCCTTAGACGCTACCTCCACGAGCGAGCGCATCGCGACGATATTATCTTAGTCGCGTCATCTCGTGAAGATTAATCGACGATAAAAACGCGGACTCGTCGCGATGCACTCACTCGTGGAGGTGGTAGCTTAGCGACAGAATATGAACTCGAGGGAGCTAGCCAACTACAGAAGTACTATTAAGTATCCCATCGCTGTTATGGTTTCCTCGGGTTATGTTCCTTCATCGGCAGCTCAAGCTCATCGCTCGAACATAAACCCATGCCTTCCAGCTTAAGATTCAACCCATCACTGATTGACTATCGCTATAATATGTAACGATAAAGACTGCAATATTTTTACTAGCTATGTGAAAGTACATTTAGAAAATTAAGCAAATGTATCTCTAAAAGTAGGTAATTAAGGTGTATTGGACGTCTTGATCTTTTAAGGAACCACAGCCATTTTGTGAACACATTCTCTTTGCAAAATCAGAACATAAAAAAGCTGCAATTCATAAAAAACCTAGATATACTAATTTGCACATAACTATAAATATTAATAATTGTGTGTAAAAACAGTTTACCGAGTATTTTACAGTACGTAAGTATTTCGTTGGCACATGTATAATGTAAAATGAAACCAAAAACCACTGAGCAACTCTCGCGCTCACGACGCGACGTACCAACTGAAATACCGCGTACTGAACCTAACTTCTAATAGAAAATAATTCCATTAAGAGCCATAAAATCAGTCAAAATTTTAAGTTATTCGTTTGCCCGTAAGTTTGCTTTTTGCACCAGAAGTAAACTATATTTAAGGCTATTTGCAAATCTTTAGATCAGCTTATGGAAAACGCTTAGCGTTCTGCGGGTTAAATATTTTTAAGGGTCATCCATTAATCACGTAGTTTTTTGTGACATTTTACATCGCTTCCATCTCTGGTGATACGTGGTGAGATTTTTGGATATCCCCATACCCTCACTACCCAAAATTACGTGTATTCTTTCTTGTATAATACTAAATATCTATTCTTTAAACATTTCTGTATATTCATAGTTCAACGAAAGAAACTACACGTAATACTACAACCAACCCCCCTCTCCCCTTTCAACCCTCACGTAATTAATGGATAATCCCTTTAAAAGCTTTAAAGGCTTTAGGATGTTGGGGTGTCAGGTTATGTAGCGCTCTAGGTTTGATGTCAGGTCCCCGGACAAAAGTTTCATGAAACAGAAAGAGCTTCGAAGAGCAGAATATGCGTGTCAACAACATCCTCAAGGCTATCGTCGCAAAGCCTGTTTCATCCAGAAATACTAGATTCTATTTCTTATAGCTAATATAAATAGAAACTCATTTCAATCATGGTACTGATGCAGTAAACGGATCCTAAGATCTTAAAAAAACATTAGAATTACAATTTAATTGTTTTTTAGCTATACTAATTTGGCATGTGGTTTCAAATACGTGGTTCACAATTACATCCCATAAAATAGAAAGGCACGATCCAATGTATTATTTTTGATACTTACAGTAATATGTACAGTATTTAGTTTTTATATACACATTGCGCTTAATAAAGTTTATATAAACGTCGTTGATTAAGTTTGCATCGATAATGTACCATGTAGAATAAGAACCATGTTCTAGAGACTCTGAAAGCTCTCAAATTGTGGTCATTGTTGTTCTTCGTATTTTTGGGAAAGAAACAATGGTTCTTGGTCTGTAAACCAACGCGTAAGATAACTTTAGTTTAAAATAGTACAACAGATATGACATTTCGACGCTTTTGTTATTATTTATAGTAACCGAGCTCCAAAGTGCATCGCCTGCACTTGACTCCAAGCTCGGTACTATCTTGACACATTTGTCAAACTTCGTCTGTATTGTATTCGTCATTGACTTCCGCCGAGCGAGCTTCATCATTCAGCCGCTGGATGGGACAAACTTCGGTCGGCTCTTCCAGTCGCTCAGTCGCTGGGTCGTGTTGGGTCCAAGCGACCTGGGTGTTGGTCGCCCCGTCCGCTAGCGACAGCTCAAACTGAGCCACGAGCTGACCCAGAACTTTCTTCAAGTGGTCGAAGGAGTCTTTTTCGACGGGCACGCGCTCCGTCTCAGCTTGGGTCTCGTCGTTATCCAAGTTTAACTCCCGTCGCAGGGATGTAAGCTCGCCGACGACGAGCCACAAACCGGGGTCGATTTTCATGCGATCAGTTAGGTCGATTCCCTCTTTGGTGAAGAGGAAGATCGCGGGGATGGTGATGTCGTCGACGCCGTCTCCAGACATGGCGAACATGGCCGAGCTCTCGTGGGAGGAGTCGGGCACGTTGTCTATGATGATAGCGAGTCGCGCACCCACCGCTTGAATGTTGCGCACTTTTTGGGCGAACGTGCACTGTCCACGCACCGCTACGCCGAACTCGCCCTCGATTTCTTAAAAACATAATTATTTACACTAGAGCAGTTATTTTACTATTATTTTCATATAAATGGGTAAAAATCTTTAACATACTGGAAAGTCCTTAATGGGATGATAATAAGCCATAGGTTCTAGTGCAAGCTGCGCTATTCGGCGTTCAGCTTCGCATCTTTTCTTATTTAACCTCGTCGAATTATATTTTTTTTTTAAATGTTATTATGGAAACTGACGTGGTTTTCTCACATTATGATTTATAAAACGGAAATTACTCACGTACGATTTAGTCAATTGTTCCGGTTATAGTTTCAACCGCATTTGGCGGTCTTTATCAAGGCGAGAGCGCGCGCGCGGCTGCGTCCCGCATAACACAGTTACAAAAAATTCTTTTAAATTGGTCACCTTTTTTCCTTTTTATAGGAAACTCTTTTACAATATATTATTTCCTTTAAAATATAAACGAATCAAATCCTAAACAAAGTTGTTATCTATCAGTCAGTCGCTGCTGATCAAACGCGTTGACAATAAGGCCACGTGACATTTCCTTGACTTGAAACTCGACCAATCAGCAACTACCGTTCAAGCGTTTGCGATTGTAGAATTAGAATCGCTTGGAAACGATTGCAATTTGGCTAGAGACCCTGGACGTCGCACGGGACCACACTTTTATCTCTGTATCTTACCTTCGTTGTTAGTGATAGTGATACATCTACAGGTCTTCAAGAAGCGTGTGCCGGCGATCAGCCCAGAACTAAAGTGCGAGAACAGCTGATCGTCAAACTGAAGAATACCGCACACGACCACAGCGTTTTCTCTATAACTTACCTTCTTTGTTAATGATGGGGGTGCAAGCGTCGACAGGCTCCACTAAAGCCACGGTCCCCGAGAAGCGTGTGCCGGCGATCAGCCCAGAACTAAAGTGCGGGAACAGCTGATCGTCATACTGAAGAATACCGCACACGACCACAGCGTTTTCTCTATAACTTACCTTCTTTGTTGGTGATAGTGGTACATCTACAGGCGAGACTAGAGCCGTGGTCTTCCAGAAGCGTGTGCCGGCGATCAGCCCAGAACTAAAGTGCGAGAACAGCTGATCGTCAAACTGAAGAATACCGCACGGGACCACAACATTACCTCTGTATCTTTCCTTCTTTGTTAGTGATGGGTGTACAAGCATCTACAGGCGAGACTAGAGCCGCGGTTCCTGAGAAGCGAGTGCCGGCGATCAGCCCAGAACTAAAGTGCGGGAACAGCTGATCATCAAACTGAAGAATACCGCACGGGACCACAACATTACCTCTGTATCTTTCCTTCTTTGTTAGTGATGGGTGTACAAGCATCTACAGGCGAGACTAGAGCCGCGGTTCCTGAGAAGCGAGTGCCGGCGATCAGCTCAGAACTAAAGTGCGAGAACAGCTGATCGTCCAACTGAAGAATACCGCACGGGACTACACAGTTATCTCTGTATCTTACCTTCTTTGTTAGTGATGGGTGTGCAAGCGTCGACAGGCTCCACTAAAGCCGCGGTCCCCGAGAAGCGAGTGCCGGCGATCAGCTCGGTGCCAAAGTGCGCGGGCCCGGCCGGGAACAGCTGATCTTCAAACTGAATACCGCACGCGACCACACCGTTCTCCAAATCGCTCATCGAGTTCCATTTGGACATCTCACGCATGAACGTCAGCCCTTCAGCAGCGTCTTTGGCCGTCTTCGCCTGTATTATTATATAAACAAAATATTAACACTTTAGCTCAGTGGTTTCCAAAGATGACTTGATCGCGATATAACAGAAACTTCCAAATTCGGGCCTCAAGTTCTTGGTTATAATAATAGCACATTGCAATGAGATTTTAAGGTTGATGATCGTTTACTATTTTGTAGTATAATATTGGATTATGCACCGGACAAAGCAGTGTCTTAAGTCGCGGGCGGCTTATTGAACCTTGAGCGTAACTAGGGACTCTACAGTTAACTCCCGAGCGCAGCGATAGACCCACAAAAGTCAAGACACTGCTTTATCCTAGAGGTGAATACCCTACTTATTACACTTTCTGCGAGGCAATGAAAAGATATCATGGTGCATAAACACTTCTTACAGTGCCCGTATGTTGAGTTTTCACTAAATTTTAACCTCTTTGCTCGTAAACTCCCTTGGGATTTTTATACAACGTTATTTCTTTAGGGAGGCAATGACTTGCTTTACGTTGAGACCAAGTGATTTGTTGTCATAATTTCGATCGTCTTTTGTTTTTCCATTACGAATGTGTCTTTTGTTTCCACATTTTGGTCGTCGTTTTTTCTACTTCGACGGTGAAATCCCTTTTTTTAGACATTTTGAAAACGTGACGCGAGAGGCGCTCAGCTCTACCTCAGTGGCAACGCATCTATCTCGGGCATTGTCTCTTTCATTAGAAGAAACACTAAAGAGAGTGACTGAGGGAAGTTTTTTTAGCACGCGCATTAAAAGAGTTCCCGGCGCCTGCATGTTCTATTTTATTGTCTCGTATATTTTTATTTGAGATTGGGGCGGCACTAAGGTCCTGCTTGGGGCGTATTGTGCATTCTTGGGGTGTTTTGTGCATTCTTGGGGTGTAGTGTGCATTCTCGGGGTGTATTGTGCATTTTTGGGGTGTATTGTGCATTCTTGGAGTAAATTGTGCATTCTTGGGTGTATTTTGCATTTTTGGGGTGTATTGTGCATTCTCGGGGTGTATCGTGCATTCTCGGGGTGTATTGTGCATTCTTAAGATGTATTGTGCATTCTTGGAGTGTATTGTGCATTCTTGGGGTGTGTTGTGCATTCTCGGGGTGTATTGTGCATTCTTAAGATGTATTGTGCATTCTTGGAGTGTATTGTGCATTCTTGGGGTGTATTGCGCATTCTTGAGGTGTATTGTGCATTCTTGGAGTGTATTGTGCATTCTTGGGGTGTATTGCGCATTCTTGAGGTGTATTGTGCATTCTTGGGGTGTATTGCGCATTCTTGAGGTGTATTGTGCATTCTTGGGGTATGTCATGGTCGCTAGCTCAGAGCGGAGTCGTAAACAACTCACCGTGGTGGTGGTGTAGAGCAGTTGCACTCTCCCGTCGGGCAGCGTGAGCACGGATATGCCCATGTCGGAGAGGGCGTGTATCTGCCGCGGGTCGTTGAGCGGGCGCAGGCGGGCGGCCGGCCGCGCCGCCGACGCGACCAGCAGCTTGCGCATCGGCTGACGCACCTTCGCCGCGACAAGCGACGCCGTGTTCGGGCACGTCCTGTGAACCACCTCACATTATAGTTCACGTCGCGCATAAAGGGTGTACAAAGGGTCTTAAAAAATATAAGAAATGAGGCAGAGCGTGTACTAGACAGTACCTACACGGTAGAAATTTAAAAATGCTTTTGACGTGACAACGTCTAGTAAATCGATGAACTACGGCTGCACGCACGAAAAATGATGACTGATTGTCCCGTTACGCTCGCTAGAGCGAGAGCGCTACACGAGCGAGCGAAAGGCAAGATCGGCTTGAGCGTTCGGCTTGCGCCGCATCTATCTCTCTTCATCGTATCATCTATTCTCTTGGCTTATTCGTCCGAGGAAAGGATTTCATCAATGTTTTGTTATGACGTTGTCACGTTAAACTATAGTCCGTAAACCGACTTTACAGACAACCATTTTTTATTTACCTACTGATCTTTATATTTTAATGATACGAGTAAGTTGAGAAAGCTCTGTCTAAGTTGATCGCAACCATTAATGTTTTTTACTTGAAAAACCAACATTTTTAACTTCGACTCAGGAACCAGGGTGGGGTAAATGCCACATTTTGCCTCACCGTTCCTTTATCTTTAGGGCTCTTTATCCGAAAAAGACGGTCGAGTCTATTTAAAAAACTTGGACGTTCAAAAGTGTATCTTTGATACCTAAATTGAATAAAAACATTTTGTCTTTTACTTTGAATTCACGTCATGTAAAAAAACACACCGTTGGTATAGTTCACGTCATGTAAAAAAAGCGCTGGAAGAAAGTAAACGAAAAAAAGCGCTGGAAGAAAGTAAACGGGCTGTGTTTGCGCATGGTTACTCTCGCGCGCGTAAGTATTTAGTTAAGGCGAGGCTTTCCCAGAACTTTAGGTATTTTACTCTACCTCAGGCCGCACTTTTTGGGAGCGCGACGTATTCATTCACGCGACACAAAAGTTGTGTGCGATGCGCCGCGCGCACGTCTTTCACCCGTCAGTCACGTTATGGTATCGAGTACCTAAACACCCATTTTTAGGAAATCGATAAAATAATCCGTCCGTCATTGTACTCATCCATTTTATGAACATTTTTTATTTGATGCCAAACAAAAAAAAAATCTAAAAAATGCCGTTCAAGCCAATATAGGTACAACCAATCTCATGTCCACGAGTTGTTGTATTTTTGATGTGTGAGCAGTCGTGGCATTAGTTTCATTTTACCGGTAGTGTCATATTTCCATTTTATCACACTTCACACTCATAAATACAAAATATTGCGATTGTGTGTGGAAGTTAGGTACTTACTCGTATTTCACTTATTCACACCTAGGACGGATGAGGATCATATTTGGAACGGAGTTAGCTTAAGCCCTGGATTGACACATAGGCTATTTGTTATCCTTATTAGGACAAATATTTATACAGGGTGTTGGAATGATTGTGTAACTACCGGTATTCATTAAATAATACAACATAGTAAATTTCATTATTTTTGGGTATATTGTATAACAATGGTAATAACAATTTTAATTACCTTACTTTACCATTAGGTGCGTACTAATAATATTGTATGGTTTGTTAAATGTTACAAAGTTAAAAAACTACACGATTCAGATATAATTTTGAACAATAATTATGAAAGAATTGAGTAAACTTATACCGGATATATAGGTATACATACCCTGGGTACGAAGTGGCGGACATTCTGCTAGTACTAACAAAACATCCAATACAAAAATATACATTCACAATATTTACATTTATATATACAATTGAGCTATAGGTACGTAGTATTATTATTTGTTCTGTGATATAGTTGTAGAATCGATGGCAGCCTAGTTGGGAGTGGCAATTTTGCTCTGCTGGGTTCGAACCCAGCCGACGCCACGCACCAATTTGTTCATTGTGTGAACGTATGTGCGTATTGTGTGTCATCTGCCTCATAACTGGAGCCCGGTGTATGGCGACAGGCTCGCCCCCTGTCACATTTGGGACTGAATATCGTCCGGCGAAATGTGGGTGTTGTATTACACCTCTGCCAGCCCCCTCGGGGAAAAGCGTGACGATATGTATGCATGTCTAGCCATAAGTTCTGTTACAAATGAAAATGCATTTATTTTTTTATACAGTAATGTAATGTTAATAAAAGTTATATTTACATATGTATTGAAGTCTTAACAAAAATATAACTATTATTTTATTCAAAATTACCACATTTGGCCTTGATAGAGGCCTTTAGTCGGTCTGGCCAAGAATCTATGGATGTACGGACTGTTTCCATGGGAAATTAAGCCACTGCTTGCTTCAAAGATTTCTTAAGTGACTCTATGTCGGCGTGTCGTTTAGAGCAGGCCATGCCCTCTAAACCTGACCATAATTTGTAGTCCAGGGGGTTTTGATCTGGGCTAGAGGAGGGCCAGTCTTCAGCCCTTATAAAGTCCGGAACATTGGCTTCCAGCCAGGCTTGGGTAGTTCGCGCCTTGTGACCATGTGCAGAGTCTAGTTGGAAACTCCACGGTAGATTTTTAAAAAGTGTATTGCTAAGGGGTTGTACAACACCATATAAGACGGTCTCTTGATACACTTTGGCAGAAGTTTTAACCCCCTTTTCACAAAAACTAAGCTTTGTGACGCCGTGATAGGATACCCCCCACCAAACCATGACTGACGCAGGATGATGACCACGCTGAGTGAAACAGGGTCAATGTCATCCACGTGCCTAAAACAAAATAAAAATAAATATTTATAAGTATGATGTCCAAAAGTTCAAAATATAAAAATTCTAAAAAACCGACCTAGTTCGAGTCGGACTCGCGCACGGAAGCTGTCGTTCAAGCTTGTTGATATGTATGTACATAATTATATAACAACTA
The DNA here is from genome assembly GCA_911728515.1 of Peribatodes rhomboidaria. Lineage (NCBI taxonomy): Eukaryota > Metazoa > Arthropoda > Insecta > Lepidoptera > Geometridae > Peribatodes > Peribatodes rhomboidaria. The sequence goes on from OU452166.1 coordinate 18,993,492, forward strand.
CATTATAAATAAATGAGCTTTCAAATGACACCTCAAACAACTGATTTGATGAGATAGAACTCGAGATATAAGCAATAATCTACAACGGTCGGCGGCCATCTTTGTGACGTATATACATAGCTTCGCCTGTCCCCGCTATCGCTTCTTACAACCGGCAGTTTCGAATTTCAAAGGCAACGACGAGCACATCCATACCAGTCGTAGGTTTATAAAAGCCGTACTTACAAGATTTACCGAAATGCTCGATTTTCGCTAATCGTTAAAAACGAATATACAACTTTACGAGTTTTCTTCAAAACAGCCAAAATCACGTTGCAGTACTAATCAGGCCTAGATGTGTTCAAATCATACGGCTATAACTCAAACGCTACCAAACACTCGTGTAGTACAGATTGTTCAGTCAAAAATGAAAGTATGAACGACGTCCCCTATCTCACCTAACACCCTATATAATTTACATACATACAGTACAGTCAAAACTTAGCGAAGATCCGCCACCTTGCATGTTACAAAAAGAAGGTAGGTACTTACGTTTCGTCAATTGCAATGTCATCAGAGTTTATTACATTCTCTCTCTTCTGCAAAAAAAAAACGAAGATAAGTATTCATGTAGGTAAGTATAACTACGTAAATATCACTACTAGATATACCACTAGGCCGGGTATTTACTCGTTGTGCAGTTCAGATTGCTCAGTAAAAATGAAAGTATGAACGTCGTCCCGTATCTTACCTAACATCCTGTATAGTTAAAACTTAGCGAAGATCCGCCGCCCTGAATGTTACAAAAGGTAGTTATGAAAAATTATTTAAAATAGTTAGCAATGAATTTAATGAAATTTGTCCAAAGAAGAAGATTCAATTCAACCAAAAAATACAGTTTAGTGACTGGGCGACCAGAGGTATACGAAAAAGTAGAGATGTTATGTATGATTTATATAACAAGAAATCTCTGACATCTAGTAAGGATTTTCATGACTATGTTAGAAAATACTCGAAAACTATTAAGTCGGTTTGCATTCGCGCTAAAGCTTTGTTTATAAAAGATAAAATTCAAAAATCCGATAATAAAATAAAAGCTGTCTGGAAGACCATCAACACAGAGACGGGAAAAAGTAAGTCGAGGGATTCAGAATTTACGCTGGTAGTTGAGAATCAGCCGGTTTCTGATGCAAAATCGGTAGCCAACTCTTTTGAACATTTCTTCTCTAGCATACCCTTTGATGCCACCAAAACGCTTAACTCGTCTCCAGATGATGCAGGTGCTTTTCTAAAAGAACACTTCTCGCGGGATATACCAGACTTTCGGTTCAGATACACTTCCATCTCTGAAATTATCAAAACTTTCAGAAGCTTAAGAGTTAAATCTAGTGAAGATTTATGGGGATTATCAGTAAAAGTGTTAGAGTCTTTAATAGAAACTATTGCACCACACCTCATGGTCATATTTAACATGTGTATTGACAGAGGCACATTTCCCGATTTAATGAAAAACAGCAAAATTACCCCTATCTTCAAATCGGGTAGTAAGTCAGATCCCTCGAATTACAGACCCATCTCTGTGCTTCCGGCTTTGAGTAAAATATTTGAAAAGATTATACTTAATCAACTGTTGTGTCACTTTAACATACACAGTATATTAAACGAAAATCAGTTCGGTTTCACGAAAAGTAGATCAACAACAGATGCGGGAGTTCGATTAGTTACGCATGTGATGGAAGCTTGGGAGAGTTCACAGGATGCCATCGGTGTCTTTTGTGATCTTTCCAAAGCGTTTGATTGTGTAGAACACCGCACCTTGATCCGTAAATTACACCACTACGGAATTCGTGGAATCGCTCTAGATCTTGTCGAGTCATATTTAACTGATAGACAACAAAAAGTGGGAATTAATGGCGTCACATCTTCCGGATCTTTAGTTACAATGGGAGTACCACAAGGTTCTATCTTAGGCCCGTTCTTATTTTTGGCGTATATAAATGATTTGCCGTATATGGTTAAGGACCTTACAGACATAGTTCTATTTGCTGATGATACATCTCTTATTTTTAGAACAGATAGGAAAGATAGTGAACTTGTGCATGTGAACAACGTACTGACTATTATTTCGAGATGGTTCGCTGCGAACAATTTGTTACTAAATGCAAAAAAAACTAAGTGTTTAAAGTTTTCCATGCCTAATGTTAGATATATAGAACCAAACGTAATGCTTGAGGGCGATAAACTTAACATAGACAAGGCGACGGTGTTCCTGGGTATAAGCATTGATTCCAAACTGCAATGGGGTCCACATATTAGTGCTCTGTCTGGGAGACTTAGTTCTGCTGCTTATGCGGTTCGCAAGATTAGGCAACTGACGGATATAGCTACAGCTCGGATGGTTTACTTTGCTTACTTCCACAGCATAATGTCATATGGCATTTTGCTGTGGGGATCAGCTGCTGAAGTGGAGGCCATTTTTATTTTGCAAAAGCGAGCGGTCCGCGCTATCTACGGAATGGGTCCCCGTGAATCATTGAGAGATTTATTTAAAGAAATAAATATTTTAACTTTACCTTCTTTATATATCTTTGAAAATATTATGCACGTTCGCAAAAATCTACATAAATTTAAATTGAACAGTGACTATCACAATTATAACACTAGAAATAAGGATAGGATAGCTGTACAGAGATTTAGACTGACTAAGTCAAGAAAGTCATTTTTAGGCAACTGCGTTAGTTTTTACAATAAAATCCCGAAAAATATAACAGGGCTCACCGAGGGAAAATTCAAATCACATGTAAAAACTACATTAATGAAAAGAGGATATTATAAGGTTAAGAATTATTTAGAAGATAAAGATGTCTGGAGCCTTCCACTTCCGCCAAGTAGCCACTAATATTTATATATATTACCTAGTTGTAAGCCAAAATTTGTGAGACTAATTTATTTATTATTTGAAAAAATAATGCCCCTCAGTTTCTTGCCTGTTCTTCTGAGTAGAGGCTTTTTATCCGAACAAGGCGGTCGAGTCTATTTAAATAACTTTGACGTTCATAAGTGTATCTTTGATACCTAAATTGAATAAAAACATTTTGACTTTGACTTTGACTTTGACTTTGACTTTGTAGGTAGGTACTTACGTTTCGTCAATTCCAATGTCATCGGAGTTTATTACATTTAGTTGTAGTACTCTTCTGAAAAAAAAAACAAAACTGTAAGATAGGTATTCGTGTAAGTAGGTATAACCATATAAATATAAATATCACTGGTATGCCACTAGGTCGGGTATTTACTCGTTGTGCAGTTCAGATTGCTCAGTAAAAATGAAAGTATGAACGTCGTCCCGTATCTCACCTAACATCCTACATACCTATATAGTCAAAACTTAGCGAAGATCCGCAGCCCTGCATGTTACAAAAGGTAGGTAGGTACTTACGTTTCGTCAATTCCAATGTCATCGGAGTTTATTAAATTTGGTTGTAGTACTCTTCTGAAAAAAAAAAAACAAAACTGTAAGATAGGTATTCGTGTAAGTAGGTATAACTATATAAATATAAATATCACTGACATGCCACTAGGGCGGGTATTTACTCGTTGTGCAGTTTAGAATGCTCAGGAAAAATGAAAGTATGAACGTCGCTCCGTATCCGTATCTAACAAATTGTCTGGGTGAAATAATAAATGGTGACCGACATAGTCAAAACTTCGCAGAACACCCGCCTCCCTGCGTGGTACAAAAGGTAGGTAGGTACTTACGTTTCGTCAATTCCAAAGTCATTGGAGTTTGTTACGTAGTAGTCTTCTGCAAAAAAAAACTGTAACTGTAGGTAGGTATAACTACATAAATATCACTAGTAGGTATACCACTAGGCCGGGTATTTACATCGTGAACACACGTAACGAGACAAAAAAGTATCTATGATGATGAGTATGATATTTGAAAACACTAAAATGAATATAAGTAGGTACTAATAGATTTGTTGATACATCATCTGACTACAAAAAGCAATGCAAGAAATGTCGATTCTAGTAAATAAAAACAATAATTACCAATTTAATCCAGTAGAAGTTTATCTACTTACCGACGTTTGCTCCTTGACTCGTACGATTTTCTAAAAGTCAGACTTGAGCATTTTTTTCGTTTATTATGTTTGTTACCCATTATGGCAAAACAAAATGCTTGGTTGGTGTTGGTGTGTGCGGCACTGCGGAGATCACAAAAATTTGGCACACGTCCGGCGTCGACGGGGTCTGCGGGCGGACTGGCGGTCACGCAAACGTGCCTTTTTACCATGAATTCGTGATAAAAAAATCATATAAAATTACCATGTTAACTTTTTAACATTTTTATTTATGATTCCATTTTTTTATTGCATTGTAATTCGTAAAAAAAATAAAAAAGCAATATGATTTGTAAAAATTAAGTCGCAAATCGTGTTTAAAATACCAAATAGAGGTGACTTTGGATTTTTTTTCTATCGAGTGAAGTTATTCATTACATGTATCAGATTTATGATTCCACTTAAAAACATGCTTAAGAATAACATATTTTTTTTACACAGTAAAAACCATGGTTTATCTTAGAGGAAAGTTGATTCTTGCTAGACGTTTTCTGGCCAGGCTCGCCTTAAGTGTGATTTAAAAGTATTTGGCTTTGTTTATTTGATTATTGGTAGGTCCCTTATACCACCAAATAGACCGATAAATCGCAACTTGACCGCCAGCGTTATATTGACATGACGCGAACAATGCGCAGCGTTAAGCGTGCTACAAACTTTTTTATTTTTGACATAATATGTAGGTGGCAAACAAGGTAACGAGCCGACTGATGGTAAGCGATCACCGTTGCCTTTAGATACCTGTAATAACAGGGACATCGCAGATACGTTGCTGAGCTGTAAAGGACTCTATTGCCAGCCCATTTGGATTGTCAATAGAGTAGATCCAAACTATCAGTATTCCCTAGGAGCTAGGTCTCAAATTAGACTTACTTCCTTAGCTTATCCTCGTCGTCGTTATCAATCTTCATGGAGAAATACGTAGTGTTTTTTCCCGTAGTCGCGAGTGATAGCGGCAAGAAGTGCGCCTCAGTCGTGAGCACATAGTTCTCAAGCTTCAGCGGCAGCTCGCTGTCTTCACTGAACAGCATGTAGAGGTACTTGAAAGTTTCCGACAGGACGAAAGAGTCCATCCTGTCCTCGTGCTGTCTCGTTCTGACGTCGTTGACGGCCGCGTAACCGCACGGGACGCGCGCGTGGCGCTGCAGCGCTTTGAGTGCTGTCTTCCCGACTTGTAGGTAATGGTCGTCTTCGGTCGCACGATGGAGAAAGTAAGTCGATTCGAGGAACTCGGGCCGAAGTGGGTGGTGGCCCCAGTGTACCTGGGAAAGATAGGAGCATAAAAAAAAATATTGTTGACCCCTTCGATCAGATATATGTACATAGTTGTCATGACTTATTAAAAACCAGGCCTCTATAGCGGCAACGAATCGACACTTATATTTGTTTGTGTGTGTTATTTAATTTGCATCTAAGCCTTATCTTTTATTCCGCAATAGCTTTGGTGACATTTTCTTAAGTGTTTTAGCACATATATGCGTCGTGACACGATCACAGAGCGACTGACAGCAAAACAAGGCTTACACTCGATCCAAGCCTTGTTTTTAATGTGCCATTTTACGTATTGAGATATATCTGATCGAAAGTTGACCCAGCAATGAGGTCTAATTTCAGAATCTAATAAGACAAATCGCCAAGCGGCCTCGAAGAGGTCCCAGCGAGAGATTCAATGTCGTTCAAAACGAAAATAATATGTTACGGCCGAATTGTACTTTACTTTCCGTCCCCTTTGAAAAAAAAAATACGAATATCAACTCGTTATTCCCCGCTCTGAAATTTTCTAACAAACACTGCCTATTCTTGTATTATTTCATCTGTGCTGTGCTGTGCACTGTTTATTGATTTTAAAATACATAAAAACACCTTCTCAATGTATATGACGTTACCGGCAATCTGTATAATCCAGTATTCTGTACAATACCTAGGCAATGTATAGAATACCTAAAACGTCTAGGTTGTGTATGAAATATTATTATTTTATACTTTGCCTAGGTATTCTGTACAGCATCGAATGCACAGCCAGTAATGTGTGAATAAGTCGAGAGCGGGGAAAGGCAAGACGGGCGAGCCTTACACAGTCCTTGTGGTGTATAATTATGTTGCAGGCAACTAGCTTAATTAGCCGTTCAATGAATAGCCTTTTTATTGAACGGCGCCGTTCAAATAGCTTCCTGCTGAAATTTAGTGAAATCAAACGGCTACTTGGATCGACAACGTTGAATGCTTGCCTATAGCCCAGTCATTGAGTAAATGAGGCTTGTTATAAAAAAAACACGAAGGCTAAAGCGGGACCTCCGCAATATGTAACAGACAACAACAATCATAGTATTTCATACATTGCCTGGACGCCCCAGGTATTCTATACATTGCCTAGGTATTGTATACAATACCTGAAATATACAGATTGCCGGTTACATTTATTCATTTATTTATTTATTTATTATTTGCCAAAATACAGTGCTGCATAGTGCTTAGACTAAGTGCAAGTACAAAGACCCTGTAAGGGCGCTGCAAAATAGGTTTAAGTATTAAAATCTTACAAATAGTATAACATTATTCTAACACAGTATTATAACTATCATACCCAACACTTATCTAGTATATAATATATATATCTAATATCTAGTATATATATCTAATATATATATATTAACACGTATATATGCATTTACTGCAACCGTCAGCGACTAGCCCCCAGCAAAGTAGCTATTGTTACGGAATTACAGAGTGAAACTTCGTTACAGAAGCATATTAACAGTAAAATCTTGGCTGATTGTTGAATTTATATAATACTTCACGTATATTTTTAGTTATAAGGTATATTTTTAATTACAAGAAACACTGTTATCAATTCAATTAATCTTTACCGATAAGATTGTGTTGGTGACGCGAAAAATTAGTTTTCGTAAATTCATTTAGAAAACTCGCCAATTATTATTGTGGATGATAGGGAAAGATAATGAGCTATCAAAAGAAAAAAAAACAGATAGCCTTGTATAAAATACTATAGCTGTTACCCTCGACTTCGTTCGCGTTCATTCGGAAAATAGTATCCGAAAACCATCCTCGAATACTGTACCTAATTATCAAATGTCATCAAGATCCGTTCAGCCGTTTAGCCGTGAAAAGCTTACAAACAGACAGTCAGACAGAGTTACATTCGATTTTTTGACGAGACAACGTCTTATAATTCGATAGAGCCGGCTGCACGCACGAAAAAATGCGGCGTTACCTCGCTCTGAGGCGTTCCATGTAAGGCTTGAAGTGCAAGCGAGAGCGCGGAACGAGCGACAAAGAAGCACAATCGGCCTATGCGTTCGGCAGCGTTCGACATCCGTCTCTCTCCTACTTGAGTGAGCACGTTGTCACGTTCAACTATCGTCAGTGAACCGACTTTACAGACAACCAATTTTTTAATATTAGTATGGATGTGACAGTAAAACTGCCTTACATAGATAACATAGCCGGGAAGAGAAGCACATCCACTTGCAGTTGCCTCTCTATATCAAGTTAAATTGTATTTAATTAAAAAACCCGACATCATGTCATCGGAACTGGATTTTGTAAAGAGTTTTTTTTATTATTGCTGATTTTTTTTAAAACCGTTGATCGATTTCGATAGCATTTTAATTGAAAACATGGGAAGTGTTAGTATGACCTGTATGTTTGTGTAAGTATAATTTAATTAGTTTATGCAGGTGTATGTAGCACTGGAATTTATGTTAATAATATCAATCTTATTTTTGTTAATTTTGCACATCCTGTCCCATACTCATTCGTCGTATCAGCTCTATCCTAAGGTTGTCTGGAAGAGATCGCTTTTAGTCGTAAGACCGCCAGTTATTATAGAATATACTATAGAATAAGTTTTATAATTATTTCTCTTCTTGTTTTGTTATTTGTTGTGTGAACTATTAAGAGATTATCCATCTACTTCCTAGGTGGTCCCATGGTGGTACCCTCGACTAAAAACCCCCAGTACCAAAATCTTACCTACCATTATAAAGCTTACTTTTACAATACAATACAAAAACTCTTCATTGACACCAAATGTATGTATGTATTTAAAAAATATATGTATGTTTATCAGTCTCCGTCAGCCATTTTTTTTTTTTTTTTTTTTTTTTTTTTTGGTGGGGGAATGCCTTTACACATCCCCGCTACGCCCCGGGGGAGGCGGAGCGGGGTATGTCGGACTCGGTGCCAGAAGGGCACCCATACCGACTAAACCCCCACGGTGTCCCTCGTCGCCGGCAAAAGCGGGGTCACAGGACCACTTGCACATTCTCTGTAACCCCACCATGCCGCTGTCCGCAGCCGGACTCACCTCAGGAGGGGATTACCTCCCCCCTTCAAACGGCTCGAGCGATGCCCAGGACACAGGGCATTGACTACTCAGGAGACCTCTAATAATTTAGGAGTGTCGGATACCCCCGTATCCTACACCCCCAGGGCCTCCTAGCGGAGAAGGAGTGCGCGCCCGACTGGCTCGCCTCCGTCTCCGCGCCCTCCGGAGCGGGGGAGCGAGAGGATCCCTTTCTCTCTCCCGCTCCTCGGCCTCTCTCTGCGACATCACGTCCTCGCAGAAAGAGACCATCGCCTCCCAGGACCTCTCGTCTGCGACCATCTTAGATAAGATGGTCGGCAGTGAGAGATCCGCTCCTATAGCCGCAACTAGTGCGAGCCGCGGCTCCGCCGACCCTGAGCACACCTCCAGTACGTGCTGCGCCGTCTCCTCAGCGCAACCGCACTGATGGCACACCGGAGTTGCCTCCTTTCGTGCTACATTGCACAGGTACCTCCCGAAGCATCCATGCCCCGAGAGGACCTGTGTCAGCCGGAAGGAGTGCCCCCCATGCCCACGATGGAGCCAGTCCCCGAGAACGGGCCGGACAGCCTCCAGAAATCGGACGGCCCCGGCCCCTCTCCTGCGCTCCAATGCGAGCCGCCTGCTCCAGGACTCTAGAGCAGCGTCCCTGGCGTTTCTTCTCCATTCCTCCACCTCCCGTGGGGTAGGCCGGAGGTCCTCTTCGCGTGCCCGTGCCCTGCGCCAGTATACTGAGGACAAGACATCAGCCTCCAGGTCCCACGGGAGGGAGCCGGCGAGAACGCAAGCCACCTCATGTGAGAGTGTGCGGTAGCCCCTGCATACTCTCACTGCCATGGCCCTCTGGCTCCCATAGAGCCGGGCAATTCCCCTGGAGTCCAGAGAGCCAGCCCATATTGGAGCCCCGTAGAGGGCCATTGAGCGCACTACCGCCATGTAGAGGCGGCGGCAGCTCCCATTCCCTCCACCAAGGTTTGGAAGGAGGCGGCTTAGCGCAGCCGCCGTACCCATTAGCCTCGGGGTCAGCCGCTCGAGGTGTGCCCCGAATTTCCATCTGCTGTCGAGCACGACGCCAAGATATTTTAGCGTCGACCCAATAGCGATGGACGTTCCCCCAACCTCGATAACTGAGCCTGCCGGCGGTGCCCTCCGAGGACCATGGAAACAAATGGCCTCAGATTTGTGGAGCGCTACCTCCAGGCCCAGCCGCCGTATTCTGGCAACTACTTCCGCAACTCCGGCAGTGGCTAGAAGAGATGCTTCCCTAAACGTCCTTCCCCGGGCGGTAACTAAAGTGTCGTCGGCGTAGCACACAACGTCGACGCCACGAAGATTAGCGCCCCGCAGAACCCAATTATAACCAATGTTCCACAGAGTTGGGCCCAATACGGACCCCTGTGGAACGCCGCAGGTCATTGGGCTCCGGCTTTCTCCGTTCTGCGTAGGGTAAACTACCTCTCTATCCGAGAGGTAGTCTCCGACAAGACGTTGGAGGTACTGGGGGACCCTATGATATCCCAGTCCCTCCAATATCGTACTCCACGGCAGGGTGTTAAAGGCGTTGGCGATGTCTAGTGACACCGCCAACATAACCCCGCCGCTGGAGTGTGCCCTCTCGGAGAGGTCGTAGACGTAAGATATCGCATCCACTGTCGAGCGACCTCTCCGAAAACCAAACTGGGTGTCAGCCAAGTCCGGGCCGGTAACCTCGAGGTGCTTGACCAGGCGGCCAGCCACCACGCGCTCCAAGAGCTTGCCAGCCTCGTCAAGCAGCACGATCGGGCGATAACCCGCCGGTTCGTTCGCGGGGCGCCCTTCCTTTCGCAGGAGTACTAGCCGGCCCTGTTTCCACCGCTTAGGGAACCGACCCTCTCTCAGGCAGCGGTCAAACAGCGCCCTGATGCGCTGCTCTAGCTCCTCCTGTACGAGAGCCCACGCGCGCCCGGGAATTCCATCTGGTCCCGGTGCCGTGTTTTTGGCTCTCATGCGAAGAACGGCTGCGCCCAGCTCTCCTTGAGAGATCTCGGGCACCTCCTCTTCCTCTTCCTCAACCTGCAAGATAGGCGCCTCCATAGCAGGAGGGACAAACTCGTTTCCTGGACTACCGGGAAAGAGGCCCTCAACCACTCGACGGAGAACCACCGACTCCAGGGTGCTGGTGACCGGGGGGGCCCAGCGGCGAAGCTTTTGCCTGGCCCACTGATACGGCCGCCCCCATGGGTCTCTCTCTAGCGACACTAGGAGCTCCTCCCAGGCCTCCGCCTTTGCCTGGCTGATGGCAACGCGAAGGGCCTTGCACGCCTCTCTATAGGCAGCATAGAGGGCATTCAGCTCTTCTGCGTCCTGGCTGGTTCTCCTGCGATGGCGCTGGTAGTGGCGGCGACTCGCCAAGCACTGACGGCGGAGCTCAGCAATCCTCTCGCTCCACCAGTAGACCTGGCGTCTGGACTGTGGAGGTCCCGCACGTGGCATGGCGGCATCACACACGTGCGTCATTGCCCTGCACAGTCCATCAGCCTCAGAATCCAGGTCCACTAGCCCCGAGGAGGACGCGTTCCACGCCTGGACTATGGCTGCTTCCTGCAGCAATTCCAAGTCCAGGCGGTTCAACGCCCAACGTGGTCCTACTGCAGATTTCAACCGTGTGCCCGGGCCTGTCGCAGCTGACGAGGAGACGCTGAATCGGATGTACCGGTGGTCAGAGAGCGTCTCCTCGTCCACCAGGACCTCCCAGTCCCGGACCCGTACCGCGAGCTCAGGGGTGGCTAAGGTCACATCGACCACCGACCCGCCTGAGCGCCGCACGCATGTGTTCGTGGAGCCACGGTTGAGAACGCACATTCCTAACTCTACTAGCCATTCTTCTACAGCCCTTCCCCTTGCATCTGTCCTTCGAGACCCCCACGCCGTGGATTTTGCATTGAGGTCTCCAAGGACGATGACTGGTCGGGGACGGCATTGGCCAACCAGGGTCCCCACCTCGCCAAGAAAAGTCTCGAACTCGGAGAGAACCCTGTTGGGGGAGAAATACACTCCTACAACTACCACCCCACCAATCCGGGCTGCGACATGTCCCCTTCCCCTTACTACATCCTCAAGCGGGGGGGACTGGGCAGGCGACTGGGTGGTGATCGCTACCAAACCGTCGAGATCTCCGACCCAGTCAGCCCTGGGCGGGATCCGGTACGGCTCTGCAACCACGCCCACCTGGATCAATCGCTCTGCCAGGCTCTGAAGAAGGATATCCTGGGCCCTGGCACAGTGGTTGGCGTTCGCCTGAAGGAAAGTTAGAGTGCCCGACATACTAACTTTCCTCCATTCTTATCGCCTGCTCCACTAAGGGGCTAGTCAGCTGTGACTTGGCCTTGGCCTTAGTCACAGCTTTGCTTCTGCGCATCTCTGTCTTAGACGGGGGCTTGGCACAGGCCTTGCCCCCGGAAAGGTGATCTGCCGGCTTTCCCGCTGCTGCACATAGAGTGCAGTGCGGGGCGGCAGAGCAGCCGCTGGCCTTGTGAGTCTTTTGACCGCAGCGATAACATTCCTCGCTACGGTCTATCTCTGAATTGCACTGGGCCCTGACATGGCCCAGTGCAAGACATCGGTAGCACCGGCGGGGTCGGGCATCCAGTATCTGGACCCGTGCCGACACCCAGCCTACCAAGAGCCGTCCGCCACCAGCCATGATTTTCTTTGCGGCAGTTGCAGGGCACCGAACAAAGGCAGTGCCCATGCCTGCCGCACCCCTCCTTATTTCGCCGACTTTGAGGTCGGACAAAGCACATCCTCCGGCTTTGGCAAGGCTCTCCTTCAACTCGGCAGAACCGACCGAGTCATCAAGGCCACTCACTCGCAAATCCGCGGTGGTAACTGGCCTTGAGACCCGGACGTCTTCTTCTACGTCCTCAAAGACCTCACGCAGTTTAAGGGCCAAGAGCTCTGCCTTCTTCAACTTTTCCGAACCAGGCACCTCTAGAATACGGCCTCCAGTCGCAGCTACTCGCATCCTTAGAGGCGGAAAATCTCCCAGGTCGATTCGACTCCTAGCCTCCGCCAAGACCTTGGAATAGGTCAGACCCTTCTTTTCTGCGCCCGGCTGTAGCGTGATTACCACGGCTTCAGTACGCTGGGGGCGGAGCTTGACCTTTTTGGTCTTGGTCTTTACTTGCGGGGCCAACTTCCCTACCTGGGGCCGCTCTGCCTGCGCTTCCTTAGGCCGCGCCTTCCTCCTGACCACCTCCGTCCAGGGTTCAGGCAGAACCAGTGGGGTTGGAGCAGGTGGTTCTAGCGCCTCAGATCGTTTGGCTGCGGAGGCTGAGACCCTTTTCTTTCCTTTTCCCTGGCCCTTACCCTTTTTGGGCTTAGGCTTTGGGAGAGGGTCCCGTGTAGCTGACGTCTCAGGGAGGATAACATCCTCTCGGCTAGTACCAGCCACCGCTCTCTCCTCCCTGCGCTTGTCGGCTGCCAAAGGAGGCCTCAATCGCTTTTCAGGAAGCAGTCGGTCCACCATGCCCTCAAAGCGGGCATCTATCATGGTGCCTACCTGCACCATGATTGTCCGCACGAGCTCTTCCGAAGCTGTGACAGGGGGAGCCACCGGAACTGTTTGCGCTCGAGTAGCCCGGAGCTCTGCCAACTCTTTACGAAGCTCCTTCAGCTCACCTGTAAGCCTTGCGTTGGCCACCTCTAGGCGGCTTAGCTCCTCCGGCACTGTGCGAGCCCGCATTTCTGCTACCGCAACCCGTACCGTCTCCGTCGCCTCCTTCAGGGCCCGCACATATGTCCCCTTCAGGTTACCGGAAGTTCTGGCAACCTTCTCTATCGTCTCCAGAGACTCCCGTACCAATCCCGATAGATCTGACGATTCTTGTGCCGTGCTCGGCCCACTCGCTGTCACTTTTGGTGTCTTTCGGAAGACAGCAACTGCTGCCTCCCTCTTTTTTGTCGCCTCCTCGGCCAGGTTCGCTTCAGCCTCCGCTCGAAGAGCTTCGGCCTTGGCAACGTTGAGGTCGGCCTTTGCCTTGGCAAGACCAACGTACTGGCTGGTTTTGGATGGACGACCTCGTCCACGCCCGCGCTGAGACGAAGGCACCTTTGGCGCGGGCACATCTTCGCCCACGGTACCTTCCTCTTTACCCTCTCTTTGTCGTTTTCGCAATTTTCGTGACGTCTCTGGACCCCTGGACGTCACTGAAGCTAAACTGACCTCAGAGTCCCACTTCGAAAGGTCGAGTGACTGGGACCCAGAAAACAGATCTTCGTCACTCGACAACTGCCCTAGCGTGACAGAGCAAGGTCTGTCACCTAAATCGCGCTCACGCGCCTCCTCTACGTTTTCGGGGCCATGCCCCCTCCCCTCTTTACTCAACTTAGAACACGTATCCATGTAATTCCCACGAGTAGGGCCGATCTAAGAGCCGCTCCCGGGTGACGCCCATTCCGAGAGCGAGGGTACATACTGCGGAGGTCCCCAGGTATCCGCAGGTTGTTACGTGTGTTCTCACGGGTTTTTGTATCAAGCTTTTCCTTGCTCTGGGACCGACCAATTAAGGCAAGTCCCCTGCGGTCTGCACTGCACACAACATACCACCTTATCGCCAAACGGGGTCTTTGAAGTGGCAGTACAGAGCCGGATGGAGAGATGGCGAACTTCCCTCCGACGGCCATGGGTAATGGTGTTAATATCACCCATGCCGCCCTTCCCGCTTGCTCAGTCGAACCGAGCCGAGTCCCTCAACCACCTTCTACGATGGCTCCAGATAGAAGCTCTGGGGCGCACGGAGAAGGCCACCTCGAGCCCGTCGACAAGAACCTCTCTGACGAGAGGCACGAGCGAGGGCTCCTTCGGGACTGCCTTCTAGACCAGAGAAGGCCAATCCCTGACTCGCGACGCCGCTGCTCAGCATAAGGCTGAGACGCCGTTCGAGCCCCGCAGCCAGTCAAGGCCGCCTAGGCTCGCACCGCCGCTACCCGGAATGTCCAGGGCGCCGGTCGAGCCTCCTCCTCGAATTCCTCTTTGCTTCACCGTGACTAAACCAGCCACGGCTACTGAGCCCCCCCGCCACGGCAAGGCGGGAACTCTCGGGGGGGAGTCTCCGTCAGCCATAGTACAAGCTTTGCTTAGTTTGGGGTCAGGCGTCCGTGTATGCAAAAATGTCCCGATTTTTTATTATTATTATAAATAAAAAAATAATCTAAACTAAACACTCAAAAGTATAGCCACAAGTGGCGGCCTTATCGCTTAAGAGCGATCTCATCCAGACAATCTTTAGATTGAATAAAAACATTACGATTAAGCATAGACGGCTAAAGAAAAGCTATAGAATATTCAATGTACTTACAAATTTGAGAATAATATTAAACTTACATACTAATACCTACATAAATTATGACGTAATATACAGTGAAACTTGGTTAAGTGGGACCTGGATAAGTGAGAAACCTCCATAACTGGAACTCTTGCTGAGGTCCCAACACTTTGGCACTGAATTACCTCTGTTAGTGGGACGAGGTAAGCCTCTATATCTGGGATTTGTTCTTTCGATTTATCATCATAGTTACCTCTATAACTGAGACAGCGAGTAAATTTTATATGCATAAACCTCTGTAACTGAGATAACATTGTTTGTTTACTCATTCTTATTCTACCCACAAATTCCACACGTAATTCCAAGTACGTAAGTAATTTTGAGCTTCAATTACCTTCAGTTTTAGTTTCGCTTTACTATCATACAGATGTTTATTTGCTTGAATATTTTTGTTGATTACATTTGTATGATTACCTTTAAGTACTAATTTTTTTTATTAAAACTCATTTACATACATAACACGTTATTTTATTTAATGATCGCACCTGTATAACTGAAATAACCTGTATTCTCACCTCTATTCATGGAACCCTCTGTAAATGAAACAGATATTTATTTATACCTGTATATCTGAGACACTGGGTAAGTGGAATACCTCTATAAGTGAAACGACATTGCAGGTCCCTTGATGTCTCACTTAACCAGGTTTCACTGTACAAATAAACTAGACAAGTACCTAAATCAATAAATAGATTAATACATACATTAAAATATGACAACCCTTACCTAAGTCAAGACCCCCTAGCCCCCCCACCCCAACACAAAACCCTGAATCAGCCACTAGCCATCGCTACCCTGTAAGTTCTAAAGTTTCCTATGAGTTCTAAAGTTATCTAAAGTACCCCATGAGTTCTAAAGTTCCCTAGGAGTTCTAGAGTTCTTAAGAAGAGGTAAAATAAAAACCTGGAAGTCGGAGGTGAAGGCCTCTGGCAGGAAGGTGTGGCGCTGCATCACTTGGTAGAGCATCTCGTGCGTCTCGACCGCAGGCCGCACGTCGCCCAGCAGCACTTGCAGTCCGGGCCAGAACGCGAGCAGAGCGTCCATGAAGTTACGCGACTGCAGGTGCGGTCTGGAACACGCAACCAACGACACTCAAGCCTCACCATAGTCATTGCATTCTTTTACGTCCTTCATTCCTTTCGTTTTTGACGTGACGACGTCTAATAAATCGATGAACGCCGGCTGCACGCACGAAAAAGGATGACTCATTGTCCCGTTACGATCGGAGCGAGAGCGCTACACGAGCAAGCGAAAGCACGAACGGCTTGAGCGTTC
This sequence comes from Peribatodes rhomboidaria, assembly GCA_911728515.1. Lineage (NCBI taxonomy): Eukaryota > Metazoa > Arthropoda > Insecta > Lepidoptera > Geometridae > Peribatodes > Peribatodes rhomboidaria. The sequence continues at coordinate 19,009,559 of OU452166.1, forward strand.
GGCTTGCGTCGCATCTATCTCTCTTCCACTCGATTGGGCTATGCGTCCGAGGAGAAGATTTCATCATGTTTTGTTGTTCAAGAACGATTTCACGACATTTGTTATGACGTTGTCACGTTAAACTATCGTCCGTAAACCGAGTTTACAAACAACACATTTTTCATTTTTTTCAGGATTTTTCACTGGCCACTGGTTGATAATCAGCTACAGGAGATCACGAGGAAAGTTTTTGGATACTATTTTCTTTATCAGGTTGGCAACTAGTACCATATAAGCTGCGTCAATAAACGAATCGAAACGATACAACGCCAATCGTGCCTTCTCACTCCTACTAGCGATATTGTGTATTTATGCGAACGAGATGACATAAATAGATGTGCTTCTTGAGATTCGTTTCTTTAATGGATAGTTATACCTGTGCATATGAACGGCCAGCATAACAGGGCCTCTGCTTATGTACTTCATAACCGCGTTGTAGTGTCTGTTGAACCTGGCCAGATACTTCTCGTCACCGAGTAGGATGTACGCCTTGAGACAGTACTCGTAGTAAGAGTCTATTCCGGCGCCGATGCCAGCGTCTTTGCGCACCCAGTCACCGTTGTGGATGTTGATAACTGTTCCCATCAGATCTGATGTCCTACAAATAAAAAAATAAAATAAACAATATTAAATAGGCCCGTCAACGATTTTCACCAAATATAGCTAAGAACACTCCCAACTATTTCACCTTTTAAACAAAAAAAAATCAAAATTGGTTTATCCGTTCGGGAGCATCGATGCCACAGACAAACACACACTCAAACATGCATACACACACAAACACACGCACGTGCACATAAAAAGAGGGTTAAAAACCTCATCATCACACTAATATTATTATAAATGCGAAAGTTTGGAAAGATAGACGGACGGATGGCTGTTTGTTACTCAATCACGCAACTTAACACTTTTAATACTTAACACAATTAAAACTTTACACAATAATACTTTTTAACATTAGTTAAATCGCAGCGCCCACCTAGTATTAGTCAGTAAAAAGGTTTGACTGGTATAATATTTCACGATAGTAATATTGTGAGGTACTTATATAGGTCCCGTACATTCCCTAAGTAATTGAGTTAAATGGAAAAAGAAAACAAATGCAATTCAAAAAAGTAGCTAAAATTTTAAAGGCACATTTCAAGCCTACAGTCAAGTCTAAAAATGTTGCCATTCCATTCATATTTTTGACAAAAGTAACTCTTTCACACACACAAATACTGCGACTTTTACTGCTGATGGATTCGTTATTTATATATTTACGTATAGCCCCAGTCGGGTTATCATTCGACCTTGCATTGATTCTCTTCAGCAATTTTACTGTTATGTTTATATGCCTTTATAAGGGAAACTGGTACATAGTCTAAATTCAAAATGGTGACCACCCGCCGGTGCGTTAGCCGCCATTTTGATTTTTAATCGTTTCGGAATCGGAATCGTTTATGCTCAATAGGTATGTCGGCCATTTTCAACTTTTTAACAAAAATAATGTAAATTTATGATGTTGTAAATTTGATTCTCTACAAGTCTTAACAATTTTAATCGTGTTTTCGATATATTTTGAATGAATCGTGAAATAGTGATAATATTAAGTGTAATTTAATTGAATTCATTAGTAGTGACGATATTCAGTTCCAAAAGTGACAGGGGGCGAGTCGTCGCCATACACAGTGTTCCAGGTAAGATAGCAGATGACATACAATACGCACATACTCGTACGAGTATGTTTACACAATAATCAAATTGGTTCGTGCCATAGGGTGGGATCGAACCCGCTCCCTTTGGCTTGAGAGGCGGGCTTTCTCTAACTAGGCTACCGTCGCTATAAATAGTGATCGAGTACTACATTTTATTGAATTATCTAACTTAATTTTGGAGTGAAATATAGTTGTATTGTATTGTAACTACACACAGTTTTTCAGCCATTTAGCTACTGGTTGAACCAATGTTAATAAGCGAATCTTTGTTAATTAACCTTCTTTTTGAACAGACTTGCAAAAAGAAGAAGTTTCTCAATTCGACTGTTTGTGTTTTTTTTTGTGTGTATGTTACGCAATCACTCCGCCAATTGTGAATCGATTTTAATGATTCCTTTTTTATTTGGTTGATCATACTTTAGAGGTAGTCCCATATAAATTTTATCGAAATAAGCCAGTTTTAAAATTTCAACAAAGGTCTAAAAATGGTTTACATGGAACTGACGACGAACATGACGAATTACAGGATGGGAATTCGATTTTTTAAGCTTTTCTTTTTAAATTATTCAAATTTCGTTTAAAGTCATACCTATGCCTGTTCTTCCAAAGGCGATCCATAGCCTTGTGCGCCTTCTGTTCGTACACAGGGTTGCCAGTGAGTCGCGAGAGTGCTGCCATCTCGAGGATCATAGTGCCTGCGCACGCGGTGCAAGTCTCACGCGACTCCGTCAGCACTTTGGTACCGTGGCGAAGGTTAATCTATAAATATACAAATAACGGAAATCAATTTTCAAGGCCCAAGTTCCTGATGTAAGTATTATTATAATGTCGTCTAGAAAATGATATATATAAAAGGAAAAGTAAAGTTTCCCTTTTGTCATATTTAATCCAATCCTAACTAATATTATACGGCATTATAGCCGGCATGAATTCAAGTTGTATTTGTATTTAGCAGTATAAAAAGTGACGTTACCGAGTGCTTTAAATCTTATGCTCCGAGTAAGTAATCAATTTATTTATTCGAATTTTCAATTTACTGAATTGAATAAACTAGCTGCGCCCCGCGGTTAATAATTAGCCTATGTGTTAATTCAAGGTATAAGCTACCTTCGCATCAAAATTTAATCAAAATTCATCCGCTCCGTCAGTCCATCCGCTTGAACGTAAAAAGTAAAAAATGTACACACAAAACATTCCCCTGTATAATATTAATAATATTAGTAGTATGATAAGAAAGTGAGTCTATTTGTTGTATTCACGCCTTAACTGCGGAACCGATCATCTGGAAACTTTGCATTTACGTTGTCAGGGGTACTTTTTTTCTGAAAAAGAAGCCTGTGGAACCGCGAGTGAAACCGCGGAGCGCAGCTAGTTTTTCGATATAATGAAATATAAAAAGACAAGACTTTCAGTAGCAGTATACAACATTATTCAGAACGCCAAATTGCTAAATCTAAACAAGCTAAAAATATACCTGTTTTTTGCTATCGCTGTGTGTTAGACAAGGCCATCAATACTTCTAGCTAGTTGAGGTAATTAGTAATTTAACGTTTTGAAAAGGGCCTAATGTTGAGATGGTAATGCTTAAAACCAGTAATTTAAAACTGAGGGCTTGAAAGCTAAAAGCTGTTGGGCTGATTCATTTTCTTTTTCGATTACGACTCAGTTCTTTAAATCCACTTCCTTTTAATGTTTGTTACCGCATAACTCCGTGTTTTATCAACCGATTTTGAAAATATTTTTTTTTATTTGAAAGGATATTACTTACAGATTACTACAAATATGACTTACTTATTTACAAAATGCAAGAAGTCGTTTTTATTTTTTAAGTTTATACATATTTCAAGTGTGGTGTGGGGTGTGGTTCAAACCTTTCCGTGTGGTATCCCCGTGGAGGTATTGAACGCTGGCAGCAGCCGATCGCCCAGGTCCACGGCCATGGCGAGTAGCTCCCCGTTGTACCACTGCAGCGCCGGCACGTCGGCCATCAGAGTCGTCGCCAACACGTGTGCAGATAACAGACCTCTGCGCAAACAAACACAAGCTGCTGATGAACCTATCCCGAGAGGTCGTAAAAGCTGTTCTTGCGCGGTTCCTTTTGACACGAGCTGAGGTCGAAAGTGCCAGAGCGACCCGCTTTCACTTTTTGGTGCTGCTCACGAAGGCCTACCGGCAGCACTGCAGCACGGCAGTGCAGCACTGCTGCGCTGCCGGTGCTGGCTGGAGTGCTGCCAGCGGACCTCGAGATGACCCGTGCTGGCCGACGCAGCGCAGAGTGCGAGGGCCTTCCGAGGGAGAAGGTGGTGAAGCGGAGGAAGGGGATAGACGCGAAGGTGGTGACGGAGTGGCAACGGAGGTGGAGATTCGACCAAGGGACGGGAACTCTTCCGGTTCTTCCCGGACGTCTGAGAGAGATTGCGCATGGACTGGGTGCAGCCGGATTACCAGATTGCTCACCGGCCACGGAATGTTTCGGAAGAGACTGTACGATATGAGACTGAGTGAGAGCAGTGTGTGCGTGTGCGGAATGGCCGTCGAGGACAGACACGCACTTTCTGTGGGTCGACTGTCCTCTGTATGGGGAAAGTTGCGCGAAAGATTGATGGATGGGACCACCCGCCTTGAGGCGGGTCCAGTCTACTACGCGGATCTCGTACGCAACGCGACCAGTTTCGGGCGACTGTGCGATTTCGCGCACAAAGTGACACGCCGTACGCTCTGCGTACGAGACACATGAGCTGCCCGACGACAGAGGTCGTTTGTGCTGTCATACAGACCTAGAAGGGGGAGAGTGCTAAAGGAGTAGAAAGAGACACATTTTTGTAGAGCAGTCTGAAAAGCCAGCAGGCTCACAGTTTCGGTCCGTATAACCGAAAGGTTGGAAGGACCATGGGAGGTAGTGGGAGGTCGTAAAGGCCGTAGAGGTCGCGTCATGTAAAAAAGAACGCAGGCGGTCACGCTGCACATTAAGCGGTTTGTCGGTCTATTTGATGGTATGAGGGTACCTACCAATAACCAATATACGAAGCTCGGGAGCAAAGGGCCGGTTAAAAAACAAAACATCACGCCTAGTAGGTACATTCGCGAGTGTACCCATGCGCAAATACACACCCGTCCATTTTCTTCCAGCGTTTTTTACATGACGTGAACTATTCCCACGGTAAGGCAAGGTGGCATCTGCCCCACCATGGTCCCTAAATCAAAGCTTAAAATTTTGGAAGGAAAGAACATTATTGGTTGCTGAGACAGAACTGTCGAACTAGACAGAACTTATTATTAAAATATATATTAGTAAGGATTGTATCAGTAGGTAAATAAAAAGCATGTTTTCTACAATGTTCTATCCAGTACACTCTGCTTCACCCCTAAAAAATTATGGGTACGCCTATGATCACCGTGAGTGAGCGAGGGTCTATCAGGCCCGTCTGCTAATTTGCCAGCTATGGCATAAAAAGCTAACTACACTATGTGAAACTACACAATGCAGCTCACTTACCCCAGCATCCGTATATTGGTCTCAAAAACCGATACAATGATGTCCTGATCGAAGCTCACATCGTTGATGACCAGCTTAATTGCTCGGCTGAACTCGGGGAAGTCTCCCAGCACTACTAGTGTGTCCAAACTGTCCACCAGTGTCAAGGAGAAACTAGAAAAAACGTAAAGTCTTTGACAGGTACCACGGCATTACATTAAGATACTTATCCATTATATATCTGATATGGGTGTTAATATCTATTTGAGTATGAATTTATGAATATATATGTATGTATGTATATCAGTCTCTGGCTACCATAGTACAAGCATTGCTTAGTTTGGGGTCAGGCGACCGTGTGTGATAAGTGTCCCGAATTTATTTATTGTTTCAATAATATTTAATCCCTTACAATTGTTCCAGCGACAACACCATCGAGAACACCATAAGACCAGGGGTCACCAATTTGTTTCATTCGGGTCCTACATAGGTTTTTTTTAAATAATGAGACTATAGCGATCAGTTTCTACTTTTCTACATCAGCTAAGGTTCTAAGTTCTATTTATCTATACTATTAACATTATAAAGAGGTAAGATTGTATTTTTGTATGTTTGAGCGAAAGCTACTGGTCTGATTTCAAAATTCTTTCACCATTAGAAAGCTACATTAGTTTTGAGTAGCAGGCTATATAATGCGAGCGAATCCGTGAGAAAAGAGCTATTATTCGATTTTTTTTTATATTCACTCAAGGTCTGCACGAAATAGGTCGACAGTTAAAGATCCGGACCGCGGTCCGCCATTTATGACCCCTGGATTAGGTTGAAAATTGAACTCTGATGGGCTTACTGTATACATCAGCGTTTAATAAAAATATTTTTAGTTAAGCGCTATAACACATCCAAAATTGTGTTTTATCACGCAATGTTTTGTCTTACCACCAATGTAAAGTGTACACGTACCTACATATGTCGAAACAATTACTCTTATCGGTACCTTTCATTCAAGTAATGAATGGAGTTGATAAGAATAAATTAGTTCAAAAAATATTCAGGAATGTCTTTAACTTTTTCATATCACACTTGTCGCTTCTGTTTGACTTTCTATCCTGATTGTGTTCTGTACAACATCATCATCTAAAATCCTCAAAAAACATTATCTTGACAATGTTTCTTGATAATGGAACAGTAGCAGAACAGAAGAAACAGCCAAAGTAATAGTTTTAGTTTTTACCAAAGGTTTAGTTTTTGCCAAAACTAGACAAGACTCAATTAATTGTTGATCTTTTTGACACATTGCAAACTGTTTAAAGTTTATGAGCTCCTACATGCTGAGCCTTAGTGCATAATTCTATTAGAAATGATTCTGAGTCAAGATACACTAGGTCATAGTTGCAATATCTTTGACTTCAATCTACCTAGGTACACATGATACTAGATACTTAGCATCAACACAGCATCATGATGAGACATTATATTAAAACAATCTTTTTAATGAAGGTTAAATGACTTACAAGAGAGTCCTATTCTCAGCTGTAGACAGTTACCTATGGAATGATAATGTTAATAATTGTTTTAAAGAAAATGTTGATGATGACAATATCTTTGTACTCTGTAGTTGATCTCAATGTAAGTGAAACATATTTCTAGACCTGATTTCTAAACCAGAACTCTCTTGTAAGCTATTCATCCTGGTGGCTTACCATAAGTTTTAATAGTTAACTAAAACTTTTTTCATTTGACTCGTTACATTTCACCTAGTTTCATAACATTTCTATCAAGTGCACTTAATTGAAATGTGTGGAATGGAGTCAAAGGAAAAAAGTTTTTGTAACTATCAAAACCACCATATGAAGTATTAACCACTATTATTATGTATTGTAAGGGTTTGTTCCTACTTTATAAATGTAAGAAAGTATGTTTGTATATGAGTATATTTGTTTGTTACTTTTACATGCAAAATACAAGATGGAAGGGTTTGGATAAAATTTAGAATGGTGACAGCTTACACCTTGGATTAGCATATAGACTCTCTTTTAACCATGGATAACACATTGTAAAGTGGTGCTGAAAGGTACTTACTTTCCGAGAACATCATCCATTTCACCGCGGCTGCTTGTGATACCGCGCCACCGTCCTTTGCAGCTAAGAGGCAACAACTCATCGGCAGGGTATGCATTGTCCATGTATGCATTGTATGCATGGTAAAACATCTTCCTTGCTTCTTCCCTGACATGACAAAACAAAAATATTACAACAAAGTTACTGTATCAAATTACACTTCTGCTCCAAACTGCAACATGGTAAATTTTTTCTGTTAAAATAACATGTATTGTAACATGTTTATTTCGGAAAAAAAAAACTATCTAAGGACCAGATGGGTGGCAATTCAAAATAGTACCACCTCCTAGTGTGCAATATTGTGATATCGCTTAAATTAATCTCCCGACATAGTAAAAGGATGAAGGGCTAAGGCACCAAAGGAAGCAAGATAGGAACCAAGATAGGAGCAGTCAGTGGGCCCACTGTGCACTCCTATATCACTGCTTTTTGACGCCTTACTTCCAAGCCCTGCACCACATGGATGACGACTTATTCAAGCTGTACCACTATGTAATACTACACTGTGAACTTATTTACAGAGACCCACCGCTAGCACATAACCACTCACATTTATGTTAATCTCATATGTCACTATGCTACAGTACAGTTGGTAGACATTTTTATAGATAACAAAAAAGTACCAAGCACAATGAGACTTAATATCAGAATTACCATCTCAATGCAAATGACCTAGATTTAAATGTTGTTTCTTATAATTTGTTGGTGAAGGTACTGTAATAGCTTAACAATACAGGGAAATTGTAACTACTCAGAATTCAGATTTATTTCAGATTCAGAGTTATGACAGTATATAGACAAACAAGTTAACTGTAAAATGATAAAGTTATAATCAATATTGGGACAACACAGCTGTTAGAGCAAAATATTTTTGTTCCTTTGGTCACACTACAGATAAATGGGTTGCTTTTTAGTTCTTACCTGAGACTCACTCTCTCCTGCCTTGACATTTGTGAAGAGCCATCTTCCTCAGTCATAACAGATATAATGCAAAATAAAACTATTAGCAATACATGATAAGTCATTTTATCAATCTTGGAAACAAAGCTAACTTATAATTTGAATTAATCTTCTATTAACGTGGCTGGATGACGAAAAATCTTGAGTGGAATTCAATATTATTGACACACTGAAGAACTATCAGCAACACAAAAAAAAAATATTTCTTTACCAAAAATGTACAACTATTACATGGTAGTTACACAGGTGAGTGGATTTTTGTTATCACAAAATATTAACAGTAAAACAGACTGTTTGGAATCACATCTTTTTCCTTTAACGTTAACAAAAACACAACAAACTAGGGATCAACTAGGGAGAACGAGCGTTAATGCAGAATCTTACATATTCTGATTGGAATTCTTCCGCAAGGGCAATTTCCAGACAGAGCAGTGTCAGACAAATGTCACTGTCAAAATGACTGTGACATTTCTTTGACACGAGGGAAGAAAATTTGAACACACTTTTTTGTGACGTCATGTCAGATTTGTATCAATTGTCAGATTCAATTTATTTATTTTTTTGTTCCTAAGGGCATGCTAAAGCCAACATGGCCATACCACCTAGTCATCCGTTTGAAATCCATCCATTAAAGTTGTTAAACCTATGATAAAGATGATAGAGGATAAGGTGATGATAGATGAGATGAATCCCTCCCCTTTTCCCAATTCGGTAAAGCCGTGGATACTACGTTACTGATGCTTTGAGTCAAATTTTGTAGAGATCACGAACATTGGCTTCCATAGGTAGTTGCCCTATTTATGCTTAAGTAACACTGTTTTACATTAAAACTTGATTTTATTAAAGGAAGTAAAACTTTAATTTTATTTTCAATATTTTTTTGGAACAAATAATATTTTGTTTATCTTGCTTCTTATTAAGTATTAGTAGTGATTGGTAACGAGATAATCCACGGGAGATTTTTTAACATACGTTTAATTAGCCAATCAGAATATTAGTGGCACGGGAAAGTAAAATATTTTCCTTCACTCTACTAGTATATAGTGCCAAGCGGTAGCGCCTAAGAAAAAACTCTAAAGAAAAAAGAGACTTTTGAAAGGAAAGATTTAGACATGGGGGGCTATTCCGACGCATGAGATGAGATGAGATGTTATCTTGGTTACTCTCACACCTATGACTACTCCGACGAGAGCAACAAGGACGAAAAATTGTGAGATTGAATCTAACTCCGTAAGAATAGCCCTCATTTATAAGTGTAATTGTTTTTCAGTTTTGAGGGGGTATAAAGTAGCTCCAAATGGTTCGCGAAATATTACACGGTGCTGCTTGCCAGTTCTTTTAGCTTGACCTTGGCTTGACACGCTACCATATATCTAGATTTCTAATTGATATTACGGTGCCCAACACCCATAACCTCCACAGAACAATCACAGAAAAAATAAAAAAATACACATACCTACCTAACTAGAAGGAATACATTTTGAGAATTTGGAAAATAAACAAAGTTAAGTATATCCGAGTCATTCCATATCCGTTAGGCATATCCGAGAACATTGACATGACTTTAAGCAAAAAGCAGCAATTCCTACCAGATGCCGTATTGTCCGAATACTCTTACAGGAAGACCTAAATAATCAAGTAGAACACGAAGCTCACTTGGCATAAGTCCTTATGGGCTCAGTTATACTAAAATCTATATTAATTTAATTATGTGTATGCGGGAGCAAATGACAACTCGGTAGCTGAATTCACACTGATTTATTAGCTTAAATCTTAACATTCAGGTATATCTACATCCTTAACACGTATATAGTAATAATATTTTAAATGGATTAATTGGAAAAATTAATGGATTTCGAGTTAATAACCATTTTTACAAAATCAGAAAATTTGCCTGTTGAAGCCTTAAACTGTTTGATTCTTATCAGATTAAGATTCTATAGTGACCTTCAATGATCCGTTAAATTAGGCAAGTCATTTACAATTTTTCTTAAGGGCCAACGTTTCACTTATAGCGCGAAATTTTAATTTTAAACAGTACGTTTAAGTTGCTAGATCGGGTAATTATTGTAAATTTAATAGAATTTGCGCATATCTAAGATTGTTCCTCTCGTAAATTTACAGACATAGTTCACATAAATGTGCCTGATTACTTAAAAGGTCAATAAAACCTTCAATCGTCAGTATATAGGCTAAAATTACCTTTTAAAGCAATCTGGTGCATTACTATTTACTATTTCTGCAAAATTTCGTAAGGAATAATTTACGATTGGCTCAAGTTTTATAATTGCCGATTGAAATGCGCTGCTTTTGTCGCAATTTAAGACAGATCGCTGACGATTATTACACACGTTAGAAACTATGAGAACCCAATGTAATTAGGTAAAGTCCAGAAATGTAGCACAAAAATAAATCCCTCCAAAGATTGTCAATTGAGCTACATTTCATTTTTTTTTATGGGTTCGGACGATTTTGCCCATGGTCCTTTATCGAAAACTCGATATCTCCTTTCAAAATTATTTTTGTAAAATAAACAAAATTAATAAAAAAGTGAGTCTAAACAAAATAAACTATTTGTTCGCTCAAACTGCTGCGATCTGCATCGGTGCATCGGTAAGGAGCTTCCGTAAAATGTTACTAAAATTAAATAAACGGATTTTTTTAACACAAAAAATTTGGCTTAGAGATCAAATTTGCCAACAGTTTATATGATATTTTACTTACGGTCGTTTATAAAACCGATAATAACCGAACCGAACTAAATAAATATGAACCATTCTCTTTATCGGTTTTACGCTAATTCCATATCAAATTTAATCCATATAATAATACTAGCTGTCACCCCGCGACTTCGTTCGCGTTTATTATTTATATATATATATATATATATATAGTTAGCTATAGTTAAATATAGTAAATATAGTTTAAATATATATATATATATATATATATATATATATATATATATATATATATATATTTAAACTATCCTATCTCTCAAGTTGGATCGAACTGCACATGGTGTGCGAATTTTATTATAATCGGTTAAGTGGTTTAGGAGTTCATTGAGGACAAACATTGTGACACGAGATTTATATATATTAAGATGTACGTTCAGCCGTTTCAAGACGTCTACATCTTTGATTGTGTGTTTTTTAAGTCATATGACTTAAAAATATTGTTGTTAAATAAGGACTTAATATAGGTACATGTTATGATAGCAATTTTATGTTAGCTATTAAAGTGTCTTTTATTTGATAAGAATAAAACATCAGCTATGTATTTTCCAGAAATCAACGGTTTTAAGGCCCCAATCGCATTTTTTTTAGATTTTTATAAAATGGTTGATAACTCGTAAACCATTCAGTTATGCTGAACTAATGTATCGCTTAAACGATAGCCCTAGACCTGTATAAAGATGCCCTGGAAGGATTCGGTCTCAATACCAATCACTGCCAACCAATAATAGACGATTGATCAAAAAACGGCGATAATTACTTATTACGCTAATGTACACTGAAGGAAGTTACGGGATTATTTTATGGGAAAATAGCAGTACAGCGCATGACCTCTTTAGAGTTCAGAAAAAAAAAATCCGAATACTAACAAATATCAACCAAATAGATAGCCGTAAACCTTATTTCAAAATGTATAAGATTTTAACTTTGGCATCCATATTATAAAAATGTGCAAGTTTGTACGAGAAAATTAGCAATTATTTACAAAGTAAATTATAATACTTATGGGCCAAAACGACGGAAATCAACACAAAAACCGGTTAGTGGTGCCGAAGTCACGATTAAGATGGACTCAGCTGGTACCTTGGTCATGGCTACAAACATCTATTACTAAACTATCAGAAGATTTATATAATGTAAAGTTTACATTAGGTTTATTTCTAGATTAAAACAGTTTCTTGCTGAGAATGCTTACTATACTATTGACAAATATTTAAATGAAAACCATACAATATAATTTTAGAAATAAATAGACTATATTATGACTTTTGGAAAATTAATATTCTCATAAATACGAGTAAATTATGACGACTCTACTACGCCGAAAATAAAAATACAATTTCAATGTTTAATAACCATCCTCCTCTCTTATATGTTGCTATGCCCGACGGGATCCGTTGAACTATGTACCTAATGCAATATTGTGTTTTGATACATCATGTGTACAGTACGGCTTATGGCAATAAATAATCTGAGTCTGAATCGCAACAGAGATTGCTAGATTCGTACAGCTTATTTACATACGGTACCTACACATAATATACATAAGTTAGTTATATCTAGCACATTTTTTCAAAGCCTGCATTATTAGATAATGCTAAGAGAAAAAAAAGTGATTTTCTTAAAGACTAGACTTAAAAGTTACAACAGTGATTGTTGGATCAGTACAGCTTTTTTACGTCCATTACATTTAATATAGTTAGTTAATTCTAGCTTATAATAAAATGTCAATTATTCTATGTTATAATATAATGATGCAGGCCCTGCATCATAATATTATAATTTAGAAAAAAATAAGTAAGTAAGTACATCAAATTTTCCAATCATGTTTTTTATGCTTGAGTCCAAAACTCTACCAATAGTGACACACAACTCACATTATTCCTTGGGCTAGGTATACAATACATAGGTGTAATTACAAATAAAATATAATGATAAAGGCTAACTATAAATGATTGAAGTTATAAGTGAATTTGCTCTAATAACGACTTATGAGCATGACTTTGAGTAATTATACTCAAGGGTTCTTAGCCTGAGAAGTAATACTTAAAGTAAGTGAAGTCTTACTGCTTCTTATCAACCAGACTTTACTAAGAATTAATTCTTTTTGCCTTTTCTTATAATCAAGACAATAATTTTATCGGAATCGGGTCAGAATAATTATTTTATAATGAGGTCGAGGCTCATGAGGCCAGGTCAAGGTGGACCAATGATCACCTTAGTGTCTATCAAAACTTGTAGTACTTATGCCCCTTGGTGAGGGTCGCGAGAAGCCGCTGGATGCGTGCAGCGCAGGGACCGGTCCTTGTGGGAATCATTGGGGAGGCCTTTGTCTAGCAGTGGAGGTTTTCCAGCGATGTTTAAATGATGATGAATGAGGGGTCTGAAGATTATTTCTGCTTCAATGTACTCAACATCGTCTTTATACAATTTCTATGACTTCTACATCGTTAATGCAATTTTTAATCAATCGTTCCATGACCAAGGGAGTCATCTGTCCGGGCGAATGTAATATTTTAAGTGTTTGTAAATATTTTAACGGATTTTTATCAAGGACTTTTAACATGACGTCCTCTGTAGACCAATTCGGCATACGAAAATCGATGTATTCTACATTCACACAATTTGAAAGGAGGAAGAATATTGCTTCATGAACAAGTTTCACTCCTTCAGCTGTAATAAGTTTGTAGTTCACTTTGTAAATTAATTTCGTCAAATTTTTAAATGGCGGAATTTCCACTTTCCGTATTACTTGTCTTTCAATTTGGTCTCGCGCCAATTTTTTTTCACTCTGTTCTATTTGAAGGGTTTGCAAATTTGGGCACGTTTGACTTATGTCGATCATTGTTTTCAAATCAATTTCAGTGCCTCCGAAAAAATGCAAATGCTCCAATTTATATCCGACCATACTGAGCGCATTATCCAGCGCTTCATAAATACTAGGCCCCGATAGACCACATATTGTAAGCGTGCTCAAATCTTCTACTTCAGTTATCGACATCATGAAATCAACGTTTTCGTGCATTGCTTCGTTAGCATGGCTTACAATCAGACTCTCTAACATCGGACAGATTCGAAATACCGTTCTTAATTCCTGTATCGTATTACGGTTGATTTTGTAAGATTGTAGATTTAGTGTTTCAACACTTGATTCAGAGGCGATTCGACTAATAGCTGCAGTCATTTTAATACGTTCATAATGTTTTATGCAATAAATATTTTCCATATTCCTACAGTTTAGTAGAATTATCTCATAACCTGTAGACGTTACGTCTGCTCCGAAAGCAATAGTTCTCAAATACGGTAATTGAGACAATAGTGTTACGGTGTCATCGCTAACTGGATACGATGAATCTATGATCAGCTCCTCGATCAATGGGCAGTATTTTATAAAACACCTTACAATGTCGTCTGTATCAGGAATTAATACATTCAAATATTCAAGAGTGGGTAACTGTTGTAGAATATGAATGATATCATCCTCAATTTCATCTGAATAATAGGTATTACAGGAGTACGTGTGGGAATTCAAAGCCAAATTATCAAGGCTTATGAGCATGTGTGCTTTCGCACGGAAAGACTTTCGTATAAAATTGAATTGTTCAAAAGGCAGTAAGAGAGTTGTCACGTATTTTGTAAATACAGTTTCCACCATCCGCTCGTTTGTAATAATAGCCGTTTCAATATCATTGATGTCAGTGAAACGGTTACTAATTTCACGAGATATGCGGTATAACTCTACAATAGTCTTGGCTAACAGCAAATTTTGTGACATCTTGGGCACATTGTACTCGTATCGATCTCGAAGTATTTCTATGTATCGAGAGAGCACATTATCTGCTCGCACTGGGTCTCGTTTGCGCAGCTCTGCTATGGTTGGCTGGATGTTGCTCGCTTGTATTCCGATCCAGACCGCTAGTCTGTCTAGAGCCAAATCTCCCAGCAGTTTGGGCTGCTCCAGCAGATACCGCTCTTTCATGTTTATTTAGGTACCTGTAACGTAACAACGAAAATTATTATCTTCTTTATCACGCTTCTATGCTTTACTTGTGGCAAACTAACACTATAGTGGCTCTGTAGCTGTAGACCTTGCAGTCGATGCCTGACCGCCTACATGTCGCATTCCTCCGGTTGGTCTTCTACTGAAATTTTGTGAGCGGTTCGAGAAATGTTTTTTTTTTAAATTCAAAAACTGACTCGGCAAAAAAGTTATGTTTAATTATAATGGAAGACAGAGATCCGGACAGAAATCATGATCAAAATAGCTTAGACCAAATGGTATAGCCGACACGAGATCGACGACCGCCATGCTTGCTTGTCTAGAACACACTGACGCTAAGGGTTTCGTATATTTTTGTATGAAACCTGGCATATCCACCTGCCGCCATTTTTTTTTTTTTTCTGTACACGTTAAAAGTAGTCAAACAAAAACTATTGTGTACTAATGGCCATTTGTGTACTAATGTGTACCCTAAAGCGTCACGCTATCGAGATATTTGGGTGTTAAGTGCACTAGGCTCGCCCCTTGTCACAGTTGGGACTGAATATCGTCCGGCGAAGTGTGGGTGTTGTATTACCCCTCTGCCAACCCCCTCGGGGGAAAAAGCGTGACCATATGTATGTGTGTAAGTTCACCATACGAGAACTATAAAATACCTAAAATGCAGGAATTACGTGTGTAACCGCATTCCATTAAAGTCAAGTACAAGTTCCTAGGTTGATTACTCTAATATTTGCTAAAACATCATCATTATCAGCACATCATGGCCACTGCGCATGATCTATATCATGCGCAGTGGCCCCGAGTCCGAGAGTATTCATCCCGGGACCCGGTTCTGAGTCAATCTTGTCCAGGTTCAACCCGCACTTATCTTCAAACAGTATTTAGTCACTTATTAATGTAAAAGTAGTTGTTTTGTGCAAATGTTATAGTCCGGTCAAAATAGACATACAAGGTTACAATAATTCGCATAGAGCTGAAAATTGGGACGAAAGTTGGGAACACCGTATTATATGAAATGTGAAAAGTCCAGATCGATTCCATAACCGTAAAAAAATCTTAAATGTTAACTGCAAAAATTGTTATCATACTCTTTCCCTTAAGGATCCGGCGATCACTTCAGACTAACTTCGTAATGGCTAAAGGTTTTCTATTGCTATTTCGTCTAGAAGAAGACGACGAACGAAGAGAGCAAGTAAAGACACTGACGAGCCTCTAAAGTTATCTACAGAGTGACAAAGTACAATTTCAATTTGACATTTACACTTCTCTAATCATTCTTAAATAACTAAAAATGTTCCTTATATTGTGGATTCATTTAAAAGTGAATTATGTAGATAACGTCCCTATGTTAAGGGATTTTTGATTTGCTTTGTCTATTTATTAAATAAATCAGTCAAAAGTGACCCCTTACAAATATACGGATATGTCTTACAGCTCTATTTTGAAAACATTTTTTAAACAAACCAAGAACATAGAGGCGGAGATGTAATTCATTTAATTGTACTTTCATGCCAAATTTCTTCATAATCTGCAAAATGGTTTCAAAAAAATTGACAAGCGCGTTTGTATGGAAAATTCTGAGCATCGCGGCATTTCTGAGATATAGCGATTCAAAAAGCTGAATAGATGATTTCTACAACATCTAATTTTCCACGCCACATGTAAGGTATGTTGTATTGTATTGCATTGTATTGTACCAGTTGACCCTACCCAAAACATGTAATCCTAAGATTGGTACAAGATGCCATTGGCATCTTAATTTCGTTATCTTGGATTTTGTTACTAATAATTAATAGTCCTTGTTAACTGCGATATTTGTTTTAACGCACCTTACTTATCTTCAGCGGTCCAAAGCATTTAATAAATACTAGCTGCACCCCGAGGTTTCACTCGCGGTCCCACGGGACAGTTAATTTTTCGGGATAAAAAAAACCCTATGTCCTTTTCTGTACCCCTGACAATGTGGGTGTAAAATTTTAAGGAATAGTTGAGACGTGAAAGCGTTAATTTATTTTTCTAGTGTGGTTTTCTTTTTTTCTAATTTCAACATAAGGTCCGTAGTTTTACTACATTTTATAAGTGTACTTACATTATCCCTCTATCTCTCACCGTTTCCGAGATTACTAAGATTAATTTTTTCGTCGTCTGTTGCCATTATTTCTCTGATTTGACTCACAAGGAGTCATATTTTAAAGGTCAAGAGCATAACGAATTCAGCGACGTTGAAAGCCCCTGAAAAGTTCTTTTAAAATGCGCCAAGTAGTCTAGTCTACATCACAGAGGTGAGTGACGTGGAAACGTAAATATTATTTTTTTGAAACCTTTTGAACTATCATATCTTAGAAATTTGGGTTCAAGAAAATATTATCAAAATAATTATTGTAGATAATGGCATGATCTACAATTTTGTCTAAAATACCTTTGTGATAAAACTTACCGTTTGGTTGAAAAATTCAAAATACCCATGTTTGTGAATATTTGAACATTTAATACAAACACACAACAAATATTCGAAGAAACTAAAATAATGAATGTGAAAAAACTATACAAATAGATAATATAAGCATTTTTATACTCGTATGTACAGAAAACTCTAAAATAAAAATTTTCACACAAACATAACGTTCACAAAGCGAAAAAATTTTGTTAATCACTGCACTCGGCGAGCTAGCTAGCTCGTCAAACTCAGGCATCGAACAAAATATGGCAAAACAATTTCTCTCCCGGCGCTACGTCGATAGAGCCCCCACCACCCCAACCCTCTTCTCACTCCCACAGACCCTCCCCCTCTCCGCAGATGCCCTAGAAACATTCTAGGCGACCCGGACGACCTCATCGCTGTCGTCACATCGGAGCGCTGGGGTCGTCTGACCCGGCAGCTCCTTGCAACAGGAAGTATTTAGTTTTTGGTATAGGCGCCGGTTACCAAAGGTACACAATCATACACCGACCTCGCCGGCGAGGTCGAAGACTGCCTACAAGGTCTGTCAGAAGATCGGTTAGTTAGCTCGTAGTAGACGGTCGAGTCATTGTTAGTAATAATCTACTTTGTTTTTAACCGTAACTTCAACCGTCCCAATTAGGGCCCTAGAGCAAGCCGCAAGCCCTTTCTGGACTGCCAGGGCAATTCGACGCCCCTCCCTCGGCGACAGCCCAAGCCGAGGCCGTACCTCAGAGGTACCCTTGCGCTCGTGGCCCATAGTTTAATGCATATTTGAGGCCCTGCGCCATCTACGCTTGCTTAATGCCCGGTACGCTGTCGAGGCTTCAGTGGCCAACAGCATAAAGTCATCCATTAAAAAAAAGGAAAAAAAATATGGCAAAACTACGCTTACTTACTAATAAAGAAGCGCGGCTTTTTAACAACTACCTTCTCGTATAAAAAATGTCATCTCATTTCACGCATTCAAGAAACAATTAGCTCTACATAATTATTATCTAAGACAGATCCCTATTTTGAATAAGGAAATGCGTGAAATGAGTCAACAATCTTATGAATTTTTAAATGAATATTTTCATTTTTATACTAATTTTCACTCGCGGTTAAAAAGTACCCTAAGTGCTATTCTATCTATCTATGTTCCAAATTTCATCCAGATCTGTTCAGCCGTTCTGGCGCGAAAGAGTAACAAACATCCATCCATTCTTACAAACTTTCGCGTTTATAATATTAGTAGGATAAATACATATACATATATGTTTAAATGAATGCGACTACGAACGCTACGCTATTTTAATTTAACCATGTTATCACTTAAGCGACAATTGTCTTTGTTGACTAAAAGTCTTTAAACCTAAACCTAATAATTTTTACAGCGGATGTGGGATCGATGGGGACTTTTTACATTTCATTTAAAATGGTGTTCAAACCATTCGTACAATTTTTCAGCTCTATGCGAATTATTGTAACCTTATGTCTATTTTGACCGGACTTTAAGACGACCGAACGAGCGTTAGCGAGCGAAGCGTCTTTGCTTCAGCTTCGCTAAAAATGCTTTCGTATGTCCAAATTCTGTCTGGATCTTGTTGTTGTCTTCCTCTGCAGGTCTTATTAAATTTCTTAACCGAATAACTTGAAATTTTGTGAGTAGGTTCGATAAATCGTTTTTCTTTGTCAAGTCAGGGTGTGGAAATTTTTCAAGAGATACTGGATGGCTATTCCTACGCGTGAGATGAGATGAGATTTTATCTTTGTCACTCTCACACCTATGACGTTTCAAACGAGAGCAACAAGGACGAACAGAACAAAGGGCCACAGGAATAACGATTTTTTTCTGAAAATGATCTGTAGATGAAGCAAGCAAAGCAGAAGGAGGAATGAAATGCGACCTGTAGTGGAGGACAAACGCAAACTGCGAGGTACCCACTTCCCCAGCTTTCAGAGCCACCAGCATAAAAAATGAATACTTACCTCGGTACCCGAAGATCACTTTAAATTGATAGAAGTTAAACTACTGATTGTAAGACAGGTAAGCTATAAGATTTACACAGTGAAAATGTCAACTTGTAAGCTAAAACACTTCAAGCACTAATCGCAAAGATAATTTCTATGGGTACAGGGCTGCTCGATCTCAATGGCGAACACAAAGAGGGCGAATGCAAAATCGATAACCAGTGTTACCACACTGAAAAAATGGCTTTCATAATTACGGACAATTTTAAAGGAATTTAGGAACTTTTATCCATTTTCCCAACAAAAACAGTCCCAAGAGTTACTGTTGTTAATAAAGGTTTGTGCGTAATAAACAAAAAAAAACGTCATTATCCGTCACCAATAAGCATCATAAATCATCATTAATTTGTGCTCCAAACCATTTTCAAATTCATGTTTAATCGTTTCTTGTCTTTGTCATGACAAGTACTCTGACTGCTTTCAACGTGGATGAAGAGAAATCATGATCGGAATGATAAATATTGGAAAAAAAATGATATGGTACTATTATTCGCCCACATTTGTGTACGTTAACGAACCAATAAAAGTTTAATAATCCAACATTATTGCACTTTAACACTCGAAGAATCACAAGTTTTAGAAAATAACAGGTAGGTCTGTACCTACAAAGTCACGACGCCACCTTTATACTGGTTTCAAGCGAAAACTCTAAAAACGGTGTTTGATGTTTGTCATATTTTCTTAGTTCTTTTTTATTGCCTCGCAGGTGTGAAAAGTAAAGTAGTCACCTCTGGATTACAGCAGTGTCTTCGTCTTGGGCGGCTGAAGTCGAACCCCACGCTTCATTCAGGTCTCTACATAACTCCCTCGCTTCGCTCGGGCGTTACCTCGAGGGTCCCTCGTTACGCTCAGGGTTCAATATGCCGCCCTTGTCGTAAGACACTGCTTAACTCCCTCGATGCATAATCTACTATTATGAGCTTCCTCGTAATTTATTATTAAGCACTTATGAGATTTAAAAACCCGTTCTAATGGTTTATTAGTATTGTAAGGATTATTGCTACGTGCATACCTACCCTTAAAAGATCAGAACGGTCATTATAAAAACTGTATGTTTAAAAAAAATATACTAAGTAAATAATATTTCTAGTAGTAGGCTGTTTTTACTAGCAAGATCACCAAAAAATCCTTTGAAGGCGGTATAAATGAGTTCAACACACGATTCGAAAGGGTAAAGCACTTTAATAATTGAAGTTACAGGTAGGGAACGTCAAACAGTCTTTTACAATATTAATCAAAATGTTTGAGCATATTTTCGAACGTTCGTTTACATTGAAAGACATAAAAACCGCCCTAAAATGTCATTGGTAGATATCCGTGCCAAGGTGTACATGGTTGCACTCACGACGGCTTACCTATTACGGTACAATTCATCTCGGGGTTTAATTTGGGTGTCTGTCCGCGGGTGTTATCGTTACTGTCTTCCGTTTCACTTTTTATGATCGCACGTATATCCCTGTGCGCGTCGGCTACCACGCGTATTTCCCTTCCGAATGCTAGGAGTATCCTGTGAGGAATTTTGCATGAAGACTTGTTTTTTAAACGTGTCTGTGTATGTGTGTATGTCTGCTGTGACATCATAGCTCCCGAACGGATGAACTGATTTTATTTTTTTGTTTGAAAGGACTTATTTAGGATGGTCGCCGACGAGGGGTCCTGGAGGGCTATGGACTCTTTCTGCGAGGAGGTGATGTCGCAGAGAGAGACCGAGGAGCGGGAGAGAGAAAGGGACCCTCTTTCTCTCCCGCTCCGGAGGGCGCGGACACGGAGACGAGCCAGCCGGGCTCGCACTCCGTCTCCGCTAGGAGGCCCAGGGGCGCCGGACACAGAGGTGTCTGGTGCTCCCAATTAAAGAGGGTCTCCTGAAGAGTCGATACCTTGGTGTCCAGGGCATCGCTTCGGAGCTGGGGAGGGGGACGAGCCCCCTCCTGAGGTGGGTCCGGCTGCGGACAGCGGCTAGGTGGGGTTACGGAGAATTTGAAAGCGTGACCCCGCCTCTGCCGACGAGGATGGACACCGTGGGGATTTAGTCGGTATGGGTGCCCTTCTAGCACCGAGTCCGAGATACCCCGCTCCGCCTCCCCCGGGACGTAGCGGGAATGTGGAAGTGCATTCCCCCACCTAAAAAAAAAGCGTCAAACACACAGGTGCGGCCTGACAAGGCGGCTGACAGAGCGGCCAGTTGTATTTCATTAAATTTTAAGGGAGTCTTCACACACACGCGGCCACGCCGCGGCTTGCAGGCGGCTGGCCGCACGTTGGAAACATTTTTGGGGTTCCTTACTCTAAGGATGTAATCGAATGTAATTGTACTTCATAAAGATAGGTAGTCTAAAAAAAACATATATTAATTTAGTAAAATCAACTTTGTTTCCAATGTAAGATTCTAACAAATTGAAATCTATTAGTTTATGGTAGGTACCTAACTAATAATTTTTTTTTTTACGATGACTGTAACATGTGGCTTCGCTTTCCACTTCCACTTCCAAATTTCGCAGTAAGTAACTTTATAAAATGTAATAAATAACCTTACATAATTTACTTAAATAAGAATTGAGATCAAATTATTTATTAGTAGGTACCTGGATGGCCGAGCTTTGCTCGGTATTTTTTTTATTTTTTAATTGTGATTGGATAATAAACAATTGATTTTAGTCTAACCTCAATTGACTTTGTGTTACATAACAACGCCATCTGCTATTGTGTCGTTAAAGCAATTAGTTGCTCACAAAAAATAGTAGTATTATTATTCGCCAATAGATGTCAGGAAGAGTCATATTTTTCAGTTGAGATTGATTATCGATAAAACACGAATAAAATGATATTTTCTAAAAATGATTCCTAGCTAGATCGATTTATCGCCCCCGAAACCCCCTATATACTAAATTGTATGAAAATCGTTGGAGCCGATTCCGAGATTCCAATTATATATATATATATATACAAGAATTGCTCATTTAAAGGTATAAGATAGTTATCAAAAATGCTGACACATAAGTCTCATCACACAAAAAGAGCTTGTATTATTTGTTGTTGCCTATTTTTTTTTAAAGTTGATTTACGCCGGAAGTGCACAAACAATCTATAAGTTGCCGTTTTGTTTGGCGTAGGAGGCGCGGGTGTAGCGCCATCGCCCGACCACTACCATAGACGGGAAGTCAAGTAGGGGGTGGTTCGTTTGGGGATGGTGCTAGACTAGCGACTCTCACTTGATTTTGTAAAATTGGACGAGTAAGACGTCATCAAAATTATTTAATGTGAGTTGGAAAAAAAGTAAGTATTTAGATAATTAAATTGGTACTTTGTACTAACGAGTTTTATGTTTTATGGTTAGATCCTTATAATATAATGTTAACTCTAATCAACTTACAAAAAATAATTTGAGTAATAATTGTTTAAGTTTATAAAAAAGACTTAGAAAACAAATATTATTAACTGTGTTATCTCCCAGTCGACTTCCAATGTGCCGCGGGTTGAATTGGCGTCGAACAACTCCGATGCAAACACAGCACACACTGCGATTGATCCGAATCTAGCAACAGCGCTATTAGATTGCCGTAAATTGCCAACACCGGATTCGGTCCCTAGATCCGGTATATTGGTAACGGATCCGGTGAGGGTAAAAAGATGCCGGTTCCGGTTTTTACGGATTGCAATCCTTGATACTTATTTCAGCCTTACATTCAACAATATTTCACTATTTTTTATGTGACTTTTTAATAAAATAAACTGTAAATAATCTTTAAAATCGTCATTCAAAAACATTAATAATAATAAATTCAGGAAATTGTCTCACACGGTCGCCTGACCCCAAACTAAGCAAAGCTACAAGACATTGCTGTGCTGCCAAAGACTGACATACATAAATATAT
This sequence comes from Peribatodes rhomboidaria, assembly GCA_911728515.1. NCBI lineage: Eukaryota > Metazoa > Arthropoda > Insecta > Lepidoptera > Geometridae > Peribatodes > Peribatodes rhomboidaria. Next base: position 19,032,914 of record OU452166.1, read on the forward strand.
ATATTTGAAACACAGACAAAGATATAGATCTTAATATCCAGACATAGAACAAACGAAAATGTTCATCACATAAATGTTTACCCTAGGTGGGAATCGAACCCACGCCCCCAAACTCAGAAGGCAAGTTCACTACCAACTAAGCCACTGAAGGAGTCTAGTCAATGTTTTTATCAAATAGAATTTACAATTACGTAGGGATCATTGGCGCATATACCTACATAATACCCCAGCGCGCGCGGCGAGAGACTATTGGCTATTGGTAAGGTCGTAAGTAGGCACCCGGGCTACAAACAATTTATGAGTATCCCAACCTATCTACTACCAACCTATTTAAAATAGTAAAAACCGTATCCGTATCTACGTATTGAATTTTTTCTAAACATCGTAGGTACTCATTAATCTTAGAAAGGGACGACCCTGCGTACTCGGGTTGGAGTATGTAGGCGCGTAGGTTCCGTCACTCTGTCAAAGGCGGCGGGAAGCGGCGCGGCGGCAGTGTGCTATCCAGGGGGACTATTCCTACGCGTGAGATGAGATGAGATTTTATCTTGGTCACTCTAACACCTATGATGTTTCAGACGAGAGCAACAAGGACGAATAAAGGTGAGATGAAAACCTCAAATCTCTGAATAGGGCCCCTGTTTGGTAAATGACAAGTGTCTAAAATCGATGATCATTCGTTTTTGGTTGCTACCAAAAGAAGTAATTTAAAACTGGCAAAAGTTGATTTGGCGAAATATGTCAGTGAGCAGTCTTATCAACTGTTTGCCTTTGAGTAATGGTGGATTATTTTAACCTTTACCAGGAGGGCTATTCCTACGCGTGAGATGAGATGAGATTTTATCTTGGTCACTCTCACATCTACGACGTTTCAAGCGAGAGTAACAAGGATAAAAAAGATGAGATGAAAATCTTAAATCTCCGAATAGGGCCCCAGATCAGTAACATGCACGAGCGTGGGCAAATGTTAAAACACTTTATGGAACGTGACTTTTCGTGTTCTCTACAAAAATTGACTCAAAAGCTTTAGTAAAGTGTCTATCCACGGCTTTACTGAAACAGACAAAGGGGCGAGGGGTGAGATGAGATGAGATTTTATCTTGGTCACTCTCACACATATGACGTTTCGAACGAGAGCAACAAGGACAAAAACAGGTGAGATGAAAATCTCAAATCTCCGAATAGGGCCACAACAAGGACAAAAAATGTGAGATGAAAATCTCAAATCTCCGAATAGTGCCAGAGATTCATCTCATTTATTATTACCCGCTCTCTATCATCATCATCATAGATTAAAACGTGGAAAGACAAACACACTGATAAATAGGAGGTATAGCCATATTGGCTCTAGCCTGTCCAATGGTGCAAAACAAAGAAAAAACATAATTATGATCGATCATGACATGTACATACATGCAATTGTCAAAAAAAAAGACGCCATGTTAGATAAAGCTTGAAGTTTGAGTTTGAGATTCATGTGTGCTGTCGATATTTAAAAATATAAATGAAACAAAGAATTAAGAACAGATTTTGAATTAGATATCAAGTCTTTAGCAGAATACCGTTCAGTGTTATAAATGATATGATATCATGGTGTAGTGTACATATCAAATGTTCGCTTTTCCATTGAAGCCGAGCGGGCAGGGCTAAGAACACGGTGTCTTGTCTACTCGAAGACTGTCCCAGTTTGGAGTTAACATAAATGTGTTGAAGAGAGCTTAGTTAAGTTATCCTAAAAGTTTAGAAAAGTTAATGGTAAGTAGAAAAAATCTAGTAGGTATCCATTGTTTACAAAGTAAGCTGTTAAATGTATGGATGAACCCAATCGACAAACCATAAGAATGTTTGTGTTAGAGAACATAAAGAGTACTTCTGCTACATTTGAATAGGGTATGTGTTATCACTGCGTCGAAAATACAAAATAACCTACATTAGTAGATCCAATCTGCATTCGTGAGTGTAAGTAGGTAGGCATCGACGTAATTTTATTGTATTGTTCGCAAACTACCACTTTTCTACTGTTTTTCTGCAAAAAATAGTAGCAACTTAGAATTTTTATTCAGCAATTAGCCCGGTGTGTGCTTATTCTTCATAAAATTTAAATTAGCTATAGTACACGTAGTTAGGTATGTACAAAGACGCCATTTTGTTTTTTGGCGCCTTACGAGAGGGGAAGGGCGGGAGGATAGACGGTTGTTGTCTAGGTATATTGTCTGGCACTCTGTGCTGTCTGTTTGGAGTAAATCCTACTAATATCATAAACGCGAAAGTTTGTAAGAATGGATAGATGGATGGATGGATGGATGTTTGTTACTCTTTCGCGCCAGAACGGCTGAACAGATCTGGATGAAATTTGGCACAGAGATAGATTATAGTTTAGAATATCAGATATGATGCTTTTTAACCGCAGGTGAAACCGCGGGGCGCAGCTAGTTAACTATATATTAACCCTTAGTATCATTTATTATTGTTCTAGGTGATCAATACACAAATTATTGTAGTTGTAAGTCGTCATGAATGGTGATCATGGAACGATGGATGAGCCAACAAATGAACTGGATGCCCAGGCAGATCCAAATGAACTAAATAGCCAGTTTGAATTAAAGAACTCTGAATGTTTAATTAATGGCACAAGTGGCCCAAATAGGTTTCAATCTGAAAACCAAGACGATAAGAAACCAGTGAAAGAAAAGCCTAGTGAAGAAACTGACGAGTCCAACTCTGAGAATCTTAAAATCTGCCAAAACAACCCTCAGCTTGAGAACCAGGATGATGAAAAAACAAATGATGATAAGACGACTGAGGACACTAATAAGACTAGCTCAGAGAATTATAAAATCGGCCAAACCAGTCCTCAACCTGATAACCAGAATATTGAAGAACTAGTAAATGACAAGACCAGTGAAGAAACTGATGAGACCAACCAAGAGAATCTTAGAATCAGCCAAAACAAACCTCAGCCTGACAACCAGGATGATGAAGAAACAGCACATGATAAGACTGCTGAGGACAGTAATGAGACTAACTCAGATAATAATAAAAGTGCCATCAACACCTATGAACCCGAAACTCTAAAAAACAAAAACAATGATACAGATGATACACCAGACTTGTTCTCAGGCACTCCTGATTTTCAAGCAGATAATGATTCAATGGAGACATTGTCCGATAGTAATAAACATGTAGAAAATACAGAGTTAGTGGATGAGGACAGTAGCAATTCTCAGGATTGGAAATTTAAGAAGGATTTAAAGGAACATATTTCTACAGATGAGGATGCTTTAAACAGTTTGGAATCAAATCACAATTCAGAAGATGAGTTAAGCGAGTATATTCATGGTGCTGTAGACCCTATCGCCAGCGGTGTGTCTAAGGAAGAGGAACAGAATGTTCATAAATTATTTAGCAAAGAAACAGAAACTGGATCTTTTCAAATAGTATCCATCAAGAGCTGTGTAAGTTAACAGCTGTTGTTATTACTTTGATTGGTATGCTAGTTAGCAGTAGTTATAATAGTTATTTAAAAACCCTGCCATATAACACACATCAAGGTGTTATTAAAGACCTGATCCACATTATTGTTGCAAATGTATTTTTTGCCAATAGAAATAGGCATAGGTATAGGGCATAGGCTCTTTCACGGTCGTTCTCAGCAATAGTGTAGAGTCAATGTCAGATCAATATCTGGAGTGTCATAGATCTAAACCATAGGTAATATTTCTCGAGCCAGCCGAGTTCTTATTTTTTACTAACAATATACTTTTATGTGACTAAAGATTTCAATTCAAAATATGTTTTCAGGATTCTGGTGAGGATTCTTCAGACTGTTCAGATTCTGAGCTGGAGCCCAAGGCAGAGGATGCTGTTAGTGTTAGGAAAGTGACTTCTGAAGGCGATAGTTGTGAAGATAATGAGAAACCCAAGAGCATTGATATTATTATACTACAAAATGATCAGAACAAAAATCGGAATGGGGCTCAAAGTCCTGAAATTCATGAGATATGTAGTGATAATTCTGACAATGATGATTGTGTTGTTACTGGTGTTCAAAAAATTAGGACCCCTAAAAAACGCAAAAGTCCAAAACCCACCCCTACTTCGGAGCTGCGCCGCAGTAGCCGCACAATCAAACGAAGAAAATATGACGATGAGATAGAAGAACTCGATGAAAATGACGAATCTGATTTAGAAGAGGTGTTCATAGAAGACCCGCTGCGAAACAAATTACGTATTGCATCAAATTTAAATCGTAAAATAAGTCAGAAAAAAGATAGCATAGTCATAATTAATTCACCCATTGCATTGAAAAATCGCATTCCTGCAAATAAATCTAATTCGCCATTGCATCGGAATATTTATCAAAAGATTGCGGCGCGAGGCACCAGTGTGACTCCAATTAGCTCCAAAAATGTTGAGACTAAGAGCATGGCCACTCAGGCCACTCCTGAACCCATATTGCCCACCTTAACAGATGATATGTTTGTAGTAGAAGCCCCTTCTTTCATAGTTCCCTATGTATATGAGAAACCTGCCGCTGTACCATTCAAAGAGTTTGTGGAAAAGTTGGGCAAAGAAATTGAAGAGGAAAAAGCCAAAGCAGAACTGGAGTTATTGGAAAAGAAGAAAGCTGAAAAAGCAAAGCGAGAACAAGAGAGACAAGAGAAACTAGAGAGAGGAGAAGAAGTTCAAGAGTCCCAAGATGAAGAGTCTGATGAAGTTAAGGAAAAAAAGAAAGCTGAAAAAGCTGAAAAAAAAGGTATAATAACTTTTGCGGTTAATAATAATGATAAGATTCAGGTTTTCGTTTGATGAAACTAAACTAGATAAATATAGCTACTTCTGCAGTCTATACTAACTAAAATTGACATCAAACTACTTTGGAATGCAGTCTGTGTTTTTTTTTTGTTTAAAGATATCATCATATTGTTTCATAATGACTTCCTTTTTTTTTCATCTGCATGTGCTTAGTGTTCCAGTTTATTGTCAACTAGTTGCCCTTGCTTTGTTAATTTATCTCTACAAAACTTTACAGGATCACCCACTGGGCTAATTTGAAGATTGAATGAACATTTTATCAAAATCGTTGCAGCCATTTTTGAGTCCATATTGAACATCAATTTATTTAGATAAATAGTCTTATTACAAAATTGTTTTCTAGAGAGACGACGACGACAAAAGGAGGAAGATGACGCTTCATGGGATGGTTCGAGCTCCGAAGAGTCCGACGACGAGTCTCTTAGCGATGACGACTCCCAAACCAAAGATATCTGCATGGAGGGCATAAAGGACGTGGCAGCCACTACTCCCAATACTGATAGCTACTTTGACCTCCGTCTAGGAAAATTCTTCATGGATATCGGCTCGAATCTCGTACAGGAATATGTACAAGCTGATTTACTTCACCAACATAATAGAAAGCTACAGAGAGAAAAGAAATCTGGCCAAAGCACTAAAAACAGGCAACTTTCTATAGCACTCTTGACGAAAAATCTAGAATTGAGCCAGAAGAACAATAGCTCGTTCACATTCCAGCAGAAAAAATGTAAATTCTGCTCTTTTAAAACAGAATCAATGTTGACTATGGAGCATCATCTCGAGACACCACATTTAAAGAATAATATGTATATTTGTAACTTTTGTTCGTTGGAGTTGCAGAGTCCACATAATATGTTGTACCATATGGATAAAAATCATGGTGTCAAGGGTAGACTGGAGCGTGTGCCCGTGTTGCATCAGTGCGCCAACTGCCCCTTCGAGGATCAAGGCAAGGGAAAATTTTCGCGTCATGTAATAGCTTGCTCAAAGAAATTCAAACCGGAAACTAATTTGGCCCCGCCTGTTGATTGGGAACACCCTGCTAAAATACCAAAGGTAAGTTTTTTTTAAATAGACGAATTGTCAATAATTCCAATTGATTCAAAATGTCGTGTCATGACCAGTTAATTTAGATTATGAAATTAGATGTTATGTTTAGAGAAACTAAAAATGTATGTGGCATATAGTACTAGTAATAGAGAAACTTAAATTGTAATACTATGCCAATATAGTACTAGTGTCATGTTCCCGAAATATTTGAAATTATAGATCGCCATAATGTAACAAGTAATTAATCTCCACACTCACTCAATGGGCGAGTGGCGTTGGCCCCAATGCCACTCATCCAATAATGTAATTATGTATATTATGTAATAATGTAATTGGCATGTGCCGTTTTAATTAATAAATAAATAAATAAATCCATTATGCAGATCAAATAAATACCATTATCCAAACATAGTCCCAACTTAGCGAGCGTTTTTTCTAGATTTCGCACGTTGGACGATTGGCGTAGCTGCTAACGTGGAGCCGGCGCTATAGTTGTAATCATGATCCATAAAAACAATGTCTAGCATTCCGGGAGTTGACACTATTACGTCACTCGTCATCGTCATCGTCTCATTCGAACTTGTTGGGCTTGCTTATGCACCATTTGACATCACTGCGCGACACTCAAGCGCGCTTTTTTGTCTCGGAACGCTGTACCTGGCGGAGTATATTATTATAGCTTGGTTGTAATGGTGTTGCAGTTGACGCGGGCCCGTGCGCCAGCGGGTCAGTTTGCGCGGCAGCCGGCGGAGGGCGTCATGCGCGTGACCGCCGGCGCCGCGCTCACGTCGCCCACGTACCGCCCGCGAGCGCCGGTGCCGCCCGGCGCACGCCCCGCCGGGCTCTTCATCAGGCAGACTGCGCCGCAACAACCCACCCTCGCCATTGGGGTAACTTCATTTATCTACTTAGGACTATGTTCACAAAACTTTAACGTAAAGATTATTTCGTGACCTTTCAGGACTATGTTCAGTACTTTAACGTAACGATTATTTCGTTACTTCACATTTACTTGGTACAACCAGTAGTGCCTTAGGCTTAGCACGCACTGCGATTAAACGCCCGCGTTTAACCACAGGTCTGAATTACTTAACGTTCAACGAAAAAATAAACACATGATATATCACTACGACCCCCTTTTGTGAATTTCGTTATTTTTCGAATTTTCACGTGTACACGCTTACGAGCCTCACGTGATTAATGGCCGGACTGTCTCTTATCAAGTCTTAATCTCTTATCCTGTCGTGCAGATCACCGGCCGCGTGCAGATCTGGTCCGCTTTTGTGTGATAACATGTTCCTGGCCAAATTGCTTCCGGCCCGCGTGATAGGAAATACATTAATGTAATCATAGGATGCAGGCGCTTAAGCGTGGCCAAGATCTGCAATCCGCATGACAGGAAAAGAATCCTTAGGAACAATTACGGCTGTCAGTAGTCTGATAAACATCAATCCCTAAGATTGCTGTTTATGAGACTAAAAGAATAACAATTTTAACATGTACCGAAAAGTCAATTAACTGTCAAAATTGGGTCTGTTAGTTGTAGCGTTCAGTGCCACTCTCCATCAAGCAGCCTAGCACAGGCGTCGAAATAAAATATTGTCCATATTTTTAAAGTATTGTTTAAAGATTGCAACACCATCTATTTTGGACGACAGAAACAATGTTAATTTGATATTAAAATCAGTAAAAAGTATAGTGAGTTCCCTTTGTGTTAGTATTATACATAATTATATGCCATGCAGTTCCTTGGCTGTTCTTCTGCATAGTGGGCCTTTTCCAAACAAGTTGGTAGAGTTATTTCTATAACTTTGACATTGACTCAGTTGACTAAAGACATTTTATTTGATTTTTTATTTTATCATATCATGTATCATCCAGTGTGAGGATAATTTGTGATCTATTGTATTTTCCAGAACGTGAAAAAGCAATCGAACCACTCGATCCATATAAGCCCGTCGACGCGACCCGCGAGCCCCATACAGCCGTTGAACGCGGCCAACGCTAAGGGCGTCGTTATGTGCGAAATCTGCGATGGCTACATAAAGGATCTGGATCAGTTGCGTAACCACATGCAGTGGATACACAAGGTCAAGATACATCCTAAGATGATTTACAACAGACCACCACTCAACTGTCAAAAGTGTCAGTTTAGGTTAGTATGTTTATATTCACTTATTACTATGTTTTTTTTCACTGTAGCATGGTGTGGGTGACGGCCATATACAGCATGTCACAAAAAACCCTGTTGTATCCGCGAATTGTGCATCCAGTATCGACTGGAGGATGCAATTATGCTACTTTAAATTAAATGTTGACTATACAAAACATTAACACACATCGCGGTCCGCCATCTTAAAAGCGCGAACGCAGGCACTAATCGCGTCGGTTTTATTTGTAAACTATCCGCGTCTTTGGACCAATTTGCCCATTGTCCTTTGCTAAAACATGAGATTATTGAGAATTTATTGCTGCACTGTACAGAATGTAGCATTGAGGGGGTAATTTGTAGTTGGATTCAAATAAATAAACATTGTAGGTAAGTAGGTAGCTGTAATTCTGTACACATTGTATTTCAGATTCTTTACTGACCAAGGATTGGAAAGACATCTGTTGGGGTCACACGGTCTCGTCACGAGCGCTGTACAAGAGGCAGCTAATAAAGGGAAGGACGCCGGCCGCTGTCCTGTTTGCGGCAGGGTAAGCATTTAATAATCAAGTATTACTGAATAGTCTTTATACTGAAGATCTATGGTAAGTCACGGCAGCTGTTCGCTTACTCGCGACACTAATATCACTACATAGTATAAAACAAAGTCGCTTTCTTTGTCCCTATGTCCCATTGTATGCTTAAATCTTTAACACTACGCAATGGATTTTGATGCGGTTTTTTGAAATAGATAGAGTGATTCAAGAGGAAGGTTTAAATGAACGGAGAAATACTGTTATTTTTGAGGTTTCTAATGTGATGTTAGTAGGCTATATATGTTATACCCAGAGCGGGCTGCTATGTTTTTATATACAACGTTCACAGTTTTTCTGTAGTGTATTTAGTATTAGCATTGCACCCATGTGAAGCCGGGGTGGGTCGCTAGAGTATTAGATATAAAATTATAGAATGTATTTTATTACAAACTATTCAGATTAATTTCCATTCCAACTCTCAGTCCAAAATTGTCTATACAAACTGTTACAGATCCGAATATCACATATTATGTACATCCAGAAATTACTGCTCTTCTGTTGCAGTTCAATATTTTGCATATTGAACTGCAACATAAGAGCATCAATTCATTATAAAGTATTCGAGTATCAAACCTATTTAAATAAACATAATCAAGTTGTAATGATGAGTATGATGAAACTTTGAATTAGGCTACCTTTCACCGAGAAGGGAAGCGGTGTGAAGATGTGTAGAGAGGTACCCTTGCCGGTCTCTTACCCTTGCCGGTCTCTTACCCTTGCCGTTCCCTTACCCTTGCCGTTCCTTTACCCTTTTCGGACTTTTACCCTTGTCGGTCTTTTACCCTTGCCGTTCCCTTATCCTTGCCGGTCTCTTACCTTTGTCGTTCCCTTACCCTTGTCGTTCCCTTACCCTTGCCGGTATCTTATCCTTGCTGGTCTCTTACCCTTGCCGTTCTCTTACCCTTGCCGTTCCCTTACCCTTACCGGTCTCTTACCTTTGCCGTTCCCTTACCCTTGCCGGTCTCTTATCCTTGCCGGTCTCTTACCCTTGCCGGTCTCTTACCCTTGCCGTTCCCTTACCCTTACCGGTCTCTTACCCTCGCCGGTCTCTTTACCTTGCCGTTTCCTTCCCCATGCCGGTCTCTTACCCTTGCCGGTCTCTTATCCTTGCCGGTATCTTACCCCTGTCGTTCTCTTACCCTTACCGGTCTCTTACCCTCGCCGGTCTCTTACCCTTGCCGGTCTCTTACCCTTGCCGTTCCCTTACCCTTACCGGTCTCTTACCCTTGCCGGTCTTACCCTTATCGGTCTCTTACCCTTGCCGGTCTCTTATCCTTGCCGGTCTCTTACCCTTGCCGATCTATTACCCTAGCCGTACCCTTACCCTTACCCTTGCCGTTTCCTTACCCTTGCCGGTCTCTTACCCTTGCCAGTCTTTTACCCTTTGCTGTTCCCTTACCCTTGCCGGTTTCTTACCCTGGCCAGTCTCTTACCATTGCCGGTCTCTTACCCTAGCCGTACCCTTACCGTTCCCTTACCTTTCCCTTACCTTTGCCGTGCCTTTTTCTTAACGCGTTAAATTGTAGGTCATAGCAACAACAAGACTCCGGGCGACGGTCTAAGGATCTTGCATCAGGGCTAGCTAATCGGCCTATACTAATTTATCACACTATAACTTAGTATGTCAGCTTCAATAGTTTCCTTTTTTTTTCAAATTCCAGGCTTACCAAAGGAAGCTGCTCGCTCACGTGTCCCGTGACCACAACTTGGTCCTCAAGCCCGCGCACCTTTCCTACAAGTGCACAGTGTGCACGGCCACTTTCGGAATGTACCGCCAATTCGAGAACCACGTGTACTCTTCTCACAGCGTAGTCGCCAAGAAGGCCATAGACAAGAAGAAGGCGGCCGCGGGAGACGCGAATGATAAAGCAGTTAAACAACTGAAAAACAACGAGGATATTACTATTACAGCGCAACCTGCGAAGATTGGCGCTGCTAAAAAGAAATAAGGTAACCTTACCGTTTGTTTCAATTTTGAAACGTATTTTCGTAGCGGTACGTCGGGATTTCGGGAAACGATACAGAATTCTTGAGAGTCAAAATTGTTTACGATTTATTTATTTTATTTTAAGTAATAATCCCTTAGCAATATTTGATAGGCACTGCAGTGATTGGGGACAAAAATTGTAATTTCTTTTAAAACTATTTTCTTATTTTCTATTTGTGTCCTTTGGACCCTTGCAAATTCTTTTAAACCAAGGTGTGACAGTGAAATCTTTTTTTCGAACATCCTTGGTTCGTAACTGCGTAATTTTTAGTGAATATCGCTTTGTAGTTGAGAAAAATAGTCCCTTCGCGTGCCTGTGTGGTTATTTAGGTATCGATGCATTGGTTAATGGTGCTCGTACCTATGCCTAAATTCGTAGGTTCGTCTATCAAAAGAATTGCCTGCAGCTTTCGAATGCTTGCAGCGCAATTAATCCTACTTAATATTATAAACGCGAAAGTTGTAAGAATGGATGGATGGATGGATGTTTGTTACTCTTTCACGCCAAAACCGCTGAACAGATCTGGATGAAATTTGGCACAGAGATAGATTGTAGTCTAGAATAGCACATAGGATAATTTTTAACCGCGGGTGAAACCGCGGGGCGCATCTAGTATACTATAACGTTGCATATATAAATAGGGTCAACTGGGGCAAATGTGTCTATAACTGGGGCGACTAACGCCATCTTGTACAGATTATTGCAACTAAAGACAGAAAAAAGATGTAGGTGGCACCTAATTTGTGAAGGGTTTGTCAGTAATTCTCGAAAGACGCAATTGCTTCACAGACACATTTGCCCCAGTTGACCCTAAATGTACAATATGTTTGTTTCTTAAAATAGGGCGTTTGTTTAGAATTTGGAATCGTAGAGATTTTAAACGCTAAGTTTAAACCCACACTAGTGATGTAACTATGGAAAACCAACATTTTAAACGCTAAGTTGGTTTTCCATAGTTACATCACTAGTGTGGGTGTTTGTATTACACCTCTGCCAGCCCCTTCGGGGGAAAGGCGTGACGATATGTATGTATCACTAGTGTACCACCTAAAAAGTACCTTAACTAATAAACGCGTCTTTTGTTATTATAAGTAAAATAACTCTGAAAAGGCTGGTTTAATTTTTCGATAATAAAACTAAATTTCAATTTTAACTGGGTCAAAGTTTAAATCAAAACCCTTACTAACAAACACTTAAGCATTATAAATGCGAAACTGAATTTGTTTGCTTATTTCGCTTTCACGCCTTGGCTACTCTACCGATGATCATGTAATTTAACATACACGTAGGGGGTAAAAGAAACGACATAAGGTACTATTCGTTCCATAAAAATTGACTGTTTTTGTGTGACCACGGGTGAAACTGTTCCGCGCAGTTAGTAAAACATATTTTTGTTATATTAAAAGAGTCATTTTTTTCTCAAACGATTGTCAAGTTAATCCTATGCTATGCTTTAAAAATGATCTGTTAAGTTTTGAAAACATCATGTGCGTGTGTAAGCATGCAATGACAAAATGTTTATAAAACGGATTAGCTTATCAATCGTTTGTACATTAACTTTAAACTTTATCAAGTAAACTCGCTAAATTATCGTTATGTTCATCTCTTCTTACAATAAATGTGTCCGCAAAGAACTCTTAAGCTATGCCGATCAATGCGATAATTTTCCTTTTTTATCTGTTTTCTTATTTCTGAACGCGTGAAGCAAGTCTACGGGGACATCTCTGATTTTTTTTGTTTGACGTTAACTTGAGGATCGTTGATGCAATCCTCGTGAAATTTTGCAGTGAAGTAGTGCACGCAAATACAATTTTTTAGTTCGAATTTGAGGAAATCGGACCAGAAGTTATGGATGTAAGAGAGGTCTCCGAGGTAAACTACAAGCTATATATTGGTTGTATCATTCAGTTTTTGAATAGTAGTTAATATCTAGCAAGAACCCCAAACGCGAAATGTTTCTTGCCTATGATATTTCTGACATTGAGAAGGATCTAGATACAATTGAAAATCTGTATAGCCGTTTCAACTATGTAAATTACTAGACTTAGGGCCGATTTTTCAATCCTTACTTTATTCGCCTAATAACTACCGAGCCAATAACTTTATTAATCTGTTTATTCGACCCATAAACGGTGTTCGGTTTTTCAATACAATTTTAAATTGGGAATAACTATCTGACCATTTATTCAGTGTGTACAAAAGCTAACTTCAGACAGTTGAAACAAAACTATGAAATATCCACGCGTTAGAAAAGGACTTCGAATTTTCACTTTTCGCTTATGTCACTGTCTTGTCAGTTTTAGTCTAAACGTCACTGTACTACTAATCTGTGCAAAAGTCGTCGGCTGGTTTGGCTATGGTAAATAGCTCATGTAGTTTGTTCATGGTAGTTTTTTTTTAAATTAAAATTAATTTAGTTTCTGCGTGTCGGAAATATCAATCTTTTTTACAGTGACAACCCATAAGACCATCATTTAGACAGTCTCAACAATTTATTCCATAGAATAAACTGCTATCTGGCCGTTCCACCGACAAATAAAGTTATACCTCAGATAGATGAGTTATTCGTCTAGTAAATGATACCTGACCATTGAAAAACAGAATAATTAGCTATCAGTTCAATAAACACTATTTGTTTGTTTATCTGACCATTGAAAAATCGGCCCTTAATTAGAGAAAATTAACATCCACACTGATATTATAAAATCGAAAATAACTCTGTCTGCTTGTAGACTTTTCACGGCTAAACGGCTGAACGGATCTTGATTATATTTGATAATTAGTTACAGTATATCACGAGGAACGTTTTTGGATAATATTTTCTGAATAAACGCGAACGGGTAACAGCTAGTATTTTATAACCGTTTATATGCTTTAAAGTTTAAACAGCGTGTCATCTATTGCTATATAATTTACGCTAATATTATAAAGAGGAAGGTTTATATTTGTATGTTTGTAACGAATAAACTCATAAACGACTGGTCCGATTTCTGAATATCCTTCACCATTAGAAAGCTACGTTATCCCTGTGTGACATAGGTTATGAAGCGCGAGAAAAGCCGCGGGCAAAAGTGCTAGATTATTATTTGGCCTGCAGTTGCAAAGATATCGCATCAATATATTTTTGCTTAAGAAACTAGCGCCATCTATCCAAATTTTTACTAACTACGCTGTGTAGTTATCTTGTAACTTTCTACGCCGCATCGCTCTTCTCGATGTGCGACTGAATTCACGTGAGAGCAACATACAAATTTTGCTATTGTCAATTTATTAGGCGTTAATATTTAGTAGTAAAAAGAAAGAAAGGCGTTTTAAAGAAAGGCCAGGTCAGAAGTAGCCGAAACCGATGAGTGTGTATGAAAAGTAGAAGAAGCGAAATATGTATGCCAGGATCGTAGCAAGTGGAGAGAAGTGGTCTCTGCCTACTCCTATGGGAAACAGGCGTGACTATATGTATGTATGTAAAAAATTACGCGCAGATGTAAAAATTGTTTTTAGATAGGCACCGCGGTTTCACCCTCGTCCCGGGATAAAAAGTACCCTATGCCTTTTCCTGTACTCTTGACAACGTCGTGAATTACGTGATGATAGGTTGAGTAGTTAAGGTGTGAAAGCAAAAGAAACAAACGAATAACTAATCACTTTCGTATTTATATTCGACCGAGCGAGCGTCAGCGAACGCGTCTACGCTTCAGCTTCGACAGAAATACTTTCGTATGTCCGAATTCCGTCTGGAACTATGTCCGGATGTCTTTGTCTTGAAAAAACTTCAAAAACTGCCTCGGCAAAAAAATATCTGAACAACAATCGAACCTGCTCGCAAAATTTCACGAGAAGAATGTGACCTGAAGGGGAGACGCTGGACAGACGCTGGTCGCGAGGTCTCCAGCTCTTCGAGCCACTAGTATTAGTTAGGATTGATTATCAGAACAATACAGTAAATATCGTGTCTGTTTCAGATGAGAGTCGAGAAAAGAAACCGGCGGTAGGGGGCGGCTGAGCTTGCGATGAGTCAGACGCGTCGCCCCTGCCTTGTTATAGTGGACATTCCTATAACAGCAAACTCAGGGATCTCACTTTACTAAGTCGCGATAAAGGCGAAGAAATCACTGAAATGTAAACCCTATATCGTGGCGTGTACCGCTGAATCTCAAGCAATAGTAAATAATCAATAGATTATAGCAATAATCTGTCTTTGGAAGTTCTACTGCTAAGTTTGGTGTTTAGGCTTCTACTGTATGATACGGGTTATAAGGTTCACATTTCAATGCTTTTTCCGCTTCTGTCCCGCTCTTTTAGGAGTTCTAAGGGTACCTGCAGTATCTTAAGTCTCTTAGTGTGTAAGATAATAAATTTCGTCAAACGTTACGAATGTATAACTCCAAAAAGATAATCTGATTCCAAACAAGTAAACTAAAGTAATATTTTTTGTAACACACTACCGGGTTTGAAAAATTACGGCGTGTTCGTATCTATTATCTATGCTTATAGGTTCTTGTTTTTCGAAGACGTTTTAAATTTAATGTTATACAAAACAAAGAGTCTTTTAAAACGGTTTGTTATATTGCCTTGAAAATAAAGCACTAAACGTTATTATAGTTATTAGGTGCATCTGCACCGCACGTTAAGCGACGCTGCTCAACACCGGTGTAGATGCACCAATTGCTGAATAAAGCCGGTCTCCATTGACCGAGCACGCTTCCGTCTCGCTCTGGCTGCTAGGCTTACCACGCTCCAGATTGAGATAGAAGCTTCCATCGCGAGGTTTGCTCGGTCATGGATACCCGGTTAAATACGCATTTTACCTAGGTGCGTACCAATCAGCGTTGTTAGATTTGGAGTTCTAAAATTAAGTTACAATGTTGATTGATATGTAGACAGTCACAAAGCTTATTGAAATATAAATTCGTTACTATACTTATAACAATAATCACGAGTAATCCCCGAAAAGCGGGACCGAGGACGATTGATTTTGGGAAAAGAGTCGGGCCAGTTCCGTAAAAACATGGACGTTTAGCAACGCTGGTACGAAGGTTACTTAAAGTCATGGCCACGCTCGTGCTCCAAGTTGAGATACACAAGTACTTAAAAATATCGCGAGACTGTGAACTTACTTACACATGTTATTCAGGCGCAGGCCTTATATTGACGCGCGAGATGTTTTTTTGTTCACTCTCACTCCTCTGACGTTTGAAACGCAGAGACAATGACGAACAAATATCTCTAATGATAGGAATAGGGCCCCCGAGTCTGTACAGTAACATCTTGCTGCGATCAATGTTAATTTCAGCCATCGACGCTGTGCCACCATGGACCTTATTACGCGGCGATACGATTCGCGGTCGCGCAGCGTCAGGGTGCATCCACTATTAGGAATGCAATAGGATTTACGTTATGAATCAGATTAAGCAGCCATCTTATCGCTGGGCCTTCGTTCTAGCACGTGCTATGTTCTCTCAGTCACTCTCTTGGTAGTCTTAGTAGGAAGAATCATAAGAGAAAGAGACAACAAATAACTGGCGCGCCAAACCCCCCTGTATTGACTTTTGGTCTACAGAACTCAAGAACAGGCATCTACGAAAAAGTACTACAATATACATCATTATATCTTATATGTAAATAGTAGTGATAACGCATAAATGAGTCCTCGCCCGAGCACTAAAGGGGGGTGGAGGGGGGTTGTAAGGCGTCAGATGAGATGGCGGTAATAACTCGCTACCCTTTGACGCCTTACCTCCGCGTCCTTTCGTTCGAGGACTCATTTGTGCGGAGCTACTAAAACAACTTAGTCTTTAAAATGGAATACGTTTTTCTTACGGAGTGTACACTGAACTGCACGAGTCCTTAGATACATAGTTGATAGTTTAAGCTATTTGTACCTAAGTAAATAAAGTTTGATATTTGTCAATGGCTTTAAACCACATCGCCAGTTCATAAGGTTTTAATAAACAAATTGATGGGATCAGTCACGCTCAGCGTTATCGAAACCTGGATACGACGTAGTGTTTTCATTGTTGAGCCAAAAACACTGTTAGAATAAGACTAGAGTAGTTTTTTGCAGTACATCTTTAACGTATTTCGATTCATGGCAATGGTGATTGTTAATGTTTTTTTTTTGCATTGTAATCACAAAATCGTTTGAGGGAATAAACTCTGAAATACAAAATCTTTGTTGCTCAACGATGTACAAAGAGATGTCGAATATTAAATAGTTCACCAGCCTGTCCACTTCGCGCGTACAATAACTAGTTTGTATAACAGTTTTATGAATATTCAAATTAGTATGTACTCGTATCTTAGAGTTGGTAATAATTTTAGAAAATAAACACCTGCATCTAAAAACACAACCAACGTTAGCGACCAGTTAAAGGAGAGGTAAGCACACTATTCAAGCTCGTACTTTACCGGGTTCAACTAAAGTGGTTGGTTTCTGACATATTATTAATATTAAGTTATAGTCTTATAATACTCCAGCTGCTAGCAGTACATCACATTTGCCACTTAGCTGGCACATTACATAGAATAAGGTAAACTTACACATATTTTACGTACATCGATAAATATATTCCTTTTAGACAGTAGGGAAGAAAGGACATCAATTGGGCCACAGCAGTACCAAATGCCTTCATGAATAATTATAAGAAACCGAATTACGCGACGCACATAGCAACGCTCGCCTGGCCTCGGCCTGACTAGATTTAGCACATTAGTTGTACTTTTAGGGTTTATAGTGATTGCACTCCGCAATATGATAACGCGTGTAAATAAAACTTTTTAATATTTACTTACATAAGTTTGAATCAAAGTAGTATATTGATTCTATGAACCAAGTTGTACCTAAACATAGTTGTTATATTCTCTATCTTTGTGTGAAATTAAAAGCTTTCCGATGTTCTTAGTTTAGATAAGGAACGTTTATCTAAGCCGGCTGAGTATATCAAAATCACTCTCGACTTAGCGATGTGTAAAAGATGAAACCAGAATTTAATTTTTCTCGTAAATTTTTTTCTATTTCGAATTTACCCTTATGTAAAAGAAAAAATATTTATAGCATAGGAAACTTATTCAATTCTTATATTATTGTATCTGTACATAAACGTAATTTATCAAAATTTCAACACTTTTAGGGTAGGTACGTGCACCTAAATGAGTCATAATTTTACGGAAATGTTTGAAAAAAGTTTGATTTTGTACTATTGTAGAAATATTGCTATATTTCCATACTGAATTACCTATAATATGGTAGCAGTATATATATCGTAAACAAATACGTTTATTTCCAATTAATATTAACAACATCAGCAATTACTCATTAAATATCAATTAAGCACTAATAACTTTATTATGGAAACTAAGACTAAACTAAGACTAAGTCAACTAAACTAACCCAAACATTGAGACTAAATGTCAATTTCAATGTAAATTAATCCTATAGATAATGAAACCGATCTAAAAAATTTAGGCAACTGGTCCAAAACCTGGATGAATTCTCCAGTTAGATTGCGTGACAAGACCAGACCAATTTGTCCAGTTAGGCCAGCATGTGCCTTGCGTTGCGCAGGAGTTGTTTGACCATTCGCTAGTACAATACTTTAGCTACACCTTTTTGGTAAAATCATGACTCGTTTAGTTAGACGAACCGTTTGATTATTTGGTAGGGTTGGGTACAATAATATTTATGATTCTTAAATTATTTCGACGATCTTGCCGGAAGTAGTATTCTTTAAATGTTAATATCATGTTACCTTAATTTGCCAAGTTATGCAGATTTCGTTTTTGCGCCGAACGAACGCATGTTTATTTTGTTTTACAGTATTTTTTTGTGTATCACATTAGTTTAAGTTCTTTTTTTTTCTTATTCACTGTGTGACATGAAAGTAATTTGTTTCTTTCATTCAAAAATATGTATCTTCATTTTCATTTTAATTCTTGTGATAATGTATCAAATATGACGTGTTATTTTATATATTTTGTGTCTTCTTACAAGAGTCACTAGTTACCTTTTTTCCGCAGCTTAAGGTGCGATCCACTCCATAGATAAGCTTGCTTTTTTGATTTGTGTTTTCATTCTACCTTCGATGATTATCTGGTCCGGAGTCGATGTAAAGAGACTTTACATTGCTAAGTCTTGAAATATAAAGGCCGGAAGTAAAGCGAAGATCCGGGGCGCGGAAACAATTAAGGCGTGAACTCTGATTTGGCGTGCCTTACGCCTGGCTTGTATATTTCAGGCCTGTGGGACTATGATGAGTGTACCATTTATCTATGATAGTTTTAAGTCTTTAGTCATTTACATTGTCATTTCTGATCTTAATAATAATCAGGTCATCTATCCTTTGTATCCTTAATATTGTTACAGAAGATTGGCAGGAAACTGACATTTAAGTGTGAAAACTTTAATTTAGCTTAGATCTCTATTTTTATTTGTCAAATTCACTGGTAATATTTTATAGCTGTAAGAAATAAGATAATCAATAAGGCTGCGCACCCACGGGAAATGTGCGAGGAAAATAAGTGGAGTGCGAAAAAAAAACACCAAAAGGATCATCGCTTTATATACAATGCGAATTGTTCTTTTTGTCAGTTTTTTCATCGTTTAGCTAGTTTTACCCTCAGTTATCCAGTGGGTACGCAGCTTAAAATGTAGGAAGAATATAACGTACTCTTATATGTCTGGAGTTATTCTCTTGTCTGAATCGATGTTCAAATAGTTTATCACTGTGTGCTTTTGCTTGTAGGTATTTATTACTTGTCTCATTCTCAAAAGGGCTTAAAGGTTATTATTATGTTACACAACAAAAATATTAGACAATAAACGTACTTACTCTATTTAATTTAAAAACTACAAACTTTAGTGATCGTTATGGCAACATTCCTTAATTTTCAAACGCCCTTTTGATTATATTTTGTGATTTGAGTGGATAGAAATATGTCTAGTTTTATTATTTTTGTGTGTAAGCTTCAGCAAGTCCAATAAAAAAATGTACGAAAACGTAGTTTTTGCGAAAAAATACAGTAGTTCTTAAACTTTTTGGTAAACAATACCCAATTTTGAAGATTTAATTCATTAACCAAAAACTTTCTGAAAATAGTTATATCTTTGTCTAACTAGGTAGCAATAATACGGACAGCTATATTTTAGTAAGCAGAGATCGTCAATTAAATCTTTTGAATTGGGCCTACCGTTCACTACGCTTTTACAGCCATTTATCTTAGCTCTGGTAGGTATGGTATCCATTGCTAAAATTGTTTTGCAAAACTGATTTTTGGTTCTATCTATCAATAGCTCGTTTGAAAGGTATTTCCTTTTGTTGTCATCTGTAAAAGTTAAGTATCTTTTGGAATACCATTTGTAATAAAGATACCTTACCGTAATTGATGTTTTTATTAGGTACATTACCTATACCTTGTGGCGTAAAAATGTCTGGGGGCCTACCATGATATTATACTCCCATGATGGTAACGTTTTGTTTCCGACGCTGCGCGACTATGGACTTAATTGCGCGGCGATACGACACGTTCGTACGCGGTAAACAAAACAACAATCGTGGCAGTATGATGTCAGGGTAGGCCCCTTGGGGACCTAGACAAGCTGCAATCGCTCGCTTACAAGCGATCCTGTTTCTAGAATCGCTATCACTGAAACACTAGCTGCTGATTAGACAAGTTAACAATAATTATATGATCACGTGTATTTCGTCCAATCAGCAGCTGACGTTCTAGTGTGAGCTATTCTAGAATCAATCGCTGGGAAGTCATTGCAACTTGCCCAGGGCCCCTAGTAATTACTGAAATGGCTGGCTTAAATTTATGGAACGTCTTAGAAATGATCTTAAAGTATGATAAAATCGGAAATTTAAACATTTTTGTAAAGTAGATAGTTTTTTTTACAACAAAAAAATCGTCCCTAATATAACTCCTAAGTTTACTGGCAGAAAATTAGAACCAATGATAGGAAGAACAAAACCTTAAGTCACATGAAATCACAATATTGCCCTTGAAATAAAAAAAAATGGGATAATTTAGTTTTCGGAAATTAAACTACCTGTAAGGAATAGTATCGTCTATACTACCTACCCTTTCAGTTAATCCGAAATGTATTACAACAAGAATAAATTACGGAAAGGCCCTGTGTCATAGGAAGAATTATGCATGTGAAAGGCAATAGAGGTAGAAGAAACGCCATCCACGTCGTGAGTAGAGGGGCTGGCGGTGCGAGGCGCGGCAGCACGCGACTACGTCACGCAGTCAGTAGTGCAACGATGTGGCTGTGGTCGGTGCTCTGGCGCGCCTCTGCTCTGCTCCTCGTCAGCGGCACCCTCAACTTCGGCTTCCTCTCGCAGCCGCGTCACTACGTGCCACCGCCTGCCACACACGTAAGTATTCACACCGGAATAAGCTGCTCGTAACTGAATTGATCGACATGTATGCTTGTAGTCTATTCGACTAATCTAGGACGTACAGTAGATTTGTTATAAACTATTCAAATGTCAACAGCGTTTACCAGTCAGATTAATGTTAACAGAGTTAACCCAGAATTTGATGAGACCAGATATCTAGATTTTTTTTTTATGTCTGGTGGAAACTTACCACTCTCTGACATTAGGTTTAACCGTCAGCCTAGGGCCTAGGGCCTAGGGCTTCCCCTCCGGCGTTATGTAGCGTCAGGTAGGGTTAGACTCAAACAGCTGCAACGGCCACTCAATGTTTCTTCATATCGGATGTATGTACATATTTGTGTAGTAGGTTAACTTCAACTTAGGATCAACTTAACAACTTAGGATTAGTAAATGCGGATTTGTCTAATTTCTAAAATTATGATACAAAAATGCATAAATCTCGCTTGCGATTGGTTATCTGTTTAATTGAAAGCCAACTTTATAGCTTAGACCTAGGATAGCTGTTTTACATCGACATGGACATTAATAGGGTTTACATCTAATAATTTTGTGTTGTGACTGTTTACGCGTAATTTTTTGGATCGTTAGGAAATAATATCGTAAGTACCTGCCTGCTTAGTCAACTAGCTAGGCGTAGCGATTTTCCAGTTTCCCACATTTTCCGTTGCAATGCCAAAAAAATGTAAAAAGTTAAAATTATCGTAGCATTTTAAAAAGAAGTGCATACGTAGGTCATTAAAAGCATTTCTATTGCAAAGCCATGTCACATGCCTGTAGGAACCTACTTTAAGAACTCCGAAACAAGGACTAGCCACTCGGCCCTATACAAACTCAATATCTGTATATTTGACATTTATTCACTTAACCGTTTACAGCAGCTGCAATTATTGTTTGTACCTAATACTAATCGTAGATTGCTATCTACGTGGAAATGGTTTGAACAATGTAGATAGGTAGATACCGTCCACGGATGCAGTCTATAGTTATTTCTTAGGAATTAAGTAGGTAGATACCTTCCTACTAGGTAGGTAAGATTAAAATATTGCTCTTTACGACGTAATTATTAATTACCTTACCTACAGTTTATTAGGTAGAATTTATTACGGAAATAACAGTAGATAAGATCAAAGTCTGACGACTACCGTAGACTAGAGCAGTTCAGTCTACTAAAGCCTGTTGTTCCACTTGTGTCCTCTGTAATTACGAGCCGTGTACCAGTGTATTCCTTTACTATGAGGTCGACGCAAAAAATCTACTGTAAACTTTGAGGATGGTCTCCCTTATTTCGATTCAATAAAGATAAGTTTTTATTGATTAATTTAAAATTCCTCCCCCGCCGTGCGTCGGTGTGCGCTGTCGCGCGTATATTGCGGAAGGGATTTCCTTTTACGGCCATCGATTTGAATGTCGAAGAAAAAATGCGTCGCGTGAGTTAGGATAAAGCGTGCTTACTGCTAAATTGATAACGTGTTAAGTTACCACAATTTTAATGACTTGTGACAAGCGAAATTAAAAGTCGTTCTACGTGCTACATATGTCCATGTTGATTAAGGTATGATATGTAATTAAAACGGGAAATGAATGAACTAGAATTTACACGCTTCACGCTACTTGCGTGATTATTTATGTTTCATGGGTGAGTATATTTAGATTAGGTACCTATAGGTAATTAAATTAAGTTTAAAGGACATTTTTTGCAACGAGGAATGACGAAGACTTGTATATTTTGAAAAGAAGAAAGCTAACTTGGTCAGGCTTTGTAGAATTGCACTTAGTGCGGTAGCTTTCGCTGGCCTGCTTGTATACCCGGCAAAAGGTACCGAAATTTCCATAGAAAGCTAATTACAGAATCATGACTGCACTACATTTTATCTGGCCACGTTTCGCTGTAATCAAGTTAGACTAAAAATCAGCATCAGAAATAAAAATCATATCCAGTATTAATATCACCGAAGTACACTTTCTTGATTTAAATGACGAAAATAAGCTAGCTTCCATTGTACTGTCGCATCATGCGCTTGCGACTTAAAAAACGCAGCGAAAATGAATTGTTTTTACGCGCCTCGAGCGAGTAATGAACTTCGCCGTCATTGTGTTGAGTGTTACTGCTGATCGTAATCTCTATTACCGGTAATGTAGTAGCACGTTACGTTACCTTATTGTCTAGTTTTAAATTAGTTTAATTGGATTGTAATGTAGTTTAATTCAATTTGAACCAATCTAATTTAATCCATAATGAAATGTTGTCCGGCTATCACTTACCTAGGTACTTTATAATGTATCTGATAATTATTCATTATGAAAACCTTACGCTTATTTTAGTAAAGGACCTAATTTAATCTATGCTTCGATAAAATTGTGTAGTATTGCTGTATTTACTTTCATGGATGAAAGCTGAAATGAAAAATTTCATTTCCTTGCCATTACAATTCTTAAAGTATAATAGCCATAGCCAGGTTTTTAATAGTTTTATTACTAATAGCGAATATTTTTTGTTTTTCAGATGAACTGCTACGAATACTCAAAATTAGACACGCACAGATTTGGAAGAGCGTACAACGAAGGTAAAAGAACCCTGAAAAAAAATTATATTTATTTTTGGTTAAGTGTATTCTTGCGTTTCACCATTTCACCCGCTGTACCTACTACCTACATGAGTCGAGTTTTTTTTCGAGATAAAAAGTTACTAATGAGATAATCCAGGATTTCAGACTATAATCTACCTACGCCTGCCTGTACCAAATTACATCCAGATTTGTTAAGCCGTTACGGAGTTGAATGAGAACAAAATACTAACTAACATTCAACAACTATTTAAACGCACAAAATTTTACATTTATGTGATCTATTACCTAGTAAGGAAATAATATAATATTTATTTATAATCTTAGTGTGACTTTTTTTGATAGGTTTATTAACTTTGTTTAGAATGGCGTTCCCGTAAACCAGCCGCAAAAATAAAAGTATCAGGCTACTACTCGACGTCATATCCAATGAACGTCCTCAACACGAACCAGGTGATGTCCCGAAGATTAGATAAGCTGTTCCCTAAAGAGGATGATCTCGTTAAGGAGCACGCGAAGCTTGTACAGGACATCAATAGTCTTAAGCAAGTAGTGTTCATCGCTCCACTTGATGACACACGCGATGTGCATTACGATGACTCCATATTCCACGAGGTCATCGAGACATCTTCTACAACCACAATGAGGCCTACTACAGCAAGACCCATGCGACCATTTAGAACCAGCTTCCCTATCATATTCGTCGGCGGCGAGAGCACGCGACACGTGGTCAGGAGTCCGCCACTATCCTTCCCGAAGTCCTCCATCAGTTTGGTCGGTACCACAACGACTCCGCTGCTAAAGCATCCCTATCCTTTCGTAATGCAAGGTTCTGCTGACAAGCCTATGAGAGTGTGCATGTCATCCTTACCACCTTACCCAGCAACTACCAAGAAACCTAACCTTTGGGAGAGACTGATAAACGCTATTTTACCAAGACCAAGATAGAATCGAGTAGAAAATGAATTCAACTGTAAGTGATAATAGGTACGTTTAGATTTCAATAAAGTAAGTATTGTATGCAAATAATTGTGTATGCGAAATACTTTGTCCAAATTAAAAATTGTGCGCTCTCCCCCCGTTTGTTGAGCCTACTGCAGTTGCCTGATCAGAATGATCAGTGGGTTCAATTAGGCATGAATAGATATTATTTTGGTCTTTAAAACTGCAATGCATGGGCGTACCTTTGCGGGGAGGGAAGGTAACAGAGCTAAGCTGCTTCTAAGAAGCTCCATTGCATGTATTTAAAAATAAATTCACTTACTTCTGTGCAGCTGTGCTTGAATCCTACCATTCCTGCCCATTTCATGGTAAAAAAAATTATGTGCTTACTTAAGTAGGTACATAGGCTGCTCCTAAACAGACCTATTTAGGAACTTATTTTTACTGCTATGGGTACTGGCCCGGCAAAACTCAGCCATGCTAGAAATGTATAAATATGAATGGCCGAGCCACATTCACAATACTGTCGCAATATTGCCGGGCTAGTATTGCTGTAAAAATATGGCTCGTTTGGGAGCGCCCTTTCTAAGAAAAAGTCTGGATTTCTCTCTAACCAAAATGTGAGTTCGTACGCCCATGCATTGTATTGCATTGTACCTATATCTAAGTTATGCGGTCACAAAGCGTGCAATTTTTATCAGCAGGAAACTTCTTAATCTCATTAAAAGTGCTGATTGGAAGATATAAGAAATATTTTGCTGTAGAATTTATTTGACGGCAGTAAAATTCGTGTCTTCCCCTTAGCACAACTGCTTGGGACAACTTGTAGTGCCTTGGAGAATTTTAACTATTTATGTTTCTATTTTAAATGCGAGCAGTGGCAGATTTGTAGTCTAGCCCTAGGGCGTGAAGTCCCAGCCGCCCTTTTGACGGATTTATTGATCGATCGTTTAGTTTGTAATTTTTGCCCGCCCCTAAGGTCTAGCCGCGGGGAAATCCGCCACTGAATGCGAGAAAAGTATAATCATTTCAGAGTTGTCAAATTCTGTTTCAATGGTAATTTATGTACAACAAAATTAAGGACATTTTAGTATCTTCGTTGTGGTTATTAAGTAGGTGTTTACCTGTTTTATATCATCTGTAACTTGTGTAATGTAAACGAGTGTGTAATTATATTTGTGAGAAGAACAGTTGTTGTTTTTGCTAGATACGGAAGCTGTTTGTTCCACGTTGTTATTCAATAAAGCACGTACGACAATTTAACACCTAGACACCTCACACTAAGTGAACAAGGTAACACATTAGCTCAAAATTACCTATCTATAGCAGTCTTACACTTATATTAAAGCAGATCCATTCGTTACCCCATCCCCAGCAGCTGTTATCGGAATGTTAACGTTCCAAATAATTAGATGTACCTAGTTACGTCTATAGGATATGAAGTCTTTGGCGTAAACCGAGAGTAGATGCGTGTATTGTCATTACTTGCGTGTCTTACGTCTAATTACCGATGCCGATTATGTATTGTCTATTTTTTACGTAGCCGTCGGAATGGAAAAGTGGTGCGGTGACTGTTGATGACGAAATGATCATTTTTTCGTAGCTTATGTCATAATTATTGACTCACTAGATGCGTTCCACGGTGCTACCCGCTGTTAAAAGGAGACTATGCGTTAATCCAGAGTATAAGCTGCCTCTATACCAAATTTCATCAAAATGTGTCCATCCGTTTGAGTGTAAAGTAATGACAAACTAACACTCACACGCGATCTTTCGTCTTTATAATATAAGTAGGAAAAGTAAGATTCGTTCAACGTGTCAATATTATCTCTCTTTTCTCTAAGTACCTAGGTAGTTAACGGTGAAGGAAACCTAAGCCTAACTCTACCAAAATCAGTAAGTGCATGACATCGTATGTGCATGCTTTAGAGACTCGAGTATGAAAATTGAGAAAAATGCTCGACCTACATTTTTTTTTTTATGTAGGCGTTTGACCACCAACTCGCCTGATGTTAAGCGACGTTGTGGTCTAAGATGAAGCACGACGACCTATAAGGTACTTATTCACTCTAGCCTTGAAGTTTTGTAGAGTGAAGAAGTACAGAGACGGTAGTTGAGTGAGGCGCTACAAGTGCGCTACTGCTCAGACCCGTCTTCGGAACGGTTACACATGTTTTCTATGTACCTACTTAGATACAATGTTTTATGAAAACTGTATCAAAATAGTACACGAGTTACGTTGAAATATTAGCCAAGATATATCAGCTACCACATTTTCCCTGAGCGTGCAATTAAAATAGCTTCTCTTTTCCTTAACAACACCTTGTTCCGATCTTCAGGAACTCTCTTTGCACGTCAATATTTCGCTTGTCGCCAAGTAAGAACGTGTTTCGAACAAACTTGAAAAATAGTTATTTTATGCATCGCTAAGTAGCTATATTATGTTTCAAACAGACAATAAGTACCAATGTTGATCGCTTGTCATCTGCTAATTACCTGGCGGCTCGTCTCATGATCTGCCGCGCAGTGAAAGCGTAGTTTTTGCTGTGCAATCTCAGAATGGCTCATTGATAAATGTAAAATGTAATCTACTTAAGACGCTTCTACACTTAGTGCTAGTGATTATTATAGCGTGCGAAAGTGATTGTGATCACTTCAATCTTAATAATATTAAATGTGGAATTTTGGATGCTTGTTTACTATCGACGTGAAATATAAATTTGATTAATGTTTGGTGCTCAATCGTGCAAAGACGCTTGAACGGAGGGTTTGGTCCAATTTCGGACACAGTAGGAGTTTGGTGAAATTTCGTGTAGAGGACGATCATACGGACCACGAATTAACATATATGCTACTTTATTATTCCGAAAATTAACGTTTCTTGTAAGGGAGCAGGTAAAACCGCGGGGTGCAGGTAGCAGCGGAGCTATTCACAATAATTCGGAAACGTTTTCGATCGGATCCCACAAATTTCGAACTAAAATTGTTCTAATCTAGGCCTACTTTAATACATTTTGGAATAGGGAATCGAGTATAAATCCGATCGGAAGAATTAATCAGGTTTAAAAACTTACGTATACGGACTGAGATTCGAAAAAATAGAGTTTAAATTTTTGAAATCCGAACGGAAACGTTCCCGAATGATTATGTGAATAGCACCACTAGGTATATAAATACTTGTTTTAAATAGCTGAGAGAAATAAAACGAGACAAAGAGTAAGTACGCATATTTAATAATTGAGGCCTTTGTAACAAAACAACATACTTAGCCTATAACTCTAAGCTAAAAGTGATTATTCAAATTAAGGTACTAGAGTTTAATCATATTCATGATGGGTTATTCATTGGTAATAAGTACTATGTGGACTTAATTAATTACTATGTAAAAGTACTTTTTGATAATGTTTGTCCTACCTACTTACTGCATAAGTACACTAGAAATTAAACAACGAACGGCGAGCTATATTTAACAAGACTATGAGACTATAATAGAATAAAACCTAAGTATGAAACCAATTTCAAACTTATGAAATAGAACATGCGTCTTTCCATTTCCATTTAAATTGTAAAAATAAGCTAATCATATTAGTAAATCACAAATAAATTAAAATAAGTAATTACTTATACTTAACTAGGCACAGGAAATGTTAACCCTAAAATATGAGGCTTCGGCCGTGGCTAGTTACCACCCACCGGACCAAGACATGCCTTGAAATGACCTAGTCGTGTTTCGGGATGTAGTCCGGTGTAACCGTTCCGAAGACGGGTCTGAGCAGTAGCGCACTTGTAGCGCCTTACTCAACTGCCGTCTTTGTACTTCTTCACTACAAAACTTCAAGGCTAGAGTGAATAACTACCTTATAGGTCGTCGTGCTCCATCTTAGACCACGACGTCGCTTAACATCAGGCGAGTTGGTGGTCAAACGCCGAACTATTCTAAATAAAATATATATTTAGCGCTGTATCCTTCATATTCCTATTTAGTGCGGAGTTTGACCACAATAAAACACGATGCGCTCAATGAGCGAAGCTAATGTAATCAAGTGAGCAACTCGACTCTATGATTGGAGTATTGTCTCTGTGTTTGTTGCTAGTGCCGGCTTTTCTATAGGCAGGTTGACCCTACTGAATACGTAGCGCTTAGTATGCGAGGGAGCTGCTTTAGGCAAATGAGCAACTCGGCTCGCAGCCTCAAATTAGACTGCGCTTGTTATTTAAACAGTGCCGCTATTCCTACAGCAGATCGACCTCTATGAACATGTAGCGCTCAGTAAGCGAGGCAGCCGTTGTTAACAAATGAACAACTCGGCACGAAACTTCAGGTTAGATTATGCGTGTCCTATATTCAGTGCCGGCATTACTACAAGCAGGTTGATCACAATGAATACGTTGCGCTTAGTCAGCGATAGCCGTTGTAACCAAATGAGCAACTCGGCTCGATGCTCCAGGTTCGATGGCGTTTCAATCATTCAGTGCGGGCATATGGGCAAGTTGACCACGAAGAACACGTTGAGCTCGATAAGCGAGGCCAGCACCAGGAAGCCGATGTAGACGAGTGTGCAAGTAAGACCGACGCGCCAGTCCAGGCGGAACTTGTTCAGCGCCAGGCTCACGTACAGCGCGAACAGTGTCGACAGCAGAGATATCGCGCTGTACAGCAATCCGCTCGAGTTTATGCTCACCTGTTAAAGTTGCAAATGATTGTAAGATCTCGGTACTAAATAAATACGTAGGTAGGAGTAGGTAAAGACGTAGGTCCAAAATTATAGAAATAGAAATATAGTTTTACAATTAAGTTTATCAAAAAGATACCCAAGTCGTTCTTACTTTTCGATATAGCCCAAAAAAAAATCTGCCACATGTACTCTCACCTACTACTATACTTTTCCATCTACTAATCGACCGAGCGAGCGTTAGCGAGCGAAGCGTCTTTGCCCAAGCGCTGACAAAAATGCTTTCGTAGGTATCTGCGGTTGGGTCTCTGTCTTCGTCTACAGGTCGCATTTCTTAACCAAATTCTCTTGAAACTTTGTGAGTAGGTTCGATATACTCGTATACAGTTTTTTTGCCGTGTCAGTTATTTGAAATTATGCAAAACTAGCTGCGCCCCACGGTTTCACCCGCAGTTAAAAAGTATCCTATATGCTATTCTAGACTATAATCTATCTCTGTGCCAAATTTCATCCCGATCTGTTCAACCGTTCTGGCGTGAAAGAGTAACAAACATCCATCCATCCATCCATTCTTACAAACTTTCTCGTTTATAATATTAGTAGGATAGGTTAATGGACCATTTTGAACAATTTCCAAAAACTGCCTCGATAAAAAATACTTGATAAAATTAGAAACTGGTCACAAAATTTCACGAGAATCGGCTGAGGAATGCGATCTGTAGAGGAGGACAAATGCCGGTCACGAGGTCTCCAGCTCACAGAGCCACTAGTCTAAATGAAACAAAATAATATAGGGTCAACTGGGGCAAATACGTTTGTGAAATTTGTGAAGGGCTTGTCAGTAATTCTCGAAAGACGCAATTGCCCCACAGACGCATTTGCCCCAGTTGACCTTAAATAAAAACAATTTATTCAAGCGCAAAATATTCTGACACAGTTGATAATAGCTTAAGAATCTCAGAGGCAGCTCAATAATGTCAAATTGGAAGTGCTATCTCACCGCCCCATTACAAACGGCTAAATTCGTCCTGGTGGCGGCCGACAGCGGGCCTAACTTATGACTGGCTACTGGGTGACCATATTATTTAAAAAGTTCCTCATTATTCATTTTATAACATTAAAAAAAAGTCTATAATCGACCGGGAGAGCCAATTGTCTATGCTTCCGCTTCGACAAAAATGCTATCGTACTACTTTTACACATCCACACAAACACACACTCTCTCTCTCTCTCACACACACACACACACACACACACACACACACACACGACTGCACATATTATTTAATTCATTAAAATAATATACATTCTTTATTGGCTGTAAGTTTAGTTTGTTGCTGTTGTATTTTGTTTTTTAAGGGCTGTGAATGTTGTTTAATAAATAAAATATCCGATTTCTGTCTGGATTTCTGTACCTATAGCGGAGGACAGACGTCGGCCGCGAGGTCTACAGCTCACAGCCACTAGTAAGTAGGTATGTGTAGGTAAATAAGTAATAAATTAATGTAAATTTGTAAAAGAAATATGATTTAATTAAGTAATGCGTAAGTATACATTTTTGTACTTGATAGCTTTAGTAATTATACCTATTACTGTGTTTAAAACTAAGTAAGTTTCAAATAACCCGCCCCAGCATCTGGCGCAAAGATGCTCAAAATAAATTCCTACCATGCTGGCAGCATTAACAAGCTGGATGACAATGGCTATTCTTTACACCACCAACAAGCCGGAGAAGGTCCCGCCGCCCTTATTTAAACGTAAGTAAACTAAATAATACTTAGGTACCTCGAAACATAGAAATCCATTAAAAAAAGGCTTAATTTACTTAACATCCATAGTAACCAATAGACCCCTAACGTCTATGGTATTTTTTTTGTTGTTAAATTTCCTACTATCAAATTTGATTTTATTTACATTAACATAATTAAAATGCTACCCAAAAAATTTAGTGCAGTGCAGTTTAGTAAGTAATGGAGAAATAGAATATCTTTACTAAAAAACAACGGTTTTAATTTTTTGTTCAACTTAATTTTTTCCCTATTTTCGCCCAACCTGGTAAAAACCTAGTCTAGCAACACTGAGTGGCAGGTCGCTGGTGGCGTCTGTATACACTTCCTATAATGAGAAGATTGCGTTACAGAATAGAATAATAAGCGCAACGCAGATATGAGTCCGGAGTTTCGGCGATTTAAGACTCAGGTCAGGGCTGTGCCAACTAATTTTAGCAATTGAAATATTTACCTATCAGTTGAAAATAAGGTAATAACTGCCTACCTATTGACCATGCGTTCCAGGTTTGTATTGCACTCAATTAGAAATGTTCTAAGTGGCTTAGTTTTGCTTAATTTTATGTTAGTTATCAACAAGAAAAAGGTTAGCACCTTCGGAAACCAGAAAAATATTCGTAAAATTTCAAATATGAGATAGGTCCCTTAATGTTTTATACCATACTTTGTACCCTTATAACCAACGTGTTACTAATAAACGTTGTGTACCCTCGGAATAGTTTTACAGTGTTTTGTCTTTTTTGATAGCTGAAACAATTTATAAGAAAGAAAAAGACAAAAGACTGTGAAACTATTCCGAGGCTATACAACGTTTATTAGTAAGGGGGACAGTATTTTGTCTTTTTCAATTGAGTTATAAATTTAAAAGAAAGAAAAAAGACAAAACACTGTACAATCAATCCAAGGCTATTTTACATCGTTTAATACTCGTAGTAGGTATGGGGGCTAATTTATAATGGCTATTTTTCCAAACAAGGAGGTAGATTTTTAATTTTGTCTACACTTCTACACTCATATTAAAAGTTACATTATGAAAAGAAAAACAAAACCCGGCTGCAAAATGTTGTACCCTATGTCACTTCCACTATTAAGACGATTCAAATGACACCTTACATGTTGAAATCCATGAAGCTGTTTAGGATGTAGGGCGTGCCAAAGAAACCTCATACAAATGTACAATTACCCATATCCATACATACATATTTACATACATACACTTGAAAAACATAACCCTCCTTTTTTCGCAGTCGGGTAAAAAGAGGAAAGATTTTTTTCTTTGTATGTTTACTATTAATATACAAAAAAATTACATCCAATATTAAAAATTTCTTTCACCATTAGAAAGCTACATTATCCCTGAGAGAGATAAGCTATGAAACGCGAGCGAAGTCGCAGGCAAAAGAGCTAGTAATTTTTGTTTTATCATATTTTATAACTTCAACGTCCATAAGTGTATCATTGTTGACCGATTGAATAATGACATTTAATTTGAATAACCCTTCAAAAAAAAATTTGTGATGTGACTGTCTTTTCAAATCCTCTGAGACTTGAATGAAAAGATTTAAATTTGGTGTTACACTAGCTCCTCGCTAGGTTTCCTTGGGTCGGAGAAGTCATTGAACAGGCACAAAGAGACGGACAACATTGTTAGTATAGTAAGTTGTCAGCAGCCGAGTCAAATAGGGTCAGGTCAATTCATTCATATCGAGATTGTTGCGCCCGGCAGCGCTAACCTAACGTAACAAAAGGGGAGTTAGGTTAGATTAGCATTGCAGGGCGCTGGCATATAAATCGTTTACATCGCTGTAAAATGAACTTTAGCGTGCCTTCCAACTGTAGCTCGACTTATCTCTTAAACGATGGCTTTTAGATATCTATTGGTAGGCAATTTATATTGTGATAATGATTGAGTGTGAGCGGTAGCGAGCACAGTCGAAATTGGTCGTTGCGAGATAGCACGCGATTACTATGGTTATCCTGATCAGCGGTGCTATTCACTAAAACTAAACTAAAATTGTTCAAATCTCAGTCTACTTTATACATTTTTGAACAGGGAATCGAGTAAAAATCCGATCGGAAGAATGAATTACGTTTAGAAAGTTATGAATATACAGACTGAGATTCGAATGATTAGAGTTTAATTGTTTTGGAATACGAACGGAAACGTTTCCGAATAATTGTGAAAACACATGCAGGATCGACTTTGTAGAGTACTACAAAGTTGTAGAATACCAACCAGGTATTGGACTGCGAGCTTTCGGTAGTTGTACTACTTAACTTAATTAACTTTAAATACTTACTGGTTTTACCATACTCAGGGCCGGTTTAGAGGTATCGAGACCCTCGGGCAACAGGAAAATGGAGGCCTCTAATTATTACTCAAATAAAATGAAAAATCAGTCTAAAATGTATTGCAATTTTATTTATTGCAAGAAACAAATTTATCATTTATCTCTTGTTATATCTCTATGTTATCTCTATCTCTATCCGCCTGCCCTCGCCTAAATCAGGCCCTGACCATACTTATTGGTGGTGAACATTTGTGTTTGTTCTGTGTCTGGGTGTTATTATCTATTCAAGTATGTATTTAAAAATATCTAAGTATGTATATCAGTCTCTGGCAGCCATAGTACAAGCTTTGTTTAGTTTTGGGTCAGGCGACCGTGTGTGATAATGTCCCGAAATTTATTTATTTAGTGATAGGAAACTTACCCAATGATTGCCTGGTGATGATGGGTAAAACAAAGATTTGATCAACCACGGTAGTCCCAGACAGAGCAGGATGTCGAATGTGTTTGATCCAATCGAGTTGCTTATCCCCATGTTTCCGTGTCCTGTTGAAAAACGATTCACCACATAAAACAGCAACGCCATAAAAATTAACCAAAAAATTACCTGTTTAGGTATTCTGAATAAGATAAGTATTGTTAGTCAGTCAGTCGTTAAAAACCTCTTCAAACAAGCCCTCAAGAATTTAAAGAAAAATGTTTTGTTAAAATCTTTTCAAG
Organism: Peribatodes rhomboidaria; assembly: GCA_911728515.1. Taxonomy (NCBI): domain Eukaryota; kingdom Metazoa; phylum Arthropoda; class Insecta; order Lepidoptera; family Geometridae; genus Peribatodes; species Peribatodes rhomboidaria. The sequence goes on from OU452166.1 coordinate 19,066,886, forward strand.
AGTATTTTAAAGACTCTCAACTTCAACAAAGTTTGTTGTATTATATTGAAAGCTTAAATACAGTCACATTAGGGTGCCTTTCCTCCAAAAGATGAACGGACGTGGATTCGTGTTGAGAAAAAATCACCAATAAGATCACTAAAGCAAATAAAAAAAAAGTAATAGATCGCCTCGAACGGATACCTCGTTTATCTATTTTGAGGTGAACGGCATTTTAGTCTAAGTAAGATACGAAGAAAACGACCCTCCCTTGCCCATCTTTTTACTCAATGAGATGTATTTCATTAAAAACTTACATTTGTGAAATAACATTTTGCGAGTAGGTTGCTTGAGAAGCTTCTGTCTGGACTATGTTTAATTACGTTTTAAATCTTTTTTTTTTGCTTTCTGCACCCACTCAGTTACCTACTCTACAAATTACATACCAATCGAAAGTATGAATCCTAATGAGCCTATATATCGTGCAAATGGTTTGTTGCCTATCCTTTTCCTATGACATCTTCAGGTTGCCAGGCATAAAGAGTCCAGTCGGTGCGATTGATTTTTGATTATTTCATAGGATCGAATCAACGATACTTACGTAGTTGTTGTCGGACAAATAAATGCCGTGTTGTCCCAATAGATTCTGAGACCTAACTTTGCTCAGTCATCAAATAAACGAAATGAAGTGAAATGATAATAAACTGATCCGGTGGATTTTTTCTTCGCTACACAATATGTTCGCTCCGCTCTTCTTTTGGTGAAAAAGCACCCCTAGTATCACCCCTAATAGCACCCCTAAAAGCACCCCTGAAAGACGAGCTAATTTTATTGAAACGCTATTTCATAAAACCGTTTTAATTAAGAGAGGGCTTAGAGTAAATGTACCTTGTAGGGTGACGAGTACGCTGGAGACTGCCTCAGGCAGGCTGGTGCCCGCCGCCAGGACTGTTAGTCCTATGATGCTGTCTGGGATGTTCAAAGAGTCGCCTGTAAATAACAAGTATAAATAATTTAAATTAAACTTGCTTAAAACAGAGAAGAGTGTCGCTTGTAGTATCGGAGGCCAAGACACGGTTTGTCTCGCTGCGCCAATAAGTCAGTAAGTAATAATTTAAATAGAATTTTCAAATCGTCACGCCTTTCCCCCGAAGGGGCTGGTAAAGGTGTACTACAAATCCACACTTTGCAGGGCAATATTCAGTCAAACGTGACAGGGAACGACCCAGTCATAGCCACTTACTATATACATAGGTATATTGCAAATTAGGTACTGTAATTAATTAATTATTAAATCTACTTATATACGTATTTGTGGACTGCTGGAAGTGTGAACTTCGAAAGTACATACCTAGTAGGCGCAATCCATTAAGCTATAGGTAACTGACTTTACTAAACGTGCTAAAATAATTAAGTTTATCAAACATTTTTATGGAAACAATAACAAAGGCTATAGGTATTTCGTGTACAGAACTGACAACTAAATCCGTTAAAAATGTGCCTAAAATTAGTTTTATTTTATTGCTATACTAGTTTTACACAGTCATTTTCGTCAAGGACATGAACTTAGCTGAAAACCGTTTTTTTTGTGTCTATCTTGTATATTTTTAAGAGACTGCCCATAAAAAAACCACAGAGTTGACCGGTCGTTGTCTCCTCAGCCATTATAAACATAAATGTAGCATGTAGAGCAGCGAGCGGAAGTGCCAGGCCGCCGCCCGGTGACATAACCGAGCTCCCCTCGAGACCCAGACTAATCGTATAGTTATAACTATACAGGACTATAAGCTTGCTGTGTACAGAGCAGAAAACACGAACATTTACTACAAACCATTCTGAAATTTATTTGTTACTGTCGTAGCCTAAAATCGCTATAAGAAACAAACTTGACATACATAGTAAGAGTTAAAAAAATGTTGTGAAAATAACCTAATGATCCTATTGGAAATTAACTAATGATCTTAGTTATTTACAACTTGCATAGGTACTTCACATAATTCGAGAAATATACTATTGATGACTGTTTCCCTATTCTCAGCTAGCTATAATTGTACGTGGAATCGGTAACGTAACAACTTCAATTTGGAGAACTTCAAGAACCAAAATTGGGCGTTGCCTTTTTTGATGTGAAGATAGAGGAACGGCGCAGGAATGACTCGTCGGAGTCTTCATCTTAGGTGGTGACGAAAGAGCGCTGGCGCTTTACATATATCGTTGTTGAAAATATGGATACAGCCATCATTGTATCTTCTTCCTCGTTCTCGTTAGATACTCGAAGAGATGGAGCAGTTGTTCTTTCTATTCGCTATTTCAGAGCTGGTTTCATAGCAGAAGTTAGTCAAAAATGAGGTATACGTGTGTGTGTGTATACGTATTTTCGGCTAAATACACCCCAAGCTTATAACCCTGTATGTATGAAGCCAGAAATACGGTAGGTAAGTACTATCTAGCGCGAGATATTGAATCATTGCTGTCATTGCACCAGTGCCCGCGCATCACCCTACCAGATGAAACTAGGACCGACACGAGACTAGAAACGTCGCGACGCTTATTCCTATTCGGCTATGAGATTTGAAAAAGACCAAATGCTTTGCTTTATGTATGTCAGCTTTACAGTCATGTCTTTTTTATTTGCTCTCTGAACTTTTTTATTTATTCGTCAGTCAGTATCAGTTATCAGTCAGTTTTGTATATTTGATAGGTTTTGTCTCGTCTATTATGTTATATATTGTTTCGTATACTGTCTATTCGGCGTATTATATTTCCTTACATAGAACAAATAAAAAAACATTATATAATTATTAATTTTACAAAACGGTTCTATCTCTAGGTAAAGACTAATAGGTAGAGAAACTTATAAACTTTTACATTTAAAGGTCTTCGTAAGGAGTCTGCTAAGTTTCTTGATTTTTTTCCTTCTTACCGACTATAGTGATGATCCATGCGACCAGGTAGGACACTCCTCCGATCCACGTGACACACATGATGAACGTGGCTGGGTACAGCCGCGGGTGGCGCCTGCAGTCCGGGATAGTGGCCCACAGCAAGAGGCTGATCGGCCATGTTATCACCCAGAACAGCTTCTGCCATATCGACGTTTTCTCTCCGGGCCACGACCAAACGGAGTTCGAGCTTTCTACTTTAAACAAACGTCAATCTAATAAGTACTTACCTAGACGACATTAGAGACATGTATAAATTATATTCTATTTACAAAGTCACTTTTCAAATAAAATAACGACCAAAATCAGTTTAACAAAGTTACAATGTCACAGACAGACACTTATAGAAATATAATAATATAATATAATTATAATACTCCTTTGTCTGTGGTCGGGGAAACTTGTGCAGCGTGTTATCAAATATGCAGGCAAATTCGCAGAACACAAAATAACACAAAGCGTAGCCTGTCAATAACACAAAGCAAGCATATGTATATATTACATTGCAGCAATACTAGAGAGTTACTACCGTTAGCATACCTACATGAAATAAATACATTTGTAGAAAAACTTAGCAGCAAAATGTGACGTGAATGGCGATAAGACTATAATTTCTTAGAATTAGGAACAAGCACAAGTTGTGATATGGAAAGTATTGTTACGGAAAACTCACAGCGAGATTATTACTAGAAAAGTTACTATACAAAATATCTATTAACACAATAATTGTAATAACATAATTATTATAATTAATAATTACCTGAGCCAGTGGAGTCGTGTCGTTTCATTTCCAATCCTTGTTCCACATCATTTTGCGGAGCTGCAGCCATGCGCCCATTTAATTCCAGCGGATTTGATTTCTCTAAAATGTAATCATAAAATTGTAATAACATAGAAAACCTTATTAACTGATTATTTTGTTTATTTTAGGATTGATCTCTATATATAACCCTGTATGCCTTTGAATGCGCTAAAATTATACTTGGTTAAAAACAAAGGAACTCTCCATTTGTTTGAGACTCGTAGCTCTCCTTTGTACATCGAACACAGGGTTTGAGTGACATTTGCAATTTAGGATTTGCGCGCAATGAAATTAACATTGCCACCCCCTGCGTTGCGCCGGGCTTCAAAGGGAGATTAATACCTAGAAATATACCTAACCCAACCCTCTCTCATCGATGCAGTGCACGCAGTGACGGATCCAGGGTTATGGTCTGAGTTTGCTGATGGTAAACTTTAGTAATGTAGGTAAAATTTTGATTTGCGGGGATTTAGGGGATAAGAACAGACATTTTCGACTATTGTAGAGTGTAAATTTCATCCTCTGGGGAAAGGGATTTGAGAGGGGTTTGAGTATTTTAACCCCCCTGGATCCGTTAGTGCGTGGCTGCATCTAAGTAATTTAACTAGGTATATTTACCTTTGGTCTGTTGGAGTTCGGAATTCTGATTGAATTACGCTGCAACTGGGCTAGTGAAGCGTATTTACTATCGATAGGCGAGGGACTCGCTCATCTTGTCTATTGAAGACTTAATTAATATTGCAGTTACCTACGTAGGTAACGTAGGTATCTGCAACATTAATTAAGGATACCTATTCGTAGTTATGTTCTTAGCTACAACGGATGTATCTATAAGGTATCTATACAAACTTTGCTGCATCTATCGGTAGTGTTGATTGGGGCGAGATAATGACAAAACAGACCTTCTCGAACGATTTGACAACATCTATTATCAATATAATTAAGAATAAATTTGAGATCTGTTTATATCTTAAAAGAACACTAATTAGCATAATTTTATCTTAAGAGAACACAACAACATATTTTTATCTTAAGAGAACACTAATTAGCAACAAACGTGACTCATCCTTAGGATGTAAAACTAATTTTTTTTATTTTTTTTTTATTTAAAAAATTACACTCCACGGACTCCGGGGACCGTGACTTTTTTTAACATAAATCATAAATTATTATTTAAGGGAAATACAGGTAGAGGGGGGTTAGTTATTAAGTCTTAATCTAAGGTTAGGTTAAAGGTTTTCAGATTTACTTAATGCATTGTGAGTACACCACGAGCAGACCAGCATGTAAAACTATTTAAATCTTATTTAAAATCTTTATTAAAAGGTGCTGTTTAACAAACCTTTGATGAGCAGAGGCGTAATTTCTGTGTACGGCTTTGGTTTATTGATGTAGCAGCAACCACTCCTCACGAATCTGCCCACACGTCCGTTGAACACCATGGCTACAATAAAAGAAGAATGTAAAATAAAATCATGTAACTGATGAAAACTCTTTTTCAACAGGAAATTAATTCAACAAAATTTATATAGAACTAGCGGCGCCCCGCGGTTTCACCTGCGGTTAAAAAGTATCCTATGTGCTATTCTAGACTATAATCTATCTCTGTGCCAAATTTCATCCAGATCTGTTCAGCCGTTCTGGCGTGAAAGAGTAACAAACATCCATCCATCCATCCATACAAACTTTCGCGTTTATAATATTAGTAGGATATAGACCAGCCATGTTGGACTAGCAATTACATAGCTTGGACTAATAGCTGGGATGAGTAATAAAGAGTTCAAAGAAAGACTAAGAAAGAATAGAGACGGAAAAAAAAATTATAACTCATCCTTTTCTGTGTTGTCTTCCGTAGTTTTCATAATGCTTTTAGCTTCGTGTTAATCTGCGATTTTCGTAAGCTACTGTACTGTTTAAAAAACCTACTAGTTAGTAAAGGGATTGGACTCTTACCTAGTATGTAAAACGTGTACATGAGCACCAGCAGCATTGCTTCATGCCAGTACACTTTGTCGTCGAGTAGCGTCATGATCAACGCTACCACGGCTACGGCGTACATTATGCAGTCACGTGACACCGACCACCAGTCCAGTTCTATGGCCTGCCAAAATGTACACTACATCAGACCAGTGTAACATACTTATAGTACATACGTCTACGCAGATATACCTCTATAGACGCGTCGGAGTCCATACATTTTCTATGCAAACTAACTTTTTAAACTTACACTGAGGAGGGAAGAGGTACCAACGTCAGAGATAATGTGCTTCAGGCAACATGCTAGGGGCCACCGAAGCGTTTCTATGGAGATCCCTGTGCCCTCTGTCAATCACAGAGACTGACCGCCGAGAGGGCTTACGTACTCGTAGATCAATCCCCTTATAATCCGGATGCACCCCAATGTGCTGGGCAGTTTTTGAAGATTTCTCCCTCGTTACCAAAAAAGGTATTTATTTATACTTATACACGTGGAAGGCAGCCATGTATTGTAAATCTGAAGATGGATTATTTCATAATATCAGGGAATGCTCTATTCTAGGTAGACGGTATCATGGATTAAGGGTCCAGCGACCACTTTAGACTAACATCGCATTGGCTAAAGGTTTTCTATTACCATTTCGTCTAAAAGAAGACGACGATCGAAGAGAGCAAGTAAAGATACCTACAGATGAGCCTCTAAAGTTATCTACATAGTGACAAAGTGCAATTTCAATATTTTTTTAAGACTTTCACACTTAAATAACTTTTTCCTTGTTTTATGGATTAATTTAAACGCTAACGATGTAGACACTCTCCTTATGTAAAGGGATTTTTTATTAGCATTGTCTATCTGTTAAATAAATCAGTCAAAAGTGACCCCTGACAAATGCAGATAATTTTCATAGCTCTATTTATTCTTGAGAACGTTTTTAACAAAAACCAAGAACAAAGGGCCGGAGATATAGTTTATTTAATTGCACGTGCCAAATTTCATCATAATCTGACCAACGGTTTCTAAAAAAATTTGACAAGCGCGTTTTAATGGAAATTTCAGAGCGACGCAGAACCCTTAACCCCGAGCAAGATTAGACGAAACATTCAACTACTTTGAAAAAAAAAACGGCTACTGGCATGGAAGAAACTAAGATACTTAATTCGTTGCAGGTTTTGTTTAACCGGTTGGTTCTCATGCGACCAAAACACATGTAGATAACTCAGTTCCGATGTAATAAGGTTATTTGCAGCGCCCGCAGCGAAACGTTATTACCTGTATGAGTAACGCGAGGGGAGTTCTCGTTTTGAGCTTTCACACTTGTTACCTGCGTTAGATGTACTTGTAAAAGCGATTTCGTCCATAGAGATCAAAGTGCTTCGATCTGGCAGAGATATTGAATCTGATCTGAATTGTGGATTCATGAATTTGGGATCCAGTGCACGCTGTAGCATAAAACTGTTTTTATTATTTTTAGGATACTTCAAAAATCGGTGTTGTATCTAGGATTAAGTTTTTTGTCAATGCTTTTTAAGAAATACATTTTATGAGTAAGCTTTCATTGTATTTGCTATCCCGATTCCCAATTATGAAATGTATGAGTTTTCAATTGTTCTCTTGCCTTGTTAGCGATGAGAGCGCAACAGGCCGGCACCGCGAGGACGTTGAAGACCGCGGAGCCGACGACGGCGCCCACTCCCAGGTCTCCCTCCGTCACGAAGGTCCCGACGCAGTTGATGAACAGCTCAGGGCTCGAGCTCGCTGCTGCCATGAAGGTGGCCCCGGCTATATCGGCCTCCATGTTTAGTCCTACAAATTAATTGCATTAGTAGACTAGTGGCTCTTTGAGCTGAAGACCTGGAGATCGGCCGGCGTCTGTGCTCCTTTATATAATAGGTCGCATTTCACAACTGTTTCTCGTGAAATGTTGTGAGCAGGTTTGATAATTGTACAGACTTTTTTGTCTAGTCAGTTTTTGGAAAATTTAAAATGGCCATGAAATTATAATTAAAAAAAAACAAGACAGAGATCCGGACAAAAATTCAGACTGTATTCGGACATACGAAAGCATTTTTGTCGAAGCTGAAGTGGAGTTGATTCTCTCGCTAATGCTCGTTTAGTCGATAGCTAGTAGCTAGTTTGATTATTTTGATTTTATATTATATTATAAAGGTGTGCTGTTATCAGATATGACATCATGCATTCCCTTAAAAAATATGCTAAAACAAGTTCCATCTATTTATCAAAAAGTTTCACCTTTTTTTTTACAACAAACTCGGCATCCGTTTGACCACTGACTCGCCTGATGGAAGCGTCGACGTGATCGAAGTTGTAACACGCTTGCTTAGGAGATACCTATTCAATTTACTCGTAAACATCACCGGATTGTATTTAGGTAGAAAGACAGACGCAGGCAACGAGTTCCACACCTCTGCAGTTCTTACAAGAAAAGTTGACTTAAAACGTTTAGTGCGTTTTGGCGGAATTTCCACCATAAGAGGGTGTCTCTTACTGGTGCCCCCTCACTCTTACTAAATACAAGAAATAGCAAACACCAAAGATTTTTATTAACATTTTGTAATGGATGAAAGTACATACGTTCACAGATAATTTCGATGGCCGGCACAAAGTATTGTTCGCACACAGAGCCGAGCAGCACGAAGCAGTAGACGGCTAGCACGCAGTGGATCAGTATGAAACCCTGGAACAGAGAAAGGTGTGATACTGTTTTCTCTTCACAGTTATGCTGCTTAAATCCACACTATATATTTTATCTAATGTTATAAACATTATTTGTGATGCAGTATTTCAAGAGAAATGTTTTTAGATAGGTACTATTTTCTGAATAAACGCTTACGAATTCGTACAGCTAGTACAATATACCTATACCTCCAAGCCAAGATGATGGACAAAGAACCTCCTCTTTTTTAGGACAGTAAAAAGTTACGGGATGTGCGCCGTGTTATGCTTCTTTTTTTATACTTACTATTCTAGTCTTTCTTTATACACCACTATGTTTAATTTACAAGCAAAATTTTAAAGGCTTATTATCTGCAGTTCTACATCTTACCCAACAACTTTTACTATGGGAGTGTATGGGACCCACCCTGTAATTGCAAAACAAAAATCAGCTATTCCATACAAAACTTTAATTGGCTGGCAGGAGAGAGGGAGAATGTATGGAAAAACTGATGTTTTTCCAGAAGGTAAAATAAATCAACAAAAATTCCACTCAGTGCATCCAGGTATATCACCCAGATGAGCAAGGTGGAAAAAACCGATTACCTATTTATGATACAAATATTGCAAACTACCAATAACAACAAATCTGCACAAAAATCTGTGGTATCTTTGTAATTTTGATTTTTACAATACGAGCTCGGTACACATCTATCTCACTCGAAAATATATACTATTATACATAATTATGTAACCCATTGGCTATTACGTCAATAGTATTTTGTTTTGTCTTGCGTCGTTTCATTCATTCAAATCAAAATTCTTGCACTACGGTGATGTTGTTTTTTTACTGTACTTATGAGTTTTAATCGTAAAGTTTCTAAAATGTTGTTAATTCGTACATGACAAGAATTTAAACAAAGACCCTATGCAAATAAAATTGGTTCAACTATGAAAGAGTCTTACTATCAAAACACGGTAAGTTTATTTCTTTATTCAAGTTACTCGACTTACGCTAATGACAATAATTAATTACAATAAAGTCAATAAACAACACATGATATTAATCCTAATCCTTACTTAATATTTTAATGTGATAGCGTGGATGTTTGTTACGCTTTCACGCAAAAACTACTTGACGAATCATCATGAAACTTTGTACACATATTCTGGGAGGTACTAGAAGTAACATAGAGTACTTTTTATTTTAAAAAAATATTTTTTACGGTTCCTGTGGGACCGCGGGTGAAACCGCGGGGCACAGCTAGTATATATATAATATATATATTAGGTCCTTACGTATGAAATTGGCGTTTTGTATGGGAGGAATAAAAAGACGATTTTTTTTGGAAAATAAATTTAATTAATCAAAGTATGCACCGTTGTTATCTATGCACTTTTGCCATCTTATGGGTAGTTCATTGATCCCTTTACTATAAAAACCATGGGGGCGAGAATCAATAAACTCTTTGAAGGCGGTTTGGACTGCTGCATCGGAGTGGATTTTTTTTCCTTGTAAGAAGTTGTCCAAATTCCGGAAGAAATGGTAATCTGTTGGAGCAAGGTCCGGGGAGTACGGTGGATGTCGCAGACATTCCAATTGTAGCTCAGCTAACTTAGTGGTTGTTTGTTGTGCAGTGTGTGGTCTTACGTTGTCGTGAAGCAGCAGTGGCCTAGAGCGATTGACCAATCTCGGTTGTTTAACAGCTAGTTCTTCCTTCATGGTTTGCAGTTGCTGACAATAGATATCTGCCGTAATCGTTTGGCCAGATTTAAGAAAGCTGTAGTGAACGACACCGGCGCTAGTCCACCAAACACTTACAAGTAACTTTTTCTGAGTCAATTTTCGTTTAGGGCAGGATTTGGCTGGGTCTCCAGGGTTCAGCCATTGCGATGAGCGCTTTCGATTATCGTACAATATCCACTTTTCATCACAAGTAATGATTCGATTTAAAATCCCTTCATTATTGTGTCGGTTGAGCAAAGTAACACAGCAGGCGACCCGTGTTTGCAAGTTCGATTCACTCAATTCATGAGGTACCCATCGTTCGAGTTTTTTTACTTTCCCGATTTGCTTCAAGTGGATTAATACAGTTTTGTCACTTACCCCGAAGCCTGCTGCTATCTCTGAAGTGCTTTGTGATGGATCCGCTTCCACAATAGCCTTTAATTCTTCGTTTTTCACTTTGATCTCCGGCTGTCCACGGGGTTGGTTCTTAAGGTCGAAATTTCCAGAACGAAAACGTTGAAACCAAAAACGTACCATGCTGTCTTTAGCGACACCAGCGCCGTACACATCATTAATTCTTCGAGCTGTTTCTGCAGCACTGGTGCCACGGTAGAACTCGTATTCGTAAATATACCGATATTTCATGTTTTCCATTGCGCGGTAATAAGCGACGCCAAAGAAAAAATAATGAGGAAAATAACAAATGAATGACTGTATTCCAAAGAAAAAAAAACCAGCTAAATGAATTTATTAATTTGAATTTCGAATTCTTAACCAAAGAGGAGATATTTCAGATCAAATTGATCAGTACGACAAAACGCTAATTTCATACGTAAGGACTAATATATATATAATATTATAAACGCGAAAGTTTGTGAGAATGGATGGATGGATGGATGTATGTATGTTTGTTACTCTTTCACGCCAGAACGGCTGAACAGATCTAGATGAAATTTGGCACAGAGATAGATTATAGTCTAGAATAGCACATAGGATACTTTTTAACCGCAGGGCGCAGCTAGTCTAATCAAATAAAAATAGAACATGTCATGGTAAGAAAACGAGAAATAAATAAAACATTCAAATAAAAATGTCAATATCTTATATATATATATTTATATCTTATATCTTTAAATGAGCAATTCTTGTATATTTATATTAGGTCCTTACGTATGAAATTGGCGTTTTGTCGTACTGATCAATTTGATCTGAAATATCTCCTCTTTGGTTAAGAATTCGAAATTCAAATTAATAAATTCATTTAGCTGGTTTTTTTTTCTTTGGAATACAGTCATTCATTTGTTATTTTCCTCATTATTTTTTCTTTGGCGTCGCTTATTACCGCGCAATGGAAAACATGAAATATCGGTATATTTACGAGTACGAGTTCTACCGTGGCACCAGTGCTGCAGAAACAGCTCGAAGAATTAATGATGTGTACGGCGCTGGTGTCGCTAAAGACAGCACGGTACGTTTTTGGTTTCAACGTTTTCGTTCTGGAAATTTCGACCTTAAGAACCAACCCCGTGGACGGCCGGAGATCAAAGTGAAAAACGAAGAATTAAAGGCTATTGTGGAAGCGGATCCATTACAAAGCACTTCAGAGATAGCAGCAGGCTTCGGGGTAAGTGACAAAACTGTATTAATCCACTTGAAGCAAATCGGGAAAGTAAAAAAACTCGAACGATGGGTACCTCATGAATTGAGTGAATCGAACTTGCAAACACGGGTCGCCTGTTGTGTTACTTTGCTTAACCGACACAATAATGAAGGGATTTTAAATCGAATCATTACTTGTGATGAAAAGTGGATATTGTACGATAATCGAAAGCGCTCATCGCAATGGCTGAACCCTGGAGACCCAGCCAAATCCTGCCCTAAACGAAAATTGACTCAGAAAAAGTTACTTGTAAGTGTTTGGTGGACTAGCGCCGGTGTCGTTCACTACAGCTTTCTTAAATCTGGCCAAACGATTACGGCAGATATCTATTGTCAGCAACTGCAAACCATGAAGGAAGAACTAGCTGTTAAACAACCGAGATTGGTCAATCGCTCTAGGCCACTGCTGCTTCACGACAACGCAAGACCACACACTGCATAACAAACAACCACTAAGTTAGCTGAGCTACAATTGGAATGTCTGCGACATCCACCGTACTCCCCGGACCTTGCTCCAACAGATTACCATTTCTTCCGGAATTTGGACAACTTCTTACAAGGAAAAAAATTCCACTCCGATGCAGCAGTCCAAACCGCCTTCAAAGAGTTTATTGATTCTCGCCCCCATGGTTTTTATAGTAAAGGGATCAATGAACTACCCATAAGATGGCAAAAGTGCATAGATAATAACGGTGCATACTTTGATTAATTAAATATATTTTACAAAAAAAAAACGACTTTTTATTCCTCCCGTACAAAACGCCAATTTCATACGTAAGGACCTAATATATATAATTGGAATCTCGGAATCAGCTCCAACGATTTTCATACAATTTAGGGGGACACAATTTATACAATTTATATTTTTATATAGGGGGTTTCGGGGGCGATAAATCGATCTAGCTAGGAATCATTTTTAGAAAATGCCATTTTATTCGTGTTTTATCGATAATCAACTTAAACATAAACTTGGAAGAAAAATAACAAACAGGAGGCGTTTGAGTAGTCTCAACTGAAAAATATGACTCTTCCTGACATCTATTGGCGAATAATAATACAATTTTTTGTGAGCAACTAATTGCTTTAACGACACAACAGCAGATGGCGTTGTTAAGTAACACGAAGTCAATGAGTGTTTGCTTTGAGGTTAGACTAAAATCAATTGTTTATTTTCCAAAAAAAAAAGTACCGTGCAAAGCTAATGCAAGTGCAATCCAGGTACTGATAATAATAACAATAACATGAATGAATAATACAAGTTAAAATATCAAAATGAAAAAATAAATTAGTAAGTAATTGTTTAAAATGATCTGCCCTCACAATACGTCACAACATTGTTTCTTATGTTAATCGAATCATGTACTGTTAGTAAGCGATGCTAAAACCGCAGCGAAGGCGAGCGTGTTTGAATTAATAAAAAATAACTGAAACTCAACACTGGTGTTGCCGGCGGGTGTTCGTTCGTGTTTTTGATTGAATTCAATTTGTTGTGGTTTCGTTGTTTCAGGTTGCAATTTTAAATATTACAAAGGTCGGTACTTTGTAATCAATTTCCATTTTCTACTGTGAATATCTTAATATATATAAATCTCGTGTCACAATGTTTGTCCTCAATGAACTCCTAAACCACTTAACCGATTATAATAAAATTCGCACACCATGTGCAGTTCGATCCAACTTGAGAGATAGGATAGCTCAAAACGCGAACGAAGTCGCGGGGTGACAGCTAGTAGAGCTATAAAGAATAATTGAAAGTGTCATTCATTCTTCACTTGCTTTAAACGTCACTTGTTTTAAAAGTACCAACCCAATTAACGGACGGAAAGAACAAAAAGAACTTACATGTTGTCTTTGGTATCTGGTGAATCCGTCCGGGGGGAACTCCAGGATGGCTGCCGGCGTGCAGTTCCTGCCATCTTTCTCCACCACCGCTAGCAGGTGGCGTCTGGTGAATTCACCTGTATGATATTATTACATATTATTGATTTATTTATTAAATATTAAATTCAATATAATTATTTACTTAGTTGAAATCCTGCGCAGCAATGCGCTGCGTTCGTCACCTTGAGATATTAGATGCTAAATCTTTTTGTGTCTAGTATAATGTTTTTGGAAACATTTATATTGAAGGGAATTCAATACAGATCACAGTAATGTTTGCAGATTACTGCTTGGCGTTTATGTGTACCTACAGCATAACTTGCGTGTTGCGTGTGTGCTACCCCAGGCAGGCGGACATTGCAAAAGAGACATTCTACTTCAAAACGTAATCTAACTTCCCTAAATAATAAAAAAAAATAGGAGTTGTGTTTAATTTTTAATAAAACAGGCAAGCGATACACGCTTGCTGATAAAGCCCTTTGAAATACGCAATACATTCGTTTCCGCTTTCCACTTTTATTCATGTCGATGGTTTTCACCACCAGTATTCACTGACGTGACATTTCCCGTTTTTGTTTTGCTGTGGCAGTGCACGTCGTCGGTTCAAAAGCATTTCGCGAATTACCAAGCTACGATTGACATTAAAAATAAAGCGTATAAATACGGACAACGGTCTCTTTTGTTTACCCGTTTCACACAAATAGTATTATTTAGCAACAAACGAGAGAGACATCAGAATAAAAATATTGTTGGCATCTCATATGTATCTTACTTTTTTTTTCGTAACATCCCCTTTTCTTTTTGTGTTCGAAGACCAAAGAGAGAAAAGATGGAACGTGAAGAGGAAGTTGAGTTTATTTTAAAGTTTTTCACTCGAAACGTAGAGTAATAGGTAAATGAAAATTATATTTCCATTTCTTCGTCTCTTTGTTTCACGGTCCGTGATTTTCACTCTTTTATCAAGCTTTTTCTTATATAAGCTCTAAGTACATGTAATTTATTAAATAGGTACTATGTTTTGTACAGAGTTCAAAAATGGTTCTCAATTCGTTGGAATCTTTTTTTTATGTATATACGTATGTTCAGTTCATAGATTGATTAAAACGGTACTAAAAAGTGAAAAATAATTAAAGCGCTACCTTCGCTACCTATCTATCTGTTAGAAGCGTCACCAAACCAAGTAGGTAAGTAGGTACTAAGTATTTGAGTAGGTAGTAGGTATTTGATTGGACCTATTTGATTTGCTTATAATAGTATTTATTTACAAGTATACTCTACTTCTAAAAGGTCTACCCCAACAGTTTGTAAATATATCGACATAATATTAGGTCCTTACGTATGAAATTGGCGTTTTGTATGGGAGGAATAAAAAGTCGGTTTTTTTTTGTAAAATATATTTAATTAAGTAATCAAAGTATGCACCGTTGTTATCTATGCACTTTTGCCATCTTATGGGTAGTTCATTGATCCCTTTACTATAAATAAACCATGGGGGCGAGAATCAATAAACTCTTTGAAGGCGGTTTGGACTGCTGCATCGGAGTGGAATTTTTTTCCTTGTAAGAAGTTGTCCAAATTCCGGAAGAAATGGTAATCTGTTGGAGCAAGGTTCGGGGAGTACGGTGGATGTCGCAGACATTCCAATTGTAGCTCAGCTAACTTAGTGGTTGTTTGTTGTGCAGTGTGTGGTCTTGCGTTGTCGTGAAGCAGCAGTGGCCTAGAGCGATTGACCAATCTCGGTTGTTCAAACAGCTAGTTCTTCTTTCATGGTTTGCAGTTGCTGACAATAGATATCTGCCGTAATCGTTTGGCCAGATTTAAGAAAGCTGTAGTGAACGACACCGGCGCTAGTCCACCAAACACTTACAAGTAACTTTTTCTGAGTCAATTTTCGTTTAGGGCAGGATTTGGCTGGGTCTCCAGGGTTCAGCCATTGCGATGAGCGCTTTCGATTATCGTACAATATCCACTTTTCATCACAAGTAATGATTCGATTTAAAATCCCTTCATTATTGTGTCGGTTGAGCAAAGTAACACAGCAGTCGACCCGTGTTTGCAAGTTCGATTCACTCAATTCATGAGGTACCCATCGTTCGAGTTTTTTTACTTTCCCGATTTGCTTCAAGTGGATTAATACAGTTTTGTCACTTACCCCGAAGCCTGCTGCTATCTCTGAAGTGCTTTGTGATGGATCCGCTTCCACAATAGCCTTTAATTCTTCGTTTTTCACTTTGATCTCCGGCCGTCCACGGGGTTGGTTCTTAAGGTCGAAATTTCCAGAACGAAAACGTTGAAACCAAAAACGTACCGTGCTGTCTTTAGCGACACCAGCGCCGTACACATCATTAATTCTTCGAGCTGTTTCTGCAGCACTGGTGCCACGGTAGAACTCGTACTCGTAAATATACCGATATTTCATGTTTTCCATTGCGCGGTAATAAGCGACGCCAAAGAAAAAATAATGAGGAAAATAACAAATGAATGATTGTATTCCAAAGAAAAAAAAACCAGCTAAATGAATTTATTAATTTGAATTTCGAATTCTTAACCAAAGAGGAGATATTTCAGATCAAATTGATCAATACGACAAAACGCTAATTTCATACGTAAGGACCTAATATATCACCTTTACGAGTACAACTTTAAGGAAGTATAGAAGTGGATACGGAAGACGCATAGTATCTACCTACCTATCTACCTAAAACCAAAACCACGATAAAATTAAGCAACCAATTTTGAAAAGCGTACTACTACTTGATAGGTATAAACCTATAATAATCTATAATCTATACAAGCTCATTACAATTGGGTATTATGTACGCGTTTTTTAAGTGGGTACTTACTCCGTCTGCAGCTTAAAATGTAAAGCTTCTTTGTTTTCATTACTTAAGTAGATTTTGTTTTTCATAATTATAAACTGTTGCTACATTCCAGCGAGTTCTTAGAAACTTCCACTTGAGCCACTTGAGCTTTGTTCGGTTCTAATCTTAGCGTCATTGGTAAAAGCAGGCATTTTTCGATTTTATTTCTATGCCAATAATGTTTTAATTGGCTTGCCAGTTGGTTCCAGAATATAATAAAACCAGCCTTTTGTTTTATGTTTAGGGCGTACGCTAAAACTCGTGTGGGTGCCCGCTCGGGTGTCTGTATTGAAAAATTAGCATGAGCAGTGCTATGCTAACGGACGCTATGCGCTTGCGCGTGCGCAACTTTACGTACGCACGACACGCGACGGTCCCCGCGCGACTTTTAGCGCACACCCTTAATTCTAACCATGCGTTAAACTTTGTGTAGCATTCTGTTTCTCTTTTTCCTTCGAAGGCCCACATGAGCATGAAAGGGAAGTGAGTAGAATGATAAAGTGCTACTCAGAAGCAAGTAATCTTATGTTTATAATAAATTTGTGCGGACTTAACGATTTATTTGTTTGCATGCTTTATTTAAGGCGGATGATGCTCGCATAGTTCATTCGTTCTTTGCTTGTAGCAGTCTCCGCAAAATTTCAGACCTCTAAAATAAACTCATCTGATATATTTTGTAAGAATGAAGTTGTTAATTGTAGTTGTAGTATTGGCGGCGGTGGCAGTGGATGCCAGATTCATTTCATTGAGTGACGTCCAACAATTTATTGAAGAATTCGGTGAGTTCAGTTCCCCTAGAACTAGCTGTAGATCTCGCGGCCGACGTCTGTCCCCTCTACAGGTAGCATTTCTCAACTGATTCTCGTGAAATTTTGTGAGCAGAACCGATAATTATACAGTTTTCGATAATTGTTCCAATTTGAAAAATTTTAGAACCTACTCACAAAGTTTCTAAATAATCGGTAAAGCAATGCGACCTTTAAAGGAATCAGAGATCCGGACAGAATTCGGACATACGAAAGCATTTTAGTCGAAACTGAAGCTGTATGTGATAGAAAAAATTTATTAAATGTAGTATTTTTCAATTTTTTTTTAAATTTTACACATTTAATACTACTGATTGTTATTGTAAACTTGTATTTTAAGGCAAAAACTATGCTAAGGGTTTGACGCATAAATATCTAATTTAAAAAATTACATTGAACTTACAATTGTTTGCGTGTGTGTAATTATTTAATATGATTTTAATTTTGTTTTTTAAGTGATTTAACAAATGTACTTAATTGATTTAATTTGGTAAAGTATTTGCTTGATTTACTTATGTTTTATACTTATCCATGCACGACTAAAGATTGGTTCCAAAATAAATGGTTTTAAATGTTTTTCAATTTGTAACGTACTTATATAAAGTTACAAAATCCACTTATTGATGTTTGCGTGGCAAAATCTAAAATCATCTGTGTCTGTGTGTGTGTCTATTTAATGCCATTGTTGATAAAACAGTACTTACCTAATTAATGTTTAACGCTAAAGTTCCTATAATTCGTCGAAAGCTGGCTCATAGTTCGACCTTAAACTGAATATTTTTCAGAAATTAATCACAATGTAAAAAAAGTTGCATTTTTTTAAAATGTTTTTTTTTTTTTTTTTCGTTAAAAAAAGTATTGTATTATTCTTAGTATAATATTATTATTATTTCAAGATATTGTTTTCTTCTTAATTTCTAAGTTTTTTACAATACATGAATATAAAAACAAATACTATAAAAAACTTAAAAACTAGGGTGCCGCCGGCAGCGGGGCGAGGCCCAAGCTACCGGTGGTTAGGGCTGCAGAGTGAGGAACCTCCTGACAATACGGCACGTGTCTAGAATCACTGCCTTTTGTATCTGGCCCTTGATCCAACCGTCTAACGAGTGCCTCTTATTATTATTATTATTAGTATTATATTATTATTCAGCGAGGTAACGTTGCCAGCCTTTTGGGTACTTTACCCGCGGATACTGACTTGAGCTCTGTTTATTATTTGTTATTTTTGTTTGGTTTATTTTAGGCCTAAATTGTTATTTAAGTGATTTAGGAAGTATTATAAAAGATCTTCCAATCTTGCTCTGGAGATGTCGTTTATTCTGTCCCGAATGTTCAGGGGCCTACCATGGCATCTTTTTGCTATGATGGTTTTCGACGCTGCGCGACCATGGACCTTATTGCGTGGCGATCGGATTCGCGAAACGTTGAAAACAAAACGTTACCATCGTGGCGTGGTGACATGTCATGGTAGGCATGTTCTGAAGTTGCTTTAAAGCTTAGACTTTAAAGTCGTTTTTTTTTTAATTTATTGTTTGTTTTTAGGTAAGAACGGATATATGCTGGACGAACCTGTTAAGGTGGAATCGATGCTTGTTCCATTGAAAAAGTTGGGCTGCTCCGACGTGGGATGCGCCATTCAGTGTTTTTTTGCTGGGTGGCCTCATGGAGCCTGTGCTGACGCAAACCATTGCTTGTGTTGGAAGTAAAATACGGTTTTCTATCTAACGTACGCCATTTTCTTCAAGAAATATGGTTACACAATAATTAATACACAAGTATTAATTCTCTTTGTACTCTATATAAGATATTTTTTGGAAAATAAATTGAGTAAAATGTATTCTGTGTTTTCTGGTTTTGCCTATTTTTTTACGTAGGTAGATAGGGGTTAGTTAGGCCTTACAATATTTCAAAGACGCATTTAGTGTTATCTTGTATTGCACCTATTACTAGAAGAATTAACTGGAACTGAATTTAACTGAACTGAACTACAGGTTTTTTAAATTCACAAATATTATAATATCTAGTAGACAGACAGTATGGTTGTAAATAAGTAGGTATCATTTCAAATCACTTTATTCATAATTAATTTTTTAGAAAATTTCAAATTTAGGAAATAATAGTGTTGAAAACTAAAGAAGAGTAGTGTGTAGTAGTAGTAGCGTAGTAAGTAAAGTAGTGGAATCCACGTGAAAATTAAAAAAGAATTAAGTAAGTTCTAAGTACTTTTAAGTACTTGATTCTTTTTTGATTTAACAATTATTATTAAGTACTTAATTTCACAATTAAAAAAGAAGTAAGTACCTACTTAAAAGTTTTTATTTCACAATTTAAAAATAATTAACTACTTATAGTTACTTAATTATTTTTTAATTGTGAAATTAAGTACTTGATAATGATTGTTAAATAAATTACTTAAGTAAGTTAAATTAAAAGTATTTAATACTTTTTAACACGTTTTAACATGTTACACGTATATTCCACTACTTTACTTACTACTCTACTACTACTCTACACTACTCTACTGATTCAATCAAGAAACTGCCCCGACCGAAACTCAACACTAGAATTGCAAGTATAATAAGAATATAAAGCAAAAATCTCAACACAGTGCAGTTAGATAAATACCAAGCAAAATTTTCATTATTTACACTTTAAGCATTGGTTTTTGTTGTAAGTACGATAATTGTAAAAGCCGTGATCAAAATTATCCAATAATTTAGGTTTGAGGTGCTGCGAGAGATTTTAGTAGTAAATTAAAACTAATCCTGTAAATTATTATGATGACAATAACTTTAATCAAGGTTATATTTGCTGGTTTTCGGTGTGGTAATAATTAAGGGCATTACTCAACCGGTCAAAGTGAACAACTGTTAGAACAAAAGTTGGCAAAATTCGAGAATAAAAATCGAGTCACCAGCACGTCACTATAGGCTTTTTTAATGGAGACTAGATTATTTTTCTTCTGACTTTGCAAATAGGAGGAACGCAGAAAGAAGAAAACTTTGTAAAACGCATAGTTTTTAAGGTATCGAGAAAAAGGTGTATGACCCCTTTTTCCCCTTTTTCCAAGATGGCGGCCGGGGGACAAGGGCGGCAACCCCAAAAACTTGGGGTTAAGCTTCTATTGACCCCCACATATATCCCAAAAAATAAAACAGTATCCTCTAACAAATGCAAAACTCATTTCCATGGAACAAAACTGAAATTCTAAAAGTTGTTGACTTTGACGGTAACCCTTAACCATTACTACACATCAATTCAGCACCTACCATGACCACTTATAACAAGTACACTAATAACATTCAGCAACCACTAATAACAAGTGGTTCTTGTGTAATTGTGTATATTGTTAGATTAAAAACTTCGTCGTGCTTCTCAACGGGCGGAGATCGTATGGTTCAGGCACACTTAAGTATATTTTTCTCTTGTAGTTTAGGGAGTTTAGTCGCAAGCGCATCACCGCTACGATGTACTTTAGACCTTGAGTCCTTAGCAATAAGCGTTATAATAGCCCCTGAATAGTAATACCTACATACAGTGTTTTGTCTTTTTGTTTCATATAAATTTGAGAACTCGATCGATAAAGACAAAGCACTGTATGACTATTCCGAGGTTATCCTACGGTTATTGTTAAGGTAGATAGTGTATTAGCGTGGTGACAATGGTATAGACTTAATTCCGGCATTGGTTTCAATGTCGTCGGCGACAGTGTCGCCGCGCAATTTGAAAGAAACTGTCATACACATTACGTACCTACATTTTGTTTGAATTTAGCATCCGCTCGGAAGCTACGAGCCCACAGACAGGCACACACACACACACAGAGACAGAGAGAGAGAGACACATCAAACTTATAACACCCTATCGTTTTTGAGTCGGGGGTTAATAGGGCCTCTGGTTAAGAACGGTGGATTTACTACGAGTTCGCCCATACCTCAGGTGGAATCTATTTAACCGTTCGGATCATCAAAATAAAAACAAAATTTGAGTTTATATCTTAAACTTGGAAGCTCAAGCAATAATACTATTAGCTGGTATACATTTTGCAATTAAGCGTTCTGAATAGGGCTTAATATTCTGCGCCGTTCCCGTGCCGTCTCTGGTATTAAATTTGTCCTGCATAAACTTTATTCGCAATACTTCGAACTTCCTTCTGAACAAGATCTCGGCGCCCCGAGGGCGCAGTGATAGGTACATCCGGTCAATTCCGTTCGTAAAATCAGTTTTCCAGAGTTTCCCGGCAGTCGCGTCTTTGTGAATAGAGCGTATACATAAAAATATGAAAATACCACTGTATTTCTAATACCCTTTTGTTATGCACCTGTTCAGTTATAGAAATAGTACCTTTAAATTGTTATGTGTACCTAGTTTTGGGAAGGAACTGGCTTCTGCAACACAGCTCACGCTACGGCAGTAAACAGGGTTCTAATTTAACATTGTGTAAATGTACTCGTATTGAAACAAATACATTTTGTGGATATTTGTACTCGTATTTTGTATTCTGATACTACTCTATTCTGATTCCCTACACGTGGTCCCCGGGTAGTGCTAACCGGGTAGCAAACTCTGGTGGGAGGCTTCGGCCGTGGCTAGTTACCACCCACCGGACCAAGCCATGCCGGAAATGACCTAGTCGTGTTTCGAGATGTAGTCCGGTGTAACCGATCCGAAGACGGGTCTGAGCAATGGCGCACTTGTAGCGCCTCACTCAACTGCCGTCTTTGTACTTCTTCACTCTACAAAACTTCAAGGCTAGAGTGAATAAGTACCTTATAGGTCACAACGTCACTTAACATCAGGCGAGTTGGTGGTCAAACGCCGACCTATTGTACATTAAAAAAAAATACACAGGAGCTGTTTACACCTAGGGGCTGCATTCTAAAAAGGACGCCCAGTCATGAATCTTGATTCAAAATTAGTTGTAAATACTTAGGCCCGCATGCTAAAACCACGCTCAGTCTTGAACATAATATGTATATTTAAAACTGGTTTTACCATACATAAAAAGAGCTTTACATCAAGATTTATAACTGAGCGCCGTTTCTGAATACGGCCATTTTTCCTAGTAAATCTAGTTTTAAATCGAGATTCATGGTTGAGCGTTCTTTTAGAGTGCACTCTCTGACTCTGTCTTAATATTCAAAATAAAAGAGCTAAGCCGGGATTTTTACTTACTTTTCCTTTATTATTTATTAGGTATATTTTCTTTAGTACTTTTCCGAAAAAAATACAAACCAGAAAGAAATACTTACTTATCTAATAAAATAAGGATTGGAATTGGTTCATTAATTTTAATTATTATTAATTTAATTTACCTGGCTAGTTGAATTAAACTTTGTCCCATATTCGGTTTACATCTAAAACAAAACACCCAGATACTTACCTGTACAAACATACGTTTATCATAAAAATATCAGATAGTTATACTAAAATAAAACTAATATTTTACGCCTCTAATATTTCAGGTTTATGTTTATAAATAAAAAAGTATATTTACCAAAATGACCATTTATACTTGTAGATACTTATAATGTTATTAAATTAATTGTAGAATCTTCTCTAAATCGAATCTGACTCGCCTTCGGTACTCTAACATTATTGACCAAACTATGCTTAATCACCACCAAGGGTTAAACAACCCTAGGTCCTAGCAATAAAGTCTATAATTACCTGCGCCGTACTGCAAATCTTCAGTATCTCCTCCTGTTTCTTTCGCAGCTGTTAGCAAATAAATAGTCGGTATTGCAAAAAACAAGACCACTCTCACAACTACCGCCACCCTGTACTTGCACGACTCACGTCTAGTCCTTATTAACATGTTTGCCATTAGAATAGGAAGTTAATTAAAAATATTGACTAGAATAAGATTGTAAGTTAACTATATTTTTACTAAAAATAGCCAATATCAAATGAAGAAGTCGTATATTTTGCTGTAGGCACAGCTCAGTAGCATTAGCACAGATATTTTGTAGAGCACATTGATTGGCATAAGACGTTTTAAGTAAGCTGGAGGCGACTAGTCACTGCGCTGGAGGATTCCTGGCGGCGATCCATGAAAACTGCTTATCAATAATCTAATATTATTACTAATGTTACGCACACACTCCTATCGATGTTATCGAACGCAAGGTAAATACTGTTGCTGCTGTAGATCATTACAGGTAGCTCACAATTGATAAAGACATTGTATTAAATAGGTACTTAACTCACATACTTACATGTATGGGTAATGATTGGATGGACAAGAAAAAAGAAAAGTCACATTTTTGATTATTTTTTTAATCGATCTTTAGTTTTAATAACATATTGTCACTCCTTTCCCCCTAGGAGGCTGGCAGAGGTGTAATACAACACCCACACTTCGCGGGACGATATTTAGTCCCAAATGTGACAGGGGGCGAGCCTGTCGCCATACACCGGGCTCCAGTCATGTAGCAGATGACACACAGTACGCACATACGAGTATGTTCACACAATGAACAAATTGGACCGTGCCATCGGCTGGGTCCGAACCCGCTTTCCTTGAGAGGCAGGCCTTCTCCCAACTAGGCTGCCATCGCTTTTAGTTGTAATAAATGCAATAAAGAATAAAACCCAACACCATAATATGAATTATGCCACCCAAAAAAAATTAAGCCTCCCAGAAAATAACATTATATTTCGCAGAAAATATACTAGTACCTATCTAAAGTCGGAGGACACCCTATTTTTTTCGGTATGTACAATTATTTTAATCAACACCCGTATGCCTATTTCTTATCTCGTGGTTTTTAACTGCTATATTTAGTTTTGTTTTTGCCAAAGATAATGTTTTTGCAATATAGGTAATTGATTGGTGCGTACTAGATATACTTCGAGTATAATATTGATACGCACGTGAGTACACGTGATTTTTATCACACCTATTAATTATGCTTGTGACTCTGTGAGCTGTAGACTACGCGGCCGACGTCCGTCCTGCTCTCCTAGGGGGCTATTCCTGCGCGTGAGATGAGATGAGATTTTATCTTGGTCGAGTGACCAAGATAAAATCTATAACAATAAGATCACACCTATGACGTTTCAAACGAGAGCAACAAGGACGAGAAAAAGTGAGATGAAAATCTCAAATCTCCGAATAGGGTCCCAGGTCGTATTCCTCAATCGTTTATCGTGAAATTTAATTACTGACTTTACTCACAAAATTTTAAGAGAATCGGTTAAAAAATGCGATCTGTAGAGGAAGACAGACATACGTTATTCGGACATACGATAGCATTTTTGTCGAAGTTGAAGCAAAGACGCTTCGCTCGGTAGCGCTCGCTCGGTCATAATACAAAAAGGGCACAAAAGGCGGTCTTAAGTAAAATTAGGTAGATTTTGTATTGTATATTTGCTTAAATAAATAAAATATCCGGGCCACTGCACACAGTCGTCTGACTCCAAACTAAGACTTACAAACACCACAAACATTTACAAATAATTGTAAGTACAAAAGTCTCTTAAAATATCTAATTGATAATTTTTATTTTGAATAAGTTGTGATTTAATCATTGTAGTGTGAGTGACAAATTTTACTTATTCTGCGACGGAATATCTACTACTCTATATATATATTTTTGACACTTCTAGCGTATGAAAAGTATCAATTTGATGCAATTCGTTAACAATTTTGAAACAATTGGTTAGTAGAATTGGGGGCAGGTAGGGTCTGTATCGGGGCACACGGCCTTTGTTTTACCGTGAAACTTCTAAGCCTGCGTTTTTAAAACAAGCTATTGTTATCTCATAATGACATCACTACAGGGTTATCGGTATAGGGTGTACTAAGCCAAAAGGGGGTCATTGTACTAATCATTATAAACAAATTTTACTATGGAGCCAACACAAAGTATCGTAAAAAATCAGCTGTTCCATACAAATGTTTATAGATCACCAACAAAATGTATGGAACAGCTGTTATTTTTTCTCGATTTCAGGATAAGATTAGGCCCCATAATAAAAGTTGTTCATAATTATGAATACAATGACCCCCTTTCGGCTTAGTATATACTTTCCTGATAACCCTGTTTTTAGAAAGCTAGTCATCAATCCTAGACCGGCGAGACCAATCTTGTAAATGAGCCAACAAGTCGGGCTGACTGGCTTTGTTGTGGAATTTCCATGGCGACCTTCCGACTGCATCATTAGAACAGCTCCATGATTTTTTGATACACCTATTGGTAAATTCAATTCAAAATTTGGGGGCTGAGCTACCCACGTCCGTAGGAGTGTACTCTATTCAGATTCCCTACACGTGGTCCCCGGGTAGTGCTAACCGGGTAGCAAACTCTGGTGGGAGGCTTCGGCCGTGGCTAGTTACCACCCACCGGACCAAGCCATGCCGTGAAATGACCTAGTCGTGTTTCGGGATGTAGTCCGGTGTAACCGTTCCGAAGACGGGTCTGAGCAGTAGCGCACTTGTAGCGCCTCACTCAACTGCCGTCTTTGTACTTCTTCACTCAACAAAACTTCAAGGCTATAGTGAATAAGTACCTCATAGGTCGTCGTGCTCCATCTTAGACCACAACGTCGCTTAACATCAGGCGAGTTGGTGGTCAAACGTCGACCTATTCTACATAAAAAAAAAAAAAAAAAAAAAAAAACTTTTAAATTATCGTTTTTTGTATTAATTTTAAAAGCAGGTTAGTTTGTAAAGGGTCTGTCCCGTATGCCAAAACGCGCTCAGGCATGAATCTCGATTTAAAACTGGTTCTACCATACATAAAAACCGCTTCGAATCGAGATTCATTACAAAGCGTCGTATTAGGATACGGGCCTCAGAGCTTAGCTCAAAGACACAATCATTTATTTACACGATTAGGTGGAATAGTTGACGGCGCGGCAGCGTACGGCCGCGAGAGTCCCGGGGTGACCGCAAAGCTATGCTATTCGTGCGCTGGTCAGGTGCTGTCTGGGCGGCGGTCAGGTGCCGATCGGATGGCAGTCGGGCGCTGGGCTTGTAGGTCGTAAAAAGTAATGCTAAAAATATAAATTATGCCACAATAAACATCTTTAGTCAAAATAGTATTTTAGTGATGGATCTAACTTCTTCTTGATTTTTTTCCAGAGATAATTCGAAAAACTTAATACTTTTGTTTATGCTTACATGCATTTATTGGTTTGAACTAAAATAAAAACAAACTTAGTTAGGACAAATTCGTAAAAACCTAATCATTAAAAGCTACATTAGGCAGTGTTAATAAGCTTAGGACTGTTGATAAGGTCACCCTTATAAAGTAGAGTGGTGGTTCTCGTATCCGTATCATGGTCAACGTGGAGAACTTCAATCCTCTCTTATTTTTTTAAACTCCTGACGCAAAACAGAAGGATACGTTTAACGTGTGTGTGTAGCTGAGTGTCGCTGTATCATTGTAACTCCCCAACGGATAAACCCATAGTATACTAATATACTTACACGATACACTGATTGTGGTTATATGTACGAGTACTTATATATTTTATTTTTTATGTAGAATAGGTCGGCGTTTGACCACCAACTCGCCTGATGTTAAGCGACGTTGTGGTCTAAGATGGAGCACGATGACCTATAAGGTACTTATGCACTCTAGCCTTGAAGTTTTGTAGAGTGAAGAAGTACAAAGACGGCAGTTGAGTGAGGCGCTACAAGTGCGCCATTGCTCAGACCCGTCTTCGGAACGGTTACACCGGACTACATCCCGAAACACGACTAGGTCATTTCACGGCGTGGCTTGGTCCGGTGGGTGGTAACTAGCCACGACCGAAGCTTCCACCAGAGTTTGCTACCCTGTTAGCACTACCCGGGGACCACGTGTAGGGAATCAGAATAGAGTACACTCCCACGGACGTGGGTAGATCAGGCTTGGCGTGACGAGAGTGTTCTTCTTGGAAAAATGACACTTGTATTCTTAGTTTTCATTGTCCTTTTTTTTCATATACCTCTAAGTAGGTACAGGCATGGCATAATAACATTATACTCCGGGTATAGGGTATACTCGTACAATGACATTATATTGCCATGTTGGTGACTTTCTGTTGTCGACGCTGAGCGACTGCGAATCGTATCGCAGCGCGTTATGGTTCATGGTCGCGCAGCGTCGAAAACATAACATATCGTCACGCTTTTTCCCCGAAGGGGCTGGCAGAGGTGTAATACAACACCCACACTTCGCCGGACGACATTCAACCCAAATGTGACAGGGGGCGAGCCTCTCCTTATACACCGGGCTATAGTCATGTAGCAGACATACAATACGCACATATGTTTACACAATGAACAAATTGGTGCGTGCCGTCGGCTGGGTTCGAACCCGCTTCCTCCCGGCTTGAGAGGCGGGCTTTCTCCAACTAGGCTATTATCGCTTTTTTCGATCACTTTCATCGCTAGCGTCGAAAACATGGTGGCAATAAGATGTCTTATAAGATTGTCATAATATGTGTCTTATAAGATTACATCTCTTGCAAAAGCAGTGTGCTACAAAGCGCAGTGCGAGCATTGATTGTGGTTACTAACCGGTAGTTGTAACTGTATCTTGGCTTCTGATTCCAGAGAAGTAACAATATGTGTAGTTGCAAAATTATTTTGCGTTTAATATAAACTTGAACTAAGTCATTTTAAAATTCATCTAGACTCTAGAGTACTCTAGATTAGGAAAATTAAGCAAACTAGTCACGGGATCTATTTTGTACGCGGATTCGGTTTTTTTCTGGAATTTAAAGAACTTGTGTGAAACACAAGTGTTTACATTAACGAGTAGTATAATAAGTACCTATTAGGCACATAGCCTTTTTGAAACACGTTGTATAGTTTTATTTCAGCTCCGTGATTACTCAGAGATAATAATTATTATCAAACCTAAGCTTAGGGCCTAAATAGTCCACTACTGAACATTGATTTGTTGAGGATTGTCTGAGATTAACAGATACTCCTTGATACTGGATAAATAATGGCTTTATTGATAAGGTCCGTCTTTTTGCTTGACCGTATTTGGACTATTCAGTCTATATTGTATAGTTATGTGGCATGGACTTAGAATAAATTATTGTTAGGGCTTAAAATACCGACAGTTCTGTATTCTGAGGTCCGCAGTCAAAACGACGCTCAGTCTTGAATCTCGATTTAAAACTGTTTTACCATTCAAAAATATAGTCTTGAATCGAGATTCAAGACTGAATATCGTTTCAGCATGCGTGCTTTCATCTAAGGGGATGCGTTGATACGTTTGACTGTTTTTCAGAATTAGATCGATTTGTACTTTTTAAAAGCCTAAAACCTTTACTGCTTCTATTTGTTTCGTGTTATTTTCTATGTATGAATTTATAATCTCTAATCTATTTCATTCAAGAAACTGTTGAAATCCGCTGTTGAAACTTCGTTACAAAAATTATGTAGCCTCTTGTAAAACGCACTTTTTCATATCACGGACAGCGTACCTTTTAGATAGCGTAGAATAGACACGCAAACAATTTATTTAATCCGAGGTCACGGTTATCGACTAAAAATATTCCATACTATGCTTAATCACTAGATTAGTGATTTCGTAGTGGGCACAAAACTTTCCACTCTGTTGTTTGTCGTTGATACACAGTTGGCTACGAACACACTTGATCGTGATTTATCAATTACAAACAATACGATATGTGATAGGAAAGAATACACAAGTGCCTTCAGTAGACGCGTATCTTAGAAACGGGCTAGAAGACATTAATTTTTTTTTTTTTTTTTTTTGTGTTTTATTTGCAATCAGTCGTTGAGACTATAAGCAGATGAGGTGAGTGAGTTTGGTCGTTCAGAGCGCTGCTCCCATCGGAACTAGCCCTTTCTTTTCATTAGCTGGATTTCATATCCTCTAATCGTCGAAAATATCTCGCCGCTTTTTAAGCCGACGTATGGTCTCTGGGATAGTAAGCTGTCCCGCTAGCTCATTTGGATGCTTTGATAGTCTCAACTTATAGTTGACTCCATGAGCTTCTATTTCCTCCTTTATCATAAGCATGTTTAAATTTTCATGGACCTCCGTTGTTTTTAAGAACCAGGGTGCATTCGATATTTGCTTTAGGATGTAGTTTTGTACTCTTTGTATGATCATTATGTTGGAGGCGCTAGCAGAACCCCACAACTGTATTCCATATGTCCAGATGGGTTTCAGGATCGACTTATATATGAGCAGTTTATTGTCCATAGGTAGTTTTGAGTTACGTCCCAGCAGCCAATAGAGACCTTTGTATTTTAAGTTGATTTCGTCTCGTTTTGTTTGGATATGTTTTCTCCAAGTAAGTCTACAGTCCAGATATCTTACTGTATGTTGATGAGGTAGTTGTATGCCGTTTAAGCTGACCGGGAAACAATTTTCTTTTCTGAGAGTGAATGTTATGTGCACAGATTTTGACACGCTGACGGCGATCCTCCATTTGGCTAGCCATTTCTCGATTTCATTCAGGCTGTTTTGTAGGACCATAGATGCTTTGATAGGACATTTGTGCGAGGTGAGTAGGGCTGTGTCATCAGCGAATGTTGCAACGGTTACTCCTGGAGTTTGCGGTAGGTCATATGTGTACAGTGTGTATAGGACAGGTCCCAGCACAGATCCCTGTGGTACTCCTGCGAGTATTTGATAGAAGTTGGATGTACAGTCATTCTCTCTCACTTGGAAAATTCTATCAGATAGATAAGATTTCAGGATTTCATAGAATGTGTGTGGTAGTACTGATTTTATTTTGTACAGAAGACCTTTGTGCCAGACTCTGTCGAAGGCTTGTTGAATGTCGAGGAAAACTGATGAACAGTATTCTTTTTTTTCTAATGACTTCCTTATTTCTCTACACACTCTATGTACTTGTTCAACTGTCGCATGTTCTCTCCTAAAACCAAATTGGTGTTCTGGGATGATTGATTTTTCATTAATGACTTTTAACATTCTGTGTAGTAACGACTTCTCAAGTAGCTTTGACATTATCGGCAGAAGGCTGATTGGCCTGTATGATGTGACTTCGTGAATAGGCTTTCCCGGTTTGTGAATCATTACTATGTTTGAAACTTTCCATAGGTCTGGGAAGTATCCAATTCTGATTATTGCGTTAAATACCATTGTCAGGTAAACAGCTACTTTACGAGGCGATTCTTCAAGCACCTTTTTGTCAATAAGGTCATACCCCGGTGCTTTATGGTTTTTAAGTGACTTGAGATTTCTGATTATTTCTCTCGGAGTCACTAATTTTAGGGGTATATCTAGTTGAAAGTCTTGGTCTAGAGTTGAGTCAATGTTAATTTCATCCGCATTCAGTGTCAAGTCATTTGGAGTGAAAACATGACTGAGATGCTTTGCAAAGGCTTGGGCTTTGTCATGAGCAGTTCTAATCCACTGACCACCCTGTGTACGTAGAGGTGGTTTTTGAAATGATGGTCTATCAAAGTTTTTACAGGCTTTCCATAGTGAGTAACTGGTTGTTTTTGTGGCCGTTAAACCTTCCAGGTAGGTATCTAGGGCAGCGCTGTTTGCATCTTTAATTAAGGTTTTCAGCTCTCGAATGGCTTTGTTCAGATCTCTTTTGTCATCTGGATGTCTACTGACGTGCCAAACTCTACGTAGCCTTCTTTTTTCAAGTATTTTCTGTCGTATGTGGTCAGAATACGTTTTACTCTGAGGTGGCCGAGCGTCGAATTCCGGAGTAGACATCCAACAACTTTCTTGAATTACTGATGTTAATTTGCATACGGCGTTGTCAACGTCAGACTCAGTTTTTAGGTCTACTTTCAAATCCAGCCTCTCGTGAACCAATTCCCGAAAAGAGTTCCAGTCGGTGCGCTTGTTGTGGAGTTTTGTGTTACGTTCCATGTTCAGAACTGTAGTGCCAATAGTCAGGATTACCGGAACGTGATTAGTGTGCGAGTCCAAGCAAGTTTGTATTTGGTGAGAGAGTCTCGATAGACCTTTAACGATAAAAAAGTCTATGACGTCAGGAAGCCGGTTAGGGTCCGTCGGCCAATTCGTCGGTTCAGGTGTTGAGATTGTAACCAGGTTGTTCTTGGTTATCGATTTCTTGAGCTCTCTTCCTCTCGTACTTGTGAGTCTAGAGGCCCAGTGTACATGTTTTGCATTCCAATCACCTCCCACAATAAAGCGTAGTCCAAGTGTGTTAAAAAGCTCATCATATTGCTCTGCTTTTATACTATGTTTAGGGGGGCAATATATGGCGCATACATTAAATGTTCCATTTCGATCATCTACATTAACAGTTGCTGCTTGTATGTGTGGTTTTCTAAATTGTGGTTGTTCATGGTGTTTAATATTTGACTTTATAATCAGAGCCGCTCCCGCATGTGCAGTCCCATCGGGATGGTTTGTGGTGTAAGTATTATAATTACGTATATGAATACTATTGTTATCAGTTAGGTGAGATTCTGATACTAGTAGGATGTCAATGTTGTGTGAGTGTAAGAGGACTTCTACCTCGTCCACATTAGGAGATAGCCCATCTAGGTTCCACGTTGCTATCTTAAGGGAAGCCATTACGACATTTTAGTTACCATTGTTGTTATGAGATTAATTAGAGTGCTCATTTGTTGTAAGATAAGGTCAAACTTTTCTGCTTGTTTGAGAAGCATTTCTTCTATTTTATTTGGTGTGGTTGTATCCGCATTTAATGTGTTTATGTTAGTTCTCAATGTATCAGCATAACTTGCTCTCATTTTGGTGTTTAGTTTTGTTTTTCCTATATTGCTGTCTATTTGTTGAGGTTGTGTTGAGGTATGGGTGTTAGTGTTAGATTCGAGTGTAGGATTTGCTGGTATCTGCTGATTAACTAATTTTTCAACTTTAGTTGTCTTGTCTCTAACTCTTATGTGTGCTTGTTTATTAGATTTTCTCGCTAGTATTTCCTTATACACTTCGCATCCCTTGTAGTTCGCTGGATGTGCACCAAAGCATAAAGCGCATTTTGCTGGAGTATTTCGATCGGCCTTAGGACAGTCTGCTGTTCTGTGTCCTTGAGCACATTTCACGCAGCGGAAAGGTCGCATACAATAGTTTTTAGAGTGACCATATTGCTGACATCTTTGACATTGAATTATTGCGGTTTGTTTTCGTGGTTCTTCAATGACGACTGCCTGATGGTGGATACGTTTGATATCTTTTACAATTTTGTTGTTTGGGCTGTGTTTTAGGGTTACGAAAAATGTGGAAGTGGGCTTTTTCTCAGGTCCGTAATATGCATTTATTATCTCTCCGATAACTGTATTTCCTGTCTCTTCTAGAGTTTCTTTTATTCTTCCAATAGGTGTGGAGTGATGGAGATTCTTAATTACAACTCTAAAAGGTCTTTTATCTTTTCTGTTAAATGTGTGTCCAATAAGTCCTTTGTCTCGGATAACTTTTATAATAGCTTTATAAGCCTCTACATTAGCACTATTGATGCGGAGTTGGTTTTGATTAATGATTTTGTATATGAATTCGGTTTTGTT
Source organism: Peribatodes rhomboidaria (assembly GCA_911728515.1). Lineage (NCBI taxonomy): Eukaryota > Metazoa > Arthropoda > Insecta > Lepidoptera > Geometridae > Peribatodes > Peribatodes rhomboidaria. The sequence goes on from OU452166.1 coordinate 19,099,659, forward strand.
GGCAACACTTTCTAAGAGTTCAGTAAGCTTTGTGAGGTCTTCGATTCCATAGAGAATTATAGGAGGCGGCTTTGAGGTCTTTTTAGGGGCTTCCCTATCGTAGTTTTCCTCTTGGTCAACAGGAAGATTGCTGAATTGGTTTGTCACTGCAATTCTCTCTGGAGATGGCGAAGAAACCTTTTTTCTTTTGGCATTGCGTAACAGTGGTACTTTCTGCCACGTGGGGGGATTTGGAATTTCGGGTTCAGTATCCATATTGCTCGGGGTTTCAGTCTGGCTTCGAATGTTAGCATCCGTTATAGTGCTTAAGGATGCGCTTCTAGGTCTGGCCAGGAACAGACTAGGATGGAACACTTGCTGTGTTAACTTCTTGTTACTTTCTTTAAGAAGACATTAATAAGAAAATTATAGGTATATCTACCTTTCTAGACATTTACGAAACAACAATTTTAATGTAGATAATACTTGAGGACGATAAATATGCTAGCAAACAACAATCAGCAATCCGTTTAAATGTAATTAATGTTTATTTAATTTGGTATTCAAATTAGTGGCTCTGTGAGCGGTAGAGCTCGCGTCCGACGTTTGTCCTTTTCCACAGGTCGCAGTCCTCAACCGATACTCGTGAAATTTTGTGAGCAGGTTCGATAAATAAACAGACTTTTTATTGCCGAGTCAGTTTTACAAATTTCAAGACAGAGATCCAGACGGAATTCGCACATACGAAAGCATTTTGACAAAACTGAAGCATGGACGTTTCGTTCGCTAACGCTCTCACTGTCGATTAATGGTAGTGGAGACCACTTATTTTATTGATTAGTATTCTTTTATTGTTTATATTATTGTTATATTTTGTTTTATATTGGATGTTTTTAATTTATTGTTTGTTTAAAATCCTACTAAAATTATAAACGCGAAAGTTTGTAAGAATGGATGGATGGATGGATGTTTGTTACCCTTTCACGCCAGAACGGTTGAACAGATCTGGATTGGATGAAATTTAGCACAGAGATAGATTATGGTCTAGAATAGCACATATGATACTTTTTAACCGCAGGTGAAACCGCGGGGCGCAGCTTGTTTGTACATAAGTATTGACTAAGTAGTACTCAATACCTGAAGTAGTAAATCACTTATTATAATTTGATTAAGAAGTTTAGCCTTAGAGCAAGACGATGGAAGAGATTTAACCCACCAAATATTGCACGACCGACATGGGGACCGACTGTTGGGACTATATTTAATATCCTATGTATAAACACAGTGTAGCAAATAAACGTTTCTGATTTATGATTAAAATCAGACAAGAATCATTGCATTGCAAAGTGAAAAATAAAAATTATGAACATGTCTGTCCGGTAAAATGTTTTTAATAAGATTTTTTTAGAAACTTATCATCCTATAGATAATATATTTTGTTTGTAAAAATTTCCACGCTAAATGACCTAAATCTCACCTGATTGATCTATCGACGACATTTCTTGGTAAAAGGAAATGAACTAAGATTGTAAAATTTAATAAATAAAAAAGGTACGGCCACATTGCGGGCGTATGGAGAGAAACGAATACTTAAATATTATCAAATTATTAGGGACGCTAAGGAGCACAAAATACCATTCCTTTTAGGTGAAGAGATAGTTTCTATTAATGTTTCTGTTCATAAAAAGATATAGAAAAAGTGCAACGTGACTACTATTATCTAATCTTCGTGGTGCAGTTTTAGAGCTGGGAAAGTGGGAACATATTAGAATAAAACTATTAGAGTGTCTAAAATTAAAGTTGTGTACTCTAAACTTTTGTGTTTTGGTCTCTCACATTTTGAGACTTACGACGAATTACGGTTTAAAACGATTAATTTTCATAGAGTGTGCTCTAAAATATTCATTCCCGACGTCAACGTAATCTTTTAATTCATGAGTTAACATAAGTAACAATAATAAATGGAAATACGCGACGCTGCCTCCCGCCATCTGCTCCCCCTCGTTCGCAAAATACCCAGACCTTTTGAATAGGTAATATTGCTTCAGCCCGTGCACCTCAAAGGCAGCACTGCAATAAACGTTCAGTTCATTTTATGATTTCTCTAGAATCCAGTTGACTTGAATATAATGAAGCAAAGGCAATCTCCTTTGACTGGCTTCGCTTCTCGTTATATTCAAATCTTAGCAAGTAGGATTATTCCTGTATTCTATTTTTATGAATTTTGTACTTCGTTCAAATAAACTGTTATGGGTTTAACTGATTGTAGTGTTACTTTGATAAAGTATTCATTCTACAACGAAGAATTGCAAAAAATTCGCTCTTAGGTGGAAAAGGCATAGTTGAATCAAAAAATTATCTAATATTTTAAAGTAGTCATGCGTATGTTTTTGAGTATTTACTTGCTCAGAAGTTGAAACTTGATTTAAAAAGAAAGCCTTTTTTTTTCAAACAACGTTTATTTCAACATAATATTATTACGCTGATTCAACACCAATGCGGGAAACCATGGGAACGTAAGGATACATTGCATCTCGCCCTATTTGTCTGCGATTTCCTTGTAACTGGATACGTACTCGTAAATTTCCTTGTAACTGACTGTTTAATATCATCACTTTGTTATCATGTACCGCCGCGTCGGTCTGGAAAAAGCGTTTTTAAATTATTATAATTAGCCTTTATAAGATGATTTGTAAGATAAGGATTTGCATTGTGGCCATTGAGAAAATCCTTTCCTTTTTTAATGTGGAATAGGTCGACGTTTGACCACCAACTCGCCGGATGTTAAGCGACGTTGTGGTCTAAGATGGAGCACGACGACCTAGAAGGTACTCATTAAGCCATTTACTATGGCCTTGAAGATACCCAGGTTGTAGTTTTGTCGGGAATACAGACGATGGCAAGGCATTCTTTCCTTTCCTTTGAGTACTTACGAAAACTAAATATACTTGATCCTACTAGACCAAAGTTTAAGGGCCGTATGCAAAAACGACGCTCAGTCATGAATCTCGATTTAATACTGTTTTTATGTATGGTAAAATCAGTTTTAAATCGAGAATCTAGACTGAGCGTCGTTTTGGTATCTGGGCTTATGTCCCAAAAGAGCTTTCGCTCAACTCAATATCATTGTAAGTATTTGTTTCCAAAAGCAAAAAAAATTATGTCTGTGGTTCAAACATTTTTTTGGTATCTGTCGGTTTCACTTGCCGCCATACAGTTTTTCCGACTAACTACAACCTAAGTATCTCCAAGGCCAGAGTGAATAAGCACCTACTAGGTCTTCGTGCTTCATCTTAGGCCACAATGTCGCTTCACATTAGGCGAGTTGGTGGTCAAATGTTGACCTATTCTTTATAAAAAAAATAAAAAACGATAATTTTTTGTCAAAGATTTCGCGCACTTGATAGAAGTTTAATATGGACACGCTAGGGAAGGGACAGGTTACAAATGTTAATATAAAATGGTACTTTATGGATGATTAATAAATTGTATGTTCCCGTAATATTTTATATTTGATTAAATTTTAATTATTACAAAATACTAGCGACCCGTGCGTAGCCGGGGCGCCGGCTACGCACGGGTGCAATGCTGATATTAAATAAACTACAGAATATCTTTATATGAAACGTTCATAGCCTTTTTTAAGCCACTTCCAAAAAGGAGGAGGTTCTCAATTCGACTGTAGGGTCAACTGAAGGCAAATGTGTCTGTGGAGCAATTGCGTCTTTCGAGAAATACTGACAGACCCTTCACAAAATAGGCAACTAACGCTATCAGTACAGATGATTGCAGCTAAAGATAGAAAAAAGATGTAGGTGGCGCGTAATTTGTGAAAGGTTTGTCAGTAATTCTCGAAAGACGCAATTGCTCCACAGATGCATTTGCCCCAGTTGAACTTGTGTTTTTTTTCTACACCATGCACACCACTTTCAAAATGGTTGAGGTTCTCAATTGGACTGTATGTATGTTTTTTTGTATGTATGTTATGCGATTACCTACTCCGCTAATTGAGAATCGATTTTATGATTCTTCATTCTCTAATTGGTAGGTAAATCATACTTTAAAGGTGGTCCCAATTATGAATTTTATCGAAATCGGTCCAGCAGTTTTTTAACTCGCAACAAAAATCTAAGAATAGTTTACATGGCGAGTAACAGGATGTAAAGTCTGTTTATAAGCTTAACTTTTTATTAGGTAGTAAGCACGTGCCGCCGCCGGCCCCCCCGATCGGTTGCAACCGCTGCAACCGCTACGTCCCTGCATTTTTAAATCTGTAATTTCTTCAAAAATATTCATTTGAATTACATATTGTAAAAGGCCATTTCGATTAACATTAAATGCACAATGTATTTAAGGTACGTAATTAGATAAGGATTGACGCCTGTATTGCTTCAAATCGACGTTTCGTAAATAAGCCATTAAATATTTATTGAGGGTTATCCCTAAGAGACAGACATACCATCGCGGACTTTTTTGCAGACCTGTTTAAGGTGTGCAATACTGTAGTACATTATTTATTCGTAGGGTTCAGCCAGCGTCATCAATGTAAGCACAAAAAATGTGTTTAATTACAACCTCACATCAGAAACCTCTAAAACGATCAGTGTTTCTCTACTACATTATGCCTGTATTATTTATACGTATATAAACCTTCCTCTTGAATCACTCTATCTGGGGCGCTGGCATAGTTGCTTCAGTGGCGTAGATGGTAGTCTACGCCTCACTCCGGTATTTCAGGACGTTGGGTTGGCTGGGGTATGTGCTGGCAGGCGGAAATGCACAATACACCCCAAGCGGGACGTCAGTGTAGGACTTATCGCCCTCACCTCAAATAAGAATAGGAATCACTCTATTTATTTAAAAAAAACTGCATCCAAATCCGTTGCGTAGTTTTAAAGAAAAAAAAAGATGTTGTGTGCCCTCAAAAAGCAACAAAGCATGCTTGCACCAGAAAATGTTTCGTGTTTATAGGTCCGCTTCTTTACAATAGACTTAATTCTCTCGGGCAATTATTTTCCCTTACTTATATAAAATGTAAGCAACCTGTAAAAGAAGCTAAAATATGTCCTACGAAGATACAGAGAAGTTGTTTGTGTTTAATTTGTATGTTTAATTTTAAATTTACAGTAAGTTTATTTTATAGTTTAAAATTAATTAGAATTTTATTGAATTAGAATATTGTAGTATATGTATATGCAAAGAGGTCGGAGTTCGTAGCCTCTTTTAAGAAAGAAGCTGTTCGTCTTTTGTTTTTAGTTTTGACAGTTGTTGAGTTTTGGTTTTACAATAAAATGCTTTTATAATATTTTAAAAGAATGTTTAAATACCCATTACAAACATAATAATTGGCGACGAGGATAAAAAAAACCAACGCAAAAATAAAAATTGCTACCCGAAATGAGTAATTTGGCGCTTTTCGGGGGCAACCTTGCATTCGACCACCGCAGTCAGGAGTGGAGTATTTTTTACAGCAGATTTGTGCAATTTTGTATTGCCAATGATGTAACCGCTGATAATGATAAAGCAGGATTGAAGCGACGAGCGTTTTTACTCACTGCTCTAGTAGAAGAAACATTTCGCGTGGCAAGAGATTTGACTTTTCCAGGGGATCTAGAGAGCGTAGAGTTTTCGGGGTTAATAGAAAAATTGAATGAACATTTTACGCCGAAAAAAAGCTCTTTTGCGGAAAGATTCAATTTTTACAAGGCAGAGCAGCGGCCAGGTGAAAAGTTAGTCGAGTGGGCGGCGCGAGTGCGGAGCTTGGCGCAGTTTTGTGGATTTAAAACTGAGCTAGAAACCGCTCTCCGAGATCGTTTTGTGTTGGGATTAGAAAATACCAAGGAGAAGGAGAAGTTGTTCGCTGAAAATATCGAAACGTTAACGTTCAGCAGAGCCTTGGAGTTAGCACAGAGTGTGCACTGCGTGCGGATTGCATTACAGTCGGCGCGAAATGGTGGAGCTGCAGCCGGTGCGCAGACGTCAGTGGTGTCGGCGCAGCCCGTGTTCGCGATACAGGGCACAGGCGGCAACAGCGGTACTACAAGCACGGCGCGAGTGTTTAAGTCGTGTGAAGTGTGCGGCTATAGAAATCACGCAAAAGAAACGTGTCGATTTATTAATTATTCATGCACGAAATGCCAACAAAAGGGGCATTTGAAGAAGATGTGTAATGTTAAGGTCCAAAATAGCAATTTTGTGGGCGCGGATGATGATGAAAATTTGGAAGGTATTTATACTTTATTTAACATCGAAAAACCATGTATGGATAATCCGATATTGCAGAGGGTCTCGTTAGGTGACACATTAGTTACGTGCGAAATTGATTGTGGTAGTGCTGTGTCTATTTTACCTGCAGCAGTTTATCAGCAATTGTTCAAAGGCAAACATGCTCAGTTGCAGCCTTGCAGCGACGTATTTAATTTCTACACTGGAGTTAAAATTTCTCCCGAAGGTTATATGTTTTTGCCAGTAACATACAAGGGACGCACTGCACAGTTAAAGTTTTTTGTCATATCGACAAAGGTCAAACGATCGCCGTTGCTCGGGCGCGATTTCATGAAGGTTTTCCATCTACACGTTTGTAGTTTGGATTGTAATAAATTGAGCGTTGAGAAAGATACGTCAGAAGGGTTGTTAGAGAAATACTCCGAACTTTTTAGTGATGAATTAGGCAGGTTCAATAAATACAAGGTGAGTCTTAAAATGAAACCAGACGTTCAGTTGAAGTTCTGCAAACCACGTCCTGTTGCTTTGGAAGTGAAACCCTTAGTTGAGAAAGAACTAAACAGAATGTTAAAGTTGGGCATTTTGGAAAAAGTTGACCATTCGGATGTCGCGACACCTATTGTACCGGTTTTACGGCCTGACGGAGAGGTGAGAATATGTGGGGATTTTTCAGTGACTCTTAACAAGGGACTGTATCTGGATAATTATTCACTTCCACGCATAGAGGATTTGTTTGCTAAACTTCATGGAGGGGTGGAGTTTTCAAAACTTGATTTATCTAGAGCTTATAATCAATTGGAGCTTGATGAATCGAAGAAATTGACGTGTATTAACACGCACAAAGGTTTATATCGATACACCAGACTTGTGTTTGGATTGTCTAACGCTCCATTCATATTTCAACGCACTATGGAGCAATTACTTGGTGATATTGAAGGGGTATGTATTTATTTAGATGACATATTAATAACAGCTCCTGACAGGGCACTTCATTTACAACGATTGGAGTTAGTGCTGAGTAGGTTGCAGGAGGCTGGTATGCGGCTCAAGCGGGACAAATGTGAGTTGTTTAGGAAGTCAGTAGAATACCTAGGTTTTGTGATAGACAAAGATGGGCTTCATAAATCGATGCAAAAAGTAGAGGCGATTTTAAAATGTGTTCCACCAAAAAACACCACTGAACTAAAGTCATTTTTAGGCATGGTAAACTATTACAGATGTTTTGTCCCTCAAACTTCATCGGTTTTAAGGCCGTTATACTCTTTGTTAAAGAAAGGGGTCAAATGGTCGTGGGATAAAGAACAAAACGAAGCTTTCCGTAGAATCAAACAGGAGTTAGCGTCAGAGCGGGTTTTGGCGCACTATAACCCTGTATATCCCACTATTGTGACGTGTGACGCTGGTCCGTTTGGCCTGGGCGCCGTGTTGGCCCAGCGACAGCCCGACGGCAGCGAGCGTGCGGTCGCATACGCGTCTCGTTCTCTCTCTAAGGCTGAAGTTAATTACACGCAGATTCAGAAGGAAGCTACGGCAATTGTGTTTGCCATTAAGAAATTTCATCACTACCTTTATGGGCGATCGGTGCCTTTTATTCTTCGCACCGACCATAAGCCACTTTTGGCTATTTTCGGTAGTAAGAAAGGTGTACCTGTTTTGGCAGCTAATAGGTTGCAGCGAAATGCGTTGTTCTTGTCGGCGTATAATTTCGAAATCGAATATGTAAAAGCCGAAAATAATGTGGCAGATTTTTTATCACGTTCGATTGATGCTTTAATTGTAAATGAAGCCAAGGAGTGTGAGGACAAAACATCATATGTGAATTTTATTGGGGATTCGGTTTTACTTCCGATAACGTTAGATGACGTCAAAGAAAAGACAAAGCGCGATGAGAATTTGAAGCAGGTGAGTAGATTTACCAATATAGGTTGGCCTGCTAAAGTAGACGACCCAAATTTGAAACCTTTTTTCTTATGTCGTCATGAGTTGTCCGTCGAAAATGGTTGCATTATGCGAGGACATAAAGTAGTGATTCCGTCAGAGTTTAGGGAAAGACTTTTAGATGAACTGCACCGTTCTCATTTTGGGGTGGTAAGAACTAAGTCGGAGGCAAGATCTCGTATGTGGTGGCCAAATATCGACAGAGATATAGAAGACAAAATTGGTTCTTGTAATGTCTGTAACACATTGCGTAGCAATCCTCCACATGCTCCTCTTGCACCATGGCCATACCCGGAGCACCCTTGGGAGCGCGTCCATTTAGATATGTTTATGTTGACGGGCAAACAATATTTGGTTGCGATCGATGCATTTTCTAAGTGGGTTGAATGTTTTCCTATGCAAAAAACTGATAGCGATACTGTTATAAGCAAGTTAAGTGAGATGTTTAGCAGATACGGACTAGTGCGTACCTTGGTTACTGACAATGCATCAAACTTTTGTTCAAACGAATTTGAATATTTTTGCGGTGTAAATGGTATTAAGCATTTGACGATTGCTCCTTATCATGCAGCATCAAATGGACAAGCAGAAAACATCGTTAAAACGGTTAAAAACGGTTTGAAAGCGATTCTAACTAGTGCCGATAGTCAAAAAGTTGTTTTGATGAAGTTAAATCAATTTTTGTTTGATTATAGGAACTCAATGCATCTAACTACGGGGTTTTCCCCGGCACAATTGATGTTAGGGAGACCTCTGCGGTGTCGACTCGACTTATTGAGAACATCTGAAGTTCCATTTTCATCATCGTCCACAACGGCTACTAACAATGTAATAGATAAACAGGCAACGGCAAGTAAGCAGTTTGGACAAAGGAAAGTAAATTTTTCTGTTGGAGATAATGTTTTAGTAAAGTATTATTTCAACAATGGTAATAAGCACACCTGGAAATGTGGGGTTATCAAAAGTTGTATTGGTTCTAGAATGTTTATTGTTTTTATACCGTTGCTAAATGTTACGGTCAAGAAGCATGTAGATCAGTTGCTGGCGTACAAGGGACGTTTGTCGGCGGAAAATGATGATCAAGACGATGTCAGTTGCTTTGGAGATTTTTCAAATTTGGATCCGATTTCAGAATTAGGGACGACTGTACCGATTCCGCCTGCAACTCCTCCATCGCATCCCTCAATTACAATACAGACAGGTGATAGCTCACCGACTCCCATCAGTAGAGGCGATACTGTAGAAGGGGAGGAAGGAGATGCAATTTCCGCAGACGAAGCGATTTCTGGAGATGAATTTTTAGATGCTTCGTCATCTGCAGTTATCTCTAGTTCTGACAATGATCAAGGATCGCCAGAGCGACAACTTGTGCGCCGGTATCCTGTTAGGGGAACTAGAAACTTAGATGTAAATTACAAATGTTAATTGTAATAAGTTAATGGTAATTATTTTATTTGTTTTTAATTTGTTTGGGGAGGGATGTAGTATATGTATATGCAAAGAGGTCGGAGTTCGTAGCCTCTTTTAAGAAAGAAGCTGTTCGTCTTTTGTTTTTAGTTTTGACAGTTGTTGAGTTTTGGTTTTACAATAAAATGCTTTTATAATATTTTAAAAGAATGTTTAAATACCCATTACAAACATAATAAATATGTGAGTAAGCAATGATTATTTTAAGCGTATTACCGCCTGACAAACAGTACTACCTAGTTCAGGCAAAATTCTTTTGTTGTTCCTATAAAATGTTTGTATCTGATAGTTTCATCTTTACCGTATAGTTTTTGAAATAAAAAAAAAAATATTATTTTAAAGATCTAAGCATACATAGGGACATACAGAGAGCGGCAAGCGACTTTGTTTTATACTATGCAGTGATTATTTTAAAGAAACGTTTAATTACAGTAGTAGGTAATCTAACTATATATTATTAGTTTGTAGTACAGTGTCATGAATAGATCTGGGTAAGACTTTGTGTGTAGTGTAGCTCTAGCCTAATCTGGACTAATACTTTGTTTCCGGTCTTGTGATTTTTATGAAATAACTCTGATCGTTGTATAATTTACCCAACTAAATTGGGTAACCACTTTTTAATGGCAAGTTCATCACGAATGGAAATAAAAGGTTTTATTAAGGTACCAAAATAAATTTGACATGTTTGAAAATCGTGTTTTGTATGAATACTTTCCTTCTGGACCTACTCGTAATATGGGGCGTATTCTGTGCCTTTGTGGTTTTTTTTTATATCAGCCTAAAAACTTCTCTACTCTAATGTTACCCTTCCCAGCTCTTCCCTGTTCTCGTCTTTTTCACACATTACCGATTGCGCATTCGGTACTGTACAAAATACCTAGGCAAAGTATAAAATAAATGAGCTTGGGAGCGTGGGTTCGATTCCCACCTAGGGCAAACATTCATGTGATGAAAATTAATGTTTGTTCTATGTCTGGGTGTTAATATCTATTTAAGTATGTATTTAAAATATCTAAGTATGTATATCAGTTCCTGGCACCCATAGTACAAGCTGTGCTTAGTTTGGGGTCAGGCGACCGTGTGTGGAAGTGTTCCGAATAATAATATTTCATACATTATCTTAACGTTTTAAGTATTCTATATATTGCTTAGGTATATAGAATACTTAAAACGTTAGAATACCGGATTATACAGATTGCAGGTAACATATACACGTAATTAATGCGCTTTAACGATTTTTTAAATTTTCATGTTGCAAGTAATCTTTACTACCAAACACATCAAGAACGTGACACTTTAGGATATCATGTGCTTAACATTGGATAATATGTTGGTAATATAAAGGCCCCTATTCACTATCCTGCCTAGCACTTCGCCGTGCAAGACTGAAAAAAACTGATAGCGGTATTTATGTTTCGATGCGTGCTATTTCTAAAAAATGATAGCAATTCTGCTTTGTTTTTTTTTTTGTTATTAGTTGAAAATAAAAATGGGTTTTGGGTAATAAAAAGTCCTTATTTTAATAAAATCTCCTACTTTGCTGGAGTTTGTAACAAAATGGCGGACCGCAGTCCGGTGTCCAAATTCACGGTCCGGCTTATCAGTCACAGCTTGCAAGATGCAAGATGTATCCTGTTCCGGTGTTGCCGGACGCCATTCAGGGTGCAACAACACTCACACCCCTACTTAAAGCGGCGAAGGGCAAAACAGACTGCTAGGCGGGATAGTAAATAGGGTCCTTGAGAGTGTCCCCTACCAATATAGGCATACTTACTTTTGGTGGTGCACGGAAACTGATAAAAACCCCTTTTAGCAGGTGGATATGCCCACAATGTTTCCAATTCTAAGCCCTTTGTCATATTGTCGACTGAATCGTGAATCTGGTGCAGGACATCAAGACGAAGACACAGTTCACTCTGAGGACCGAGCAACGGGAATCACGTAACAGGATGAAATTCAAGTCTTTTGCTGTGTGAGTACTATCTCACCACCTCAAAGAGGAGGTTTTGCCGACGGGTGTCGTAGCGGCGATTTCGTGGTGGGTGACCTCACCTCGCGCCAACACTGCAAAACGCGTCGCAAGGATAACAAGTATTCTAAGTTTTTATTTTATTTATCGACCGAGCGAGCACAGTGCGCAAAGCGTTTATGCTTCAGCTTTGACAAAAATGCTTTCGTGCGTCGCTCTCTGTTCTGATCTAAGTCCGAGGTCTACAGCTCACTGCCATAATGTATGTATGAGTAGGTCATGGACGGAGAAAAAAAAAAGATTTTAGTCTGTAAGGTAATTTATTTTCCTTCTTTGCCTCTGATAAAGAGAATATAAATACGGGCCTCTGTAACTTGCATTGTATGCAAGCAAAGATTACTACCAAATGTCTATCCCAAGTTATATAGCCTGAAACTTAGAAAAGTAGCAATAAGGCCAGGGTAAATATTCTAAGGCCTGAAATAAATTAATTTATTACATAGACTTCTACAACTGTATTGGAAGTCTGTAATTTACAACACATAAAGCACAAATCCTACTTATATTATGAACGCGAGAGTTTGTAAGAATGGGTGGATGGATGGATGTTCCTTACTCTTTCACGCCAGAACGGCTGAACAGATCTGGATGAAATTTGGCGCAGAGATAGACTATAGTCTAGAATAGCACATAGGATACTTTTGAACCGCGCGTGACACCGCGGGGCGCAACTAGTGACATATTAACCACTGAACCAAAGAATAAGGATGTTATACAGTATAAAAATAATATTTCTTTCTTTTTCTTTAAATATATATATATATTTAAATAATTACATATATATATACCTTTATATTTATATATTTTTTTAATAATAATTATATTAAAATAATTATCACAATAATTATCTACATGCGCTATGTTAGCCCCCGTAAACCATTGTATCATACAATATTTTAATCATGATGTATACTCCGCCAGGAATATCGTTCCAAAACAAAAAAGGTCACGTGGGTGACACGCAGTGACATCAATCGATGCATTAGCAAGACCAGAATAAGTGGTGTACTCCCAACGACGACCACTAAAACGGCCAACAGTGGTGGTCGTTAGCACAATATTCCCAACTATCGCCAGTGAGGCTCGTTAGTACGTGAAATTATTTTGTTTGCGGACGACCACCACCAAACTGGTGAAAAATACTATCAAACTGATAGAACATGGAAAACCAATTTGTGATACATTTTTACACTAAAACGCAGCTAAAATAAATAATTAGATTATAATGACAAAACGCTAAATTTTATGATCCAACGAGCACCACTGGCGGCAGAAGGGACAAAGATTAAACAATACTCTATAATTTTACTCAATACTCAATACTTTATTGCTTCCATTATGGTACATGCAGTTCTTAAAGGTAAATTACACAAAATGTCCATAATAAAGCGTTAGTCGCGGTAGTCGTCAGGACAAATGTTATTACATTTGTCTTGACTACCGCTGGTGGCTGTTTTGGTGGTGATCGTTGGGAACGAGCTGAATAAGTACGACAAGTTCGAGAGAGACGATGGAGATAACGAGTGACGTATCGGGTGTCAACTCCTGGAACGGTAGACCTTGTTTTTAACAAAAAAATATAATTAAAAACAGGTCTTGTCTCATTCCGGGAGCAAACAATGGCGTCACTCTTCATCGTCAGTGGTCTCTTTCGAACTATTTGTAAATAACTTAATTCGGTCTGGCTTAGGCATCGATAAGGCATCGATTGATTTTTTTTTTTTTTTTTAATTATTCATGACCATGGATACTCGTCCTTCAGTCGGATTCTTAGCAATAATTTTTTCTTCAGTAACAGATGATGGGATGATGATGATGAGGTGATGATGAAGACGATGAATCCCTCCCCTTTCCCCATTCCAGTAAAGTTATGGATACTTTACTGAAACTTTAAGTGAAGTTTTGTAGAGAACACGAAAAATCGCGTTTCGCGATGTTTGTATCATTTGCCCACACTCGTGCACGTTGACGAACCGGTAAACGTTAATAACCCACCATTATTACACTTTAACACTCGAAGAATCACAAGTTTTAGAAAATAATACAAAAACACGACACCATCTTTTAGGCATCGATTGACGTCACTTTGTATTGCCCACGTGACCGGAATGCTACACCTGGCGGAGTATATTATTATACCATGATAGACACTTGTAGTTGACATTAAGATTGTCATGTAGGGGCGCGAAATACATCCATGGCGTAATAGTAAAATGTTATTTTTACCCCTTCACCATTAAACAAATATTTAAACTATAATAATAAACTATAACTTTTTCCATGTGATATTTATTCGTCTTTCCACCTCCTCTTCATTGTTAGTCTTTTGAAGGATATTTGTTTCCCCAATTACGTAAAGTTATTAACATATTCTATGGTGTTTTATTTTATGATGACTAAAACATTTAAAATATGATTAAAAATTAAATACATCGCTTCTTTCAAGCAGTGTTCTTAAATTTCTTAGAAGGAGCGCGTGTATTGTGATTTCTTTGTCTCGATTTGTTTCCCAGCTTGTGTTACCGTGTTAATAATGATGAATCACAATGTGCGTCGGTCTACTACGGAGTTCCAGCTAAAATCCGTTAATTGAATGTAATTGTAAGTCGCGTGCCTACACCGCACAGGCACACCGCACCGTGCGTCGCTCGCAAGGGTCTCTAAATTGACACTTGACCCCACGGATTATTCAAATCAGAGCTCGCAGCATCTCTTACACTCTGATAGATGGACGCCTCAATTTGCGGCATAAGAACCAATATAAAGACCGTAATTTTGTACTTTATCTCCTGGTAACTCACGCATAAAGCTGACTGAGAGCATCCTACCTATCTACCTACTTCTATCCTAAGAAGAGACTGCAGGAACATTGTAGGATAAAACGCTGAGAATAAGGACATTGACCGCAATAATTGAATTTAATATGTAATTCGAGCGTATCGTATGAATAGTGCGATAGTGGTAGGTGGGTGCAATTAGGCGGGTCGTGACGGAGTGGACGATGCTCGCTCTGGATCACTCCCGCAGTGCGCCCGAGCGCTGACCGACGTACGCGTATTGTATGAAAATAAATAATTGGCCCCCGTATTCTTCTGTTGAGGAGCACTCCGGCGGGTCCATTATGTCCGTTTGAGCGCGAGCAGCGGCATTCGGACGGCAGTGGCAACGTCCTCGGTCGCCTGTGTGTCTCTTCTCAGCACCGCGCCGATATGAACGCCTCCGAACGAGGTACGACACATGGCTTACATTTAGTGGATCTCGCGATATTTTACATTTTTCCTAGAGTTCTAGATGTCCTGCCGCCAGGTGAAGTGCGCGCGTACTCGCCCAACAAGGTTACTCAGAAGGAGGTCGGAAGTGCGTCCAATTCTCGGTGAACGGTTAGGTCATTCACTATTGCGAAATGAATCAAATGGAGCCGAAAAGAAGATTATATCAGCGCTCCGAGTGTCGGTTATTGATAGTGAATGAAGTGCCCGTGGCTGGCGTGCTGAGCGCTCGTCGCCTCGTCCGATCGTAAGTAACGGAAGAATGCCTTGACACACCATGGATTACAATACCTCAGGTAAGTACGCCTCATCACCATTATTTCACTTACTGCACGAAGCGATTTAGGTACGTTTGGGCATTGATAGTTACAGGATTCGGTCATTATGGGATAACAAAATAAAGGTCAAACTCGTAGTTTCCTGTGTTATTGTTTTGTGAATACTCACCGATTCCGATTGACAATGGTCACAAAATACGGGCGTGGCTGTTGATTCTCCAGCAGCTATTATTTGCTGTCAGTATAAACGGTTGTGGTACCTACGTCCACGGTAGGGAAGTCGCACCTCTTGAAGCCCTACCTTCCTAGTTTCTTGCAAGTGACTGACCTATCACAATACTTCCTAAATTAAATCATTTTTATTTTACTTATGTTACAAAGGCCAAAGTGTGTCATATCTTCACGGTCAAACGGAATTGGATGAAATTTGGAACGGAGACAGTTTATGCCCTGGATGAAGACATACGCTACTTTTTGACCGTGGCTAACATGGTCAAATGCTGCTAGTTAAGCGGCCATTACACCATCCAATTTGCAGTATGCTAACTTAGCGTGGCTCCGCTCGTGCAATATAAAGAAAATGGATTGCTAACTATTTAACAGCCATTACTCTATCAAATTTTAGGACGCTAGCTCAGCTTGCGTACTGCAAATTGGATAATGGAGTGACCGTCTAACATAATGTATTTTAATCTAAAAATCTGAGATCAAGTAGATATACTCGTACCTACTTTTCATAACAAACAGTACAACTTGAGTGAACCTATTTGCATATTTATGTCTGCATATACGCTAATGACGTAAAGGCTTTTATAGGCGGCTAAATGGCTTAACCATTCATTTCAAATTCCGGTTGGCAACATGATGAATAATCCACAATCGAAAGGCTATCGATTTACCACTTGCACCTAGTTTAGTGTTCGAATTCTCGCCTGAGTACTATTTATAGCTTACTATAACGATCGTTTCAAAATCGTCCAGTCGACCAATTACTGCTTTGAACTCTACCTTTGCAGCGATAGGTATACCTGGGACATATATCATGAACATTACTACAGCGGCGAGGCGATACCTAGTTTAGGTATTAGGTCCAACTGTCGTCGAACGTTAATCGTTGCGCAACGATATTAGCCGCCGATGGTTCAGTGAGGCGAGGTAAATTCGCTACTGTACTCAATCGCCGCAGTTAGGCCGACGATCCTAAAGTTAGAAGGGGGAGGAATGAGCTCCGACTCGGCGCCTCATCCGGTCGGTCCTCGCGCAAATTGTCAATTGCCGACGTCGTGGACTCAGGGCTGCCAGCGTGCAAGGTTGAGCCGCCATCTTCACGTGACCTACCGGTGCCATTGCCCAAAATCATCTACGGCACACGGCGGCGCAATCATCGCGCTAAAATACCAAGCGACGGAGATTAACTGCTCGGTCTCTGGCGTATAATAGAGCTCGAAACCCAAGCCAATAAAGACAGGCAGTGGCATATAAGATTTACATTAGATTCCATTATGGGCTTAGCGTAATATTCTATTCAAGCACGAGTATTTCCTCTGATCATATGATTTGTAACTGTAAAAAAAGAGTAACAATCGTGGTTACCGCCCCTAGAACATGGTTCCGTAGTGATAAATCCGGAGTGAGGTTTTTGATTGCACTTAAACGAAATCTACTAAACGCAATGTCATAAATTGCGGGTTAAGTCATCTTTTTTTCCGACTGTCTAGAAGGAGGAAAAGGTTTTTAGCGTATTAAATATAAACCATAGAACAGGCATAAAGCATGGAAGTATAGGAAGAACGAGATAAAGGAAATGCGAGAACTAGTAAGCATGAAACAGCCAACAACATAACCCTGACATAACCCTGACATACGTTGGAGCAAGAAAGAACTTAAAAAAATTATATCAACCATTCCTACAGTTGATGATGTATATTGTTTAGAGAGTGTATTTTAACGGCTTCACCGATTGTAGATTGTGACATGTCGCATGATTCGTCCTTATCTTCGAAATGTCATAGGTTATCTCAGAAGCACATAGTTTTGTGGGGTAACTCTTCTGCTTTACTAAAGCCGCTCACCTATTGCGGCGCATGTCGGGCACGGCCACGCGGCGAATTTTAGATGTGTGGGTTCGTTTGTTTGACAACGTGGGTCTACGTGTATTAATCCAAAACTGGAGTACAACTGTAGCGCAGCATGGATTTGAATTAAACGCCAGGTGGTGTTTACCTGCCCTTCCCACTTCCCGCAGTGTAGCTACGCACGCTTACCGAGTACCGCGTGCATAGCGTGGACTGCTGGACAGCGTTGAGCTGAGTGAGCCACGCGTGTAGCAATGACGTCATTAATTCTCTTGGGTTGCAGTGGACGTTCACATACACTTTCTTGCAAAAGTGAAGCTAGGTACATGTGGGTGCCTCTCCGTGCGCAGCAGTGGGGCTGTGGCTTTCTAATCCCAACTTCTTAACTAATATTCTAAAAGCGAAAGTGAGTTTATTTGTTTGTTTGTTTGTTACGCTTTCACGCATTAACTACTCAACCGATTACCATAAAATTTTGTAAAAACGTTGCCAGGGGTACAATAAAGAATATAGAGTACTTTTATCCCGATAAAAAGTACCTTATTTCTAAAGAACCACGGATAAACCCATGGGGCAAACCATCACGTGCAAAGTGCACCTGAAAACGTGTTTGCAAAATTTAAAGATTGAGTAGTTTAAAGGTGTGAAAGCGTAAAAGACAAACAAACGAACAAACTCACTTTCGCATTTGTTATTATATGTTACGATTTAAAATGTGATATTTTATTATATCATAATTGTAACAACAATAACTACGAATCCCTTAAAAGCAGGAGTGTGGGTACGTGCGTATCAAAAATAAACGTCCTATACATGTCACATTTAATGTTGGGCTAAAACTCGGGGTCGTCCCGCTAAAATCGGGACGTCTGGCAACGCTCGCCCCGGCTCATTTCAGTGATCAGTTGACAATTCATACTCCATTAAGATTGAGAGCTCGGATCGAAAGACGACTGCGACGTTAATGTGGACTTCCTGCGTCCTTTCATCCGTCAATTTCCTCTTAGTGCACTCGATGACATGCGAGAGTCTAAACGAGATATGACACGCACAATTAGACCTGTGTTCTTAAGAACGAATAGAGTAAGTGACGTGAGGATCACTGCGGCGACGTAGCCCTGGCCGCACGTCGTATGTGCTAAAATCGGTAATACGCTTAAACAAGTTAGTGCAGTGGTCATTTGAGACAATTTGCTCAAGATTAACCTGTTGAATGCCTGTTGACTTTGCTATTTGCTGCTCAGCTCGAGCAGGAAGTACGCTTGCTGTAATCTAAAAGATGACACCTCTTGGGAAAAGTACGTATTATAATAGACGTATTCATCTAAGTACCTTTAACGTCGCTGCCGGTCTAATTGGAAAATAACGTTGAAGGAATTAAAGTTTGGGACAAATAATCTCACTAGAGTTCAGTCGCGTTTTTTTTTCTTATTCTTATAATTGTGTACCTAAATATGACTAAGTATTATAGATTTTTTGATATTTTATTTTATTTAACAAACGGGTTTTTTGGGCTAGGTGATAGTTTGATTATATGTGGAAGTGTCCCAAATTTATTTATTTATTTATTTATATATCTGTGTAAATAAGGCCTGTGATATTAATCTGAACTCTTGAGATCAAAATATTTTTTTAATGCGTTACTTTCTCATCTAACCCGTCCAGACGTTTAAATTAATACAAAAAAATTACATTATAAATTTATTCACAAATACGTTCTTTTTCATTTTAAGTAGATAAATTGTTGAGTATTGTTAGTAAATTAAAATGTATGTACTAAATAATGTCACGAGTTTGTAAGTAGGAAATCTAGTATAGAAACTCGGTTGAAGTGGTATAATGTAGATAATTCTAATAATGCATTTCAGTGACATAGAGTAGATACGTATACTGTATACATAACTTACAACTACGTAAATACGTTACAATGTAAGTTCAATGTCACTTTATCCGATTCAAATGCGTACAGAATGGTGTCCTGAATAACATTTATAATGTAAATAAGGAAAACGAAAATAGATAGTTCGTAGTTGAGTTATAAATGAACGGTTAAATTAGATACAAAATCTATTTAGGATTTTGTTTTAAACTTATGAATAATTTTAATCATACGAAAATATTTACAAAGAAATTTAGAAGGTTTTTTTTTAAATTGCGTAATATGCTTGCGCTTGGCCGTCAATATGTCTGATGATAAGCAGTGATGCGGCCTACGATGGAACACGCTTGCCTAAAAGAAACCGATTCACTCAGACTTGAAGTCACCCAGATTACAAGTGCCAGGGAACACACACTCTGGCAGAGTATTCCACATTCTGGCGGTCTGTATAAGGAATGAGGAACCAAAGCGTCTCGTGCGTGTTGTTGGTATATCGATCATAAAACGATGCCACTTTTTGAAGTGAAACTTCTAATGTGACTTCCAACAAGGTTGTGTTAAACTTTTAACGCTCCAGGGGAGGGGGATTAGAAAGAGACAGAGCGAGAGTGAATGCGTGGCACTCGAAGGCATGCGCGTAGTAAGAAAGATACACAGAATTTTACTTCTTTCGCGCGGAGAGACTCCACGCACTATTTTTTTTGTACCTCTGGTTGTTGAATTACTTAGACTGTTTATAGTTTTAATATTCATTCTCAAAATATTTTTCTTTAATTTAAATATGAACGAAAGATATAGCGCGGTGATGATGAAGATGTGCCATCCCGCTCGTGCGCATGATGCATGTGCAAGCGTGAGCAGGATATCAATAAAACTCCAATTCGAAAATTTCTTACTGTATGATATTGTTCCTTAGGGTGCTTTTCCAACAAAAGATCCAATAGGGTAACTTCATTAGTTGATCAAGCGAGCGCAAAGCGTCTCCGTTTCAGATTGGGCAAATTTTGTGCGCAAGTTCGATAATCTGATCATAGAGTTCTTTTGTCAATGAACATTTTTCAAATTGATTTCTTATGAGATTTTTTTACGCTTTCACTAGGTCTTCAACTTACAGAGATCTATTTTATTTAGGTACTTCAGTTATCTTTTTGGTTATTTTTACTCGCTACACATTATCTGGTGGAAAAGCTGTGTAATACTCTCGCTACAAAGTATTCATATAAATATTTGTCAGCGGAAAATCCCAGGTTTAGGAATACAGGGCCCGCTGATTGCTAGTATTGGTTCAATGATAACGTCAGCGTAAAATGATTAGTATCAGTTTGTTTGCGATGCAGTAGCTATATAAACGGATCTTATAAACTTCGGAAGTTAGATTGGAAATTTAACCCTCAATTGATTTTTGTGACCCAAAACCGATTATTTAATGACCATTTACTTTAATGCCATTTAAAGATATAGGTTTCAAGGTACTCGTGACATACTTGACATTCTGAATATTTTTTATTGTTTTTTTTTAACTTGTTGGTAGGATGAGCGATGATAGGCTGGTTGGAAAGGCCCACCTCTCAAGCCAGAGGGAGCGGGTTCAGTCCCAGCTGACGGCACGCACCAATTTGTTCATTGTGTGAACATGTGCGCATTGTATGTCATCTGCTACATGTCTGGAGCCCGGTGTATGGCGATAGGACTATTGGTCTAGGACATCTGGGATGAATATCGTCTGGCGAAGTGTGGGCGTTGTATTACGCCTGTGCCATCCTTTTCGGGGGAAAGGCGTGACGATATGTTGGTAGGTACCTAAGGAGTACGTACACGACTTCATTCATACTATATCAGTATTTACTTACCTATGTTGTCTGGTACTTGATCTATATAACAGAACCAAACCTTATCCTAATATATATAAATCTCGTGTCACAATGTTTGTCCTCAATGAACTCCTAAACCACTTAACCGATTATTATAAAATTCGCACACCATGTGCAGTTCGATCCAACTTGAGAGATAGGATACTTTTTAACCGCGTGTGAAACTAGCTAGTTATATTAATATAAAAGTTGAATCGATAGTAGACATTTTATAGATAAATGTATTTTTTAAAACCAGTTTTTAGGAAGTGTGCATCTGACTACTGATAATGATAATGATGACGTCAGTAACGGAACTGTGAGCTGATCAAAATAAGCCCAAACACGGACGTCTACTAAATTAACTATCGAGGAGTTCCTATGGCCACCTTCCAATTCCATCATCAGACCAGTTCCACGATACCATAATGTACAATGTCACCGAAGATATGCAAGGATACCCAATTTGAGTTCTATCGAACGCCAGGTAGCAGTTCTAATTTAACTGCCAAGGATTTAACTTAACAAAGTCACACACGTAAATGTCGCAGCAAACAACCATTAAAAAGCCGTTTAATTAACTGCCTACCCTTTGTACTAAATGGCGCCGTTCAACTAGCTTCCTGATGATATTCAACTATTCAATTAAACGGCTAGCTAAAATATCTATAATCAACAACGTTGACTACTTGCTTAGCCCAGTCATTTCAAAAATAGCTACGAAGGCTGGCCTTCTAAACTTCTTGTTTCTAGCCTTCTAACCTAACTAATCCAAGTCGGATTTGATCGGATAAAGAAATCGGGTAGGAGAGGTATTAGGTTGCTATAGTATCACATCTATCAGAATTGTGGTTCGTTTCATGTATTTTCAGATTGTGTTTTATTCTAATTGATTCAGAACACAATTTTTCGTTCAAAATTGTTTTTCTTAGTCAAATAATCAAATAAAATAATATTAAGCAAAATGGCTAGGCTGTTAATTCAACGGCTGATTATGGAAGCTGGCTGCGACATGCGACACATATATTATTAACCGATAACCAAATAAAATAAATGTTTTAAAAATATAATATAAAAGCAACCAAGCAACATTTCCACCGACAAAAATTAATTAACTTTATCAAGTTTGATGAATAGGGAACGCTTACGAAAACTTACGAAAATTTCCACGAAAAATAATTTAATTTTTCAATTTATTACGAGTATCATGATAATTAAAGATCTGTCGATCCCTTTGACTGACTGAATTGACTTTATTCCCAATGACATTAATAATCAGAGGTCGAAACCTTTTAAATTAAAATCGAACCGGCTTATTTGTTCAGAGATTCTGATTAATTAATAGTACCAAGGCTATGAGTTCTGTTAGTACGCAGTAATAGGTCTTATTACCTTGATCGAAGCAATGGCATGGTAATATACTCCGCCAGGTATAGCGATCCGAGATCAAAAGGTCATGTGGGTAACATGCATTCACGTCAATCCGTGCCTTGGATATCTACCAGTAGCGAGAAATTTTACTCCCCAATTTAGAATAGGTAGTACTTGTACAAACCAGTACTACCTATGGGAATCCAACATATCTGGCTTGTAAGCTTGGAAGCTTACATAAAAAAATGTGTTTTATATCAATTGCTTTGGTTTGTTTTATTCGTATTATGTTTAACGAAGGTTGAAAGTAAAGGTCAGATTTTCTGCATGAATGGTTCCTTGACTTTAAAAATAATGCTGCTGAAAACATACCATTTAGAGCTAAATGAAAAATATTTGAGTTACTTGAGTTATTAAAGAAAGAAAAAAACTAAATACACATAGAAATATTATTAGTAGAATAGATACTAGAAATAATGTAAGTGCCTTATAAACGCAGAAACAAACAATTTAGTAAACATTTAGGTCAAAAGGCTCATCTCAGTTTGATCTCTGCAGAAGTGCGTGCCCAGGAATACTAACAGCCGAGTTTGAGATGCTCATTTAGTTACCAGCACTGAGTGAAGAGGCCGTCGGCTCACGGATGACTCATCAAACAAGTCAAGCGTAGCATCTAGTCAAACGAATGCTGGATACTGCTTTTCTATTATGTTCGTATCGTTTGTTGTTTACTCACGATGCTCAGTTCAAATTACATTATCTTTTTAGAGTTATGCTTAATGTTAAGTGATATTAAATAAAATTTGACTATGAACCCATAGTCTCCGTAGAGCCCTATATATTTTTGTCTTCAAGGGTAAAATCTATTTGAATTGCATTTTACACTTTTACAGATGATTTAGTGGGTACATTTCTTTTTAAGGAAGGTGTTTATGATAGTTACTCGTAGATTGAAGAAAAGTCAATAATCGTCTCTCCTTCGCTATTGTGTGCGCTCTTGCCTCGTTTGGGTTTTTGATACCGGTATGGTATTTAGATTTTGCATTATTTTAAAATAGTATGTTTCCGTCGCCATTTTTGGTGGTGGTAGTTCCGTTAAAATTGAGCTCGTACCCATTGTATATTATTCTTGATTTCGCACCATTTTAACTTAATCTCTTGCATACATCATGCATCTAATTGCCTTCTTAAGGACTTCAATAAGTTCAGCATTTCTGTCGGTCATGGATCCGATAATTCAAGTTGCCAAATGCAAAAAGATGTGCTTGTATTGCTTCGACCGTCGCTTAGGAGGAAGGCCCTAGCAATAGTGCTTATTCTCTTATGTCGTGCTATCACGTTTGTAGGCGGCCTCCTATCTGTGGCCCCACCGCGTCCGCCATCGACCGGTAGCGACCCCGTTTGGGCCGCAGAAGGTAGGGAAAGTGGAAACGACACACCAGCAGCCTTGGGCTGCAGTCCCACTGATACGGGACTGTAGTCCGTCTCAGTTGTGGTTCTGCCCATACAGACACACAAGAAGCCCCACGAAGCGGCGCCACCACGAAATCCTCTTGGCTTCACCGTGGTTACCGACGCCACGGCTACTGAGCCCCCTCACTACGACAAGGCGGACCTCTTTGAGCCCAACTCCCGAAAACGTGGGATTGACTCCTTGGATATTATTTTTTCTAGGAATGATGAATTAATATTTGTAAAGACTGAATTTGCATAATTTATTAATGATATTTGAATTTGTTTCATTCCAGACGTTTACCTGCGGAACTGCACGCCGCCCGCGATCGATGACTTCCCCGCGGGCCTGTTCACGGAGGCGCAGCGACAGCACGGCGCCATCGTGCTCCACGCCTTCATCTCCATCTACTTATTCCTGGCGCTCGCCGTCGTCTGCGACAAGTTCTTTGTGCCCGCCGTAGATCGAATATGCCAAGGTGAGAACGGTTCACAGTCACACGGTATCACTAAATATTATTGACCCTGTGAAGCGAAGTCTCAGAGACTATTGGGACATCTCGGCATTTGATAATTGAGCTGATCCTTTGAGCTGATCCTCATGAAATTTTGCAGGCCAGTATGTTGAGTTCATGCAAAAACAACTTTGAGCTCGGGTGTGAGCGAAATTGGATGAAGATATCTTGAGATATGCGAGGTGGTTCGAAGCAATTGACTAAGTATGATGAGCTAAAACAAAAAATTGTTAAATCCTAAAATCATTCTTTCTAATAAATTACAAATGCTGATATTTAGCATATCTTAATATACCTATATAAATTACGTCTCACGTTGTTTGTCCGCTATAGACTCCTAAACTACTTAACCGATTTCAATCAAATTTGCACATAGTGTGCAGTTCGATCTAACTTAACAGATAGGATAGCTCACAAATATATATATATAAATAATAAACGCGAACGAAGTCGCGGGGTGACAGCTAGTCATGTATATGCACAACTCCATTTGAAAATGAAAATGAAAATGAAAATGTTTATTAGCTGCAATATACATACTACACATAAGAAAAATACACATAAATTATAAAACTTGGTAGTAACATAACATGCAGAGGAGTTTTAAAAAAAGAGGTAAATAAACAACAGTTTCCTCACTAGGCAAAGCCTGTGTCGAGGAATCCTGTTAGCAAAAAGTTTTTATACATATAATGATCCTCTGTCGACATAAAGATGTTACAAAAAAAGGAAAAAAGCTAACATTTTCTTTTGAAGACGTTTCTAAAACAAACTAAGACCAAAGTAAGGAAATATAGTCTACTAGCAGACCCGGCCTCGCGTTGCTGTGGCTAAGGTTTTTATTATATTACATATTAGTTATAAAATAATATTATCTCTAAGGTAGATCGAACTGCAACGGTGTGCAAATTTGATTGAAATCGGTTAAATAGTTTAGGAGTCTATAGCGGACAAACAACGGGACACGTAATTTATATATTAAGATTTATTTGCCACATGCCAAATTTAATTACAATCTGACGAATAGTTTCCAAAATATTCGACAAGCACGTTTGTATGGAAAATTTAGAGCTCCGAGAATTTGTTGTCTGTCGTCATGTATATAACGTCAGTTATTTTCGAATTGGTAAATCTTTGTAATTTAATTTACAATACAATCTATCTAGTTATTATTAATTGTCACTCTACCTATAAAAGCATGCTACGGTTCCGTAGCTCGTGCTACGAAAGTTCGTAGCTTTGGAGTTTGAAGACTTTCTCGGTGGCTCAGTTGGTAGTGAACCTACCTTCTAATCTTAGGAGCGTAGCTTCGATTTTCACATAGGACTTTGTGTTTCTTCTATGTCTTTTTATCTGTTCTGGGTGTTAATATCTAATTAAGTACGAGTTTGAATTTAAAGATTTCAACTTTAATATTATAAAATCGAAAGTAACGCTGTCTGTCTGTCTGTGTGTACGCTTTTCACGGCCAAACGGCTGAACGGATCTTTCTTCTTGAATAAATACAATTTGATGACTTGACGAATAACTAAAATTTATTTATTGACACTTCTTAAGCACCCAAAAGTTTATTCATGCAAACGAGCTGCACTAATGGTTTGTTTGCGTTGTTGTTCCCCACTTGTAATTACGTAACAACTAAACGGGTTTTAATGGAGCATGGTACAGAACTACCTATTCATCAAATGAATATAACTAGTGGTTGCCTTTTTTAAAATGTAATAATACATATAACAATTCAATTAAAGTTAAATAGTTGTCTTAAAACCTTTAGTAGGTTTTTTCGAATTGAAACTTTGCAACCTTCATAACTTCTAGACTTTTTATTTTTAAATCTTAGTTAACCAAAAAAACATAAAGCGGCACAACATGTAGTGTACATTAATTCCTAGATTATGACCCAGTCAGTATAAATAAAATATATCCGTTTTTAAAACTATAATTGTAGCATGTGTAATAACTTATTGCAGATACATATTTCACATAATTACAAATAGATTTAACATTAGAGTTTAACAAATGATGGAAAGTATATAGCAAGCTTTAGTTATATCATTACAATATAACATGAAATACAACATAACATAAAATTTCTAGACTGATTTTGCTGTTATTTAAGCTTAAAAATGGTAATGTAAAGAACTTCCTTGCTAGAATTTCATGGAAAATGAGTCAGTGGTCCTACTTAAGTTATCGTCTGAGAAATATTTCGGATGCATCTTTAGACGATGAAAATTTTCTTAGATAATACTGTACTCCTCATTATGGCCGACTTTAACTATCATAAGGGGCCAACCTTGAAATCGAGAAAAACACTGCTGTTCCATACATTTTGTCTACGATTAATAAACTTTTTGATTGGCCCAGCTGGCTTTTTTGCGATTGTCCAAAAATCGTTTCTGTAGATATCTAGTGAAAGTTTACTAAATTCTCCTTTCCCAGCTCTAAACATGACGAATGACGTGGCGGGCGCCACGTTCATGGCGGCTGCCACGTCAGCGCCTGAGCTGTTCGTAAACGTGATCGGCACGTTTATAACGGAGGGAGACATCGGCGTCGGCACCATCGTCGGCTCGGCCGTCTTCAACATCCTGGCGGTGGCTGCTTGCTGCGGCATCGGGGCCGGGATGGTATGTGTTCTGCGTTCAATGTGACGCTGACGGTGCGGATTTTTGTATTTGCAAGATTGTGGAGATTCTTACCAATGTTTGATGACAATCCGCCCAGTTAGTGACAAAGACTTAGTTTCTTTATTTTTTTTCAATTGGTCGAGATTTTTTTATATCTGCTGTTTTTTAAGGTTGTCCCGTTAGACTGGTGGCCGCTGACCCGAGACTGCCTGGCTTACGGCATCACGGTGTCTATCCTCATTTGTATCATGCATGACGAATACGTGCAGTGGTATGAAGCTCTTCTACTTGTCATGCTGTATGGAGTCTACATCTGCATCATGTACTACGATAAATCTATCCAAAACTTCGCCAGAGGTAATCTTTATGTCTTTTGTCTTAGGGTCAGTGCGAGCCGGTGGGTGGTGCAGGTCGGGATCTTAAATTTGTCAATGAAAATTTTATCTTAGGTTTTGTAACTACCTACCTAACCTACCTAACCTGCCTACCTGACCTAACAATGGAACTAGCAAACTGCAAGCAGCTGACTGTCCGCTGACTAACTCTAAGTCGCGTATTAGCCAGACTCAATGTTGAGTAAGCGGCGAAATGTAGCAAAACAAAATAAGAATCGGTCGCTCACTGAATGAGTAGGTGCTAGATAGATACTGATCGAACCTCATGGTGAAAAAAAGAATGAGCTTCTCGAACTCGAGGTTTTTTTTAATACGATCGGTCGTCGGGCATGGAAAATATTCTAAAAATACCATACTTCGATTGAATAGGATAATTCTTTCTTTGATGAATTTAAAATCCCGTCCTCCATTGTCCACCGGCTTGCGCCGACCCTTTGTGGTTTTTTTTATCCGTTTGCATCAAAGCCAAATAAAGGATAGCCATGTATGTGTTTGGTCTGCATATAAATGTGTGTCTGTCCATCTCTATGTTCCCTCGTTACAACTAAACAGCTAAACCAATTTTGGCTATTGACTACATATTATTATTATAGTCGAGTTTTTATACTTTTAATATGATAAGTACTTATTTGTAATTAATTGGTATTTATGTAGGAGAAATTATGTTTCAGGTAGCTGGAAATGCGTTTCCAATTTGTTAAAGAAACAGGAGGAGAAACACGACAACACAATTGGTAAACATTTTAAATCTACTCTTATTGCGACCACTGTTCAGTCTACATGCATTATTTATGCAACAGAGTTTTTGAAAGTCATTCGCCTGATGGCAAGCGTCACGCTGTCCCATCCTGAATCATCATCCTCTCAGTTAATCAGTATTATCATCAGTCAATCTAGTGCCAATTAGAATTTTAAATTTCAACTGAACAAAATTAAACCTAGAAAGGGGGTCGAATGTTTTTCTACGGAAGCTGGCATATGCTGCCAGATTTTTTTTTTTTAAGTTTTCGCTCGCTATATATGTAGTTTCTATGGATACAGAGACGCTTATACATACACAACATTTGAATATAATATGGTACCCTAAAGTGTCACGTTCCCAAAGTATTTGAAGATTTAATAGCCATAAAATGAGAACAATTATAATACGTAAAAATGCATTACTTGAAAACAATTAGGTGCATAAACAATAATACACACTCGGGAACTTATCGTATTTTTAATTATTTTCATTGTTCTCATACCTTTATATATTATTTTATTTATATATTATATAAATAAAATATATATATTATATGTATATATATTTATATTATATTATATTATTTATAATTTTATTTTTATTTATTTTATATTTATCTTTAACTTAAAATAGATAGAGAAAGGAACGCTTTTAAAATACCATATTTCTGTAATACTTTGTTTGTATAATGGGTACCCATATACACTACCTTTATCGTAAACGGAAACTGGATATATTTAGTTGGCGGCGGGCGGCCACAAAGGTTCTAGCTCTTTTTATTCCGGAGTTCAAAGGTTTTAAATTATTTTGCAACTGTTATAGCTAATAATTTATTTATATATTTAAAAAAATCTTAATCTTGATTATTTATTAGGTTTCAATTAGATTTAGATGATTAACTTTCAAAAATGTATAAAATAAGTATTCCAATATTGTGTTGAATTCCCGTTTTGACTTTCACATAATACTAATTATGTTAGTTTAAGTTCCTGGTGCAGAGGTTAGCGATTGCCATTCAACGTGGTAACGCGGCTAACATTGTAAGCACTTTGCACCAGAAACGGTTAGGAATGGGTTAATTTGATATCCAGACAATTTTTGTAACTATTTATTGACATAAATTCATTTGTAATTAATCTATGTTCCGTAAATAATAATAAATAATCATTACTTTCCACACTAAAATACCTACTAATAAACAGGGTTGTTTCATTGCTAACTCCGCATATTTTTATTGTTTTTGAATGTTGTGTTGTACAGAAGTGAAAGAAGCGAAGCCAGCGGCCACGGCGAACAAGAACGACGTGTCAGACCATCACCAACATAACGGGAATGTTAGGACTACGTTGTCTCTTCAAGACATAGAGAAAAACAGCGGCACCTCCCATGAGATCCTCCCCGACGGAGACTTGGGTAACAACGTGAACATTGACATTGAGACAAAGACAAATGAACAAGACGTCGCTCGCTTGGAACTGAATGCCCCTCAGATTGCCTGGGAAGAAGTGAACAGAGAGACTGTCGATGAGTACCAACACTCTCTCTGGAAATGGCCGACTGGAAGGAGCTGGTTGACTAAGGTAATCATAGTAATAACCTTTCCTTTTTTGGAAAAAGGAAAGGTTATTATTTAAGTTTGTGTAAGCAAAAGTAAATAATATTTGTCATATTAGAAGCCGAGTCCTTGATTGTCTTGCCTTCCAGGTTGGCTAAGGTATTTACTCGTACCATAAACTGTACAAAATTTCGTGTTTTGCTTCCACGTAAGAGTTAAAAAATGTTTTATGACATTTACATAACATAATAACATGACGCAAAAAATAGTGTCACCATGGTGGCACCATGGTATATTTACTCCATGGTGTATATACTGGTAATAATATGTGTAAATATATAAAATAATAATATAATAATATGGTAAATTTAAATAGTTTCGAGGCTTCGCTCGCTAACGCTCGCTATCTCGACTACCAATAAACTCCACAATCGTTTCAGAGCACATGGATAGTGACCTGGCCCATTCACCTGGTGTTTCTCTTCACGATTCCTGACTGCGGAAAGGCACGCTTCAAGAACTGGTTTCCGCTCACGTTCATTATGTGCATCGTTTGGATCGGCTCGCTTTCTTATATCGTCGCCTGGATGATCACAATTATCGGTAAGAATTGTCACTCCAAACTGGGACCTTGCATCCCCTAGCTGGACCATCACAACCCTTCGATCGATTTCCTTCAAAGTCAAGATGTCTTTATTCAATTGGGTAGCGAAGAACACTTAAGAACATGAAAGTGATGAAAATGAATCTAAAGCCTTATTCGGCAAAAGAAACACTATCTATTCAGAAGAACAGGTAAAAATTTTAAGGACAATTTCTTTCCACAAAAATTTCCGCTCAAATTTTGGCTTCATATTGTTATTTGAACTTAAACAATGTATCTTCCTCATCCACTTAAATGTTTACACGACTTCATAAAGATCGGTTACACTGTCAAGTTATACAAAATACACAAAGCACCAATTTGTTGGAAACGTTCGGTTTATTAACAGGCGGTTTAAATAGACTATGTCCGTAACAACTTCATGGTTAATGCGCTGAGCTTTACTAAAAGTAATCTTTGAGGAGATGTTACGACTGTTGGTTTATTTTACATTTTTTGTGACATAATTTTTTTTCTCTATTTTTAGTTTTAAGCAATAAACATTTTTTTTCTTATTTATTTATTCAGGGGACACGTTGATGATACCAGATTCTGTGATGGGAATAACGTTCTTGGCAGCTGGTACTTCAGTGCCTGAAGCAGTATCGAGTGTCATAGTCGCAAAGCAAGGTAACAATATTTTATATTTCGACAAGGCTTACAAGCATGTTCTTTAGTAAACCAAGTCATTGTTTAATATCAGTTGCAAAGACGGTCAAACGCAAGCGTTGTTCAATCATAGAATAAAAAAAAAACATTTTGAAAAAAGAGAAAATATTTTTTTTTCTTATTTACCTAATTGTTATTATTGATATTATATTCTAATTTCTTATTTATTAATATTTGGTTTTGTATGAGTGTAATTGCCTGGATAAATGAATTATTTTTATTAAAATTTACATAAAAGTAGTTTTGGATTTTTGGATATAATTTAGTGAAATTTGTAACAAAACTATAAGTATACATACAATATACATATATGTATAAAATAAAATAAAAGTATTACTTACCACGATTTTTTTAGTTTCGTTGGGTAAAACGTACGAGTATATTTGACTCAGATCCCTTTAAGAGTAAAATGAATGTAATTGAAACCCTTATCTTTTAAATAGGCACCAATTGCGTCGTTGAAGCGGAAATACACTATAGATTTGTTGAAAAACAGTTTTGAAGATGAGCTTCCGCAAACTAACGCCTGATTCGATCAACCCACAATTTACGCAATTTAACCGTGTATTTGACGACAGGGCACGGGTCGATGGGCATCAGTAACTCGATTGGCTCCAACACCTTTGACATCTTGCTGTGTCTCGGCCTGCCGTGGCTGATCAAAGCGTCGCTCACTCCGACGGTACCGGGACAATATCGGGTTAGATATACTTCTACATTTGCTTTTAGATTTTGCGAATGACTTGTACTCGCACATTTTGTACTTGCACTGGCGAATTTATGCATACGCGATGTAAAAAACACTAAGATTTTACAATTTATTGTAAAAAGTAAGTTTGCGATGCGACTCGTCTTCGTTTAACAGTTTTTTGGGATGTCTATATGTAAAATATGATAAATGTCAACAGGTGAAGATTAATTCGATGGGTTTAGAGTACTCGGCCATATCGCTGTTGTCGACGCTACTGCTACTGTACTTGACCTTTTGGTTCAACAAGTTCAAGCTGGACGCGGCGGTGGGGCGCGCTTGCCTGGCGATGTACGCCATGTTCCTGGTGCTGGCCACGCTCATCGAGCTGAACGTCTTCTTCCCTGTCAACGTGCGCACGTGCAGCCGAAGTGAACTCATGTATTAAACGGTGCACGGACACGATGTGGGGACGGCGGTCGTAGAGCCACTTGTACCTAACTGGTGAAGCGAGACGTGGAACGAAACGAACGCGTACCGTGGTGGGTGGTTGTAAGCAAGTTAATGGTTTTTATTGCCTCATAAAAGCTGACGACAAATACAATACAGGGTTGTTGGTAACAAACCAAAAAACTCTTGAGGGCTTACTATACTTATCGATATGAACAACTTTTACTATGAAGCCAATAATGAAATCGCGAAAAAAAATCTGTTCCATACAAAAAGTTCATTGGCCTGAAACAAAATGTATGGAACAACTGTTTTTTTCACGATTTCAGAGTTCGTTCCATATTTTAGTTGTGCATATGGACGAGAACAATGAATCCTAAAGGGGTATGGTAAGGCTTGGCAGCTGTCTCCCTCGCTTGCGACAATTTTATATTAGAAATATATTATTGATTTTTTTTATTTCTCCTGTTTTAATAGCTTTGAAACCGTGTAACAATAAATTAAAACCCATTTTCATGTTTACTTTTATAATGGGTGCTCAGAGATAAGTAAACACAATACAATACAATACAATATATCTTTATTGCACACCAAAAACTACATGAAAATCTTAAAAATTTAAAATACATTTTTCGGCAGTACAAGGGCACAAGGGGACACGTATTTTTTTTTACGTCTTTACGTCTTTCTAAGTTAAAAACTATAAATATCAACCTGAAAATTATTCTGAATACTTTTTAACACTGTGTTGAAGTCATCAATGCAGGAAAATTTAACAAAAATGCATTCTAATATTGTAAATCTAATATAATAGTGTCGCGAGCGAACGAGACAGCCGTGCCTTACTATATCCCTTAAGGGGTTTTTGGTGAGTTACCTTTAACCCTGTAGACGATCACCGTCAACAAAATAAAAATAGCCCTTTAGAAACATAAAAGTTAGAAATTAAACGACTACCAACGACTACCTCAACAGGGTGTCTGAAGAGAGCCTGATTGTTACGTGTAAGGTGGCGGTCTGATTGCACCAACGCTTGCATTTACAATCGCTTTATGACAGAACAATTTTCAAAGAGGCCGCCACCGCCACCGCCACCGCCACTCTTCGTTTCGGTCTGCGCCCTGTTTTACTCTCTCAAACCTCCTCGACGTGTGTTGTCATTTGTAATACGAGTGTATTGAATGGATCTTAAACGCGGGTTTGCCTCTACTCGTGCTCTTGTGTCGTTTTCTTTACTCACGTGTGCAGGTTTAACGAGAATTTAGGTAGTCTCAACTTCTAGAGTAAATGCCATTTTGATTTTTGCTAAGTTTAGTTTTACGTAACAATATTAGTGTCAATTTCAAACCACTGAAAAACAAGTTCGCATTAAAAAACAATTGAAAAGCACTAGTTACTAGAATATTCTGCACTGAGTTGAAACATACAAACAATATCCTTAGCATATTAGGCACCTAATATGAATTCGAAGCTCTAATTCTCTAATTAATTAAGCTCTGTAAACATTATAATGATTAATTATCAATAGCATTGATTTTGATTTTTGAATCTCATCTGAAAATCCATTAATATTGTAAGGATAAGTATTTTTATTTGAAAATTTATGCGTTTTACTGTCATTTTGAATGTGAGTTTAATACTTAGAAGTTTGCGTAGTTTAGTTTTTACCTCGACCAAATGCTATGTACTATGTAGGATCGATGTAATAGTTATACCTGTCTAGTTTAGTGTGTTTGCGATTAGGCATATTTACCGTTGTGTAGTTTGATCTGATACATGTTCTTTGTTCTCGTCCACGAGTCTCATCCGACGTGCTGTTGTAAATACACAAGTACATAATATACGATGTATTGTTATTTGTCATTAAGAATAATTAAATAATATATCTATAGATTTTGTCATTGAGATGTTTTATTTACCTATAGGTATAATAAACCGTTTTAGCTTTGATGAAATAAATAAACGCTTTGAAACCCTTAAATCTGACACACGAGTAATCCTAGTCCACTCACAGCCCCTGTGTGGGGTTTAATAGGATTCCCCTTTGTGTTCGATATGCACTATAACGCACACAATGGCACGCATCACTAATACCGAAACTCAATTTGAGCAGGGATTATTATTCATCGTCCGAACGTCTGCCAGCGGGGGACGAGCTCTGCACCCATCAATCTATCGGAATCTCAATCAGGAAACGTTTCCGTTTGGATTTCAAAATCTATAACCTCAAATTATTCGAATCCCAGTATGTATTCATTAGTACACGATCGATTAATGAAAAGAATTTATATATAAATATGCAAGTATAGACTGATATTCGTTTGGTTCGACGAATTGTGAAGCGAGTCACCACTCTGACAAGAGTGCTAACGACTAAAAAGAGAGACTGAGATTCTAAGAAATTGAGTATTCTTTTTAGTAATGTTCTTCTTCTTTTTAATTGAGTAGCTTTTGGAATTCGATCGGAAACGTTTCTGGTAGATTGAAAATTATGGGTGCTGGATCGGGGAAACACTAACGATTTTATTGATTCAAACATTCGTGAATAAAAGGGATAGGTAATTTGCCTAGTGAGATAGAGCGATAGAGATGAATAGAGAAAGTGTTCACATTGTATCGACCCTACTTAAGTGGGATAAGGGTAGGCAGATGATGAAGTAATTTGCCTAGTAACATTGTGAGTGGCGTTCTGAAATGTCTACGAATTGTATCCTACTAATATTATAAACGCGAAAGTTTGTAAGAATAGGATGGATGGATGGATGGATGTTTGTTCCTCTTTCACGCCAGAACGGCTGAACAGATCTGGACGAAATTTGGCACAGAGATAGATTATAGTCTAGAATAGCACATAGGATACTTTTAAACTGCGGGTGAAACTGCGGTGCGCAGCTAGTTTTCCATAATACAAAGTAGGTATTGCCTATCCTGGTTCAAGCCTGGGCTAGATTGGTACAAGGCTAGTACAATTACAAGAAGCGTACGCCCCGCTACCCAGAGTGGGCTGTAGATACATGACGATGACTGCCTATCCATAAAAATAAGGAGTTCAGGAGGATAAGTTTGAAGGAGAAAGTAACCGAGGTACCACTGGTGGTATCTCGTGGTGACTTGGTACTACGGATACTAAGCGTTGAAAATGAATGCTCATGAATAAAACGAAACGCTAATTTTGATTTTAATTTTAATGTAACCATCTCACAAACAACACCCTGTTTAATTATAGTACTATTAACCGACCTTAGTTATTAATAATAAATAAATAAATATCCTTAGTAGTAAAAAGATAAATAAGCTTAAATTTTTAATAAATTTTAATACATTTGAGACAAAAATCTAAAACTTGTAGTCCTGGCCGCCGCCTCTTGGACCATCGTTGTCGGGAGGTGGTGTCTGAAACAAAGGGTTATAAAAAGTATCACAAAAGTTGTTCGATTTAAGTAAGTAAAATGTGTTACATAAGGACTGTCTGTGCCGAGAATGCGTTAAACACAGACAGTGACAACAAATAGGCCTACCACGCGCTCAAGCTTCACTACACTTTTAATTGTGCGTACTTAACTGTGGCCTGCGCGTGCTTAACTGAGCCGTGTGGTAACGATACGATCTTTTAACTTGCGACAAGAAAGGATAAATAATTTATTTTCGGTCACTTTCATGCACGGTCGCCTGACCCCAAACTAAGCAAAGCTTGTACTATGGCTGCCAGAAAGTAGTATTCATATTTAGATATTTTTAAATCCATACTTAA
Source organism: Peribatodes rhomboidaria (assembly GCA_911728515.1). Taxonomy (NCBI): domain Eukaryota; kingdom Metazoa; phylum Arthropoda; class Insecta; order Lepidoptera; family Geometridae; genus Peribatodes; species Peribatodes rhomboidaria. Next base: position 19,135,509 of record OU452166.1, read on the forward strand.
ATATATATTAACACCCAAACATAGAACAAACTCTAATGTTCATTACATGAATGTTTACCCTAGGTGGGAATTGAACCCCCGTCCCCAAGCTCAGATGGCAGGTTCACTACCAACTGAGCCACCAAGGACGTCAGAATGAGGCGTGTGCGAACTTAACTGACCCGCGTAGTAACGAAACGATCGGCTCAGTTAAGTATGCGCAGGCCTCATTCTTGTCGAAGTCCTCATATCAGCGTCTTCCCCAACCAAGAGCCCAAACCCGGTTTGGACACTGAACGCCTAACCACACGCACAAAAAAGTACGTGCAGGCCAGGCTTGTGCAGGCAAGTCGAAATTGCGCAAGCCATGCCATGGCCTTGATGCGGTGTACAGTTTTGTCAATCACACGCGTGTCCCATGTTCAAACCTGGCCTGCGCAGTTAGAAGTGTGTTGAAGCTTCTGGTCAGGAAGTATAACGTAGGTACTTACAGGCAGGCGAGAAATTGTTCGAAGGTGCTCCAGCTCTCTGAGTCGCAGCTCGTTTTCGTGTTGCGTGAGACGTGGCCGCGGGCAGTCGGGGTGTTGTGCCGGCAGGAATCGGTGGATGATCGGAGTTAGCAGGTCGCGATGAACCTGGAAAACTCAAATTTATGACCTAGCTATTCCCACTTTTAGTATTTTGGGTATATTTTTTTGTTATTAGTTAATATAAGCTTGCGTTTGGCCACCATCTCGACTGACTCAAAGCAATGTCTAAAGGGCGCTACACACTTTTTGTAAAAGGGTCGGTACATTCAGTTCACCAGCATATTTGTTGATCGCCAAGGCTGGCTGTAGCAACTACTTCACATGTTCGACTTTATTCGGCTATAGTGCATATCGGGTATTGCACTCGGGCTTTAGTACCGGGTGTTAGGTTACGCTATAAACTAGTACCACTACCAATAATTTTATTAGCCATTTTTGACGTTCATAAGTGTATCTTCGACACCCAATTGAATAAAGATTTTGACTTCGACAAAAGTACTTTTTTTTAACTTTATAACCAGCAATGTGTCGCGAACATATCGAAGGTCATTCGGTGGACGCGCCCGCGCGCGGTGCGTTGACATCTAGCAGCTGAGTAATTTGAATTAGATATTTTTTTTGAATAGTTGCATAATCTCCATAAAGCTTGTTTAGCTTGTGTCATCGAACAAAATCCATTTTGAATTAAAGAAAACTTTATCTTTTGTATTACACAACTAACACTAGCACTCCCTGTTTTTTTTTTTTCGAGAGGTATTGATATGAAACATGAGACTAATGATCGACTTTGCTACCACGTTTCAAAAAACGGGGAAAATCTCCCCTAAATAATTGTCCGGATAAAATGTTTCCCGCTATTTGCAGATTAGGTACATTATGCAAAAACAAGTCTAAAATAACTTATAAAGTTAAAACGTTAAAAACGTACCTTGGCGGGATCGTTCGGCTGCGTGAAGTAGGAGACAGCGAGTCCAACGAAGATACAAACTATCATTCCCACCAACGTGTAGTACAAGTAGCTCAGCCGGTACAGGAAGAACGTGCCCGACCTGATAAATTAATAGACTAGACTATATTACATATACTAGAGACGGTATTTCGATAATTATAAAATGTTACTGTTTTTTTACTTTCTCTTTTAGGGTGCCCTAGACGGGCCTTATTTTAGCTGCAATACTGGCCCGCCAATACTAGCCAGCAATATTGCTTAATTTGCCTTTCATTTTCTTTTACATTTTAGAGTTCAATCTAAATTTGATTATCTCCGCCATTTTCATAAAAATCCAAAAACTTGACAAAAAAATATCTAAGTAAGTATACCTAGTCTAGCCATAAGTTCTGTTACAAATGAAAATGCATTTATTTTTTTATACAGTAATGTAATGTTAATAAAAATTATATGTACACATGTATTGAAGTCTTAACAAAAATATAACTATTATTTATTCAAAATTACCACCTTTGGCTTTGATACAGGCCTTTAGTCGGTGTGGCCAAGAATCTATGGATTCACGGACTGTTTCCATGGGAAATTTAGCCACTGCTTACTTCAAAGATTTCTTAAGTGACTCTATGTCGGCGTGTCGTTTAGAGCAGACCATGCCCTCTAAAACTGACCATAATTTGTAGTCCAGGGGGTTTAGATCTGGGCTAGAGGAGGGCCAGTCTTCAGCCCTTATAAAGTCCGGAACATTGGCTTCCAGCCAGGCTTGGGTAGTTCGCGCCTTGTGACCAGGTGCAGAGTCTTGTTGGAAACTCCACGGTGGATTTTTAAAAAGTGTATTGCTAAGGGGTTTTACAACACCATCTAAGACGGTCTCTTGATACACTTTGGCTAAAGTTTTCACCCCTTTTTCACAAAAATGAAGCTTTGTGACGCCGTGAAAGGATACCCTCTACCAAACCATGACTGACGCAGGATGATGACCACGCTGTACCTTTCCAACCACTTCCGTAGCTTCTTTAGAGCTGTGAGCGTACACTTTGTCGTTTTGCTTGTTGTAGTGCTCTTCTATCGTGAAAAATTTTTCGTCGGTAAAAATAATATTTCTGTAACTTTCACCTGCGTAACGGGATAGATGACGTTTTGATCTATCCACTCTCTTTAACTGCAGCGATTGATTAAGGGCATGTCCTGTATATCGACGATTCCAAGCTTCAGGTCTTGTTTTATTATGCGCGATAGAGTCCTAGCGGGTATCTTCATTTCTCGCGATAAGATTTTTTGTTTCCTCATGGGGTTTTTTTGGAATTCTGGCTTTAACAGCATTAACAGCCTTAGTAGTCCTCACCGCACGCGGCCGCCCCGATCCTTTATGGTTTTCAACAGAGGAAAAGTCGTTATATCTGTCGATACTACGATATACGAACATACGGCTGATACCAAGATTTTGAAGAGTCTTGAGAATGACCGACGGTTCCGTACCCCTTTCGTGCAACGCAATCACTGCAATCCTGTTATCTTTGACACCCCATTCCATGTTGTAAATTTAGTAATAATCACGAAAAGTATATGTGAAATGGCGGGAAATTGATTGTAGTTTTCGACACAATAAACGCATTCCAAATTTAAATGCAGAAAAAAAAAATAAACGAAGGAGTTGGTATTGTAACAATATTTATGGCTAGACTATGTATATACTAAAATGATTGAACTTGACAGCCGGACAGATGTCGGCCGCGAGGTTTTCAGCTCATAGAGCCCCTAGTAATTATATAGACAATAGACAATTTTTATTTGTGAGCAAAAAACAAGTATACAAAAAAACAAATATAAATGAAAAATAATAATAAAATTAAAAACTAAACAAACAATGTATTTTGCCACAAACCGGTTCCAACTCAGCATAATGCCGGCTGTAGCAGCCAGCGCTGGTCTTCCGTTGGACTAATAACATTTTAAATAGATAGGTGCGTATATATACATACTTACATAAATAAAATGAGGTTATAGGTAATATAAACAATAATGAAGGGTATATGTGTAACATTGACCTAAAAAGCACTGGTGACCGTTCTCAGCTGTTCTTCGCCTTTTTGGTGATCAAAAATAAATTTGTTTACTTTAAATCTACAAGCTTTTATACTATGCAGGGGGGCTATTCCTGCGCGTGAGATGAGATGAAATTTTATCTTGGTCACTCTCACACCTATGGCATTTCAAACGAGAGCAACAAGGACGAAAAAAAGTAAGATGAAAATCTCAAATCTCCGAATAGGGTCCCAGGTTCCTTATTGTCCTTATTATGTCATTAGTATTTTCCGTAACGCGCGAACAGTTAGCAAGCTCGCATTATAAAAAGCGCTGTCTAGTTTCAATCGTGTAATTCCCTTAATAGGACTGACTCATCCATTAAATCGTCAAATTGAATTGCGTAATGAGCTCGATTCACTAATTTATTACTGAATTATTATAGTAGTTACTAATTAAACCGACTGACTGGTGCAGATGCAAATGGACATAGGTACATCCAACTGATATGTCTGATTAATATCGATTGTTTGTATTTTTGTCCCAACTCCACTCCAGGATAGCCGAGTGAGCGCGAAGCGCCATCGAAACGTCTCTGTTTCAGCTTGGGCAAAAATGTTTTATGTCCAGATGTCTGGATGTCCAGCTGTTCGCCTCTGCAAGCTCCTCAACTGATTCGTAAATTTTGTGAGCAGGCTCGATTACTTTATTGGACAATTTTTTTCGATTAGTCTTTGGATTTTTTCAAATTGGCGAAAATATATTTATTACGTTTCCGCAAGGTTTCGGCTTACACAGCCACTAATGTTTGCTTTTAGTTGTAGCTTCTTTTAAGACATGACAAGTGATAAAGACGAATGGAGAAAACGTATTTAGGTACATTTTAGGTACTTAGCTGAGCTCACACATATGAGAGATGAGGGTAGTAAGACGATGATGTTTACTATTTTTGAACCCGGAAATTAAATTTCTGTAAAATAAAACTTCAGCCGCGAGATACAGCTAGTATTTTATTGTAGTATATAACAGATTTACCGCAGGCTGTGCCCACGCTTGTGGGTAGAGCTACAGATTGCCTCCATTAAATCGACGCTGTATTGATGGGGCTTGTGTAATGGGAGTAGCCTTATTCCCATTACACAGGCTCCATTAATGCAACGTCGGTTTAATACCCGGTACAGTCTGTAGGTCCATTAATACTCAATAATATCAGATTTCGAATTAGGTCATAACCACTTTGCCCCACTATGTGAAGGTAGGGCATAACTTAAAAAAAATGGCGACTTTACCCTACTAGTATATTTAACAATGCAAATTGCACTCGTAGAAAGTCTTGATTGGTTCTGCCTTTAATAAGGAGTGTTTAAAAAAAGATATTTGTATTTTGCTTTACCTAAATGGACTACGGGGCAAAGTCGCCTACAAAGTTTTCTACGTTCTACTATGCCCCACCTAGAGGGTCAAAGTGGAAGTCCCCTTAGAGTTTATCAGATTTAGAATGCACGCAATCTACCTAACAGTAAGTATAGGACCAGTTAATAGAGCAAGGTAATCGGATATCATCGCCTAGTTGCTCTCAGACAACAATTTCACCCATAAGCCTGTTGGTTCCCTGTCATATTCCTATTAGGGGTTGTTAGTTAAAACCTGTTGCGATTTGAGGACGCCGCAGGGCTTAATTATTATTTCTTTGTAAAAAAAAAATGTTTTCTTTGAGACGTTAGTTCTCTTTCCGAACAGATTCTTTTCTACCTCTATATAGTTTAGAACAAAGTCACTTTTCACGTCTGTCTGCCTCTCTGTCTGTAATTCTATATATCCGCTAATGCCTCCTAAACGTCGCAACGGATTTTGATGCGGTTTCTTCCATCAGTTAGATAAATTTTCACGGAAGGTTTATAGGTACCGTTCGCAGCCGGGGCGGAACGCTGGTATCATCTTAAATTTTAAAAACGTTATTTATATTTATTTATTTTGGAAAACTTACAGTGTTATCCATACTGTAATAGTAAATTAGGAAAATAGATTGACTAATTCACTATTACAGTACGCACCATTAATTAGTTTTCACATGTAGAATCTAAGTACACAACTTGTTTACAATCAATGTAAAAATCAAAACCAGTCCTTTAAGGGGTTAGATATAAAAAGCTTAGAGGCGCCGTCAAACCAAATATTACTCATGGAATTGCAAACTTTGCATTAGGTTGCGAATATTAAATCCTAGTAAAGTATGTTGTAATTAAATACTATGAGCGTAGGGAGGTTTCAAAATTCGAAACGCTGAATAACTTTGCTGCCGAACGAAACACAACTTTTACCTCACCAAAAGAGAAAAACACTATACAAGTGCAATAATGATTAAAATAATTAATTGATAAACTGTACGCTGAAATTGTGACTGCGTTAAGCGTGTCATCTGTAGGTGGTCGGGGAGTTCAGCGTTAATAGAAAAAAGTAGCACAAAAAACGTGGCGGGATGGAATAGGCATGTTAGTGACAGTCGCTGAAAGGCCAGAGCGGATTTTCGGGAGTGGCTAATGTGTGGTAGTCCGTGAACGGTGAAATTTTTCAAAAGATGCGTGAGAACAGGAAAACAAAATTGGCACCCATTTAAACGTGATTTGAAATCACGTTTCAAATGGGGCCAAAATTATCGGGAGCAAATGTTCTTGCCTGCAAACACTGCGAAAAAAAATTCTGTGGATTTTGGAAAAACACCAAATGTTCGAAAAGTAGTTAGTGCGATAAAATGTATATCGAGCGGTAAATCCCCTGGCCATGACTGTCTAAGCATAGAACATGTACAGCGTGCCGGATCTCACATTTGTAGAGTATTGGTGCTGCATAATTTTGGTATAAATCTCACTCATACCTACCTACAGATTTGATGAGGACAAATGTAGTGCCTGTAGTAAAAAACAAGACAGGGGATTTGTGCTCTTGCTATTTTTAACCTGTATTTAAACGAACTTATCGAGGCACTTTGTGAGCAACATGCCGGTTGCTACATTAATGGCGTGTGTTTTAACAATGCAAGCTACGCTGACGACATGGTGCCTGAGCGCTTCGCTATGTGGCATCAGAAAAGAGTGGATAACGTATCAGCTATAAAACTGTAGGATTCTCTCATAGAGCGGATAGAGGATTTTCAATATTTAGGTCATCTGATCACATCCACACTAAAAGACTACGCTGATATTAAGAGAGTGGAGGGCGTTGGCGGTCAGGGTCAATATGGTTATGCGCAGGTTTGCATGGTGTTAAAATAACACTTTTCAGAGCCTACTGTACTTCATTCTATATGTGTAGCCTGTGGACTAGCCATACCCAATAGACATACAATGCCCTCAGTGTCCAATATAATAAAGCTTTCAGGATGTTGGTGGGACTCCCTCACTATTGTAGTGCATCTACAATGTTTGCGGAAGCACGCGTTGATTGCTTTTACCCAACAATGCGCAACGCAAGAGATGCGCCTCCCTCGTGCGTCTCTCGCCGATAGGCTGGACTGCCCTACATAGCTCAGTGTTGCAAATTACACGTTGTCGCTGTGCATCCCGTGTGATTTTCAACAGTGGGCTCAATTTTTAACCGACTTCAAAAATAGAGGAGTTTTTCAATTCGACTGCATGTTTTTTTATGTTGTTAGCTCATAACTTTTGACTGGGTGAATCGATTTTAATGGTTCTTTTTTTGTTTGAGAGATCATACTTTAGAGGTGGTTACATTTGAGTTTTATCGAAACCAGTCAAGCAGTTTTTAAAATATCAACTAAAGTCTAAAAATGGTTTTCATGGATGACGAATTACAGGATGAGAAGTCGGTTTTTTAAGCTTTGTTTTTTATTATAGTAAATGACTTTGAAATTAATTTGTAATTTGAAATAAATTAATTTCATAATTTAATAATAAGAAAACAGCATTTTTCTTAATCTAATATATTGCACCAATGGTACTTATGATAATTACTTTACATAGGTGCAAAAATCGAAATAGTGTTTTTTTTTTCATGCAGTCGTCGTGCTGAACAGTGAGAATGTTTTTAGAATGAATGTTGGCCCATTGACATTAAATAAGTATTTCCTAATGCATTTTCAGTGGACTGGCTTACTGGCTGTATAGTAATATTTTTCAATAGAAAAGTTCAAATTTTATAAAATTTTTCACGCTAGCGGATAAAATCGATTTTTGCACTTACATTTTAAATTATAAACAGAATCTTCCGAGATTGTGAGCGGAAAACGTATTTTCCGTTGACAATGTGTAGAGCTTGTGTAGAAGTACATTTAATATCACGAAGTATCTCTCGGAGGTTTCTAAAAGATCTTTTAAAGACTAGAAAAAAAACGACCAAAAAGCTTTGTAGATTAGACGTGAAGAAGTTTGAAGAAGAACACTTTTACTAATAAAATAAACTAGTATTTCAACCACCAAACAGTTGTGTGTTAATATTACTACAGTTCTGTTTTAGATTAAAGAGCCTCTCAAAAATTTAACATAAGAACAAAATTAAAGTAAAACCTTGTTATTCCAAAGAAAACACTCGAACTCTTGGACGCTTGATCTAAAATGTTTATTTTCAAATTTTCCATGAAATATGAAAAAGTAAAATAAAGAATAAAAATAAATTACTAGCAAAAGCCGAAGTGGAAAAATGGTGGATTCGTAATCAACCATTTTTCCACTGACGCACTGCAGCCATAGATGTGCTCGCGTATTGTACTCGGTTTAATTACTCAAAGGCTTTTTTGTCAGGATTCCAGATTCCAGATTGATTAGTTTATTAAAAATTCTGCAATACTCTTAAATACTAAAAGGGATTTTAAAAGCGCGAGGGGGAACGGTAGCAATGCAATCGGCATTCCCAACTTCGTTATCGTTTGAAATTGCATTCTCGGCCCGGTTGCTCTCTTGCCCTCTCTCGGCTCGTCGCTAAAATTGCAATTGCACTGACGGTCGAGTAGCTCTTGTAATCTCATGCCTGTTAGATGGGATTATATTTTGAACTCGTTTCAAAGTAAGTACTGTTCGCTCGTTATCACACGACTTCTCTATCATCTAAATCTATGAAGCGAATTTACTCATGTTCGACGTCAAAGGTTTGGTGTTCGTACATTGTTTTTGTTTATGATTGTTTTGTTTTGTTTTTCTACATTTTTTTACTCAACAATTTTTTGTGCGACGACATTCTACCCAATTTACTTACTACGACGTATTCTCATGTAAGTGATATAATGATATTTAATGAGATTCTATAATGTCTTTAAACCTTAACCTAAAAGAGCAAATGCAGCATAGCAGATTCGCTGTATTTTAATTCGGAGCACTAACGTTGTTGATAGGTATGATTGCTCATACATTGGCATAACAACCAGATCAAACGTAGAGGGGTCCTACCATGACATCTGATTGTCACGATAGTTACGTTTTGATTTCGACGCTGCGCGATCATGAACTTTATTGCGCAGCGATACGATTTGCGGTCGTTCAGCGTCTGCAAGAAAACGTAACAATCGTTGCAATATGATGTCATGGTAGATGGTCCGTCGAAATGGTAGGACGCAGTTAATTAACACACATTCACGGTAACAAGCTCCCCTGCGCTTTGAGGTACCGTTTTGCTAGGTACGAATAATTTTGTATTTATGTACACCTCTTTAATGTAATACATTTTCGTCCTCTTGGTTTCCATGTTACGGGCTTTGAGCCTAGTGTGGGACCGCAGGTATATAAATTGTCTTTGGGAACTTGACTGGGAATTGTCTTTAATTTTCAGGGATTTTTAAATCTTTGTATAAACTTGTATTTAATATTTGTATAAAGTTGTGTTAAAATGTAAATAATTCGTATTTTTGGAAATAAATTATCTTATCTCTTCTTATTTGTAGATTAATAGGTTTGCGGCTGGGCGCATTCTCAATTGATTTTAAGGGCCGGTATTTCATGAAATTAACGAAAATAACTATTTTGTTTGCGCCTAGTTTGATATAAAGAATTGTGATGATACAGCTGCTAGAAAAATAACCAAAATTAGTTTAAACGAAGTAGAATTTTGAAAATCATTCTCATTTTGGAAAAATATGTCACAAAAAGTATCTTTTTAAAAAAACTGTCTGAGCATAGTTCTCTAAAATTTCAGCAATTACAACCCATTTTTTTTTCGATTTCTTAATAGCTAGATTAGTTCTCTAAAGTTTTACCGAGTAACTTGTTCTTATTACGATAAGTACCAATAAAAACGGCAAAAAATGTAATTCTAGGCGTCGATCTCATTTTACCATCAAACATTTTAACCTATTTTGAACTTAAACGAAGCGGCTTAAGTAAACGTGCGTGTGGGTAGATAATCGTGGTATGACCGAGTCTTAAGCAATGATACGTTAGTTAGTTAAGCCTTAAATAAACTTAGTTAAGCCTTATTTAAGTACTATTGTAATTCTTTTATGTTTTTAATAAAGAGTTGTTGTTATTGTTGTTGATGCGGCGAACGGTAAACACATGTCTAGAAGAAACTGATTCACTCGAGATATGAGGACACTGAGATCGGGGAACACCTACTCACGTAGAGCATTTTACACCAGCGTTCTATAATATAAGTGAACATACCTATCGTACTCTACAGGATGCGAGTGAGCATGTGTGGTGGGTTGTGTGGAGTTGGACGGACACCCCGCCATAGACACGGGCTTTGTAACAAACGTAATGTCACCGCGCATCATGGCCGCCTGCGTGCCCAGCGAAATCCACCCGACCAGTAGAGTGGACGCCAAACCACCCACCAGCGCCCCCTGCAAAATGAAATTCGTGGAAATAAACTTGAACACCGAATGCCACTAGACAGAGCATTTCATGTGCTGTTTTAGACTCTTTACTATTTGAGGTTAGCTAGCTAGATGCTTAGACAGATTTTAAAATAATTTTGAAAACTGAAAACTTCTTGTTTATGGGATCCATGTAAGTGCCTACTATTTATGTAAATTTTGTTTTGACTTTTTCCTTGTATGTCGCAGGAAAATTGCATACCTTGACGGCGGGCATCCTACTAATATTATAAACGCGAAAGTTTGTATGTATGGATGGATGGATGGATGGATGGATGTTTGTTACTCTTTCACGCCAGAACGGCTGAGCAGATTTAAATTAAATTTGGCACAGAGATAGATTATAGTGTAGAATAGCACATAGGATACTTTTAACCACGGGTGAAACCGCGGGGCGCAGCTTGTATTACATACATGCATAAATACAAAAAAAAATGCGGTGTTTAAAAAAAATGCTGGTGTAATGTATCTGAATCTTACCGTAGAATTGACCCATGGCAGGAATAGTCCCATCGAGAACAAGCCCAGGAGGCTCCCGGCGGTGATGCCGGCCAAGCTCTTCCCCGCCTGGATCATGGCCCCCATTCTCTCCACTAGAAACACTAACGCTACGCACGATACGCCTGTAGAGGCGTTAACGTCGATTACATTCCACCATTTTTTAATCTGGACTAAAATCTGGTAGCACTAAAATGTTCTAGTTAACATTTGAGACAATTTTTTTATCATTTTTTTTAACCAAATTTGGATTTAATTTTAAATAGAATATGGTATAACAGAATCGATAGCATTGTGGTGAAGTTAGGAACAAAAACATTAGTGTTCATAGTCGTAAAAAAGTTGATCACAATTGACCATCAATCGCAGTAGGGACGTCTGCGTACGCCTGCGTTTTTTTCAGATATACTCGTACCTTGTGGGACAAACAGATAACAAAAGGAAGACAGAGAAAACAGTGAAATTCGTTCGGTATAAAAAAAACATTTACGTAAAATGTGAATAAAATTCTTAAATATGACACATTTAGCCTGTTTGGTATCGAATGACCACTGTCAGCTGCAGTTCAATATTTTTTTTTTATTGATTTCTTGAAATATTGTTTTATTTGCTTTGTTAAATTGGTAAACAGAAAATAAACCTCCTTAATAATAATCGTTGGATAGCCTTGGAATACTTATACATTGTTTTGTCTTTTTTTAATAGAGTTAATAAAAGTAAAAGAAATAAAAAACAAAACACTGTATAACTATTATGAGGCAATACAACGTATATTAATAAGAGGGTTACAAATGTTTTTTGAGTTTAATACAATTCACTGCAGCTGTCGACTATCATCGGAGAGCAAACGGACTGGAGCTACGAACCAATGACAACAACGATTATTTTCATTATTCTACTTGCGGTTTTTTCAGTAATAGGCTTATTATAAGAAGGCTTGATGAGATCTTCGAATATCACTCCGCACATCGAGTTCAAGCCTGTTGACATGGAACTAAAAAAAATACGCATGTTAAAACAAGAAAACATGTCAAGCCACTAGCAGCTGTATACTGTAATATTAACATAACATATCGTCCGCCTTCCCCCAAATAGGCTGGCAGAGTATACCTCTGCCAGCCTATTTGGGGGAAGGCGGACGATATGTTATGTGGTGTTGTATATATACAACACCTGCTTGCATTTTGCCAGACGATATTCGATCAATGTGACAGGGGGCGAGCCTGTCGCCATACCGAGCTACATTTATGTAGCAGATGACATTAAATACGCACAATTAATGTGGTGCACACAACGAACAAATTGGTGCGTGCCTTCAGCTATTAGGAACAAACTCGCGCCCTCTGACTTGTTACATATTAATAGGTAAGGTCTGGTAGGTACTCGTATTTAGGAAAAATATCAGGGACATCATTTATACTAATAAAAAGTTAAACAACCACTTAATCCCTTAGAGAATGGCCGAAGGCTTTTTGAATATGAGCAAAGCCGCGTACAGATGAGCTAGTTGTTCATATTATTATTATAACTTTAGTTCAGAAAGAAGAAACGTTCAGAAACACACAAACCATACATAAGCCCGAATCATATTACCTATTTTTTGAAATCATTAAGCAAAACTTTTAACGACAGATACTTTCTGATCTTTTTTTAAAGACTATACATGTCTACACTCGATTTGTGATTGCATTCCTGCACTCTAAATGCAGGCTTCAAGACAAACAAAGAAGCACCACCCAACAACATGAAGAAAAAAACCTAGTTTTTAAAAGGTTCGTGCAATCTCGTAACTCGTACGATTATGCATGTAACGTCCCCACCCACACACCGACCACTCCTCCTCAATCCAATCGCCTAATCAAATACAGAGAATCTCTCTACCCAAACAAAGGGCGCTCCAGAACGCGAATAAAAATGCAGGCTTACCTCAGTGCAGCACTAAAAACTCCACTCATAAAAATCCCTGGTAAAGCGGGTATTGCTCCGGTTATGGTCATCACGAAATAGGGCAGCAGCTGGTCATTTTTGCTAATTGCCCCTGAGCCCAACGGGTCGCACTCGGCAAACGTGGCGTAAATAACTAGACCAGTGTAGCAGCACATGGACACTATGATAAATATACCAGCCGACATTATAAAAATTGTCCTAAAACAAAAGCTTATTTTAATTTGAAAACAAATGTTCGCGTCTTTTTGATAGAAATAAAACAAAAACATTGAAAACATGCTCGGGTCTTCATGCTCGGAAAGTGGTCTGGTTAGTTGTACTTCTGAAAAGTTTTAATTCGTAACGTTTTCGTTCTGAAAAGTAATTTAAATAAAAGATAATTAACCGTGAATGGCACGAACCTAAAAAGTTAGTTAGTCTAATTTTATTTATTTACCAATTTTTGTTTGCTAACATTCGAAATAAAAATGAGAGTATTTGACTTGAGAAAAACATATATTCTAATCATTATTTATATATATATATTATTATCATACTATATAAAGTTAAACTACCACTGACTGACTCACTGACTCACTGACATAGAGAAACCTAAAGGGTATAAGGAGGGGTAGGGGGGGAAAAGTGAATATGGGGTCGTGTAGGGGTCGGCTCAGAGGGCCCGGGAAAAATCCGAAATTGGCGATAAGTCAAACCCTGATGGTGGTATGCCCTGGTATCTCGGAAACGGTGCATATTTTTACTAAAGCACTTGAACTAATATTTCAGCAAACCTTGGGAACTTTCACGAGAAATAAAAAAAAAAAATGGCCGCCATACAAAAAAAAAAAAATTCCATACAAAATTGAAAAGTGAATAACATTTGAAGGCGAATTGGTCACACTAGCGAGGCCGAAGGCCGAGCCCCCAACCGCGAGGCCGAAGGCCGAGCCTCAGCTGCGAGGCCGAAGGCCGAGCAGCAGTACTCGAACGGTGCAAGGCGAGGCCGAAGGCCGAGCCTTGCAGCGTTCGAGTACAACTATATTTGAACTCGAATAGGTCACATTAGCGAGGCCGAAGGCCGAGCCCCCAACCGCGAGGCCGAAGGCCGAGCCCCAGCTGCGAGGCCGAAGGCCGAGCAGCAGTACTCGAACGGTGCAAGGCGAGGCCGAAGGCCGAGCCTTGCAGCGTTCGAGTACAACTATATTTGAAGTCGAATAGGTCACATTAGCGAGGCCGAAGGCCGAGCCCCCAACCGCGAGGCCGCAGGCCGAGCCCCACCTGCGAGGCCGAAGGCCGAGCAGCAGTACTCGAACGGTGCAAGGCGAGGCCGAAGGCCGAGCCTTGCAGCGCTCGAGTACAACTATATTTGAAGTCGAATAGGTCACACTTGCGAGGCCGCAGGCCGAGCCCACAGATGCGAGGCCGAAGGCCGAGCTCCAGCTGCGAGGCCGAAGGCCGAGCAGCAGTACTCGAACGGTGCAAGGCGAGGCCGAAGGCCGAGCCTTGCAGCGGTCGAGTACAACCACACACAATCAACTCCAGGGCACCCCGACTTCAGGGCACCCCGACTTCAGGGCACCCACAAACGCGGGCCGCTTGCGGCCCGCGCACCGCCCAAAATACTAGTTATACTATATAAAGTTGAATTACCACTGACTCACTCACTGACATAGAGAAACCTAAAGGGTATAAGGAGGGGTAGGGGGGGAAAAGTGAATATGGGGTCGTGTAGGGGTTGGCTCAGAGGGCCCGGGAAAAATCTGACATTGGCGAAAAGTCAAACCCTGATGATGGTATGCCCTCGTATCTCGGAAACTAAAAATATTTTTACTAAAGCACTTAAACTAATTTTTGAATGAACCCTGGGAATTTTCATAAGAAATAAAAAAAAACATGGCCGCCATACAAAAAAAAAAAATCCATACAAAATTGAAACGTGAATAACTCGGAAACTATTCAAGTTTTAGATAGTCTGCTTGAACAAAAGTCATAGGGAATCGGGGGGGCTACCAGGTGGGGGTCATAAAAATCCAAGATGGCGGATTCAAAATGGCGGCCAAATTTCATAATGGTCCGAGAGGTCTGATTTTTTGCATCCGGGGGTTTTTGGGGTATCTGATTTCATTTCTGAAATAAAATTTTGAAAAAGTGTTTTTTTTAATATGGCTGCCATACATTCAAATTTTTCCATACACGGCGAAACCTAAAGAGTACATGGGGGGGTAGGGGGGGAAAGTGAATATAAGGTCGTATAAGGGGTGTTTCACAGTCTCCGAAAAAAATACGAAATTGGAACAATTACCTACTCTGATGGTGGTATGCCCTGGTATCTCAGAAACGGTGCTTATTTTTGGTAAAGTGCTTGAACTAATATTTTAGCAACTCTTGGGACCTTTCAGGAGAAATAAGAAAAAACATGACTCCCATACAAAAAAAAATTCTCCATACAAAATTGATACGTGAATAACTCGGAAACGTTAAGTTTTATAGGGAGTGCGTTTGAACAAATGTCATAGGGAATTAGAAGGGCCACCTGGTGGGGGTAAAAAAAATCCAAGATGGCGGATTCAAGATGGCGGCCAAATTTCAAAATGGTCGGAGAGGTCTGATTTTTTGTATCTGGGGGTTTTTGGGGACCCCGATTCCAGTTATGAAAATAAATTTTGAAAAAAAAAAATTAACATAGCTGCCATATTGCTCGATTTTTTTCATACATTTTAGGGGTCGCCGCAGAATGACTTTTCGCAGATACTTGCGAGGCCGGAGGCCGAGCCCCAGCTGCGAGGCCGAAGGCCGAGCAGCAGCAGTCGAACGGTGCAAGGCGAGGCCGAAGGCCGAGCCTTGCAGCGGTCGAGTATAACTATATTCGAAGTCGAACAGGCGAGGCCGCAGGCCGAGCCCACCGATGCGAGGCCGGAGGCCGAGCCTTGCAGCGTTCGAGTACAACTATATTCGAAGCCGGATAGGACACACTCGCGAGGCCGAAGGCCGAGTCTCAGCTGCGAGGCCGAAGGCCGAGCAGCAGTACTCGAACGGTGCAAGGCGAGGCCGAAGGCCGAGCCTTGCAGCGGTCGAGTACAACCACACACAATCAACTTCAGGGCACCCCAACTTCAGGGCACCCCGACTTCAGGGCACCCACAAACGCGGGCCGCTTGCGGCCCGCGCACCGCCCAAAATACTAGTTATTATTATTATTATTATTATTTATTATTATTATTATTATTATTATTTATACTATATAAAGTTGAATTACCACTGACTCACTGACTCACTGACTGACTGACATAGAGAAACCTAAAGGGTATACGCAGGGGTGGGGGGGATAAAGTGGATACGGGGTCGTGGAGGGTTGGGTCCACAACCTCTGGGAAAAATCCGAAATTGGAACATCTCCCTACCCTGATGGTCGTATGCTCTGGTATCTCGGAAACCAAAAAAAAATTTACTAAAGCACTTGAACTAAAGTTGTAGGGAAACCTGGGACGTTTCAGGGGAAGTTGAAAAAAACATGGCTCCCGAAGAAAAAAACATGGCCGCCATACAAAATTGAAACGTCAATTTCTCGGAAACGGTACGACTTGGGTGGGGAGTGTTTGACCAAATGTCATAGGGAATCGGGAGAGCTACCTGGTGGGGATGACGAAAATTCAAGATGGCGGATTCAAGATGGCGGCCAAATTTCAAAATGGTCCGAGAGGTCTGATTTTTTGCATCCGGGGGTTTTTTGGGTCCCCGATTCTAATAATGAAAAAATATTTTGGAAAAGTTTTTTTTTTAATATGGCTGCCATACATTCGATTTTTTTCATACATTTTGGGGGTCGCTTCCGAGCGAATAGGGCGAGGCCGGAGGCCTCGCATCACACTAGCGAGGCCGAAGGCCGAGCCCCAGCTGCGAGGCCGAAGGCCGAGCAGCCCCACTCGGCCGGTGCAAGGTGAGGCCGAAGGCCGAGCCTTGCAGCGGCCGAGTACAATGACACACAATCAAAGTCGGATAGGTCATACTAGCGAGGCCGACGGCCGAGCCTACGACCGCGAGGCCGAAGGCCGAGCCGCACCGGGGCGAGGCCGTCAGGCCGAGCCACGGTGCGTATAGGACTACTCGATCGATGCAAGGTGAGGCCGAAGGCCGAATCTTGCAGCGGTCGAGTACGATTACTGCGAAATAAGCAGAGTACGTTACCGAATAAACTGCGGAATCGTAACGTAGGGCCACAAGGGTCCATTGGCGCCTGACCGCGGGCCGCTTGCGGCCCGCGCACCGCCCAAAATACTAGTTATACTATATAAAGTTAAACTACCACTGACTCACTGACTGACTGACATAGAGAAACCTAAAGGGTATACGCAGGGGTGGGGGGGAAAAAGTGGATATGGGGTCGTGGAGGGGTGGGTCCACAACCTCCGGGAAAAATCCGAAATTGGAACATCTCCCTACCCTGATGGTCGTATGCCCTGAGATCTCGAAAACGAAAAACATTTTTTCTAAAGCACTCAAACTAAAATTGTAGGGAACCCTGGGACGTTTCAGGGGAAGTTGAAAAAAACATGGCTCCCGAAGAAAAAAACATGGCCGCCATACAAAATTGAAAATAAAATAACTCGAAAACGGTACGACTTGGATGGGGAGTGTTCGACCAAATGTCATAGGGAATCGGGAGGGCTACCTGGTGGGGGTGACGAAAATTCAAGATGGCGGATTCAAGATGGCGGCCAAATTTCAAAATGGCTCTGGAGGTCTGATTTTTTGCATCCGGGGGTTTTTGGGGTTCCTGATTCCATTTTTGAAAAAATATTTTGGAAAAGTTTTTTTTTTAGTATGGCTGCCATACATTCGATTTTTTTCATATATTTTGGGGGTCGCTTCCGAGCGAATAGGGCGAGGCCGGAGGCCTCGCATCACACTTGCGAGGCCGAAGGCCGAGCTCCAGCTGCGAGGCCGAAGGCCGAGCAGCCGTACTCGGCCGGTGCAAGGTGAGGCCGAAGGCCGAGCCTTGCAGCGGTCGAGTACAATGACACACAATCAAAGTCGGATAGGTCTTACTAGCGAGGCCGAAGGCCGAGCCTACGACCGCGAGGCCGAAGGCCGAGCCGCACCGGGGCGAGGCCGTCAGGCCGAGCCACGGTGCGTATAGGACTACTCGATCGATGCAAGGTGAGGCCGAAGGCCGAATCTTGCAGCGGTCGAGTACGATTACTGCGATATAAACAGACTGCAGAACTCGAATAAACTGCGGAATCGAAACGTAGGGCCACAAGGGTCCATTGGCGCCTGACCGCGGGCCGCTTGCGGCCCGCGCACCGCCCAAAATACTAGTCATACTACATAAAGTTAAACTACCACTCACTCACTGACTGACTGACATAGAGAAACCTAAAGGGTATAAGGAGGGGTAGGGGGGGAAAAGTGAATACGGGGTCGTGTAGGGGTCGGTCTAGGGGGCCCGGGAAAAATCCGAAATTGGAACTTCTCCCTACCCTGATGGTGGTATGCCCTCGTATCTCGGAAAATAAAAATATTTTTACCAAAGTACTTAAACTAATTTTTGAATGAACCCTGGGAATTTTCAGAAGAAATAAAAAAAAACATGGCCGCCATACAAAAAAAAAATTCCATACAAAATTGAAACGTGAATAACTCGGAAACGGTTGAAGTTTTAGATAGTCTGCTTGAACAAATGTTATAGGGAATCAAGGGGGCTACCAGGTGGAGGTCATAAAAATCCAAGATGGCGGATTCAAAATGGCGGCCAAATTTCAAAATGGTCCGAGAGGTCTGATTTTTTGCATCCGGGGGTTTTTGGGGTATCTTATTTCATTTCTGAAATAAAATTTGGAAAAAGTGTTTTTTTTAATATGGCTGCCATACAATGGTTTTTTTTCAGAATCAGAGAAACCTAAATGGTACAAGGAGGGGTGGGGGGGGAAAAGTGAATATAGCGTCGTATAAAGGGTAGCCCACAACTTCCGAAGAAAATCCGAAGTTGGAACATTTACCTATTCTGATGGTGGTATGCCCTGGTATGTCGGAAACGGTGCTTAGTTTTGGTAGAGCGCTTGAAGTAATATTTTAGCAACTCTTGGGACCTTTCAGGAGAAATAAGAAAAACCATGACTCCCATACAAAAAAAAATTCTCCATACAAAATTGATACGTGAATAACTCGGAAACGTTAAGTTTTTTTGGGAGTGCATTTGAACAAATGTCATAGGGAAATGGAAGGGCTACGTGGAGGGGGTAAAAAAAAATCCAAGATGGCGGATTCAAAATGGCGGCCAAATTTCAAAATGGTCCGGGAAATCTGATTTTTTGCATCCGGGAGTTTTTGGAGTCCCCGATTCCATTTTTGAAAAAATATTTTAGAAAAGTTTTTTTTTTAATATGGCTGCCATACAATGGTTTTTTTTCAGATACAGAGAAACCTAAATGGTACAAGGGGGGTGGGGGGGGGGGGGGGGAGAAAGTGAATACAGGGTCGTGTAGAAGTTGGTTCAGAGGGTCCGGGAAAAATCCGAAATTGGCGAAAAATCAAACCCTGATGGTGGTATGCCCACGTATCTCGGAAACCAAAAAAATTTTTACGGAAGCACTTGAACTAAAAATGAAGGCAATCTTGGGAGTTTTCAGAAGAAATAAAAAAAAAGATGGCCGCCATACAAAAAAAAATCCATACAAAATCGAAACGTGAATAACTTGGAAAACTATATTTGAAGTCGGGATAGGACACATTAGCGAGGCCGAAGGCCGAGCCCCCAACCGCGAGGCCGCAGGCCGAGCCCACCGATGCGAGGCCGTAGGCCGAGCCCCAGCTGCGAGGCCGAAGGCCGAGCAGCAGCACTCGAACGGTGCAAGGCGAGGCCGAAGGCCGAGCCTTGCAGCGTTCGAGTACAACTATATTTGAAGTCGAATAGGTCACATTAGCGAGGCCGAAGGCCGAGCCCCCAACCGCGAGGCCGCAGCTTACCGATGCGAGGCCGGAGGCCGAGACCCAGCTGCGAGGCCGAAGGCCGAGCAGTAATACTCGAACGGTGCAAGGCGAGGCCGAAGGCCGAGCCTTGCAGCGGTCGAGTACAACCAGACACAATCAAAGTCGGACAGATCACATTAGCGAGGCCGAAGGCCGAGCCCCCAACCGCGAGGCCGAAGGCCGAGCTCACTAATGCGAGGCCGACCTACTCGTTCTGACGCAGACGAATTTCATGCGGAATCGAAAACGGTGCAAGGCGAGGCCGAAGGCCGAGCCTTGCAGCGGTCGAGTACAACCAGACACAATCAAAGTCAGACAGATCACATTAACGAGGCCGAAGGCCGAGCCCCCAACCGTGAGGCCGAAGGCCGAGCTCACTAATGCGAGGCCGACATACTCGTACTGACGCAGACGAATTTCATGCGGAATCGAAACGTAGGGCACTCCAAAGTCCGAGCACCCCGACTTCAGGGCACCCCGTTTTAAGGGCACCCCGACTTCAGGGCACCCCGACTTCAGGGCACCCACAAACGCGGGCCGCTTGCGGCCCGCGCACCGCCCAAAATACTAGTCTATATATATAAAATTCAAAGTCCTGACTGACTGACTGACTGACTGATATATCAACGCACAGCCTAAACCGCTGGTCCTAGAAACATGAAATTTGGAGGATATGTTCTTTGTACAGTGTAGGCATCCACTAAGAAAGGGTTTTTCGAAATACTACCCCTAAAGGGGGGAAATGGGGGGTTGAAATTGCTATGAAACTTTTAATTCTCTAGGTCGATTGACTCAAAAATTGGTACAAATACTCTTCAATTAAAATTTCTCTAAATATAAAATTCAAAGTCCTGACTGACTGACTGACTGACTGATATATCAACGCACAGCCTAAACCGCTGGTCCTAGAAACATGAAATTTGGAGGATATGTTCTTTGTACAGTGTAGGCATCCACTAAGAAAGGGTTTTTCGAAATACTACCCCTAAAGGGGGGAAATGGGGGGTTGAAATTTCTATGAAACTTTTAATTCTCTAGGTCGATTGACTCAAAAATTGGTACAAATACTCTTCAATTAAAATTATGAGACACGTGTATCACAGTTTTTCAAAAATCATCATCATCATCATCCACCGACAGAGTCTAATAGGGCTTCTTTTTACTCCGAAAACTTTGTTGAGAAAGTTGTTAACCCACTACAAACGACGCTGTTATCATTCTTAGGGTTCCGTACTAAAATGTTGAAAGGAATCTTATCATGAAACTCCGATGTCTGTCTGTTTGTATGTCTGTGAGCTGATTATCTTGGAAACTGTAATAGCCAGCAACTTATTGTATTGCAACACCCTCACTTCGCCGGACGATATTCAGTCCAAAATGTAATAAGTAGCGAGCCTATCGCCGTACGTACACCGTGCTCCAGTCATGTAGCAGATGACATTAAATACGAAGCAATCATTGAATTTTCATATGAATCTCCGTGTAAAATATGTGAACTATATTGCTGACATTCTATCAAATTTGAAACCTACTTAATCAGTAAGGGAAAAATACAAGAATTAAGTCCAAGCCTGTCAGAAGATTACAAACGGCAAGTGAAGAGATTTTCTGTCAATAAAGATCAGGTAGATGAGCTAGGAGATGAAATTTATAATTATGTCTGTCTGATCTTAGAAGCAGTATTTAGCAAAAATAGACGAAGTCAATAGAAGAAGCTGCTTTAGTATTAGGAAGACAAAACCTACTACGGGTTGTCTTTGCTTCGAAGGTCTTAACTAAAGGTCTGCGAGCACACTGACTGGTGTAGTTTCTGAATGAGTCTGTGTTTATGCTGAGGATTCCTCTAATATCTCTAACACCACCGAACTACCCCTTCGAGTTAAAAAGAGTGCAGTTTCCCCTCAAAGTCTGCTTTGCCATGACCATAAATAAATCTCAAGCCAAACTCATAATTGACTAAAATGCTTTTCACACGGTTAGTTATACGTGGCCTGCTACAGAGTAAGGTCATGGAGCAGCCTGGTTTTTCTAAAAAAGAAAAAAAAATAGGTTTTCGTTGTAAACATTATTAATTGCCAATTATCTACTTTCGGGTGTCTTCTAATTTTATCTTTTCACACACGCTTTAAGTTCTGTTGATACAATACTACTACTCCTACTTTTCTCATTCCAGAGATAGTTTAGTTAACTAAAGAACTTCGTCCATATTGCTCTGCTTGGGATATTGTCAGTTTGTGTATTCAATTGAGAGCGAGTGTGACCGCTTATAGTATTTATTTCTGAAGTTAAAAACGTCATACATTTTCTGTAAGCTACGCGGGCGAAGCCGCGGGCAGAAGCTAGTCAAGAAATAAAAGCACTTTCACTTCGTTCACGCACCAAGACATCTACCCCCATACCAATAAACGATGTATTGAAGAATAAATAAAGGCAGAATATAAGCAATAGAATAGAATATAAGCAGAAAGGCAGAATATAGCAGGCTATAGCCTTTACATAATGGTTATGCTATATTCTGCCTTTTTACATTCTTTCAAAATTATTAAAAACAAAAAGATCAAAAAGACGAAACACTGTACAACTATTCCAAGGCTATGCAACATTTATTAGATATGATAAGAAAATTTATTTCCAAAAATACGAATTATTTACATTTTCACAGTTTATACAAAAAATAAAAGACAATTCCCAGGTATACCTGCGGTCCCACACTAGGCTCAAGACCCGTAACGTGGAAACCAACAGGTCGAAAATTGACTACATTAAAGAGTACTCCTAGCGAATATCTACAGTTATCAAATTTAGTTTTAGTAATTTAAAAGTTTAAAAGTACAATTTTCCTAGTAAGTGCGTTGAGTGTGTATGTGTATGAGTCTGTGTGTGTGTATGTGTATGTACATGTGTGAGTGTGTGTGTGCGCGTGACTGAGTTTGAAATTGTGTGAGGAATGTTGAAAATAAGGTTATTAGTACGGAAACTTAAAAAAAATTAACGACAGTTATCCCTCGGTAAACAATTTACTAGGTATTTGCCCACTTACATTCTGGCTCGCCTCAGAGAAGATAAAGCTAAACATCTTTGCACCATGGCCTGGTTCACCGAACAAGCAGCAAGCCAGCCGAAGTAGTTTCCAAACACAGTAGTCCAAAAGCTGTGTCGGATAGTAGGGTCCAAGTCCATACTAAAAGAAAAAAAAATACATAGGTACTTAAATACAACGTGTTGTTTTGCATGCCCGTGGAATTTGTTGAGATAGTTTTACACCACTAGCAGAGCACGGATACACTTTGGGGCAACCTTGAAATCGAAAAAAAAAACAGCTGTTCCACATATTTTGTCGAATTTTTTGGATGGAACAGCTGTTTTTTTTCTCGTTTTCAGGTTTATAGGTTTATTCGTGTTCTGCTAGTGGACTACCTACCTCTATAAATTCCGTGGGAATGCAAAACAACACGTTGTATGTATATTTGATGATATATTTATAATTTGCTTAAAGAAAATAATAGTTCTAGCTGCAAGCCAGACTAGAACGACGTAAAACTAGGAGTGAAATCGATATCGGAGCTGAGGCTTTTCATAGAAAATGTCAAGCGTATTCCTCTAACATTCTTTGTACGTTCCGTCGTGACTCCTCTATACATTCTGTAGGAAAGTACGAGTTTATTGAAGGGGCGTCGCGTGTCTAGCTCCAGTCCTTATCTCTTTGTTGTCACGTCGTTTTTGTCTGGCTGCAGAGCCTTTCACATTGAAGGGTTGTTATTCTTCAAATAAGAAATACAATAACAAAAGCATGTTATGTTTTGGATATGAGTGTATTATGAGGTTTTTTGACGTGACAACGTCTTTGACGTGACAACGTCTTATAAATTGGTTTGCCGGGTGACACTTCAAGAAACTGCGTTACGCTCCGCTCACGTTATGCGCTCACAATGAGAGCGAGTGAGAGGCACGCGTCCCTTCCACTCGGGCATGGTTAGCCCGCCTAAGAGCGAGAGAGACAGACATAAAAAGTGAAAGGCACGCGTCCCTGTCGTTGTCACGTAAAACTTTCGCCCGTATACCGACTTTACAGGCAACCAATTTTTTTTTGTGACATTTCCGCTCTAGCTGCGCCCCGCAGTTTTTCTCGCGGTCCCACAGGAACCGTTTAGTTTTCGGGATGAAAGGTAGGTACCTTATTTTTCTGCACATGTACCCCTGCTAATGCGAAGGTATGCAAAATTTCACGATGATCGGTCAAGCGTAACAAATAATAAACGTTCAAGCTCACTAGCGAATTTTTAATATTAGTTTCGATGGTAAACTTTATTTTTGATTGCAATTAAAAGTATTAAAAGAAAGGCAAGATGGAAGGCGGTGCCAGATCGTGATTGAGTAACAAACATCCATCCAAACTTTCGCATTTATCTTATAACCATGATTATTTTCACGGGAGATTTAAGCCTGAAAACACAGTAATCAAAGTAACACTTACTTAAAAAAATGAAGTCGGTCTCCTTTTTCATTGATATCAATCACATTTTGGATGCCGCCAAGGCGCCATGTTCCGTAAACCAAAACGAAAATGACGCCCAAATACATGATCACAGTTTGAAGTGCGTCAGTCCAAACCACAGCTTTGAGGCCCCCCTAGAGATCACACAATACACCAAATCAGAAACCTTTGAAAGAAATAATTCCATTTAATCCGATAAATCTCATAAATAAGTACACATGCTAGTTGTATTCATTCCACATAACCAGTTGACAGTTCGCATTCAATGCTCTCTCACGAAAATAATCCTCTACAAAAACTTGTTAGCAAAACAATAACAACAAGCCAGTGATTGTTGTACGTGAAATGACAATATTTAGAGCAGATTGCATGAATCAATGAACCGGCCAATCGTAAACGCACTTAGCACATCCTGCCCGCATCCTACGATGAGATGATTTGTATTTTAAAAGATAAAATTTGCATGTGCGGTCTACTGATTTAATTATAATTGAATAGTCGTCTGATTGACTTGGCCTCGATTACAGCAATAGCAATTTTTTCATAGGAAAAACTAAGGTCATAAATGACTTACCATTAAAATAATATTATTTTTCTCTAAAAATAAATTACGATAATGGTAAAATTAAGTCGGATATTCAAATAAATATTTACCTATTTTTTACTTTTTCTCACTTTTTCTTGACAAAAAGCTTTAAATTTTTCAGGTTATTCAAATACTTAGTAAAAGTTTGTAAAAGCTTGAGGTTTAAGCTTAACGTTTATCAAAGATAGCACACTAAATCCTAAGCTGATACTCAAACACTAAATCCGGTGAGCCCGGAAACGCGTGATTTTTCAATGAAAGAATGGCTCGCCAATTCATGAAGATTGGAAAGAAATATACAAATACATACATAATTATATACATACATACATACATAAAATCACGCCTCTTTCCCATAGCGGTAGGCAGAGGCCAATTCTCTCCACTTGCTACGATCCTGGCATACAACTTTCGCTTCTTCTACTTTCATGAGTCTTTTCATACACGCTCGTCGGTTACGGGTACTCTTGACCTGGCCTTTCTTTGAGACGTCTTCAATTTGGTCGAGATACGTGCGCCTAGGTCGACCCTGACCGACTTGCCCATCTACACTATTTACAAATACGAATATCTTTGTTAACCAACCATTTGCACAATATACAAACACTGTGGACCCCACACTTGGAAAACCCAGTATCGGGCGTCCACTTGAACGATACATTAAATTAATGGCAGACTAAATAATATTTTATGAAAGATAATGTTATAACAATTTTAAAACCAAATTGGGCAGACTGTATGAATGACTATGTATTTTTTTATAAATTTACTAGCTGTCACCCCGCGACTTCGTTCGCGTTTATTATTTATATATATGTGTGTGTGAGCTATCTTATCCGTTATGTTAGATCGAACTGCACACGGTGTGCAAATTTGATTGAAATCGGTTAAGTAGTTTAGGAGTCTACTAGCGACCCACCCCGGCTTCGCAGGGGTGCAATGCCGATACTGAATACACTACAGAAAAACTGTGAACGTTGTATATAAAAACACAGCGGCCCGCTCTGGGTTCGCACGGGTATAAACAAAAAAATGTTACTGTGGGATATCCATAAGAGAGATGCATCGCGGAGTTTTCTGTAGACCTTTTCAATGTGTACAAATAATTAGTACATTTTTTGATAAATCTCGTAGGGTTCAGCCTGCGTTTGAAATGCAAGCAAAAAGAAAAGATAATTAACGACATCACATTAGAAACCTCAAAAATAACAGTATTTTTCCACTATTTAATGGATGTTATTATATATATAAACCTTCCTCTTGAATCACTCTATCTATTTAAAAAAACCGCATCAAAATCCGTTGCGTAGTTCTAAAGATTTAAGCATACAAAAGCACATAGGGACTGAGAAAGCGACTTTGTTTTATACTATGTAGTGATAGCGGACAAACAACGTGACACGTAATTTATAAGTACGTATTATTAAGATGGATTATGGATCCGAATATGCGATTTCTTTTTACCGACTTTAGAAGAGGAAGAGGTTATATTCTGTCTGCCTGTCTTTTCTTTTGAATGTATTATGTCCGTCATTATTCTGCCAATTAAGAATCGATTTTGGTTTTTTGGAGCCTAGATCATACTTAAGAGGTGATCACATATAAATTTTATCGAAATCGGTCTAGTGGTTTTTCAAATATTAACAAAAGTCTAAATCTTGTTTACACAATCTTATTCGGATGACGTGAAGTCGCTTTGCTTTTTGTATTTCATAGATATGTTTCATGTTTACACTTACCAGTGTCGTGTAAAAGATACAGACGACGCACACTATAGGCGTTATAAGGTGCAAGTTTACGCCGGTAACTGAAAAAAAAAGATTTTTAAACAAATAAACCAACTATAATTTTTCATGTGAACACATGAAACATGTACAAAACTCATAAAAAAATATGTTTGAAGTTTACCAATCCTGATTTACTCAATAATATGGCTTTACGCTCTATAATTTTAGAAATACTGCAAATTATTAGTTAGTACTAATTTGAACTATATACTGTGGCTAAACAATGATTAATATAGGATACATATATTTCAGGGTAAACACACAAGATTATTAAGGCGCGAATGATACAGGACGGACGTAAGGCGATGATGCGGTGAGGACACAGTTCAGGTGTGAAAATTGTAAAGCGGCGTGCCTGCACCGCGTCGCTGTTGAAAAATTTAAATAACGTCGCTTACAAACATTTTAAATGAACAAGTCTTAAAGCGGCACCGCGCTTCAACCTTGCCAGCTCCCCTCAATTTCTTGCCTGTTCCTTTGAGGCGAAGCTTCCTTTTCGAACAAGAACAAGTCATTGTTAAAATCTAACTTGTATCTTTTACTTTAACCGTCCCAATTACCCTACAGGAAAGGGTAGGGGTCCTACAGGAAACCCCTTCTGGGCTTCAAGGGCAATTCCACCTCCCTCCCTCGGCCACAGCCCAAGCTGAGGCCGTGTCTTAGAGGTGCTCTTGGGCTAGTCGTCCATAGTTATAAGCATTATTTAAATAATGCTTATAACTATGGGCGACCTTAAGGCCCTGCGCTATCTGCGCTTGCCTAATACCTGGAACGCTGTAGAGACATTTAAAGAAAATAACCTTTCCCGGGCTCACGCGTTACGTCCAGTCTGTATAATTCACGCCTAAAAGACCCTTTCTTTTGATCCGATATTTTTCAATCTGGCATTTTTTTTTTAAATCTATTTTCAACCATAAAAAAATATGTTAATAGTACTCTTCGGAACGTGAACAGAATAACCTATTATACTTTCGAGCACATTGAAGTACAAATGAAAGGTCAAAAAGTATTACCATAATAATTGAAAAAAAAAAAAGATTAAATTAGTAATGTGTGCAAAATGTACCTTGACTAAATGCTAACGCTGGAACGTAGATAACTATTGGAATGTAGAGTAACATTTTGACAATAAATATGATAGATCCAAGTAGTCTGACGTTTGTATTGAACCGTAGCCTCAGATACTGTAACATGTAATCAGGTGAGTAGTCTGCTCTGATAGTACAGAGCACTTCGTAATGAGCTACGGAATGTAAGTAGGTAGACTGTAACTAACTTTTATGATACTAGCTACTAGTCTGCCTCTAATGAAGACCTTGCATAACTCCATAAATTCTCGTCCGATTTCACTCAAATTTAATCTCAATAATTTTATTTGCATGCACTATTTGCCTGCAACATTTCATGAAGTGTGGATCAACGAAACTCTACTTATCGCCGTAGAAAAAATTCCAAAATTTCATAGTTTGGTCTGAGCCTCGCTATGCTCAGTCAATTAACTAAATGCGCTCTAGAAACCCGCGAATTTATAATATTTTATTTATTTATTTACCAAGACTTCACATTCACAGCTACTTTCATAAATACTCAATTTTTTTACAAACGAACTATATGTGCTGTCTGTTTTAGGAAGCACAGCATGTTCTGTTCTCAATTTCTATTTTTTTCTTTTTTTTTAGGATAAAACCGAATAAAATAGAATGCGATTATTTTTAATTCTTTTTTTTTTGGGACACTTAAACACACGGTCGTCTGACCCCAAACTAAGCAAAGCTTGTACTATGGCTGCCAGAGACTGATAAACATACATAGAAATTTTTAAATATATACTTAAATAGATAATAACGCCCAGACATAGAACAAACACAAATATTCATCACATGAATGTTTGCCCTAGGTGGGAATCGGACCCACGCCCCCTAGTTCAGAAGGCAGGTTCACTATCGACTGAGCCACCGAGGCAGTCAGTCTTTCTTTGTAACTTTTAAATAGTTCACAGTTTACTTTAGAGTGCACATGTAGAGTTCGAGTGTGCAGCTTAGACTGCTACATAAGTTTTATCAAATTGGATAGTAGACTATCGAAAAGGTTGAAGAGATGAATTCGCGTTTTTGATACGGCAACACACGACCACCCTTAACATTGGCACAGTAGCAAAAAAATATTTTGATTTAAAATTTTAGCGTAAAGATTACCTCATAGCTGGAAGTTATTTGTAAATTGTAGAAAACGGGCAGATATACTACAGCCATTGTGAGAGATACGGTCCACTCTGACAAGACCACGGCCCAGAATTGCGTCCCATACGTATACATCTCAGCTGGTAACCCCAGAAGGGTTATGCCAGATATGTAGCTGCAAATAAGAAGTAAAAATTTAAAATTAATTAATTATCGATTTTCATCAACACTGATTTTCACCAAACATAGCTAAGAACACTCCTGGCATGTTCACCTTTTAAACAAAAAAAAAACAAAATCAAAATCGGTTTATGCGTTCGGAAGCTACGATGCCACAGACACACACACACACACACACACACACAGACACGTCAAACTTATAACACTCCGTCGTTTTTGCGTCGGGGGTTAAAAATACATAAGCAGATAAAAATTTGATTGAAATTGTAATATTGTATGTCAAAATTAATTAAATTAATAGATAAAAATAATCCAATTATTTTGCGAAAATATTATAAAATAAATAAATATTACCTAAAGTAAAAATTAATTTAAAAGATTCAATAAGGTACAATAATTGTATTAACATTTTCAAATAATGCATAAAAAGTAATAATTAGTAACTATAACTTGTAATTATCGCTTCGTTACCTTATTCCTTTTAATTACTTGAAAATCACTCATAAGCATGTATAAAACATATTTATAATAACATAACATAACTCATATTTATGTATAAAACATCCAACAAAAAACTATCTATAATTATCTATTTAAAAAATTATATAAATGAATAAATATTTCCCTTGGTCACGCGTAAAACCGATTTCATCCATCTGTTTAGTTTTAAGTTTTATAATATTTTGTAGAAAAATAATACGGATTTTTTTTAGAAAGTCAAGTTAGTTAGTTACAGGACAACTATTCGTCAGGTCAAAATAAATAGTATAAGTATTTGTTACCAGTAGCTCTGTGGGTTGAAGATCCGCTTCTCCTGCTCTACAGGTCGCATTTCTCAAGCGATTCTCGTGAAATTTTGTGAGCAAGTTCGATAATTGGTAAACAGGAGATCACAAGATTCGAATCTCTGTCGGGTTCGAAATTTGTGCCCGGCTAGCTCAGTCGGTAGAGCATGAGACCTAGTGGCCGAGTGGCTGAATACGTTAGTCGCTAATCTGAAGGCACAACAGACTTTTTTTATTGATTCAGTTTTAGGATTCAAAATGGTAGAGATATGACTTTTTGCTTTTTTGAATTGTTTCCAAAAATGACTCAACAAAAATAAACCTATTTAATTATCGAACCTACTCACAAAATTTCAACAGAATCGGTTGAGAAATGTGACCTGTAGAAACCGGACAGACGGCTGACATTATACGAAAGCATTTTTACCGAAAGTGAAGCAAAGACGCTTCGCTCGCTGACGCTCGCTAGGTCGATAAATGCAATAGTTAGGATTGATAGATGTAAATTTGTTACTCAGTCACGCCTGATTGGCTGAACAGATCTTAATGAAATTTGGGCACAGAGATACATAGATTATAATCAGGAATAGCGCGAAGCCTACTTTTTAACCACGGGTAACACCGCGGAGCGCAACTAGTATTTTATAGATGTTTGTGTTACAAACTTTACCCAACGACCGATTGGATTTGAATGAAATTTGGTGTTAGGTACTTTAATGAATAGAATGATCAACAATTTTCCAAAAACAAAAAAAATACGGCTTCTAGAGGTGAAGACAGGTGAATTCGCAGACACTACGGATCAAAAAGTACAATAATTAAATACCTGGCTATGAGTGACATCGATATAGGAAATATGCCCATTTTCTTCCCTCCCATGAGGTACTCAGCCGTAGTATTCTGCTTCTTCTTGGCGAAGAAGGCGAAGTAGACGCCGATGAAAGCCGAGACGAGGAGCATGCCCCCGAACACGAGGTAGTCCAGCCAGTCGAAGTATACTACCGTCATTTCGCGTGTGCGTCCATTCACCGCGACAGTCAAACTCCTTCTCTGAGTACAACCGGCATTAGCTGAGCGGAAACGTCGTCTTTAGCTATATTTATCCTTGAAGGATCTCGGGAACCAACGGAGGGATGAGGCTGCCTAATTGGCCAGTTAGCGGTGTCGCGCAGCTCGCGTGTGCTGTTGCGATCACTCATTTTCTATTCGACCTACATAATGTACTGTTCTTACTGTGACATAGTCTTACGCTGAACTACGTCGTATGTCTTCTGTTTTATAATACAATACAGGTTACCTTTTATAGACATTACAGATTGTAATTATTATTTTATTAAAATAAAGCGTGCTAGGTATTAGACACTATTAGATTCGCCTTGATTTTCAGAGTATACTACGCTTTTTTTACGTACGTACGTTTTAACGTACGAACGTAGACCTCTCATATCTTCACAACCTCTAGTCAAATCTAGTCCGAATTATTAGTTCATATACAAACTCAAAAATGCTATTGTTTAAAAACTACACCAGACACCTTACACTTTTCAAATCTTCAATCGGTTTAAGCAGTGTGCTAAAAAATATGTTTGGGTATTGCTAGGAACAATTTAGGGCTTGTTCCTAGATTTATATAAATTCAATACATAAATTATATACAGGGTGACTGGTTGAACACTTTAGATATTCTAGGTTATCATAGTACTCATCATTATGAACAACTTTTATTATGGGACTAACCCAGATTTCGCGAAAAAAAAACAGCTGTTCCATACATTTTGTCGAGTGTCATTGACATTTTTCTATGGAACAGCTGATTTTTTTTTCGCGAAGTTCTCGTTGGTCCCATAATAAAAGTTGTTCATAATGATGAGTACTATGATAATCCAGAATATCTAAAGTGTTCAACCAGTCACCCTGTATATTCAATATAAAACAAATTACTTAAAAAAAAAAAAAACAACAGCATGTCGTTAGTTTGGCAATTACGATATTTTCTGCGTAAGCTGGAGCCTACGCAGTGCTGATTTTCATAATATCCCAATGCTCGAAAAGAGATGTTATTCGAGAAATTATAACCATTAAATAAACGGAATTATAGGATACATACAATTAGTTCCGATTATGACCACATCCCAAAAGATCCTAGTGGATATTACATAGTCACATATGTACTTACATACACTCAGAAATCATTCCCCTCCATTCAAACAGTTTGATAGAAACAAAATGACATTACGTCCGTAGTAGTAGCTAAAATGACTAACTCAAAATTACTATTTAGATATTAATCAAGTGAATTACGGAGCACTGGAAATAGGATATACCTACCCTGTTCACAATACTAACGAATTAGAAATAGACTAATACATTTTAATAGACTTATTTAGTCAGCGTAACAATTGCTTATTTAGCTTTCAGCACCAGCAGACTAAAGGCAAACAATTACTAGAAATAACTAGAATCTAGTCATCAGTTTCACTAATTTAGCTGTAATCTAATTTATTTTTGCATTAGCACTTTCTGTTTGGATACGTTTCAGTGCTGACGCGATGTAATTGTTTTAAGAATATTTTTTCAATAGTTTTCTAAGGTTTCTAAATCAAAGGAAAACAAGTTGTTAACAATTAACTTGTTATTAAAATACCCCTAGACATACATAATATTGGAAATTAATATAGATACGTTTTTAAGTTCACTAAATTTTGTACTATTTTATTAATTTCAGTCGTGTGTTATGAATAAATAAATGAATAAGTTGAGTCAATAAATCGTAGATGCAAGATCCAGTTCGAAGAAATTTTCATAATTTTCATTGTATAGTTTATACAAAGATAAACTTAGATCGGGAATCGACTTTATCGGCTAAAAACTCTCAAACGAAAACCATTTCAAACGATTTTTAAGAAAATTTTAAGGAAAGATAGGTGAGATAGAAAGCTTATGACCATCATTCGTCAACAATAATCTTTAGTTGACATAACCTATTCAGGTTTGTCAGTAATTCTCGAAAGACGCAATTGCCTCAAAGATGCATTTGCCGCAGTTGACCCTTTATAAAATGTGGGAGTTAAGATGGATACTAAACTGTTAAGTTGATATTAAGTTAAGATTCATGTCTAAATTCTCCTAAGGTTTTTGTTGCAATTATTATATTCATTCACAAGCTAGCAGTTGGCAAAACCAATTTTCTTACTTGTTTATTTTTTTAGTTGTATTTTGTTTGTTTTAAGCACAAAATTTATAGTTTATAGTTGAGAGAGTTGACGTTTGTAATTAAGGATTAGTCTGACCCATTCACTGATATAGGGGTTGCTGAATGATTGTTTCGACTGAGGGGAGGGCATTCTACAATTAAATAGGAAGAAGTGGACGACTGTCGTCCACTTCATCCTGAATGGAATGAGTTCAGCTAGTTTTAGTCGGACGTTCAAAACATTACGTAAATGGCATATTTTTTGGACCATAATTAAAAAGGCCTCTCAGGTATTTCACCCATCAACCCCCATCAATATGCTGTAATAACTATCTTATTTTAATTGAAAGAATCCATTCAAATTATTTCCTACTTACCTAAGGTAGTTGCGAAATTGTTTAACATTTTTTAAACGTCAACACCGCAACACACTTTTAAAATTGTTCTTTGTTCGGGTAGCCTTACAAAAACATTTGGACAATAATTTATTAAAAGAAATGTTTTGGGACTCTGTAGCAACTTTGAAACTTACTCTGAAATCGTTTCGTCATTAAAAGAAACGCGACATCAAAAATTAATGTCTCAAGAAAGTTAAAAATAAAATTGTTAAGTAATTAAATGTTGTCGAAATGTGTTTTGTGAGGATAACTGAACAAAGGGCTATTGTAAAAGTTTCTACGGGCGGTTGGCGTCTTGCTGGTTCATTTTGATTCTTTGCGGAAACCTTGAAAACAAGTAAAGAACCTAAAACTTGTACCAAATACCCTAGGTTTTATAATGTAGGAGTGGACAGGAATAGGACTGGGAGAACAAACAAAAGTACCCGACACAAAAGATGAATGCTTGGTAATATTTCGAGTTTTTTAGGTATACTTATCTTCTTAATATTAATCTATTACTAATATTATTCTTATATAAATCTCGTGTCACAATGTTTGTCCTCAATGAACTCCTAAACCACTTAACCGATTATAATAAAATTCGCACACCATGTGCAGTTCGATCCAACTTGAGAGATAGGATAGTTTAAATCTCAAATTATAGTCGCAATTTTAATATATATTAAGATAAATTATAAACGCGAACGAAGTCGCGGGGTGACAGCTAGTTAAAATATAAATCTTCGACGCACGACGGCACCAACACCGACGCAGCGAATCGCATTAGCGAAACTCCGGTAAATCTCGTTCAGAAGTCGTAG
The DNA here is from genome assembly GCA_911728515.1 of Peribatodes rhomboidaria. NCBI lineage: Eukaryota > Metazoa > Arthropoda > Insecta > Lepidoptera > Geometridae > Peribatodes > Peribatodes rhomboidaria. The sequence goes on from OU452166.1 coordinate 19,169,615, forward strand.
TTTGAAATTCAAAAAGCTTAGATGTGAGTATACGGCGAATAGGTGGTTTTGTAGGAATTCAGACTGGAACTTTCTCATATTTGCGAAAACAACCCTTGAGCAGTTTGTTTATTCGAGTAAATTCAAACTTACGAAGAAATAATGCGATTTTCTGAGTTCAGGTCTTTGTCCACTTTCAAGCTAAGCACCTGACCGCCTCGTAAAGTATAAAAGTGTAAATGAGCAAACTTTTACGGGATGACAGCAGAGGGGCCATTATTTTTACCCGATTGCGCAAGGAGAAAGGCCTTTCGAGTGTATGTACGTGTGTATGAGGTTTCTTTGGCACGCCCTACAGCCTAAACAGCTTGATGTATTTCGACATGTGAGGTGTCATTTAAATCATCTTGATAATGGAGGTGACATAGGGTACAACATTTTGCAGCCTCGTTTTTTGTATTTCTTTTAATAATGTTACTTGTTCCTTATGAATCTATGAACTTCTAGCTGCAAAGTAAATGTTCGTTTTTTATTAACACGATTGTGAGGAAAGGTGGACTCCAAGCCCTAGGTTTACCGCAAAGTGGTGCTGGTCGAGCGCTGAACTTGCAAAGGAACGTACTCCTTTAAGATGAGGTTCATGGGCGTATATGGATGGATTTAACATGGGGCGTGTACAGAAATGTACAGTAAAATCTGCGTACCAACGATGTCTCGCTCACGCATCGCAACAGTTTTTTTTTCAAGGTATTAAGTCACTAAATATTTTGAATACTAGGTACTTGTATTGAAACTAGTTTAAGTCAAAATGATACTTAGCTGATTTTTTGTAATATTATTTCAACTTTACTCCTTTTTTCTATAGATGTAGGCAGAGACTACTTCTCCCCACTTACTACGATCCTGGCATACCTACATATTTCGTTTCTTCTACTTCCATAAGTTTTTTTTCAAACACGCTCGTCGGTTACGGGTACTTTTGACCTGGCTTTTCTTTACGACGTCTTCGATTTGATCGCGATATGTTCGCCTCGGTCGACCTTTACCGGCTCGAACATGCAATGCATTCACACTTGCTTCTTAAATCTGTATTGTCAATCTCCTTACATCCATTCTCTCAATGTGCGCGAAACATAATTTTAGCATATATTTCCAATTTTTATTTTATTTTAGTTTCCAATTCTCAAACTTTTCATTTCTATAGCTTTCATTTTACTTTCGTGCTTCTTCTGCCAGACCCAGCATTCATTCCCATACATAAGAGTAGGGACCACGCCCTTTATTCTAACACGTGACATGCTATCTTGGTCACTCTCACTCCTACTGTCTTGTCAATTTAATCTATCTATCAGTCTTTAAAAATTTTGAAATGTGCAACCGAGATAGCATCTCGTCAACACAGGGAATTAAAAATAATTAAAACACAGTAATCCAGTTTGGCTTTTATTGATTAAAGAAAAATACGGCTACAGCTATTACTAAGAATTAGGATTGTATTTTTTGTGCATAAGAAACTATTAAGTGCATAATTATTATGGTTGGCAAAGTGAATATTATTATGGTTTAAAATGTTTGCTATGATTGTCACAAGGATTACATGTCAGCCAGATAAGCTAAACTGTGCTGTTCAAAATTGATACAATACTTTCTTTTCCTAGGTAAGTATTCAATAAATAATAATAAGTTAAAAATTAAATAAGCGTGTTTCCCACCTTTGCAATTTAGAATTCACAGACACAACATAGCTTACACAATAACCATTAATGTTAAAATTATTTAAAACATCTAATTATCGTAACGTCAATTATGAGTAAGTACTTAAGTAATAACAATGTTGTCTTAGAATTCAATCAAGGTACTGGGACTCCGACTCTAACACTACCATCATGTGGATGTATGAACGCATTGTTGACATTTAAATCTTGCTATATAAGGTATATGATAGGCCTAAGAGCGCGTTTGAAAACGCTAGTTGGAGATATCGTTTCTTGTGTTTAAGTACGTCTTTTCTTATTATATTCAGCTTTGGCCTACCAACATGAGCCCGGAAGTAATTCGAAGACGCTTCTTGTACTTAAATGCTTGATAACTACGTGGGCTAGTAAACGGTTTCTGATATGATCGGAATTTTGAAAAATTACGTATACGTGTACGTTTTGATAAAAAAATATTTATTTATGAGTCGAAACTAGAAAGACAAATATAAATACTTAACTTTGAAAAACGTAGGTTAAAATTCGATGGACATGCGATGGGTTGCAGTTTTGAATTTAAAGCAAGTAGGTAGGTTTGTAATATGTTTAATGTTATACGTAACAAATGCTATAAAATATAATCTGTTGACTTCTGGCTGGCTAAAGTACTTAAACTGGTTAGTCGCATGTAAGAGAAAAGACCTTTGTTAGTAGCTCAGTCAACTATTATATCACAATAGCTATTGATGTTGCTTCTTTGCGCCCAACCAAAGCAATGTCGACATGTGCGTCCATACATTCAACATAATATCAATAAAGCTAACACAGATAAACATTAGATTTTATTACATTTAACACCAAACTTACATTGATTTCTTAAACAACAAAATTGTTACCTAACACTATGATCGAAGCTAACAGTAGTATAATTTGACATTAATAAACACATATTTTTCACTACATTTAGACTCAATTAGAAATACTAAGACATCAACCGAACATTGAAACAACATTGACTTGTTAAACAACAAAATTGTTACTTAGCGGTAGTTTAATTAAGCTTTAATAAACACATAACTTTTTACTATATTTAGACTCAATTAGAAATAGACATCGACCTAACATTGAAACAACATTGACTTCTTAAACAACAAAATTGTTACCTAACAGTAGTTTAATTTGGTATTCATAAACACATATATTTTTACTACATTTAGACCCAATTAGAAATAGTTACACATCAAACTAACATTGAAACAACATTGATTTCTTAAACAACAAAATTGTTACCTAACAGTATTTTAATTTGATTTTAGTAAACACATATATTTTAACTACGTTTTACATTCAAGTTTTAATAGTTTAGGTTAAACATCAAACGAACATTGAAACGACACTGATTTCTTATTTATATTTTATTTCAGAGTATCTTTAGGTTTAAAGACATTTATTCTCATTAAAGATGATTATTATTATTATTACATCACTTAGGATCTTTAACATGATCACCCTTCTTTACAATCGGTGACCATAGATAACAATTACCCGCGAGCACGATTGTGTTCAGAGCTTACTCGTCTGTAATCGTAGATCATTTTCTATGCATTTTCTGTGTTCGCGGCGTTAACGACCATCGACGATTGTTAAGAGGTTCAATAAACATTAATCTTTTGATTACATTTTACTACCAAGTTAAAATAGTTAGACATCAAACTAACATTGAAACGACATTGAATTCTCAAACAACAAAATTGTTATCTAACAAGTTTCCTTCGACGATAATAAACACCATGACTTTTGACTACGTTTTACATTCAAGTTCAAATAGTTAGGTTAGACATTAAACTAACATTAAAACGACATTGATATCTTTAGCAACAAAACTGTTTTCTAACAATAATTTCCTTTGACATTATTTTTTTAACACTGTTTTTATTAATTAAACATTTTAGAATCGATCTACTTTTTTTTATTAGATACAAGACAAAGCGTTATCGATATCTTAGCCGCTGTTTGATTTGGTGAAGACTTTATACTGAGATTCAATTGTCAAAATTTAACACAAGTCAAACATAGACAATACACAAGTTTGGTGAGTTTTGATTTTGTAAAGGTGTTGCAAAAAAGTTGTTATTTATGTAGGTATACTCGTACTCGCATGATGCAGAAGAGCTGCTAGAGGTTATTGGTCAGTACATTATAAATAACTCTTGAGTTGCCTTTCGTTTCTCTTTAGGAAAAGTATGACCGTAATCTTAGACGTATTTCAATTACAATACATGTAACCCAACACGATAATGGCATTGTTATTATCTCAACCCGTACAAGCTCTCAAACAGAAAACAAGCATTTTTGCGTAGGACGCTAATTGTGTCTTGATTGAGAAATGATGTCATTATTCATACACAAGTAGTAATAAAATAATACAGATGCAAAATTAATAGAAACTTTTATAGTGCCAGAAAATATTAATTCATAGAATTATTATTGGGAATGGTTATTTGGTTAAATGTACCTATTGATAATTACAGGCTAGAAGTCCCGTAACGATTCAGTTAATGAGTTCGAATGGTCCAAAAACCCCTGAAAGCTACAATCATGTAAAAACTTTTCAAACAAATAAAGACGCGATGAACTAAAATGAAAACAAGCTTTTCACCATACTCATTACGTAGGTACATTTCCGTGCTGGTTTACGTCGAAATCCCAAGTCTCGAAATGTACTGTTTGCGTCTGTTCGTGTCTTTAAGTAGAATCATTTTGCTGTTAGCACCTAGATACTAGCCCTCGTCGTGCTGATCCAAAAGTATCTTAGCCATATCGCCTATTGTGCTCTAATAACACAATGTTCGTCTTGAGCACAATAGATGACATCATTTACAATGACCAACGGAGCTCTACAGCAACAGATATCAAACAACATTTTCCTTCATTCACTTCAATCGATCAATACCTACCTACATAACTTATTAATAATGTGTCCTAAGTATTTAAAATAAACATTCGACGTACATAACATCTATGCTTCTTTTTACACTATAGGATTACAACAAATAGTCGTCATCTGAACTGGTGCATCAATAGAGATTTATTTTATGCAGAAAATGTGATTGTAAAGCTATGGCAAGGGGGCGGGAGTTCTGTAATATGCAGAAATGGCCGCCGGTGCAACCTGGTTCGACCTAGCGAGTGCGAATGTGATAGAGCGATAACTCTCGTCTTTTCGCACATGTTGCGAGGCTGTGTGTACTTTCCACCAGGCTTAGGCTTCGCTGTGCATGCTAAAATGAACTTTATGCAAATACGTAACGAGAATCTCTGTAAATTCAAATTTCATGTTGGAGTTTACTCGTAGGTACTACTTATTCAGTGGCAATAGTGTAAGTAATTATTTATATTCCAAATCTTACCTAAGTCAAAAGAATCAATTTACGACTAAAGTTTCTGAGTCATACTAAGAACTACCGGCTTGCCGTGTGACCGAGATATTATAAGATCATCACAATGACGTCAATTTTGTGTTACCATTTTCAGACCTAAGCTAAATTTGATAGCTCCTAAATAGTTGGAATCGTTTAAATACTTTTCGTCACAACATAAACGACGCCAATGTTCAATATTTTAACCCAGTTCAGTGCTTTTGAAGACATCTACAGAGAACTACAGTGATGACGACTTTTCTACGCATAGAAGAATATAGTCATGTATTATGTAGTTACTCTTAAATTTACCTAACTCACTTACAATCACCTATCACCTAATCTTTTTAAAAGAAGGTGACAAAATGTATGAAGGTTTATAGTACCTACGTTACTTCCTAATTTCCAGATTTCTCATGATCTTTGATCTTCACCCATTAAAGAGTAATTACATTGCACTTTATAATTTATGGTGTACTCTATACATTTATTACAGTGACCTAATTAAAGTAGAAAGAATGTACAGTTATCAACTACGTTTTGAGTGCCACAGACCTGAGAAATGTGTACTTCAACGCGAGACACATTTAAGAAAAAGTATGTCGACGTTATTAAACAAAATACAGTAAGTTGTAGAACTCAATCTGAATCAGTCCTCACAGTTGTTGGAAGATTACTCCTTCACATTTGAGATCCAGTAATTTTTTTAAATCTAGACTTATTACTGTGCGTCAAATTGCTACGAAGGCATTACCCCAAAATTTCCCTTTGAAAACAATGCAACACCCAAAAACAAATCAGTTCTATGAAATATGAGCAAACAATGTTGTCTGTTTTCCATGATTCTATTCGACCCCTCGCGTCAAACAAAGGGGTGTTATGAAGCGTGTATTTGTCTGCCTGCTGTCTGCAACGGAAGAGCATAATGAATTAATCTCTTGTTTGAAAAGTGTCTAGATCGAGTGCTGTTGTTGGGGTTCTGTTGATTGTTACTTTCATTGAAAGGAAAACGTTATTATAACAAGCAGGAATAGGTATCAGACCAAACTTAGAATCGATACAATGATAATTTCGTGGATACAAAGACTTTTGTAGTGAAACGGCAGACTGTTTGTTTTAATGACTATGACTGAGGCCTCTACAGCATATCGGGAGTAAGGTAAGCTCGGATGGCGCAGGGCTTAAGATTAGTTAAAATTTGTGGGTGACTAGCTCAAGGACACCTCTACGGTACGGAACTCGGCTTGGTTGTTCGCCGCGGAATCGAATTGGCCTCGTAACCCGTTGGCGGTTTGCACTTGGGCCTTAGTTGGTTGAACTGGCTGATTATTTGGAAAGGAACTAAATGATCTTCAAACAGGTCGTGGGAGTCTTGGTGGGGTGGAGTGAAAGTACATTACTGAAAATCAGACTGTAGAAAGTCTTGAATTTTAAAATGTCTGAATGAATCTCAAACGCGAAGGAGGAGTTGCACTTTGGCAATTGCATAATATAATTGTTTTTAGTAGCAGTGAGCACTCAAAATATTGCCGAGGCGAGCAGAGAGAACGTATTATGTAATTTATCTATGTTAATATTAAGGTCCTTTAATAAAGTTAACGATGACCTGTTTCGTTCATTTAAATCGAGTGTAAGATATCGCTGGTAATCTCGTGCAGTTTTCATCTACGGATAAGGTGTCATTTCTACTTTTTTATAATATTTTTTGTGATAATTATAATAGTGCTACTATGCCTTTACTAATAAACTTTTTATCTACAAATACACAGTGCCCAGTATTTACTTTACAGTTTTCTATTCAAACTACAACGCTTTGTTTCTGGCCGATTTTTGTAAATCGATGAAAAGTTTATAAGCACTTCATGGCTTTTTCGTAGTAAGTATTTTTTGTCAAATTATGAAACGGAAAGTCCTTTTTTTCGTTAGGCGCAAAGTTGCGCACGAACAAATAATTTTTCAAATCTCCTGGCGACTCAATTATGATTAGTACTATATCATTCAAATTCCATATTTAAACGCGGAATTACAATTCCTCAAGTTATATAACGTTTATTAGTAAAACGGCTAGAGTATACACAATTCAATCAAATATATAGTCACATATAAAGTTGTAGTTCACCTTCTTCTTCTTCCCATTAATTGTCCAATTAGCACACGTCTCGTTTTTAGTCGAGTAAAAAACAGAACGACCTGATTTCGGTAATCCTTTTTATTGAAAAAGATGTAGAATCTTTTTCGTTAACAAATATTTCATTGGATTATCAAAATCCAACCATAAGGTTATGATGATAATCACTGTAACAAATCGACAACACAACTTTTACCCTTTAAACGATACCAATGTCACTTTCACTAGTGTCACTTTCTAAACAAAGATTTCACAAAAGGATTCGACCACACGTCTGTCCTACTAACCTGTCTGTCCTATCGAGTTCTTTTCTAAAATCTTGATTATTTAGAACACTGTACAAATAGGTAGTTTCTCGGTAGAGTCTACACTCATCATTTATTCAGAAACGTTCAATATATTTTTACAAGTTCATTTGTTTCTTCCTGTCAAAGTTATGACACTTTGAAAGTTGTTAACTCATATGTATGATAGGTCAAAATTAAACGTTTCTGAATAAAGTGTTTGCAATGTTTTTAGTTGTCTGATGGGGAAATGTCGAACCGGGAGCGGCGCCGATCTTTGCTGGTAGAAGGCATTTGACCAGAAGTAGACTTCTGAAGAGAAGCTGAACGAGGTCGTGCCGCAAGCTCTGCTTTGTTCTTTTTGGCCTGCTTTTCGGCGGCGGCCGCTTGTTGCTTGCTCTTTAGAGATGAGATGGATACCACTGTGTCAGTGGTCACTCCATCCAGCTCTGCACGACACAAATAATGACTTAAAGGCTCCAATTTTACTTCAGGAGTTTAAAAAACCCGTTAAACGAACTTCACAAAAACATAGACTCACAAAAAAGTGTTTTTTTTTATTTAGAGCTAAATTGAAAACTGAAAATGAGGACCCTGCCGGAGGCCCGGGTGGACCAACTATCTTGCCGGGGGTTATAGTTTTCTAGTACAATTAATTTAAAAGAGGTTCTGAAAACAGTATAACCAGCATAACTTACCAGTACGTTTGATGACTTCCCCAGCGTTGTTGAGGAAGAACTTCGGTTTTGACTCTTTTGATTCTTTTAATTCGTCTTTTGATTCCTGTGGACAATGTCTTGTATTATTTTCTAGAAAGAGAAAGGTAAGGTACATCCGAACTTTCCATAGACAGATGAAAGTTCAAACATTTATTGAATAGCTATAATGACAACGCTACAAACTTTTACTTAAGAACCAAATAAGAAAGGAAGGAAGGAGGAATGAACGATAGAAAGAAGGAAGACAGAGAAGGAGGGTGAAAGTTAGAAAATAAAGAAGAAATTTATGAAAGGAAGGATTTATCCTTCCTTTCAATTTTTTTTTTACAGCTTCCTCTCGCAAAAAAAAAGCAATTGAAAACAAACATTATTGTAACAATAAAACAATGAGTGCTAAAGAATCTTACCTTTGATTTAGTGGATTTGGAAGCCGAGTCGGTGCTTCCTCGCCACCACAGTCACTGTATCGAACACCGCATCGTCTCCTTCCCGGGGGTGGAAGCCTCACCGTCGGCGCCAAGCTCGCCTTCGCCTTTTGGCGACGCGTTGTCTGACCCAGCTCCCCTGATGACATACATTTCAATGAAATTCACTATTGATAGTGAGGATGCAATATTTACATCGTTATCCTGCTTTTTTACGATTTAATTTATAGCCCAAAAATAAATTCGACTAAGTTTAACAGCTGGTCTGGCTGGAGCGTTTCTTGCACCCTGTGCGAATCGCTCCGAGGTTATAGTTTGCGATGGTTATAATGTTTACTTACGTCATATCCAGCCGCACAGTGTTGCTATTGGCTTGGTTTCTCATAGCCAAGGTTGAGACCATTGGCGGTCGCACTGGCTTATTAGCTAATACGCGCTCGATGTCCACCATCACAGACAGTGTCAGTTGCGGCACAATCTGCATAAAAGTTATTTCAAATAACATAAGAAAAAAAGGAAAAAAGGGATTCCATTTGTTGCAAACCATTGTGTTCCTTTGATTTTTAACTACGATGAAACTCAATTCCATAACAATGACGATTCCATATCAATAAAAGTCGCAGTTTAATGTTGGTATTTAAGAAAACAAATCGATGAAGCCAGAATTACCTGGAGAGCGTGGATGTTCTCTTTAAGTTGTGCCACGCTCGTGGCTCCCAGAAGGAGGCAGTTGACAGTTTCGTTCTTGAGGCACCAGGCCACTGCCAGCTGGCTCATGGAGCAATCTGGTTTAAGATAACAATAGCTGAATTTCCACTACAGAACTAGATCCGAACGATCTTTTGCAGAACACCAATTTTGGTGAAATGAGAAAGAGACTCGAAGTAAATATTGTACAGTGAAGCTCGGAGAAGAATACTATTCACCTAATCACTTAATCGAGTTTTCCTAGACAAGACGGAAATCCTATTCCAGATAGATCCTAAGCTTAGAGATCCTAAGCTTATCAGAGCAGCGGTCCTACACCATTTTAAACTCTGCTACTAGAAGACCAAATCAATATGAGTCATCTGGGTAAAATATAGCTCCTTCATATATCATTTCGCACAAAAATTTTGCTTGATGATTGGAATCTACTCGTAATTTGGAATAAACGCTAAAATCTCACCGAGCGAGTTGGCCAAAGTAGCTAAATCTCGCAGCTTGTCCCCATATGAGCGAGGCTCCTCACCTACCACCACTTGGTCCTTGCTTCCAGTCGGCATCATCTGACATAAAAGAACTGGTTTAAACTTGAACCATAAACCAATAATTAAAATGATTAGAGCAGCAGAATATCACAATGAAAAATAGATTCAGAATTTTACGGTTGGCTAATTTAAAAACTTATACTTCCGGAAGAGCGAGGTCCTCTTCACACCAGCTAAATGTGCTGTATTTCCGGTTGAAGCGGGACTTTGCAAACAATGATGTGACGTCCTCCGGAGCCAGCCCTTTGCCAGTAGTTAGGGCTGACCAGACCATCGTCCCTAAAATTAGATATGAGGAAACACTGCAAAGTCTTACTTGTATATCTTGTATATCTACACTACCATGTCTACAATTTTACTAACAAATGTAGTTCCTAGAAGGTTAGCGATCTTAGTATTATTTTCTATAAGAAAAATGGCAAACAAACAAACGATCCGCCTGATCGTAAACGCTAACCACCGCCTATTGATACCTGTGGTCATATTCTTAACAGTCGAGAAATTGTTGGTCAATATCTAGTTTAGAAGTCGTAGGAATGAAAGTGACCAAGCCCTACAATTCACGCGTCAAAATAGAGTTCTTGCAACACTAGCGATGCTGCTGATGCGTGTTTCTTTTTAAAATTCCTAGAACTGACTTGGTGGAACAGATTAGTTAAGATTTATGATTACTAACATTAGGAAGAAAGAAATTAACAGCACAACACAAATACCTAAAAATGACTAATTCTAATTTCTCCCTAACTTACCTACACCAATCTTGTGATACAATTCAGGCATGTTTAGTTCTGCCTTATCACGACAGAACATATGATACTCTGTCTGTTCGACAATGGGCGTTATACAGTTGAACTGACGACAGTTGCTATACGCTTCCATAATCTGAAAGTGTACATAGAATGACAAATAGAGCCAATGGAAAATCAAATCGATGTAAGTTCGAATACAAAATTGAGTTAGATTCAAGACTTAATTGACTTAACGCTGCCAAAATGTAATAGCAGAATTCTATTTTACCTGGTTCGATATGGAATCCTGGTTCGGGACGGAGCCCTGCACATTTAATCAAGTTACTTACCTCAGAGGGCGACCACCTTGCAGTCCCCCAGTAAGCCACCCATCCTTGATTTATCACAAAATTCATCGCTCGGACCACCTCTGCAAATGTTATCACAAGATGCAGAAATGTGACAGAAAATAACTGAATTAAGCCATGGTGTAATAATTTATGCTCCGCCAGGTTTTTAGTTCCGAGAAAAAAGGTCACGTGGGTGACACACAGTGACGTCAATCGATGCATAAGCATGACTGGAATAATGTAATTTAGAACAAGTTCGTGAGAGACGATGTCGTAGTGGTGTGCCAACCCCCGTAACGTCTTTTTTTACTTAACTTTCCACATAAACATATTGTTTTTCCTTTGATTAATGGTGATTTACGTGCCGCGGCTAGCTACGAATCGTAAACGATCTAAAATGTAATTTTAGATACTAGAAGAAAGTTTTTTTTTGGTGAGTCTGTTTGTCTGCGTGTAATCTTTGGCATACTACGACAACGACAATTCTATTGTCGTTGTTCATCGTATTGGGAATGGGTAGATCATAATGGGAAGTTCTTATTAAGAACTTCCCAAGAAATCCTAATAGGTAGTTATCAATGGCGACCCATTAAGAACTTCTTAATGGGTCGCCATTGATAACTACCTATTAGGATTTCTCGTGGACACGTGTACCCTGCCTAATGGCAGATATGAGCCTAAGTTTTAGTGATTTGCTACTGACCTTCCATCGGGCACAGTGGGTCAACTTTGTGCAGTAGTACCACATCAATATACTCCACCTGGAGTCTGGCAAGAGATGCCTTGACGCTCTCGAATATATGCTTGCGGGACAGACCTCTTTCTACCGACCTATTAAAATGAATGATCACTTCATGACTTGTAAAGAGAAAAGTAGAAGCAATTCAGCGATAAGCAAAATAATTACGTAAATAATGACATTATTTAGTGTAAATGCGGCATTTTAGTAAAGCTTAGTCAATATTAGGGTCGAAGAGTTATCTACTTTTTTTTAAATTAGAGTTAAATTTATTTTTTTACTCGATGCTTGTGGTATTTCTTCAAATATTGACAATGCTAAACTAGAACAACAACGTTGTTATACAGGGCTATTTTTAAGACGGCCCATCTGATTTGTGCTTAACATTGGAATAATGTCCGCTGCATTTTTTGGTCATGACGTCACTAATTCTTAAGGACATATTTACTTTTTAAAATCTTGACTTTTCAAAGGCCCCTTTCCGGTGCAAAATTTAGTACAAATATTTTCATAAAACTTGTTCCAGGACTACAAGTTTGTAAATTACTTCATAATGTTAATAAATAAAAAAAATATGATCATAATTTCCGTTAGAAGTTTAGGACTTATATTTTCTGATAGTTTTAACGACTTTAGTTTAGTGAAAGTGCCTATCGAAATATCTACTGGATTTTTTAAACTTTCTATTGGAATATTAGTCAAAAATTTAAATTTTAGTTTCTATATAAACCAAAATATACACAAAAGATACCTTTGTGTACAAAACACGTTAAAAATTGTAGCAACGTCAGCGAGATTATGATTTTTGATGCAAGTTTTGATAATCTGTCGATATTTCTTCGGCCGTTCCTAATTTACCTTTTGCAGGCAGCTTTGCAAATTTGAATTTTTCTACAAAAAATGGGACTTTAAATAAAAAAAATACTTCATGCACTTTCAAATAACAAAGAAGAAGCTTAGGAACTGACAGCTTCTAAAAAACCTAATGTGCTAAAAATAGATGGAAACTTTTTTGTAAGTAGGCGTCAAAATTGCATTTACTTTTCATATTTTCAAATTAAAAGAGATACGGGGATCTGGGCAAATTGTCAGCCTCGGTTTGTGTTTGTTGTATGTCTGAGTGTTATTAGATATCAATTCAAGTAAGTATTTAAAAATATATAATATCTCTGGTAACTTACAAGCTTTGGTTAGTTTGAGGTTAGACAAGGTGTGTGCAGTAAAGTAAAAAAAAAAACTTAAAACCTGCACCTAAAAACACAAAGCTAAAATGTAATGTTCCAGGCACACATTTTAATTTTGGAAAACAAGTCATGGAAGTTGTTAAATTAATATGATGTAGGGTAGCTGCCTGCAAGAATTTTTGGTAAAATAAAAATAACCCTGTATAAAAAAAAATTGTTAAAAATTAAAAAAAATTAGCGATAAGCATATGGTGTTTGCTTTGTTACGAACGTGCACGGGGGTGGTACTGACGGTGCGCCGCCACTTTCGCCTTTAGAGCTTCTTTTAAAATGATCGAGTTTTATTATGTAATTATGAAAGAAAAAAATCATTCTTTTAAATGGTTATAAAATTGGTACAAAGTTATATTATAAGTAAGCAGTAGTCAGAGGCGGACTAACAGTCTTGGCTGCCTTAGATCATGTATTCCTCCAACTATTTCTCTATTATTTTTTAAGCTTAATTTGAAAATTTTGTCTCGAAAGCTACAAAGTTTAGTCGAGATGATATTTATGTCCTCCTCCGGACTTCATCTCTTTGGACAAGTTAGTTGTTCACGTCGGTGGACTTAGTAAATTTCGCTGGTCGGGCGGCCCTATAATGTCAGGCCGCCCAAGCCCTGGGCTTAGTTTAGGTTAGGCCGCCTCTGACTAGTCTAATATGCAAAGATGGAAGAGTGGTGGAAGATGGTGCGTGTTACAAAAATACAGGTATGATTAATTATCACCAAAAATTTTTTTTTACTTCGTATATTTACAAATCTCGTAAAACTATGTACATGTATATAAATTGTAATCATACGTAGTGAACATGTATATGTATACACCCATCTTCCCTAGGAGAAGAAGAGGAAAGGGAAGGGGAGCTCTACTAAACGTAGATATTGTTATATTATTAAATATATTAAAATGTATACATATTATTACGTTATATTATACTTATACAGATTCCGTTTGTAGTAGGTAAAAGGATCCTATTTTTAGAATTAGTAAAGATCTTCCAACATCCTGCCTCACAAAATGTGTGACACTATCACAAAGGCAATAAATAACCGACTGCCAAATGTTAGGTGCTATGCGCCTACATGATTAGTAAAAAATTACTACTTCAAATATTTTATACATACTTTGTACTCCAATAAATCTTTGTCGTTATTATGACACTGGATCTTCTTACGTTTCTCTTTTTAAGGATCCTACCAAGTTCGGCTTCCCCCTTTGCTGTAAGCAATTGAGAATTTTGTAGAATAACCCAGAAGATAAAATAAAAACTCGATTAAAGTTACGGTTAAAAAATATAAGAAAAAACCTAACTCACCGCAATGAGCTTCAGACAAGTCGAACAAGTTGATCCCGTTCTCTAAGGCAGTCATGACCACATCCTCTGCGTTCTCCTCGTTCATAACGGACCAGATGCCGAGGCCCACGTTCGGGACACGCAACCCTGACTTCCCAAGGCTCTTGTAACGGAGCCCTGGAGTCACGGCTGATGGCACCGCCGAATTGTTTCCCAAGTATGACGACATGTGGCGAGACATCGCCATATCTCCTGCTGTTGAAAAACTTTCGCTGGAGCTGATGCAAAAAATGTCGGGTCCGTGGTCCCTGACCATGGTCTCTTTCGTAGTCTCTAGGCTTCCGATTTCTTTCTCCCAAAAGCGTTTTATAATAAAATTATTATTTAATGTAGTAACTTGTATACATTTTTATAGGTGCAGTCGTCACACCTTTCCCCCGATGGGGCTGGCAGAGGTGTAATACAACACCCACACTACGCTGGACGATATTCAGTCCCAAATGTGACAGGGGACGAGCCTGTCGCCATACACCGTGCTCCAGTCATGCAGCAGATTACATACAATACACACATAATATGTTCACACAATTTAAAAAAATGGTGCATGGCGTATACGTGTAGTGTGTGTTAAGTTTTATGTTTTTGGATAATATTGTTTCTTTCTAAGAGGGTTTTTGGAGAAAGATTGCCTGATATAGGTACTGAACTTAAAACGTGACGGATGGCGAAACAAATTAAAAAAAAACTTAATGAACAACACAACAAAATAAAACAAGATAAAATTTAATGATAAAGACAAGATAAAGTTTAATGTACGAAATACAAATAAGTACATTTGGTTTAAATGTTTTTAAAAAAGAACAATTTTCAGCAATATCCTTTAAGGTTCCGGGGACCATTTTAGACTAACTTATTGGACTATTAGGATTGGCTAGAGGCTAAAATTTCCTATTGCCATTTCGTCTAGAAGAAAACGACGAGCGAAGAGAGCAAAATAAATTTACTAACATTATCTACAGAGTGACAAAGTGCAATTTTAATCATTTTTTATGTCCTGCACTTATCACTTAAATAACTAAATAATTATTTCCTTTGTACTATGGAATCGTTTAAAAAAGAATAATGTAGACAACCTCCATATGTAAAGGATTTTTTGATTTGGTTTGTCTATCTATTAAATAAATCAGTCAAGAGTGACCCCTTACAAATGCGAATATATAGAGGCGGAGATTTGGTTCGCTTAATTGTCAATGCTAAGTTTCATCATATTCTGACAAAAAAAATCTGATTCTCAAAAAAATTAACAAGCGCGTTTGTATGGAAAATTCAGAGCGTCACGGAACCCATTTGAAAGGAGGATGCAAATCCTGGTTCCAACTTCCAATAGCTATGTGTGTTACATCATTGGATAGGTATTTTTGAGCTGAATAAAAGTTACTATGGCGCCAAGTTCCAAATCTTAGTCCATTCAGAGTTATTCTTTAATAAACATGGTAGTTTTATCAGTAGCCAAGTAATGCTATTTTACGTAATAATTGCATTTGTGCTTTATACACGTAGTGTAGAACATTTTGTCAATGTTGACATCTGTTTAACTTTTTGTCATAAGGTTTGCGACTCAGTGACGCAATTGATAACCGTAGGTTAGTATCTACACTACGTGTATAAAGCAAAGAAATGCAATTATTACTTAAATAGCATTACTTGGCTACTGATAAAACTACCATGTTTAATAAAGAATAACTCTGAACGGACTAAGATTTGAACTTGGCGCCATAGTAACTTTTATTCAGCTCAAAAATACCTATCCAACGATGTAACACACATAGCTATTGGAAGGTGGGACCAGGTCTCATAGAAACTCTGGCATCATCCTTTACATCTGATTAATGACGATGATAAAGTTAGTAGCAGAACTGTAGGTAATCTTATCAAAATGAGTCCAAACAGCGGCCAGTGTATCTGGGAGTTCCTATGGCCACCCTCCGACTTCACCAACAGACCAACTCCATGGCAATATGTCACCGAAGATACGCAAGTTAAAATTGAGTCAAATCCAACATCAGAAAGTGGTTCTTTCTAATTTAGCTTCCAAGATTTGACCCAAAACACACGTAAGTACTAGACTATAACTAACAAGGCAAGGAAATAGAATAAAAAAATTGTACTGCTTAAAATTGGCTATCGACATTTCCTCAGTTGTTTGATGGACTAATAAATATATTTAGTACAAGGCAAGTAAATACAAGGCTAGCGTAGCGACCGCTAAACGTGTTTGTCAATCGACCTGTCGTCGTGGGCGGGTTATTTTCCATGTAACCTTTGAGAGAAGAGAGTTCTTAGAAAAAGAAAATTCATAGAAGCCTTATTTATTTTTAAACTGAAGCGTTGGAAGCTTGATGTTGCTACGCCCCGTAATGAACCGCCATCTACTGGAACGGTCGATTCTCATTATCATCATCACTGCAGTCTTTTACGTCCCACTGTAAGGACACCGACCTACCTTACGTCGCGGGCGAGTGAGCCACCACGCTGGCTTAGGACGGGTATGAGAATGTCAGAAGTTA
This sequence comes from Peribatodes rhomboidaria, assembly GCA_911728515.1. Classification (NCBI taxonomy): domain Eukaryota; kingdom Metazoa; phylum Arthropoda; class Insecta; order Lepidoptera; family Geometridae; genus Peribatodes; species Peribatodes rhomboidaria. The sequence goes on from OU452166.1 coordinate 19,186,417, forward strand.
TTCTAATTATAAGTTCTAGGGCATGTCGGTTTCCTCACGACTAACGAGTGTGGATGCTGTGAGGTTAAAAGTCTAGCATAGGACTTTTGGCCAGACAGAATCATACAGATCTGGAGTACTAAACTGGAGTAAAAAAACCGATTAAATAATTTAAAATTGCAAAAATTTAAAAAAAAAAATGATCACAGTCGAAAAGACACTTGATAAAAATTCTTTCAAAATCAAATATTATGATTTTATTTTCAAATATTACTAAAACAAATCTTAAAAATGTCTTTACGACATTTGCAAAGTCTCGATTATCGACTTAAACTTTCTAAGTATTTTACCGGATACATTTCATATTTTGAAATAAAACAAACCTAATTTATTAAATAATGTTTTTTTTAAATTCCACGTAATGATTATATGTACTTATGCCTTCAAAACAAAATAACACACCAAAGAGACTAATGAGATATAGTGTAATAAGTATGGCTCCAAAATTATTTAATAGTTTACCGAAGAATATTATTAGCATAGAACGGACTTGTACATGTAAACATAAACTTAAACGCTTTATAATAGAAAAAGCGTATTATACGGTTAACAAATTTCTCAACGACAAATTGTAATTTTTTGATTTTTGATTTATTGACATTTCTATTTTGATTTTTTTTTATGGACATTCACATTATTTTCACATATTTTTTAATTTTATATTTTGACATGGATCATCTTGACACAATTATTATTATTTACAAAACTTAAATGTATAAGACCATGAACAGTGAGCTTTATAAATAAAAAATAATAAAATAAAAATTGTATTTGTTTATTGATGGTCGATGTGGTGTGAGTGACATCCATTTAGTTGGACTATTTTTTTTTGTGACATTGTTTAGATTTGATGAAAATTGTGTTCAAATTCCAATTGGCCATTTGTAGTAATTGTAGTATTAATATAGCTGTTTGTAATTTAGTACGTAGTTGCATGCCGAAAGGCGGATTATGGCGTTCAATGTATTATTTTTAACATCTATATTTTACCCGTAAACGCAACGAATAAATAAATTGAATTGAATTGAAAGAAAGCTGACGACCGTCAAACGTTCATTTCCCCCTTCAGGAAAATAATAGGAAGTTTTTAATTTAAAAATTGAAGGGCTCTGTCGCTTAGCGACCACATCGCCCCTCAAATTAAAATTTAGAAACAAAAATAAAAATATATAATTATAAAACAATTGAAATAAAACCAAAACCGGTTTAAAAGAGTACTAGTTTTATTAAACTAGTACTCTTTTTAACCGAAATCTACTATGAACATGGACGTAGAACTTACGTGCATGAAAGTGTATAAAATGTTCGTTTTATCTGAATCTAAAAGGATAACATGCTGTTACAAAATCCGACAGCAGTGCTCAATAAATATTCGCAACATTGTTGCGGCATACCCTCAGCGCGTTCACACGTCCAATGATTGATAAATTGCAATGAATCAAGCACTAAATGAAATGATAGCCGGCCTTTGACACTTAACGCATAACGACCGGATACTGCGAAATTATTGGGTCGATGCAGTTTAAACGTGAGGGTGAGGCGAGTCCCCGACAAAACGGCGTACTTTGAAGATGGCGCGATTGGACACAATAATACTGTGTGCTAATGATACTAAAAACAGAAATCCTTCTAAATCTATTTTGATGAATTTTGTGTCAGTCATCAACTTTGAAATAAAGAATAGATCACACATAATTATCTTCTTTGAACACAGAATTAATAGTTAATACGTTGGCTATAACTTCAAAAAAATGTTAACGGTTCCTGCAGAATAGCGGGTAAACAGCAAGACTTGGTTATTGCGCGACGTGCATTCATTAGACACTCATTCATTACAGATAAAGTACTCATTCGGGAAATGAATGACGGAAATACACTTTTTGCCAAAATTGAGTTTAGTATCTCAAAAGATTTCCTTTAGTTGGCTACGTTCAGAACAAGCGGTCTTTAAATTTTTTTTGAATATCTAACTTTTCAATATTCTACCGAATCAAAGATTAATTCACATTTTATTGCAGTACTAAAGGAGATTGGACAAAAAATACAAAAATAGCGTCCGATAAGAATCCTCTCAAGTCGAAGCAATTAATTTTAAAAAGCATTACAGAGTCCTTCATCTCTCTTTTCTTGACTAGAAGCCAAATGAAATTGATATTGAAAAATAAAACGTAAGAAAACACCAGTACTCACTTAAGTAAATATAAGAGCTACATCGAAATTTAAAAGCCGATTATAAACGATAGGTAAGCAGTTGATAATTGGCCGGTTGCCAATTCAACAATGATGCTACTGTAATCTCTAGCTAGACGCAACGATGTTATGAAAAGCTTTTCAAGATGGTAAAAAACGCTTTCTTCGGTCTGTCTTTCTTTGGTCGGCTTTTTAATGAACAGATTTAAAAATAAAAGCTTCAACAGGCTGTAAGTACTTCCATTTTTCTTTTAACAGCATTTTGTTGAGTTAGTAAATAGTTAGATTTATCCATGCCTTTTTAGATACATGAGTGAACTTTAAACAATTACTTAAGTATAATACTGAATAGCGTCTATCCATGGTCTTTACTAGAACGCGATTGGCTGTAAAAAACACAATTATGAAAAAGTTTTTTTTTTAATAATCTGCGGCTACGACCGACCGCTCATAACTATAAAAATATTTTTTGACTCACCTTGATCTAGCATCTGCTGCGAATGAGCACTAAAATCGTCCATACAGTCCAACGACGCGATCGGAGCACGACATCTAAACAATAGAGAAATTTTCTATTTTAATAACGAGCAGTGTTTTCTTTTTGGATGATTGTGGCTGACTGATTTCAAGACAGAATTTGAATTCGTCATTTCAGTGTTAACAATGATTCATTGGTTGTTTTTACAACCATTAGTGTAGTACGAACGTAAACGTAAAATCGTGAACGCTGTATTGATGAGCAGATTTTCTTTAGTTTGACTTCTCGTCATAGTCTAGGTACGTTGATGAGTGAAAAGATTTCTTTCGATATTTTTGTCTTCTTTCTAAATATCAAAATTGGCTCTAAGTGATTCTAGGATTTTTTTTAAAGATAACGGCTCTGATTCTGTTCTATTACTATTTTATGTCTGTCAAAGAACAATGTTAGAAACCTAGGAAGAAGTTGGTTCAAAAATATACTTAATTTAATATTTAGCGCCGGTTCCCGAGTTAGACCATGCAAAAGTTTTAGTTTGACAAAGCAGATAATAATATATTCAATACTTTTGAGTTTTGTGAGTTATTATTGCTTAGAGAGCATTGAATTTCTTCTTAATCACTCCTGCCTGGCGCGGCAATACTACCGGGGATCGTTAACGTTATAGTTCAGGCAAATTACGAAAGTACCACTTATTTGTTACATTTTAGTATACAGTGTCTTCGTAAATTGATTGGATTATACGATATTTGGCGTCGACGCAGAGAGTCTGTGCGAAAGAGTCGTACCTATCTAACTATTAGGACCAAGCACAGCCTAGCAGCAGCCTAAGTTAGCCTGCCTTAACAATTTTGACAAAACGAAATGTCTACATTCCGCTGCTAGGCTTATCATTCTTATTCATTATTTATTGGCAGTGGCACGACGTTCAAATGTGTGGGTTGGCACAAGCCGATCAAATGTAGTCCTATGAATTGCTGAGTATAGATGAAATGGTCTACGAATATAATAAATCAATACCAAGCTAGCCGTCTAGCTCTCTCAGTTAGGAACTGGCTGAATACGCTGTCACACCCATAGCTATCTATGTATACCTATATGTATTTGCAGACAACTGATTGTGTTCGGACTTAAACCCAATATTTGTAAAACTAGGTTAGACTACCAAACTAAATGAACTACCTAAAATGAATCTTTGGTTAGAATGAATTTCTAGTACTTTTATGCTATAATGATTTGTGTGAATTAATTATAGGGATATTTTGAATTCATAAAAACTGACTTTCAGACTGCATCCCAACATCATGTATGTTTAATAACTTTTTTGTTCCATTAATTTTCACAAAACTTAAAATATTCCCAAAAACAAAATATTCGGAGATTATTTAGAATTTTTAGCAATGTCCCTGTCGCAGCCAACTTGCTTAATCAGCCCTTTATTAACAGCCTAGCTATTATGAAAATTATTATTCACCCGTAGCGTCTAATACAACATTCAATAAACTGGCTTTCTGATGCTTAGGTCATTAATAGAATAGGGTGATTATTGGCCAAAATGACTATTTCTGACCGAATAAATATGATTTGTAATAATAATGTTAAAAATAAAAGCCGAAAATCGGTAAAACGAACCGTAATTCTGGTAAACATGATATTAGAATAACCCAATAAAACATCTTCTTTATCAGGGCAAATCCGACTTGGATTGGTAAGGATAGAAGGCTAAGGCGGGAGCGAAGCAAAATGGAACTTCGTGGTTTTTTACAACAACCCGCAACCTCTCCTACTTAAAAGACTTGGCCGGTGGTTTCTCGTGGTCAAGCTGGAAAGTCTAACTGATTTGTCAAACAGGAAAAAAATCCTTGTGGTCAAATTGCTCGGATTCAAAATATTTTTTAAATACTTTGTGTCATTTCGTACAGTTATGAATAAATTAGTTACAAATTATTTTTTATTTATTTTTTTTTTTATTCGTAAAGTGCAGTTTTACATGATAAAATAGATTTTAAATTAATTAACCACAAAAGAGGAACAGTAGTATTGCACGATGGGCGGCAATATTATAAACTAGCTGCGCCTCGCGGTTTCACACGCAGTTAAAAAGTATCCTATGTGCTATTCTAGACTATCATCTATCTCTGTGCCAAATTTCATCCAGATCTGTGCAGCCGTTTCTGGCGTGAAAGAGTAACAAACATCCATCCATCCATTCTTACAAACTTTCGTGCTTATAATATTAGTAGAATAGTAGGACTTAGATACCTTATACATGGTAATGTGGAAGGGAAAGTGGCTCTTTACTTTGGACGGAAGTTAATAACGTGTGCACGTGACCTATCATTTTTACCAGGATTGCAAATTTAAAAACTGCTCTGCTGTCACTACACCTTTGAAATCTTATGACTCGTTAGAGCTATTTTGAGGGCTAGCACTGGCAGGAAATGAATTGGCCTTCGACCTTCGATCAAATATACGGAGTGTACTAGAAATTAGACTCATGCCGCTTCTTCCTTATTTCATTTCGATGCTTTCCACCAATTTGATCCCGTAACAAAGAGACCAAAGAGAGAACATATCCGTATTCTAGTTTTGTCACATCTTAGTGTGGATAAAGACTGTGAAAAGATTGGGGAGGCGTCGGGAGTCCAGAATGCTGGCTTTTACTTCGCATAGAGCTGCTGAGCATTGCCATTCAACGTGGCAATGCCGTCAGCATTTTGGGGACCTTTCCTTCCACTAATGGTCTTTTAGTTTAAATTTTTAGGTTCTATTTAGTTATTTTAAGTTCTAGGTTTTAGTTAATAGTTTAGGATTTCTTTAATTTTTTGTTTTTTTTTTTAAGATGTGAAAAGATAATTTCTGTACTTATTTATTGTTTTATTTGTTATAGAAAAGATATCGAGAAAGATAATAGATGTAGGTGGAGTCACAGAATGCAAAAAAGGCAAAGCAATCCGCCATTAAAAAAAAAGCGTCTATGTGACGCTTTTACCCCGACTTCAGATATCATAAACATTTTATTTTTAACCTGCTTCAAAAAAAGGAGGTTATTAGTTCGATCCGTATGTACGTACCTCGGTAATACTATTGATTTTGCAAAATATTCGTAAATGTTTAGTTTTTAGTAGTCAACTTTTAAAATATTCGTAAAATACTTACCTACCTGTTTGATACTGGTTAAATACAAATAGGTATCTTAGACACTAGCGTGTGGAGCCAAACCCGAGAATAGTAACTCTTTAATTCACTTGCCTCCCTAAATTAGCAATTCATAATTTCATTAGAGGCATATGGAATACGAGGAAATATTTTTGAAATTGTTAAATTCTTGTCTAAGTGGCCGAAAAAAAAAAACTGAAATTAGTAGTGTAAACTTTAAATCAAAACAAGAAGAGGTAGCCAGATCATGTAAACGGAAAATTATTTATGGGGTACCACAAGGAAGTGTTTTAGGCCCATTAACATTTATAATATTTATAAACAATCTACCAAAGGCCACAACTCAACCTGTAACACTTTTTGCCGATGACAACACAATAACTATAGTGCGTAAGAGTATTGATTTGTATGAAAATGACATGAACGATTCTTTGACATCTATTATATCATGGCTTGATAATAACAATTTAAAAATGAATCTAAGTAAAACGAATATAATGCATTTTAGGCAACGAGGTCAAACGAGGTCAAATCAAACTAGTGTAAGGTATTACATAGTAATAATGTAATCAATGAAGTAGATACTGTTAAATTTGCTCTCCATAAGCTTGCTGGTACCGAAAACACAGATGCTCTGCTTACAGCGTATCATGAGTCTGTCTTTAAATATGGTATTGTGTTTTCCACGGACAAGGATATTATTTTTAAAAGGTAAAAGCGCTGTATTAGGTCAATGTTCAAATTACAAACATAGATAGCTATGTGCCCTATTTCAAGCAACATTATATTCTAACCCTTCACTCCATGTATATATTAGAAAAACTGCACTGTTCGTAAAATTAAATCCGGAACTATTCCTAAAACTATCTGATTGTACAACAAGAAATCGTAGACAGCTCTAATGAATTAAGAGTGTAATGTGTATGGGGTCGCGCATTTATAATCATTTACCAAAGTCAATTCGGGATCATAAAATTGGTCTCTTTAAAATACAGCTTAAAAACTGCTAGTAAAGAAATGTTATTACAATGTTAATGTTTTTCTGAAGGACAAATTTTAGTTATTTACCTACTTGTTTAATTTAATCTTGAAATTGTTTTTATACTGGGTACTGACTGACATTGAATTTAATTAAATTTATGTTTTATTTTACTTTTGACATTATTTTTAATTTTATTTATATTTTATTCTAGAACTGACTTTTGTTTTAAAAAATAATTTCCATCTCTTAAAACATTTACATTCCTATGACAGGTAAAATGTATTCTATTCTCATGTTTTATGTAAATAAATACATTATTATTATTATGTTAGTACGGACGATATATTTACAAACATTCGAAAGTCAAGCAAAAACTCAAATGTTAATTTAAAAATGTTTGCATCCCTGACAATATTCACAGGGCGAATAAAAAGAAAGGAGAAAAGTAGACCCACTTTCCTCATCAATGAATATGCATCTTGAAATATTTGAAACAGTCCACATTTTTCTACAATGGCAATTTATTGAATCAATGAAATGTGAACAAACGTAATTAAATCAAATTTACTTGTATATTATATTGTTAGATTGTCATCGTTTTATAAATTAAATTATTAAAATTTACGGACACAATTTCTCATCGGCCACTAAATATAATGATATAATCCACTAGGAAAAATCATTGCTGGATCTTTTTGCACCTTACGTCCACTTTTTTTTTCGGAGTGGGGTGCGTCAAAAAATATACCTCATGAAAAAAAAAAATCTGCTGAACAATTGTAAAATAATGACCAAAAATAATAATGATGTTTTAATATAAAGTAATTATGTGAAGATATTGCCTAGATATAGCTCAATAGCTCAGCGACAAAACTGAGTGTAAAGAAAAATAACGCAATTAGGTTAGGTAACAAATTTCTTATAGAATTTGTATTTTCGAAGTTAGCGAAGCTATTCTGTAGATATGAATTACACACGTCCTTTTAAACTTATTGTTTTAATGACTGTACCATGTCTCAAAGAAGACCACAAGGTTTTTTTTCCTGTTGGACAAATCAGTTAGACTACCCAGTTTGACCACGAGGATGCACCCGACTTGGCTAGGCGTCAACGTTGTCCATCGAAGCCATTTTGCCTAGCCGTTTCATTGAATGGCTGAATATCATTAGGAAGCTAGTTGAAAGGCGCCGCTTAGTAAAAAGGCTAGGCTGTTAATTTAACGTCGAATTAAACTGGTTGGCTGCAACATATGTATCTATAAGAGATAAATGTTACATTAATTTGAAATCACTTGAAATTATTGTTTTTTAGAATCCTTTTTTTGGTTCAGGAGAGAAAAAAAAACTAATTACGATAAGTCAAAACAACGAACGTTGTTAGACATCGTTTCCACCTGCAAGAAAACTTCCTCGAGAAATGTCCGACAGTCTGTCCGACAGTAGCTGTCGGAAATTTACTTATTACATAATTATGATAAAGGGAAGCAGAAGCTTTTTTGAATTCAAAATATTACCTAGTTGCTCTAAGGTTTCTAAGATTTTAACAAATGATGCCCATGAAGCGGTTAGCAATGATTCTGTTGTATGATCGTTTATGGTAATGGCGGTTTGTTTAGGGCAAGTTTTCAGTCTCAGCGCCGGACAGTGAGGCAGAAATAGCAAGAAACACAGGGCTCTTTACCAAGAGCGGGCCATTGTTTTTATTCACATGGCTCTTCTCTAGGATTTTATTGAACACAGCAGAACAATGACGTAGTAGGTCCATACAAACGTCAATCAAAGCCCTGTCGCCTAATTATTATTGCCAGTGTTGCCTCCCCACTGCCAACTGAGGCCGAAAAAGCAGTCATATGATGCATTCTACTGTGCAGTAAAACTATCATGCCAATCTTAGAGCCCTCTAAAACTAACTTTAAGTTTTTTTTTAAAGCAAAAGGTAAAATTAGCTGGATGACGTTGCACATAATTATTATGTTTGCCTGCTAAATGTGACAGTAGTAGTGGAATTATGAACTACATTGTTTTTTTTTTGTCGATTGACAAAAAGTATTTGGTTGCAAATAGTTGGTGGGGATTGCCACGATGTGTTCAAAATACACAATTTCATCTGACTTTGGGTGATTTAGCACAACACCGCTGCGTTCACGACATCCCGTTTCAATGTTTTGAACGAAATCAAGTTTGCAGACACTTGCGAAAAAAGACTGTCATATGTGTACATCGCATGTACCTAAATGTCCAAACGGTAATATTATCCTTTCGGTTTGTAACATCCACCAAATGTGAATCTTTGTGTTTCCGGAATAAACCAGAAGATGGTTTATCCTCAGGTCGTCAATACACACGGTTTGTGACGGCAGTACCTACTTAATGCTAATTTTGTCACAAGGTGGGTAAAGCAGGGAAAGACAAGAGGAAAGTGATAAAGCGACAGTAACACAAGCAAATTAAATGGTACTCTTACCTTTTTCAGCAGGTGGTCTCCGATGATCCAGCGTAACATAAGCTAAGCAATTTATCCTTAGACCTACTCCATTTGTTAAAGTGGTTCTGATTTGTGTAATAAATTGATTTCATGACATACTTTTGTGATAACATGATATTAATAATTTTCAACATTCTCGTTTAATGTTGAATTAGGAAATATTCTCAGAATAAATTATCTCTTTATCAGTACTGCCTTTGTGACCTGTGTGCTTAGAGAAATAGTTTAATGGGGTGAAGTTACCTATTGTCATGTTAGTTAACGCGTATAAGTCAAGACGTGCAGATCGCTAACGGGGTTCTTTTGAGCAATACCAATAATAGCTAGTAGAGTTTTCGCGGCAAAATCATGTTTGCAGTTACCTAGTAAGCTTGTTATTGTTTCAATTTTTGTGACTAATTAGGATCAAAACCACTTTAGCTTTGAGTGTGGATACCTATTGTCATGCGTCGATCGCGGTGCGCGCTGCGTACGGCGTAGTGCGCTCTCTGTATTTTTTTGCCGTGGCTGAGGAGACGTATCCACAGAACAGGATTCTTTTGGGTCACTGCTGTAGTTGGCATGGGTTTTTATATTCTTCTTATTTGCATACCAAATTAGTATGAAAACATGGTAGCATTGGTACTGTGATTATGGGGATAAGATAGGATAGTTAAATTTATAATATAGGCTAGGCTTACTCTTTGCTGAAGCCATAAACAGTTAAATGAGGAAGTGTTTTGTTAAACTTTAACTTTATTGAAGTAAGAAACCAAATATAATTTTCCAGGTGGCTGGTTAACTTGTCGATGTTTTCAAATTCAATTGATGGTTTTCTTGTCTAAAAGAAGTTACAAATTCATTAGTGTTAAACTTTGATATAATTCAAAACCACCTAACCAACCCAAACTGGTGATGCTTGACGCTAATATGATTGTATATAGCTGAGATGTACAGTGAAACTTTTTTTCAAAAATTGGTTTTACATATTACAGTTCTATCGGTTTGACCGTAGTTTTCATCAGTGGTGGCAGTGGCTTGCTCCCAACGACCACCACCAAAATAACCACCAGTGGTGGTTGTTAGAACATAGTTTAATTTTTGACTGCTGCCGGTGGGTCATAAAAATAAGTTTTTATTTTTAGTTTTTTGTCATTTAAATGTAACTATAAATAGATGAGCTGTGCTACAGTGTAAAATTTTATCAAAAATTTGTTTTTCATGTAGGAGTTCTATCGGGTTGACTCTAGTTTCCATCAGTGGTGGCAGTCGGATGGAGGTCGTTAGCACAAAAAATTATTTTATGTCCCAACGAGTCCCACTGGCGACAGTTGGGACAAAAATGAAAATATTATTCTAACGACCTCCACTGGTTACAGTTTTGGTGGTGGTCGGTATTATAGTAGGTATAGTATTCGAGGTTTCGTCGGGATCGTGTGGGCTGTGTTGAAATGGCTGAACATCATGGCGTTTATGGTAGTGAGATGAGTGCGGGATTGGTATTGCTTGTAGATACGTCTCCATGGCGCGGGCGGTGGTCCAGTTACCGGTATATAGTGGGCATGGGGTTGGAGTCGACGCTGACGCTGTCGGGCAGCCCCAGCGGCGTGTGCGGCGTGCAGCGGCTGATGGTCGACTCGCTGCGGGACATCATCTGCGAGCCTTCTTTGCCGCCTTCGCCCTCCTCTGCCCCTTTGCCTTGCATCTCGTGTCTCCGCATTCCGCTCCTATTTTATGATGGCATCTTATCTCCCTACAAACATCTTAGCTGTAACGAATAGTTCTCGAGCGCCGGACTTCGAGACACCGGGACCAGCTCTACGAACGCACGCAAGGCTCGTCGGAACTCATAATACACGAACAATGGGGGAAACATAGAAAAGCATGCAGGCGACACGATCTAGGGACATTCCGCTAAGGGAACGCGGTACCGAGCGATTCACGGCCATTAGGTAGATACATTAGAAAAACACAACTAAACATTGATTAAACACGATGGAGGTTAAGAAAGTGGGCGAGTATGTCATAAGGTCATCAGGTACACACGGCAAGAGGGTGCGACATTCAAACATGTGGAGGTACTCACCGAGGAAGTTGAAGAGCTGACAATGTGCAATGTGCGTGATATTTAAGGTTTTCTTCGATTTTTAACTTTAACTTTGTTAACCGGCGAAAACTGCGGAGAATTTTACTGCGGGGGCAGGCGATCCAGGGGCGAGGTACAGCACACGGGGTGAAGGGAAATATTGACGCACCCTGAGTTGCGCAAATAGCCCTCGCGACGACTAACCGCGCCGGCGCGACGGCGCGCTCCTTGCATTGTTCTTCCGACCTAGTTTGCCTACGTGGCCAACACAGAAGTAGCAACCCTAAATTTAGTTAGAGAATGAAATGCTCAGACCGGTTATTTTAAAGATACTAGTCAGGTTGTGGGTTTAAAGATTAGCAGCAGGCTTTCCATTTACAGCTTCGGATGATTTCTATTTTCAGTTTTGACCGGATGAATTTTCAATAACTACAAAGACAAACGCTTTGGAATGCTCAATTTTTCTCACTGTCAAATGTGAATGACTTACACAATAATTTAACTAACATAAAATACTAACACAATTGGATCTAATGGAACATTATTGAAATGTCGTGCTAGACCATTTTTTTATATATTCTATGAGGGATGTTACTGGGAAACCGGAAAAGATGGCGCGCTAAAGAAGAAACCTCCGCAGCGAGCTGAAAATGATGATGATGAGCTGATGAAGCTTAATGCTATTTCAGTTTTATTGCCATTTACTGTATCACAAAAGTGCCGCTGATCCATCTCTCAGTTAACGCGTGTCGTAAGAATATTTTTTTTAAATCAAAATCGGACTTTTTTGTAAAAAGTTATGATCATAGATAAAAAAATACCTACGCGTCGACTTGTAAACTTCCTCCGTTTCGTCGGTTGCAAACAGGTGTTCCTCATGTTTGATACTTACCCAGGACAGGAGGGTGCTCTTGGCAGGTCAGTGTTGGACTCCCGCTGGCTGCTGGTGAGCTCGCTGGCAGACGCGTGCCAGCCTGCGGGCCCGCTGCAACCCCCCTCGCACCAGTCACTTTCAACTGATTTGTCTATATGCAAAAACACCAACATTATAAGAACTAATATAATAAACATCTTAATACTAACTATATCTAGCTACATTAAAATTAGTAGGTACATCATAAACAACTTATGCCAAATTATTTTTTTAAATTTTCTTTATTTACTAGTTCTACCCTGGCTGTTATTCGCGGTTACATAGTAGCTAGCGGTTCTATTCCAAACTATGATCTATCTCTGTGCGAAATTCCAACCCGATCAGTTCAGCCGTTCTGGCATTATTGAGTAACAAAGATTCTTACATCCATCCAATTCACATCAGAAATTACAAACGAAGGTGTGGTAGCGGAACACGAAATGCGTATCTCTAAACTTCATTGACCACTTATTCTGATCTGAAGAAATAAGCACCGCCACGACCACCACTTACAAAACATAAAGTGGTGCTAAAATAGAAAATTAAGTTAGTACTACATGTTTCTAATCAGCTGCACCAAAAGTGCATAATTCTTTAACGAGCGCAGCGATACCGGCAGCAGCTGACCGCAGGCACAATTTTTTTTTATGATCAGACTTATAGTCCCTTCATTAATAAACGGCTAGCTTGAGAATACACTACAATGTTTTGTCTTTTCTTTCTATTAAATTTTGACGTGACAACGTCTAATAAATCTATGAACGCTGGCTGCACGCACGAAAAAGGATGACTACGTCCCGTTACGCTCGGTCGATCTGTCGGTCGGTCCGAGAAGAAGATTTCATCAATGTTTTGTTATGACGTTGTCACGTTAAACTATCATCCGTAAACCGACTTTACAGACAAGCAATTTTATTAAAGCAAATAAAGGGACAAAGAACTGTTTAACTATTCCGATTTCCAACGCTATACAACGTTTATTAATAAGGGAGTAGTGCTTACTTATCGTGTAAAGTGCATGAAATTGAATGCCTCGCTTACTGGTAAATGCAACTTTTGGTCGTAAGAGCTATTAGGTACTTAAGTAGGACGATATGGTGAATCGTTTTTTGCCAAATTAAGAATGTCAGCAACAGAGTCACTTTTCTAAGCGGTTGGCTTTTTAAAATTAATATACCAATCAATATTTGAAACCTTTCACCAACCCCCTGAACCTTAAACCCTGAGCTCGGAAAGATAATAAAAATTCTTTATCGAGGTATTTTTTTAGTGTTTTAATTATTTTTTTTCGCTTTATTCTCCAATTTACTATAAGTTAAAATAAAAATTTAAAAATCCCCCGACACCGTTTTTTATCAAACAACTTCTTAGCTAATACACTCCCGACCAACCTTCACCTTCACCTTTCAAAAAAAAACAAATTGGTTCATCGGTTCGGGAGCTACGAGGCACACAGACACACACACATCCACAAACATCCACACACACACACACACACACACACACACACACACACACACAAACACACACACACACACACACAAACACACACACACAGACACGTCAAACTTATAACACCCCGTCGTTTTTGCGTCGGGGGTTAAGAATGAGGGATCATATGACACCCTGATGACTGCAGTAGTGTCACATAGAGTCAACTAAAGTTAATTCTATTTACTAATGTTAGTTAGTAATAGATAGTTATGCTACGCCAGGTATAGCGTTCCGCAGCAAAATAGGTCACCTGGGTGCAGCCCGCTGACGTCAATCGATGCATAAGCGAGACCGGAGTAAGTAATTTACGACTAGTACGAGAGAGACGATGAAGAGCGATGTAGTCTGGTCTCAATTTCCGGAACGCTGGGCCTTGTGTTTATGGATCGTGCAAATCATAACGCTATGGACGGTGATTTCCTCTTACATCTATGCTCCTGTTCGTGCCTCAGCGCTTACATTGCGATAATAGGGCGTTTCCTCGTAGCCTAACTAGGTTGCCAAACTAATTTGGCTACGAGGAATTAAAATTCTCCTTGGCCTAACTGCTGCATCAGAAGAATAACACATAATCCTCTTAACAAGCTCATCCTTTGTTTAAAAGTATAGTCGATTGGTAAAATATTCCATTTTATAGTCAAAGAAGATTGCAAGATACAACCAAATAATAATTACCAACAGTTAATTGTGCTTCTTTGCGAGATGCAATCTTATGTTACATGTAAAAAGAAATGTTAATATGTACCTAATGCTTTAAAAACGTTATGATTTTATGGAACGGGAATTACTCACGTACGATTTAGTCGATTATTCCGACTATGGTTTCAACAGCATTCGGCGACCTTTAAAAGGCGAGTGCGGTTAAAAAAAAACGTAAGTTTTTTAAACACGTTTTATCAGCTTTACATGCAATGTCGGAGGACAAATTAATACCAGTGGTTAAATATAATTTAATAAGCTAAAGTATCGATTAAAAATGACAATGCAATAAATAGGTTCCATCGATCTGATTTGAAGGTAGAACCAGGAGGTGAATAGTGAAACTCTTCCATTTCTCGAAACCCATTTATTTACATTAAGTTTATTTTAACTATTTCAATAAATCCTCGTAAGACAATTTTTGAGTAGTCATTTATATATTTGAGTACAACACGCTTATAGGCTTATTTTCATTGGTTGATAGCTCTGTCGATATCGTGAGGTAGAGCCCTTTCATGAGGAAGAAGGACTAACAAAATTGTCATCTGTCCCTCGGTCGATATTTGGAGGCCGATATAGCATGCGCCAGCGCCAGCTAGTAGTAAGGGCGCCAGTGACCTTACACGTTTTCGGTCGGTTTATAGGGTTGACGTCGATTGACGCCGCGCAGCAGCTCGATCGAAAATAGAAAATTTCTCACAACCCAAAATGCGGGGTTCATCGATTAACGAAGACGGGTTTCGTGCAGTTCTTTTGGCATGCGTGAACAAATTTTCTGTGGTCGCAGGCCCTAGCGACCAATGAAAATGAGCCTGTCCTAACAATATTACGGAAATCCTTTACAAAGTCCTCGTCTCTTTACAACAACCGGAGGGTTTTTCATGAACTCATAATTTAAACACTGTAATTTGCACTCATTTGTATACGTTTTGCTGTCATTGCCGCATACGGGGAGGTAGATCCTGGGACATTTTGTGCAGATTGGTATAACCATTCTTGGTGTCACTACTGGCGGAACTTTCAGATAATTTGCCGGCGGCGGCGGTGGCCGGGGCGGCGGCGGAGCCGGACAACTAACTGCTACACAAACTATGAAACCTGCAATAAAATTAAGAGCATTTGGTTGTCAAGATTTTAAGAGGACTTTTTTCGCCAATGTACTGCCGAATGATTATTTCCCTCTTTTTTTGTTATTTCGAATTTTTGGTAAAGTAAAAGATTTTATTGTGTTGTATTGTAAGAGGAGGTTCAGTTCGTCGGATTTTTAAATGTATGTTGCCTGATTACTTGAAGTTGCTAGACCGATTTGAAAAATTTTGGTGGTACATTGTCCTAGGTACGAGTAATGTTGTAGGTGAGGATCACACATTCAATGTTGACATATGACTGATGAAAATGAAAAACGTAGTTGCATTGTATTGACAATGTTTGGAGGGACGTTTTTGCTTGCTACTGAGTGCTCCTATCGGTAGAAGCAACAGAATATATCCTTATACATATAGGTACTATCCGCATACTTTCGGTAGTAGCATAGTAGACTAGTATACTCGTAGTCCTCCTGGCCCTACCATCCAATAGCTAAATTAATTAATTGGATCGCCAGCCATTAGTGTGATTTGACCATGAACACAGTTGCGGATTCAGGGAACGGGGTGAAGGGGATCAAGTCAAACTCAAGTCAAGCTCAAGCCAATGCGTTTGACCCAAAAGCATTGAAATCCACACTCCACAACAGTCTACAAAGTCTGCTTAAAATGTGTGTTTTTAATGTTTTTGTGTCCCCTCCTTCAAACTCCTTCCTTGGTCACTGCAAGAACCGTTGCGAATAATATACAAAAAATAGTGGCGGCAGAGTCGTTTCACTCACTTCATTGTGCATTCAAGTTTCAATAGAAGAAATAGGGAATCAAATAATCGTCTTAAATAGAACATTTATTACACTTTAAATGGACATAATAACTAAAAGAGTACACCTAGCGTACACCTACTGTGGGATAAGTACGTAGATTTTGATTATGACTCTTCCCTTCCCCTGTTATACAATTTCACACTTTATTGGCGACATCCCCTCATGTTTCCATGTGAACGCTTGCGCTCACTTACCCGTGTACGATTTCCCAGAGAAGCCATAATTCAGATAGATGACCACCGAGCCAGAAACACTGAATATTAGAATCAGAATCGCGCAGGGTACGCTTTCGAATTTCAGAATTTACAATCTTGCCAGGAGCAGGGTTTTCAAAAATGCAAAAAAGTGCGTATAAATTCAACAACAACTTTTATTTGCTATTAAATTAGAAACTAAACGTATTGCAGCTCTTAGCTTCCAGGCATGTTGCAATTGTCTCATCCTAGTAGGTAATACCTCTGATTGACCGAGACAAACACTTTACCTCCCGCGCTCCATTCTGGCCCGTGTTCTTGGTCACTATCACTCTCATGATTTCCCAAACAATAGAGACAATGACCAGAAATAATCTCACCCGCAAGAATAAAATCCCTGGAGATACAGGCACTGCGCTCAGTGATCCCGAATGACTCTACTTATTACCTTAATGAGTCTACTTATTAGAAAGCAGTGCATATTATATTTCTCAATAACAGTAAAAACACTTCGCATTGACTAAAAAAATGCAATTTCATCTAGAACGAGACGACGGGCAAAAACAGCAAGATAAAATATTGATGATCTTTAAAATCGTGTTGTTTCTCTCTATTTTTTTGCGAAGCATAATAAAAGTCTGTGATTGTTTTCTTGGGTGGTTTTATAAAACATTGCAAAAGAAGAAGAGAGATTTTTGATTGCAATACGATGAGTTAAAAACTGATGGTATCTTTTCCCGAATATTCGACAAGCTTGTGACAGAACGAAGGAAATAATTTAGCAAATAATTATTTTTTTAAACGTATATTTTAATCGATAGCATAAGGCAGACTGCTTGTGAAACATTTGATTTGTTTTATTTTAACTAACTCATACAAAGAATCAAGTAATTTCATAAAGAGTTCTGCTTTAAATCAAGTAAATTCATAAAGCCTTCGCTCTCGAAGGCTCTTGGAAAAATTCCAATACAAAATTCCAATCAAAAATTGAAAAAATATTATATTCGTATTATATTTTCATATATGGCCTTTGCAGTGTGCATCGCACACCACCAGTTATCAATTGTTTTTGTTTTATGGATAGTGATAGATATATTTGATTAGATTGCTCACTAGAGCAACCCTCAAGCGGTCAGCGACTCTGCAAAAATATGCTTCACGAACTTCGCTCCCTTACCGAAGTAAGGCTAAGTACTTTTTTATTAGCGATCCTACCGCATTCCATAAGTCACTCACGCACTTCTAATAAGCATTTTTTTATCGCAATCCAAAGCGCAATTCACCCTTAAGAGTCACTTACGCAGATTTTAATGTTTATTTGTCTGCAATACCAGCGCACTCCATGAGTCGTTTACGCAATTTTAATATTGTTATTATACTCACACATCAGCTGTTACCAGCTGATATATCAGTCGCGCTGTCTCGTCTCCTTCCGGAGCCTCTCAATCCCACAAACTGACTCTATCTTTCAGTTCCATTTGGTACGTTTTCTTTCCCTTATTTTCAACTAGCGACCCACCCCGGCTTCGCACGGGTGCAATGCTGATACTAAATACACTACAGAAAAACTGTGAACGTTGTACATAAAAACATAGCGGCCCGCTCTGCGTTCGCACGGGTATAAACAAAAAAATGTTATTGTGGAATATCCATAAGAGATAGACATATACCATCACGGAGTTTTCTGTAGACCTTTTCAATGTGTACAAATATTTAGTACATTATCAGAGTTCCCAGAAATTTTAGTGTATATCTCCTCTAGAGGAGGAAAATTGTTTGATGTTTTTCCCTTAAACTACGGGAAAAGTCCAAAAAATTCAAATGGTAACATAACATTTCTCTTAAACGAAAAACATTTTTTTCAAAGAACTTGAAATAAAAATTAACAAAATCTGGGACAAATTTGGGGAATTAAAAAAATATGACTCCCATTCCAAAAAGCTTGATTTTCGTGTCAACTTCTACTGTCCATTCTTAAACCTCCATCGAACCAACATTCAAGTCAAAGGTGGTTTTACGAGTATGGGTATAAGCTTTGCTAATACTGGCATGTTCACTAAATGTCCCAAATGTTCCAACAATCATTTCCGGCATTTCACTCACAGTATAATTAATTGCTCACTATTTTGTCTATAATTTTTGTTTTCATTTTTTATTGATCATGGTGGGGTGAGTTTTCCAATCTCTCTTCTGATGACAGAAAGGGAGGAAATAATTTAACAACGAAAAGTTGTATTATGTGTTTTTAGCTTAGTTTTTTGCATCAAGAGAGAAGCTAGAGTAACTTTTGAAAATTAAACTTTATTGTGGCCGTGGAGAGGTTCGTACAGCCAACGTAAGTAGTTTAAAAAAATGCTGTTAAATAATCTTTAAATTAATATCTTTGTTATAAATACGTATTTTGAAATATTTGCGTACATTCATTTCAATCCAACAAAACTTTTATTCAGTCTAAAATCTAATGGCAGAAGTTTGTCTTTCACGGCATGGGCAGTTTGGAAGAAGCGAATAAGAGAACTCTGAACTCTGAACTCTGTTTATCAGAGGTATTTAATATCTTTTTGATATTCTATATTGTAAGTTACAGCTAACGATACAAAGAAAATTGACAGTTTTATTTCACACAAACAGAGTCACATAGAGTTCTGAAAGTTTCTCTGAGAAACTTTGAGAACTCTAGATAAAACTGTGTTAGCTGTAACTTACAATATAGAATATCAAGAAGATAGGAAATACCTCTGATGAACACTATGATTCATGAATTTGTTACAACTGACTTACAACTTTCCATAAACAAGGGAAAAAATAATGTCACATTTCACCTACTACTGTTTCCAAAACTGTCGCCAACGCCAACAAGCGACACATAAATAATACAAAAATTACACCCAAAAAACTTTTCATTGAAAGATTTTTAAAAACGTCTATTTTAATCGATAGCGTAAGGCTGACTGACAGTGTTGCTCTTGGTCGATTTTGGGGTTGCCGTTTTTAAGCCCGAAAATTATCGTATTATGGGGAAAAGTAAAAAAAAACGTAATGTTGTTGTTTTTATAGAGGGCGAAATTCTTGTAATACTATTATTATAGGTTGGGCGTATTGGCTGTATTTGAACGCTTTTCGTGGATAACCGTATGTTTTCATATAAATATTTTACGGCTTTGGGAGTTATGCCGTATTTTTGAAAAGCAGTATGTTTAAAAACCTTCTGAAGAATAACAATGACTGCTAATAAAACGTCTGATATTATAAAACCTGACGTACCACAAAATACAAAATTAAAAGATAAAATAAACATATCAAAACGTAAAGGTTACTCAAACTGCCAAATAATCTCTTTAGGTAGGAAAATACAAGTACATAATGTTCATAATTAATCATTGCAGTTTTATAGTAGTCAATAATAATTAACTTTTAGTAGGCAATTTTTATTAGGTAATTGTAGGTACATTACCGACTTGCCTTCATTCTTCACATTGTATATATAATTATGTATGTACATACATACAAATGACAGAAAAACAATTTTGCGGTAACGATGATTTATGATAATTATATCAGATTATGTAGTCGGAAGGTGGTTACAGAAACTCAGCGAGCAACAAAATAAGTTAGAACACCGTGTCTAGGCTAAATTAGACTAGGCTCTCTCGAAGATCTATGGGGATTATCAATAAAGGTGTTAAAGTCTATATTAAAAACGATTGCACCAAACCTCAGGGACATATTTAACCTACATATGTATTGACAGAGGCACATTTCCCGATTTAATGAAAAATAGTCAAATTACCCCTATCTTCAAATCGGGCTAAAAAGCGATGGCAGCCTAGTTAGGAGAAGGCCCGCCTCTCAAGCCAGAGGGTTATGTTTAAATCGGGCAGTAAGTCTGATCCCTCGAATTACAGACCCGTCTTTGTGCTTCCAGCTATGAGAAATTATTTGAAAATATTATAAATTAATCAACTTTTATCTCACTTTAACACGCACAGCGTATTAAACAAAAATCAGTTCAGTTTCACGAAACCCAGATCAACAACAGATGCTGGAGTTCGATTGATGTGATGGAACCTTAGGAGAGTTCACAGGATGCCATTGGTGTCTTTTGTGATCTTTCTAAAGCGTTTGATTGGGTAGAACACCGTACATTGATCCGTAAATTATACCACTACGGAATTCGTGGAATCGCTCTAGATCTTGTCGAGTCATATTTAACTAATAGACAAAAAAAATCCGTTCCATCTTCCGGATATTTAGTTACAATGGGAGTACTACAAGGTTCTATCTTAGGCCCGTTCGTATTTTATAATACATAATAAACTATCATAACAATAACACTAGAAATAAGGATAGGATAATAGCTATAAAAGGATAGCTGATCCCAGATTTGGACTGACTAAGTCAAATAAGTCCTTTTTAAGCAACAGCGTTCGTTTTTATTGGATGTCTGTGGTTTTTAAAATAATATCCCGAAACATGTAAAAGGGCTCACGGAAGGAAAATGCAAATCATATGTCAAAAAATCAATTAATAACACTTCCACTTTCCACTTTCTCCAAGTAGCCACCAGTACTTAGATATAATTTGATATTACCTAGTTGCAAGCTAAAATTTGTGAATAAGTTTAATGTCCCTCAGTTCTTGCCTGTTCTTCTGAATAGTGGCTCTTTTACCGAAGCAGCTGGTCGAGTCTATTTATTCAATTTTGGCGTTCTTAAGTGTATCTTTGATACGCAATTAAATAAAAACATTTAACTTTGACTTTGATGAGTGCTTTAATAATAATAATAATAATAATAATCCATTTATTTCAGGCAATATAACTTGCATACAATGCAAGTTACAGAGGCTTTGCGGACAGATGGGGTATTTTTTGAATTTGTTATTATTGTCAGGCATATAAACAGACAGTGAAATAAATCGCGATATGATCACGCTAGGCCATCATCTTAGATTAGATTAAGATAAGATAAAGATAATGTTAATGATGATGAGGGTTATTTTATTAGTCGGAAAAGCGACCGCTGTAAATCCACCCTTTGTCCACTTGCAAGCTCAACAACAGATAACTTTGCAGTGACCTTTTACTTTGTGGTATCAATATCCTGTTCAGTCGCCGAGGTGACCGGAAGTTGCCCGCGCTTGACCACCCACCGCTGGCGTGACTGCGGGCGCGGGTGCACTATTTTTATCCCTTGACGTAAAAAGCGGAGTTTTCTCTTTTTGCGTCGGAGATATGCGGGATAACGAGTACCTATCAGGTGACAAAGCGAGCTTGGGCTATAAATGGAGCAAAGTTCATTAAATAGATAATGGTTGAGGCTCTATTTTGTCATTATTTTCTAGCTCATTATTTAAAATGAGACTTATGGCAAAATTGCCCCAAAATCGTAAGGGGCAGAAGCCAACTAATTTAAAAAAAAATGAGACTTGATGGAAAGTGATGGCTTAAGTACTTGTTAAATATATATTTTTTTTCCCTAACACAAACTTTATGTTCGATTTTTATTTACACCACGATTATGAGTAAAAGGCTTAATGAAAAGAGGGTAAGTATTATAAATTGCAAATTATCAAAGATTGCATATTTTTAAAAGAAGCAAAAATTAATAATAAAATTCAAATTCTAAAGATTATAAATTTAATAAATATTTACAAGATAATGCTTGGAACCTTCAATTTCCGCCAAGTAGCCACAAGTATTTAATGTTACCTAAATTCTAAGCCAAAATTTGTGAAACATTTTTTTTGCTCGTCAGTTTTTGCCTGTTCTTCTAAAAAGTGTTTTTTTTTTCCAAACCAGGTGGTAGATTTATGTTTATTACTTCAACGTTTATCTTCCGTACCCAATTAATAAATTATGATAAAGGCATTTTGACTTCGACTTTGTTGACGCCGTGCGCCCATAGACCGCGAGGCAGTGTTGGTCGCTGTTCGTGTGCTGGTCTGGCGCTAGTCGGGTGCTGAGCTAGAAAGTGGTCGGATACCACTTACCTCTGCGTAGGTCCGAATACCGGAACATCCCGTCGTTTGCAATGCTCTGGGTAGATTGAGGCTTGGTGAGCTGGGCGCTGGTGGATTTCTTGATCACGCACTGCTGTAGAAAAGGAACTTCTTAAATATTTATCGCCAAACTCATCTCATTAAATTTATAAGATAAGATAATTTATAAGATAATTTATTTCTGGCTACATTGAATACACATTACAATCATTTTTAAAAAAAAATACAAATAAAAAGGAAATTTTAATTAGGGTCACTAGCCACCGCGGTAGGATACCCTGAGTGGCGGTAGCTAGTAAACTTCCTGGGAACATTTTTTTTTTTTTTTTTTTTATCAATTAGGTACATTATGTTACAGATTTACGTTAATTTACATATACAATTTTATAATTGTGGATAATTAATTAAATTTGCTGATGGTGGATTAGTAATTAATAAATAAGCATATTTCAATCATTTTCCATAAAATTACATTCACAAAAACCAACCAATAAAAATAACAATTATTACTACAATTTAAAATTAAGATTAAAAATCCGTCGTTCAACCGACTGAGGTGACGACAGTAGTTGTCTCTATGTGTATGTGTGTGAGTGTGTGTGTTGAGCTGAATGTGTGCGGTGTTGTGTGTTTGTGTGGGTATTCAACTTGTGTGTGTGTCTATTCTATTATTCTTATAAAATCTTCTGTTTCCTTATAGTTACGGCCTGTTAGATAATTAATAACTTTCTTCTTACAGTTATGTCTGTTGTCATGCATTATTTCTAGTTCTCTATTTATTTTGTTATATATGTAGATACCTCTGAATATGTAGCTTCTGTGTCCTATTTGAGTATTCACTCTGGGCAGACGCCAGAGGGGTTTCCGTCGCATCACTGGTCTATCTGGTCTCACTTGAGTATTTATTGCTGTTCTATGAAATCTCAGTGTTGTGGACAAAATATACAATTGTCTGACTGTCAGATGTTTTGTCTCGCGATATAGCAATTCAGTTGGATATCTGAATTTTTTATTATAGGCTACTTTTAAAACAGCCCTTTGAGCACGTTCCAGTCTTAGTAATAAGTCTTACCAAATGCTATGTCCATGAGATCACTAGTTTGATCAGTGACTTTGACTTTTTGCTTCCTTCCAGTGAGGTATGATTTAAACCATTCTAAAGCTGTACCACGGACACCAATGCTTTCTAGCTTCTTTATTAGGATCTTTCTAGAAATCGTATCGAAAGCCTTAGCTAGGTCAAGGAAGACACCAATTGTACGACGACCAGAGTCGAGGTTCTTCGATACGTGGTCTACTAGTGCGACAACAGCGTCCTCCGTTGACCTACCAGGTCTAAAGCCGAATTGGTTCTGTGATAGAATGTTATGGGATTCAACGTATGAAATTAATGTTTTATTAACCACTTTCTCTAATATTTTAGCTATAGAGCTTAGTAATGATATTGGCCTGTAGTTAGCTATCTGTTCTGCGTCTCCTGATTTAAAAATGGGGCACACGGTAGCATATTTGAGTTCGTTCGGCACTATACCGTTTATTATACTCAGATTGCAGATGTGGGCTAGAGGAGCCGATAAGATGTGTTTGCCAAGCTTTAGTAAGTAGTTATTGACACCATCTTCACCCGGTGCTGATTTAGTTTTGAGATCAGTAATAATTTTATTAATTTCGAATACATTTGTCGGTACAAGAAATAGTGAGGTGGACGGCGAGTTTGAAAGATTGACCCGATTTGAAAGTTCAGCTTCAGTTAGATTAAGGTCTTTGAGTATGTCACTGGCTAAGCAATCGCCAACAGTTGCAAAATACGTGTTTGCTACGTTTAGTGCCTCTTTTGGGGTAGGTGCAGCATTTAGAAGGTTAGTCTGAGTTGTTTTCACCGCTTTAAGATTACATATGTCTTTAATTCCATCCCAAAGTCGTTTACTATCACCGTTACTATCCTCAATTAGCCTGCAGTCATGTTGTTTTTTTAGGTTTTGAAGGATATTATTGCAGGTATTCCTGTATCTCTTGTATTTGTCCGCTAAATCAGCACTATTTGGGTTCTTTTTAGCTAATCCCTGTAAGTAATCTCTCTTTCTAATGCATTTCAAAAGACCTTGGGTTATCCATCTCTTTCTAATGTGCTTGGAATTTGATACTACTGATATGGATTTATTTGCTTCAATAGCTGTGTTGATATAACTGGTAAAAGCTTTGATTGCGGTGCTGATGTCACTGATAGTGTAGAATTCTGACCAGTTAATGAGCTCGAGATCAGTTATTACAGAGTGGTAGTCTACCTTGGTTGCGGTTCTTTTAGTTTTTACAGGTAACTCAGCCTTCCCTACAATTTTTAAAAGTACTGATTCATGATCGCTAATATCAGAATGACAGACGACAGCTGAAGATGGGAAATGTGATTTGATGAAGGCGTGGTCCAAGCAACTACCTTCCCTAGTGGGGAGTTGATGTGCGGGTATGAGGCCGTAACTCGTCAGTAGTTCCAGGTAGTCATCAGCACGCGCATCCATGGAGTCTGTTCTTATGTCTATATTCATATCCCCTACAATAGCAACCGTTTTACCTCGCAGCGTACTTATGACAGAATCAAGCGAGTCCTTGAACTCTTTAACGTTATATTTAGACGGTGATCTGCAAATTGCTACTATCGTGTAACATTTTGCTATGTCTAATACCAGACATCATTGCAAGCGTCAAGCGTTGTTAAAAATTACAGAACAGACAAACAAACAACAAGTACCCAAATTACAACAGTTTAGTTAATACAACTTTTATTATTTAAGAAATCAAAATCAGGTAGGAGTTATCTCTTAGTAGTTTTCAGTTTCTTAAAAAAATCAGTGACTAGGAGATACTCTTAAAAATAATGCAGTCATTACCCTATCAAATTGACAGTATGCTAACTTAGCTCGTCGTCTGACTGACTAGTCGCTAAGCCCGTGCAGTAAAAAAAAATTGCTAACTGTCTAACAGCTAACCACTATCCAATTTTAGCACGCTAGCTCATTTAGCGTACTGCGAATTGGATAATGTAAAGACCAAATAAATAACAAACAAATGTTCGCTAAATATAGTTTATCACAATTTACATTATTACGTCTTTTGTACTTAACTTTATTTATATATCTGTAATCAATGCTGTCGGTGCACTGTCTGCTTTTTTTTTATAGCTTACATTTTTAGTTACACTGTGCTGTGCACTGTTTATTGATTTAAAAAAAAAATGTGTCCCCGTACTCTGCTTGGTCCGCGTATCCGATCGATACTTAATTAACGTTGCATTTCGGCTTAAGCTCTCTGTCTATTTACGAGCTCAGCGCCTGACCACCTCGCAATGATATTTGAAAAACTAACTTAATACTATATGACACAAAATTCATTTTTAAATGATCGTCTTTAGAGAGAGCCACACGCGGGTCACTCGCAGTCTTCGCTAAAGTATAAAGTTTCAAATGAATTTTTAATATTGTGATGCGGTGGGGCGCTAAGCTTGTAAGTGAACGGAAACCAATAATGTGCAATCCGGATAATGAAAAATCCTATTGTTGAAATAATTTTTCGCAGATGAAGATTTTATCGAACGTTAGCTGCGCTCCTCGCTTCTCGTTGATATACTTAATTAGATTTATAATCATTTGCCGGATATTTAAGTATACCTCATTACTAACATAAGCCGTAAGAATTAAATAGATAGACATACAAAAATTAGAATAATATTATTACAATGAAAGCAAAACACATAAAATAAATTAAAGTTTTATAATTCACACTTAACTACTTATATATTATGCACACAACAATATAACAAATTGTAAGTAATACATATTTAAAAATATAGGTTTAACAAAGTGCTTGCAGTAAATTAGTTTTTTACGAATAGCTCTCACTCCTTTGTTCATGAGTTTTTGACCAATTCGTCTGTTATAAGGTCTTTGTGTTCTTAATTAATATAAAAAAAATCACGTTTACAATAATGTGTACCTAATGGTTAGCAAGTCCTAAAAAAAAATTGGTTGTCTGTAAAGTCGGTTAACGGACAATAGTTTAACGTGACAACGTCATAACAAAACGTTGATGAAATGATTGCATACTTTTTTATGAATATATCGCTCGTGTAGCGCTCTCGCTCCACGTTACAATGAGCGTAACGGGACAATGAGTCATCCTTTTTCGTGCATGCAGCCGGCGTTCATCGATTTATTGGACGAAGTCACGGCAAAAATCCGAGTCTCGACCAAAGAGGATTAGCAAAACCATCCTTTGAACGAACTACCTACACAATCATAATTACTTACAAAACAAACCAATCGAATATAGTGTAACGTGACGATGCCATCAGCCGGTTTTTACGGCGAGCATCGGCTGCATCACCGAAGACCATCAAGGAATATAACCTGCAGATGGCCATCAGAGATCGGAACGCGGTAGTGATGGAGGCTCTGAGTCGGGAGGAGGCCATGATGTTATAAAAATATTAATTGTTATAAAAATTGTAATAATTTCTGTTCTCGTTATAGTTTTTATTTTGTTATCGTTTTATATAAATTGTGGGTCCATCTCGAGCATTCATGCTCACTATCGAAGGCACCTTCTTGCAGCGGCGTCGTGTGTCGGGTCGTTCTCTTCCCTCAAATATGGTTGAGGAGAGCGATGGCTGGCACATGCGTCATACTCGTGATCGGGTGCTGCTTGCGGGTCGCTGGTCTGCTCGTGGTGTACTCACAATGCATTAAGTAAATCTGAAAACCTTTAACCTAACCTTAGATTAATTAAGACTTAATAACTAACCCCCCTCTACCTGTATTTCCTTTAAATAATAATTTAAGATTTTTGTTAAAAAAAGTCACGGTCCCCGGAGTCCGTGGAGTGTAATTTTTTAAATAAAAAAAAAATATATATATAGTGTAAGATAAGACAGTAATAAAGACAGTGGCCACATCATAGTCAATGGAGAACGCGATAAACGTCAAACGAAACTTATATACGTTTATTAGTAGTTGTAGGAATGTTGCAGTAGGGCGAGTCCATCTTTCAGCGTGGCCATTAGGCAAATTATGCGACTAAGTGCGTCGACTAGGCGCTACCACAAGTGGCTAAGTGTAGCCTCTAGAGGCCGCGCCGCCGCCACCAGTAGTCGTCACCCAGTGGCGGGGCAAGACCTAAATTTGATGTGGGCAAGACGGATTTTGCGAGGCCCCGTTCTATGGCGACCTGAAGACGGATTTTATAAAATAATAAATAAAAACGAAACAAAACAATTAACACTGCCTAGTTTTTATTCATAAAAATACAAATAAGATTAATATTAATGAAAAATTAATTTACATCGTTTTTTATTTTATTCTTGCTTTAAAGCAATGCTTAAAAATTTTTGAGGCGCGAGGCCCCTTGTACCGCGAGGCCATAGGCGGAGGCCCACGTCGCCCACGCCTTACGCCGCCTCTGTCGTCACCAAGCCGGTGGCTGTATTCGACTACCAGTGGTTGCCACCAGGGACCACGGAAGTACTTCATGGTTGGGGCGGCAAACATTTTTAATCCCTTTCCTTCTATTTTCGGCCCCGGATTAATAGGTACTAGACTTATAGTAAAAATTGAAAGGGGTTTAGAAGGTTTGGTTCCCTCAGCCCCCTTACTTCTGCGGCCGCTGCCACTAGAATCTGAAAAATGTTCGTGCACGCTTGGACGGCGGTTAATGACAAAATGCATCCACTTGAACGCTCAGCTTGCGCCGATGCAGGACAAAATGTATAAAAAGTTACCAGCAGCTTGTCGTGTCCCCAGTAGCTATGTTGGGGACGCATTTGGTGTACAGCCTAATGTGCGGCACTTAGGCATGTCATTTAGGTGCAATAGCGCTTATTATTTGAAGTTTGACACAGAAGCGTTGAATAAGAAACGAAAATGTCACATGAGCGTTTAAAAATACAGAACAAAACGAAAAAGCTTCAAAAAACTAATTTTCATCGATTTCCAAACTTATCTGGAAGTTACTTAAAAGAAAAGGTAAACCTCAGTAACTGTTTCATAATAACTTATTTTTCCAACTTGTGAAGCAAAAAGTAACCCTCAGTAACTGTTTAATAAAATCGAATTCAATTAACACTCAAGTGCTTCACGCTAAATGGGGCATTGGTGAAACAGTATAGAGTTTAAATTAAACAATCAGTGTTTCTGAAATGTATCTGATTTAGGAAGTATACAGGTAAACTGTGGTACAGGTACTTTTTCCGTGAAGTTTGTTTTCACTTCTTTTTTTTTTAAGTGGTGCTACACACTTAGGCGGGCCGGCATCAATCGTCACAGCCGGGTGACAAAATCGAATATGTTTTTTTTGGCTTATGGCGGTAGGGTATCTAGCTCAAATGGACTAACTACCCCAACGGCACAAACCGAACATATGAAGTAGTTTCTTCGGGCCGGCCTTGCCGATAAACAAATACTGCCGAATCAAACGTGCCACCCCAACTTACTAATAAACGTTGTGTAGCCTCGGAATAGTTATACTTACACCGCATGAGCAAGAAACACTGTTACCTCGGAATAGTTAAGCAGTATTTTGTCTTATCTTTCTTTTAAATTATTAAACTTGATCGAAAAAGACTGTAAAGCTTTTCCGAGGCGTTACAACGTTAATTGCCAAGGGGGATAAACTTACTCGTATAACAAACTTATTACACATTTTATCTTTTTCTTTCATTAACATTTTTGAACTCGATCGGAAAAAACAAAACACTGTAAAATTATTCAAATTCTTACCTTCTAACTACCTTTCTATTCACCTTCAATTATATCTATTTTTAACCACCGAAGTAAAAACGACAAGGTGTTATAAGATTGACTTGTGAGTGTGTGTGTATGTGTGTGTTGTCTGTGGCATCGTAGCTCCCGAAGTGATGAGCCGATTTTGATTTTGTTTTTTTTTTTGTTTGTAAGGTAAATTAGTCGGGAGTGTTCTTAGAGTTGTGTTTGATGAAAATCAGTGCCAGAGATTAAAAAATAATAATCTATACTTGTTTATAAGTAAGAAGTTAAGTAACTTCAGTATTATTTATTCCAAGGCTATACTATATAATGCAATATATAAGACTGTGCTAGACTATGCTAATGTTTATTAGTAAAGGGGTAAATGTGTAGCGTCCCTTACAGAAAATTATTGTCTTGATCAGAGTTTTGTATTACCTGTGTTTTTACTTGTGAAACAAGAAGGGGAAATTAGTTATAACTATTTAGTACTCGAATACTGTAGAGGCAATCTTGGCTATAAGGTAGGTGCGAGTGCTGTGATTAAATATACGTATTTAAATATCGCTGTTCCGAATTTAATCATCTCCTACGTAACTGGAGCCCAGCGTACGGCGACAGGATTACCCCTGCCACATTAGGGATTGAACATCGTCCGGCGAAGTGTGGGTGTTGTACACCTCTGCCAGCTTCTTCAGGGAAAAAGCGTATGACAATATGTGGACCGAGCTTCATCTGAATTCCTCAATCCGTTTGAGCTTGAAGGAGTAACAAAAATAAACTTTCGCCTTTAAAATAATGTAAGTTTTTTTTGATAATTTTATTATTGATACTAAATTATTGTAGGGACATTTTACAGTTACATTGGGTTATTCGCAAAAAAAAACTTACACATTATTTTAAAGGCGACTTTTTTTTCCTTTTTTTTCTCTTGGTGTAAAAAGAGGTTTGCAAAAACTTTTAACACCCTATTCACAAATTGAACTATGAGCGTTCGACCGCTCAGGTGTTGTACAGAAAATGTAGGGTAGCTGTCATGTCAATGTAAAAAGGTCGTACATAGCATTTACTTACTAAAGTAAACTTTGTAAATACGAGGGTAACATTTTAAACACAATATAAAAAGCATAGCTATACCGACTTACCGTCAGGCTGTCATCCCTGTAAACCATTTTTAGTCTTTTGTTGAAATTAAAAAAAATGCCAAACCAATTATGATGAAAGTTATATGGGACCACTTGTAAAGTATGATCTACCAAACAAAAAAAGAATCATTAAAATCGATTCACAATTGGCGGAATAATCGCGTAACATAAAGTCGGTTAAAAATGAGACAAGAGAACCCGCCTCCCTGTAGTACAGCTTCCTACTAGGTTCAGTCCGCCGCCGCCGCCGGTCGGTGCCGTCTCGGTGCGTACTTCGTCTACTCAGGTGTGTTGATTATTATTTACTACAACTTATTCGAATGTCCTCTAGTATTCAGAGGAATATTTTCCATGCTTGCACTTCCATGCTTTCCATGCTTTTACGATCAGAAAACCACGCTTTCACTGAGTATTAAAGGCCATGTTTTATTTCGATAAAAGTTTATTTCATATGGTAAGTTATGACAAAGTTTAGTATTTGCTTTCTAAATAAGTTAAAGTAATACTGAAAGTAAAACAATACAGTTTATTTAAAATACCGTGTTTTTAAATCAGTCGTGTAATTTAAGCTAATTAGCTCGGCCAAGCTATTTGAGGAAAGGAAATATCAAGTTTCAATATTTAATTTAAACAAATTGCTCTTTTGCATATGAATCAGTTTATGTTTTAGTTAACTTAAAAAACTTTAATAACTTTGTAAATTTTCTCAATTTTCTTAAATCTCAGAACGCAAGGGCCTATGCACACACACACGAACACGCACATACACGCTCACAAACTGTCACACAGACACACGCACACACATAAATAACATTTTCTGTACACGTTTCATAATTGTTACTTCTAATTTGTTTCCAAAGTACGTTAAGAGTGAGTTTTGCTGGGAACCGAAAAGATGGTGTCGTGAATTTGTATTATTTTCTAAAACTTGTGATTTAAGTAAATTTAAAAAAGTGTAATAATGGTGGATTATTAACTTTTACTGGTTCGTTAACGTGCACGAGTGTAGGCAAATTATACAAACATTGCGAAACGCGACTTTTTGTGTTCTCTGCAAAACTTCACTTAAAGTTTCTGTAAAGTATCCATAACTTTACTCGAATGGGGAAAGAGGAGGGATCATCATCTTCATCATCCCATCATCATCCCATTATCTGTGAAAACGAATGATTAGTACTTGACACTGGCAAATGCACATGACGTGCGACGCCAAATTTCCCTGAATGAGGAAGAAAGAAAAAAAAGTACGTTAAGATTTTAGGACTTCGATATTATGATTACCTATTACCCATCACTGCAACGTTTCTGGTATTCGAACTATCCGAACACGATCTCCAAGATACAAGATTTGAGATTAGTTTGAGACTCACTGTCACTGTCACCGCCGATGTCAGTTCTGTTCTTGTGTCCATCAATACATAGCCATGCTACTACACCTAAAATTTAAATTAAGTCCATTGCGCTTCCTCAAAAAAGGAGAAGGTTCTCAATTTGTCGGAATCTTTATTTTGTTAACCGACAAAACAGAGGAGGTTTACAAGTCGACGCGTATAAGTATATATATACTAGCTGCGCCCTGCGGTTTCACCCGCGGTTAAAAAGTATCCTATGTGCTAATCAAGACTATAATCTATCTCTGTGCCAAATTTCATTCAGATCTGTTCAGCCGTTCTGGCGTGAAAGAGTAACAAACATCCATACATCCATACATACAAACTTTCGCGTTTATAATATTAGTAGGAGATAAGTGGGAGATAACTAAGACCATTGTAATACCCTATTTTTCGTGAATAAATTTCATTTCAATTTCATTTCATTTCATCGAAATCGGTCAATCGATTTTTTGTACTTACATATTGGTCCCATTGTCAAAATGATGTTGTAATTAGAAGTCAGTTTTTAATTTTAAAAGATTGAGATCATTAATATTTTATTGCTATGTTTATGTTATGTTATTTGGTACCTATTTAACGATGGCGTGACTCTGCGTAGGCGTGCAGACGCTGGGTCAGCAGAGATCCACCGCGTCGCTCGGTGGCCATAGTAGCGATAATATAACGACCTACTATTGTGGGGATATTATTTTGTTAATTTTTATTTATAATGTATGAACCCATACACAACAAACGGTAGATATCTGAGTAAATAGCTTGATTAGCACGCTTCTAAGCTTATAATGATATTTACATTCAGCAAGTTGTCTTCAACAGTATGTTATGAACTTGCTTAGTTTGGTGTTAGACTACTGCGTGTGCAAAATGTCTTCGAATTAATTTATTTATTTAGTCTCAAAGTTTATTTTAATATCACAAAAGAAAGGCATCGCCATTGTATAATAATATACTCCGCCAGATATAGCATTCCGGTGACGTGGGCAACCCGTACTGAATCGATGCTGCAAGACCAAAATAAGTCGTTTACAAATAGTTCAAAAGAGACGGATGACAATGAAGAGTGACGTCATTACCTGTTTGCTCCCGGAATTCTAGGCCTTGTATTTTTTGGACCGTCAAACGTCAAATCAGGCCTAGAGTGCAGTGCGGTCAAAATATGAAGATTGAAGCCAAATGCAAATGCTAGTCAAAAAATTTTTTGATTAACTCAATGAGATTCGCTGAGGTGTCACTTCTGTTAAGTAGTTGCCAGTAAGAGTAAAAATCTATAATTTTAGACCTTATTAAGTATACATATTATTATTATACCTTCTTCTTTTCTTCAGTCAGCTATCATCCAAAGTAAAGAAGTGGATGAGATCTATCACTTAGCTATAAAGAGAAACTATACTAGTATCGAACTTCAATGAAATACCGTAGACTATTGAAGTTTGATAGCCGATCAAGATCTGAATAGAAGCAGCTATCGAGTTATAGGTAGTCTAAGATCTTCAGTCTATTCATTAAATCCCCTTTAAACACAGTATTCCTTTTCGCTCTGGCAGCAAGTGGTGTCAACTGACAGACAGAGAGACAACCGTTTAAATTTAAACAGCAGTCGTCCAAAATAAAAAGGTTTAAACTTCTACAAAAGTGTTAAAATTACCTATTAAAGTTACTTACGAGGCCTATAATAGTTTGGAAAAGATTCCGACGAATTGAAAACCTCCTTCTTTTTGAACTCGGTTAAAATACTGATTGGTTCGTAACTTAATAAAATTACTCACTTAACCAAAAAACTTAAAACCTTCTTTGATCTTTATAGCAGTATGTCCAATACCTACCACCTACATCGAACGTAGGTAAAATTAATTATTCTCTAAAAAAATTTAAAAAAACCTCCAGAGAAGCCAATAGCCCCAAACAAACCTTAAGGTTCACTTTGCAAGGTACTCAAAAAAATCTTTTAAACTACAAGATAGCACAAGTTATTTTAAAACCTTCAAAATAAGAACTGTTTCGATCAACTCACAAAAAAGACTGAATCAAAATCAGTTCATCCGTTCAGGAGCTCGACGCTACAGAAACAAGATTCATACGTAAAATTGATAATTAACACCCCACTGTTTGGGTTGGCGGTTAAATATTCACATAAACAGTACTTAACTGCTTCGTAATTATACTACATGTCACTCCGTATCACCGTAGACAGGCGTCACAGAAAGTAGACAATCTATTAAATACCTTTTAAATAATCATTTTACTATTTAATATTATTAAACAACACTTTTTTTTTGGCTAGATACTTGTTACGAAAAAATATAAAAAGCATTGAAAATAAAACGTAATGATAACCGTAAAGCTAAATTTTAAACTTACTTATTTTTACAAAGACATAAGTTTTTTTTTTTTTTGATTATTCATGACCATGGATACTCGTCCTTCAGTCGGATTCTTAGTAATAATTTTTCTTCAGTAACAGATGATGGGATGATGATGATGAGGTGATGATGAAGACGATGAATCCCTCCCCTTTCCCCATTCCAGTAAAGTTATGGATACTTTACTGAAACTTCAAGTGAAGTTTTGTAGAGAACACGAAAAATCGCGTTTCGCGATGTTTGTATCATTTGCCCACACTCGTGCACGTTGACGAACCGGTAAACGTTAATAATCCACCATTATTACAATTTAACACTCGAAGAATCACAAAAAATAATACAAAAACACGACACCATCTTTTCGGTTCCCGCCAAAACTCCCCAAAGACATAAGTATTTTTTTAGTGTTTCCATTTTTGGTTGAGTAAAAAAAACTTTCATAAACAAATACCTAACTGCTCGTCCTTTGAGTATGGCTGCTTTATTTACTCGTATCTTAGTTCTCGGTATAGTTGGATTCAAGTATAAGTGCGTAACAAATCGTAAAAAAAGTTCTTAAAAATACATAACGATCCCAGCAGGTACATAGTTTTTACCTATGAGAGAGCTAGGTAAAACCCCCACCAACTAACGGCCCATCCTACTCGTAGCTAAAATAATATTGTAGCATAAAAATAAATATTCCATCCGATCTCTGATTGGTTAGACGTAGAAAGCGATCGAATATATCTATCTCGTATATACCAAGTAGGGTTGCCGAGAAATATTTGTTGAACATCACATTCAGACCAGACCTGTTCGCTGGCAACTTCAGGTGTACTGGCGATCTGCTGCGCATTTGCGAATCTCTTCACCAGATGCCCGCTTGCAGCAGGTCGACGAGCAGGTCGACCTACACCGCGTAGCTAGTTTGTGAACGTTACGTGTCGTTGTTTCAAATTACTACACGAAGGGTGAGTAATATACTTGTAAATAGTTTTTAAAAAAAGTTACAAGTTTTATTTGAGATCCGATTTTAAAATATTTGTTTGGTTTATTTCTTTAACCGAGTTGAAGCATAACTTCCGCGTTGGCCTTGTTTTGTTAAGGGCTTTTTTGCCTAATTCTCGCAACCGTCATGTGCTCACGTAAAACTTTTTAAAGGCTCGACTACAGTTTGTAGTTTAAAAAAGTGTTTTTAAAATGTTATTTTTTTTAAGTTTTGTGCAAATTCATCTATACGATACAAAGTTAATTGTGACTTTCGTCTCACAACTTCTTGAATTTAATTTAATTTTTATTTCAATGCGGTCTGTAAAATCGACTAGTGTTTTCATTGGCTACTTTTTTAAGCCAATGGTAAAAAGACATATTTTTTAGTAATCATTTTGTTTTAAAAGAAAGTGAATAGTATTTATTAATTGAGTGCGTCTTTATTTAATATACTCTTACTTTTTCAACCCTCATTATTAAATCTTCGTACAACACTGATGGGTTTTATAAAGTTTTAGACTGTCGTCATTTTTTGCGGAAAAATAATCGGAATTAACACCAAAATGGGCTTCAATTGTATTGATTTTTCTCAATTAACAATAAATTGAAAATATTTACATTAGTTGACAATTTTTAATAAAGTTTCGAAAAAGTAGCTATTTTTTCTTTTCATTTGATAATATTGTAAAACTGTTTCTTTGACAAACCTTACTTTTTTACTTGCTTCTTATAAGTACAAAAGACTTAAAAACGAGCACTTTTGGTCTGTTGCATTTAGATCTATGTGATTTTAAAAAGTTTTATCTTTCTAAGATTCCAATTTTTAAATTTGTAATAAAACTATATTTTATTTAAATGTTGGCTTTTTTCTTAATGTTTAGTTTGTTTCTTAATTAATATTGCTATAGTAATAATATTTAAATAGTTCTATGTTTCATTAACACATCTATGCCGAAAAGAGCAGATTAAGATCGACTATTCTGTTCATATACTCTTATTATAAAATAATGACGGTCAATCAGATCATTACTAAGATGCTACGGGGTGCTACGGGGTGCTACGTACTGCTACGGGAAGTGCAACTTCCTAATTCCGGCAACTACTCAAGTCGAAATTCGCATCGTAGAAGCCTTTGTGTTAATCGCTATTAAATCTTTAATAAAAACCGAGTAATCATCAGAACTGGATTAAAAAAAATTTCGGCCCAACCTAATATTTCTGATCGAAAATATCATTCATGAAATATTAAAATATAGGTTTATAAATGACAGAGTTATGCGGTAACAAACATATTTTATTACTGAATTGAGAACCTCATTTTTTGCAGTCGTTTAAAACAAGGCTTAATGCCATCCGTCTCTCTGTGTTTGCCAAGTCGCCAACAACCCGCTCTAAGAAACCTCACTGCCCTATTATCTTATCTTATATCTTTAAATGAGCAATTCTTGTATATACGAGTATATATATAATTGGAATCTCGGAATCGGCTCCAACGATTTTCATACAATTTAGTATATAGGGGGTTTCGGGGGCGATAAATCGATCTAGCTAGGACTCATTTTTAGAAAATGTCATTTTATTCGTGTTTTATCGATAATCAACTTAAACATAAACTTGGAAGAAAAATAACAAAAAGGAGGCGTTTGAGTAGTCTCAACTGAAAAATATGACTCTTCCTGACATCTATTGGCGAATAATAATACTATTTTTTGTGAGCAACTAATTGCTTTAACGACACAACAGCAGATGGCGTTGTTAAGTAACACGAAGTCAATGAGTGTTTGCTTTGAGGTTAGACTAAAATCAAAGGTACGAGTACTACATATAATATGAAAAAGTGAGTCTTTGTTCATTTTCTTTGTTTCTTTGTAACGCTTTCACGTCTGAACTACTCAACCGATCGTCTTAAAATTTTGCATACATGTTGTTTAGGGTACAGAAAATGACATAGGGTATCCCGGAAAAATCAACGGTTCCTGTGGGACCGTGGGTGAAACCACGGGTCGCAGCTAGTGATTATGATACGGGAATTACTCACGTTCGATTTAGTCGATTATACTCGTACACTGCTCTACATAATATATATATTTTTTAATGATAGTTATATTATTAATAAGTGTGCAATTCATTTTGTTGACATTATATATTTATTTCGACATTCATAATCCCTTGTATTGTTTGACATTTATTGAACTGTGACGTGTAACTATTGGAGTTGTCAATAAATTCGGTTTTCTGATTTCTGAATAATATTTAATAAAGGATGTATTAGTAAAGACACACTTAGATGGATATAGATAATAATTTTATTGTTAATTGAAAATGATAATATTTCATGAACGTGGTTTCTGGAGACTTGTGTCGATATGGATGTATTTTAGAGGGTTTTTGTATTTGCAAACGTATAGTCAGTGAAGCTAGTATCTCTTTATTTGCTTATTAAATCCATCAGATAACACTTACAATATTTTACATCTAAACCCCAAACCTCAGATAACAATATTTTACATCTAAACCCCAAGCATTTTTAAAAATGTGTGTTCCATTTAAGATGGCCACGACATACAATTAAATTAACAATAAAATTAAAGTTGAAAAGAAACTATATAGAAATCATAACACCTAGACTAACACGAATAAGTTAGTAACCAAAAATAAACTATGAAACCTTACATTTTTGCTTTCGATGATTATAAATTCGAAAGTTTGGACAGATGTATAAATGGATGTTTGTAACTCAATCACATCAGAGCGGATCTAGATTCAACTTGGCAGAGATACTCGTACATTATAGCCTGGAATAGCTCCTAGAAACCTTGTTACACCGCAAGCTGTCTAAAGCTGGTTTATTTATAACTGGCTATCCGCCCACGATCCTGCAAAACGGGAGTCCTCGTTCAGTTCCATGTTTTACTTCATGCTAAAATTATATGAGTACTCCGTCAGGTTCGTGATAAAAAAAATAACGTAGGTGGCACACAGTGACGTCAATCGGTCCATAAGCAAAACTGGAATAAGGAATTTGCAACAAGTTCGAAAGAGACGGTCAACTCTCGGAACGAAAGACTTTTTTTTTGGATCATGCAACTGGCTTTTTGTAACTGGCTGTTTTATTTGATTCCGTTCAATTCCATGGTTAATTATAAAGTTCTGACACCGATGCAGTAAGCGATCGTTTAGTTTTCTGTTTGAAATAAAAGTTTTAAATTCGGACCTGAAGTGCTGGCATCGATCGGTAAACTGACATTTCAAATATACTAAATCGGGAAATTTGTTCGGAAATAACTTTGAAGCGCCAGTTTAAATGGCGATGCTTGCCCTCCACTCCAGACCAGACGAACAAAATTGAACCAAACTTCGCTTTTTTTTAATTTCACTATAGTATGTATGTATAGTTTACAGTACCAACCAATCAGTAATTAGAGAGTATATTTTTTAAAATCTTTGACTATCTAAATATATCAAGTTACAAATCAAAACATTGTCCTCAGATATTTATTAACTGGTTGGTTCGTTTACCTGGTTTTATTATTAGGGCCACTTACAGAAGTTGGAGTTTCTTTTTATCACGGAGTTCACTTCATCAGAGGTTAAACTGATAAATCGTCTTGCGCCGCTAAAATATTAAGTTTTATTTTTAATTAGTGGCTTCTGCCCCAAACCTTAAGTTATCACAATATCTGAATCACATTTATAATACTTTAACTCTGAGTTTATTAACCCTGCGTTTCAGAATTTAACTTCCGCATCTTCTGCAAGTAAGCTTTATTACCTGGTTAATTAAATACACATTTTTGAGAAATCATTTTAATGAAGCGGTCTTACGAGTATATAGTTTGACTCCGTAGTTTGACTCCATATATGTATATTATGTTTGCCGATACTTAAATATGAAACTTTGCACACACATTGAGTACACATCCCTGTCAACTCAACAGTAAACGTTGTTTGTAATAAAAACCATAGAATTTCAATACTTTAAGATATTAAAGCAACTAAACTAAAGACTTAAACTAACTTCGCTTATTAAGTTTAGCTTATTAAAGGTATTCAATTGCCATTTCATCTAAGTAGAAAAAGGCAAGCAAAAGAGCTATTAAGACAAGATACTGATGAAGTAATCTATAGAGTGACTAATTGCAATTTAAACCAATTGTGACTTGATTTGTGACACACTGGTCTAATTATTCTTAAATAACTAAGAATTTTCTTTGTATTATATTACGGATTTATTTAAAAGCTAATGATGTAAGCAGTAATCTTAATTTTGGATAAATAGTGCGGATATTTTTCTTAGCTCTATTTTCTGTTCAGCGCTACAAAAAAAAAAGAATGTGCGGGAGAGATACGAGTACATCCTATTTAATTCCAAATTACATCCCAATCTGGACAAACTATTTCTTGAAAACAATGCACACAAGAAATTCGATTAGCTCGTTTGCATACAACTTTCAAAGCTCCCTTATTGCATGTCCAATCATTTGGCCTCATTCTTTTTTATTTTGGTTCCAGAACCAACGCCGCAACATTATCTGAAGAACAGGTGAGGACCAACCAGCAGTGAATATGTTCCTGCCATGGCATTAGAAGGTGAAACCGGTGATCCAATCTGGACGTCCTTACCACAGTCATTAAGCTATCTGCACAAGGAAATAGCAAAAAATATTGACTATAATAACGAGAAGCAGAGACTCAGCGCATTGAGGGAGCGAGAGTTTACCGTCCTTTACAACCGGTACCTGTTGCTGTGTAAGAATAATTTGCCCCTCGACTGCAATCTGGTTTTTGAGTTACTATCTAGAAGTCTCGAGGTAAGCATATTTTAATAATTTTTACTAGCCGTTACTTTAAGATCCGTGGTTATACCCGCGACCCCAAGGGCGCGGCGGCGGTAAACGTTAATTTTTAGGGATAAAAGGTACACTATGT
Organism: Peribatodes rhomboidaria; assembly: GCA_911728515.1. Taxonomy (NCBI): domain Eukaryota; kingdom Metazoa; phylum Arthropoda; class Insecta; order Lepidoptera; family Geometridae; genus Peribatodes; species Peribatodes rhomboidaria. The sequence goes on from OU452166.1 coordinate 19,226,572, forward strand.
CCTTTTCTATACTCCAGGCAACGTGTATGCAAAATTTCATGATGATCGAGTGAGCCGTTACGGCGTGAAAGAGCTTTACAAAATGAGTATATAAAGTAATTACAACGATTTTTAAACAACTTTTATAATATTTAATTAAATGCACGATTGTGCCACGAGGAAGTCACAGTAAGTTGAAATGAGTAATGGTTTAACAAAAACAATCGAAGAGTTAATAACGATTTTCAGATTCAGCGATGTTAGAGAAACTCTAGGAACAATGACTATAGGAAATATTATACACATAGCTTATTAATTTGTTACTTAATTAGCTTTAGGCCCATTTAGGGGTAGCAAACTCTGATGGGTGGCTTCGGCCGTGGCTAGTTACCACCCAACGGACCAAGCCATGCCGTGAAATGACCTAGACGTGTTTCGGGATGTAGTCCGGTGTAACCGTTCCGAAGACGGGTCTGAGCAGTGGCGCACGTGTAGCGCCTCACTCAACTGCCGTCTTTGTACTTCTTCACTCTAGTAAACTTCAAGACTAGAGTGAATAAGTACTTTATAGGTCGTCGTGCTCCATCTTAGACCACAACGTTTGACCACCATCAGGCGAGTTGGTGGTCAAACGCCGACCTATTCTACATATTTTTTTTTTTAATCCTACTTTTAAACGATTCTCAAGCCTTCCCCACACAGATGCACTTGCGGTACATACGCGAGTTGTCAACGAAACAATGTTTAGGCATTGACATGACACTGACACTGATTGCCACTGCGACCGTAATAGCGAGCTGTCAGTCTGTCATGTCTGTGTGGGGGCAGCTTCATACGTTTGCCTTCTGATTAGGGATTGAGCAATTTTATACGAATGGCGGCATGGTTAATGAACTCGAATTAAGCCGGATTGAGATTCATTCAGTTTTCATTACACGATTGTTTACTTGTATCTAATACATAACGTTAAACGCCTTTAGCACAAATATATCGTTTTTACAAGTATTAGTTATACTCGTACCAGGTGATTAGGCGATGATAGCCTATTTGGAAGAAGGCTCGCCTCTCAAGCCAGAGAATGCGGCTTCGATCCAGCCAAGGCACGTACAAATTTGTTCAGTTTTCACATTTGTGACTGAATATCGTCTGGCGAAGTATAAGTGTGTAATGCACCTCTGCTAATACCTTCGAGCAAACGGCGTGACGATAGTTACGTATGTTTTTTATTTTGTCGAAACGGACAATTTTAAGTGTGGCAGGTGCCCACTCATACGTGCAGTCTATTACCGTTAGTAGTATACGTCATAACCTACATACATCTAAGTACTTACAAGGTAACCTTCTGATAAAATATCTATCAGAAGGACTAGTTTGTAGCAAGTATTTTTTGGAAATATTGCGGTTTTTGTTTTGGGAGTTGGATTTCGATTCTTCATACTGAAGAATCGAATTATTGAAAGTCTAAAACAAAAATTGTTGTGTGATGTAGGAAAAATGCTTGCAAAGGTTTTTGGTGCATTGAAAATTAAGCTGTATTTGTTGGAAGATAAGCTGCAAATCTTGGCATTAATATATTTACCATAAAATTCTCTTCTTCTAAATCTTTATTTTTTTGGAAATAAGGTGAAAAATGAAGATAGGTACATCTTCATTCTTCACAGCCTTATTATCACACAAATTATTATTATTACACACTAAAGAGCAATCACTAGGAATTATAATGATACACTAAGGGCTACTTGCAGAAGCTCAGACTATCTTTTTAACTCTGAGTTAACGATACAACCGAGGTTTAACTGATAAATCGTCTTGCACTACTGAGAGTTAGAAGCTATTGAGTTAACACAATAGGCATTGAGTTAACACATTAGGTGTTTAAAGGTAACACAATAGGTATTGAGTTAACACAATAGGTATTGTGTTAAATTGTATTACACTTAACTCTGATTTAATTTACAAGCTTTCTTCAAAATAACATTCAATTATTTCAGTTTCAGTTTATTCAGTTTTCAGTTGTATTGCATTAGCGCAAGCCTCAAATCCAGCATCAATCAATCGTCAAGCATTCACTTTCTATCAATTTTTTGCAACTAAAAGTGTATTATTAGTCTGCGAAACAACATTAAAACGCTGTTAATAATACAAATAATTTTGCGGTTAATAATTCAAATTGCGATTCGAATCTGGGGGACAATGCAGCTAAGCTCAGCCGATGCTTAACTGAACCGTTGGTGTTGCGTTTGTCATTGCGAAATCCGACGCGAAACGGCTCAGTATCACTGATGTCTCACAAACGAACCAGCTAGACTACCGGTGATACGTTTGTGAAACGTTAGTAATACTGAGCCGTCCTCCGTCTGATTTTTTATGACAAACGCAACAGCAACGTTTCAGTTAAGCATCGGTTGAGCTTCGTTGAATTACCCCCCTGGAATCGATAGGCTCGCAACCATAGACAAAAACGGAGGCTTTAATACGTAAACGAGGTAGAAGGCATTGCATGAGAAAAGTCTAGATCTAGCAGAGAGTTAAGGATGACTTAAGGATATTGAGCTCTCCTAGCAAGCAAGTTCGTTTAGGCTGAGTGGCTAGCTCTCCTCAACTAACTGCTTTATTAATATTTTCATTTATTTCTACGAAGATATTCAATCAATCTATCAATTATTTATTTGACATAATAAAAATTGTAGGTACATCAAAAATAATGAAACCATTGGCTTCCAAACTAATAAAAAACTGCGCTACGGACATCAGAGTCCTATCACAATACAGTGTCAAATAGCTATTTATTATTTACTATAGCTATGAAAGTTAAAGGTGGATAGCAAAAATATTTATGGCTAGGCTAAGGCTAGTCATGTGGTTAGTATACAGATCGAGTATTCTTGACAAGCAATGTAAGCTCCACAGTCTTTTATCTAGTTGGACACCGCGTGTGCACCTACTCAGCGTAGCATAGGTAGTACTGTCCTGTACTGTACACCAACTAGAGCGCAACATAATTTAGTCTGGTTTCGCTCGTAACATCATAAAAAGATAGAATAATACACTCTTCTCTTTCAAATATTCAAAATTAAAAATTGAATGAATAACTTATTCCTTGATGTACTTAATGCGACGTTAAAGCGGAAATACTCGTACACTAGATATTAGTTCAAGTAACATTTTTAATAAACTCTTAATTATTCACAACAGGTATCGTAAAAACATAAAAGGAAAAGAATATCGATTAAAGCTGTAGTAGCAAACAACTGGCACCCTATTCAAAACTAAGTCCACTTCGTGAGCGCGACTAAATTAAATGGAACTGCAAATAACGCTAAGTGCAAGTGCAACATAGCATAGCTACGCCACAAGCTATTTGGCACGGTCGATTTTGCACAATTTGACGCGCTTGTTGCGTCTAACTAGATAAAACTGTTTAAAGCACTCTATAGGTTTAATAAAGTGTTTGCACTGGCGGATCCAAGGAGCGGGGGGAGAGGGCTAAGGGGCTCAAGTCCCCCCAAGCACTAATTCACATTCTACAATAGTCGAAAATGTCTGTTTTCCTAGTGTTCGCCTACCTTGATAATGGTTACCCTCAGCTAAGTCAAGTCCTCACCTAAACCAAAATCTTACCTACCTTGATAAAGCTTACATTCACCTAAGTCAAGCCCTCCCCCCTCCCAAACCTGGAACCACCGCTGTCCTTACCCTGTAAGGTCGAGTCGTGTCGGGGATGGAGGGCCGGCTGTGGCGCCAGCGCGCGGCCTGGTGCTGCAGGTCGCACAGCCGCGTGTGGTGCGACCAAGACGGCTTCAGCCCACGAAGCTCTTGCACGTGCTCCGCTTTCTTATATCAAAATGCTATCATCAGTTATCAGCAGTGATTTGTTCATTTCTGAGCATATTATGTATGTACTATAAACCTGGCTGTGCCCCGCGGTGTTACCACCTGTTTGGAAAGAAGACGATTCAGCAGTGATTTGTTCATTTGAGAACATATGTGTATACATAATAGTTGCGTCCTGCGGTATTGCCCGCGTTATAAAGTAGCATATGCTATCCCAGTCTACAATTTATCTGTGTGCCAAATTTCATCCAGGCCCATTCAACCGTTCTGGCGTGATTGAGTAACAAACATCCATCCGTCCCCTTAACATTCACATTTATAATCTTAAATTAAATGAAGTGAATTTAATGTCATCTGCTCTAAATGGAACTTCTGCCAGGTGTATGGCAACAGGCTCGCTCGTTGTCACTTTTAAGACTGAAATTTTCCGGTGAAGAGGGGGTGAAGGGTGAAGTTTGTGCTTAATACATTTCTGCCAATCCCTTCAGAGGGAAAGGCGTGGTGATATTTTATGTTACAAATTCACAATTCACGTTTTCCTGCCAAAAGCTAAGAAAGTATAAAAGCGACTTTTAATTGTCCTAGTTTTTTAATTTATTTAGTTTAGTCACTTATAAATTCAAAAAATCCATTAGGGTAAATCCGATCTTCAAAGGTAGTATACTGAATCCTAAACTAATACCAAATACTAAATCCAATGATACCGGAAACGCGAGATGTTTCAATTAGTGTGCTCTCCGTCCATACTAGGCAGGCCTAGGTTTAAATACGGTACAAATGTATCTGAATATCGGATCTCTGGTTATCAGACCAACTACTGGTCTTCTTGTTTCGTTTTTTTAAAAAACGTTAAAACACTGTATCTCAAAGTTTAATCTCCGTATTCATGTACCTTCTCCACGCATCAAATTGAGGAAATAAACCGTTTGATTGACCTGATTTCTCACTTTTGTGATTTCCATATGAACTTTTAAACACACCTGCAGGAATGGCAGGCAATTAAACCATGGCAGAATCAACGGGAACGCCTTCATAGCCTATTATTTTACTTAATTATCAATTGTAAACTATCGATAGTTCACTTTTAATAATCCCGAGCAAAACTGTCTTGTACCTATTTAAAGTAGGTTACCCGTCTCATTAGGTCATAAATCTGGAAGAAAGACAGAAAGGTGAGAGTGAAAAACAACGTCTTTTTAGCCGTTAAAGAACATCCTTTCTTGATCAAACGAGGACATTCGCAGGGTCTACTGGGTCATATCGGCATTTGTTTGTCCGACATAGGTAACTTGAATACCGTTAATCTATTTATTTTATTTGGTTTTTTTATTATTTATAGTTTTTTTTTCGCAGACAAATAGTTCATACATCAATAGAACTTTCGAGTTCGTATAATGAGTTAAATCGGAGAAATATTATTTTGTGAGGTCACCGTTCGAAGCGAATTAATGATGTATTTGAGATGAGGATACCTACGTCATAGATTTTACCGACGCGCGAAGGTATGATAATATGAAGCCGCCAGTTACAACAATTTACATGTCACTCGAATAAAGCAGTCAAGTGTGTGGTGAGACACTCTCAAATTATTCCGTAGCTAAAAATATTAATAATTATTTATTATCATTATCACCGACCTAGATATTAGCAAATTATTCCATAAGACCTAGATTTTGTGCAAAGCTTTTTATGCGGATTTCTTGGAACATTTTGTTTAAATCACTATTAGAAAAAAATGTGTTATATGTGCACATATAAGTGCCTTGTAGAAAAATCGAAAAAATAACAATTCGAAAATACATTTTGAAATAATCAACTTCAGCTTTTGATTTTCTTATTTCTCACCTAGAGACCATCATTATCAAATTGTTTTTCAAGATTTCCATGTTTCCCTAGTAACGGTTTTATTTTTAACAATTAGGTATCAAACGAACGAGAAGTATCTAAATCACTAAGAATAAGAGCATAAACCTACTTGCGACGACACGTGTAATGAGAACAAAGAAATATAATTTAAAGGGACGATACCCATTACACATACGAGTATATTACATTTCTTTGGTTTTTTTTTAACGCAAATAAATACGACGTGGGCGTCTATACGTCTCTTCAGCACTGGATATTGATAGAGAACAAAGTCTGTTACCAAGCCCATAAGACGCCCACAGTTACATTGAATTTCCTTCTTGTATCTAAGCGCCATTTTTACCTCGGTTCCAGGGGTCCACGACGACCAAAACGTCAAAGGGTCCAGGTTTTTTCCAAAAATGCAAGTTTTAGCCAAGCAGGGTTTCTACTAAGGCGAAGCTGTGCGAAGTGATTCACAATTAACCAATCACAATGCTTCCACTGAAGTGGAGCGGAGATTTCGAGGATTGTGGTTGGTCAATTCAATATGCACCACTCCGCTCAGGCTGAAACGCAGCCTTACTCTTTGTACTTACCCCGCCTCGCGCACCTCTATTGTATCCAAGTTGTACGTTCAACAGTATTGTTCACGCTATCGCCTGTTTTCATATCTCAAAACAGTGCATCCACACTTCCACAGTAAAGTTACTTTTAGTGAAACTACATTGAAACACGAAGATGAAGTAAAATTATAGGCTTACTCCTAACAAAATACTAAAATTGTTGCCTGTTAATATTCATAAAATATTAACTTTGCTCTACAAAAAGTAACTTTGGCGTAATTACACGTTAACGATGGAACATTAAAAATTGATTGATTCACCTCTCTTTTCTGTTCCTCTTCGGCTTCGATAGCCCTCTGGTGCAAGAGCTCGATGTCAAGCTGGGCGACCTCCTCTGCTTCCATGGCTTGACTGATCTTCTCCTGAAATAAAAAAAATAACATAAAGACAAACATACAGGCAGTCTCACGATAAAAAATGAGTCGCGATGATGTTTCTTTTTACCATTATGGTGCGGGACCCTAATATCCGACTAAAGGGGACGGAGACGACGCACGTCACATCATTGTGAATGGTTTTATTTATAGATTGCTTGCCTTTGGCAGTGTAGACTGTATGTTGCTTAATGTTTTTACCATTCTGAGTTCTGAAACTACTACTAGCGCGGCTTGGCAAGTTACAAAATTAAAAAGAGGGATTTCGGTGGAGTAAAGAAAGGTAGACAACGGTTTTTAAACATTATTTTTATTAAGAAAAAAATGTGTGTGATTTTCGAAGTATTTACGCTTACACGCACCCTCCGATTTCAATTTTTTAAATAAAACTTTTTAATGCATCCCTTACCTACAATAGACATGAATGATCTCTTTCGGGGACGCCTAGGGTGCTCAGATTACCAAAGTACTCTGATTACCAAAGTAGTCAATAATTTAGAGCACTTATTTAGTCTAATCTAGATATTATAGTATTAGTAGTTCGCCTCAATCGAAGACCTAGCATATCTCCATAATTTCTGGTCTAATTTCGCTCATAGCTAAACTTACAATTTTTATTTACATAAACCACTTGCCTGGAAAATTTCATTTCAACGATACTCGATTAATCGTCGAACAAACAATTGCCGCGATGTCACAGTAGACTTTAGACAGACTCGTTACAGGGGCCCTATTCGGAGATTTGAGATTTTCATCTCACCTTTTTCGTCCTTGTTGCTCTCGTTTAAAACGTCATAGGTCTGAGAGTGGCCAAGATAAAATCTCATCTCATCTCATGCGCAGGAATAGCCCCCCTGAACTCGTTTTGCTAAGTCAATTAAAAACTGTATTTGTACCTGAACACTGAACAGGTAGTTCAGTAGAACTTGCCTGTAAAATTTCATAAAGTATAGATCAACAATACTCGAGTTATCATCAAATAACAAATGCTGCGATGTACCAGTACCTAGACTTTGAGGCTTCGCTGCGTCAATTATGTTAACATTAATTACCTTAACATATGGTAGGTATCTTAGATAACATTAACCTTTACCTTTTGTACTTGACGCTCATGTTCAATCTTTTGTTGTTCAAGTTCTTCCTCTGGGATCGGTGGCGTTTCATCGCCACTGGAGCCGTGTTTTGCTCCTGAGGTTGAAAATTAAATGTTCTTTGAAATATTCACATTAATAGTTGATTAAATTAGGCGTTACGTTGCTGAAGTTTAAAACTCAAAGACAAATATACGTAATTTAATTGTTATAGGGTTTGTAAAAATTGCTCTAAAATTTTCTCGAGTAAGTACCTTAGGTATACTTAACAAACTTTTATATTCAGGTTAGGTTAATCGTGAAATAATATTATTAGAACAAAAAATCCTTACAGTACTTAAGCAGAGACACTAGAGATTTAAAAAAGGAAACAGATCCAAATTAATACCCATCATCACGTCATCCACAACGACGACTGTTGATCCAACATCGATAAAAATCAGTATCTACATACTTAAAATTATTGAATACAAAAACGAAGCTCTTGAAAATGAAAATTGCATGACTAATTGACTACAGGCCATGTAATAGGGAATATTCTGTGACTACGGGCTATGTGAGGGGAATATAGGTGGTCAAGGAAATTGAAGCGAGCCATGCCGATTGCCTCGAGCTTACTTCCGTTCGACGAGCACAAGCATAACTTGAATAACACAACAGGACCAATGAATGTTTTCCATGTCGTTTTTTTAAATCGATTTACGTGTTTTGGTATACAGACATCTTTCGCTTTATCTCTTTCCATGAGTCTTTTCATCCACGCTCGTCGGTTACGGATATCAATATTAAATTGTAATGTACCTAATATTTTAACTTTCAAATTGTCATTGGATTTAAAAGCTTGCTATCTAAGTATACACAAATACGTATTTAAGTATGCTAAATACAGATAGGTACTTAAGTTTGAAGGTGGTGGTGATTTGACCAGTCTCCTTATATTTTTCCACAAACTTCTAAGCCCTGTATTTCTAAATAGTATCTTGGAAACGCCGCGGGGTTCTTTTGTCCTTCTCTAAGCTTAGTCGTCGGGTCTACAGAATTATGGGGTGTTATGGCCGAGGTTATAATTAGAATTGGACGCTGTATGGCATCTTATTGGATCACTGGACACGTGTAAAATATAAGTCTCACCGATAAAATGAAACGTTTCTGAAGAGAATTTCAACGTGTAACACATTATGCATCCAATAAAATATGAGTAATACAAAAGCTTTGAGGATGTTTGGATATTCACTTGTGATTCATTTACGTAAAAACGATTGATTAGGATGATAGAAGTAGGTGAATCTTGAATTAACGAATCAATTAATTTGACTTCTTTTGATCCTGACAATCTATGTAAAAAAAATTTGAATGTGAATTGCGTGGGCACGGAGGTTTTTACTTACTTAAGACTTTTAAGGTAAAATCACTACATAGTATAAAACAAAGTCGCTTTCTCTGTCCCTATGTCACTTTGTATGCTTAAATCTTTAAAACTACGCAACGGATTTTCATGCGGTTTTTTTAATAGATAGAATGATTCAGGAGGAAGGTTTATATGTATAATGACATCCATTAAATAGTGGAGAAATACTGTTATTTTGGAGATTTCTAATGTGATGTCGGTAATTATCAATTTTTTTCCGCTTACATTGCAAACGCAGGCTGAACCCTACGAGGTTTATCAAAATAATGTACTAATTATTTGTACACATTGAAAAGGTCTACAGAAAACTCCGCGATGGTATATGTCTATCTCTTATGGATATGCCACATTAAGATTTTTTTGTTGTACCCGTGTGAAGCCAGAGCGGGCCGCTATGTTTTTACGTACAACGTTCACAGTTTCTCTGTAGTGTATTTAATATTAGCATTGCACCCGTGCAAAGCCGGGGCGGGTCGCTAGTAAACAATGAGCACCCCAAATCATTTCGATCAGCTCGCGGTTTTGCTACTAACTTCATCATCGTCGTAATCGTTAGTCTTATTAGGTACATTTATAAGAAGTAGGTAGGTAGGTATGTGTTTTTAGCGGAACCTTTTGTTTGACGGCCCATCTTGTTCATCCGGTTCCCGAATTCCAAATGATGAATTTATGTAATAATATGTTCTGGGTCTGGGTATTAGTTGTTCTACTCTTTGTGTGTGTGCTCCAGAAGAAAATAATTCTCTTTTGTGAAGAGTTATGAGTGTGAAACGTTATTTTTAGTAAACTTACTAAACTAACTAACTAACGTTTAAACTAACTAGTTTGAACATTAGTTTTTCTAAGTAGGTACGAAATGACGTTGTAATTTTTGGGAATAGACAAAGAAACAATCGCAATTTAAATCAAAATGCACTTCAATCTTTAATAAAAACTAAACTGTTCTAAATCATGCAAAATCAATTAAAAAATTAGTTTTACGCGTTGCTACCAGAATAACCTCATATTAGGTATTTTTTTTACTAAATTCCCCACACGACATCCACCCTTTAATTTTAGTAAGTACCTGATTAGGTACTTACTAAAATTAAAGGGTTTTAGCTGTGTTTTCTGATTAGAAAACACAGCTAAAACAACTTATTAAAACGAGAGCTTTGAGATAGGTACCGACTTCACTGGTAGGAAAATCTCAAAGCATTTCAAAGCTCTTTGATAAAGTTATTTGACTTGTTTGTACCAGGACCGATGCAGATGATAGCACTATTTAATTGGGGAGAGATACCTCTCCAGTGCGCGAGCTAGTAACTTTGAAACTAAGGTACAAAGAGAGACGATGATTTGTCGTACAAACTTAGCTCTTGAGGCAGTGTCTCGATGGAGTGCCGCTAATTTCATTAACTTTAACTCAAGCTTTTCCGTTCTCCGCTGAACAGAGCTTTATGTTCGCCACCCCGTCATTCCAGGGTGTGCAAGTCTCATCTAACGATCAGCTTGAACTTCTTGGATTTCAAATTCAAATTCTCTCCTTCCGGTCGCTTTAATGAGTCCAGAGGCAAAACAGATAGTTAACACCCGCACATCTGCCTAACCTCTACCAAGCGCAGCTGTTGTGGACTTGCTTAAAATACTAGAGCCACTTGTGGGACGGCTCTGCAAAATACCAGCTTTAAGCATTGGACTCAATTCAAAAACGCGCCATTAGATTAATCATTGACGAGGTGCACAGTCTCCAGCACAGGCGGCGTTAGCCAGTTTGACCATTTTCTACCGCCTCCATTATAGAGAATGTGCACAGGAGCTGCACGAGCTGATACCATTATTTGACTTCCACCACAGGTCATCGAGGCAGGCATTCCACCCTTATGTCGTTCGCTATAATAAAGTACGCAAGAAACGCTTTCAGAACTCCTTCAAAGTCAAAATGTTTTTATTCAATTGGGTATCAAAGCTACACTTATGAACGTCAATGTTTTACAATAGACTCGACCGCCTTATTCGAAAAAAGAGTCAGTACTCAGAAGAACAGGCATAAAACTGAGTGGCATATTTTTTTACAAAAAATAAATAAATAATTGTCTTACAAATTCTGGCATACAACTAGGTAATACCGTATTATATCTATGTTTACTGTTGTGTGTTAAATGTTTAGTGGCTACTTGGCTAACTTGGCGGAAGTGGAAGCTGCGGTGTGAGTACTCAAACTTCAAAATTGATTTCGTGAAAGCTAAGCAAGCTATCACACACACTACGTCTTTTTGTTGCGATGTGTAGCAAAACAAAGGAAAATTTAAATATTAACAAAATTAAATTTATAATGTAAATCTATTAAGAATACGCCATAATTATCATGTCGCACTAGGTACAATAATAATTATACTTACACTAGCTGTTACCTACGACTTTGTTCGCGTAAACTCAGAAAATAGTAACAAAAACCTTTCTCGTTATATACCTACCTACCTACTGTAACTAATTATCAAATTTCCTCAAAATCCGTTCAGTCGTTTAGCTATGAAAAGCCTACAACAAACAGACAGGCAGAGCAAATTTCGATTTTATAAAAATAAACTGTGAGTAAACCGTGAGTTAATAAAACATGATAAGCAATGTTATCATGTTTTATTAACTCACGGTTTACCATTTTTAAGGGATAAAAATGTAATGCCCATGCTCGTCAAGAGATCTGTTCCGTCGTGGAAAAACAACAAATAGACAGGCAGCCGGACCAAGTTTCACATTTAAATTTTTAATTATACCTAATTAATTATTGTGAGGAAAGTCCGATTCAGCAGGGCAATTCACAACCATTCGGAAACGTTTCCGTTCGGATTTCAAAAATTTTAAGCCTAAATTATTAGAATCTCAGTTCGAATTCATTTGTTTTTAAACGTGATTAATTCTTCCGATCGGATTTATACTCGATTCCCTATTCCAAAATGTATAAAAGTAGACTGAGATTCGAACAATTTGAGTATGAAATTTCTGGGATCCGATCGGAAACGTTTCCGAATGATTGTGAATAGCTCTGCTGGTCCGGTTAAGAGCTTGGGACTCCCGAGCATAAAAGCCCTTTGCTTGTCCTAAGCCACGAATAGCTGCTAAACGTTATTTATTTATTTCACTAGCAGCATAGCATGTAAAAATTACCAGTCGGTGGATGGTAGGAGATCCAAAATTGATGAGCCAGCTTTAGGAACTGATATTACACTAAACACAATTAATTTGGTAAAATTGTAGCACTATTTTGTGAGACGGTCTCCGAAACACGCGTTCACCGTGAGAATTTTATTCATAGATGTTTATTTTGACTGTCTGGCGTGAAGTTGTATGTGGAAGCTTCTGGCAATAGTCCAGAAAAAGGCATAAACCTTGGAATTAGTAGAGACAACAACACGTTGCGGCCATGGAAGTGGGGGTCTGGAAGGGTACAGGGCCTCAAGTCAACCATTTCAATTGCTAAATAGTTATTGGTTCTACCATGATCCAAATAATTATGTAAGGTACTAAAACTTGCTATAAATAAGCTTATTTTTAGGTATGTTTTTTATGTAAGGTTCAACCTACATATGTGATAGGTAGGCAGATAGGTACGCTAAAATTCCATTTTCTAGCATTAGACGAGTTACTTTTTTTCTCCCAGTCAAATGTCAGGGACACTATAATCCCTACTCACTGATAACGCCAAAAGTTACCAGGCAACGAAAAGTTACGAAATTATCGACATTTATTGTTCTTTTTACCCAACTACGCAAGAAGAAGGGTTATGTTTTTACTTACATTCATTCAACAATGCTTTTTTTTCGTCTTTTGCTACGGGAACTTAGTGAACATCAAATCAAGGAAAATTATTTTACATTACAATTTATTAACAATTAACCGACTAGATACTTAAAAAAAAAAGAGGAGGAGGGTTCTCAATTCGTCGGATTCTTTTTTTTAAGTAAGTATGTTCACCGATTATTCGAAGACGCCTGGGACCCTATTCGGAGATTTGAGATTTTGTATTTTGTGTACCAGCTATTTTACATTGCGCAAGTTTACTTGCTATTAGAGAATTCACTGTCTGCTATTATACTCAATGTAAACAAACCACTAGCTAACAAGCAGCCATTTACTAGGGTGCGTTGGGGTAGGTAATCAATCTATGGGTAATAAATAATAATTCTTAAAAACAAATAAACCCATACATAATAATAATATTAAATAGAATCTAAAGTCTGTCTGTCAGGCTTTTCACAGCTAAACGGATCTTGATGTTTGATAGTAAATCACGAAGACTGTTTTTGGATACTACCTACTTTCTAAATAAACGCGAACGAAGTCGCAGGTAAAAAAAAAAAAAAATCGGGACACTTCCACACGGTCGCCTGACCCCAAACTAAGCAAAGCTTGTACTATGGCTGCCAGAGACTGATATACATACCTACTTAGATATTCTTAAATACATACTTAACTAGATACTAACACCCAGACATAGAACAAACACAAATGTTCGTCACATAAATGTTTGTCCTACGTGTAGGTAACAGCTAGTAGTAAATAAAACGATCCTGGGGGGCTATTCCTACGCGTGAGATGACATGAGATTGTATCTTGGTCACTCTCACACCTACGACGATTGAAATGAGAGCAACAAGGACGACAAAAGGTGAGATGAAAATCTCAAATCTCCGAATAGGGCCCCTGGGGGGCTATTCCTGCGCGTGAGATGTGATGTGATTTTATCTTGGTCACTCTCACACCTATGACGTTTCAAACGAGAGCAACAAGGATGAAAAAAGGTGAGCTGAAAATCTCAAATCTCCGAATAGGGCCCCTGGTCGTTCGATCCAGGGGGGGCTATTCCTGCGCGTGAGATGAGATGAGATTTTAACTTGGTCACTCTCACACCTACAACGTTTCAAACGAGAGCAACAAGGACGAAAAGAGGTGAGATGAAAATCTCAAATCTCCGAATAGGGCCCCTGGTCGTGCACCTATGAACTTTTAAATTTGACACGTGCTCTTACGGTGTAGAAAAACATTCTGAGAAACCCGACATGTTCTACTAGAAAAACAATTTCGAAAGACGTAAGTAATAATTATGTCTTTCGACATACATTATACAATTATTGTAAGTACCGAAACGAATCATCTCTCAACATCATTCTATAACCAGTGTGTCGCCATAACGCGCAGTCGAACTTCGTTGAATCGCAGTTCAGTAATGTAAATACAGTTTATGTAGTGGATGTGTTATTTGCTCATGCATTTGTCGCGCTCACGTAGTGCACTCCTCTCGTACTGGTGGGGCAGCTGGTACTAACACGGGCTACAAACAAACGACGGATTAATATCCAGGGATTCCCAAACATTTTCAGTTCGCGACGCGCAAGTAACATAATTATGTATTTACTATAAACTACGTAATCGAAATCTTTATGTACCTACCTAGTCTAATCTTATCTGAAATGCTCGAAGAACCGGGCGGTGCTAGGCACCACCTCTAAGTTACTGCCCCGGTTCAAAAAAATCCTAGAGGCTTAACCCTGGCTGTTCGAAATAGATAATGGTACAGCGATACTATGAGGTTGTAAAATTTCATCACGCTTATTATGGATCTAGGTAGGTAGTAGGTACCTACCTATTAGCAAATGAGCGAAGCATGCCATGCAGCGCGCGTCCTGTATCCCGACTTACCTTATTGTATCTTATATCTTTAAATGAGCAATTCTTGTATATATTATATATATATATATATATAATTGGAATCTCGGAATCGGCTCCAACGATTTTCATACAATTTAGTATATGGGGGGTTTCGGGGGCGATAAATCGATCTAGCTAGGAATCATTTTTAGAAAATGTAATTTTATTCGTGTTTTTCGATAATCAATCTCAACTGAAAAATATGACTCTTCCTGACATCTATTGGCGAACAATAATACAATTTTTTGTGAGCAACTACGAGTAATTGCTTTAACGACACAACAGCAGATGGCGTTGTTAAGTAACACGAAGTCAATGAGTGTTTGCTTTGAGGTTAGACTAAAATCAATTGTTTATTATCCAAAAAACACAATTAAAAAATAAAAAAAAATACCGAGCAAAGCTCGGCCATCCAGGTACTTTACCTAGTTCGCGGAGATTAACTTTACGCACTTTGAGAACCTCTGACTTAATACGTAGGTAATAATGCAACCGTGACATAAAATCGACAGTAATCCTTCATTCGACGGTAGATTGCATTGGATCTGCATATCCATTTGCACCATATTTGTACGACGGATTATTCAATGAGCAGTTTTCCAAGTGTAATTTTAGCATTATTTTATCTCTTGATAAATAATTGGCGTTAACTTAGTGATAATTTTACACAGAAGTACTTAGTTTTTATAGTAGTATTACCAAAATACATCCATATATATAACTAGACTGCGCACTGACAAACTGACAAATTTTGCCAATTCAACTTTATTTCTTTCCACGCTGGAATAAGGTTGATACTTATTAAAGCTGACCGAGAGGTACCAAAAGCGGTGTGTCTCTTTCTAGAAACTTGCCAATTAAAAAATTGTTTCTATTTGGTATCAATCTGGAAATAGCTAATCAGACATTTTCAATACTAATCTTGTCAGTTAACAAACCGTTTGAGCAATCTTTATTCTGTAGTTACACGATATTTGTTCAATAAAATTATGTCAATTAAGAAATTAATGTAAGAACTTATTAAAGGTAAATAGGTATTTATTACATTGCATACAATCCAAGATATTTATTAGATAGATTATATAGATTATTAGATAGATATATTATCTTAGATTGTATCCAAGATAATAAATACCTATTTACCTTTAGTAAGTTCTTACGTAATAAAATTATTTCAACTATCGACAATTTTATTGTGTGTTGGTACAATGTCTTTTATTTTATTGGCAATACCGACAAAGTATCACACTATATACCGCAATCTCTGACGTAGGCGACAGTATTGGTGCTTTTGATACCAGTGTTGTGCTTTTTTTTTAGCTTTTGATGACGTGACATGACAGACAAACTTGTGTCATTCGTTTTTTATTTTACATGAAAGTTTGGATTAAAAAAATGTTTGTTATTTAATCGCCTCAAAACGGCCGAACTGTGGCCCTATTCGGAGATTTGAGATTTTCATCTCACTTTTTTTCGTCCTTGTTGCTCTCGTTTGAAACGTCATAGGAACGAGAGCAACAAGGACGAAAAAAAGTGAGATGACAATCTCAAATCTCCGAATAGGGTCCCTGATCCAGATGAAATTTGCCACAGAGACAAAATATAGTTTGTGTCACATATTTAGGCTTTAAACACGGGTATCACTGCGGGCCACAGCTAGCATAACTTAAAAAATGTCCATTGACATTTTTAAAACTTATATTAATATATTTCTGCTCGATGACTTTATTAGGTCTAATTCTATGACTAGCGATTTATTATTTACGATCTTGAAAAATGTTATGATTCATAAATAAATAGGTAAGACCGATATGAGTAATTATTATTATTATTTAGGACAAAAAAAAAAGTATTGCAATCTTGGGTCACGTTGTGACTACTTCTGTCAGATTACAAATATTCTTACACTGAATATCATGCTGTGGATTATGGCGTACAATATCTATGACGTGCAATAATCGCATGCTCAAAATTATTGGCTTTCCGCAGCGCGCCGCGCATGTCATTTGGATCAGTTGAAAATGTCTATGGCTGACTTGACGCCTTCATTCATTCGGCTCGCTCGTCTCGTCTTGGTCTCGGGCTTTTGTCAGCTTGGGGAATGGTCGTTTTCAGTTTTTGCTCACAATAGAATCGGCTAAAAATCGTTTCAAAGTGCTAGTTACCTGTGTGAAATAAAATTATGGACAAATGTTTCGTTTGCGAAGTGGATTTTTGCCCTGTACTATTGAAATTGATAAAAGTGTAATGCATTTTTTAACATTTCTCGTGCGCATAAAACCAATGTCAGAATAGGTAGTTGTCGGAGAAAAAATAGTAATTTGGTCGTATTTTTGACAATGTAATGCTTCCAAAACGGCCGTTTTTTTTGTTACACAAAAGTGTTCCTAAATACATTAAACTGGACTAAATAGTATTTCGGTAGTTGTGATGCGACGGACAAAAGTGCAGTGATATTGTTTTATTTGACAGCCGGCAGGCTCGTCGTTCAAATACAATAAACTAACAAGTGTTTGTAAAAATGAACAATCGAAGTGTAAGCGACAATCTCGTGAACTTTTCGACTGATTTGGCTACAACATTAAATCAGCTAGAGTCGAAAGAGCCTTTACTGAGTTTTCCTTTCGACCATTTATACGCTTGCTCAGATAGCGGTGACCGCAGACAAACTCTGCATCTAAAAGAGGTGGAGATCTCGACTCACCATGTAGCTCCTCAACAAGACAAGCATGTGGATCAAAGAATTACTTCTCTGGAGAGACAGATGAAAAAATTGAAAGATCTTCTCATATACCACCTTGATTTGGTACAACAACAAAATGACTCTTTGAACAAAAAAGACAAAGCTTACCAAGCCTTGAAAGTGGAAAATGAAGCAGTAAGTTGTTTTTTTTATTTTTATGGGGGCCATAACTTGAGTTAAATATAACTAGTGGCCGACTAACCAACTTCCTATGGTATGTATAAACCTTCTGTGTAAAATTATGTAAGTAACTGATGGTGACAACCACATTAAAGTCTGTTGCTTGGCTTAGGAGTTCGTGAATATACAGACAGAAAGAGGTACAGACATGGAAAGCAACTTTGTTCTAAACTATGTAGAGATTATTCCCTCTGGTAGATATCAGTCTCATTGACACTTCCAATGCCTCAGTAATTTGTTCACATATGTTTAGTTGATCCAAGACTGGTTAATAACCTTAAATGAACCTAAATACTACACATTAGCAAAACAAACCCTTGAGTGTACGTAGGCATTGCTGATGTAGAATTGATGTATGTATGTAGTAAAAAAACATATTAAAATGGTAAAAAAAACAAGAGATGATAACATAACCGGAGAAGGCCCACCCCTCGATCAAAAGAGAGCGAGTATTGTGGGTACATAAGTGCGTAATTAAATGTATGCTACATAGGGAGCCTGGTGTATGAGGACAGGCTCACATTTGAGACTGAATATCATCCGGCGAAGTATGGGTGTTGTAAACCTCTGCCAGCCCCTTAGGGGGAAAGGTGTGATGATAAATATGTACAAAAACAAGTTTTATTAATTTACAATGATGTGTTACAATACACAAATAAGTAAATGCTTTAAAAACTTTGAAGCTTTGAGTCTGCATAGATGAAGATGCTGTTGAAGTAATGTTTATAATAATTATTATTATGTCATATTATAATAATTATTATTATTTGCTGACACTGGCAGCTTTAAGCTGATGAGTGTCTTCTTTCAGTGCACTTTTTTTTATTGGTTTTCTAAGTATTGCCTAGTCTGTTTTTGAAGCAGCTAACTGAGTTGATTGTGAAAAAAAAAACACTTCCAGTCATCTGAATTGGATTTTGAAAAAAAATGGGATTAAATCTGTAAGTATATCCTATGAAATAAAAAAATGTTTTTCGAAATCAGTTCATCAATAATAGAGCTATAAATGGTAACAAACATTCCAATTTTTTTTTATCAAATTGATATCCTCCTCCTTTTTGGAGTAGGTTAAAGTTTTTTTTTTAATCTTCATATTACTGGTTTCAATAAAGTTGGTAGTTTTTCTACCCACCATCCTTGGTTATGTTTGTTTAAGGCTCTTGGAGTCATATATTCAAGAGCATAAATGTAAGTAAGTTTCAAACTATAACAAAAATGAATAACTACAGGAAATTCTCTCATAAATTGTTACTTGACTCGCTTCTGAAAACAACATTTTTTAATTTTATTCACTATCTAACCAGTTATGTAAAATAACAGACAAAAAATAGGTACATTTTCTAATAGCTAAAGTTGTTGTCCTGTCATTAGCTCATAGTACTAGCCGTAACCATCGGGGAGTGTAAACATTTAGGGATAGTGTATAATGCTCTTCTAGCTTTAAATACCATTGTACCATTATATATGCAGAAATAGCTCGACACTCGCACTTGCGCAACATCGTGGGTCACCCACAACAGAGTTCATGCCGGTGTGCCATAGTAGACTTGGTGCCCACAGGTCATTTAGTTTCATGTATGCAGACCTTGGCCTCCATAAAAGCCTTTATAGTCTGCTGCTGCAGAGATCCCTAATATTGTAACTATATATACATATATTATAATGTGACAGTGAGTTCAACTGCCTGTGAAACCGCAGGGTGCAGCTAGCATTCTACAGGTTGCTACAAAAACCCCGTTGTATACTCGAAGTGCGCATCCAGTATCGACTGGCGGTTGCAATAATGCTGGCTTAAATTAGATAGGGAATATAAAAATTACCACTCAAATTGTAAAAAAAAAAAATATTGCCATTTTAAATAGTGTTTGTTACCCCTGAAATTCGTTCACGTAGTCTATCAAAGCCACCGCCCCGTCTAGAGTGGGCGGTGCGTCAAAGCGTTTTGAACCTATGCGCATGGAGCACCGCGCAAGGCGCAAGTATGTGACGTGTATGTTGTTTATGATCATGATCAGAAATTTTATGCTCTGAAAAGAAATTTTTAGGTCTGGAAAGAACTTTTCAAAAATAAGTGCTTGTAGGCGAATCGTTGGGTTTACTGGCTTTATCATAGTAAGTATTTAAAATTTGGCACGCTCGTTTTTAAACAACTCAACACATATGTGGCGTCTGACTAGTAAAAGTCTGTGGCTCTGAAGAACGGTATGCGTAGGCGCCGTGCAGGTGAAAGAGACGAAAAGTGAATGGGAACTTTTCGTCTCATTCACCTGCGATCTCCTGCGTGACAGCGCCCTGTGGCACAGAATTGTCGATAGTTACAATTAATGGTGATTAATGGTGATTGAACGTAAGTATATAAAAAAATAATATAAACAAATCAGATGTTTCGTACGCTTTAATGTAGAAGCTGTGAAAAATATTAAGTTATTTATTTTCCTACCCTTCTGACACGAACCCAGCAGCTGACCGCATCGGTGCCCTTTGTTGATTTCGCCGCGGCGCGCTGCTCTTTAAATAAATCCTCTCGGCGCACCTCTCAAAATGTGACGTTCTGCGAACGTGACATTTTGAGACTGACGTTTCGAGACATCGTAAAACTTTGTGAACGTGAAATCTTGCGAACGAAGGGTTTTGAGATTGTGACACCGAGAGGGAATAAATGCTGCAACCATATGATCCAGAAGTATTGAACATTTTTAAATGTTCCTTTTTTCTTGTGATTTTTAAATTGGCTTGTCTTGCTATTTTGAACTGAATATTTTTTGGCAGTTTTGCATGCATTAAATCTATGTAAAATCCCCATTGGATGATTGTACATCAATTATCCAACGATTTTACATATTTTGTAAATCTCTGTGTAAAAAAATATTTTAGCTAATTTTGTTCTATGTAGCTGTAGCAGTCTAAATTTATCTAGCCTCTAAAACGTTGATATAATACATTTGTAAACCTGTGAATGTGTTTTTTCAGTTAAGATCCCATGCGGCGAGAGCCGATGTAGAACGACAAGTAGCCTTAAGTCAACATGGACTTATTCCACAACCTGGACGTATACCTATTGCATCAACTGTCACAACGACATACAGACCTGATGTTACTACTTATAGACCTGATATAACGTCATACAGACCTGATGTTCCGACATCAGCACCACAGGTATTATTGTCCCAATAATTTATTTTATCATCCCCTTTTCAAAGCATAACTTTGAAAATTAATCATGACTACAAAATAATTCTTTATTGGCATAAAGCAAATTAGCTACTAAGTAATTATTGTTACATTCAAATTAAAGAATCTTTATATTTTACAGAAGAGCAGTGTAGGTTTTTGTTATGAAAATTAATAAGTATCCTTTATTTTGCAGAGTTATTTTAACACCTATAATGAGATACTGTATAATCCGGACGATCAAACTGCTGCACAAAGCACCTATCTGTACAACCCTGACAGTGTGCCCAAACCCTTGCCAGACTTGCCCATGCCAGGTATTTGAATTTTTCCACTGTAACAATAGTAAAAATGCAGCAACTTTATCAAAAAGCAATGCTGTGAAACTTGTAGTAAGTAAGTGACTTAAGCCAATCTCTGGCTCGGATGCATATAACACGATTTTCGAATCTTGTAATAGCAATGAAGGATTTTAGTAATAGAGACTTTTTACCCTGCTCTGTGTTGCTAAATAGATTTAACAACTACATTAACTTAGTCGCATCCTAACTGAAGAGTCTGGCAATGACACTATACTTAAGGCATGTGAATGTTTATCTCTTTGTAACAGCGCAGAGGGCCTTGGAAAACATTTCTGTGAACTTTGAACCTCTTCAGCTATTATGCTACTTAGATGCTATAAACCTTATTCTGTAAAATAACATTCTAAAACATACCTAATAAATTAAATTTTCTATTTCAGATCTGGACACTATTTGGACCGATCTGAACGTTCCATCCATACTAGAAGTCACATCTTTAGCCACCGAGACTCCAGCTCCGACTTACACCATGGTTGACAATAAGCGCCCAAAGAGAGAGACTAAGAATGTCGAGCATAACAATGAACCGAAGTACACCGTGACCACTAACAGCGGCACCGCGAAAATATCACGGAACCGGAAGAGGACAACGGGAATTGGAAGTTTCAGCCGCATGCCCAAAACTAAATCTCCAAAGCAACAGAAGAGTAAGTAATATTTCAGCAAATATTATAAATTAGTTTTGCCTATTTTTAAATTATTGTTGTATACCTATGTAATTACCAATTTTTAAATACATTAGTTAATAGTAATTTTGTCGTTCTAGGCACAATATATGACAATGCCATGTTCAGCGTAAATGCACAATCGAAAAAGACTTACGGCACCACCAAGATGCCGAAATATGGATACACCGCTCTTCAAGAGAGGCTTCAGCTGATAGAGCCTACACCAACTGGCGAAGACCCGTATCAAATCGGCGAGGCAGAAATGAGGGAGCAATCGCCCATACCGAAATTGATGCTCCAGAAGAACCATTCACGAATGAGGATCAGTTCAAACTCTGTCGGTGGGGTGACATCCACCATCACTTCCACAACACCGACGCGCCGCATTTATGATACAATGAGCACCATCACCAGCTCCAATAGGGGGAAACGGACAAAACAACAACTGACAGAAGACCCATTCATCGCATCCAATATGCATGTACAAAGCAAACGTGACACAGCCAATGCTGCCCTAGAAGAAGAACCGGAATTGGACGTCGAGCAGACAGATAATGAAATTGTAGATTGGCGGGTGTGGACAACTAATAAGCCAAAGGAAACAAGCCTATGCGACTTTTCCTACGGCGAGACATCAGCCAATCTTGTCACCAGACCCTTGGACATCACCAAAATTGAATTTCCGGACTTTTTTCAGCCGGGCCCTGTTAATGCAGAAAGTTCCAATGTGAATGAAACAGAAAACGCCCCAGAGCAGCTAGCTACTGAGAAAACCGAGACGCACGGGGCTGACGGCTTAGCAGGGCCTGTTGATGAAGTGAGTTTGCAGACAATGCTAATTTACCTATACGATAAATTCAATACTAAATTATGAGTTTATTTCCGTCAAATAATTAAATTAAATATATATTTAAATTTTGTCAAATTGTCTTAAACACGCGCACTTATTTATGAATATTATTCAATTTATTTAAGAATGTAACACATTACTGTTGCATATCATATCAAATCTAAATTACGAAAGGTATGCAAAGATGTTCTGTTTCATCTTTTTAAATTCATTTAGCCACATTTTTTTGTTTTTTTTGCAATCTATTTGTCTATAAACATTCAGCATAAGGTTAAGAATTTATTAATTGTCCAGTCACATGTACCCTTTATGTACAGGTATAATATTCCCTGTAAATGTCTTGCGGTCTTTCTTTTTAGCTATTTGAACGTTGGGTTACTATTCATTACGTGCCGCTAGTATGTTTGGATGGTAGTGTAGAATTTAACTTTAATTTTTCAGTCCCTCCATCCGAGATTTAGCAGATTGTAAAATAATCATTAAGAAGGATTATTGCATACTCAGGGTCCAGTTTATTTTCAGGAAACAAGTGCTCAGACGAGCCGCGCAACTGAGCCTAAGCGCGGGAGAAAGCGAGTGAATTCAACGGCGGCATCCGCTAAACGTGGTGACAAGGCCCCAGCTAAGCCTAGAGGCCGCCGAGGTAATAAGCCTATATAATGTAGGATCCCCTTAGCTTTTTTTCTGTTCTCCATTTCTTTTCATTTAAATAATTAATAATACTTATATGAAAATGCAAAAAGTTTTTTATCATTTAAGCGACCCGTGCAAAGAAGACCCCTGTGCCGGGAATGACGACACAGAAACTTTACCACACTTCCATGGGTGACCCGGACCGGTCCTGGTATTTGGGGATAGACCCTGATGTCACAAAAGAAGACTGTGACCCCCCCAACAGCACTACTGCAAATGTCGAGGTATGGACTCAACTTATCTCGCTGACTGTACCACAGCTCCGCCTTTAAAATGCATCATGAGAGAACCACAACGATAAATTTGTAACATTGGATGAAATGTTTGCAAAGTGAAATAATCTTCGCTCAGATAATATATAGATTTCAAGTCTCATTTAATTTCAGGCCTTTAAAGTGGCACAGCATCGACACAAGGCTTACACTTGATTTAAGTCTAGTTTTCAAGTTGCCATTTTTCGTATCTTATTGTTTTATCTGATCGAAGGTAATAATATAAATGGTTATGTGTAACCAGGGAGAACCGACAAGAACATCTCCGATAACAATAATTTTAGCACGACAACTCGACACGCGACACGAAAATTGTCGCGCGCTAATGTAGCCGTACCATTCGATCAAATATTTTTTTCAAATCAGCCACATCGTTAGTTTTTTGAGGACGATTAATAATAAAATTGTGCTTATCATTGTATTAGGTGCCCCGCTGGCGCGAGATGTCATTCTCTGAAGACGCGCCCGTCACTAACTCAGAAGGCACTGAAAAACTAGGAGACAATGTTTTCACGAAACGACATGGGAAATATGAAGCCGAGGAGAAACGGCAGCTCAGGTATTAATTCTTGACTTCTTGACTTTCAAAATAAATTAAGCTGAATTTATACCTACGTCACCATGCGTCGTTTGGGCTTACCACATAAAGGTTAGGCTAAGAAAACGATTACTAGAGCCGTATTAAAATCGAAATGCAAATGTACCATTCTGAAACGCCGCACGATGTCGCCTAGTTCAAAATTTAGCTGAAGGTCTGTCACTTTTTGTTTATGGTACAACTTAATGTAATACAGGTGAGTTTACACAACAACAACTACTTGCCTTTGCTAATAAAATGCTGGTGGCGAATTACAATTTATTCTCTGTGTTTTCAGATTTTTATTAAAGTTATACCATTTACAAAATAACGTAGCGGTTTTTTCTTGTATCCAAATAATATCCAACAAGAATGCTTGTTTTGGGTACTCAAAATTAAAAAATTAAAAAGAAAACAAATTTCTTCTAAAATTTTTTTTTGGTTTTTCTGTTAGTATGAACCTGATGTGGTTGTTGCATGAGTGTGCTTCACGTGTTATTTTATTACCGCGCTGTAGACTTGGTAGTTGTTCAGAAGCATTTAACCAGCTAGTCGCTTTAATGTGCTCTGTCCACTTCTCGTTGTGAAAACAGGACAGCATTTTCAAATATAGCAAGTTTGTTACATGTTTTTGAATGTAATGCTTAGAGTGGTGCTATTTGTATTATTGTATTTCTAAACTTTTTGGGGGATCACTGGTAGTCTACATTCAGAATGGCGACCTAATTCTATAACGAATTAATAATAAAATTTACAGAAGAAATTTAATTTGTTACCATGCAAAAAACGCACCAGGTACTCTACATCTATGGTGATGTGAAACGAATACCGGCTAAGTGCGAGTCGGACTCGACACGCATTATCTACACATCCTTATACTAATCATATAATCGAAAGTATCTCTATCTGTCTGCCTGTTTGTAGACTTTGTGCCTTGTAGCCGTGTGCTTTTCACGGCTAAACAGCTGATCGGATCTTTATGAAGTTAAATAAATAGTTACAGTAAATCACAAGGAAGGTTTTTTGATACTTTTTTCTGAATAAATAAATCTTTTTGTCATAAAATTCTGTAAATTAATAAAAAACAAATGCGTCAGACAACATTCATTCACGTATTGGATAATAAAATAATAACTGACAACTAAATTTAAAACTCCGCTCAAAACCAGCCAGTATTTTTTTTTATATTGGATTCTGATCTTTTTGGTCACGGATTGTTATAACAAAATCGTTGTGTACCGAAGTCGTAGTTGTGGGATATGCATACTACGCGGGGTAGATACTTGTATATAAACGGCAAAAAATTTGTTGTAAGGAAAAATTGTCAAATGTCTGTTGTATGGGAGCCTCCTTAAATATCTGTGTAACTCTGTATTTTAGTATTTCTTGTAATAGCGTCAACAGAAATAAATCATCTGTGAAAATATCAACTGTCTAACTATCACGGTTCATGAGATACATGGTGACAGACAGACAGATGGACAGTGGAGTCTTAGTAATAGGGTCCCAGGTTTACCCTTTGGGTACGGAACACTATGAAGAGTCTAAAATTGTAGGGACTTTTGTTGAAGAGAATCCAAATGTTAAAAACCATTCTACCTAGTTTAATTCAAGATGGCGGCTCACTCACCGACGGTGTTCAGTCGCCATTTTGAATTTAGACCACCAGTTACCCCTAAGGGTACCAGCAATAAATTTTGCTGACGGGGTTTTTTTCAAGGTGAACCCATTTTTACTAACTATAGCTAGCCAGATATATCCAGTCCTTGGCGTATGACATATAAATACGACAATTGTTAAGGTGAGTTAATATAAAAGTGGTAAGGTATATATAACTAACATGTTATTGGTTTCTTGAAAACGAATGCTGTGCTAACTCACACGAATTTAGTAACGCTGTGTGAAGGACCGGACAATTTTTGTATTAGGCCGGGTCCGATGCTACTTGTTAGCGTGTTTGGAAAGACTCTAACACCGTGTGAGATCAAATACGCCTGTTTATTGTTATTATAAATCTTTTTCGACTACGACAATACAGTGTAAACTCTATATAACGACACTGAAGGGACTGTGCATTTAATGACGTCATAGAGAGTTATCGTTAAATTGAGAGAAGAAACTTTTTCGTCAATACGCAGTGATTTTCTTTTACTATCCATATTTACATTTTAAAGTTTGAGCAACTAAGAATATGATCAAAGTCAAAGTCAAAATAATTTTACTCAATTTAGGTATCAAAGATTATTATTATTATCATCATCATCCTATTATGAACGTCAAAAGTTTTTTTTTTTTAAATAGACTTGACCTTGTTTGGATAAAGAGCCTCTACTTAGAAGAAGAGGCAAGAAATAGAGGCTAACTTATTTTTTTCAAAGAATAAATAAATTATAGTCTCACAAATTTTGGCTTACAACTAGGTAATATCTACATAATTATGTAAACATACTAGCGGCTACTTGACGGAAGTGGAAGGCTCCAGACATATGTCTTATAAATAATTCTTAACCTTATAATACCCTCTTTTCATTAATGTAGTTTTTACATGTGATTTGCATTTTCCCTAAGTTAGTTGTATTTTTCGGGATTTTATTACATAACGTATAGAACATAGATAATCTAGGACCCCAGCTTATTAGTCATGGTCAACAAAAATCCACGTGCAAGCAATCCCAATACAAAAAAAATAAATTGCTTAGAAAGTTCGGTATGCATAATGCCGACAGTCGAGTTTATAATGGGCTAGGACTAGAATAGTAAAGCAGCAAAAAACGTACACAGCTGCGCAGTTATTACTAATTTTGCCAACTTAAAGGTAATCAGAAATCAGAATTTATTGATAACTCCTATAGTTACGTCACAGTTGAATATTTGTAAAAAAAATAGTGTCAGAACAATATGAGAACAATAATAATTGATAAATTATGTCAAATATAAAAAAAAACATTAACGTCATTATACAGTTAAGTATATTAAAAAATATATGATGTATAGCTTTTATTATACAAAATAATAAAAGTTCAAATATCTCATTTTAAATTAAGCTTCAATGACATAAAACATGTTTTCTAGTAACCAAGCTCTCAGCTTGGTTTTAAAGCACGCGGTTTATAGCGCGCCGGCCCTAAAATATATACACTGACCTCTTCGATTTGACGAGACGATGTGAGGGGGTCACCAGTTGGTCTTTCTTTTATTACTACGCAAATTGAACGTACTATGGACGCCCCTACGTTGAAAAAGGCTTATTATCGTTTTGTATTGTTATTGAAAGTGAGTACAAAGCCATTTAAAGTGTATCATTGTATAAAAGACAAGCTAAACTAACCAAAGCCAAGTAATTTCGAACCTTTAGGGAGTTAGTCGTTTAATCGAGTGACGTTACATGGAGTTTACACTGTATTTATACAGCGGTGGAAGACATTTTTGAAGATAGGTATTAACTCGTCGACGCTTTGCACCTCGACAACCGCGACGAATGTATCTGTGTGTCTATATGTCTTTGTGCGCGTGCCGTGGCGCGTTCGAACAGGCTGGCACACATATAAATCGCGTGATATAACGCTCTTTGAAGATTTGTTACTGTTTACTTGATTGTTTCTACTATGCTTTAAGTCTATGAAGATATAATATTAATCAAATTCTTTTTTAAATTAAGGGTCCTAACAAATTCGCATTGGCTAAAGGTTTTCTTTTGCCATTTCGTCTAGAAGGAGACGACGAAATTAGAGAGCAAGTAAAAAGATACTGAGGAGCCTCTAAAGCTATCGACCGAGTGAGAAATTGCAATTTCAATTAATTTTTATGATTTTCGCACTTGTCTAATCATTCTGAAAGAACTAGGAATTATAATTAATTTAGAAGCTAATGATGTAGACAACCTCCCTAAGTAAAGGGATTTTTGATTTCGTTTGTCTATCTATGTAATAAATCTGTAGTAATAGTGACCCCTTACAAATGCGGATATTTTTCATAGCTCTATTTTCTCTAAAGATCTTTTTGCCAAATTCCATCACAATCTGACGAATAGTTCCCATGAAATTCGATCAGCGCGTTAAATAGAAAATTCAGAGCTTCAGGGGACCCTTAAGAACTCTTACAATTAAGCGCGGCCATGCTATGTAAAACAAAATAAAATTTGCCCTGCGAATAACGTGGTTACATTTTACCCTCCGGTCAGTTTGGTCCACTTCCTAAGTTGGTCTATTTCCGCGACGATGCTGAAAGAGGCTAGACGTCGTATTGAGGTGGAAAGACAGACGCACGCAGCAAGTTCCACGTCTATGCAGTTCTTTCAAGAAAAGTTGACTTGAAACGCTTAGTGCGCTTTTGCAGAATTTCCACCTAAAGTTGGTGTCTCTTACTGGTGCGCCTGGTAGAAGAATGTCTGGATTAGGTCGTGCAGTTCTTGTGCACACTCGCCGTAGCAAATTCTGTAGAATACCGTCGCACTGGCCACTGCTCGCCGGTGTCACAAGCTCTGAAGCTCGGATTTAACCAACGAGTCGTTGTTTAATGAGCCTTTTGGCACGCTTCGATGGAGTCCAGAGCGTCAAGCTGATATTTGGCGGAACCATGCCATAGATGACAGCAGTACTCCAAACAAGGTCAAACCTGTTGTTGACAAAGAGTAAGAAGCTGTTCAAGAGTGAAGTACCGCTTTACCTGGGAAAGGACACCAAGTTTTGTAGCAGCTACTTCGACTATGAACTCAATGTATGAAACAAAATTCAAATTAGACGTGAGACGCACACCAAGAGGTCAAGGTAGTCAACCGCCGGTATCGATACACCACGGAAAGTAGGCGACAGGATGAAAGGACTTTTTTTGTGGAGAACAAAAACGACTAAATTTTAGTGGCATTAAAACTCACCATGTTAGCGTCACCCCAATTTGATACAGCTTTCAAGGATGAGTTAAGTCGGGCAATCATAGCCTCTCTCTGTGGTTGGGTATCAACACCCGCTTGGTTTGGCTACTGGACGTGTATCTCTGAACATTCAAAAAAACTTCGCAATCAAAATCTTCGCTGTGCAATGGTACGTGACCACATTAGCTGCGAGCCCTCTCTGCGTATAATGTCAATTCTCAAAATGTCCAAAAATGTCATTTACGTGAACATTTTTGTGAAATTCTCAAAATGCTACGTATCCATTCCAATTAGTTCAGCTTTTTGAACAACCAGTATTAAAAATCACCAAACGAAAAACAATCGTAATACAAAAGATGAAATGAAAAACAAATGACGATCGAAATGTAAAAAACAAAAGGCAATCGAAATGTGGAAACAAAAAGACGATCCAAATTATTCCAAATTTAATGGAAAAACAAAAGACAATCGAAATGTGGAGACTAGACTGTATGAATAGAGTGACATTATGACTAATGAAAATAAGCGAGGAAGTGGTCAAGTTAAGAAATGTGCACTTAGGAAATGGACTAACTTAAGAAGTGGACCACTTTGGAAATGGACTAAGTTAGGAAGTGGACCAAACTGATCGGAGGGCTTTATTATACACAGGTAGCGTAGCGTCGTAGCTCTAACCCTAGAAATATTTTAAATATATCATTGTTATAACAAGGTGTTGTTTTGCATTCCCGCCATATGTATGGAGTCGATTGTACTATTTAAACCATATCACCTAATAGTGCAATTAAAAGACTACATTGAATTAGGGGCCGAATATTTGATACAAACCTACCTCTACAAATTCTGCGGGAATGCAAAACAATAGGTTACCTATTGTTTCGCATACAATTTTATATCAGATTATAATTTGGCATGATTTCATTTAGCATAATAATTATCTGGCAAATACAAATTACGCATACATGTTTATGCATAATATTTTTTTCCGCATCACAACAATTACCATTACAATAACCAGTCATAATGTACTGTTACGAGCTGGGTAGGGATAATAAAATAAATGAAACGTCAATGCAACCGAAAATTCACTTTATTCACCAAGTACACAAACACCACTGTTACACTACAGTAGACACTTGCACTATAACACTCTGAACACTAGTCGTACAATTACTTTGATGTTAGTACTTCGAACGCGTAATCAAAACTAGCTTGCACACGATAAACACAGGGGACCAGCAACCGATACGCCAGCGGTCACGAAGAATACCAGTTGCTAAGGAAAAGGAGGTGGAGACTATGATAGCGGATATGGCGAAGAACGAAATCATCGAGCCCACATCCAGTCCATGGTGTTCCCCTGTAGAGAAGCTAGTAAAGAAGAAAGATGGCAGTATGGTTTTTTTTATTACCCACGACTTAATTATGTAACTAATAAAAACAGTTACCCTCTGCCCAGAATTGATGACACATTGGATACGCTGACTTGAAAAGTGGTTACTGGCAAGTTGAAATTGAACCTAAAGATAGAGAGAACACCGCATTTTCTACGGGAACAGGGCTTTGGCAATTCAAAGTGATGCCATTCGGATTGTGTAATGCCCCTGCAACTTTTGAAAGATTAATGGAGCTAGTACTTGTAGGGTTAATTGTAGACACCTGCCTGGTCTATTTGGATGACGTCATAATCGTGGGAAAAACTTTTGAAGACCACCTCAGAAACCTGGAACAAGTGTTTACGAAATTCCCTGCAGCCAACCCCAAGTTGAGCCCGAAGAAGTGCACATTCTTCAAACGGGAATTAAGCTTCCTAGATCATGTAGTTTCTGAAGATGGTGTGCGGACAGATCCATAGAAAATTACCGCGGTCAAGGATTGACCGGTTCCAAAAGACAAGAAGGAAATCAGATCATTTTTGTGTCTATGCTCCTACTATCGACGATTTGTGAAGGACTTCTTTGATATAGCAAAACCGTTGCATTGACTAACTGAAGAAAAACGACTTTTCCTCTGGGATGAAGTTACGGGATGAAGTTGTGCTGCAGTGAAAGGCCCACACACCCGTAGCCGAGAAGCATTGAGGCTGTACATCGGAGCACGTACCGTAGTGCTGTTCGCGAGAGCACAAACGTCACTCCTGTCTCTGCAAAGCTTAGAAGAGAGTTGCGGCTGCCTGCAGATTTAATAACCGGTATTCCACCAGACTCGCCATAACCAATAAACGAGTATACCAAAGATCTACGGAATAAGATGAATGACATCTACGAACTCGTTAGAAATTCTGGCCAACATGCATTTGATGATGAAGGAAAGGCGAAGACGCGATATGACAGGAAATTCAACGACTACGATACCAATAGGTAACGCAGATTGGGCAGTAGTAGCCGCTCGAGTCTCGCAGTCTCGATGCACCGTTTGTATGATGTTTTTATTTTTTTAATAATAGGGTGTTTATTTGAATATTTTGTATTGTTCGAATATTCTAAATCGAACGCGTGGCCCCGGGACATATAACAACTTTTGAGTCCTTGCGCTATTGTTTGATCGAATGTTCTGGATCGCTTAAACTTGTGTAAATTCGCGGACAACCGACGACTCGGCAGTCAGTTTTAATTACGATTTTCAAGTGCTAACATCGAAGTAATTGTACGAGTAGTGTTCAGAGTGTTATAGTGCAAGTGTATACTGTAGTGTAACAGTGTTTGTGTTTGTGTACTTGGTGAATAAAGTAAATCTTCGGATACATCGACGTTTCATTCCTTTTTTCACCACCCAGCTCATAACAGTACTATAATATAATATGGAAAATTAAACTAAATAACGACATACAACATTAATTTTGAACTTCTACAGCATATTCAAAAGCATTATTGCATGTTATTATTTATATATATCAAAAATTCTCAACATGTGTTAATCTGACAATTATTAATTTTATGTATGAGCTTTTTGAAAACCAAAGATATTTAGTTTATACGAAGGAAACTAGATGATATGTGAGATGAGATGTATGATCATGTATGTCACTAGTATGCCAAAAAATATTATGGCCAAAACTGTTATGCAGCTCTAATCAAATTGAAGAAAGTTGTAAATTTCGTTAAATTAGTTCTTAATTTTTACAAATTATTTTTTCACTCAGAACCGATTCAATCAACTGTGCCTTCCAAAACAGTATGCTAACATTACACATGCAAAAGTATTATTATGACATTAACTATTATGCCAGATTCGTAATGCGAAAGTAAAATAGGAAAAGTTATGCGAAACAAAGGGATCCCTAGAAGTAATGCTTTATTTTACGGATTAGTCATTAATTTATATTAAGACTGTCGAACGAGCATGCGGTTTTGGTGGTAAGTACTAACTAATCTCCTTATAACAAACACTGGATTGATCGTAGACGGAGAATTAAAAACAGACAGGACGACAGCGTATGCAAATGAATAGAATAGTCTAGGCAATTAACATTGTGATTGCCGTGTTAAGAATTTACCCCGCATTGATGGAAAAAATTAGTGGAGATGGCTTGTGATTCTTCGTACTACATTTGATGTAGTTGACCAGATTAAAAAGCTAGGGTAGGGACAGTATTTTATGTTTAAATAAACACACACCAGTTCCGTACAAAATTCAGAACATAATCTATAATACACTAAAAATATACTGTTAGATATTTTTTCAACGTATTTACTAATTGAATTTAAAATAGTTGCTTCGAAGTGTACGTTTGGGTATTTTTTGTCTCTCACCCCATCTCAGATACAACCCGACTAAATTGATGAACACGTGACAAACATGGCAGCTACAAGTTACATCAACACTATAATTTGGTCAGGTAATACACAACACAATGAAGCTAGAATAGCTTTATTTCTAATATGTAGTTATTGTTTTTTAATATTTACTAAAAGACCATAGTAATGATGTTTACTAAACTAAATTGATAAAGTGATAAAATTGTAAAATCTTGTTTATTTACCGATGAAAGGTTATTCCTTTATTTTTACATTCCTGACGGTTTATACAACCTTATACACCGTAACGACCCCATGATTATCACGAATATTTATGTAGGTATAAATTCGCCTTTACCAGAAACAAAAGCGTTCTATCACAGATTAATACTTAACACTTCACGATAAACATTCAAAACACATTTTCTAAGATAACTGACGGCGGGTAACGGCCATTGGTTGTAGATCCGATGCCAACGGGTAAAAGCAATAAAATCGCATACGCTGAGCAGGATAGAAAAATGTTATACGTCTCGCTTAAGCTTACTCCTGATTGTATAATTTTTCCTATTCATATTATTATTGTTATTTTATAAACATGCCTATTGTTCATTCTCCGTCTACGATTCTTACACCCATACAATGAGACGTTTATTATAATTGAAATAGAAAAATAAAAACCAGCGCTAACTAAATGGTGCCTCTGGGCTTGTCACTGTAATGTCTAAATAGTAGCACGTTAAAAAAAAAGTATCAAAATATGAAATCATTATATTTTCGCGTGGTTTATTCGAAAATCTAAACTCACTTGTGAAAAAGGACCTCAGTGTTTTTATTGGATGACTATTATTGAACACAAAGCGCGTGTTGTCTTTTCGAGTGTGTGAGTGAGAGGGTAGTGGCCAACTTCCTCGCGCTGTACCACTATGCCTGTTTGAGATGTCATGTCTAGTATAAATACATATAATGTCTATAAATGTCAATGTGATATATTTTATTAAATTCATGATCATGAAAACAAAGTTCTCCAGTCGGAAAATTAAAATTATGTATGTGTCAGATAGGATGATGAAAAGTACATATCTTAATATATATAAATCTCGTGTCACAATGTTTGTCCTCAATGAACTCCTAAACCACTTAACCGATTATAATAAAATTCGCACACCATGTGCAGTTCGATCCAACTTGAGAGATAGGATAGCTCAAAACGCGAACGAAGTCGCGGGGTGACAGCTAGTAAGTATATATGAAGAATAGTATATACGATGAGGAAACCATCTCCTTTCTCCGTTTTAGTAAAGTGGTGGATACTTTAACTGGTCTTCAAGTGGAAATTGTAGAAAAATAGCGCACTTGTCAAAACGTACAGACTAAAAATATATTAGACATTGACAAGTGACATTACAGTGACTACCTCACTAGCGCCCTCCAGTGGTATTATAGCAAGATTTTTTTTTCTTAATAAACGCCTCATTACCTAACTGATGCGCCTATTTTAATTGAAAAATAACTAATTTCTGCGTATAATTTTCGAATAATGGGATTTTAAGTACTTTTTGGTGATGGTGTATTCTCCTTCTCTCTCGTTCGTAACCCACTAGATGTTACCATAAAAGTGGAATAATCAGAACTCAGGAGTTAGTTCCTGTGTAGCGACATTGCGAATATATGTGAGGTCTCTAATCCGATAGGTATATTTGCCTTTTATTGTGATCTAGTATATGATTAGAAGCTGGCGCGTTTTTGTCTTTAAATGCAATTTCTCGAAATTTGAGATTTTGTATTTTAATTACTTAGTCATCTTGTAAAGCCGCCATTTTGTTTTTTATTTTCTACAAAAAATTCTAAGGGTTCGCTGTATTTTAATCCATCGAAGTCCGTAGTCACCGTCCATTTCGGAGTCCTCAGTGAAGATCCCACCACAGTCAGGTGTCCATGTTATATTTTCCTTAAGGTTGAAGGACCGCCTTTACTCTTTTTCCTATACATTGCTTTCCGCTTCCCTATTCAGTCTAGGAGAACTGGAAAACCCCAAGCAAATGCTTCTATTATTGTTTATAAGAATTATTTGTACAGTTTAGCTACATCAAATAAGTTCTTAATTTGTTGCAGAAATAATATACAAAACTGCATTTACAAAACAAAAACTGTAAAATTATGATGAAATGTAACGGTTCTTTTTCATAGTTTGTTAAAATAGGCGTATGCGCGATACATTTTTTTGTCCGCATGTGATCTCTGCTCAAAAATAATCGATTAACGAAAAAGCAGCTTTTAATGAGTAGTCGGCTATTCTCGTGTGGGTTCCAGGTGGCATATGCGTCGTATTCGGGAGCAAAGGCACGTGGAGAAGCTAAGGCAGCGACAGCGGGACCCGTGGGATCCAAACTCTACGCAAGCTCACTCGCGCGGCGATTACACCGTGTGGCCGCAGCCTGTTCGCGACCTTCAGTACATTGAGATAACTGACACTATCCCAGTCACTGCTTTCGGCGAGGACGTACCAGATCTGCCAAAAAAGTCAGTATTCTGTATAGGGCTTCGTCCAGTGGCTGGTTTACACATTTTCAGGGTGAACCATAATCAAGCACTGGCATAGTTTCCACGCCAGTACGTAAGAATAACAACTTTACGTAAAGCCGTAGAAATATGTTCGAACTGTTTTTGTTTATGTCTATCTATTATTTGTCTTTATGTCACAGTTGTCATCTCATTAACTATAAAAGTTAGTGACTAGAATTTAATTAGGTTATAAATGTTAGCCAATGTATTTGTGTATTTAAATATTGTTAGACATTTCTAAGTGCACCCTCAATTATTCGTTGTTGCTTTCGTTGTTTGTAGAACTCGCTTTAAATTTAGTAACGTAGCATGTCCTGCCCTGATCTAATCTCGTCTCATTTGTTATTTTTGCATTACATGTTTTTGTGTTTGCTTTAAACGCTCTCCGTTCACCAGCAAGCTCAGCGCCAGAAGTTACGAATAAAAAATGAACTTAATACTTTGTGTCTAAAAGTCTTTGTTTTGCCGAGCTGCCGGCGGCGCTGACCCGGCGCAGGCCCGCGCGCGACCTTACCTGAGGGCGTCTTCAGATGACCCGTGCCGAACCTGCACACGCTCACCACGCACAAAGTCAACTTACGCACCGCACACGCCTCGCGCCGCCACCTTATACAACTAGTGCAATGCAGTGTGTGAAGCAGGCTCGTGGCACGTATGAAGCGTGTGCAAATGGACTTTGATAAATGTAATTTTGAGATTTATGGGTGTGTCATAAGACTCAAATAAAATTATATGCAACAAAATGAGCTAAAGTTAGGCGCGGATGCGCGTAGCAAAAGCGTGTATTCTCAATGCGGCTTTAAAATACGATCTAAAAATAGATAAACATGTCACAAAGTATTGAGTAAATTTTTCATTTAGACTTTTGCGAAGCGATCAGGCGCTGAGTTTATACGAACTCTATTAGACCAGCGATTTGAGAGCGATTTCAAAGCGAGGTCGCGATGACGCTGCGAGTTTAGAAGATGCTGCGACTCAGTAACTATTTAGTAATCTGTCTCTTCGTACCCGCGACGTCATCGCCGCACAATCGCTTTGCTTTGAAATTACTCACAAATTGCTGGTGTGATAGAGATTCATTTATTTCGATGTGAATTGAGAGTGTTAAATATAACCGCGAGTGATGGAATCACACAAATATTATAAACTTGAAAATTTGAATTAACGGAAATGAACTCAAGAATGGATTAATAAAATTAAAGAGTTGAGAGCTTTAAACGGGCGTTATGGCATTCTTGCTTACACAATACAGCGTTTTTAATATTAAAAAACCGGCCAAGTACGTTTCGGACTCGCGCACGAAAGGTTCCGTACCATTATCTATAAAACGGCAAAAAAAAGTACAGAAACACATCATCATAACGTAATCTGTTGATCTGCAAACCAAACACTTTAGGGTCTTTAAGGACTTTAACGCTACACGTAATAATAGACTATGCACCGCTCGGAAGTTTCAACTTAACGTGCTAGAAAAACGAGTTTAAGCCGCCCAAGGCGAAGACACTGCGTAAGGTGTGAAAAGTAAAGTAAATCCACAGACTTCCAATATAGTAGCAGACCAAACATTAATGGCTAGCCAAACATTTTTTAATTTAAAAACATAGACTATTTCTTATTTTTCTTAAACCGGGGAACATGGTGAAGTGCAGTGCATACCGGTGTGAAAGTGCTTCACACAGCAAATTATCTCTGTCTTTTATAGGTAAGTTTGATGGTTACATTTTTGCTCTTAGAATTCCACTAGTTTTCTCCAAGGAATTCAAATATATTTGTTCAAGCCAAAGAGTTTCTTTCGCGGATAATCTATCTTTGATGCTATTTGTTAATATTTTTATATTTTAACAAGAGTAATCAGAGCGTAATAAGTAAAATTTGTCGGCATGGGGCAAAATTTGACAGCTCAAGTACTGATCAGGATATTTCCATCTTGGACTTGTGAGATCAAAATCTTCGGGGCCTTTAAAGAACCGGCCAGAACCCGCTTCTTGGTCCTGGCGTTTATTCTTTTGCCTGCTGCTGGGTAGCATTGTTATCCACTCGTTCCTCAACTTGACGATGGTTCCTCCTTTGTCGTGGCTTCGAACAGTTGCGTGATAGATGGCTTCTTTCGTCGCAGTTGTAGCATCTGGGGCTAAACTACGAGTAATTTGGGATGGTTCGCTCACTTCCCTGAGGCGTTGGGTTTCTCCTGTTGGATTTCGTACAGCTTCCACTTCTAAAGCATAAGCTAAAGCATCCTTGAGAGATTTGTGATGTCAAATCTGTACTGCAACCCTCACTTCACTGTCGTGTATTCTATCGGCGAATGTTTCAACCAGCTGTTCGACGTTGGGTGTAGATGTCTTCACCTACTAAGGTCCTTCACCTTGTGAGTCTTTCTAAATATTTTTTCTATCTCGAGAGACCACTCTTGTAGATTTTCTCTACGGCCTTGAACTCTGTTCTTCATTTGCACTCGAAACACATGCTCTAAGTGTTCGTCTCCGTAACGACTTTCTAAAGTTTCGCATAGGTGACATCCTTGTCCAGTGCTCCAAGCTATGACAACGCCTGGTCGCCGAGGCTTACTGTGAGAGCAGTCATGGCTAGCTTCTTATTCCATCCATTGGCCTCGACTGTGGCATCAAACTGGATTTTGTAAGCTGACCACGAGGAATCTCCGTCGAAGGGTGCTACTTTGAATCCATGTGTTACAGGTGCAGAAAATACAGGAGCTGTTATTCCATCTGTAGACTTGAGAACATTTAAAGATTTTTTCACGTCGGCGATTTGTGTCTCAGCCTCAAAGATGCGAGTTGAGTGGTCCTTGATAGCGATATCATGTTCCTTCACAGTAGTTTCATGCTGGTCTACTTTATTTTTTAACTCTTGAAATTCCATTCCAAAAGCCGTACGCAGGCTAGTCATCTCTTCTTAGAGCTGAAGGGCATATTCTTCCTTTCCTTTCTTCTGCTGGCGAGTAATCTTTTAGAGCATTGCTATCATGGCAGTCATGTCGAGAGAAGTAGGTGCGGCAGCTGACACTGAAGATGATTGATATTTTCAGACGGTTCGTCGATTGGTGCGTTGGTTACTCGTTCACAGTCATCAACCAACAGCGAGTTTTCTCCAAACCGTCTCATGTCGATTTCTTCCTACCGGCGTGTCAGCTCTTCCAGGCGGTGTGCCTCCTCTCGTTTGGCCGGCGTTGGCTCCTGGTGCGAATCGTCGTGCGGAGTTATCGGCATTTTCCTTTTATCCCACTTCTGACACCAAATGCTACGATCTGGGTAGGGATAAAAGAAATGAAATGTCGATGTATCTGAAAATTTACCATATTCACCAAGTACACAAACACTGTTACACGACAGTAGACACTTGCACTATAACGCTCTGAACACTATTAGAACATGTTAGCACTTCGAACGCGTAATCAAAACTGACTGTCGAGTCGTAGTTCGTTCGCGAATTTATAGAATTTTAAGATACCCCGAACATTCGATTTAAAAAAACGCAAGGACACAAAAAGTTGTTTATCTCCCAGAGCCACGCGTTCCATCAAGAATATTCGGACAGTGCAAAAGATTCAAATAAACACGGCATTATTTAATAGATTAAAAACATCATAAAAACGTAAAAGCACAAAAATTGCTTTCCAGAAAGAACTCTTTTGTTCCGGATTTTAACAATGGGACGCGCGCCTCGAGCGTCTACTACCACCTAATCTGTGTTACCTATTGGTAGTTGTAAACATCTCCACGAATTAGCGTATAGTTTCTTCATCGGCTGCGATTGTCGTAACAATATCTACTAAAGCACACGTCATGTGAGAAAAAGAATGGGTAATGTCCATTTATTTTTATTTTTCGTAATCTCAAAACCTTTTTGAGGAATAAGGTTACTGATTAGTAATACTTGATATCTATTACTTACCTATATTAAGCGCTAATTGAATAACCTTCATTTGACCTTAGTATGACGTCACCCGTGGCTGAATAGGAAATAATATCTGAGTCTACAAATAACAAAAATACGCCAAATGTCCACACATGTCAAAATGTCATTATAATTGTAGTGTAAAACGCACATTGAGTGACATTGACATTACCGTTTTTTATATAGCCAACGGTCTCAGTTTATGAAGCCAATGATGACGTCAGCAACGCGAAAAAATCCAAAATTTTAATAATTTATTTAAAATATAATTACGACGAAAATGACGACAACCGTCAAATTAGTTTATTTAATTTTTCCTATGTTATCATTATCTAATATAAAAATGAAGGTCAAGATATTTTGGACATTCCCCATTAGGCTCCTCACATTTCTTGTCTGTACTTTTGATTCTGTTGAAAGTTATTTACTGATTTACAAATAACCTTTGTTCCAGATATTCAATGAATAAAAGTAGTAGAAAGTCCTGAATAAAAAACATGAAGGTTCCAGGATTGGCAACCCAGATTGGCTAGTGTGCTGTGCTCAAAGCATTTTAAAAACACTGGCTTGAATTCAGTGCTTTTCGTACAAGATTTCGTCCTGGAACAATTACCACTATGTTTAAATTGCCTATGGCTGCAGAAGTAAGTAATAAAAAAAAATATAAAACTGTGGTCACTCGCATTCGGAACAGTTTAGTGGCCAGCACTGGTGCCCAACATGGCCTAATGATGTCCTAGGACAGTACAATTGTATTATTCCAAAACAAATAAACGAGTGTTGTATACAAAGATGTTAATTTCATTTCTATATGTTTTCTATAACTTAATAGGTGTTATTTAACCCTTTAACAGCCTGAGGACCTGTGGGTAAGTAAACCTATGCTTATTTGGAGAAAATAAAATCGTCACAGATAACCAGTCTTATAATCTCAATTACAAGGAACAACAAACATCCTTAATGCCGCCCCGCATAAGCTTCGAATCTATGTGTGTTTTCACACCACGTTGATAAAAAACTAATGTTTGGTCTGCTACTGTATTGGAAGTCTGTGAGTGATTCACATTTTCTGGGAGGCAATAAAAAGGGACTGCGACATGTTCCACCAAACACCGTCTTTTGTTTTAAATTTTATGCCGCTGCGTTATTTTTTTTTTGTGATTACCAGTTCGATTTTCGTATAAACTCTTTTCAAATTGCACGTATGCTGAGTTTGCATACATTTTAACCACTTTGCTCAAAAATTCTCTCGAGATATTGATAATATTTTGTATACCTAGGGAGGCAAAACGAAACAAACAAACGAAAAGCAAGACTGCTTTTCGTTGAGACTACGTGATATGTAATTGGTCATTGTCGAGCAGTTGGTGAAAAAAGAAACTAAACACGTTTCATGGAACGTCATCTCTCAAAAACAAGGAGAAAAACCGACCAATTATTGTAACGTTTTCAAGTTTGGAAATACAAATCGTATATCGATTTGTATGAAAAAATACCGCTGTGAAATGTACATTCTTGTGCTCCTTACTGATCCAAGTGTGAAAGTAGTCTCAATCTCTTCGTTTGACCTTGGAGAAACAATTTTAACTAACAAACCGTCATGCCTTTCCCCCGAGGGGGCTGACAGAGGCTGTAATACAACACCCACACTTCGCCAAACGATATTCAGTTCCAAATTTGACGGGGGCGAGCCTGGCGCCATACATCGGGCTCTAGTCATGTAGCAGATGACATACAACGCCCTAAAATAATCTAGTATTTGAATATTAGTCCTACTAAAAAGTATTTTCTATGAGATTATACAAATTTAGATGAAAAACATCTAGCTTATCACACACGTCAGTACATAATAAATGGTTATACATTTTTTGTAAATCATACGATGAAGCGGGTTGTTACGCTTTTCACTGGTATTTTAAGAAGAGATACTAAGAAGCGTGCGAGCGACGTTTTAAGACATCTTGCGTGTTAAGTTAACGTTCTTAAGTAGGTAATTCCTCACTTAGCAAGCCCTTAGCAATCTTGTGGAGGAAACACATCAGTGATTTTGCGTCGCTGTTGGCTTTGGATATTGAAATACACTAAACGATCTTCATACTCCGGAAGAGCTTTTCTTAAGCCTAGTTTAGTTGTCTTAGAAAACAGCGTTGTATCGATTCAATTTTATCTCTATCATCATTGTAAATAAGCATCCAAACAGAAGAACAATATTCTATTTGTGATGAATATCTTGGGCGACTAAAATTGTTTAAAAGGTTTGGCTGTGCGCATAATCGAACGCTGGCAGAAGGGCTGAAATTTAGCAGGCTTGTAGCTTTCATATAATTATGTTCTTCGCTTTCGAAGTAGAAACACCTCGAGAACAAATTGTTTCCTCCGGTTTTTCCCACCTTTGTCTTTGTCATACAGGGTCTTTTTAGATTTTCATAAAAACGAAAAGGGGCTTAAATTATCGAGAGGCGTCGTGTACTATTAAAATTTAGAAAATCTGCGGATTTTTTTATTTAAATTATTTTTAAAAATGGACAGCATACAAAAAAAAAAAAAAACTACCGCCATGAACCAGGAACCGTTCAAATGAAGTGCGATGTGCTTAAACAAAAATTTCAAATTCAAATCAAAATAACTGTAGTATTGAAAACAATTAGTTTTTGAAGTGTTTCTACTTCGGAAGTGAAGAACATTTATGAAAGCTACATGCATGCTAAGTTTCAACCCGTCTGGCAGCGTTCGACTAAATTCTCAATATTCAGAGCTAAAAACCCAGACTAATAAAACCCAACAAATTGCTTGCTTTTGTTGCTACAGTTTTATAGTGGAATTAAGTATGTAATGACGACACCATCCACGCAAATCTCGTACAACGTTGAACTTGTTTAGTTTGAGCCCCTCAATATTATAAAGATACGCTATTGTGTTCTTTTTTCGTGAAAGAACCTATTACTCGTACAATGACATTTTTTAACGTTTAGCGACATTTTGTTGCTTATACACCACTTATTTATTTAATACTAGCTGCGCCCTGCGGTTTCATCCGCGGTTAACAAGTATCCTATGTGCTATTCTAGACTATAATCTATCTCTGTGCCAAATTTCATCCAGATCTGTTCAGCCGTTCTGACGTGAAAGAGTAACAAACATCCATCCATCCATACATACAAACTTTCGCGTTTATAATATTAGTAGGATAGTAGGATAGGATTTTATTAGAGCGGTAAACAATCATCCCTACTTAGTATCTCTTTAAATAATTATACGTCGTCTGAATAAGCAAAATATGGACAAGGATATTTTTCCAATAGATTATTTATGAACAATTAAAACAATGAAATAAATTAAAAACAAAAAAAAAACTCCATTAATATTGATGGTGGCATTCTTGAAAATGTTGCCTTTGAGTGCTACGAGTAAAAAACAAAAAACACGTTTTATTCATAATGCTGGCGTGCACATTGGTGCGCGATAATTCGCGTCATTTATCGCTAAGGGGTTTACACGGATCGATTTTTGCTGTGCGGCTAGTCACTTCACAAATCGTTTTACCAAGCCGCATCGCTCGGCTCGGTCATGTCCTTCGAAAATGTTGAGCAGAAACACTTCTTCATACGGCAGGCGATAGCCTGCAACTGATCGTTTACACGGTCGATTTTAGTCACCAGCCGCATGTGGCCGGTCGCCGCGCAGCCTTTGTCGGATGCCACCCAACTTTGGGGCTTGCGGCTTTAGTCACTTGCGATCTAGACGAATTGCCATTTAGACGGTAGATTTTCGCGGTGCTGCCAAAATCGTGAGGCTTTAGACACCCGTGTAAACCCCTCATTAGCGGTCAACTCGTCG
Source organism: Peribatodes rhomboidaria (assembly GCA_911728515.1). Lineage (NCBI taxonomy): Eukaryota > Metazoa > Arthropoda > Insecta > Lepidoptera > Geometridae > Peribatodes > Peribatodes rhomboidaria. The sequence continues at coordinate 19,269,857 of OU452166.1, forward strand.
CCTTTCTGCGGAGTTGACGTGGACGATAATTCGCCCGATATATCGCCGAGTGACGAACAAACCGACTACACTTGTGGCAATAGCCCGAATTATCGCCTCAGGCCGCTAATGTAGCGATGATGCGAGTGACTCCTTTGAAATCGTTCAGGCTGACAACGTCCAGTGTCCTAGAACGTCTAGTTTGCTTAAACGTCCAATGCCTTATTTCGTCCTGTCCAAAAACGTCGAGTGCTTCATAATGAGTAGTGTCCGAAAATGTCTATCGTACGAGAGCATCTAGTGACTTGAATGGCCTAGTTTTCTTATTATGATGATGATTTATGATTTTTTTATGACTTTTTATGATATTATCAAAAAATATATAACAAAAAAAAAGTTTTGAAAAACAAAAATTACGGCCTCTTAAATAATATCCCACATGACTGTATTGCTAAGGTTTATTTTTTAACGCTTTTCAGACCCCATGTACACTAAGTGACGTTCTATTAAAAAAAAACCCGGCCAAGTGCGAGTCTGACTAGGATACGAAGGGCTCCGTACCATTATCTATAAAGACGAAAAAAAAACATGTCTGTTGTATGGAAGCCCCCTATAATATTTGTTTATTTTATTTACTGGTTTTTAAACTGCATTTATAACTTAACATTCTGTAAAAATTTCAAGATTCTACCTGTTATTAATATCGAGCAAAAACGAGAAAAAAGTCACCTTTATTGAATAGGAGCCCCCTTAAATATTCAATGTATTCTGTTTTTTAGTGTTAAATTGTTGTTATAGTCTTTTGTTTTTCAACATTATCGTCCTTTGTTTTACTTCATAGATAGTCTTTTGTTTTTCCTTTTCGATCGTCTTGATTTTCTACTTTGAGTGTCTTTTGTTGTCCTACTTTTACATCATTCTACACAATTTTAATGCGCTATTTTCTCAATTTTAGGACTAGAGACTAGACAACTTCGGACTAGACATCTTAAGACACTAGACGTTTCCGGAAGTAGACTTTTCGACACTACACGTTTTAGGCCACTAGACATTGTTGGACTAGACGTAATGCGACATGGACGATTTAGCATACTAGAAGTTCTAGGACACTGGACGTTGCCAGCCTGAACAATTAAAATGTTGTTTCTCCAAGTTTAAACGAAGAGATTGAGTCTTCTTTTTTTGTACATTTCACAGCGGACCATAAACAAAAAAGAAGCACTCCTGACACTCTGAAACATAAAAGAAGATTATCCACAAAACAATTTTGGAAAAAAGGAAGGAAAAGCAAAAACAGGTACGAAAAAAAGGATGGGAAACACTGCTAAAATTAAATGTGCCAATTAAACCCTCAAGGAAAAGAAAGGTAAGAAAAAACTAAAGCAAGTAAGAAAATTTAAGAACAAAAACATCTTAGAATCCGGTTGATCGCCGTGGAAGATTTCGACCGAAACCCTGCAACAAGAGGAACAGCCCGACAAATCAAGATAATCAAGGTAGAGGCTCTTTATCCGAACAAGGCCGTCGAGTCTATTTAAAAAAAACTGTGTATCTTTGATATCCAAATTGAATAAAAACATTTTGACTTGACTTGACTTGAATCTTTAAAAAAAAACTAAAATAAGGTATAATGTTACAACCAGGGTTTCCGGAAACGGTACTGATTCAGAGGACCGGGTTTTTGGTCCTTTCCTCCCTCGGAACCGGGAATTCCCGGTTCTTTCGGTACTGGCTATTTTGTTTGTTTCTAAAAGCGCAGTATTTAATAAAACACTCACAAGTTTAGAATAAGCTAAACGAGTTAGTAACAAAAACTACAGTAAAAGGTATAAATAAATACATTTTGTGATATTTTTTTATTGCAAACACTTGCTGTTGCTGCTGTTTTGTTTGCGTTATCGATCAAGTTGAACATATGAGTAGTAAAGTAAAATAAGCGGAACTTTTTATCTTCTTTTTGTAGAATTTGGGAGTTACCTATAGAGCAACAAATATTAAAACTCTTCGAAAGAAAGAAACAATTTATTTTATGCATTTTACATTGCACCTATTCATAATCAAATAAAGATAGCATTTGATGAGGCTGACATTTACTTCATCTGCTCTCGTGCCTAGTAGCACTAATAATGTTTGCCGATTATCACTACAAAACAATATTCTTATGCGTCTTATCGAATTTTCGTCTTGCCTGATATTTTTCACAATTGTATTGACCGTTTCTGTTGGCTATCGTAAATTCGATCCATACATCAATTTTAGAAAGCAATTGCACTACTGGTTTTTCAGTAATGTCTGGGTACTTTAAAAATGACCCGTGCAGTTTCACCACAAAATGGTAATGTTCACAAAGCCAGAGGCGCCACAGGTAAAGCGAATGATGATCGCTCTATGGTACCATGGAACCATGGTTCTATATGCTATATCTTATAACTTTAAATGAGCAATTCTTGTATATATATAATTGGAATCTCGGAATCGGCTCCAACGATTTTCATACAATTTAGTATATAGGGGGTTTCGGGGGCGATAAATCGATCTAGCTAGGAATAATTCTTAGAAAATGTAATTTTATTCGTGTTTTATCGATAATCAACTTAAACATAAACTTGAAGAAAAATAACAAAAAGGGGGCATTTGAGTAGTCTCAACTGAAAATTATGACTCTTCCTGACATCTATTGGCGAATAATAATACTATTTTTTGTGAGCAACTAATTGCTTTAACGACACAACAGCAGATGGCGTTGTTAAGTAACACGAAGTCAATGAGTGTTTGCTTTAAGGTTAGACTAAAATCAATGGTTTATTTTCCAAAAAACACAATAAAAAAAAATACCGAGCAAAGCTCGGTCATCCAGGTACTTCTATAATTTAAGAAATGAATATATGACGTAAGATGACTCTTGCACGTAGCAGTGCAAAAAATTAATATGTAAGCCACATATTAATTTTTTTAATATATTCGTTGAGGCTGAAAGCCATCACGCACTGAGTTTTCAATTCAATTTCTTTATTTGCTCGTCAATGGTTTACAATGATCGTCATTATACAAGTAAATTTCCGTGACTATAATTACGTATGTTCTCAACGTAAAGCAAAATATGGACCAGGGGTTCCCAAACTTATGTTATCAACTGTGCGCACTTTCAGAATATTTTTTTTAGCGCCCACATTTTTTCACCTACTTAAAAACCATTATAACTTAAAATTAAATTAATTATTGTGAGCTATATTAGCGGAGAGTTAAACATTAGTTCTAAACGAGACTTTACTATAAGCCGCAAGAGTTAGCTTGAAACCCGAGCGCATTAGGTAGTGGGCGTTTTTCAAAAAAGATGTACACGTGACGAACCGGAGTTGATTTTTGTTTTTTAGATTTTTTTCTGTATTTTTTATCTTATTTGATAAAATGTACTTTAAATTAAGTAAAATTCAAAAATAAATAACAGTAATACGAAACATATCGCGATAATCTTAATTTTTACGTAAGAGTTCACAGGCATTTGCTCCGGTTAGTCACAATAGAAAAAAGTTAATAAAATGAAAAATATGAGTTGTTTTATTAATTTATCTTAATTAATCATTAAATAACTTTAAAATCTTTGAAACACCAAGTCAAAACATAGATAAAACACTATAATTATTGCGTAGCAATAATTTTTCTTTCGAGATCGTCACAGTAGGAACTTTTTACCTTATAAAGTTTACATTTACTTAATTTCTTAACGACATTCAACTTTTAGAGCTAATAAATATTATAAATATACAACATCAGCGTCCTAAACAACCACATATATTAACAAAGAACTAAACATTTATTGAATTGTATTCATTATTGTCTACATAAAAATATGGGACAGTGACTATCTGGAATTCTACGAGACTAACTGGAAAAAAATAAGCTACGTTTACACTAAGAGAATTTATTTATTTTAAGAGAATTATTTTAAAAAGTACTAGCATAGTATTTATTTTGGCCTACATAATTTTATTTTAACAGTCTTTAGTTTTTTTGATGTTCGCTTTCTTCTTTTTCCTTTTTTAATTTTTGTTTTTTCTTTTCTTCCCTCCATTGTTTTCTTCTAACTTCTTTTTCTTCTTCTGTCAAGTCGTTAATTTTTTTTCGTTTATTTTGAAGTCGTTTTAACTGCTTTTTCCGTAGCACTTCAAATTTTTCGGGGTTTTGTTTTAGTTTCTCCCGGTATCTTTTAGCTCTTTCCGCTGCCGTGAGCGCCATGTTCGCTGAAATGTATTAGATTGACTTAACATAATATTATTATTGTATTAAAACTGCTTACTCATTATAAACAAGGTTCTATTCAGATAAATCTTGGTCCCCCAAACTCCCTGTTCTTCATAATGATGAGTAAAATGACCAAGTACATCCCAAGGCAATAGCTTTCTAAATTTTAAATTTATCCAAATAAGTTCAGCTGTTTCAAAGATAGTGATGACAAACATACATGAACCAAATTTTATAATAGAATTTAACTTTATATAGTATGATAATTAAAGAATTTTTTAGTATTATTCGTCTATCAAATATAACCCCAGCCTAATAGTTCCGGTGCGTCACAAAATGATTCCGTCTATACAATACGTGACGAACCTGACGTGACGAATTGATACCAACTAAACTTCAAACTATAATTCAAGCCGTTGTATTCATTTTACGGCTACTTGCGATTTGTTTTACAATAGTTTAATACCACATTTTTGATTGTATTACGGCAAATAACTTGATAAACTGCTACATACCTCATAAAATCCCGTTGCTATCTGGAAGTTCAATTCGCAACCCACGTGTCGCGCCCGCTTTCGTCACAGATTCTGACTACACTGAGATATGTTTCGAAATGACGGTTATACCACAGACAAGATTAATGTTGCCAAAAACTAAAAATAACCATGTTTTAGGGTAATATTTTGTCTAAGTATTAAAAAATGTATCGTGACTATTGCCGGAATTCCGGTTATGCCATTTCCCTGGGACAACACATAAACAGTATTTTGAGCTAGTTTAAGCTCAATTACGACAAAATAGAGCTCTAAATCGTATTTACAAGTTCAACATTTATCTACAGAATACAAAACGTTGGCGCTATTTAATTCATGTAATTTTTTCTGAGACTTGAAAGTTCTAATCATGCAGGTGGGACATGAAGATTTTACACTTTTTTCCGTTTGTTTTTATGATATATTAATACTAATAAGTGTTAGGTTGTACATAATAGTAAATTTAGTAACTTAAATATGTATTCATTAAATAAATACGCCGTTTACTCAAGTACGTACATACATAAATTATAAAAAGAGAACTAAAGTTGTGGACGCCATATATTCGCGAATGTACATCTTTTTTGAAAAACGCCCTAGTACACAACGGCGATCAGCACCACTAGCATGCGCGCGCGATAAAATTCTTCGCGTCTTTTTTTAGTCGTGTTAGAACGTGACAAGGCTATATGCATACTTACGTCTGTTTCGGTAATAAGAGTCGAAATACCTTCGTCGCGTTGCGCATCTGTCTGCCAATATGTTATTTCCAAGTTTAAAATGTCCTGGTATCGTTCGGTGAAGTAAATGTGGAGGTTTTCCAAATGTTGGCACTAGTTAAGTCGTCGTTAAGGCAGGATGCTGATAAATTCTGAAAATTGTGAAAGTCACGTCTGCCCAAATTCTTTTTGTGTAGGAGCAGTTTGGCTGCGAAAGCAGTAACGACATTTTTTGTTTTAAGGGTCCCGCGACGCTCTGATATTTCCATACAAACGCGCTTGTCAAATTTCTTGGAAACCATTTGTCAGATTATGATGAAATTTAGTATGTACAATTAAATGAAGTATATCTCCGCCCCTATGTTCTTGGTTTTTTTAAAAACGTCCTCAAGAGAAAATAGAGCTATGAAAAATATCCGCATTTTTAAGGGGTCACTTTTGACTGATTTATTCAATAGGTAAAGCAAATCAAAAATCCCTTTACATAAAGAGGTTGTCAACATCATTAGCTGTTAAATGAATCCATAATACAAGGGAAATTCTTAGTTATTTAAGAATGATTACAGAAGTGTAAAAGTCATTAAAAAAATTTGAAATTGTACTTTTTCACTCTGTAGGTAACTTTAGAGGCTCGTCAGTATCATTACTTGCTCTCTTCGTTTGTCGTCTTCTTATAGACGAAATGGCTATAAATGCGAAGTTAGTCTATTGTGGTTGCCGAACTCTTAATACAATTTAGTTCATTCAAATTCAAATTTCTTTATTTCAGGCCTTTTTTTACCCATAAACATTGTACTGTGAAATTAAATTAAATAATAAAATAAAATTAAAATGAGATTCAAAAATAAACGATTGAATTAGCATGAAAATCATTGCCTTGCAGTTGGAACAATTTAAACAGGTCTGTCATGTAAGCTATATCATTCTTTGATGTAATGAGCTTGTTGCCAATTCTGTATCCTTAGTTTCCAAAAACTCTATCACAGAGGCAAACAGGTTATAAAATCGAGTCAGACAATTTTCTCTTGATAGACAACGAACTTCAGTATGAAACAATAAACGGTTGAAATCTTCGTCATTAGTAACACAAAGCTGATGAAATAATCTATCATTCAAAGAGCTGTTGGGCGTTTTTCAAAAAAGATGTACACGTGACGAACCGGAGTTGATTTTGATTTTTAGAAATTTTTATGTATTTTTTTATCTTATTTGATAAAAAGTACTTTAAATTAAGTAATATTCAAAAATAAATAACAGTATTACGAAACACATCGCGATAATCTTAATTTTTACGTAAGAGTTCACAGGCATTTGCTCCGGTTAGTCACAATAGCAAAAAGTTAATAAAATGAAAAATAAGAGTTGTTATATTAATTTATCTTTATTAATCATTAAATAACTTTAAAATCTTTGAAACACCAAGTCAAAACATGGATAAAACACAATAATTATTGCGTAGCAATCATTTTTCTTTCGAGATCGTCACAGTAGGAACTTTTGACCTTAAAAAGTTTACATTTACATACTTTCTTAATGACATTCAACTTTAAGAGCTAACAAATATTATAAATATACAACATCAGTGTCCTAAACAACCACATATATTAACAAAGAACTAAACATTTATTGAATTGTATTCGTTATTGTCTACATAAAAATTTGGGACAGTGACTATCTGGAATTCTACGAGACTAACTGGAAAAAAATAAGCTATGTTTACACTTAGAGAACTGAAAGAATATTAACTCTTATTTTAATTATATAGTTATTTAGTTAAGTACTAGTATATAAAGTATGTGGCCTACATAATTTTATTTTTAACAGACTTCTTACTAATGTAAGAAGTAGTAATCAAAAAACAAAGACTATTAAATAAATAAATATTACCTATAATATAATATATTTTAATATTATTAAATAAATATTACTAATTTGAATAATTACCTATAATGCCATTCCAAATAACAACTTACCCTCATGACAAATTAATCAAAATTAAAATTGAATAAAATAAAATAATTTAGTTAGATTAGAACAAAAAACCTGTCTACCAAATTTTATAATAGATTACTTAAAGGATTTTTTTTGTACTGTTCGTCAAATATAGCCCCAGCCTAATAGTTCCGGTGCGTCACAAAATGATTCCGTCTATACAATACGTGACGAACCTGACGTGACGAATTGATACCAACTGAACTTCAAACAATAATTCAAGCCGTTGTATTCATGTAACGGCTACTTGCGATTTGTAATACAATAGTTTAATACCACATTTGTGATTGTATTACGGCAAATAACTTGATAAACTGCTACATACCTCATAAAATCCCGTTGCTATCTGGAACTTCAATTCGCAACCAACGTGTCGCGCCCGCTTTCGTCACAGATCCTGACTACACTGAGATATGTTTCAAAATACCGGTTATACTACAGTAAAGATTAATATTCCCAAAAACTAAAAATAACCATAGTTTAGGGTAATATTTTGTCTAAGTATTAAAAAATGTATCGTGACTATTGCCGGAATTCCGGTTCTGCCATATTCCTGGGACAACACATAAACAGTATTTTGAGCTAGTTTAAGCTCAATTACGACATTATAGAGCTCTAAATCGTATTTACAAGTTCAACATTTGTCTACAGAATATAAAATAGTGGCGCTATTTAATTCATGTAATTTTTTCTGAGACTTGAAAGTTCTAATCATGCAGGTGGGACATGAAGATTTTACACTTTTTTGCCGTTTGTTTTTATAATAAACTAATACTAACAAGTGTTAGGTTGCACATAATAGTAAATTTAGTAACTTAAATATGTATTAATCAAACAAATACGCCGTTTACTCAAGTACGTACATATATAAATTATAAAAACAGAACTAAAGTTTTGGACGCCATATATTCGCGAATGTACATCTTTTTTGAAAAACGCCCTGTTACGGATTTTATTGACTGCATTGAGCGATATAGTGATTGAAATAGTCATTCACTTAAATTTCTAGCAAATAAATGTTGTCTATGAATAATGCAATGTTACAAGTAACAATGTTACAGTAGTTGTAAGGACATCTGGAATTTTATAATTTAAGTACGCTATGAAGCCTTTATGGTTTCTGTCAAAGCCGGATCGCCATCCGTAGCAATTGATATAATATTTTTCAAGGGAATCTCTTTCTCATCACAAAACTTTTCTAATGTATTCTACGATTCTTCAATGTTTTCAACCATTACATCAATTCGTCTTCGCACAGAATTATTACTAAAATATTTTTTTCGGATAATATCTGCGGCCGGTTTATGAAGCACAGTAGTTATAACTTCCTTTATCGCTGGCAAAATTTTGTTAACTCTTCTCCGATGTTGTGGTCTTTTTGAGCAATTAACAAAGATACATTGTACGAAGTCCGTCGTCATCTTGCTTAGCACTAAGCAGCCGCCGAAAAGAGTTTTGCAACACTTTGCTGCTTATTATGCTTCTTCTCTAGGATTTGAAAATATGCTAAATTCTTGCTTCTTATCTGGATGCATTTTATTCAAATTATATTGCAGTCTTGAAGACTTCATTTGAAAATGTTTTTAGACATAAAGGCTGCTTTTGTGGGATTTTCAATACATCCTAATTAAATATATTCCGCACAGTATTGACGTCTCTTCTTTTTTACTTCCATGTCGCAAGTTTTGTTTTGAGAAACACGTAAGTGTTGAACTTAAGCCTGGTTTACACTTTGATTAGTGCGAGTTCAGGTGTGTAGGGCGAGTAGCGTCCAATTCACTGCGAGTGCAGGTAATTAGTGCGAGTGCAGGTGTGTAGTGCGAGTAGTGTCCAATTCACTGTTTCTGTCCAAGACGTGTTTAGTGGCAGGCACGCTGCGAGTGAGGGTGAAGGGAGGGCGCGCGGGACGTGGCTACTCGCAGTCCACTCGCAAAAAAATAGAACACGCTTCTATTTACTTTACTACACAGACAACTAATCACTTGCACTAATCAGTCGCTGTCCACACCTGGTCACTAAGAACCTGCACTAATCAAAGTGTGTACCAGGCTTTAAGTACAGTACTGCTTATCTAATACGCGCGAAACCGTAAAAGAAAAAATAAATATGACGTTGTCTAATTAGGATTGCCTAATCAGCACGCACCGACAGGAATAAGACAAACATGTATTAACTCGTTTATCTCATTCGACGCTCAATCGTACTCAACATGTAAGAGCAAGTATTCTATGAACCAGCCGATTGATACGGGAATGTACAAATCGGGTTAATTAACAAAATTTTGTAAGTAAAACATGACGAACAACAAAACACTTATGAAAATTATCTATCTAGGAATACCAAAAAACTATTAAAATGCGAAAGTGTTTCTGTTGCCTTTTTATTTGTTTGTTTGTGTCTCCTTTCATTTTGAAACAGAACGATCGATTAACATGGTTTTTATTTTGTTTATTCAATAAAACAGGACAGACAGATATATGAACTGAGAATGATCGAACCGAGTCAGTTCAAGCAATCTCTTAATTGATGTTCATATTGTAGTCGACAGTCGAGAGCTCAGTCGGTGTCTAAACGTCCTCCTAGATGAAATTCAAATCGCCCCTAAGCCTCTACTCAACGCCCCTTTTTTTGGGTCTCTTACTGCCCCCTTAGGCCTGCAGCGCCCACAAGGGGGCATTATCACCCACTTTGGGAACCCCCCTGAATGGTCGATGACGTCTTGTCCGTAGAACTTTCGTATCGCTCAACATCCCCGTGTGCCTGGGCCGTCAAACCTGAGTTGGTTCAACGGATTTATATTTTTTTTAATCTTAAAATTTTTGGTGCTTATGTCGCTATGCGACTATGTCAGCTCCATTGTATACATTCTTTTGTCACCTACTTACATAATATAATACACATTATATTACATAATACACATTAATTTAAAAAGTGTTCTAGCCGCTTCACCCAGTGGAGCAGACAGAACACTTTGAATCACACCGACATCGAGAAAATTATAACCGTATTGAGTGAGCATGGCAGATCTAACAGATTGCACCCGCGAACATTCCACCAGGATGTGATACACATCCTCGAGGCATCCGCATATGTCGCAGGTGTCAGAATCCACCAGCGGTCCAACGGTTAAATTAACCCTTATCGGTTTAACTCTGGTGTCATAGAAAAAAAAGTACAATGCAACTTGCCTCATGTCTGTCATAGCCGCGCACCTGAATCTTACTGTTCCGACAAAGACAGGGGCCCTATTCAGAGATTTGAGATTTTCATCTTACCTTTTTTCTTCCTTGTTGCTCTCTTTTAAAACATCATAGGTGTGAGAGTGACCAAGATAAAATCTCATTTCATCTCACGCGTAGGAATAGAACTCCAGCAGCGGCATAGAATAACGACAGTAAAAAGTAATCGAAGTACGCTTCAATGGTACCACATTATTTTGAGTTCATTATCGTAAATAACGCAAGTTGTCAAGGCGCTCAAAAGTTTGGTCCTTGGAAATGGGGGACAGGATCAGGAGCAAAAGGCTCTCGCTTTGGCTCTTCCCTGGAGCAAATGATAGTCGTTGCCAGCCAGTGTGGTAATGCTGCCAGCTATACGCACCTAACTTTGCGCCGGGAACGTTAAGGGGCGGGTTATTGCATTTATTTGGGGTTTTATTTGTAGCTTAATTTGATTGTATTTTATTTAATGTGCAGGCCTGCATAGCTGACTAGTTAGCTAAATCAAGTATTGTACGTGTAGTTCGGCCGTACATATTTAACATGTTCAGTTTTTCTGCCAGGCTATAAAATCGTCACAACACCAGACGATACTACTGCAAGCGTTATTCCTTTATTAAGTTGCTGCGCTAAAATTATTTAGGTAAGACACGTTTTTCCCGTCCTTTCTGAAGAAATCAACCCAAGAATAACAAAAATTCGAAATCACCTAAGAAAAATACTCTTTTAAAACATTATAAGACTTTTAAAGACACTTGCCCTGATATGAGGACACCGTAGGGAGTAAAAATAAACATTTCGCGTAAAAAAAAAAATTTAAAAAAAATCATAACATAATCACTACGCTTTTCCCCCGAGGGGGCTGGCAGAGGTGTTATACAACACCCACACTTCGCCGGATGGTATTCAGTCCCAAATATGGCAGGGGGCGAGCCTGTCGCCATACACCGGGCTCTAGTCATGTAGCAGATGACATACAATACGCACATATGTTCACACAATGAACAAATTTCTGGCTGGGTTCGAACCCGCTCCCTCTGGTTTGAGAGGCGAGCCTTCTCCAACTAGGCTATAATCGTATATACTGCAAGACGTGCCCGAACAAAAATAAAAAACTACAAATACTTTAACATTAAGTTTATCAATCAATGGAAAGTTGAAGGCCTTTACCTGAAGAAGGCTCTTGCAAGTAAAAAGTACATAATTATAACTAAAACTTGAAACGTAACTAATCGTCGCGTCTTTCCTCTGAAGGGGTTAACAGAGGCGTAATACAACACCCACACTTCACCGGACGATATTCAGTCCCAAGTGTGACGGGGCGATTCTGTCGCCGTACACCAGTACGCCGTACACCGTCCAGTCATATAGCAGATGAATAACATACATACAAACTTTGTTTTTTAATAATAATAAATTTATTTCGAACAATAACACAAGGTATTACGAAACATGAGAATCGATGACACCTGCAGAAGTTTAAAACTGAGTCGTAGATGTCAACGCCCTCGTCCGAAGTTTTTTTATAAGAGTCGTTCCGTAATTAATCTAAATATAAGATTTTTCGAAAATAAACATACAAACTTATAACATAAAATATTACATAAGAATTAATTTCTAACTAACGAAAATAACATTCGAATTAATTTCTGATCTGTGAATAACTGATATGAAATAAAAGGCTTTTTATTTGTTTTTATTTTATTTATTTATCTTAAAGGACGTGAAGTATTATGCTTATAGACGATATAATATAAAGACATCGCTTTATCATCATCATCATTATTTACAGACCTTAGATGGCTGTTGGATAATAGGCCTCTCTCATATTATGCGATCATGCCTATGCTAGGATATATCTATACTTAATACCATATACGTATATTTTTTATACTCACCACCTAATCCTAACCTTATTTGTGTCCGTAACTACAGATTCCTCATAGGTGATAGGATAATTCTACCTTTCAGCCGTTTACTATGTTTGCTGAAGTGACTTCACGAACGATATTATTTAAAAAGTTTTGAAGCTACGACCGAAAACTGTGTGTAAGCTGGAGTTATGTCATTTCAGCTACTCATCTCAAATCATCTCATATTACCTGTGTCGTGTGAGCTTGTTTACCAGGTAGCCCTATTCACCCATGTAAACCTATATATTTTTCAACGTAGGGGACGTTAAAAAATATCTAGGTTTACATGTGTCCATAGTATGTTCTATTTGCGTAGTAATAAAAAGAAATACCAACTAGTGACCCCTCACATCGTCTTGTCAATCGTAAAGGTCAGTGTATATTTTAGGGCCTGCGGTCTATAACCGTATACCAACTTCCGTTCGAGATTCAATTTTTTTTTGTCTTGTGCAGCTATTATGCCTTAGATTTCTATTATATTACTAGCTGTCACCCCGCGACTTCGTTCGCGTTTTGAGCTATCCTATCTCTCAAGTTGGATCGAACTGCACATGGTGTGCGAATTTTATTATAATCGGTTAAGTGGTTTAGGAGTTCATTGAGGACACGAGATTTATATATATTAAGATTATATTTTCTGGCTATAGTCTAAAACTCTGTCCTCACTGGTTTGCCTGTACAGCATGAGCGAGCTGGGGTGATGTCGCTCCAGTCAGCACATAGTAAACGGCCCATATTAACAAAGATCTTGTGGCAGCTAAGCTATAATAAAAAAATGAATCGCTGAATGTGTTGCTAAGCTTAAATCTCGAGCTCAGCTGCACTGACTTCGCTAATTATATTTTTAGAATATTCCTTTAAGTACAAGAATGGTTCTTACGCAGAGGAAAATTTAAAAAAAAAGTGCCCAAAAAAATTTTTACAGAATCAACTGTTAGGCGGTACGAAGTTCGCGAGGTCAGCTGGTTTTAAACGGAAATCTTTGATTGCAGCTATTGTGCCTTAAATATTGGCATAGGTAGAATTATTCTATCACCTATGGCAGGAAGCTGTAGTTATAATGCAAATGTAACCATCAAGCTATGATGTTAAATTAAATTGAGGTTAAATTTCACTTTCAAAGTGTGATAGAAAAAAATAAATTTTTGGATACACGTTGTCAGGAGTACAGAAAACTACATCGGGTTACCTTATAAACCGGAAGAATTAATGGTTCCTGTAGGATAGCATATAACAGATAAAATATAATATTGTTTTTTTTTCTTTTCAGGAGTTTCACTCCACCCTGGATGCGCTTATCCCAAGCACTTAAGAAGTCATCAGAAGAATCGGAGACGCTTCACTGACATCAACCCCACACGGACGCACCGTCCAGTGCGCCCGCAGGGGATGTGTCGATCACTAGTTCTTCAATTGATTTAGTAGTACAAAATAGAACAATCAACATGCAGCAACGCCAGTTTCATACAGATATACCACAGACTTCAATTGACTTAGATCTACCAATTAGTTCGGTTAATGTGGATGAAAATTCGCGTGATTTAGATATCTCACTTTTAGATGGTAGTTACAGTGATATAGATAGGTTGCTTGTTGAGTCAGGTGTCCCAGAAAGTCCTATGAATTTAGAACTCCAACAAAGTTCTATCAATAAAGATGTACAGCAAGGCCCGCCGCTCAACACGTTACCATGTATAGAAAATGTCACCGACATACTGAGCGAGGAAGTGATCAGTGATTTGTATACCGAACCACTAGATGTGAGCTTGTCGTGTTATTTGATAGACGACAACTTTCCGGTGATTCCGCCCATGGTTTCATCTTCGGCAGATTATTACTCTGCCGATGGCTCGTTGAACGATCTGGGTGGGATCAATCAAGAACGAAGTTTTGGAAATTTGCAAAGCGCCTCGAGTAACGCTTTCGCAGCGGTGACTAATCCCAGCCCGACCCATACTTTTTCAACTGCACCGTTCACCTCCGCAGGTGACGTGTTTCTATCCTCTATACCCAGAACGACAGCGTCAAATACCTTTGTGAAACATTACAATCAGAATGATACACCTTCTTCCGCAAGTTATAACCTGAGCCAGGATCAGGACTCTGTCAGTCCATCCAAGGTCAATCCTTACATCATGACACCATCACCATCACCATCGGAGAGCGAAGATTCACTGGAAGAAACTTGCGTCACTCCGGAAAGACAAAGCAGCCCGGCTAAGACTGGTTCCCGTAAGAAATCCGCACGCAAATCTCGCTATTCTAAAAAAAATAAAAGTTCTCCTATTGCAAGCAAATATCAAAGCAATGGACGGCCCTCGAAAATCCGTCCCGTGGGTCCGTTTGTTCCAACCGAATGCGCGGCGTCACTGCCAACTTCTCATGCAACGACGAGGGCGTGTACTCCAAGGAGAATCACATCGCCTGTACAGAATACCTACCGCCTTCCTACGATGTACCCGACTCCGACGATCATATCCCGCACGCCGCCTGCCGCGCCCAGTCCTGCTGCCGACAAGTTCTGTATGTTACCTTCTCAGAGCTGGTTAGATTCTGCTAGGAATATCACGAATCCCTTCACCCTAGCCACGAGCGAACAACGTACGTTTAGCATCTTAGATGGCCCAGGCACGTACACCACTCTTGCGATTTCATCAGGTTTTACTACCACCATCACTACCACCAGTAGTCCTTTAATAAAGACGCAAACGCAAAATACCACCACAGTAACTACGGGAGTTTATGATACGTACCCGGGGGCTTCGGACTCGGTAGGCGGCAAGCTTTGTAATCAGTTGCTTATTCCGGTAAGGAATAGCCAAATGAATTTGAGTAGTAGCTGCAACTATTTAATTACTAATCTACCTTCAACAGTGAGCGCCACTACCATCGCTACACCTATGCCTTCGCATAATATGACGACAATAAACTCCGAAGCATTGAACAGAATCCGAAACCAGTTCTTATATAACGTTCCCAGCACGGCCGCCTGGCCTTCTCCGTCCCCGTCGACGGTGTCCCCAGATTATAATAGACCGCGAGGTTCATCAAATATTGACATTCAAACACTCAACTTTGCGAATCAGCAGAGTACATGCGAAGTTGCTGCGAGAACAGGGCCCTCTGTTGCCGCTCCTAGGGCTATGTTCTCCGCGGCGTCAGGAGGCTTCGTTGCCATAACTACACCGGTCACCTCTACGAGCCCTGCGGAGCCCGTGTCACGTTCCGTCAACCGTGTCGAAATACCCTTTAACGTTAATAAGCCTTCCATCACGCAGAGTTCGGTGTCCAATCAAGGCGGAACGTACATTGTAGCCGATACGAACCCGTCGCTGTCGACGGCTCGCGATTTAGCGACCAGATCCTCGCTGGTGGTCATACCTGTCATAAAAAACACAAACGCACGCGCAGCGCCGCCCTACACGCCGGCCGTACCGAAGCCCACGCGCGCCTGCCCGGCCGCTGCCGGTGGGGGCGCACCCTCTAAACTCAGAAATCGATTAAGCATCCAAGTCGGCTCCACCGACAGCTCAATGCCCGGTACGACTACACCCATTACCACATATTGTATTACTAGAACTCGTACTCCACAAAGCGTATACACGGCACCTGTCGGGTCGGCACCACATCGTCCGCCCTCCACGAGAGTCTGCGAGGGCTCGAGGAATCCGGCGAAGATGACCTTGATAACGTTATCGCCACCTTCCACGGGTGGAGCGCCTGCACCATACGCTCTGCATAGGTCTCCGTTGGTGACTCGCAGCGACACGCCTTCGCCGTACGCTGTGCATAAGTCTCCGTTGGGGACTCGCAGCGACACGACTTCGCCGTACGCTGTGCATAAGTCTCCGTTGGGGACTCGCAGCGACACGACTTCGCCGTACGCTGTGCATAAGTCTCCGTTGGGGACTCGCAGCGACACGACTTCGCCGTACGCTGTGCATAAGTCTCCGTTGGGGACTCGCAGCGACACGCCTTCGCCGTACGCTCTGCATAGGTCTCCGTTGGTGACTCGCAGCGACACGCCTTCGCCGGCTTTAACCCCGACGATCGCAAGCACTGGCAATCGTTTTGTGATCAAATTGGCTAACAGCCAGAGCGCGATGAGTGGCGGCAGCGCGAGCTCTGTGACGGCTTGCACAACAATGCCAATAACAAGTGCCGCCCTCAATCCGACAGCGCGTCGGTTCACGGCGCCTCAACCTACGTCCGCGCGACCACGCACATTCTCGGGCTCGCGCCCTCACTCTCCAACTCGTCGGAGCCCCGGAAGGAACATTGCGCCGCGCCCGGTCCCGCGCCACTCAAACCCGCGCGTTCAAAAAGCCACACCAACCCCGGCTCTCCAAATATTCGCAAACGTAGTAGGCCCGCCGAACACGGCCCCGACTACCCGAAGTCGTTCCAAGTCCCAACACAGCCCGGGGAGATCCTCACGAACGGAAAGAACGGTGGTGCACGAAACTTTTTCTAATAATTCATCGATCATCGCGGGGCGGAGCGGTTCGCGCTCATCAGCCCGCTGCCGCCGCACGCGCCAGATTTGCTTGCGGCGCTCCACGGTGGTAAGCCGCGTCTCGCCTACCGCCTTTGATAGATTGCTAGCTTCACCAGACAATAATTAACTAACGTGGTAATAGGGTGTAGGTTAAGTGGAGTGGAAAGTTAGAAGGATTTAAATCTGAGGACATTTAACTGTAAATGAAGCTGTTGCATCTTTGCACATTTGTGCGTGAAAAGTTAAATGAGACGCTTGTAAAAAACATTTTGTAAAATGCATCGTAATTAGTAGTCATAAATATGAAAACAATTAGGTATTAGATTAGTCAATAATATAATTATAAGTGCGATAATAATATAATAGTTTGTGGATAATTCAATCAGTCATTTTAAATTATGTTCGTAATTGTGTGTAAATTACGAATTCAGGCATGCATTTATATAAGTGTTTGATAGCTTTTAAAGTTCGTGCTTATAGACCTATCCTGGGGTAGACGCCTCATTCAAACCATGCACTTCACACACATGTAATAATTGTCGTCAAGTCCAGTTCATAACTTTTTTCGAATATAACAAGGTTAAATTCGAGCATGCTGCATATTAAGCCGTCATTTAATTCGGTTACTATGAAGTGAATCTAACACGTTTTCTTTTTTAAACGGATATGAATTTGTAAATAAAAATCCGTAAATTATAGATAGCATACTGATTGTTTCAATAGCATAGTCGATGTAATCGCTTTTCCAAACATGTTGGCCACGTTTCAACTCTTTGTGCGAACAGTTATTAAGTTAGTATATAGCTGGACTCAGCTTTCAATGCTAACTCTCCTGCGACCTGAACAGAAGAAACCGTTCATTATTCATTGTTGTACTAGAACTTTGCTAAACTGATTGGCCTGGTATCAAAACAGCGCTAAGGGCAACTGCAACACATCGCCTATACTCCTTTCCTTACATTCGTGTTCGTAATCGAACTTAGCTCTAGGCACGTTAGAAATAAGGAGTTTAAGAAAATCGTTTTAATCGATCTAAGCTAAGTAAAATAAATATCTTTCGAAGATAATTTAGAATGTTCGTCTATATCTAGTTCTAGATACTTTAGCTTAATCTATTGTAAAAAGTAGCTGTGAACGTATTAAGGTAACTTTACGGTTAGGTATGTATAAGTTCCATTTCTAGCCCTTGTGTTTTCGAAACATTTGCAGAAAGCTAACGAAACAATGTTTATCAACACATTATTGCGGTCAAACTTTGACGTTGATATCAATATGGTGTTAATTTTCCCTCACCAAAGGTGAATAAGTACGTTTATTTTTTTATAGCTCTCGTTAGCATCGCTTGTCATTACCCCCTGAACACATTGACAGTAATCATAGATGTCGAAACGTTTAAAAAAAAGCTATTTGTAAAAAACACGTTTTATGAGATGTTTTTTGTATAATTTTTCGGAAAATGAGAGCTGGAGCTGCTTTAGATTTTCGAGTTTGTAATCGTTCTTTTGGCTTGTTAATTTAAAAGTGTAGGTACGATGTTAATGCACGTATTCTTATATCATTCGTATCAGATTTGTAATTGTTAATTTCTCTTAGTTCTATTAATCTAAACGAAGCGTCGAGTACGTTTTTATAAGATTTATTTTTTAAGACTGATTTATTTACGGCTCTAAGCAATGTAAGTAATGCGTCTCTTTGTTAATGTTTACGTGTGACGCCTTCGTTCCTTCTTCGTATTGAATATCCTTGCACCTAGTTGTAGTCAGTAGGTAACTGTGTACTTGTCGATAGTGAACCAAAATGTAAAATAAAACTATAGATGAACTTATTAAGTATAGTAGCAATATGCATGTAAGGGACTCTTATAGTCTGGATACATGACGACACTGACACTCGACACTTATGGCAAGCGTCACCGCCACTACATGTGAACTATGTGTCGCGAGAGTGGACATACGTCTATACACGGAGTGTCTAGTGTATAGTGTCATGTATCCTGACCCTAGAAACAGTTATTTGCTAAATTTAGTTTATAATTACATATTAATACATTTAAGTGACATCAATGATTATATGTGTCAATAAAAACGAAAGTTATTAGTTGATTAAATGAGATCTCATTAATTAAAACTATTACATATTATACCATTTAACAATCATGTGTTACACGACACGGAAACTGCTTATTTGACTAACACTACGCAGACAAATATTGACTGAGCCCGTAACGTGACTTCTTATTGCGATGGTTTTTTGATTCAGCCGCCGACGCTACGCGTTCTTGAACCTTATTGAGCGGCGATACGATTCGCGGTCGCGCAGCGTCGGCGGTACATTGATATAAAGCTTTCGTAAAGTGTTAGTGAAATGAGTAACAACCACAATTAGCCGTTGCAGCAAAATAAAGTTTTTAAACGTTGTCATGATTAGGTAAGTATAACATTATTATAGTTGACTGCACGGTTACAGTCTTAGTTGTATGTCGATTCAGATTCAAAATACAATAGGTATTTGAAATAAGTGTAGTAGATCAAGTCTATGTAAGTTATTGAAAGAGACAGCGGTATTAGTTCTCCAAGGTCGACGTAAAGGCCACTTCCACACATCCGCGGTCTGCGGTGAGGACTTGATAGTCTGACCGCTAGCGGTCTGCGGTAAGGACTTGATAGTCTGACCACTAGCGGCCTGGGGTGAGGACTTGATAGTCTGACCGCTACCGTCATCGCCACGGCAGGTTGGGACTGTGAGGGGTTTATTAGTACCGCTGTGCCTTATATGTTCGGTTAGCATTTCGTAGCAAAACGTAGTTTAAAATACAACTTTATTCCGTACTCCATGTGAGAAATACTATATTGGAAAGTTCGTAAATGTTAAATGTCATTGTATTTCGGTGTTTCATAATGTTGTTGTTTATAAACGTATTATTCTATGCTACTTATAAAAAAGTTGTAACTAAAGAATGTAATTTAATCAACTTTATTGCTCACATTAGCCAACAAGGCACCCTAGCTGTAGTGAAGCTAATTTCTCTATTTAGTAGACAATGGCACCTAACTTTTTTTTAATCATAGGATTAGCAGTCCCCAGCACAAACTATCAAAAAGCTATGAAGTCAATAGAAAATGTATGGGAAATGGAACAGCGCCAACTTTCGGGACGTAAATGGAAGCAACGTCCTTAATAATTTTCTTTGAAAATATGTTCCTACGTACTAAACGAATCATTTTAGATAGGTAGCTTTGTGCTGAGGTAATGGTATGAAAGTAGTCTGTCCTACAAGAAATCCCGCAAACGCGCCTGTTTTCGATACAAATGCTCTTAACTTTTCCTGTTTTTGGTTACTGAGTTTTTACACTCACAGTGAACAGAACTTCGGTACAGAATTAAATACCTGTTAAATACTTAAATTTCGTTTCGAATTTTGTCACAGAACTTTTTGTCTGTAATATTATAGTTGGTTTCAAAACATATTCGTTTCTTCAGAGTATTTTACTTAATAAAAGAACTGTATAAGATAATAATCGGACGAGGTTGTATGATTAAGATTAACAAATGCTCTCACAAAACTTTCTAACCGCAATGTAGCGCGACTTCTCATGCAACAGAGCTAGACATGAGCCATCTTACGGTCGTGAAAACCTCGATCTGAGTTCTCTGTTAGCTATTGAATTTATCCGAATGCTACCTTCCCAGATTCACTTGTTAATCTAGTGCGAAATAAGCAAAATGACACTGTAAATGATTTATTAAATGTGTGTAAGACACTATTATATTATTGTATTTAACCTATTCTGTTATACTTACTTCATCTAAAATAATGTGATAAAATTTAAAATGGTTATACTTACTCTACATTTATGTGAAATAAAACTCTAAAAAAAGTTTAGTTTCATTTTACCTGGCCCGCTTTATAGATAAATAGGTGAGTACACACGAGACACAAGTACCAAAACGTAGAAAAAAAATCTTGGAAGAGTTAGGGGCCTCTGCTAAAACTCTGAAATTAATAATCCAACATGTCTGCCAACCTAAATAATTAAAAAAGCTCTGGTGACGATTCTCGCACCGTGCAGTGCAGTGCAGGTTACGTCAGCATGGAGCATAACAACATTGACATTTCTGATAGTACAATAATTATCAAGCTGACTGAACCATTTGAAAAAATAAATAAGTGGTATGATTTTTTATCATTTCATAATGACTCCTTTGCCCCCTACCCAATCGCGTCATCGCCGTTCGTCGCGCAAGCACGCGCGCTGCGCAGTTAGCGCCGTTCATACTATTTTTCAAAGGCCTCACGAGTTTTAAAACGAACGCCCTAAAACACTTCCTATAGTAAAATTAAACGATTTTGTGTGATTCAAAAGATTTTATTCGTGATGCATGCAAACCTCAATAAGAATATTTAAAATGCCTTATATATTTTGTAACTACATACTATAGTAGGTATAAATTCAAAAGTACTACTCACTCCTTATTCAAAACCTTAGGTATCTTAGCTATGTTTATGAATATGGTTGTCAATACCTATTTAACAAATACACACTCGAAAAAGAATTTGATTTTAGTAAACAACGAAGCACATGATAGTATAACAATCTTAAATCTCTAATGGGTCAAACTCGGCGCTTAACTTTCACAACAACTTAATCGTTTACCAACCAACAACAAAGTTGCACCAATTAACTGTATTCAGAGCTGTGTAA
Source organism: Peribatodes rhomboidaria (assembly GCA_911728515.1). NCBI lineage: Eukaryota > Metazoa > Arthropoda > Insecta > Lepidoptera > Geometridae > Peribatodes > Peribatodes rhomboidaria. The sequence goes on from OU452166.1 coordinate 19,291,654, forward strand.
CCGGCCCCAAAATCTCTGGTTTACTAGATAATTTACAGCTCGTTCTGTTTTAGGCTTTGCGGTCATCATAAAAAAACATCATAAGTAACCAGCCGTAAAATGTCTGGTAATTACCAAACATTTTAAAGCTAAGTTTAAACTTAGGCAACAAACTTTATAATAGCTAAGTACTGGAGATTTTAGGGCTGCTCTAAGACGAAAGTTATGTGAAAATTAGGCAAAGCCCTCTTATAATCTTTTTTACAACAAAAATAGTGTTTACCATGTTAACATTTGGTCTAACAATCATTTAAATATAGTTATTGCTTTTTAACTTTTAACAATTATAAATACCTACTTTATAAACGTAAACAATTTCATAAGCATCAATGTTCTCTACATCTACAACACTATGTATAAAACGTTTATACATATAAGTATACCTACATATATGTATGTATAAACGTTTTACTTCGTTATTTATAACACACACACCCACAGGGCAAGTTATAGTTAACCATAATTGTAAATAGTACATTTTGAAGCGATTTTTCAAAATTATAAATGTACAAATCGCTTCTAGTTTACTAAAAAGCTTTACATGCTAAATATCTTTACAAGACTATTTAGACGTTTTCTGCTCATTTCACCATTTATAAGCTTATAACATAATTATCCATGTATAAATGGTTCAACATGACAACAGTTATAGATCTAACACAACAACACATACCAATAAATATACATAGGTTTGTGTAATAAAATAGTGGCAACAATTCTAATAAACAAACATTCACAAGAATCAACCATATTTGTGTGTGATTACGACTCACATTACAGCACAACAGTGTGCAATGGCGTGCTTTTCGTTTAAATTTCCATTGCCATTCTGCACAACGTACAGATAAATGTCACTTGCTCATGGGTGGGTCGAGTGATATGTAAAATGGTGAATAAAGCTTTCAAATAGGAATACAATCTACTTGCTAAATCTACTCCCTTTCATTTCGTAAATAAGCTTTTCTATGAGCATGTGAATAAAGTATATATGTATAGATAATTGCTTCTCATATGAAGAGTTCATTGTCAATGTTCAACATGTACACTTGAAAATTACAAAAAAAGAAATATGCAGGAGAATAAGGCAGATTTGAGGCTTTTAAAATTATAACACAAGAAAGACTCCTCAAAGCTGCCTTGTTTAGTACAAGTGTTACCGGAATTGTAATCAATTCGTTATTATATAATAATGCCTAGGTAATGTATGCAATGTTCAAAATTATCAGGCAGTGACATTTCACATATGTATTCCTAGGGCATTTTACATACACATATAAATCCTCTCGGCGCACAATATCACAGTCTCAAAATGTCATAACATATGTCACGCCTTTCCCCCGAAGTGGCTGGCAGAGGTGTATTACACACCCACACACCGCCGGACGATATTCAGTCCCAAATCTGTCAGGGGGCGATTCTGTCGCCACACACCGGGCTTCAGTGATGTAGCAGATGACATACAATGTCACATAAAGTGTGACATTCTGCGAACGTGACATTTTGAGTGTGAAAATAAAAAGTGACGTTCTGCGAACGTGACATTGTGCGCCGAGAGGAGCTAAATTCATAGATTGGATATCTTCAATCATATTTAAGGGAGATTTTGTACAAGAACCTAAAAATGGACCACATAAATTAGGTGCTGCGCACAATTCACCGTAATCACGTAAAACGCAACCAGTTGCAATAGTGATAATTGTTGTTGTCTCATTCTTGCTATAGTCTCTTCTATGTCTCTCTATATTTGTTATTGATCCACTTAAAATAATACTATGAATCGAACTGTGTAGTGTCAGTTTGCTTGTAGTCCTGCCACTTCTTCCTTATGTTGTTTCAATGCCGGAAATGTATAAAATCATTTAAATAGAGTTCATAATTATAGCACTTTGGTAGATGATGACAGAAGATCAGGCGTTTTTTCATCACAATGCAAAAACCTTTCCAATGACACAAAGGTTGACATAAGATAGGGGTTCTAAAGAAAACATGATCATTTAAAATAGTAATAACATGTTTCCTGACACCACTCGGCTATTTTATGTATCTTTGGTATTCTATACATTTCCTACTCCTATAATATGATTTAAATATATGAAATGAGAATGGTACTTATTGTTTAAATCAGGCTGCAATTGTATGCATTACCTAGCCTTGGCATTATAAACAAACTTAGATTTTTTTAAGGAATAGCCACAGGCTAAACACAGTTTACACTAGTTTTACGGAGTCAGTGGATTCATATTACATGTACTTATTGTTTGTGCCAAAATAAACATATTTGATTTGATCTAATACAATTACATTATTGCGCACATTTCCAGTAACACAAGCATAAAATTGTTCCCATTTTATGCAGATGCATTGACAATATCAACAAACTCTGGTTTAAGGCTGGCCCCACCAACCAGGAAGCCGTCGATGTCTGGGCTGCTAGCTAGTTCCTTGGCATTGCCTGCAGTCACAGAGCCTCCATACTGGATACGAACGGATTCAGCCACAGCAGGAGACACGTTGGCTGACACCCAGTTGCGGAGGCAAGCATGCATCTCTTGAGCCTGGAGATTTAGATAAGGGCTAGACTGAAGAGCTCTGGACATTACAGGCGTTTTTCTTTTACATATTTAAAATTTATCTGTGAAGCTGTCCGAATTTGAAATTAAAACTCAGCGCAGGCAGTGACAAAGGTAAGTGTGACAAAGGTAAGTTTCACTCGCCAACCGCTGCCACTCTTCCGCTAGGATCTTAGCAAGAGTCGCATCTCTATGTGACCTACATCGGAGGTTCTTACACTAACCTGTTGAGGGGTGGCAGTTTTGCCAGTGCCGATGGCCCAGACAGGTTCGTAAGCCAGCACTACGCTGCCCCAGCGGTCTCCAATAGCAGAGACGAAGGCCTTGGTCTGTCTATAGACCACTTCTTCGGCCTTGCCTGCTTCTCTCTCCTCAAGAGTCTCGCCGATACACGCGATCACCTTCAGGCCGGAGTCGAGGGCGTGCCCGACCTGGAATAAATCAAAATACCATTGGTAGTAAACAATGGTACTGTAACTTTACTGTACTGTACTGTACTTTTTACTAGAAATAATTTATTGATACCTATTTTTGTATATAGCAACACCACAGAAACCATTACGAAAAGTTGACAAAAGCTAGCTAAATCTAACAACTGACATTAACAATTCTTTACTAACTTTTTCTGCAATAAGATCATCTTTTTCTCCAAAAATGGTTCTGCGCTCTGAGTGTCCCAGGATCACCCAGTTGACACCGATGTCCTTGATCATGGCTGGTGATATTTCACCTAGACAGATAAAATAATAAGAACATTATAATTGATAAGTAGTAGAAATTAAAAAAATATATACAGTACAATTCATTTAAGACTCAGGTTTATGCAACAAACTGCCCAGAGCTTCTGCGCGCCTAGACTACACTAAAATAATGACACTGATATTATGATTGATATAATGGCACAATTACTCTTTTCACATTTTTAGTAAGAAATCTAAAATAATAGGTAATCTAAATGTGGTGTCATACCAGTGAATGCTCCTTTGGGTACTTTCCAGCAATTTTGTGCAGCCAACTCCAACCTGGCAGGAGTGATACTCTTCGCAAAAGACAAGTAGATGGCAGGGACTCCAAGGACAACCTAATAATAACATTTTGTGTTTTATTAACTGTTCAGACGTGTCAAAGTATCAAAAACTCACATTAAGGCTCGCCACCTAGAGAGGATGTATAATAATAAGTCACAATGCATGTTTGATGTTAGTGCAAGACTCGCCACCCCATCTCAAATGATATTCACAATAAATACCTAAGTAGTGACCAATCGGCGATGATGAAGTAAGCTAAGTAGGTGCTTTCATTTAGTAACAATAAATGTTTGCCTGGGGCTGTTAGTAGTCAGTGCTTTTGGGAGTTCCATGGCATTCTGACACAGTAAATTTAAGTAGGGAGCTATGAATTGTAAATTTGATCTACACTAAAATTGTAAAGGAAAAGTTTGTACCTTTGTAACAAACAAACACAAAAACTACTGGTCCGATTTCAAGAATTCTTTTACCAATAGAAAGCTACATTAGCCCTTAGTGACGTAGGCTACGAGCAAAAGAGCTAGTGGTTAAACATTTGAAATATCGTCATTACCTACCATCTCTTCATTTCCACCGAATGCTAATACTTACCTTTGAAGTATTTTGTATGGTAATAATGGGGACTGGATCAGTCTTGGTGATATCACCTGATATCACCAAGATTCACAAGTTCAATGTAAAAATAAATACAATTTGTTCTAACTTTTTTCTGCACTCAGGTGAACAAGGTGGAATAAACCAAAAATGCATGGCCTGAGTGACTATACCTGCTATACTTATTGTACGACACAATCTCAATATCAATACAACACGAAAAAAATAAGTACATTATTTGGTATTTTAATTTGATTACCGCATAATAAAAACACTGTTGTTGGTAAATAATGCATGACTAATAAATTACTTATTTACATATATATTATATTACATTACAATTACATTTTACGGGACCATAACATTGTAATATTGCATTGTACAGTACTGGTAGTGCAATACTGTCCGTACATTATTTATTTTGGTGGCCTCTAACATGATGGCGACCCATAAGAATATTTTACAAAAAATCAAGTCAGTTCACTGTCACAAAATATGGTGATAGATTGATGATTTTTGTTTGACAGCCCACAGCTAGATGGCATCGAAATAGCCTTTCAATCATGATCCAAAAAATGTTAAGGGCTTGTTCTAGTATCTATGCTACTAAAGGTGTGTACGAGTTATGGAATTTTAGGTTACTTTGTGATACTCATGATGCAATACAATAATTGCTTGCCTAACAAAATTCTCAGATCTATTGGTGGTTAGATTAGATTACATGTTAGGATTATGTTTATTATTTACAAGGTATGAAACAGCTGTAGCTAATGAACCAGTGTCACTCTAGTGCTCACTTACCTCAACATTTGGGTCTAATTTAGCATTTGCAAGATTCTCAATGATTTCACGAGCCTGTTTCTGATCTCCGTTCATCTTCCAATTGCCACCAACTACGAATTTGCGAGGCATGATTGCTAATTAGGTGAGTATCTGTAGAAGGACATACAAAGTATTAATCACGCACTTAGGTAACATCATGTAAAATTGTAAACACTTAAGTACCTATTACAAAAACCAAAAATAAATTTGTCTTTCTCTACTTCTCTAAATACTTTAATAAATAAATTTGGGCCGATTTAATGTAAGTAAGTGTACCTATACTTTTGCTAAAATGTTAGTATCAAATTAAATATGTTCCTACATGGAAATAGTTATGTGCACTGTGCACACGATCCGTTTGACCTTTCTGAAGGTCATGTCGGCTAACGAGTTTGTAGATTGTAGATCTTGAATTGATACTTAGGAAATGGTTTTAAATGCTTCTCCTTTTATGTGCCTAAGCATATTTTAAGGCAATTTTAGGGCAATAAAGTCTGATTACTTAAAAGTAAGGTCGAAGTGTTGTGTCAAATACCTCACGCAGCTTTACAATATGGCCGGCTCGAGATACCTACTCAATTTATATCAATCAAATGGACAAGTTGCATGAAAATGCAACCTCGTAAGCAAGTATATGAAATACCAACTTTTCTTCCTTTTAATTTAAAATGTTTAATTAAAAAATCTGGGGCATTGATGAGACGAATTAAAAAATTGGGCTAAATAAATGATAATCACCAGTTTTTACGATGGTTGCGGATGCGCCGGTATGCGGTAGCGATGGAATGCGGTAGCCCGGGGAAAAAGTAAAAGCTTTTTTTATTTTTTTATAGATTAAATAAATTAGGTAAGCTTGTTCCTGTGCATCGATTAAAAAAAAACTCAGAACTGAAAGAGTCAAAGTTATGAAATGTCAAATATGTCAAGTGAGACAATGTCTTCAGAAAAATGGAGGGTATGGCTGCGTTCAGTACGAATATTTAGATGCGTTCAAAGTGCAGTGCGTTTATCTCAGTTTCATATCTTCAAAATAATTAACAGTAATAGGTTCAAACAAAACTACGCAAACAAAAATACGCAAACAAAAATAATAAAAAGTTAGTTTATCATAGTAGTCCTTCGTTTGACTTAAGTAGCTTGCGCGGGACATCCACCAAGATGACATTTTTATAACTATAAAAATGTCATTTTGACATTTGATGTGTGACAATTACGTCATCTTGATGGCTTGCCCGCGAATCAAACTAGCGAACTTTTATTTTATTAAGGTATTAAATTCGAGTAATAAACAACACTGATAGAAAATTAAAGCGTATCAGGCGCATCCTGAACTGAATTGAACGAAACTAGCGTCATGGAATTAGCCAGCTGGGTCCAAACTGTTCCTAGAAGTACAGGACGAACAGGGGCTGGGTTTCATTTGAAGCTTGAAGCGTTGGATTATGTTTCTTTCACCGTAAGCTAGATGGCATGGCGTGGTAATGCAGTCCCAGTACTTAGTCCTACCAGCAAAATTTTTTGAGGGGAAATACACTGCCGTGTCGTTTTCAAATACCTATCTTAGGCCCGAAAGTCCATCTGCTGAGAAAATCGTGCCTTAAATTTTTTTTCTAGGTTCTTATGGTTCTAGTACAATTTCGTCTCGTTAGATGTCACTGGTAGGATCGTAAGACTATTTCAAAATTATTAAATTTCTGCGTTGCTTGCAACATTCTGAATACAATACATAAAAAGTGTCGAAAAGAGATCAATAGAACTTTTTCAAAAAAGGTGCGCGTTTCGGAAAAAATTACGACCACTTAATTATTTTTAAGAAGCCTAAGATTTTTTTTAAGAACAGATTCATTTCATATTTGCTTACAATTTTTTTGTTTGTTGGAAAGTACATAAGTAGATAGGAGAGGGTGATGAGTAAAGCCAGTGATGGATACTTTACTGAAACTTGAAGTCGAGTTTTGTAGAGAATACGAAAAGTTGCATTTCCTAATGTTTGTATCATTTGCCCACACTCGTGCAAGTTAACGAACCAGTAAAGGTTAATAATCTACCATTATTACACTTTACCTTCGAAGAATAACAAGTTTTGATAATTCAAAAATATTATCTAATATTTCAAAATCACAACACCTTAATTTCGGTTCCCGCCAAAACTCTAGTCTAATGTCTATTTCAAACAAAACTTTTCTCGTTATTGGTTCATTGACAGTACCTAGCTACTTGAAATTTTATCGATTCTATTATTGCCACAATAACTCTTATTTCGTGATTGTCATATGCCAATAGGTACAAATAACTGTTTACAACGGTTAAATTATCTGTTTAACCAGAAATTTTTCTTTTACAGAATTGATGAAAGTAATGGACGCCCTCACTTTATAGAATAGCAAAACGTCTTGACGCGTGTTTGACGTGTCATGAATGTGAGCTCTCTCTCTCGTCCTATATGTGCTCTGTGAAGTAACTGTCTCCGTACAATTAATTAAAAATAAATAGTAATATCGTTTTAATTGCCTTGCTTTTATTTCATCAAGAATTCCGAAGGCCACGAAACTTAAATATAGAAAGAAAACCTTGACCTGGCGTTACAAAAATAAATAAAAAATAGAGGGAAAGTTCCCCGTTCAAATGTTAGCGTTAAAATATGGGATTCCCAAGTCAACTCTCCGGTTCCATAAAAATATTCCTAGGGCCAATTCGGTCGCGTAAGATTTATCTAGGCAACTCTCACTCCTATTAAACGAATTTCAAACGAGAGAGATAATGGCCGAAATAAACTTAGTGACACGATCCGAGTGTGTTCGGATCGCGGCCGGTACTCACTCGGACGCTACTCGTATAGTGGCAACCGGTAAACCGAGTGCACTCGGACGATGCCGTCCGATCTGTGTTAACTTCCGTGTTTTCCTAGCTAGCTCGGATATGAGTAGTACTTACCAGAGTAGTAAAATTTTGTAATTTTTTGATTAGACTCAAACCCTACCAAACAATTTGTACCTACTAAGATAGCTGTTGCCATTCAACATAGTTCACTCGGAAAGTTTTCTTCATTATTTTAATTATTAAGTAATAAATAAAAAAACAGAAAATTAAAGAAAACTTAAACTATTAACAACGGGCTTTTAGATTAGTTCTAGTTTTTAACTAGAACTAATCTAAAAGCCCGTTGGCAGAGGGAAAGGTGCCCAGAATGCTAGCATCATGAGAGCATTGCCACGCTGGATGGCAATGCTCAATTTCGAAATAAATGCTAGCATTTTGACCACTTGACGCCTCCACCAACCGTTTAGCCGGGAAAATAATAAATAATTGTCCATTTAATTTTGTAGTTTATTCAGTGTTATTATTTATTTCTGTAGTTTATTGAGAGTTTTGTTTTTATTTTTTTGTTTTATTTTATTATCATTTTGTAGTGTGTATTGCTTATGTGCCTGTCCCGCGACATCACCGAGCGGCTCCAACGGAAGACCAGCGTCGGTTAACAGCCGGCATTATGCTGAGTTGGTGCCGATCTGTGACCTTGTATAGGTAGGTAGTACTAGCCTTAGTGATCTTAAATAATTTATTGGTCATAAATTAACTTTTCTTCTTTCTTTCTTAGTAATTAAAACAAATTAGGAACAAGTCTTTACCATTTTTTCAAAAATCAAAACATCTTCTAAAATTACTTCTAGCTAGCTCTGCCGTGCTAACAATAACGGCCGTAACCAACATTTTTGTCATAATTGAGTTAGTAACTTTTTCGGAATCTGCGTAACAAAATCTACGACTTTGTCTTTGACAGTTTTTAGAAAAAAAGCCTCTAAGAGTGATTTCTTTTAAGGTATAAGCGCGGTAACTACATATTTTTTCTTCTGTTCCTTCAAAAATCCGCCGTAAGCGCCTATACTGCTGTTATCTTATCAATGCTCTAAATATTTCAATGCCCTAAATATTCAATTTTTACAAATAACAGCGATATCTTCATAGGATGCTTTTAAAATAAAGAAATTTCTAGATTCAGGTACCAACTTCCACATAATAAGCGCTCTAACTACCGATTACGGCGGTTACATCAAGGAACTAAATTGATCTATTTTAATTGATAGCAAATATAAGAGCCGTGTCAGCCGTATACGACGCTGATAATAAGTTATTTAACTCCTTTTGACAAAAAAAAAGTATTAAAAAAAGAGTGGTTATTGTCAATTGGGGCGTTCATATTAAGGAAGGTAATGATTTTGTTTGCCTATAGTTTTATCGTATCAGTCTTATAAGACTCTTACTTATTGTAAGCCATTGGAACATAAATTACGTGAACACGGGTGTTACGCGCGGTGTCTGGCGAATGTTTTCTGAGAAGTGCGGCATGCTGAGGGTTAGGGGAAATCGCGAGTGCAGGAACAGAGCACATGAGTGAGTCATTGGCTCAGTATCCAGTCGAAAGGCCGAAGAATTTGACGTTGAACAGAGCTCCGCGCGCTCAATTACGCGCCGGCTATTCAGTGCAGTTGGCGGCAAACATTTTTTTTTGTAAGTACCTACTTAAATAGTTTGCACAAAAAATAAAGTTCCTATTTCTTATTGCACTTTTATGTAAACTTAAGCTCGTAGTCCACTTTTCAACTCCACCAGTGCTGCCTCGGCTTACAGTCGTGTGAATAAGAAAAGAACTAATACTCTGTGCGACAAAGTATTTTAGATTCATAAGTATACTTATATAAGTATATTAGTACGTATTTAATTTTATATTTTGTGTCTTATTGATTGCAGGAGAAAATGGCATCTGGAGCTAGACGTAATAAAATATTGGCTATAGCAGCAAGTATCGAAGCTAGCAACATAAACAGTAATACTAGTGAAATACATATGCCTAAATCTTAAACCAAAAGCTAAACCTAAAATGACCACTAAGCCAATAAATTTATTAAAAAGTTAAAGTTATTTTTGACTACAGCAATGAATATGAAAATTCATCAAGACATGCTATCTAAATTAAATTCATGTTTCACTTGTCACGAAAACGACGCAAAGAATACAGGACTCCGAGAGGCATAACGGAAGAAAGAAAAGCTTATTTTGTCCAAAAACTTCTTATTGTCCAAAAACTTCTTCCTTTAATGCCGGAAAATAGAAAATCATTTTGGATAAATTTAACAACCAACCGACAATGAAAATCGGAACCTATTGGAAGAAGTCTAAATACACTTATTTGTTTTAGTTCCTACCTATTTTTTAAGTGCAACTGTTACCAATTTTAACAAGGTTAAGTAATTCAAAGACTGAATAGTACAACTTAGAATAAAAGAAACTGAAGTTATAAAATAATTACAAGTGTTGTGATCTCAAGATTGCCATAATTTGATTGTGACAGTGATTTTAAATGAAATTAATAATTTAACAAAAAGCATGAATGACTTGAGGATGTTTCATTTATTATCGTCATATTTTAGTAAGTTTGTTTCAATTAAATACTTCAACTTTTATTTTCAATTACATTTGAAATGTGCTAGTATATAGGTACATTGTACGAGTTCCTAAACATAAGAGCTCTAAAGAACATTGTTACGGCTGTTATCATTATTAACAAATATTAGAATACATGATGTTATTCTTTGTCAATAGCGCATTTACATAATTTGCTTATTATAAGCGCTCTAACTGTGTTGGTTACTGCGCTAATTTTAAGTATTTATCTTTCAAAATACATCTTAGTTCTCTAGCATATAAATATTTTGTAATTTTATTTCTAAAATATTGATGTGTCAAGAATTTCTTTTTCATTATTAGAAACTACAATACTTGTTCTATAGTTACACATTTATCAAAAGTGAAAAACAAAAAGATTTATAGTATTAAACAAAGAAATTCAATCTGAAACTTTAGGCGCCATTTTCTCTAAACTTGCTAGTATACACATAGCGCTCTTATAATTAGCACGGCAGAGCTGTGCCCGTGATTTTGTGCGCGGTGTGCCGTAGCCCGCAGCCACGTATCCTACCTTATATTAAAAATGCGAAAGTTTGTGTGTGTTTGTTCTTCACGCTCAAACGGATCGAAAGATAGAGATGAAATCCGGAAAGGAAATAGCTTGGACCCTGTTTTTGATACACGGAAGGTACAGGCCCTTCCGCCACAGGGGTGAGGGAATGACGGTATGTGGGAATCGAATATACTCCCTTGATTATAATAGAGTAGATATTTATTTCAGGATTTCCTACAGTCATACACCGATCTCGCCGGCAAGGTCAAAGACTTCCTACAAGATCTGTTACTTAGCTCGTACTATTTCTTCATTTTACGCCCCTCAGTTTCTTGCCTCTTTTGAGGTGAGGCTCCCTTTCCGAACAAGGCGGTCGAGTCATTGTTAGAAACAATTTTATTTTTTAACTTTAACTTCAACCGTCCAAATCAGGGCCCTAGAGCAAACCCCTTCTAGGTTGCCGGGGCAACTCAACTCCCCTCCCTCGGCGACAGCCCAAGCCGAGGCATTGTACATTAGAGGTGCCCTTGCGCTCGTCGTCCATAGCAATAAGCATTATTTTAAGGGCTTGTGAGATTTGCGCTTGCCTAATGCCCGGTACGCTGTCAGGCCTTAGTAGCCAACTGAAAAAAAAAACTGCATAGTAGTCCAAAAAAAAAAACTAAAAAAGTTAGGACTTCAGACAATAAATAAGTATACATACTTTATGTAACGCAAAATCTTCGACTTTGATGTCCGGTTAACGTAATTTTTATTTAAAAAGTTTTGTAATGAACAATAGTTTTTCAATAAAAATTTCACTATTTTCTTCATTGAATTAAATATTAACTTAATTTGTTATTAGAACTTTCAAGTGTTATAAGTCAAGTTAGTGCTGGTAATTAAGCGTCAAAGTTTTCCAGCTCAGAATCAGACTGAGACCTTTTCTGCGCCCGGTCAACTAACTAAATCCATGATCCAAAAAAACAAGTTCTAGCGTTCTGGGAGCAAACACGTATAACGTCACTCGTCATCGTCATCCGTCTTTTTCGCACTATTTGTCAATGACTTATTTCGGTCTTGCTTAAGCATCCATTGACGTCACTACGTGTTGCGTACGTCACCGGAATGCCACACCTGGTTTAGTATATTAGTACCTGGATGACCGAGCTTTGCTCGTTTTTTTTTTTTTTTTAATTGTGTTTTTTGGAAAATAAACAATTGATTTTAGTCTAACCTCAAAGCAAACACTCATTGACTTCGTGTTACTTAACAACGCCATCTGCTGTTGTGTCGTTAAAGCAATTAGTTGCTCACAAAAAATAGTATTATTATTCGCCAATAGATGTCAGGAAGAGTCATATTTTTCAGTTGAGACTACTCAAACGCCTCTTTTTTGTTATTTTTCTTCCAAGTTTAGGTTTAAGTTGATTATCGATAAAACACGAATAAAATGACATTTTCTAAAAATGATTCCTAGCTAGATCGATTTATCGCCCCCGAAACCCCCTATATACCTACTAAATTGTATGAAAATCGTTGGAGCCGATTCAGAGATTCCAATTATATATATACAAGAATTGCTCATTTAAAGATATAAGATTATATACCATGGCTATATCTACTATCCCATATGCAGGTAAACAAGACAAGTAAATACATTTTTGCCTCATCAATTTCGTGTTTTTGCCGCATCCAAAGAAGCCCGTTCTCATAAATCATTTATGCAAATAGCCAACGAACAACAGTGAGCCAAAATATAGACCGCGTGCTCTATGGGAGCTCGCACAGGATGTGCTAGTGACCAGGGTCGGACTGAGCTGGAAGGGCCCGGGTGGCTCACCACAAGCCAGGGGCCCGAGACGGGGTGTAGCCCCCAACCTACCTACCGTCTGGCTTGCGGCAAGCCCCGCAAGGCAAGGCTGAGGAGGGCCCAAGCCGACTGGGGCCCGGCTGGCAAATGCCACCCCTGACTATATGACCAATCCGACCCTGCTAGTGACTTCCCACTGGTTTCAGGCGGGTTCACCTCTTGCTTCCGGTTTGTTGCCTCCAGTAGGCCCGTCCGTTACAAAACAGACCTCTCTAAGTTCGTAAGATGGTAAAGTATTTTAAGGGTTTCGCGATGCTCTGAATTTTCCATAAAGCGCGTTTGTCGAATTTCTTGGAAACTATCCGTCAGATTGCAATGGAATTTGGCATGTACCTTTACCTTCTTCTCTATGTTCTTGTTTTTTTTTTTAAAACGTCCTCGAGAGACAATAGAGCCATTAAAATATCAGCATTTGGAAGGGGACACTTTGATTGATTTATTTACTTACTTATTTGATAGTTACAGCAAATCAAAAATCCCTTTGAAAGGTTGTCTAAATACATTAGCTTTTAAATTAATCCATAATACATGAAATTTTTCTTAGTTATTTAAGAATGATAAGTGCGATTATCATAAAAAAATATTGAAGTTGCAATTTGTCACTCTCTATATAACTTTAGAGGCTTGTTTGCTCTCTTCTCTTGTCGTCTCCTTCTAGACGAAATGGTAATAGAAAATCATTAGCCAATGCGAAGTTAGTCTAAAGTGGTGGCCGGACCTTTAAGCTTCTATTATGATGAGTATGAGATATCTTCTAAATGATGAGTCGTCTTTAAGTTTCTATATAATGAGAATGAGATATCTTATAATATATGATGAGTCGCCATTATTGGACATAAGGCTCTATTTTTTATCACCGTTCAGGAGAGCTCTTAGCACTTAATTACTAATTAGAATTTACTAATACTATTAGAATTAGAATGATAGTATAGCTCAATCTTTGGGGCTGTCAAATCATCCCCGCGACCATAGACCATATAGAGTTTATACTGCTGATACCTTACAATAAAGGCTGACACAAGTTCATTGAAATCTCCATTACGAATAAGAACAGCTGGAACGTTAAGTATTCTATTAATACCAATAACAATGAATGAAGAAAGGAAAACCGAAAATGTAGCGTCGTGATTTTGTAAGCATTATTTTCTAAGTGGTTATTCAAGTATTGAAGTGTAACAATGGTGAGCTGATGAGTTTTGTCAGTTCATTAACGTACACGAGTGTGGGGAAACGGTACAAATATTACGAAACGCGTAATTTCGTGTAGACTACACTACTTACAATATTATCCTACTCTACGGACGACACGTTCAGTCCTAGGATGGGTGACCGCGGGTGGCATTTACAACTGAGCGCTACCGTGGCTTGGATTAGGTACACGTTATATTATATTGTAGGCCCCGGTTGTTTGTTCTATGACAACAACCGTCAAGCCATGTCAGAGGCCATCGGACGGCCTATTAGAAACTCTGACATCAGGGCTTGCCACTCGGCCTATACGAACTTGCTTGCTTGATTCCTTACTCCACTTAAAGTTTCAGTAAAGTATCTACCACTTTACAGAAATGGGGGATGGCGAAAAGGGAGTGATTCATCGTCACTACTATCACTTGATCATCACTATGACAAGAAATACATACTTTATCTGACACTGGCAAATACACAAGAAAGACGTGCGGTTCTAAAACTAAAATATTATAAAATAATGACTTATCACATTACTAATTAGAATTATTTGATAAAATTATTATTATTAATGCAGTTAGTTATTTATTTTCTTAATTACAAATTTCATACATTTTTTAAATTAAAAAATGCTTAAAAACTAGGGTGCTGCCAGCAGCGGGACGAGACCCAAGCTACTGGTGGTTAGGACTGCAGAATGAGGAACCTCCTGACAATACGGCACGTGTTTAGGATCACTGCCTTTTGTATCTGACCCTTGACCCAACCGTCTAACGAGAGCCTCTTGAGGTGTTGTTCGAGCCTCTTCACTATGAGACCGTTTACCGTGACGACTATAACTATTATTATTTTCATCAATGTCACTATATCATCCGTCCCTTTCACAATATTTCAAGCATACTGACAATAAATCCGTCCAATCATCTAAAACTCGTGGCGCCTACTACGACAATATCTATCTGATACGAAATAAATAAGCGTTACCACTTTATGGTACTGCTAGTGTTTGCACACTGAAGAACACATTGTTAAAACAAAATTAAAAATTTAAACAACCCTCGACGCCGATTTCCGTAAAACACAGCAAAGAACACTCCCGACTAATTCACCTTTCAAACAAAATAAAAAAACTAAATCAAAATCGGTTCATCCTTTCGGGAGCTTCGATGCCACAGCAGACAAACACATTCACACATAGACACGTCAAACTTATAACACCCCGTTGTTTTTGAGTAGGGAGTTAGAAATGACACAGCTTATCGAGGATCGGATGCGTTGATAGCACCACGAACAATTTTAGATATTACGACGATTATTGATCATTGACTTTCCCGTCTGGCTTCCAATGTACCCTAGAAGAAAAAAAACATTTAAGTTGCGGTGTAACTCGGGTAAAATACGTAGTATTGATCGATAACCTAGAAGCGTGAAATTAATCCAAACTTCGAAAGCGAACTACGACAACTAATTTGTTTTTTATCCCAGCCAGCCAGCTGATCATAAACCGTTAAACTTTTATGCCATTAGCCGATTTTTTAGTGGATCCGATTTTATTTATGCATCATTCATCATTCCCCAACTTCAGATTGGAGATTTGACATTCTTGACGAGCCTCATTTAATCTTCAGAGTGTCTGACAGACTGATACACGCCCGAGTGAAGTTTTCCGCGTACCACCATGAATGAACCGCCTTTAAAAGCTTGACTACTTTTAGACATGGCGTAAGTACTTTTTTCTGTTCGGTAATAGGTTTTTTATTTAATAATCTTAATTTTTTAAAGATAAAAAAGATAAGATAAGATAAAATGTTTTATTACCAATACCGAAATCCAAAAATACAATGTGTGAAAAACTTAAGAATTATGTCGTTAATATAGTACAAGTACTTAAAAAGAAAAATATACAAAGTTTTTCGACCGATTCCTGCGGCCCCGCACTAGGCACAAGGCCCGTATCGCGGAGACCAAGAGTACACTTTGTAACCTTGAGATATTTAATAAATTTCGGAGGCATCCTAATCCATTTTTAATTCTTATTATTAAGTATTTTATAATTATTATTTTCTCAATTTTTATTTTTACAGAAAGATATCACAACAGCAAATAATACACATAAATAATACTATAACCAAGTAATGACATTAAAGTAAACATTGTACCTATGTCTGGAGTGCAAAAAGCGCTCGAGAATTTATTTGAGGGAATTGAGTGTGTGAGATGTCTGAGACGATGTGTGAGTGCGTGTTTGAGTGTGTGTTCGTGTGTGTATGTGCGTTCAGTGTGTATAAATTAAAGATTTGCCCAAAGTCTTACGCAAATGAAATAGTTACAAGAAAGAAAACAGAACAAAAATACAAACTCACTGCTCAGTGCGAATTCGACTCATTAGCTTTTCGGTGTCCTCATATGACAACGAGAGCAGCCAACTCCGAATTACCTGTATCACCTTGGACGTCCTATCGCTTTTTATTTGAGGAAGAGCTTTTAGAACTTCGTTAAATAAACGTGGAAGAAGAGAATTTGGGTGGCGATTTGCAAAAGCCGACTTGACGCAAAAAATAGGCACTCTAAACACCCGTCTGCTTACTAGCTCCTCAAACTGGCCCGAGTCTTTAGTGAGTTTATATGTTGCGACTGCAGCTTTGTGGATAAATAATTGCCGTACTGTCAGAACTCCTGCCATTCTAAACAAATCTTCTGTAGGGAATCTGAAAGGTTTACTCAGCATGACTTTTAGAACAGCGCGTTGGGCCCTTTCGAGTCCCAGCAAATGAGTCTTTGCTGCACCCCCCCAGGCTAGGTTACAATAGGAGAGTATGGATTGGCCTAGCGAGACATACACCATAAGAAGAGTCTTCAGGTCACACGAGTAGCGTAGCCCTTTCATGATATAGATCAGTTTCCGGACGCGTCCTGACAGTTTGGATATGTGAAGCCTAAAGGTTAGAGATTGGTCTAATTCTACACCAAGATAGCGTATACTATTTGCTCGTTCGATACAGGCACAGTTGCTACATGTGAGACGACTGTTAGAGGGTCTGGAGCCACACGAGTGAATTTTTATATCTAATTTATCCTCTGGTGCTGATCTCTGGGTTTTAAAAAATGTCATAAATTTAGTTTTCTTGGTGTTCAATGTCAGGAGATTGTCACTCAGCCATGCCGCTACTTTGTTAATGCCTTCTTCAGCTGCCAGTATTACTTTCTTCCAAGATTCGTCTTTGAAGATAACTACAGTGTCATCTGCATAACACAAGATATCTACTCCAGGGATTTTAAGATCTAAAATGTCGTTCATGTAGATAGCAAAAAGAGTCGGACCAAGGATACTGCCCTGAGGGACACCGAAACTCACCGGAAGCTCATCACTAAGACTCGAGCCAACTCTGACACATTGCCTGCGGTCAGTAAGGTAGCTTTGGAACCACTCAAGGGCAACTCCTCTGATACCGATGGCTTCAAGCTTCCTTATAAGGATCCTGATGGAGACTGTGTCGAAGGCCTTAGCAAGATCAAGAAAAACCCCGACGCAACGTAACTTATTGTCTACTGCAGAAGAGATTAAGTTAGTAAGACAGACTACGGCATCTTCAGCTGATCTATTGCGCCTAAAACCGAATTGTCTCTCAGATAAGTATAGTTTCGCTTCGAGATAATCGACTAGCCTTTTGTTGACAACTTTTTCAAGGAGTTTCGAGAAAATACTTAGCAGAGATATCGGTCTATAGTTATTAGGCTTGTCCTTAGGACCATCTTTGTAAATGGGCACTACTACAGCAAGCTTCCAGTTACAGGGAAATATCCCGCTTTTAAGGCTCAAATTACAGATATAGGTAAGAGGTTCTAGAATATAGGGCTTTATACGCTTAATTAGGGCGCCCGTATACCCATCGCTACCCGGAGCACAGTCTATTTTAATACTTGCAATCATTCTACTAATTTCGTGACTATCAGTAGGGGACATAAAGTAAGAATGCGATGATGAGAGGTTAGTTTTATATGAGTGTGCCAGATTATTCTCAGTACAGGAGCTTTTGCTAAGAATGTCACTAGCTAGAACTTTACCAACATTAGCAAAATAGTCGTTACAGTTATTAAGAGATTGAGTTGGATCCTTATGACTGGTCAACAACTCAGTAGCACTTGTTTGAGGTGCTGTTCTGTCGCAGATACTGTTTATTGCTTGCCACAGTTTTTTTGGGTCATTCTTATTCTTAATAAGCATCTGCCTTTCATAGTCTGTTTTAACGCGATGTAATAACTCTTTGTAAAAATTACGATATCTCCGGTACGAAATATTAAGAACTAAATTTTCAGGGTTTTTCCTGGCTTTCAAATGTAGTATGTCACGATTTTTTTGGCATTTTATGAGACCAGGAGTAATCCAGGGCTTAATATTACGGCAAGAGCGGCTTTTAGACACTTGACGACTATGAGTGGAAACAGTTGAAAAAAGAATTGATTGAAACTCGTTAACAGCCTGGTTTAAATCTGGTATGTCGGTAACGCGACACCAGTCTACCTTCCGCAGGTCACTCACCACCGCCGGATAGTCAATTTTGAGTCGGAGACGAGTTTGAGGATTTATGGAGCGGCAAGAGGTGTCTAACCCTAAGATGCAGATGTTGTGGTCGGTAATTGCTGAGTTGCAAACGACTCCAACGGCTTCAAAACCTTGCTTGACGAAGATATGATCCAAGCAGGTTTTGTCTCGCGTGGGTTTGGTTATGGCAGGAAGCAACTGATGTTCTGCAGCTAAAGACAAGTATTCTGCACATTCGTCACTTTGAGAGTCTTCAATAATATTAAGGTTAAAATCACCTGCCCAGATGATGCAAGATTTACAATAATTTGAAGTCAGTACGTCATTGAAGGAGGTCAAAAAGTTATTGATATCTCTAAACGATGGAGAGCGATAAATGCCAAATATTAGAAAATCATCACCTATGCTTATTTTTAGGCAATTACAGTCATGTACATCTGGCTCTGTAGCCACAGCTGACCATTTATTTCGGACATAAGCTGTAACGCCACCGCATTTGTTAATATATTTTGTAGTGTTATATGAATTGTACCCAGGAATTTGCGGAATGATAGTGTCAGAGTTCCACCAGCACTCAGTCAGAATTAAAACATCTATTTTTACCGATAATCGCATTAAGGCAACCATTAGACAATTGAAATTTTTCCGAATACTTCGAATATTAATATTCATTACTTTGAAATTATGTACACTTGTAATAATTTTATTACAGTCTTCTAGGCTTTCCAATAGGTAGCACTTTGTTTGAAATGATTTTTCCAAATTATCAATTATTTCTGTCATTTTAAAACTATAATTAAACAGGAATGTATCATGCTTTTCACAGTAAGTAAATAATATTCGATACGATTGTTCATACTATGTTTTGAAGAATGAGAAAGTGCTTTGTCTTGTTTCTTGTAACTATAATCAATAGGCCTAGTGGTACAATAGCGAGAATTGAGAATTAAATGTCTGTAGTTCCCTGAGATGTACAACAGGTTATTATTTGCAAGCGCGGTGAGCCGATCGACATCTGTGTGCGTAAAAGATAACAGCTGGCTACTGTGACCTTGTGTGTGTGTAGTGTTGATGTTTACATTGTTTAGAAAGTATACAATTATTAAACCGTAGTAAAGATATATGTTGCAATGAGATTGTAAAACAGGTAGTGAGGAATTAAAAACTAAAACAGAAAAGAGATCAAAATTAATTCTGATTAACAATAAACAAATTCGGTAAATTATTTCCATTAGTCTAGTAATATTTCCATAAACTTTCAAACAAGCATTAGACGGAAGAGACTTTCGAGGATTCCGGTACACCGCCCACAACGCCAGTGGAGGCGCCATGTTTGAGGTGAAGGTCCAAATCCGCCTTTGTTTCGAATAAAAATAGCGGGACGTCCCTCTGCTTTACGGACGAAAACGGATCCATATCTGGTCCAGCAATAGGTATAACCGGAAAGTTTAGATCTGCGTCGTGCTTCCTGAAATAACTGCCTACCGTTCTTCGTCAGGCGCTCGTTTATATATATCCTATTTGCTGATCCACTGCCATGCAGGTCGCCAGAAGTTAAG
Organism: Peribatodes rhomboidaria; assembly: GCA_911728515.1. Classification (NCBI taxonomy): domain Eukaryota; kingdom Metazoa; phylum Arthropoda; class Insecta; order Lepidoptera; family Geometridae; genus Peribatodes; species Peribatodes rhomboidaria. Next base: position 19,311,805 of record OU452166.1, read on the forward strand.
TCCCGCCTAGATTTTGCAGCCTTCACAAAGGAGTCGCGTTTGGCTCGTCTGAGAAAGCGGATTACCACGACCCGAGGGCGTCGCTCTTCACTGTTTCCTGACTTCGGTGATCTCGGGCCAGCTCTTTCGACCCAGTCGATCTCACCTTCCTGGAGTCTCTCGCCGATCTTACTGCCTATCACTTGGGCTAAGTGAATCAAATTTTCATTTGGAGTTTCAGGAATTCCAACTATTTCTAACTCATTCCTTAATGAAGACTGCATTTGAAACTGAATTAGCTCCTCGATTTTGCTGATTCGCTCATTCATACGAGCCTGCTCGTAAGCTTGCTCGGACTGGGTCGTTTCTAACTCTGCTATTTTATGGGCTGCTGCAAATAGGGACTTGTCAAATTCGTCCATTCTTCGGTTGCATTTTGCCGTAATTTCTTGAAATTCTTGTTTGAACTCGTACATGTCCTTCCTTAAAAGCCGAATTTCATTCAGTATTAGCGACATTTCCGATGTTGGCGGTTCTTGAGCTGGGGAAGAATTGGGAGGAGCTCCGACGCTACGCATGGTCTCCAGGTCGCTGTTGGTGGCGCTGTTGGAGGCGGGGGTGGCTCCAGTTGCAGCAGCGGCCGCAGCAATTTTCTTCTGCCGCTCCGTGATGACAGCCTTTGTCGGTTTCATAGTAGGTTGTCGGACGGGAGTATTAGAATTATCTCCTTTAGGTTCGCTACTGCGACAGTTAGGACAAATCCAATTCGATCTAAATTCGATAGTAGCCTCCTTTGATGTAATTTTAACGCAAGCGAGGTGAAAGACAAGATCACATGTCGAGCATCTAATTCTTGCTTTAGTATCCACGGTATTTAGTATCCAATATATATAAATTACGTGTCACGTTGTTTGTCCGCAATAGACTTCTAAACTACTTAACCGATTTTAATCAAATTTGCACACCGTGTGCAGTTCTAACTTAACTGATAGGATAGCTCACACATATATATATATAAATAATAAACGCGAACGAAGTCGCGGGGTGAAAGCTAGTATTTTATAAAAACCTTCAAAAATGCAAGCACGTTCGTATAGGCCGAGTGGGTGGCCCTGATGTCAGAGTAGTAGTAATGATAATAGCATACTATTTATACATATACTTGCCTAGTTATGTAGGTTTAGTAGATATATCTTGTCTGGTATTATTTTAAACTATGATACAGCCTATGAAATAACTAATTCTTCCAAACTTATAAAACAAATTACTAAGATTATGTGTCTAAAGTACTTATCAGTTTATGAATAAATATCTATTTGCACTGATCATTTTGATCAAAGGTAAGTAGGCAAGTACTTGGATTAGTTTTTGACGATTACTTAAATTAAATCTTTTTACTCAAATTCACTAAAAACATAAAGTCGGATTGGGAACCTACTTCTATTTGAAAGTCGGTTAAAAAAGCGACGCTATACGGTGGAGCTAAATCTTTAGGGGTCCCATAGTAAAATAGATAAAGGAACCCCTTTGACAAGACTTCGATGTCTAGTCTGCCTGCATGTCACGACCTTAAGGGCAAGCTTAGGTACTTGTTGGAACACCAGAAAATTACTATAACAAAACACGTGTCCAACTTAGTTAATACTTAAACAGAAAAGTTAAATCAGTTTGCGTTATTACCACATGTGCGGGAGAGCCATTATAAATTATAATGAGGTATTTACACCTATGCTCGTATTTTACTATAGAAGACTGAGCAAATATCAAAAACAACTTAAAAACAACAACAGACAAACATACGCGGAAAGCGACTTTGTCTATTTTATCATTAGTCTATGATATTAAGTAGAGAAGATAGATAGGATATAGTTGCACAATGTCCAAAGAGCATAATCAGGCGGATCCACTGCCGGATTCCACTACTATCAGGCTGCCTGAACGCCTCTATAATATGGCTAATTTACCTATGTTGTTTCCCGTAGTACGGAGTGACCTACAATCTTTCCTTAAGTAAGTAGATGCCATACCTATAGAAAGGTATATTCTATCTGTACTCTCCCTAAACTCTGAGCTTGTACGTTAGACATTGAGTTAAAAAGTACTACGGACTAGAGAAGTCACTGCACTACATTGCAGTATTTTCAGTGCCCCATATTGTGGCTATTGTATCTTCCATACTTCACTCAGTTATACCACAGAATAAGTGATAGTACCTTCTACGCTTGTTTTATGATCACGCATTGTTTTATTTGCATTAAAAAGCCAGGGGTGTACCTATTGTATCTACGAACCACTTTCGGCATATTAACGTAAATAAGTTTATAGAACCAATTTGTTCATTGTGTAAACCTTAGTGCGTATTGGGTGTCATCTGCTGGACATGACTGCCGGTCATGACTGGACCCTGATGTATGGCAACAGGCTCGCCCTCTGTCACATATGCCACTGAATATCGTCTGGCGAAGTATGGGTGTGCCAGACCCTTGGGGGAAAGGCGTGACGATGTGATAAGTTAAGTTTTGTAGCAAGTGACTGACTGAAGTGTAGCAATTAAACGAGACATCGCTTAACAGTGTTGTATCTCGTCTAGTACGCAGTACACGATAGCTCAATGTAGATAGGTATATGTGTTGTGAATGAGTGAGTGTGCAGGAGGGGAAACCTTTGATGTTTTAGGACTAGTGCCATTAACATCGACAAACGAAAAGTCAAGTAGACATCGGGCGGAAGGCCGATTTGGAAGTTCATGGAGTAACTTTACTAACTCCATAGTAAACACTACTTGTACTATTTGTTTACTCATCCATCTGCTATCGATCCCGTTTTCTTATATGATGCATGGTACAATAATAATTTACTTCGCAAAGTGTGGTATTCCGAGACACAAAGATCACGCGGGAGACACAAGGTTACGTCATCATAGTGCACGGACGAGAGCGGAATATGTATTTCAAACACGTTTACAAAAAGATGACGTTGCTCGATAAAATGGCGGAAAGTAACGTAGGCATGTGTCTCCTTGGAGCGAGACCTTGTTTCTTTGGATTACGGTATATTATGTTATAATTATCCGTGGTGGTCTAATTATCTGCACCGGTCGCGTTTACGATCTACCATCGCTGTGCAGTACAACCCCCGACCCGCGAAAGCACTGCCCGGTTTCAGGAATGTAAGTAAGTATTGATTATCATGGGCTTCCTACATAGATCCTGTAAATGTGAAGCCTCATTAAATAAAAAAAAAAAAAATAGATACTTGTGGAAAAAATCCGCTCGATCCGTTTTCTGCTGTGTAAAAAAAGAATCATCAACAGATTTATTTTTGCATTAGGAAGCTCGAACCCATGATCCAAGAAAAACAAGGTCTAGCACTTCGGGAGCAAGTAAACACGTAATGACGTCACTTGTATCGTCATCCGCCTCATCGAACTATTTGTAAATGACTTTTGGTCTTGCTTAAATGATGCATCGAATGACGTCACTACGTGTTGCTCACGTGACCGTAATCAAGGGCGTAGCTAGGATTTTGTTAAGGGGGGGGCAGCCGTAGACAAACCAAGAACATATCTAAGGTAAATGCTGCATGAGCACAGGGGCAGGTTACGTTACAAATGAAAAACAAAATATTAATCAAATCAGTGAATATACAGCCTTGCTGTTTAACAATAACTTGAGCGGCAATATTAAAAGTTCATTTTAAACAATAGATAGAGTATTAAGAGGTACCATAAAACACCTGGTCCACAAAACGTGGGATTTTAGTTCTTTGAAAAACTGTGTGTGCTCCTTGTTAGTCTTCTTTTGACTTTCATAGTGTGAAGAAGCAGCTGTGTGTGATTTTATTGTGAAGTAGAGACAGCTTATGTTACGAAATGACGAAACAACGCGAGCTTGACATCGAAAAACGAATACAGATCCAGATTTTACACGAAGAAGGCAAGACTCAAGTAGAGATTGCCAAATAATTAAAATGTTCACGGTACGCAGTGCAATCTGCAATTAAAAGGTTCGCTGAAACTGGCTCTCACGTAAACAAAATAAGAACGGGCCGAAAACGCGTGACTACTGACCACCAGAACAGAAAACTTGTTCGTGACTCTATCAAAAATCGCAAAAAAAACCTCTTTTAAGCTCGCTGCAGCTTTATCGGAGGATTTTGGAAAGCCAATTAGTTCTCAAACGGTGAGAAGAAGGCTCGCTGAAGCTGGCCTAAAAGGTTGCAAAGCCAGGAAAAAGCCGCTGCTCTCAGAGAAGAACAAAAAGAATCGCTTGGAATGGGCTCTACGACACCAACATTTGACTTAAGTTAAAATTTATGTCATTACGCTTTATTACATCAATAATTTTACCGCATATAACTTTTTTTCAAAATAATAAAAAAATAAATTTGACTATTTTCTTTGACACCTTCAGGTGTTTGGAACGCCGAGTGTGACGTTTGTGAGGCAGCGTGTCGGTGAAAAATACCATCCCGATTGTGTGGTGCCTACTGTTAAGCACGGAGGCGGCAGCATTATGATTTGGGGATGCATGGCTGCCGATGGAGTCGGCGAAATGTTCATTTGCGAAGGTCGAATGGACAGTCGAAAGTACATACAAGTGCTTGAAACTGCTCTGATGCCATCGTTAACACGTTTTTTTGGCGATACGAACTTGGACAACGTGAAATTCCAGCAGGATAATGCTCCATGTCATAAATCCGCTACTATAATGCGGTGGTTTGAAGACAACGACATTCCCTTGCTGGGTTGGCCAGCACAGTCACCAGATCTGAACCCAATCGAGCACCTTTGGGGTACCCTGAAGCGCAAGATACGGGAGCATAGCGTCCCATCAAAAACAGCGCTTAAAACGCTCTAAGAGACGAGTGGAATGCATTAATTGAAGCTGAATGCACGAAGCTGATACGCAGCATGCCTCGAAGAATTGCGGCAGTGATAAGAGCCAAGGGTGGACCCACCAAATATTGATTTTATTTTAATGTTTTAGTCAATACACAAATGAAAACCACATACACAGTTTCATTTCACGCCTTAAACATGTTAATCCCGGTAAATTGTTGGGTGCCTAATACTTTTGAGCAAGGCTGTATTTTACAAAAAAAAGTAGTCTACGAGGTTCTTCACAAAACCGTTTTAACACCTCAGATTCAATTGTATCCTTGGTTTTTTGTACCATGGTTCGGTGTACACTGAGCATGCTTAGGCCGTTCAAACGGTTTTCAGTCATCGTTGATCTCAGCCATGTTTTAACACGACGCAGTGTAGAAAAGGACCTCTCTATGTTACTTGTAGTGCAAGGTTGTGCCAAGGTAATAAGTATCGCTTTTTTTGTTGTGGGAAAAAAAATGTTCGCCTCCTTTAACAATTCAGAAAAATCTAGTTTTTCAAGATCTTCTCTGGTCATCATACCCTTGGTCTGCCATTTTTTATACCATAGTTCGGCTTCTTGATTAAAATTAAGTAAACCGTAGTATAGGCAGGAACTTTGTGCTTTTTCTTTGAAATCAATTAAGGACATATTCAACATTGTTTTCAAAATGCGAAAATGCGAATTTCAAAATGCGAAAACAGATAAATCGTGTCTAATTATTTAATTTATTAGTAATCTTGGTACATAACACTGTATGTTTTCCGAATAAAAAAAAAATAGTACTAGGATGTAGCGACATTAATCCGAAAGCAGGCAAATGTTGGTCACCAAAACGCTGCTCCAGTGCAGATATCAAGCGAGGCGGTGTTGACTGGTATCAGCGGGGGCGCGGGCGCGCGGGGAATGTAAAACAGTTTCGCGCCTAAAGAAGCGAATCTATTTTTCAATCATTCATAGTACAATCTTATAAAATTCGCCTGTCAATAGAATCAACTTCGTTTTTGTTTATTAATAGGCTACCTAATATAAGAGTTAAGAGTAATATTACTTTACGGTTTGTAAGTATTCCTGCATCTTCTAGGGGGGGGCAGCTGCCCCCCCCTGCCCGTACCTCGCTACGCCCTTGACCGTAATGCTATACTTGGCGGAGTATATTATTATACCAAGCTGTTGCATTATTTATTGGTAATTGTTATCAATATTTATTTTACATGATTCGGATAATTCTCCGTGATTATCCCTGACAAGTCCCAACTAGTTTTGGGCTAGACAAAGTTTTAACGGTGTAAATAAAACTGCTATTACATGTTCTGCAGCTTATGGGGTCGGCCGCCTGTTTATAGGGTCCAGTTTCGGATATTACAGGGGAAGTGCGGACGCCATCGATCATCGTTACTGTCAGCTGAACGAAGCGCCTTTTAACTATGTAGGTGGGCACGGCAGGCGCGGGTTTGGACTGATAACCCTGATAACAAGCACGGCTGTCGAACAATGAAACAAACAGACACTTATTGTACCTATCAGGAGTATCGGGTCGTACGCTTCATTGACTCACAATATTCAATTGTACGGAACGATCGATGTCTATGTTTTAAGTGAAAATGTAAAGCCTTGTACAGACTAAGCGTTCCAATGCACGCGTATTCAGCCGTAGCATCTAATAGAACATTGAATAAACTGCGTGGCTGATGCTTCGAATGGCCTGTAATAAAACGTCTCTTGCCGACTCCTTTGTCAGGGCAACTCCGACTTGGATTGGAAAGGTTTTGGGGTTTAGGACGCCCTAAGCTTCGTGGTTATTTTTTTTTAAATAACCCGTAACCTACTTAAATGACTTAGCTAGGCAAGTAGTCAACATTGTCGATCCAAGCCATTTTGCCTAGCCGTTTGATTGAATGGCTGAATATCACCAGGAAGCTAGTTGAACGGCGGCGCCGTTTAGTAAAAAGGCTAGGTTGATAATTAAACGGAGAATTATGATAGTTGGCTGCTACTAATATAATATATATAATACTAGTACAGACTAACCACTCGTATAATACGAGTGGTTAGTCTGTACAAGGCTTTACTGTTATAATCGAGCTGATGAAATTAGTTTCCTTCTTCTACCTATGTGAAGTATAGAAAAAAAAAATACATAAATCTACCAATTCTATGTAAAAGGTAAATTAGTTAAGATACGCTATGATTATTTTTTAGAACTTGTAGAGTTAGACGTAATGGACAGACAGAGGTGTAATGAAAGGCGATTCGCCCATAGTGGAAACTTTGGTTACAGTCGAACAGTGCAGGCTCATGTATTAAAAATAATGAGCTATCATTGGGTGTTCTTATAGCTGTCACAATTCCAAACATTTTAAAATCGTCCGAGATATCCAGTCAGACATCCGAGTCCGAGTATTCATCCAGACACGCAGTACTTTCAATGCAAGTTCGGTCTCCCTATTGATCAGCTATACCTATAGTCCAGTCGGGGTAGACATTGAAATAGAAAAAATTCCAGGGAGTGATTTTTTTTTAAACGTCGTGGGGATCGAGATATTTGAAAAATCAAAAAAAATTTGGTTCTCGCACTTATTTTTACTCCACGATCAATATTTTCGGATTGATAGTATAACTCTGCAAATATTGATCCTAGCGTAAAAATGATCATGACCAAACTTGTGAGAAATTAAATTTCCAACAACTTCGGATAATACCATTTTTTCTCTAAAGTTGAAAATTAACGAGTTGTTTCAGAAAAACGAAAAAATTGAACTTTAAAACAAGATGGCGGCGAACCTTTTACCGGGATTAGTTAGAAAATCGAGATTTATAATTCCAACCACCTCCCCCGACGTTTAAAAAAAAAATTGCTCCCCGGATTTTTTTCTATTTCAGTTTTATATCTGCCCCGACTGGACTACTACTGTACTCCCTGACTAATAAAGTTGTAAAACCTCGGAATAGTCACACAGTGTTTTGTCTTTTTCTTTCTTTTAAATTTTTAGCTCGATCGCAAAAAAACAAAACATAATCCCCTTTAGCAATAAACGTTGCATAGCCTGAGTGAGTGGCAATAAAAAGTCCGAGTTAAAATTATTTTGAATCTTATTAAACAAAAAACTTGGAAATGTGTTCATATTGATATTTATGTACTTACTACGTAGGTATATTACAATAAGGACATGGTTAAGTTAAATTAAACTTAAAATAGTGGGATGACCGGTAATCATAATACAAAACAAAACATAACAGCAAAAATAGATATTTATTAATTTAACTAGCTGCGCCCCGCGGTTTCACTCGCGGTTAAAAAGTATCCTATGTGCTATTCTAGATGATAATCTATCTCTGCGCCAAATTTCATCCAGATCTGTTCAGCCGTTCTGGCGTGAAAGAGTAACTAACATCCATCCATCCATCCATCCATTCTTACAAACTTTCGCGTTTATAATATTATATTAAATATTATATTATAAGTAGGATAGGATAGGATATTTGTTCGCTCTCACACGAATTATCGTGCCAATTCGTTAGTATGTTACATTTTAATCTGCATTAATTTATTAAGTTGATCTATTTACCACAAAACAAAATGTTGATTTCAAATCAGTTCTTTGATAAGAAGTAGAATCAATTATTAAAATAAATAATGCAGCAAACCGATAAGTACCTAACTATTCGTTTTTTTTTTGTCTGGCTTTGACTATCTCATAAATGTTTACATTATAATTTGCGCCATTGGCCCTGTTTTTTTTTTGGGCACTTAATTCCTGTCACTGTACTGCAGCTGTCACCGAAAACCTTTCGAGGCTGATTTTTTTTAAAGGTATTTTTGTGTAAGCGTTGACAGCCTAGTTGGAGAAGGCCTGCCTCTCAAGCCAGAGGGAGCGGGTTCGAACCCAGCCGACGGCGCGCACCAATTTGTTTATTGTGTGAACTTATGTGCGTATTCATGTCATCTGCTACATGAATGGAGCCCGGTGTATGGCGACAGGCTCGCCCCCTATCAAAATTGGGACTGAATATCTTCCGGCGAACTATAGGAGGATAGGAGGAGAGGGTAACCATAGGAGTTATCAATAAATTATGATTTCTGATTTACGAAGTGTGGATGTTCTATTATACCTCTGACAGCATCTTCGGGGGAAAGGCGTGAAGATATAGGTATGTTGTTATGTATTTTTTTAATTTATTGTTTAGAATGCGTTCGTTTTCCATGTACTTAATTTATAAATAAATAAATAACACTGGCTCTGTGATCTGAAGAGCTCGCGGGCGCACGACAAAAAGTGACGAGAACTCTAGTCTCTAGACTGTAGTAGAAAGATAGCTGGACAGACAGACGCCGGACGTACGACAGCGTTTTTGCCGAAGCTGAAGCATAGACGCTTCACAGACGCTAACGCTTGCTCGGTCGATATTTTTAGTCTTTGTTAGTCTGTAACTTCTGTAAGGTATATGCAGCATAATTATGGGCCCGTGTTGTTATTGATAACAACCTGTGCCTGAAATAAACGATTTTTATTATTATCGGTTACTTATAAAAGTTCTTATAAAGTCATATAAGTTTTTATAAGTTCTTATAAGTTCTTATAAAGTTCTTCTATAAGTTACTTTTTACCATGATTTTATTTTATTTTAACTTACTACATATATCGGACTTTTTATTGTGATGATTTATACCTAAGGACTATGTCTGAAATAAATTATTTTTGATTTGATTTGATTTCGAAAGGTCGCTAATTATAGGTCATCTAGACTATGAGACCTTCACGCGGTAAAATAAAGAATACAATCTATAGGTTCTTACATATTATTACAGTAGATAAGGATTAAGAGGCAACATATTTTGTGAGTTTGTACGTTTGTTTGTCGAGGGGTAATATATCCGAAACTCTAGAACCGATTATAAAAAAATTCACTACAAGAAAGCTACATTATCCCTAAGCGCCATAGGCTATGAAATGCGAAAGAAGCCGCTGGAGAAAAGCTAGTCATAGAAAAAGTATTGTACATAATTCTATTGTGTTGTAAGCTTTAATATTTTTTGTTGTGTGCAGATGAGTTGAGCGTCGCATGCTGTTTGTATTTTATTGAATACTAGCTGCGCCCTGCAGTATTACCCGCGTATAAAAAAAGTAGCCTATATGTTAATTCAAGTTAGAAGCTACCTCCATACCAAATTTCGTCAAAACCCGTTTATCCGTTCGAGCGTGAAAAAGTAACGAATAAACACACACACACAACCTTTGCCTTTGTAACACAAGTAGGAGTCACGCTGTGAACCGTTGAAAACGCGGAATGTGACGCTTTGACGAGTTAGTTGCCAGTAGCAGCCAGCAAGTCACGTTATCGGGCTAACTTAATCAACGCCAACTTTGTGACAATAGGCAGAAAAGGCCGCCTCTGGTTGACTCACCTACCCTCGGTGAGCCATAATCGAATCTCACCCACTCATGCGGAATAACTGAATTCGCATTGATAAAGTTTTAATTTCAATTGCTGGTCGTCGATTTACTGGCGGAACTCATTGTCGGCTTGTTAGGCTGCGTGTCCACCGAAGGTGTACGATAATACGAGGATAAAGAGAAGTGTGCAAGGAAAAATTCCACCAATCGCGTCGGTGGATTTGGTGTATTTTTGTTTGACATACATATTCTGGTGGCAAGGCATGACATGTTTCCATTGAAGATCTGAAAGGATGCGTAGCGAGGGATGTGTTTGTTAAAAACCAATGGAATCGCTTCATCAGAGCGAGGCTAGGTAAATGAACCAATTCTATTGGTTCTCAACAAACACATCCCTCGGTACGCATCCTCGGACAAATCTGGTAAAAACGTAACGCTATACAGCGCATCCACCGGAGTTGGGAGAGGAAAATTAGCAGCGCGAGAAAATCTCCACCAATAGGATCACTTTATTTTAACTGCGAAGTGATAATTTTTTTACCCGACTGCGCGAGAAGGAGGTTATGTTTTTCGAATGTTTGTATGCATGTATAAGGTTTCTTCGGCACGCCCTACACCCTAAACAGCTTGATAGATGTCGACATGTGAGGTGTAATTTTAAATCGTCTTGATAGTAGAAGTGACATAGGGTACAGCGTTTTATTTATAATTATCTTTTGCATCAGACTACATTTTGCGGTCGGGTTTTGTTGTTCACCTTCTAATAATGTTACTTGTTCACTAAACTTGCTCGCCCTTCGCCGGTGGGTGAGCAGCCTTACAATCGGTATTGTCGGCGAGCAGCGTCGACCATTGTCGGCGAACGACTTTCCACTTCCTTTACTTGTTAGAGGTGACTTCTACTTCCTGAGGGGACTAATTAATTTTATTCTGCATTTATGCAATTCCGTATTAATTTTATGAGATATGATTCTATGATAATTCAGGGTTTTTGGGAGAAAAGTTTTATGCTTTTTTAGGGCTTTCTGTCTGCTTTGCCAAATTTCTTCATTCAATTTCATTTTACCATTAGTGTGAAATTTTCGAATAGCAAATTAGTTTTTCTCTATGTTTGTAATGAATAAACTGTACTCATTGTTGGTATTTATTTTTAAGCACATCCAAAGCTTGACTGACAGCCGGCGCGGCCGATAAAAGGGTTTAACATAATTATCTTTTGATGTTATTCTGTTATATTTTTACACAAAATTCTCTGAAATAATTTAAACGGCTTTTTGTGGTTGGAATAAACTCTTTAGCGGTATGCGGCTGTTCAGTTGACATGGGAGCAAGCGTTGGTTCATCGTGTCAGGTATATTGCAAAACAATTGGCTATACAGTCTAGGACTAAATACTTGTAATTGATGAAAATGAGAAAAAAAAAAGTTTAATATCGCGAATCCTCCGTCTACGTCTGCAAAAGAAAAACTACGACATTGGAGTAGGTAAATATACGAATAAGAAAACCAAAGTTTAAAAACCGACTTCACGTCATCCATGTAAACAATTTTTAGACTTTTGTTGATATTTTAAAAGCTGCTTGACCGATTTCGAAAAATTTTATACGGGAGCATATCCTTTTCAAAAAAAAAAAATTTTTTGAAATCGGTTCACCATTGGCGAAAAATCATAGAATCTCCTCCTTTGGAAGTCAGTTAAAAGAGTATATTATAAAGTTAGGTAAAAAGTAAATGGTATTTTAAAGATAAAGATGTTATTGGTATACCGGAAGAAGCTTTCATTTCCACCAAGTAGCCACCAGATCTACATAGATTTACTGGTGTTAGTTCTACCTAGTTTTACGCCATTTTGTGGGGAAAAAAGACCCTCAACTTCTTGTCTGTTCTTCTGAGTAGAGGCTCTTTTTTCAAACAAGGTTAATTGAGTATTTTTTTTTACTTTGACCTTTTTATGTGGATCTTCGAAACACAATTGATTGAAGATTTGGGACTGAATATCGTCCGGCGTAGTGTGGGTGTTGGATTACACTTCTGCCAGGCCTCTCGGGGAAAAGGTGTGACGATATGTACTCATAATTTATTTATTTATTTAAGTACACAACACAAATTACAAACATTACAAAATATAATATAATATTATATAAAACCAACCAAAAAACTTATGATCTAGATTGTAATTCAAGACATGCATACATAGAAAAAGTAATATTATGAAGACGAATTTAAGTTATACATTTAATAAAAAAGAAAGAAATGCACAACAAGAAGAATAATGCGCGCGGGTGGGCGCACTCACCGACATTATTTTGAAATAATATGTTTACTACTTGCATGATTTCTACCTATTTCATTTGGCACCGACTCCAAATACCTATACAAATAAAATGTAAATAAAATGTAAATCCGTAATTAGCTGTAAGTTTATTTCATGTCATTATTGTGAGCTGTGGATTTTGTTTCAATAAATAAAATAAAATAAATAAGTTGTTTGGGTAGCGCTTTAGTTGTTTATTGCTTTTTAGTGCTGTTTTCTTGTATAATACTTTATAAATATTTGTATGATACCATCTCTGAAGTATTACGAATGAAACAAAAAAAAACCTTGGAATCAATTAAAAATTCGCTGAGTATTCTCGTAACAAAAAAGAAAATCAGCTGAATTGCGAACCTCCTTTTTGGAAGCCGGTTAAATAGAATAAAAATTCGATATTATGTATTGCAAATTGCACTGTAGTAAAGCACGTGTATTGTTTTTTCGTGCTACAACAGCTCTACGCGTCGTAGTACCCCCCCGGTCATATTTACTTTCCACTACACCGCTCTATACAGCAAAAATCTGTAGAATGACAGTGCTACGGCTACTCTACGCCATCATAAAAGTTCTGTAGAGATATTTTAGCAGTGCTACGATGGCTCTACGCCCTACGCCATACATACTGGTTCGAAAAAATCTATTTCAATAGTTAAGTGTTTTAGAGTGCTATGCACGTTGCCTTTCCAAGAAACAACTTTACGGTATTTGTAGGCATTGAACTTTTTAGCCCTGAGCGAGATCAATGAGAGTACCTGTACAAGACCGACTGCGAGCTTTATTTTATGTTATTTTAGGGTCACTTGCAAACTTCGGGTTTTCTTTTTATCTCGGAGTTAACTGTTCGTCAGAGGTTAAACTGATAAAATTGCGCCACTAAGAGTTAGAAGCTGACCTTGAGTTAACACAATACAAAAGTGACACTTATGACAATGTAACTCTGAGTTAATTGACCCGAATTTAACTCAGTATCTCCTGCAACTGAGCCTTACAGTTCGGTCACTAGCCGATGGGGGCAAAAGGGATCAAGCGCCGTTTTTGGTTACCGGGGGCTTGAGCCATTTTATTTTCATTTTCGACTATGAGTATGTTAAGTGTGACTAACTTTGGCTTAGTCCACACTCTACAACAGTCGAAAGTGTCAGTTTTTTGTCAGTGGTCAGTGGTTTATCTGCCTTGATGAAGGTTACCTTCAGCTAAGTAAAGCGCCCCAATTTAACGAAAATGGTACCTACCTTGATAAGGCACACTTTCAGTGTAACCCCTCCCCCATATCAGAATCCTGATCCACCACTGATCACTGGTCTCTGTCATAACTACCTTAAACGGAGAGCAGGAAATAGCTACGCTATGCTACGATTGCGTTTGCAGGCAAGCCGATGTATAATCAAGTCTGGTGTGTGTTTCAGTTATTAGAACGCCTCACCGTTTAACTGTGTGAGCTACACACTAGCACCCATGTTCACCGAACTTTAATTGAGCGATTATTTATTTAACTGCCAAATGTTAGAGTTTAACTTAATGAAGAGCTGTCAAAAACAGTCTGTTAAAATACTGATTGTTTGTTCAAGTTTTGTGAAGTTTTGGCCTTTTTCGGGCATATTATATTCGGTTCGGCAGTATTTGTTGAACAGTAAGGCCGGTACGAAGCTACTAGGTACAACACAATACGTACGACTTTGGGTATGAGCAGGGACATTTAAACTGACATTTCAAGTCGACAAAATCGGTAATTTCCATACAAATTTGTTGATTTCTTTGGCACGCCCTACAGCTTAAACAGTTTAATGGATTTCGACATGTGAGGTGTGTTTGAATCGTCTTGATAGTGGAAATGACAATATCTTGATACTGTAATGTCTTGATAGTACAATATTTTACAGCCGGGTTTTGGTCTTTCTTTTAAATATGTTATTACTTATTCAATAGGTAGGCAAGTACCTATTTGTATTACCTAGTTAGGTACAACTTTTTCTAACATTACCCAATCAGCGTTGGGGAGACCTACATAAGTGTGTACGGGTAAACTATGAATTCAAATTTATTTTTGTCAGTTTTCGAACTTAACTTAATAGAAATGGGTAATTAACAATAATATAAATTTACTTTCAACATTACCCATAACATTTACACTTTTCTGGATGTATTTAACGTACCTTGTCTCAATCTAATGCGCTCGAGTTTTTCTGATTATCGATTTTTCTTTACTAATCTGACGAGCTGCTCTCAACGCACCCTACTATATTAGCGGTTCATAAATGGTAGGGGTACATTACAGGATGCAATGCTTCTCTCCACATGATATTCTGACGCGCTTGAGTAACTTGCAAAATCCCCGTTTGTGCTCCATAACCTGGGCGGCCTTTTTTTTTTCAACCATTCATTTACAAATTTGCATCGTTACTGTTGTGATAAGGCCGCCAGTTATTACACTAAATAGTGTTAAGAATATTCTTTAAACAATTAAAAGTTAATAAATGTATCTCCATATACGAGCTAGCAATACGGGTATGCGAGGGTATTTTACTAATAGATTACCTGCCTAAGGGGACTACGATGAATGGTCAATATTATGCCAATTTATTAGATCAAGCACGTGAAGCCTTAGTTGAGAAGAGACGCGGGAAACTCGCGCTCGGAGTGCTGTAGCTGAAAGACAATGAGCCCTTTCACACCGCGCGGGTTGCCAAGGAAGCCCAAAAAAACGCAGGGTTCATAGAAATTTGTCACTCACCCAGACCATAGTCCAGATCTGGCTCCCAGTGACTTTTTTCTTTTTTCAAAATTGAAAAAAGACTTGCGGGGCCGAAGATTTTCTAGCGACGATGAAATGAAGGCGGCTGTAGAGAGTCACTTTGAAGGCAAAGACAAAGAATATTTTTCCAACGGCATAAAGGCGTTATATTCCACAAGTGAAAAATATACTAGTCTCGAAGCAGACTAAGTAGATTAAGGTTTTTAAGTTGTGCCGGTAGATGCCGGCCTGACAGAGTGTGTTGCGCCTCTTAGGTATTTCGTCTCCATACCTCCAGCAGTTGCTCAGGTTTCCTCTGTACTCAAAGCCCCCGACAATTACGGTGAAGATAGCCATGATTGCCACCGATCAGATACACAATACACATAGATGCCGTCTTTCATTAAAATACACAGGCCTCTGTAGTCGCACCGTATCGACACTTATATCTGTTTATGCATGTTCACCAACGTTCTATTAAATTTAATCAAATATAAATAACTTAATTTCAATATAATTGATGACATTTGCTAAAAACATCCGTTTTTAGCACATTTAGGCACACCACGTGACACCGACGCGATCAAAGAGCGACTGACAGCGAAACAAGCGTTATATAGAGTAAATAAATATTTTAAGTGTACTGAATGCTATTCAAAGTGAAAACGTGACTCTTTCAGTTTAAATCGTATCGAATACTCGTAAACAAATAAACTAAAATCCAACAACAAACGACATTGTCATCAGAGTTTGTCTGCTACTGAGATTTGATCTTTTTAATGAGTGTCGGAGTTTTGGAAAATAATGAATCGGCTTTTGAGGGACTGCGTAGAGGTCGCGTAGAGGTCAGGGCTTCGATTTTATTAAGCAATTGTTTTAAATTGTAAATAAATTATCGATTTTTGACACTTCTGGCAACCAAAAAATTTTAGACGATTCATTAACAGTTTTGAAACAATTGGTTAGTAGAATTGGGAGGCTGGTGTCATAGCGACATCTAAGCTGATGAAACATTTTTAGGTCGCAGACAACCATTGATTATACTCGTTACTGTTGGTGTTTGAAACCCCATTATTGGTTGTGTTGTGCATTATTTTAAGCATTCGATTTAGATATCATTAGTACTTGTTTGTATCTGTTTGACAACTAATGCAAACTGATTATTAAATTGTATTAAGGAAAAGTCCTTCCCCTTTTCTAAAATCATGTCTGCATCATCTTGGATCGCTAATTACCACATTTATTGCTTTCCCTCACATCACGTCACGGAATGTTGTAGTCATGGTACAAAAACTTCCCTAATTGTCCAATTTTGTATGGATTTTGATTTTGGACTCAGTTTTTTGTTCAACTGGCCTGCGACAGCACTCGCTACTACTTCGTATTAGCTGAGCGACAGCTCACCTTGCAGCCGGCTGACTGCATTATTTAGGCTGACAGGAGGGTTGTTGCTAGCCAGTGCAGCTAATTGAACCATTACCTAGTGTTACCTATTGGTCTATATGGTGTCTAGTACTTTTATATTTGACTGCCTCGGTGGCTCAGTTGGTAGTGAACCTGCCTTCTGAGCGTAGGGGCGTGGGTTCAAATCCCACCTAGGGCAAACATTCATGTGATGAACATTAGTGTTTGTTCTATGTCTGGGTGTTAATATCTATTTTAGTATGTATTTAAAAATATCTAAATATGTGGACAAGTACTTCAATTGCTTACTAATAATGTTACTGTTTATCTTTGTGTACCATATGCGTTTCATCGTTATTGCGCTACATAATTAAATAATAATGGATATGGAAGAAAGAGACTAGATTTCGCGACACAGTTTGCCTAGTGCGAAATCTAGGGTACTCTAGTCATATTGTCTCCTTTTACTTGAACCTTTATATTTTGATATACATTATACATTATAAACTTGTACTATGTACATTAAATAAATAAATGTATTTCAGTCTCTGGCAGCCATAGTACAAGTTTTGAGGGTGATTGGATTGATTTTGGTTTTTTTTTTCTTAGTCAGTCTTAGTTTTTTGTAAAAATATTTATACACAAATTATAGTAAAGTAGATTATAACTTATTTTGTATCCTTTAATATTTTTAAAATTTGCATGCGTCTATAGACGTATCAAGGCTGTTGTTTACAAGGTGCCATTTTGAGTATTGAGACTTTACATCTATGTACATATATCTGATCGAATGTTGCATAAAAAAGGCTCTAAATTAGACAAAAATAATTACAGGCCAATTGCTTTAGTTCCGATAGTATCAAAAATTTTTGAAAAAGTTTTTTACAAAAGACTCATTTCTTTTCAAGATAAATTTAATATACTAGTTAATGAGCAATTTGGTTTCCAAAAACATAAATCTACAACGTTAGCTACCTATCACTTAGTTAAATTAATACTAAACGGTCTAAACAATAAACAAAGTATGCCTTCTTGTGGTTTATTCCTAGACCTAAGTAAGGCATTTGATTTTGTTAATCATGATATTCTTTTAAGAAAAATGAACTCGAATGGTATTAGGGGAACTGCAGAAGATTGGACTAGGTCATACTTACAAAATAGGCAGCAACTAACACGCATCACTAAACTTGACCAACACACTAACTGCTTGCAGGAATATGATTCCGAGTTGAAGTTCAATCATGCTGGTGTTCCGCAGGGCAGTGTGCTTGGCCCAGTATATTTTCTTTATTACGTAAATGACCTACCTGCTTCAATCAAACACAGCAGTATATTATTTGCGGATGACACAACTATAGTAGTACAACGTCAGAATGTTGATACCTATGAAAGTGAGATTAAAGACTGCTTAGCTGACATTGTGAAATGGCTTACCTCTAATAAATTAAAAATTAACTTATCTAAAACAAAAATAATTCAGTTTAAAACCCATCAAAGAAAACTGCCCTCGTTGAATATCACGCACGGTAATGATTTAATTGAACAGGTGAGTTGCACAAAGTTTCTGGGAATCACTATTGATGAGCATTTGACATGGAAGGATCACATTCATCTATTACAAAATCAATTAAATGCTCTTGTCTTTGCTTTAAAAAGGTTAAGACAATGCACCTCCCAAAACTCTGTAATGACTGTTTATCATGCCTATGTTTGTTCTATTTTGCGCTATGGCATAATTATATGGGGCAACTCTAGTGACATTAAAAAAGTATTTGTAGGGCAAAAAAAATGCATACGTGCAATTTACGGTATGAAATGGGATGAATCATGTAGGCCAACCTTTAAAGCTAATAATCTCCTGACAGTCCCTAGCTTATACATTTTTGAGATGGCAAAATTTGTCATGAACAACCCCACGTTATTTGAACTCTATGACAACATTAACAAGAGGTCCGCCCCTCGAGTTCGCCTCAAACTACCTCAACCACGGCTCGAGCTGTATCGGAAAAACTGTGTTCACATGGCTGCCTTGATTTTTAATTCTCTTCCGGAAGAGATAATGAACATCCCCTATAGACGATTCTGTTCACAGCTGAAGAAGTGGTTAGTGAAGGAGTGTTTCTATGAAACCGATGAATTTTTAAATAAAATGACTTTAATATTTGAAATGATTATAATGATTTAATATTGTTTGAATACTACTAGACTCATAATATTGTAAAAATTTTGCACGACTAGTGTCGTTAATGGCTGAACATTAATTTTAATTCTTTTAACCTTATTTAACCCATTGACATGCAAATAAAATGATTTGATTGATTGATTGATTGTTAACGTCAATATGTTTCTATGAAAGCTGGCAAGTTTCCACGCACGATGATAGCAGCAGCTACTTTCATCGATGCGTCAAATCGAACAAAAAAATCAGCTGACGACGGGTGTTATGTCTTCATAGCAAAATGTACGAACCCTTTTGAAAAATATTAAATAGGTACACACTAAAAGAACAGGGGAGCAATGCTGCATGAACAATAGCAGATGCTAAACTAAGAAGTTGACGTTGCGTTTGTCATAAAAAACTGATTAGCATCAACTGCTTAGTATCACTAATGTTTCACAAAGATGTCACTGGTAGTCCAGTTGACACGTTTGTGATACTGAGCTGTTAATGTTACGTC
The DNA here is from genome assembly GCA_911728515.1 of Peribatodes rhomboidaria. Lineage (NCBI taxonomy): Eukaryota > Metazoa > Arthropoda > Insecta > Lepidoptera > Geometridae > Peribatodes > Peribatodes rhomboidaria. The sequence continues at coordinate 19,331,174 of OU452166.1, forward strand.
AACGGTTCAGTTAAGTACCTTTCAGCTATGGTTTTTAGCTAAATTGCTCCCCAATTTTCTTTATTAGTTACCTTCATTGATTTTTTTTTTTCAATAGATTAACCGTTCCTAATTTGTATTGTGGTTATGGCGATAATATGGGTTTTCCTCTTTCAGCTTGTACCAAAGTAAATAAGTTTGATTACCGAAGACTAAAATTAATGATTATATTCAATAGGAGAGATTGAATAGGAAACTACCTATACATTTTGTTAAATTGCTCCATGAAACGTTCTTTAGAAAGAAACGATCTTGCTCAATAATTTAATACCCTTGTAAATGGCTTCTCTAAAGGGTTCCGCGACGCACTTAATTTTCCATACAAACGCGCTTGTCGAATTTCTTGGAAACCATTCGTCAGATTGTGATAAAATTTGGCATGTACATTAAATGAACTACATATACTCGTATCTTCTTCTATTTGTTGTTATGTATTTATTTATGTATTATTGACATTTATTTATTTAAAAGTATTTATATTATATTTATTTCGTCTACTTATTAGTATTTATGTATTTATTATTATTTATTTTATATTGTTTTATTTTTACGTAAATTATGTTTTTATGACATTCAAGGCCTCTATTTATATGAATGTTCCTGTCCATACAGGTTGCCTGGAAGGGATCGCTTTGAGCGATAAGGCCGCCCATTCAAAACTTAGTTAAGTCTTATTTAAGTACTATTGTAATTATTTTATGTTTTTAATAAAAAGTTGTTGTTGTTGTTTTAAAAAAATATTCAAGAGTAAAATGTATCCGCATTTGTAAGGGGTCGGTTTTGACTGGTTTATTTAATTGATAGACAAAGGAAACCAAAAATCTCTCTGTATAGAGAGGTTATCTACATCATTAGCTTTTAAATCAATCCATAATCCAAGGGAAATTCCAAGTAATTTAAGAATGATTCGGTAAGTGCAAAAGTCATAAAAAATATAAACTATAAACTAAAAACCATAAACTTTAGAGGCTCGTCTGCACATTTACTTGCTACGAGTATCTACGCTCGTCTTCTCTAGACGAAATGGCAATAGAAAACCTTTAGCCAATGCGAAGTTAGTCTAAATTGGTCGCCGGACCCTTAACATAAAATATCTCAACAAGCTTCCGATAATTATTTCCAGCCATTACATTTTTATATAAGTTCAATCAAAAAGTAGGTATCCATTCTGACTCAGTCTATTCATTTCTAAGGCTTGCACGGGCCGCTTTCATCCAGCACTTAATTAAGGAGTACTTACGTGAAATTAAAATATGTTTATTTGGAACTTTATTAATTAACAAGTGGGTCCGAAAAAAAATCTAAAACTCGACTGTAATTAAAATTTATTTTATTTTGTAATCCCCTTTTCATCTCCTTTTTCAATACCCTAGGGGACAGGTTCGGTTATTTTTTTGATTAACGTAAGTACTTATTACTAAATGACACTTTAATGTTGTAAGATTAGAAAACTCTTGGTAGTACGAGTATAAGACGATATAACAGTATTTTTCTAAGCAGCTAACTCCGAGTAACAGGGCTCACTGAGGGAAAATTCAAATCACATGTAAAAACTACATTAATGAAATTAATTAGGAGATAAAGATGTCTGGAGCCTTCCACTTCCGTCAAGTAGCCACTAGTATTATATTTATAGATATTACCTAGTTGTAAAAATTTGTGAGACTAAGTATAATTTATTTATTATTTGAAAAAATAATGCCCCTCAGTTTCTTGCCTGTGCTTCTGAGTAGAGGCTCTTTGTCCGAACAAGGCGGTCGAGTCTATTTAAATAACTTTGACGTTCATAAGTGTATCTTTGATACCTAAATTGAATAAAAACATTTTGACTTTGAGTTGATTAGATAACCCGAGCTTGAAACAAGAGCTGAGAGCTAGAAGCTAACCTTGAGTTAACACACTAATAGTGTGACATTTACATCATTTTAACTCTGAGTTAATCAACCCGGCGTTGAATCTTATTCTTCTGCAAGTGAGTCTAACCAAATTCATTTGATAGAAATAAAATAGGTTGTAATGTTACATTACAATATTCTTACCTACCTACTTACCTTTATTCTTTTTTCTCTTTTTTCTTACCTTTATGCTGTGAAAATTAACAGGCGACCACTTCAGCTGCTAGAATTTGGTTAGGCAGAGTCGGCAGGATGCACGAGGACACTGAAACTAAACACTAAGCTACTTTCTGAAAACTAGGTGTCGCGAGAGTCGAACCATCGTAGACACTCGATGTATACACTGACCCCCTTAGCAACAAACGTTGATACATCTTTTTCGATCGAGTTCAAATATGTAAATGAAAGAAAGAAACAAACACTGCTCAACTAAGCCATACTTACAATATTGATTGTTAAGGGGTGAGCGTCCAGCATACAGCGTACAGCGTCCAGTGTACAGCGTCGTGTATCCTGGACCCCTAGTTTACTTCATAAAGGGGGGCAACACATCAAATTACATCTCAATATAAGTTAGATGAAACCTTGCACTAGGGCATTATGCGGGGAAACATCAATCTAGAACTTGCGAACTAATTCCAACTTGGTGCCATCCGACCATGTTGGTTTCATGCAGTTTGTTTTACTTTGTATATTGTTCAAAAACCGCTTCAACTAAACTAGTAGTTACGCTAAATACCTACAGACACTCGATCTATTGGTTCAACAATGAGCTCTACCATCACAAAAGCAATTCGAGGTTCGAAAAGAATTGGTTCTTTGCTATTCTTCTGGGACTTTGTTAAGCGATTTGTCTAGAAGCATTTTATCTACATACCTATAATATTTTTTACTGTTGGATTAAAATGAAAATGTCTAATGAAAATTTCTTGGATGATAATTTCTAAACTAGCTTACGTTTGAAGTTACTTGGGTCCGTATCGTGACATCTAATAATAGCGATCAAAAATGTAAGTCACGGTACGGGCCCTGAGTTTGATTTTGTCCAGTAGGACTACTATGTCTGGACTGCCATTTTCTATAGTATCGGTTATTCTTATTATTTTGTGTTCCGTGTACTCTCTTCCTCTCTGTCCTATACTTGTCTCGCAAGAAATTATTGCGTGTTAAGTAGGTTCGTGACGTTTATGGCATGAAAATGAAGATGCCTCACCTTCCCCTGCGTCGTGCTGTAGGCTACTGAGCAATGCGTTGAAAAGCCATTTCACGATTGTAAGCTATGTAGGGACGTGTACATTTCAGTGTCAGCTTACATAAAAATTAATTTTGTATAAGATTAAAATTGAAGCCAACCCATTGTTCTCTGGCTCGCCGCTTTCGCTCCAATTTATGTTTTAAACTGAGCGACACTGCTGCATTTTTTATTTATTTTAGCTACGAAAGCGTCATAATGACTGTCATTAATTCTGGGCTCAGAAATCCGAACGATTTCGTTAGATCTTGACTCTTATTGTATTTGCCGGAGAGCTGAGGCTGCGCGGAAAAAACATGTTTTTGTTCCGACGCCGTTTTTGTGTCGTTTCTTTTGGTTTGGATACTAAACTTACGGTGCCATAATGCGAATGAAATACTAAACGACCAGATATAGCATTTTATTGAGTTAAGTTATGACGAAAGTTCTGGTGGCTCAGACATCCGTGTAATTCAATGGCTTTAATCTACGGATAGTCTGTTTACCTACTACGGGTGATGGAGCGATCGAGCTTGTTGCTGTCCTTGTCGCTCCCATGTTTAAGTCAATAAGAGTGATAGATGACAAAAGTATCTAGAATCTATGCCACCATACGACCGCACTGGCGGGAAAATAACGCTCAGAAAAGCCTCTTAGGCTCTTCGTACCTAATACGTAGGGGCTCTTTAGCGAGGGATAGTGTAGGCATGAGTATATGTACTCGTATAGGGAATGATAGCTATAAGTAAAGTAACCCTAGATGCGATATTATTACGACTCATATAGGTAAAGCGCGTCTACAATATTAGAGTATGTACCTATTTACCAAGATCCAAATAAACAAGGTTTAGCGCGCCGGGAGTTGACACCCGACTACGTCATTCGTCATCGTTATCGTCTCTCTCGAATTTGTTGTAAATAACTTACCTTAGTCTCGCTTACTCTCGTCTCGGAACGATAGCGTTCCGAGACAAACAAGGTGACGTGGGTGACACGCACTGACGTCAATCGGTGCTTAATATAGATCTGGCGGAGTACTATATTATTATACCATGGCATTTACAATTTCATCTTTTTTTGAAGTTGTTATTTTGTTGTTGTACACGTTTACGTTACGTTACACGTTTTTGTGTAAGTTACTAATTTAACTTGCAAGTACCTATAAAGTACTTAAAAATACTCGTAAATAGTATGGTGCTACGTATATTGAATCACATATGTGTGTGAATATACGCAGCACCATTCATGGGTTTGTCGAGCACATCAGTTTCTAGGGAGAGTGGAACAAATTGTACTCATTAACATAACTTAAAATTAGGCACTGTCATGTAATATAATGTCCTTAAGTATGTAAAAATAAATTGTACTCATTAAAATAAGTTAAAATTAGGCACTGTCATGTAACATAATGTACTTATGTAAACATAAATTGTACTCATTAAAATAAGTTAAAATTAGTCACTGTCATGTAACATAATGTACTTATGTAAAAAATAATAACCTAAATAATTGAATTGCCTGTAAAAACTACACGAATAAGTGCAATCAACTACAAAAGTAGTCAGGGACAAAAACGTTCAACCATTCATCGTTGCAATCCCTAATGATAATGAGTTCGCTTTTGTTTATTTGCTACCGGCACTGCACCGGCTGCAGTCGGCAAGAAGTCGGGACTCGAAAATAATAATCCGCAACGGGCGTCCTGGCCATCAGTCGGGTGCCCATTCACAAAGATCTCGTGTACAGGGTGGCCCGGCTTCTAATGAACAGATGGAAAACACATGAACAGCAAAGCTTACAGAACCGACTTCCCGTCATCTGAATTGGGTTTCGTAATTTTTAGATTGTTGGTATTTTTAAGCGATGATAACCTAGTTGGAGTTAAAGCCTCAAGCTAGAGGGAGTTGGTTCGAACCCAGCCGACGGCACGCACCAATTTGTTCATTGTGTGAACATAATTAAGTGGAAATTGTATGTCATCTGCTACATGACTGGAGCCCCGTGAATGGCGACAGGCTCGCCCCCTGTCACATTTGGTACTGAATATCGCCCGGTAAAGTGTGGGTGTTGTAGTACACCTTTGACAGCCCTTTAGGGGAAAGGCGTGATGATATGTTGATATGTTTATGTTCTTGATATTTTAAAAACCGGTTTCAAAAACATTTATATGGCACCCCGTCTACACTATGATCTATAGGTATCCCAAACAAAAAAGAATCTTTAAAACCGATTCATAATTGGCGAAATGATCGTTTAACATACATTAAAAAAACATACATTCTAATTGAAAACCTCCTCCTTTTTTGAATTCGGTTAAAAATACGACCAAATGAAAACTTTCTCCTGATTTACTGAAATAACAACAATTATCGAAAAATCACACTATGAAATTATAAATGTATCGGTGTTTGTTACTCAATCACACCATAACGGCTGAACAGATCTGGATGAATTTTGGCAAAGAGATAGATTATAGTCTGGAATAGCAAAGTATACTTTTCGTGGGTGATAACGTGCGCCGCACCCAGTCCATTATGACAAATAAACACAACTTACTATCCAATTATTGTACCGACATGAAAACCTACTGTAACTACATACAATATTCTTTCTACTTTTTGAAATACTTTTTTGAAGTCGATTTAAAAACATAACTATTCAATTCAATTTAATCCATTTATTTATTGCGTTCACGGGTAAAATACAGAAATAAAAAATTATACATTTGAGCGCCATAATCCGCCTTTCGGCATGCAACTACGTACTAAATTACACTTCAGTACAAGTCACTAATTAGATTTTAAATACAATTTCCAACAAATTCAACAATGTCACACAAAAATAAAAGATATCCACTTAGCAAAATAGTCTAAATAACTAGGTATTGTTCTGTTGTTAGCGCGAATCGAACGCGAATCTGCGAGTTTACCGAATGTTCACATATGATGCTGGCTGCGCTTACTATGGACGCAGGACGCATCCCAGTGTGACAAATCTTTAGAAGTTCTACGGTTTTGCAAATATATTCAAATTAATCCTAAAAATTCAAATTATTTATATTAAATTTGGTATCTTGTAACGGGCCACCCTGTATAGCTCTGTAGTGTATTTATAGGGTATTGTTTATAGTTTGCTCCCGTTCGTAAAATTTGCAGAAACTATAAGAAAACTATAAATATTTATGTTTATAATACGTAAATAAATATTTACGGTTATAGTTGACGGAAATGTTTGAAGTACCTACACACGTACGGTACGCAGGTATGGTGTTATAATGATGGACCAATTTGACATTTATCGTAATCTGACTACATCGTTGAAGAATCTGATTTTGCCGATAATCACTCTCTCTACGGCTACATTAGTGACATTCGGCTATTTATTTATTTATTTTTATTTTATTTATTTATTTCAAATTAGCATCGATAAAACGAATTACACTAATGATAAACGAATAGTAATAATCAATGTCAATTAAATGTCAGATTAAAATAAAATGTCAAAATTTTACAATAATAAAAGATTAAATTACAATTACAATTCAAAAATTTCAATGACAATACATAGCTTATTTAAGTAAATAAATAAATAAATAAATAAGTACCTAATTCATAATTGTGTAAGTGGAACGACTTTGCAGCGCTTTTCGAAGTCACCTCACAATATGTCAATATGAATCGTGCTATGAATCGTGCTACTGTGACAAATGTAGCCGAGTAGCTCGTCACTCAGCGATGTATCGGACAAAATGTCGCCCACGTCAAGGCGACGAGTTGACCGCTAACGTAGACAAGAACATCGCGGACAACCGAAAAGGATGATTTTAGAGATAAACTTATCCATCCATACTAAACAAATCGAAAGTAACTCTGTCTGCCCGTCTGTTTGTAGGCTTTTAATTGTTGAACGGAAATTAATAAAATTTGATAGTCAGGTACACTAATTCATGGGGAAGGAATTTGGACACTATTTTCTGAATAAACGCGAAAGAAGTCACAAGTCACAAGTAACAGGTAGTTTGTTTTATATCCAATAGAGAAAATTGTATTGTGAATCCAAATTTAAAATGTGTCAACAATTTCTTCCGATGTTTCCATGTTACTTACTTGGCAACAGAGTTACTTAATTATGCCCATTACTACTATTTAACCCCCGACGGGGTGTTATACGTTTAGCGTGTCTGTGTGTGTGTGTGTGTCTGTCTGTGGGATCGAAGTTCCCGAACGGATGAACCGATTTTGATTTTTGTTTTTTTTTGTCACCCGACTGCGCAAGGAGGGTTATGTTTTTCGAGTGTATGTTTATATGTGTATGTATGAGGTTTTCTTGGCACACCCTACAGCCTGAACAGCTTGATGGCTTTTGACATGTGAGGTGTCATTTAAATCGTCTTGCTAGTGGAAGTGATATAGGGTTCAATATTTAGCAGTCGGATTTTTCTTTTTTCTTTTATGAGCGTTACTTGTTTGAAATTGAATTATTCGGGTGTGTTCTAAGCTATGTTTGATGAAAATCAATGATGATGAAAATCAGTGTCGAGGGTTTTTTACATTTTTAATTTATTCTTGTGTAGAAACAATCTTCCTAACTTCATTGCAGACTCTAATGGTGATTAGAATTAAAACACCCGAGATTTATACAGGTCTATGCAGTTTATTAAAACACTCAAAACGATTTATCACAAGATATGGTTTGCGCAACCAACTGTCACTGTCAACTTCGACCTACGTCCGTACGCGTCGATAGCCAACGGAAAAGTGTGTGACTGAGCCCGCGCTCTGCCAAGTGCGCACCGTGTTGCCAGTCAAAAGCGTTAATTCCCCAGCTTTTACGGCAACTTTGGACAGTTACCGCAAAAACTAGGGAAAATGTATTGAAAACCTTACACTTGTAATATGTTTAAAGTGATATTTATTAAAAAATACTACCCCTCAAAAGCAATTGCATAGCTACAACAACACGTCTAGGATACGTATACGTATACGTATAGGATAGAATACGTATAGGAGAGTCAACACGTCCTGAAGATGCCTCGTGGAGAGGCGAAACACGTGTCGACGAAGTGCTCGAAGAATAGGGATTTTTTGATTTTATTTTTTAATTGCTTTTTTATTGTATAATTTTTTAATTGTATTAATTTTTCGATAAAATTTTGTTGTACATTTCGTAACATTATTTCTGTTAATTTTCTTATTGAATTAGCTTCATATATCAAATTGTATAAAGTTTTTTTGTAGATTTCATTAAATTAGGTCTGTTAAATTCGTTAGTTGAAATATCAAATTGTATAATGTTTAAATTAGATTCAAATATCAATTTGTTTGAAGTTTTCTAGTAAATGTCATTAATTTTTTTTTTAAATTCTAAATTAAGAATAGAATAGAAAATTCATATTCCTTGATGTACTTAATGCGACGTTAAAGCGGAATTACACTAGATATTAGTTTAAGTAACCATTTTTGAAGATGAACTTCCACAAAGTAACGCCTGATTCAATCAACTAGCCTGATTCAATCAACTAATTGCATAGCTTTAATGGGTATGTTATAAAAGACATGGAAATCATAATTTATTTATGCAAAATTGCATTTAAGCTTAAACGTTGTATCCACAGTAAAATAATAATAAAATCTAATTGCCAACAAAACTTCTCGTACCTCTTGTCGTCGGACAATGAAACTTCCAAATCTAAAGGTTTATGAAAGTGCTCAGTACCCAGACAAACAGGAGAGCTTTACTATGTCTTCTAACAGTCTGTAGAAAAAAATCTAGGTGGCGTTGGTGTTGACTGGCGTTCTCCTTAGAACACGCTAACGGTGTGTTCCGCAAGACATTGGAGGTGCGCGACTAATTTCGTTTTCTCTATTCTAAAAGGTAGGGGCAGAAGGCTATAAGCATTTTTTGAAGTGCATTTTTAATGCACATTTTAATTACATCTACTGCTCGAGCAGTTTAAGATCTAACTGTTCGAGCATAATAAATATTAAGGTGAGATACCATGTCCATGGTACTGTATTATTGAGTTGTCATCGAAGGAACATAAATATATCCAATACTATAATTAATATACTAATATAATTATAATAATATAATTAATATAATTTATGGGATATCCAATTATTCATGGAATATAATATACTCCACCAGGTATAGCAAAGGCAAAAGTGGGTAAGGGGCTGGCAGAGGTGTAATACTACAGCCACACTTTGCTGGACGATATTCAGTCCCAAATGTAACAGAGGGCTAGCCTACACCGGGCTCCAGTCATGTAGCATACGACATGTAAAATACGATACGCACATAATATGTTGACGCACCAAATTGTTCAATGTGTGAACGTATGTGCGTATTGTGTGTCATCTGCTACGTGACTGGAGCCTGGTGCCATGTATGGCGACAGGCTCGCCCCCTGTCACATTTGGGACTGAAAATCGTCCGGCGAAGTTGTTGCCGACTCTGCGAGCCCTCGGGGGAAAGGCGTGACGATATGTTTTTGTATGTTATAATTGGACTTATATATAGTGTGAAATATGTAGATACGAGTGCTTTTGGGGGAAGCTTGGTGCGTACGTGCCCTTGATACGTACGAGTACATAAGCCTCAGAGTCCACTACTGCGACATATTGGCCATTGTATAATTATACAGGGTTATCAGTAAAGGGTGTACTAAGCCGAAAGGGGGTCACTGTTGTGATGTTGGTAGGCTTGACAAGTTCAATATGCATTTGAAGGTAGCAAAATAAAGGAGTTCAATGCATGGCACTCCGTGTTGTTATTCAAGCTCCCCTGTCTTATCTTGTTTTACAATTATAATCATTATTATGAAAGGCTTTTACCATGGGGCTGACCCTGAATACGAAAAATAAAGACAGCGGTTCCGTACATTTTGTAGACAATAAATGAACTTATAAAAAAATGCTGTTCTATATAATAAGTACATTTAGAACAGCTTTTTTTTGTGAAACAAGGCAAAGACCGGCTTGGCTGAGTGGCATGGACCGCGCCTTCCGACCGTGCGCCTTCCGGCCGCGTGGGTGCGATCTTTATACCAATAGACTTTTCTCTCTTAGAAAGTTTATGTGCATTTAAATTTGGCACGTGCTCTTACATCGCGAGTAAACCGACATGTTCTAGAAGAATATTTTTTTTTTATTGACAATAAGTCGGCGTTTGACCACCAAGTCGCCTGATGTTAAGGCGAGGCTTTCCCAGAACTTTAGGTATTTTACTCTACCTCAGGCCGCACTTTTTGGGAGCGCGACGTATTCATTCACGCGACACAAAAGTTGTGTGCGATGCGCCGCGCGCACGTCTTTCACCCGTCAGTCACGTTATGGTATCGAGTACCTAAACACCCATTTTTAGGAAATCGATAAAATAATCCGTCCGTCATTGTACTCATCCATTTTATGAACATTTTTTATTTGATGCCAACCAAAAAAAAATCTAAAAAATGCCGTTCAAGCCAATATAGGTAGGTAGGTACAACCAATCTCATGTCCACGAGTTGTTGTATTTTTTATGTGTGAGCAGTCGTGGCATTAGTTTCATTTTACCGGTAGTGTCATATTTCCATTTTATCACACTTCACACTCATAAATACAAAAGATTGCGATTGTGTGTGGACGTTAGGTACTTACTCGTATTTCACTTATTCACACCTAAACGGCTTGACGGATGAGGATCATATTTGGAACGGAGTTAGCTTATGCCCTGGATTGACACATAGGCTACTTGTTATCCTTATTAGGACAAATATTTATACAGGATGTTGGAATGATTGTGTAACTACCGGTATTCTTTAAATAATACAACAGTAAATTTCATTATTTTTGGGTATATCGTATAACAATGGTAATAACAATTTTAATTACCTTAATTTACCATTAGGTGCGTACTAATAATATTGTATGGTTTGTTAAAGTTAAAAAACTACACGATTCAGATATAATTTTGAACAATAATTATGAAAGAATCGAGTAAACTTATACCGGATATATACATACCCTGGGTACGAAGTGGCGGACATTCTGCTAGTACTAACAAAACATCCAATACAAAAATATACATTCACAATATTTACATTTATATATACAATTGAGCTATAGGTAGTATTATTATTATTATTTGTTTATTAGTATTATTATTTGTTCTGTGATATAGTTGTAGAATCGATGGCAGCCTAGTTGGGAGTGGCAATTTTGCTCTGCTGGGTTCGAACCCAGCCGACGGCACGCACCAATTTGTTCATTGTGTGAACATATGTGCGTATTGTGTGTCATCTGCTACATAACTGGAGCCCGGTGTATGGCGACAGGCTCGCCCCCTGTAACATTTGGGACTGAACATCGTCCGGCGAAATGTGGGTGTTGTATTACACCTCTGCCAGCCCCCTCGGGGAAAAGCGTGACGATATGTATGCATGTCTAGCCATAAGTTCTGTTACAAATGAAAATGCATTTATTTTTTATATAGTAATGTAATGTTAATAAAAGTTATATTTACATATGTATTGAAGTCTTAACAAAAATGTAACTATTATTTTATTCAAAATTACCACATTTGGCCTTGATAGAGGCCTTTAGTCGGTCTGGCCAAGAATCTATGGATTTACGGACTGTTTCCATGGGAAATTTAGCCACTGCTTGCTTCAAAGATTTCTTAAGTGACTCTATGTCGGCGTGTCGTTTAGAGCAGGCCATGCCCTCTAAACCTAACCATAATTTGTAGTCCAGGGGGTTTTGATCTGGCTAGAGGAGGGCCAGTCTTCAGCCCTTATAAAGTCCGGAACATTGGCTTCCAGCCAGGCTTGGGTAGTTCGCGCCTTGTGACCATGTGCAGAGTCTAGTTGGAAACTCCACGGTAGATTTTTAAAAAGTGTATTGCTAAGGGGTTGTACAACACCATATAAGACGGTCTCTTGATACACTTTGGCAGAAGTTTTAACCCCCTTTTCACAAAAACTAAGCTTTGTGACGCCGTGATAGGATACCCCCCACCAAACCATGACTGACGCAGGATGATGACCACGCTGAAACGACGAGTGAAACAGGGTCAATGTCATCCACGTGCCTAAAACAAAATAAAAATAAATATTTATAAGTATGATGTCCAAAAGTTCAAAATATAATAAGTCTAAAAAACCGACCAAGTTCGAGTCGGACTCGCGCACGGAAGCTGTCGTTTAAGCTTGTTGGTATGTATGTACATAATTTTATAACAACTACATTATAAATAAATGAGCTTTCAAATGACACCTCAAACAACTGATTTGATGAGATAGAACTCGAGATATAAGCAATAATCTACAACGGTCGGCGGCCATCTTTGTGACGTATATACATAGCTTCGCCTGTCCCCGCTATCGCTTCTAGTCCAGTCGGGGTAGACATTTAAATAGAAAAAATTCCGGGGAGCGATTTTATTTTTTTAAACGTCGTGGGGGGTGGTTGGAAGTATAAACCTCGATTTTCTAACTAATCCCGGTAAAGGGTTCGCCGCCATCTTGTTTTAAAGTTCAATTTTTTCGTTTTTCTGAAATAACTCGTTAATTTTCAACTTTAGAGCAAAAATGGCATTATCCAAAGTTGTTGGAAATTTAATTTCTCACAGGTTTGGCCATGATCATTTTTACGCTAGGATCAATATTTGCAGAGTTATACTATCAATCCGAAAATATTGATCGTGGAGTAAAAATAAGCGCGAGAACCAAATTTTTTTTTTGATTTTTCAAATATCTCGTTTATTATCTAGTTTATTTATAAAAAAAATTGTAATATAGATTGGGGAAGGGAATTTTGCGTCATTTTCAACCAAAGTTGAAGAAAATAAAATTCCACCCATTACGATTTTTTTGAAAAACTTGATGGTATAACTCTGCAAATATTGATCCTAGGGTAAAAATGATCATGACCAAACTTGTGAGAAATTAAATTTCCAACAACTTTGGTTAACGCCATTTTTGCTCTAAAGTTGAAAATTAACGAGTTATTTCAGAAAAACGAAAAAATTGAACTTTAAAACAAGATGGCGGCGAACCCTTTACCGGGATTAGTTAGAAAATCGAGATTTATAATTCCAACCACCTCCCCCGACGTTTAAAAAAATAAAATCGTTCCCCGGAATTTTTTCTATTTCAGGCTAGTTTTATGTCTGCCCCGACTGGACTATTCTTACAACCGGCAGTTTCGAATTTCAAAGGCAACGACGAACACATCCATACCAGTCGTAGGTTTATAAAAGCCGTACTTACAAGATTTACCGAAATGCTCGATTTTCGCTAATCGTTAAAAACGAATATACAACTTTACGAGTTTTCTTCAAAACAGCCAGAATCACGTTGCAGTACTAATCAGGCCTAGATGTGTTCAAATCATACGGCTATAACTCAAACGCTACCAAACACTCGTGTAGTACAGATTGCTCAGTCAAAAATGAAAGTATGAACGACGTCCCCTATCTCACCTAACACCCTATATAAATTACATACATACAGTACAGTCAAAACTTAGCGAAGATCCGCCACCTTGCATGTTACAAAAAGAAGGTAGGTACTTACGTTTCGTCAATTGCAATGTCATCAGAGTTTATTACATTCTCTTGAAGTACTCTTCTGCAAAAAAAAAAACGAAGATAAGTATTCATGTAGGTAAGTATAACTACGTAAATATCACTACTAGATATACCACTAGGCCGGGTATTTACTCGTTGTGCAGTTCAGATTGCTCAGTAAAAATGAAAGTATGAACGTCGTCCCGTATCTTACCTAACATCCTGTATAGTTAAAACTTAGCGAAGATCCGCCGCCCTGCATGTTACAAAAGGTAGGTAGGTACTTACGTTTCGTCAATTCCAATGTCATCGGAGTTTATTACATTTGGTTGTAGTACTCTTCTGAAAAAAAAAAACAAAACTGTAAGATAGGTATTCGTGTAAGTAGGTATAACTATATAAATATAAATATCACTGGTATGCCACTAGGGCGGGTATTTACTCGTTGTGCAGTTTAGAATGCTCAGGAATAATGAAAGTATGAACGTCGCTCCGTATCCGTATCTCACAAGTTGTCTGGGTGAAATAATAAATGGTGACCGACATAGTCAAAACTTCGCAGAACACCCGCCTCCCTGCGTGGTACAAAAGGTAGATAGGTACTTACGTTTCGTCAATTCCAAAGTCATTGGAGTTTGTTACGTAGTAATCTTCTGCAAAAAAAACTGTAACTGTAGGTAGGTATAACTACATAAATATCACTAGTAGGTATACCACTAGGCCGGGTATTTACATCGTGAATACACGTAACGAGACAAAAAAGTATCTATGATGATGAGTATGATATTTGAAAACACTAAAACGAATATAAGTAGGTACTAATAGATTTGTTGATACATCATCTGACTACAAAAAGCAATGCAAGAAATGTCGATTCTAGTAAATAAAAACAATGATTACCAATTTAATCTAGTAGAAGTTTATCTACTTACCGACGTTTGCTCCTTGACTCATACGATTTTCTAAAAGCCAGACTTGAGCATTTTTTTCGTTTATTATGTTTGTTACCCATTATCGCAAAACTAAATGCTTGGTTGGTGTTGGTGTGTGCGGCACTGCGGAGATCACAAAAATTTGGCACACGTCCGGCGTCGACGGGGTCTGCGGGCGGACTGGCGGTCACGCAAACGTGCCTTTTTACCATGAATTCGTGATAAAAAATCATATAAAATTACCATGTTAACTTTTTAACATTTTTATTTATGATTCCATTTTTTTATTGCGTTATAATTCGTAAAAAAAATAAAAAAACAATATGATTTGTAAAAATTAAGTCGCAAATCGTGTTTAAAATACCAAATAGAGGTGACTTTGGATTTTTTTTCTATCGAGTGAAGTTATTCATTACATGTATCAGATTTATGATTCCACTTAAAAATATGCTTAAGAATAACATATTTTTTTTTACACAGTAAAAACCATGGTTTATCTTAGAGAAAAGTTGATTCTTGCTAGACGTTTTCTGGCCAGGCTCGCCTTAAGCGACGTTGTGGTCTAAGATGGAGCACGACGACCTATAAGGTACTTATTCACTCTAGCTTTGAAGTTTTGTAGAGTGAAGAAGTACAAAGACGGCAGTTGAGTGAGGCGCTACAAGTGCGCTACTGCTCAGACCCGTCTTCGGAACGGTTACACCGGACTACTTACATCCCGAAACACGACTAGGTCATTTCACGGCATGGCTTGGTCCGGTGGGTGGTAAATAGCCACGGCCGAAGCCTCCCACCAGAGTTTGCTACCCGGTTAGCACTACCCGGGGACCACGTGTAGGGAATGAGAATAGAGTACACTCATACGGACGTGGGTAGCTCAGCCCCCGATTTCGAAAGACATGTGACATCCACCAACCCACACTGAGCCAGCGTGATGGATAGAGGCACAATCACCCTCGACGTAGGGTAGGTCGAAGTCTCTGCGGTGGGACGTAAAATACTGTAATGATGATGATGAATGAACTTTTGAAAGGAACAGCTGATTTTTTTCTGATTTCAGAGTTAGCCTACTACAGTAAAAGTTGGTCACAATGATTACGAAATCTACATTTTTGGCGATTTGGCATGGCCAGCAAGACGGATATCGGAAAGAAATTTAAAGATCCAAATAAAGATTTCCTTCACTCAAAATTTGTTTTTTTTTTTACATAACAATATTTTCAAAAATAAAATTAGATGATCTTTAAGTAGAAAAATAAGTATGAGGATGTCTGCACCGCCCCAGATTAATCTAAAAGCTAAAGGCTAAAATCTAAAGACTAAAGGGTAGAGAGCCTTTGTTCTACTGTGCACTGCAGGACAAAGGCCTCTCTTCCATTTAAACTACCTGCTTAAGGCTAATTTTAGTTTGCAGGAAATAAAATACGAAGCGGAATATTAATTTAGAAGCTCAGTGACTTTATTGGAAACGCGTCGTTGGAAGCAGGGTAAAGAACTCCGTCTACTTACAGGCTCAGCGCCCAACCACCTTACAATGTTATACATAAAAATCAACTCATACTTTGCGACACATAGTCCTTTTTTGATCGTCAGTTCGGTGAGTCAATCTACAAAGGATTTTATATCACAAAAGTATTAAAGGTTCCGCGACGCTCTGAATTTTCCATATATACGCGCTTCTTAAATTTCTTGGAAACCATTTGACAGATTATGATGAAATTTGGGATGTTCTTGATTTTTTTAAAAACGTCCTCAAGCGAAAATAGAGCTATGAAAAATATCCGCATTTGTAAGGGGTCAGTTTTGACTGATTCATTTGATAGATAGACAAAACAAATCAAAAATCCCTTTACAAAGGGAGGTTGTCTACATCATTAGCTTTTAAATTAATCCATAATACAAGGGAAAATGTTAGTTGTTTAAGAATGATCAGTGAAGTGCTAAAGTCATTAAAATTTTTAAAATTGCACTTTGTCATTCTGTGGATAACTTTAGAGGTTCGTTAGTATCTTTACTTGTTCGCTTCGATTGTCTTCTTCTATACGAAATGGCAATATAATACCTTTAGCCAATGCGAAGTTAGTCTAAAGTGGTCGCCGGACTCTTAAGTTCATTTTTCATTTATATCATTGCGAGGCGGCCGAGCGCTGAGCTTGTAAGTGGACTGACAACTTTAATCCAATTAAGTATCGCTTTGCCGACCCTTCAGGCTTGTACAAAAATATTATTTTTCAATATACGTCCGCTACTCGAGGTGTTTGATTTGCTGAAGTATGGATGGAACAAATATATCGAGTTCCTTTACTTTTTCTTGCGTTTTTTTTTTAATAAACACTGCTGGTATTGGTCGCTCGCGGAAAACTTTTTAAGAATGAAGCTTTAGACTAGTCTACTCTTTTTTTTACAGTACGACGAGGCAAAATGAATTTGGTCAAGTAGAAATAAAGCTTTAGTTACTTTTTTAAGAAAAAAAAAAGATCTAATCATGTTTATATGTTTTCCGAAATCTGTTTAGTTATTGAGATACCTGTTTTTCTATGTATTTAGAATTCAGATATGGTGATCCGAATATTGCGACTGATAATAATGTTTAATACTTACCTAGTTACAGGTTAATACTATCCGATAAAATCTCTACAACTAAATCGCATTATTTCCTAGTAACCAGCTTCGTATAACGAAGAATTTTTCTTTTGTCATAACTGGTTAGGAGTC
The DNA here is from genome assembly GCA_911728515.1 of Peribatodes rhomboidaria. Classification (NCBI taxonomy): domain Eukaryota; kingdom Metazoa; phylum Arthropoda; class Insecta; order Lepidoptera; family Geometridae; genus Peribatodes; species Peribatodes rhomboidaria. Next base: position 19,348,537 of record OU452166.1, read on the forward strand.
TACGATTTTGTACTCGGCCATAGCGTGCTCTTAATAAAAACTCATTTATAGTGAAAATACTAGAATGGAAGAGACTGAAATATAGCTACACGCTAGTCTTATTTTAAAAGAACATATTTTTCTTGAAAGATCTAGTAAAATCTTCTGTCACTTAAGTCTGTGCCGTTAACTTAAGATTAAAAAAGTCTAAAGCAACTATACTATTATATAGGTATACTACAACTGTACTTAGCTGCAACTAACGAGATTGCACAGCTGTTTTGCAGCTACAGAATATTTTAACGGGAAATGAAAAAAGCAGTTTCCGACGTAAAACGATTAATCTTCCCTCATTGTCTCCTTAAACAGTTGATTGTGTCCGTGTTTGTTTTGATACACTCGACGCGGATTCGCCACGTCATCGCCACGACATATGACGATGAATGCTCGTCAAGTTGGGTCGGGACGTCGGTCGGGCAATGACGTAGCGTCACATCACGTCGCGTCGTGCCCTCGTACTTGCTGTCATGCCACGTCATGCCACGGCTACACGCGTTGTTGACTTGCCAAAATTGCCTTGTCGTGATGAGCTTGTGATTTTTTAATGTAAGCCTATTTTTCCTTTCGAAATCTCTTTTATCCTCACACGTGGAGCCATAAAAAGTTCGAATCAGACTTAGCGGACTTTTTCCTCACTATCTTTTATTTCTTTTTCCTATTAACACGCCTTTAACTTGTAGTGAAATAAAACTGTTTGATACGAGTACTTCCTCCGTTGTACCTATTAAAAATTTACTATAGCAATGTTTCAAGTTAACAGCTGTTTTAGGGGCTGAACGTAAAGTTACGTAGAACATTGTTAAGGGAGTTTCTATGTGAAGAAAAATAGAAAGGTACGGAATATGAATTTTCTCTACATAGTAAGGTAGGAATATAAGAAAACTTTAAATGAAAATGCTTATAGAAAGGCTAGATGTGATGTTTTAAATAAAATCCTCATCCTCGATCCTTGGTCTAGGACAAGGCACTAGAAAAAAAGGCAAAGAGAAAATAGAAAGTAATGAAATCCGTGCAACAAACGTCTAATTAATACGAAGCCCCTGGATTTACCCAGGAGTACACATTACAACGCCAAAGGTAGCAATTACAAAGAAATATTATTTCTCTTTCCCATTTGAACCCTCCTTAAATAAATGGTAGCGAATTAGGCGTGTTTTTTCAGGTTTTATTCTTCCTCTATACAACTTTGTAGACACTCGTATAAATCTCAAGATGATACACATTAAGGTAGATACTTTGTAGCTGAAATTACCTTTATATCTTAGTATGCTTAGGCTCAGGTTGCCTGGAAGAGATCGCTTTGAGCGATAAGGCCGCCCATTAAAAACTTAGTTAAGCCTTATTTAAGTACTATACCTATATTGTAATTATTTTATGTTTTTAATAAAGAGTTGTTGTTGTTGTTGTTGTTGTAAGTATGCTTAGTACTTCATATTATTAAAAAATAATTTTTTTATTATAATATTATGAAAAATTGTGCTCTACCGATAAATACATAGGTAGTAAGAAATATTGAAAGACGTTTAAAACCACGACCAATATGGATAAAAAGCTTTTAAACGCCTGCCTTAATTTGCATGCACGTACTTTAAAATTAACTCAGCCGTTTTTTGGACAATTGGGATTAAGACAGACATACAAACACACAAATGACAACAACAACAACAACAACAACTCTTTATTAAAAACATAAAATATTACAAAAGTACTTATATAAGGCTAAACTAAGTTTTTTAATGGGCGGCCTTATCGCTCAAAGCGATCTCTTCCAGGCAACCTGAATGGACAGGAACATATAAATAAGTTAAGTTAATGACCTCACCTATCGACCTTAAAAAAATTATCTACCCAAGATAAATACTCTTTTCCGTCGTTAGCCCATTGTAAAATTCGTCACACATGATGAAGAAGTTCTAATATTGTGTAGCTTATATGGTTATAATAAACTTAATATAAGTATCATATTAACATAGGTAAATATGCCAGAAGATAACAGATTTCAAAGAAAACACTTATTACTAAGTATACTTATTTACCCGGATTGTCGAAAGAATGAGACGACTTTTTATAATACATTTGTAGATATAATATCAAAATGTATCTTAAAAAGCCGTCTCATTCTTAGAGAAACAATATTATTTATAGATTATAAACACCCATCAATAATAATTAAACATACAATATTAAATTTAATATCCTATGGTTAGTGTGATGTTGGTTTTTTAGGGTTTAGTAACCTTAGTATTTTATCTGCATTGTAACGAACTTTATAAGGGCGACCGGTATTTGTACATAATAAAAGATTAAAATTATAAAAGTATAGACACAAGCAAAACTAATTAAGCTTAGGGTAATTTCAAAATATTTAAGAATAAGTTGCTTGTGTTGGATAATGTACATTTTTGGTAATAAAATTATTTGTATTGTATGGTTTTGTATTATTAACATATCCTAGACACGGCTTCTTGAAAACCCTAGTGCTACTGCTTGCAGTAAACCAACAGTCCGACACTTGAATAAGCACTTCCAATTGATTCTTAATCCTCTTCTGGTAGTGCCGATCGTTTCGTTTAACGTAAATTCAAATTGCATTCGCTTCAATATTTTAAACATGCTCGAGTGCGGAATACAGAACCTTTTATTTACAATTTTAAAAGTTTTCCAATAAAATTCCGTTCCCGATTCATTGGCGTAATATTTGCCGGAACTCGTTTTCTCATATGGAAGTTTCTGGAAACTCACAAAAACTCACAAGAAAAGTTTCTTTACGTACAAGCGGAGAAGCGCTGTAAGGAAAGTTTATTAGATTCAGTTCTGTCATTCCTAAAATTAGGTTTGGGGAAGTAGGTATAGTCAGTAAAAATGTATGAAATAATATATGTATCAATTTTAACTATGTATTATTAATTTGAACGGTAACAGTAGGTATGCATTGCTAAGGAGGGTAGCGCATAGGGCTATACTTAAAACTATATTATTTTCAATCTCCCGTGCGGAGGTTGGGAAGAGCTTGACCATTAGAGAAGAGAGTAGCGCAAATCTGTTGCTAGGGCTGTCACTAATTTTGAAGAAAAGGCCTACAGGGTCTAGATGTAAAGCGACTGACCATCAAGTCCCGTTCGGAGCTTTTCTATACGTACACATACAACCTCGACGGTCAGTGGTGCTGAGCGCCCTGCAACCGGACCTTCAAAACCAAATTTGAGTTTGTGAGCCACATCAGTGGTTGTGCTCACAACCAAATCTTGCCAGGTTCGCTATTGACGGATAGGGCTAAGAGGACATCATCACCATCATTTTATACGGACATTTTTTGTTTTACATCAATGAGCCTAATTACTACAATACAATCTTCCAATACAATCTTCCTACTTCCTACTAATATTATAAACGCGAAAGTTTGTAAGAATGGATGGACGTGTGTTACTCTTTCACGCCTGAACGGCTGATCAGATCTGGATGAAATTTTGCATAGAGATAGATTATAGTCAAAATAGCACATAAGATACTTTTTAAACATCGGGGCGCAGCTAGTTTATTATAATAAGCCCTCGCTAATAAACGGTGTTTAGCCTTAGAAAAGTAATATAGTGTTGTTACCATTTAATTTTTGGCATACCTATGTATATTAAGTTACCTACAGTACTGCGAGCTACGAAAATGAGCAAATTCAACGCATACCCATTATTCTAACGAGGATTTTACTCCAAATACCTCGGTACCCCTTAAGTCCAGGGTATCTAAATAATTCTGAACCGTTCATAATTTGAGCATAATTTTGTTATTATCTTAGAAGTGAATTTTGAAAAAGTAAAACCCACCTTGTAGTGTTAGAGTTTAGAATCCAATTTCCAATGCTTTTAAGGAGGTAAATAGTAAAGATGTCATATTAAAATGTGCATGTATCTGAATAAATTTGGCGCCGGGCAGACGGTACGTGGCCAGCAATCTGGCTACCGGAATGCCAGTGCAAGTAACCTGGGCAACTCCAATTAAGAGTCCCAGCAAGCTGCATACATTCTATTCAAATCCAAACAAATGTCTTTATTCAATTGAGTATCGAAGATACACTTATGAACGTCAAACTTATAATGATGACGTTGTTATGTTGATAATGTTATGATAATGACTGTACCACCTTGTTCGGAAAAAGAGTTCAGTTTTTTCTGGGTCCCCTCTACCCAGGAGAACAGGCAAAAAACTGAGGGCCTATTTAAAAAAAATGTTTCACAACTTATCCTTAGATTTAATACATATAGCATATAGATTTAACATCAGTCATATATTTTAGGTACCTCCATGTATTTCTTTTGTGTACTAGTTAAGATACTTGGCGAAGTGGAAGGTTCCAAGCATCTTTGTCTTAAATTTGCCGATACTTTGGTCGGGGGCTGCTAGACGGTCGAGTCATTGTTAATAATAATTAATTTTTTTTTAACCTTAACTTCAACCGTTCCCGTTAGGGCCCTAGAGCAAGCCCCTTCTGGGCTGCCAGGGCATTTCGACGCCCCTCCCTCGGCGACAGCCCAAGCCGAGGCCGTACCTCAGAGGTGCCCTTGTGCTCGTCGCCCATAGTTTGTAAGCATTTTTGAAGCCCTGCGCCATCTGTGCTTGCCTAATGTCCGGTACGCTGTCGAGGCCTCAGTGGCCTATACTATATAATATATAATGTACGCATTTGCATACTTCCTTACAGTTCACAATGATTAAGAAGCCTACCAAACTATCGGCCAATAGAAAGCCTGCAGTCTGCAGGAACTCTAAAGGTGCGCTAATTAAAACGAAACACTAATATGCAGAAACTATCAGGGAACTACAGAAGTCCTATCCATCCGTTATTTAGAACTTCGCTCGTAGTTGTAGGAGAGAAAACTAAGATACAAAGTATGTCTTTTGTATGTTTTCAAAATTTTTGGGAGTTGAGCCACCGTGGAAATAAATAAATTACAGCTAAATAGCTAAATATGTATATAATTAGGGAGTTGAGCCACCGTGGAAATAAATAAATTACAGCTAAATAGCTAAATATGTAATAATTACCCCGACGACATCGTCACCCCAGACGATGTCTCCCTCTCCCTCGATGCGCTCAATAGTCACCTTCACACCGCCATTGGCGGCTCCTCGAGACAGGTCCCAGTCGAGGGCGACCAACGCTGGGCCCTTCCCGAGGACGTGAGGGAGCTATTGAGAGCAAAACACTCTGCCATTAGGGCTTACGACTGGACTCCCACCGAAGAGAACAGAGTCACTATGCGGTATTACGAGCGTGCCGTAAAGACCCGCATACGTGAACTCCGTAATCAGAGGTGGGAGAAACTTCTCTCAGAGATCGAACCATCTCATCTGGCTTACTGGAAGTTGGTGCGATCTATGAAATCCGACAAGACGTCATCCATGCCCCCCCATGACACGACCCAATCTCCCACCCGCCTTCGAGGATGTAGAAAAGGCCTAGTGCCTGGCCGACAGCCTCGAGGCGCAGTGCAGCCTCAGTCTAGACCAAGTCGACCCCGCTCACCGCGAGTCGGTGGACGCGGTAGTCGACGAAGTCTCCTCCCTCCCTCCCCTCTCTTCCCTCGAGCCGGTCACGGCTTCGGAAGTTGAGTCGATCATCAAGGACCTCCACGCCAAGAAGTCCCCAGGTGCAGATGGTATCACCAACAGAGTGCTTAAACTCTTCCCCATTGCCCTTATCCATCTCCTAGTAAGCATCTTCAATGCCGCCATGACCAACTGCATCTTCCCCGACCCCTGGAAGACTGCCGATGTTATCGGCATTCGAAAACCAGGCAAGAAGGCTACCGAGCCTTCTAGTTACCGTCCCATCAGTCTTCTCAGTTCCATTGGGAAGATTTACGAGCGCATCCTTCTGAAGCGCATCTGGTCCCATGTCAGGGAGAATTACATTCTCCCAGACGAGCAGTTTGGATTTAAGTCCAGACACTCTTGCGTCCAACAAGTACACCGCATCACGGAGTACGTCCTAGAAGGTTTCAATCAGAGACCTTGTGGCTTCACCACTCCCAAGCCCCAGGGGACCCTAGCGGTTTTCCTCGACGTCGCGAAAGCCTTCGATAAGGTGTGGCACAACGGGTTGATATACAAGCTATATCAACTCGCGTTCCCAGACAGTCTTGTGCTCATCATCCAAGACTATCTCACCCATCGAAGCTTCCGCTACCGCGTCGATGGAACTCGCTCCTCCCCTCATCCCATCAGCGCCGGCGTCCCTCAGGGCTCAGCGCTAGCCCCTATCCTCTTCTCTCTCTACACTCACGACATCCCTCGGATTCCAAAAGTAGAGTTCGCGCTTTTCGCGGACGACACTGCCCTCTACACCAGAGGTTGGAATCCCCTCCACCTGCGTGGCCGACTTCAGCGAGCCCTTCGCCAGCTTGGCGATTGGTTCAAGAAGTGGGCCATAACGGTCAATCCCGACAAAAGTGCAGCCATGTACTTTCACCCCACCAAGCCCTTCAACCGGGAGCAACTCGTGCTTCACGGTCAGCCCGTCCCTTGGGCTACCTCCACCACCTCGTAGGCACACGGAGTAAATTGTCCCTTAGGAATAAGGTGACTATTTACAAAATGTGCATCCGCCCCGTCATGACGTACGCTTCAGTAGTGTTCGCTCATGCCTCCTCCCTAGACCTGGACAAGCTCCAGGTCCTTCAGAATAGGTTCATTCGCAAGGCAGTCGGAGCTAGCTGGTACCAGCGTAACGCCGACCTGCATTGCGATCTCGAACTTCCCTCCATCCGTCAGTACATCAAGTTTCTCTCCCGGCGCTACTTTGATAGAGCCCCTCACCACCCCAACCCTCTTGTCACTCGCACCGTGGACTACTCCGTAGATCCCACAGACCCTCCCCCTCTCCGTAGGCGCCCTAGGAACATCCTAGGCGACCCGGACGACCCCATCGCCGTCATCACGTCGGCGGCGCTGGGGTCGTCCGACCCGGCAGCTCCTTGCAACAGGAAGTATTCAGTTTTTGGTATAGGCGTCGGTTACCAAAGGCACACTATCATACACCGACCTCGCCGGCGAGGTCGAAGACTGCCTACAAGGTCTGTTAGAAGATCGGTTAGTTAGCTCGTAGTGTTCGCTTATTTTACGCCCCTCAGTTTCTTGCCTGTTCTTCTGAGGTGAGGTTCCCTTTCCGAACAAGGCGGTCGAGTCATTGTTAATAATAATTTATTTTGTTTTTAACCTTAACTTCAACCGTCCCCGTTAGGGCCCTAGAGCAAGCCCCTTCTGGGCTGCCAGGGCAATTCGACGCCCCTCCCTCGGCGACAGCCCAAGCCGAGGCCGTACCTCAGAGGTGCCCTAGCTTGCGCTCGTCGCCCATAGTTTGTAAGCATTTTTGAGGCCCTGCGCCATCTGCGCTTGCCTAATGCCCGGTACGCTGTCGAGGCCTCAGTGGCCAACAGCATAGAGTCATCCATAAAAAAAAAAAAAAAATATGTATATTAGACAGACATTACATTTGTTTTGAAGAAGTCCATACTCTTTACTGGGTTATCAGGACAGGGTGTACTAAGTCGAAAGGGGGTCATTGTACTTATACTTATTATTGTGTACATCTTTTACTATTGAACCAACCCTGAAATCGAGAAAAACCAGCGCTGTGTTGAAGAGTAGAAGTATAAGTCTACTAGCTGCGCCCCGCGGTTTCACCCGCGATTAAAAAGTCCTATGTGCTATTCTAGACTATAATCTATCTCTGTGCCAAATTTCATCCAGATCTGTTCAGCCGTGAAGTTCTGGCGTGAAATAGTAATAAACATCCATCCATCCATACATACATACAAACTTTCGCGTTTATAATATTAGTAGGATAAAGTAATAATATGAGGGGTCCAGAGTCCAAAAACCCCTGCTTTTAAAATAAACTTTACATTGTTTTATTTTTATTTATATACTTAATATAAAGTTACAAATTCACTTAGAGCCATACCATAGGCTGTGAAACGTGAGCGAAGCCGCGATGAAAGGATCCAATTAAAAAAAAAATGAAAACAGTCCGACTTGAAAACTGTTACATAAGTACCTTTCGAACCGTCTTAAGTATTTTGAAATACAAAGAAAAACGAAATAACGTAAAGACGTTCTGGCGCACTATACTATAAATAACATTTACTTATAAACGTTATATGGCCCTGAAATAATTATACCTACAGTGTTTTACCTATTTCTTTTACATTTTTAACTCGATAAAAGACAAAACATTGGATAATGCTTACGTACTCGTAACTATTCCGAGGCTATAATATATAATGTATACGATGTTTATAAGTGACGGATACATGTTATGTAGCTATATATATATATATATATATACACGTACGTACATTCTCAGCGAAGGTCTGTCCCTCCGAGATAAGATTACCACGAGCTGATTATTTTGCCTTTTTGTTTCCTTTTCAGCGCATTTATGTAGAAATGTTGCGAAGAAGCTTTGCCACAGAATATCTTCATAGTTGTCAAATCATGCTACGCAATCACTTCGTTTCCGGCCAAAGATCCTAATTTAATCCTATTCAACTTCAAAACTAATATTAGGTTCAAATGCAAAAGTGAGTTCGTTTTTTTTTGCATTCACGTTGTCAAGGGTACAGAAGAGGTCATAGGGTACTTTTCATACTATTTTTCGTACGGTTTCATTCTGAAAAAAATAACGGGCCATGTGAGACCGTGGGTGAAACCACAGGCGGAGCTAGTAATCTTCTTAATATATATAAATCTCGTGTCACAATGTTTGTCCTCAATGAACTCCTAAACCACTTAACCGATTATAATAAAATTCGCACACCATGTGCAGTTCGATCCAACTTGAGAGATAGGATAGCTCAAAACGCGAACGAAGTCGCGGGGTGACAGCTAGTTAATAAAATAAAACTAAGGATTGCTTCCAGCGCTGATGAGTGTCCGAACCTCTGCACAACTAACGGTAAACTAAAACCGTAGCAAACATTTTAAGTACTTAGTAATTTTTAAGTAGTGCATCCAGACTGCGAGTTTTACAAATGAAATTAGGCATTTTTACTCGCGAAATAAGGCTTTAATTACTTTGCTGGCATTTCGAATATGTATCTATCTGTTTAGGTAACTAATATGAAACATTAAGGACCTACTTGTACTAATTATTCGCGTAAAATTTATGTTGGTAAAATTTCGTGGAAACTTGCTTTGAATTTCAGAACGAAATCATTTTTTTTTAAAACATCTATTACGTGTGTGAAAAAAAAAGGTTAAAATTCTCTTCCTGGTGCCAATGTTGATTTCAGTATCTGGAGTATAGAAATAAAATGTTTCAATAAAACCATTCATTGAAAAGCTGATGCTTTTATTTCACATTTATTCCAATCCAATAACAAGCTCTGAGTCTGAGTCAGTCGTAAACCATAGCGGTTATTGCTCAAATAATTGCTTATTCAATGCTTATTCTCGTAGATGGATAAACTGCCAATAACTCTGATCGAGGTGATAATCATCCTCACGATAACTCGCCATTCATCTTGGCATCTGCCATTCAACCCGCATCGTTTCCGACGTAGGATGACTACATCTGTCTCATTTTCGCCGAGGAAAACCTAAACTGGCCGACGCTCGAGCCCTACGCGGTCTGGAGAATGACGGTTTTACTCGCGGATCGGCTCGCAAGCAAAACAGTTATAACTGAGGCCAAATAAAATTAAACAGTACTGACGAGCCATAAGCTGGACTTGTTGGTTTTTAAAACGGTGGTATTGGATACACGAGCGATCTTTACCGACGAGCCATAAAACTGCGGTTTTGCTCGCGTTTCGGCGGTCGATCACCTACAGCAAAATCCAACTAAGTAATAGGTTTTGTATTTCTCCTCGCTTGAGTAGATATCAGAGCACTTAGAAACTATTCTAGTTTAAGTGGCTAATGATTGGATGAATCTAGAGTCTAGATTCATTCAATCACTGACCACTCGAACTGGATTCTATAGTAGAGTATCTAGAGCACTTGGCCTGTATCGGATAAAAAGAATTGACGTTTATTACAGACGGTCCTCGGGGATACGATGGAGCAAACCAATAAGCCGCAATAATATCGATAATTTTATTATTAAGTCACTTTAAAACTTTTGCAATTTGTACACATGTTTTTATTTTATCTACGGATCGGGATCGGGATCTAACGGGACTTATCACGCATATTAAGTATTTGGATAAATATCTCTCGACTATTCGAGCATATCGAAATAAAGATCACGAGGAGACTCGATTTGCAATTTTATTTTGCCAACGCGAACGTCCGCCAGAACCGAAATCGAATGGCCACCATAAGACAGCTGACCATTTATCACGTTTATCTAGATTTCACACCGGACCGCATCATTTACTCCCAAAAAAATCTATAACGGGCACATTTCAAATACGATTAATAGTCGACGAATAAGCGCTCTGTTATAACGCTATCCTGAACGGCGCCGGCGAGGTCGCCTACACCGCATTTTTATAACTTATTTGCACTTTTTCATTAGCTGACCTGAATTGCTGCTGGCGGCTTATCGAGAAATTCGGGCACGTAGCCGTATATTTATAACATCGTCTGATAGACTCCTCTGTCGTAAATTTGAGGTAGTTAATACGTAAAGCTCTTGCACTCCAATCGATGGTGAGAAAAAAGGTGGGCTTCCACGTGGCTGGCCACATATAACGTTTTTGGTTTCGTTTCAGTTTTCCGAGGCCGTGCTGCAATGAGTTATAGCATAATTTGTTCTGGTGGGCTCCCACACAATAAGGATGCGAGCCGAGAGCCTGCTATGTGTACAGCATGTAGAACCAGAATTGATGAGCAGGCATTTGTCGCGGTACCTGCCTTACCCACCGTGCCCTGAACCATGACAGATTTGTTCCCTCTGAAGGGCTAAATGTTTGACTGACGCGTAGAAATCTTTATTTTTGTTTTACCTAGACATAGTAGCAGTTTACAAATTATTAGATGCTGTATTATTATGTACTTAGCTACTATAGGTACCTCAAAAAGTAGCACCTTAACCATTATTTTTTTGCTTTTAGGACACTGAGTGACGAAACGAACAAGTCGCTCATTTGATGGTAAGCGTCATCCTTGCCTAAAACAGCAAAATCTGCTTCTTAAAAATCTTGCGCGGCAATGCACTGCGCTCGAAATCTTGAGATATGAGCTGTTACATCTCTTTGTGCCCAGCTGCCTCAGATGATACACAAAGAGGTAGCTCACGAAAATAAACTAGTCTTATGAATTAAAATATCACTTTCATGGGGTAAGTTTGAAGTAATAACGGCAAAAATTCATTGTTTGAGCAGATTCTGTAGATGCATTTCTGCAATGAAACTAACGAAATTTATGAAGCGGCACGCCGGAAACCACATTAAATTGTGGGAAACAGACAGCGATTACTCCCTATAGATAGTGTATTTAAACATTTTTGTGCCAACAAAAACGCAACACAGTTGAAGATAAGTGTGGGTCGTATTACGGAGGCAAAATTTTAACATTGGCACCACTAACGTTTTCTATTTGTAAAAATGTAATGAACTAACAAAAACATTTTTAATATATGAATTTTGTGTAGTGCGTTTCAATCGCTATGGATATGGAACCTAGAAGAGGTAATCTATGGAATCAACCCGAGTTTAAAAGCAGTACGAAAGTTTGGAGACATTTTGGCAAACATGTCTCACACAGCAGAGTGCACGCGCTTGCTGCATCTATCTCGAAGAATATATTTCTAGCACCGTTAATATGAAACATCCACAAGCTAATATTATTGACACATCTTGAATTATAATTCTGCTATTGACAAGCAAATATTTCTTTGAAATAGCTGCATCATGAAATTTTATACCAAAAATAAAGCGAAAAGTACCTACAGACATGACAAAGGTTATCTAATGACACATCTATTTGATTCTAATCGACCAAGCGAGTATTAGCGAACGAAGCGTCTCTGCTTCAAGTTCGGCAAAAATACTTTCGTGTCTGTCCGGGCGTCTCCCTATACAGGTTGCATTTCTCAACCGTATTTGTGTAATTTTGTGAGTAATTATTATTAAATTTATAATTATTGTTATTTGTAATTATTTTTTTAATTCAGTTTTGAGATCTATTTTAAAGTGATTGAGACTTCATTTTATATGTTTTTGCGAAGTCTTCAGCTCACAAAACCACTAGTTCTATCTAAGAGTGACATGCACACATTTAACTTAAAACACACAACAAAATATGTTGTCAGACCTTTCTCCTAAGGGGCTAGCAGACGTATATTACAACACCTACACTTCGACGGAAGATATTTAGTCCCAAAATGTGATAGTGGGCGAGCCTGGCGCTATACACCGGGCTCCAGTTATGTTGCAGATGAAATTAAATACTTGCGCACATATTATGTTCACACAATGAATAAATTGCGTGCCTTTGGCTGAGATTGAACCCTAGAGAGGAGAGCCTTCTCCTGCCAAGGCTATTACCACTTAAATAATTTATCGGTTTAACTTAAAAGTCCAGAAATTTATACTTAATTTACTTACTTAAAAATAAAGTAAGGTTTCGTTTAAAACTTTACTCCCGGTTTATTTGAGAATCTTTCCTTCCGTCAACATCCATTCTTTCCTAATTCTAAGGTGCTCTTTTTAAGATTTGCCAAGAGGCTGGGTACGGTAATAGCCGCGCGAACGACGCGCAATCAATCATCGATGACTATCGGTTAAAGGGGGACTCGTTCACCATTACCAGAAAAATGAGAAAGATACTCCCACGAAAAAAATGGTAATATTCGTTAAAGTCAAGAAGAGCTGGGGCTAATGGTTTGCAAAAAGTAACGGGCGGACAAATTAGTTAATTAATGGTTATGGGCTATCTCATAGTGGTTTGTCAGATAAATAATAGCAGGTACTGCAAGTGAGTATTTATTTTTAAGAGCGTTTAACCGGCGTTATTGCTATCTCGCTCGCACAATTCAACGTTTTTGAAAATAAATAATGGCTGAGTTGGAAATTGAAAAATGTTGTCTGATAACTATTTAGTTTATAATATAACGGTTATTTTAAAAATATTTTAGTTTCTATACCTATTAATTGGACGGAGAGATCGAACATTAAAAACAAAAAAAAATTGATGATCTTTTTTCCGTCTAAGAAAAAGGTATGAAAACTAAAATTAGTTTACAATAACCGTTATATTATAAACTGAATAGTTAATAAACAACATTTTTCAATTGCCAACTCAGCCATTATTTATTTACAAAAACGTTGAATTGTGCAAGTTAACGCCGGTTAAACGCTCTTAAGTGTGAAGTAAAAAAGTATGAATCATAAACTGAAATGAACAGTTTTAGATTGCGATGTGTTGTGTTAGATTATCGCCTTTGTGTCAGGAGAAGGCTACATTCTACAGTCGGCTTTTTTTAATTTTAGTAAACAAGGTGCTGGTTTGGTCTGAGTTTAGCTCTACCCGTCAAAGTAAGCAACTTTAGAACATAAGTTTGCAAAATTCGTAAAAAAAAAAACAAATCTTTATACGAAAAGGTGAACGTGACTGATTATTTTGTATGAAAACTCGATTATTTTCTTTCAATTTTGCAAACTTGTGTTCTAAAAGTTGTTTACTTTGACAGGCAGAACAACACCCGTATGTGTCACTACACACAAAAACCAGTACCTTCTGTTTTCAAACCTTATTGTAATTCTTTTATCTTTTGGGATTTTTAACAGTATAGTTTAAGTAGCAGTTGTACGCAAAAAGGCATTATTTATTTCATTTCGCCGGACGATATTTAGTCCCAAATGTGACAGGGGGCGAGCCTGTCGCCATACACCGGGCTCCAGTCATGTAGTAGATGACATACAATCCGCACTTAATTATGTTCACACAATGAACAAATTGGTGTATGCCGTCAGCTGGGTTCGAACCCGCTCCCTTTGGCTTGAGAGGCGGGCCTTCTCCGCCTAGGCTATCATCGCTACCTATTTATTTTAAAGGCTAATTTAAGGCTCCTGCAAACACTGAAAACTAACCTAAGCATTAGCTAATAGTTTTCTATTGCCATTTCGTCTAGAAAGAGATGACAAGAAACAAACTAAGATACAGCTGAGTCTCAAAAGTTATTTTTAGAGTGAAAAATTGAAATTTCAACTCTAAATATTTAGCCCTACGCCATCCGCGCTTGTCTTACGTCTGGTACGCTGTAGAAGCCCCAGTGGCCAACAGCATTAGTCATTCACAAAAAAGACGTAGCACAACTGAATGCTGAAAAATGTACCGATTTTATTGAAAATACCGCTCCGTCATATGATGTCATGTGACCACACGTAACGAAATACGTGATCATTGTCATTGGTCATTGTCAGTGGTGACAGAAAACCAAAGTATCTTTTCGGGTTCCCTACAGCAAAAATGAAGATCGATAGCGCTGCAGAATTATTGTGCAGTCCTATCGATCTTCATTTTGACGGGACTGTTTTGGTGCTCTCATTTAGATTTTCGGATCATTTTTAAAACTTTAACTCGCATGCAATTTCTGATGAGAAAGACAGTGACAGACAATATCAAGCGCACTAGAATAAGGCCTCAGTAAATCTCTTTTTAGAGCAAATCGAATTTCGTACAAAACCATTTTCAAAATACGGCTTCAAGGTACGAGTAACTATGTGCATTACTGACATTAAAATACGCGAGTAGTCTCTGTCAAAGTCAATTTTCAGCGATGGACACGAGCCATTGCTGAAAATTCACTTTGATAGAGATTCTTTGAGCAAAGCCAGAATAGCTTTATAACTAGAGTAGTTTTCTATTTATAATCAGTCTCGAGTCTCTATTCTGACGCGTAAGAATCTTGGTCTCATGACTTTTCAAACAAGAGAGATAACACCTCATGCACGACAGCCAAAAACATGTAAATCTATGACTTAGCAAAGTAATTAAGAAAGATTTCAATTTTTTTAAATTAATCTTTATGATAAAGAGAGTTCATGTTGTTCCAAATTTTTGACATGGTACTTACCTCTACCTACTGTATACATATGCAGAAAAAAAGTAATACTTTAATCTTGTAATGTAAGGCTACGTGTTTAAAATATAAATACTTACTAAGTATAATAGATTCTCTTTATAACGGCGCAAACGAAGCTAAGCACCAGATAGCTTAGTAATATCGTAAACCACCATCCCATGCTAATAATACCATTTTAGAAACTTTACCTCCTGACCAAAATTCATGACGACTCCGCACTAGAAGGCTTAACCCTTTACTTATAAACGTAAGCATAGGATCTGAATATTTAATTATAACTGAGTTATTATTGTAAGCAACACATAAATAAAATGCGGTCTATGCTCAGCTGTGTGACGTTTTGCGAGCGAACTGTCAAAGGAATGTCAGTTAAGTAGCGCCTGAGCCGGCCCCCCCACCCAACTGATACTCTTTCGCTGGAGCACGGAAGAGGACGGATCTCGTATTGGTTTTTCTTTGACGTCTTTCTGTCGTATTGATCTTGGTGTCCATTCGATTTGTACTGAAATTATCCTCATATTGTACATGGTTTGGAATATTAGAAGTAGTTTGAAATCCTAATTCTGTCACCGGACACCCGTTATTGATAGATAGATAGATAAACTCTTTATTGTTCACACCACAAGTAACAAAAAACACGAAAATAATTTATAATAATACTAATTCTATAGTGTAACAACTGGCGGCCTTATCACTATTGGTGGTTTACATTAACATTAAGAATGTTTTGAATGTCTTTTCAGAAATAGTATACATTATGAATTGTTACTGAATTGTTATGAAATGTCATGAATGTAGAAAAAAAGTCGGATGGAACTTCATCTTTGTCAAAACTGTGCTACCCAAAGTCAGCCAGCTTGTTGTACGTACAGGCCGACGCACACATTCACAGATATCTTTAGTCATTTGAGCGTAACGTCTACACTGACAACACGTCTATGCGGGGAAAACAATTTTACAAAACAGCGTGTCTTGTGCGGTAAAATGGTGTAAAAACCGTAGTGATCGCAAGAATAAAAATCATGTACTCACGTTTCATAGGTAAATGAATAATTCAATCACTTATTCCCGATTTTTATACATTTTTATTCACCAGAAAAAAAAAATTCATTAAATCATTAGAGCGTTCCGAGAGTTGACACTCGCTACATCACTCCTCATCGTCTCTTTCGGCCTTGTCGTGAATAACTTATTTCGGTCTTGCTCTTTTGCATTGATTGACGTAACCTAGGTGACCATTTTTGTTTTGGAACGCTCTACACCTGGTAGACAGGCCAGTGTCAAGACCAGTGTTACCATTGTTCACATGTGGAAATTTCCCTAAACATGGTAAAATGTTTTTTTACGAAACTCAATTTATTAAAGTCACAAAGTATTTTCTGATTACAAGATTTCCTAAAAAAACGAATCATGGAGGAATGACTGGATCCAAATAATTAGACGATGTAACGATTAAAATAGTTGGATCCCAAACCAATACAGTGTCATTTGCAGTAAATACATTTTAAAGCTAATGACTTATATACAACTAAAGGAGGATTCCGGCGTATTGTTACATATGCAGTCCCTCGAAAAGTAAATTTTGTAACTTTGAAACTTTTCCATATCTAAAATTTAGCTCACTAAAACTTTTTGAAACGATGATAGCCAAGTTGGAGAAGGCTCCCCTTTCAAGCAAGATGGAGCGGGTTCGATTCCGCTTGAGGCACTAATCAATCTGCTAATTGTGTGAACTGTGAACACATGTGGGTATTTAAAAACATTATTATAAACAAACATATTTACATATTTATTTATAAACATACTAACATTACATAACCATTTCATCACGCCTTTCCCCCGAAGGAGCTGGTAGAGATGTAATACTATTGTATTACATTTACGCACACTTCGCCGGATCATATTCGGTTCCAAATATGCCAGGAGGCGAGCCTGTTGCCATAGACCGTGCTCCAGAGAAATATTAACAGATGACATTAAATATGCATAGAAATGTTTACAAATGAACATACTGCCTCGGTGGCTCAGTTGGTAGTGAACCTGCCTTCTGAGCTTGGGGGCGTGGGTTCGATTTCCACCTAGGGCAAACATTTATGTGATGAACATTTGTGTTTGTTCTATGTCTGGGTGTTAATATGTATTTAAGTATGTATTTAAAAATATCTAAGTATGTATATCAGTCCCTGGCAGCCATAGTACAAGCTTTGCTTAGTTTGGGGTCAGGCGACCGTGTGTGGAAGTGTCCCGAATTTATTTATTTATTTATTTATTGGTGCGTGCCTTTGGCTGGGATCGGATCCGCTCTCTCAGCTTGATAGCCGATTCTTCTCCCACTAGGTTATCATCGCTCAAAAATAAAACCATAAAAAAATGGGTAAATTTGGTTAACATGGCCACCCAAAATTCACTCACATTTAGAAAGTCACCGCCATGACAGAATTCAGTTCTGTCTTAGCTGAAGTTCCGTCCGACTTTTTTTCTACGTCCATGTGAAATGTTTATGAATTGTTACTAATCGTAATCGTATATGGTTCGTACAATTATCGATATCATAGATAAATATGAAAGGCAACATTTAAATTTGTACCCTGGAAAGTTTCGGGCCGGCAATCCGTAATAAGTACGTAGTAATCCGCACCGGATTCCGTGCAGGGAAATTGGAATAAACTCGTATTTACATCATTGGATATGGTGCAATATTTAGTTGAGAACAATCAGTTCAAAATTAATGGGAAGTCAAGGCAGAACAGTGCTTGGTTTGTACTTCTTTGTTTTTTTAATAGGACAATGAGGCACTATGTACTAGTACATAGGTAGGCACTATTACATTGAAACACAGCTATAATTAATGTAAAGTAAAAGTATAGTAATAATTATATATTTAGCTTTAATTAAAGATTAGAGAGTTATTATTTTACGTCGATACATGCAGTATTACTGAAGTTATTTGTTCGAGAAGATTAAGCAAGTTTTGATGACGTCACAGTGCAAACGTGTTTTTGAAAATTCAAACGAAATGAGTTCAAATAACTTTTGCGCTTTCTTTTCTGAGGAGCGCGTGAAACTACCATTTTTTTTTTCATTTGATACGTAGTTCTGCAATTCCTTTGAAAATGTGAAAAAGTAAAATGACCTACAAAATCAACACAATACGATACAGCCGTTTTTACGGGCAATGTTTAAAATTCTGAAGCTAATTGGCCCAAATGCATGATTCAGTTTGCAGTGTGACGTCACATATTAATTGATCGATCGAGCGCGGCATTGCAAAAAAAGTCGGTTTTGACAACCTTAATATCAGCTCTGCCTCTCAGAGCCCGAACCGTGATCGTGAATCATATCACTGCACAATAAGGCTCATGGTCGCGTAGCGTCGGCGGCTGAACCTAAAAACCATCTTAATAAGACGCCACGTTACGGATCCAGGACCAAGTTTAGGGTAATGCATGGTAGTAGCAGTTATCTTATTAGAAGCTCGCACTGGGCGCATAAAATATTAGTTACGGTACCGATTCCCAGCCAGGCAGTTGTTTTAAAAAGTTTTGCTCTAAGTAGGGTGGTGTTAGTTATCTGTCTTTATGTATGTGTTCCATGGCATTCCGACTTCCGACACAGGAAAGCCTACTAGAGATATCCATTTGTGTGTGTTTTATTGTTCAACTCAAACATACTTAACATATGGCATAAGTAAATAAAATGTGTCATGACCATAATTACGGTATTAAAATAATTTCATACTTTATAAAAGAGGACACTGACCGCATATCAGGAAAACACGTAGCGCTTAACGCGTTTTGTCGTGTGAACATTTTTGAACGTACGTAATTGATTCACTTTGGTTCGTTAACAAGATTTTGACTTCACAAGCTGTCGGAAATGGTAATAAGCGAAATAAATGTACTATAATAATAAATAAATAATGAAATAATAAATTCGGGACACTTCCACACACGGTCGCCTGACACCAAAGTAAGCATAGCTTGTACAATGGCTGCCAGAGACTGATACATACTTAAATAGATATTAACACCCAGATATAGAATAAGCACAAATGTTCATCACATGAATGTTTTCTCTAGGTGGGAATCGAACCCACGCCCCCACGCTCAGAAGGCAGGTTCACTACCAACTGAGCCACCGAGGCAGTCATACAGTATATTTATACGGTATTTTTCAATTTATTGCTCACTATCCTGTACATTTCAACTTTTGTGCTTTGTGCTCTGCAAAAGCCTGTGAAAAGCCGATTAGCACGTATGTTCATTCTCTGTCTACGTTGCACATACATTTTGTCATTTTAGACGAATAAATTTGGTACGAAGTAATTTAAAAGAATTAAAAATATTAAATAGTGAGCGTTACCAATTTCTTTTTTACACGGGCATCTGAACCCAAAATAAGCTTAGCTTATTTTGGCTTAGCTAGCATAGCTTGTAGCTTAGCTAGCATAGCTTGTACATATATATGTATATATATAATTATTTATAAGTATGTAAAAAATATCCGCTATAATTTATGATAGGCTGATATTTGTACATACATAAATTTATAATTAGCACCCGGAATTATTTAATTAGGTGGGAATCGAACCCACGCACCCAAGCTCAGAAGACAGGTTCACTACCGACTGAGCCACCGAGGCAGCCTGTTTGGTTTCTAACAGCGTAAAAGTTTTAGTTCACTGTAGTACGAAAGGTCCTCCCTCTCTTGCACACATATATCCAAGATCCTTTTTTTGTTTTGACAGTAGCTTCGACTAGTCATGATCCAGTCTTTACGGCCTAATAAAGTAATGTCAACGTCTCTCGATATCATTACAGGTGAAACTGGTGGAAGCCGAGAAAAGTTCTGGCTTACGCCTATTACTTTAGCTTAGTAGATAATCTATAGCGCAGGTTCAGGGTCTAATAACGCCTCCTCTACACTTTCCCTCGCTCCATAGGTGCTGTCACAGACGTGCGTGTATATAGGAGTAGGTATAGTCTAGCATGAACCAAAAAACAAGGGATTAGCGTTGCGGGATCCAACATCTGATGACGTCATTCGTCATCGTCACCGTCTGTTCTGAGCTTGTTGTACTTAAGCCTTGAATATTCGCCAAATGCGTCTATTCAACTCGTAATAGTGAAGAAGCTACGGACCCTACCGATATGAAAAAAATATCACCAATAAGATCATTCTGTTACCTATTAATTAGTCTAATTAAAATATTATATTACTTACTAGATTGCGAGTAAAAAAATATTAAATGAACGTTGTTTTCGTTCTCATGGCGTGCAATACCGTGCTTACGGAGATTACGTTACTATATATTTTTACACCTTCAGATAGGAAATTAAAAATATGATTGATCGTTCTTTTACCATATTTTTAGAGCTAAAATTGAGTTAGTTTAGTAATATTTTGTGTTATTTTGAAGTATTTCGTCAGATCACGTGACCACTGACACCCGCGAGCTCCTTTGCGGGGGACGGGCCAGTCGGCGCCAGCGCCTCACGAAGGAAGGACGTACTCGCCTTGCCGAAAAATATTTTCGCATTTTTTTTCTATTTGTACGTAAATCATCAATTAAACAGTGCTTAATTATCCAGAGCCAATCAAAAAAAGTAGTTTTTCAAGACATTTGATAAGTTTTTAGTGACTTTACTACTAGTGAAAATATTTGGACAATAATTGATCGCGTTGTGAGTAGAGGGTACAGAAGGTTGATCCGAGGAAAATGGGAGATGTCACCAAGGCAGCTAGGCGTAACAAAAAAATTGGACTCCAACTAGGTAGCTAAGTGGTAAGTACCTACCTACCTATTAATATTTAATTACCACATAAATATTTTTACCCGTTTCTTCTTATTGTGTAGACTGAAGTGACTAACCCTAGTGTCTGAGTTTTTAGTGGCATATGATTCGGTCTGACGTTTGTTTTCCTGATAAAAATACTTAATAGAAAACTACAGACGTGTCCTCCGACCTATGTTAACTCTCAGGGCTTCACCGTCCATTACACCTTATTGCGATGATTGTTGGATTTACCCGCCGACGCTGTGCGACCATGAACCTTATTTTGCTGTGATACGAGCCGCGGTCGCGCAGCGTCGTGCTGTACTACAATCATCACGCCACGGCACGGGCCCCATTGTACATGTTGCTCATGATAATTATCCAAGTGCAAGACTTGTCAGAACTGTGTTTTTTTTCTTGTTATGTACAAATGTACCTATATGTGTCATATTAGTACATTGCACAGGGTTATCGGTATAGGGTGTACTAAGCCAAACGGGGGTCATTGTACTCTTCATAATAAACAACGATTACTTTTTAAACTTTTTTATTTGTAAATTAAATCGGGGAAAAAAGCATCTGCTTACATTTTGTCGACGATCGATGAGCTTTTTGTATGAAAAAGCTATTTTTTTTTTCGTGATTTCGTTTGATTCAATTATTCACAAAAATTATACTATGGTCAATATCCCTAAGCCATTTCAAATTGAAGCTGTGGCATACTTGCTGATGCCCCAACACCTCGTTAATAACATAGAAATGGGGAGTATTCTATAGTTAATAATAATAAATAATCCTTCTTGAACAATCGGGTAAAAATAAAATAATGATAATAATTATGTGTACTTACGATGTCAATATCAGAAAGCGGTCGTTGCGTGCGAACGGTGTAAATGACTAATACTATTTTTTGTTTTTGGTAGGTATAGCACATTTCCTAAACTAACCTACCTAAACTAGAAACAATCACATTTTTATGTTATAGCTGACCAACCACGGTCCGCAATACATTATTATTTTTAGCAGTGTAGTGAGCATATTTTTCTAACTTATCCTGGTTTGTTAACCGACTTCAAAAATTAGGGCGCACTCAATTATTACATTGTATAAATTTTACTAAATGTTTGTTGCAGCATAACTTCGTCATTTATTTTTTATTTGAAAGAATATGCTTACTAACACTCTGATCAGTCACTTTGAATAAAGTATTTTTTTGTAAAAAATAGTGTTTAATACAAAAATTCAAGCATTTGCATTCAGAAAGTAGTGTTCCGAGTTATGGCCATTGAATTCGAAAGAAAAGTTATTACATTTTCTTACAACAATAACCGAGCGAGAGATCGTTAGCGAGCGAAGCGTCTATGCTTCAGATTCGACGAAAATGCTTTCGTATTTCCGAATTCCGTCTGGATTTCTGTCCGGATCTTTGCCCAGGCCTGTCTTAATCTACAGGTCGCATTTCTTAACCTATTCTCTTGAAACTTTGTGAGTAAGTCCGATATTTAAAAAGAATTTTCTTGTCTAGGCGGTTATTGGAAATTTTTCAATATGGCAGAGATGTGATTTAAAAAAGGATATATCTGCATAATTGGAAAATTTCCAAAAAACTTTTTGATCCGAGTCAAAACAAAAATTTATATAATTGTCAAACCTGCTCACAAAATTTCACGAGAATCGGTTGAGGAGTGTGACCTGTAGAGGAGGACAAATACAAATACAAATAATTTATTTGGGTATAAAATACATGTGACAATTTCAAATCGGACAGACATCGGTCACGAGATCTCCAGCTCACAGAGTCACTATTGTATGTATTGTTATTTATTTATATTTATTAAATACAACAATTTCTTTGGTAACTGATACCAACCTGCATCTAGTCTTAATAGTTATTTTAATCTAGTCTCTATTGCATGAAGACTAGAATAGTAATATATTTTAAACTGGGATTATAAATTGGTAATTGTTTTATATTTTATGGTATCATGGAAAGAGACAAACGAGACGCTTTGAGTAATATGAATATTGTGTAATTAATATCTTTAAATTGCTCTATTTCATTTTTTCAGAAACAGAGATCAACGAAATTATCAAAGTTTAAACACAAGCGTTCAGCCAACAAAAAATGCGAGTACTGAACTAAGGTGAGTTAAAAGACATTTAACATCTTATATTATTAGGGTGACAAGCATAGTGCATAGTCAGAGCTATGCCAAGTGGAAATGCTATTGCTAAAGTTATCGTATGTCCGGCGTCCAGCGTCTGATTGCACGGATGTCCGATTGTTTTCCTCTACAGATCGCATTTCTCAACCGATATTTGTGAAATTTTGTAAATTTAGGTTTTATTTAAAATAGCGGAGATATGTAATTTGTGAGACGTTGCTCATAGAGCCACTACTTATAATCAGAGTGGCGCTGAACTGCTATGGGCATGCGTGACATTCACTTAGCGAGCGCGAAGCGCGAGTGAAGAACTTCCGTTTCAGTACTAAAAACTTATCCTATATTTTTATCTACAGATGCCTAGTTCAAAATCATCCGAAGGTTATCAGAGCATCCGAGGAACAGGGACTTTTTCACCTTCGAATAAACTGGTAATCATTTTTTTTTTGTGTACACAATGTACATAAATAAATTATTGATACGAGCGCTGGGACTTAGTATGGTTGCAAATTAATTATTATTTAATATTGTTTCTAGGAACAACAATATCAGTCTTTATTGCCGAATCTCATCGTCGAAGAAGAAGCAGAACAAGAACAGAAAGACAAAAGTTATTGGCGTATTATAACATTAGCTTATTCTTCGTAAAATTGAAGGAAATATCAAGACACAGTGGATTTGGTTGCGCCAAACAATCGATAGACTTGATTGGAGAAGAGCAAAGAGGTCTTGCTTCTAAATTCACCTTTTTGTGAATAAAGAGTAACAATAGTAAATTATGTACCGAGGGCACAAAGCAGTGCCTTACGTCGCGGGCGGCTTATTGTTCCTTGAGCGTAACGAGGGAACCTAGAGTTAACTCCCGAGCGCAGCAAGGGAAGATGAGTCCTGAGGGCAGCGAGGGGTTCAAGCCGCCCAAGACAAAAACACTGCTTTATCCTAGAAGCGAATCCTCTTCTAAAAATACTGTCTAATATTATACTCTCTCATAACTAATAAAAAGGTACTAGTAAGGTACAGTCTTTTATTTTAAATTTCGTGCAGCTCGTGGAGCACGTGCTCGTATTTTTTTCTTGGTAGCTAGTTCAATTTTCAAATAAACTCTTCTTACAGTGCTTATTTTGAGTTTTCATTCAATGTTAATCTCTTTGCTTGGAAACTCCCAACTGCAAGCTTCGCTCGAATTTATGTTTCATCTATAAAACCAACATTTGATTTTCATGTGTTAGATTAAGGATGTGTTAATCTGAGCGATTACTGCCTTCAAAGCATTTGATTTATTGATATTTTTTGATTCTCGGTTTATTTTGATTATTTTTTTGGTGTTTGCTAAAATCTAAGCACTATACATGTATTTCAGCTACAAAAGGTTTTTCAATATCCAATCTAAGACCCCTTTAGTCCAGCTAGAGAGGATTTTTTTACTATATTAACTACTAGCTGTTGCTCACGATTTCGTACGCGTAGATAAAAAAAAGCTCGTTCCGTTAGTTTCTTGTATTTGTCATTCACAGGTCCCACTTCGAACCTGCACCCTTCTCTCTACCATCATCATATTGCCAGACCATGGTACGGGCAACAGTTATCTAGTTGGCATTGGCAATTGTCTTTATACTGGGTTTGGCTGGCACTGTCCGATTAAAACGTCACGCTCAGACAGGTGTCTATGGCAAGGGTAGCGGGTAGGTAAGCCGTTAACTCGGCCTCCAAGCTAAATCTAATAGGTAGCCAAGTCTAATATGGAGTAGATAGTTACAATTTGTGTAGTAAGTAGGTTATATACTTGTTGGTAATAGGTAGAAGTACTAGGAGTTACTCGTACTATGCCAAATATTTCAGTCTGAATGTTTAGTAGGAATTACCTACTACTCGGAACCAGCCAAGCCAAGTAGGTAGTATATAGATACTATGTATATGTAGTAATTAGGTAGATACTTGTAAGTAGTATCCTTCTTCTTCTACCTATAAGACTTGGCTGGCACCGACTTCAAATAGATGGGTAGCGCTTATAATAATTATATTAATTAATATTAGTGCTTATTTGTGGTTTGGAAGTCGCTTTAATTTTGTTACAATGATCACTTAAAACATCTTCTAACTTGACTTTTATTGAAAATCAGTTTTCTAAAAAAATTAAGTAAACAAAATTAAGTCAAAGTGTAGTTTTTTATATCGTAAATTATGACACTTTTGTGCTAAGATCATTACACTCGAGGCGGTATTATAGCGCGAGCCGTATGCGAGCACACTAATGGAGCCAATAGTGTAAATTATTAACGCACACGCGTTTCATGTGACGTTTTTCATCACACATGCGAGGGGAAAAAACACAGACTTGCATTAGTCAATACATTTTTCTGAAAATGTATGCGCATTTTGCTGCTTTTCCACTTATCAAAATTTTACTAGGCATAATAATAAAGCGAGTACTTTGTTTAAATTATCATACCTAATTAATTGTCAATATTTTGATAAAAAAAATAATGTTTATTTACTGTTATTACGTAGTTATGATACTTTAAATCAAGAATTTAAGAAAAGTAAAAAAGAAACTCTTGTTGATTTATTTTAAAAAAAGTCTAGTTTAGTTACTAGTGCGATAATGGTAAAGTAACAGCACACGTGCTTAATAGCTCGGATTATGAGCTAAAACTGATGTAATAAAGTCCTTTTTACGAGTGAGAGTGATGAAAAAGATATTAAACACAAACGCGTTTTTAACTTCGAGTAGGAACATAATTATCAGCAAAATCAGGCAAGAAACTATCGAGATAATAATGAGGTTGTAAGTTCTAGGTCCACTATGTTTTGAATCATTTTAGTCATTTTTATACTACCTGCTGATTATGTAAAACAGATTAGTACTACCAACTCGTAGAATACATTTTTTAAGCGGGCCGTCGATTGAACAGCTCTGCTAGTCCTAGTAAATATGTTTTTTGTTATGAGATTTTTGAAATGTTGTAAGCATTGGTTTAGGATAGGTTGAGTAATTTATCCCTGGTACCTGAGTTCTTAGGATGCCCATCAGGAGCCCTATTCTTACGAAATATATTTTCTGATCAATGTCTCTCTCGTTTTAAAAATCATAGTGAGAGTGACCAAGAAACATCTCACGCGTCAAGAATAGCCCTCCAGGGCCATTCTTACGATATTATATTATTTCCCCTATTCCTACGCACGAGATATTTTTTGGTCAATGTCTCTCTCGTTTGAAAAATCATAAAAGTGAGAGGGACCAAGATAATATCTCACACTTCAGAGAGTCCGTGGTCTACGATTGTTTTTTTTAGATTTTACACGCACGACCAAAGGGAATCAAAACCTTTAGATGCGGGATATTTGTGAGTACATACTTAATCTACCTATACTTATAAACAAACTACCGCGCTCATGCTGCTTATAAGGCTCAACTTTAAAACGCCGTTGGCTTCAAATAATTTAGTAAAAAAACATTACAATAAAGCATAACATCACAGAGGGCTTTCATTTTTAGGCAAAAATATTTTTTTCACGGTGTTTCGTCTGAATTTGTTTGTCTTTGAGAAATGCTAGCTCAATGTTCAAAAGCTTCGAGCGTTGATCACTAGAGGCGCTAAAACCAGCTGAGCGCCGAATGCCAAATGTCATTGGCGCATCTTAACCCCCTAAATAACTTATTCCGGTCTTGCTTATGGATCGATTAACGTCACTGCGTGTTACCCACGTGACCATTTTTGACTAGGAACGCTATACCTGGCAGAAATTATCTAGACGAGAAACGTTACACAACTCTCAGTAATTGAGTAAACTAAGTAATATTTAAGGCTATTCGCATTACTTATCGCCTATACGTTTGAAGACACGTAATTTAATGTCATTTTAATGTACCACTAGTCAATGAGGTTTGGTTTCGATAGTTGTCACGCCCAAAACGGATATCCGCTTCAACCTACCAGTGATTGACCCTGCAGGTAAATTGAGTTTACTATCTCTTAAATCTAAATAGGTATAAATTGAAGTTTATTCCCGTTCTTTACCCTCTAGCTAAAAAGACTTGGAAAGTAAATGGAAAATGCCTTTTTCTTATCTACAACTCAGCCGCATTATATTAAAGTGGACCGTCACTTTCTAGCTGTAGTCAAACGCTAGTCTGTCATAAAAAAACTCACCAATTTCGGTATTGACTTGAGTGTCGCAGGCGACATTGATGTGGCGTCAATTGAAATAACTAGGAACCAGTAGTAACGAGGCTGATCTTTCGCTGGCGACATTGAAGCCAACGACGGAATCGAGCCTTAACACAAGTTTCTCTATAAGGCTGTATAATAGTTTTGTCGCCAAGAATTGTGGTGCATCTGTAGAGGGCTTTACAAATTCAACTCATGAGAAATGGAAGTCAATAAAGGAGGTGGCTCCCACAGACTAGAATATAGATCATAACTACCGAGAAACGGCAGCAAATATAATGTTCAGGTGGTTGAGGAAGATCTAATGACATGAAAAAGAATGTTTTACTTACGGTAAATCTTTTGTTATTAGTCTAGTATCCTGGCATTATACAGAAATAGTTCCTTTTCCGTAATAAAAAGTAGCCTATGAGCTTATCCCGGATGTAAGCTACTTTCATTCTAAGGGCCGAATTCACCATTTATGCTACTAATCGAGATTTACTAAACTAAGTTTAGTGAAAGCAAAATGACAGTTTAACCTCAGTTTTTCACGTAAACCAAGTTTAAAATGCTAATCGCATTTATATTCACTGGTGAAATTGGCCCTTAGTTTCAAAAAAAATCTTTTATACCGCTTCTTACTCATTCACTCAGAAACTTTCGCATCTACAGAAGTGTGAACATGAAAGTGTGACTTCGCACTCGCACGCCTTTGAAACGTTGAGCTCTAAATTTTCACATTCGATAAATGAATATTTCCGTACGTTTCGATTCTATTCGCTCTACGTTGAATTTCCTAGCATGTTTATTGAGAGAAAAGAAGTTTTCCTAACAAGGAACTTTTGCTGTAGTGGCAGCGCAGAAAATGCTTATAAAATAAACTTATATTTTTCTATAATGATACCGTAATCGTTCGACCATGCCTGCAACCGTGAGATACGCCGTGAATTGTGGAGAACAACTCGTTAAGTGCGAAGATGGAAGTTGCCTTCGAGTAGTGCTGTTATTTTTATTTAACTTGTGAAAGTAGTCTAACTATCCGTGAGTCAGGAATTTTTATTCAATATAATGATCTGTTCAGTTTAAAAAGGCAGTAGAAATTCG
The DNA here is from genome assembly GCA_911728515.1 of Peribatodes rhomboidaria. Lineage (NCBI taxonomy): Eukaryota > Metazoa > Arthropoda > Insecta > Lepidoptera > Geometridae > Peribatodes > Peribatodes rhomboidaria. The sequence goes on from OU452166.1 coordinate 19,376,804, forward strand.
AAATCCTCACTTTCGTAACTTTTAATACTAGCTCCGCGGTATTTACCCGCGGTCAATAAGCAACCTATGTGTTTATCAAGGGTTAAAGGGTATAAACTATTTTCATACCAAATTTAATCCAAACCCGTCAATCGGTTTGACCGTTAAGAAGTAACGAACAAACACACGCTTTCGCATTTAACGTGACATATCGTCACGCCTTTCCCCCGAGAGGGCTGGCAGAGGTGTAATACAACACCCACACTTCGCCGGACGATTTTAGTCCCAACTGTGGCAGGGGGCCAGCCTGTCGCCATACACTGGGTTCCCGTCATGTAGCAGATGACATACAATACGCACTAATAAACACAATTTAATAACAGCACAATAATTTCGCATTGAAATACTATTAAATTTGATGAGTAAGTAGGATTATACGATACGAGGATATATGCGAACATGAGTTCGTTTGTTTGTTACACTTTCACGCTTTAACTACTCAACGGACCGTCATGTTACATACACGTAGTTAGGGATGCATAAAACGACAAAAGGTACTTTTTATCGCGAAAAAATAACGGCTCCTGTAGGCCGCGGGTGAAACCGCGGGACGCATCTAGTAATCAAATAAGAATGGTTTCTTACTCATGGCTCACTAGGATTTCATGTGTCGATGCCATGATCACACATGCATAAACAACTAACACTCAGATCAAGTTTTTTTTTTTTAATTTATCTTTGAATGGGCCCACGTTTGACCTGATGGAAAGTGACAATGCGATCTAAGATGGAGCACTCTTTAACATGAGGTGCCTACTCACTCTTGTCTTGAACACCGAAGGAAACACTGAGGCAGGAAGTGTGTTTCACACCTTGGCAGTTCTTATATTCCATCCGAACTGAACAGTTCTTATATTATAAGATATTTAAATTAATCATTCACAAATCTGCCCGGCGGTATCGGACCCAAACTCTCTCGTTCGCTGATGGCACCTGCGACTTCGTTCATACAATATTAGTATAGATACTAGTATGTACTTCTAGTATAAGATACGCTTACGGGGCAAATGTAAATATACCGCGCTGGCTTCATGAGTCACACGCGGTTGTGAACCGTAGAAGTTAGGATTAGTTCTAAAGACTTCATCACAGTTCCTGCGGAGTTAGGTATAATGAGGTTGTCCGCCAAACTTGGCATCAGCACTACCGTGGAACTAAGGCTGCCTTGTCGACATCGGCTAGTGGGGTGGAAATAAGCACAAAGCGCTTGAAGCGTGAACCATAGATGAGTGTCCATAGGTTCCCCTCTTGCTAATAAACTTAGAATAGCATCGGTATTATTAAAAATGTAAAAGAGAGAAAATGACAAACTATTACGAGGCTACTTAACGTTTAGTAAGGAGATGTGTGTTAAAACGATCAAATGCATCATGCAAAATAAAATAAAAAACAACTATTTAGCTACGCCCCGAGCTGTTATCCACGGTCAAAAAGTAGCCTGAGTTAATCTAGGGCTTAAGCTTTCTTTGTACCGAATTTCATACAGATAAGTTCAGCCTTTCTGGCGTGTTCGAGTAACACAGCAGTAAACATCCAGTCATTCAAAGTCGAACTCATTAGCACAAGATACGAGCTCAATTTCTTAAATGCAGAGGGGCTATTCCTACGCGTGAGATGAGATGTGATTTTATCTTCGTCACTCTCACACCTATGACTATTCAAACAAGAGCAACAAAGACGAAAAAAATTGAGATGATAATCTTAATTCAGAGTTGAAATGCTATAAATGTCACTCTATTGAGTTAACTCGAGGTTAGCTTGGTGGCGCAAGACGATTTATCCAGTTTAACCTCTGACCAGCAGATAGCTCCGATTTAAATAAATAACACGAGCTTTGGCAACTGGTCCTAATGCTGTTAAGAAGTAAAATAAAGTATGTTAGACGAATCCTTAACAGCTAATGAGCCTTATCTCAGTCCCCGAAATGCTGTCTTCAAACCTTTGTACGTTTGGTCGGAAAAAAGTTCGCATAATACGGTATCTGCTTAGAGAAGATAGGTAATCTATGCTTTAAAAACTTTTTATAATACTTTTAAAAATTACCTCTGGACTTATAAGTTAGTTCTAAAATGGATTAATACATTGCAGTGGTAGTGTTTGTATTTTTTAAAATCTCTATAATTTATCGAATAGGTACTTAAATTAGTTATAGTAACTATATTTGTGACGCTACATTACATAAGATAACTCAAAAGTATGTGTTTGCTGAACTATACATTTATTGCAGAGATAATTGAAACTTTGGATTTCGTGCTAAACATGTTAGAACTATGGATAAACAAAAACCGGAGACCGACAAAACTTTTTAGAGTACTTTAACTGTGCCCATGGTTTAAAATATCGTTCCTGGGGCCTATCGAAGCGTGCTCGTTAGTTGAGAGCGTTGGCAACTTGGCAGACGCCCAAAGCCCAGCGTTAATGTGCTACGAACTCGGTTCAGGTTCTACGATGCTACGAAGCTACGTCGCCGCTGCGTAGCGTAGCTACAATGACTCATTTTCAATGGTTGGTAGGACATTCTTGCATATGCATTACAAAGAGTCCGCATACGAAAACCGTTGTAATTAGTCGATGGGGCATGCATGCCGTGTGCGTGGGATTTTCTGCTTACAAATTTTTCGAAACGTTCCAACAAGTTTAAGCATTTGTAAATCAGTAAAACAATGCCATTTCGGTCCCGCGCAGCGTCAATCCGACCTCCAACTGATGGATTTGATTGGTTGTAAGGCTGCTAGTGAGGGATACCCGGATGCTGTAAATCGAAGGAGGAACTTTCATTAGTCGTTATCCCGTATACGAGAACTCCCCCGAATACGTGATAACGACTTAGTTATAGATCAGTAAAAATGAGCCATAAAATTAGTTTGACCACAGTGTTGATCAAGTAAGTATATAGAGCAAAATAGTTTGTGTTTCAAGTAAGTATTTAGAGCGATATAGGAATATGTAATAAAACTGTTTCCGCTATGTTTGTTCAAGGTTGTGTTGTAAGGATTATTCGAAGGATTGAATAGACAAATAACATTATTATGAGCAAAATGAAAAACCCGGCTGCCAAATATTTTATTCAATATCACTTCCACTATCAAGTCGATTCAAATGACATGTCACATGACGAAATCCATCAAGCTGTTTAGGCTGTAGGTCGTGCCAAAGAAACCTCAAACATACATACATACCCATATACATGCACACATACATAGATACTTATAAACATACATACAAACACTCGAAAAACATAACCCTCTTTCTTGCGCAGTCGCAAATATATGTAGATCGAAGCATAAAATACAAAACTCTTAACTGACTCCATATCTTATCTTAATATTATAAATTACGTGTCACGTTGTTTGTCCGCGAAAGACTCCTAAAGTACTTAACCGATTTCAATCAAATTTGCACACCGTATGCAGTTCGATCTAACTTAACAGATAGAACAGCTCACATTATATATAAATAATAAACGCGAACGAAGTCGCGGGGTGACAGCTAGTAAAATATAAAACTTAACTAAATATGCAAGTACACATACTCGTTCCTCTATACAGAACAGAAAGTGGGAGAAAGTTCTAGGGTGTCGGAAGGATAATCCCTCAGTATCACAGTAGTTTGCTATATGTATTTACAACACTGGGTTATCAGGAAAGGGTGTACTAAGCCGAAAGGGGATGATTGTACTCATCATTATAAACAACTTTTACTACGGAGCCAACCATGAAATCGCGTTAAAAAATCAGCTGTTCCATATAAAAAGTTCATGGGCTGTTGACAAAAGTAAAGTAATTCCCATAAAAATACCCCATAGTAAATCTTTCTTATATCTTTAAATGAGCAATTCTTGTATAGGTATATATATATATATATATAATTGGAATCTCGGCATCGGCTCCAACGATTTTCATACAATCTAGTATATAGGGGGTTTCGGGGGCGATAAATCGATCCAGCTAGGAATCATTTTTAGAAAATGTCATTTTATTCGTGTTTTATCGATAATCAACTTAAACATAAACTTGGAAGAAAAATAACAAAAATATGACTCTTCCTGACATCTATTGGCGAATAATAATACTATTTTTTGTGAGCAACTAATTGCTTTAACGACACAACAGCAGATGGCGTTGTTAAGTAACACGAAGTCAACGAGTGTTTGCTTTGAGGTTAGACTAAAATCAATTGTTTATTTTCCAAAAAACTCAATAAAAAAAAATACCGAGCAAAGCTCGGACATCCAGGTACTGTGTTCATAATGAGAGTACAATGACCTTTCGGCTAAGTACACCCTTTCCTAATAACGCAGTGTAGTAAATTTGACCTAACGAGGTGAGATCTACATGTCTACTAGGACAAATCGGCAATTTTTTTATCCGACGAACTGTAGTTTGATGAAATGAAATTTCTGTACACATAAGTAGTTAATGCTAACACATTTCCAACTATTACTAAGTAAACTGAGCTGAGCTATCGTGGTGGATAACGGATCAATTGCTCTCGACGTAGGGTAGGTCGGTGTCCTTGCGACGTAAAATACTATAATAGTGATAAGTAGGCTTCCGTTCAGTGAGATTTACGCCGTTCAGGGTGAACTAGCGATGGGGCGGGCATTATCAGGCTATTAACTACGGTGAGGGCACTTCCGATTTCCATATCCTAACTAATGTTATGAATGTGAACATAATCTTGTTCGTTTGCTTATTTGTTTGTTTATTACGCTTTCACGTCTCAACTACTCAACCGATCATGAAATAACATAACATATCGTTACGCCTTTCCCGCGAAGGGGCTGGCAGAGGTGTACACTGTACAATACCCACACTTCGCCAGACGATATTCAGTCCCAAATGTGTCAGGGGCGAGGCTGTCGCCATACACCGGGCTCCAGTTACGTAGCAGATGATATTTAATACGCACAAATGTTCACACAATGACCGAATTGGTACGTGCCTTCGGCTAGGTCTAAACCAGCTTCCTTTGGCTTCAGAAATATTATCATATTTTATAATGAAGTGCATAATTGCATTCACGTTGTCAAGGGCACAAAAAAGGTACCTTAAACTTACTTAGTTCCTTGTTTCCTGAAAGAATTAACAGTTCCTGTGGGAAACGGTGGGTGAAACAGCGGGGCGCAGCTAGTTTGTAACAAACGCATTTGATACTAATAATTGACTATTTGTTTTTTTTTCTTCCCCATTCAGGTGGATTTGATGTCGCACGTCTTATGCATTTGCCAGTGTCAAGTTAACATATGTAGATTTTCACGGATGATGGGGTGATAATGATGAGTCCCTCCCCTTTCCCATTTCAGTAAAGTGATGGATAAGTACTTCACTGAAACTTCAAGTGGAGTTTTGTGGAGTTTACGAAAAGTTGCGTTTCGCAATGTTTGTATCATTTTCTATCACACTCGTTCACGTTAACAAACCGATAAAAACAATCTACCAATGTAATACTCTAAGAATCACAATTTTTTAGAAAATAATTCAGAACTACGAAGCCACCTTCTCTTTTACCACCTATTAAAACCAATATTAGAGTTATTAATTTTCGGATTTTTTTCTTGTCACCAGAGTATACGCTACTAGATAGACTCAACCACCTTACCTACTCATACATGATATATGACCCGAATTGTTATTCAGTGTTTTGTCTTTTTCAAACACGTTAAAAATTGTGTAGGCAAAACACGGAATAACAATTTCAAGGCTATATACTCTTCCACGAAGGAGGTTAGTATACTCGTAGAACCTTCAAAATCGTCAAATTATATATTTACTTTTGTTTTGATAGTTCCTAGAGAGAAATAAACTTGAAAGAAAGTACAAAAGATGTTAGAAAACAAAACGACTTAAACGGCTAAAGATTTTAATTTATTGCTCCTAATTTTGATGCATATTATCCTCAAAAATTAATACCTTCAAAAATTCAGAAGTAAGATAAAAATAGTAAGTACCTATCTATTGTTAAAGCACTTAGATGAAACTATTTCGCACAGAAGTACTGCAATTTCCCGCAAAACAATGTTACTCGAACAATTCAGACATTTCTATAAACAAGCGTGAAAACAATAAAATAGTTTATAGCTTATACGTTTCAATGTACGCCTGGAAAGTTTTAGATGTGATCCGTGGCTGACGGAGCAAGACACTGCGACACCTTGCTTCTATAGAGGTAGAATATACTAACCTGATTTCACTTAAAAGTTCCGTAAACAACTGTTTTTCCGCCCACAAAAGACATTTATAATATTAGTGTCATTAGGGATGTCGCCTAGCTTAATCAGCCGTTCAATTACATGCATAGGGTTAACTGGGGCAAATGCGTCTGTGAGGAAATTGCGTCTTTCGAAAATTACCAACAAGCCCTTAACAAATTAGGTGCCACCTACATCTTTTTTCTATCTCTAGTTGCAATAATCTGTACAAGATGGCGTTAGTTGCCTAATTTGTGAAGAGTTTGTCAGTAATTCTCGAAAGACGCAATTGCCCCGGTTGACCTAACATAAAATCACTGCTCTTTCCCATATGGGTACTACTACTTTTATATATTACATTATACATTATTTTACTTTTTGTACATACTACTTTTTCCGCACTTGCTAGGATCATTGCCGTACTCATGCCTAGCCTTTTTACTAAACGGCGCTGTTCAACTAGCGGCCTTAATGATTTTCAGCTATTCAAACAGCTATAATAATAATAATTTTTATTTCAGGCAATAACCCATACATTAAGTATCTAAACATAATTTATAAAAGTACAAAAGAATGGTTGTATAAAATAAATTTGTGCTATATAAAATATTAAATTTATCACAGTCTTATTTCCGGTTCGCGCTCTGGTGCACTATCATCCATGATTTGAAAATCGGGCTACCGAGGTAGTCCCCCAGGCATTGCAGTATGCCGTTCTTCGAACATCTCAACCCAGCCCAGAAGGATGCCACTCTAGATCTGATGACGGCAAAGAAATCCGGATGCAATCAAAAATCCGGATCCGGATGCAGGCTATGCAAAATGACTTGGATCGATAACGTTATTTATATAACTACTTGCCTAGCTTAGGCATTTAAGCAAAGAAAGGTTGTTATGATAAAAAAAAACACCTACAGATCCAAGAAGGATTTGCTCTGGATAAAAGAGTTTAGCAGAAGAGTTTTTATTCTTATCGTTATTTTAAACAAGTAAGACTTTTAAAAGAATAACAAAACTCGGCTGCAAAATGTTGTACCCTATGTTACTTTCGCTATCAAGACGATTTAAATGAAACCTCACATGTTGAAATACATCAAGCTGTTTAAGCTCTACCTACATACATACGTACATACATACATTCGAAAAACACAACCCTCCTTCTTGCGCAGTCGGGTGAAAAACGTTTGTTTTTGTCAGAACAAATAACATAATTCAAATCGTCACCTTTTTTGTTTGATAGGCTATGCTTAAGATGTAGTCCCATATCAAAGTCAAAGTCAAAGTCAAAGTCAAAATGTTTTTATTCAATTTAGGTATCAAAGATACACTTATGAACGTCAAAGTATTTTTTTAAATAGACTCGAGCGCCTTGTTCGGATAAAGAGCCTCTACTCAGAAGAACAGGCAAGAAACTGACTATTATTATTAAATAGCGATACACATTATATCCCGAATTAACACAGGTTTTTTTTTATTCGGAATAAGATAACGATTTCTATAGGATAGCAAGTGAAACCCCAGGGCGGAGCGAGTACAAAATAAGCACTAGACCGAATCAGTAACAGAGAGCAGTAGTTCACTACGAGTACAAACTTCGGACGTACGAACAGGATCGCACATCGCAACATACACTCTGTAGCTCTGTAGCTCGTAACAATAGGCGTTGCATACACAGTGTACCGAACTCGGTTTCCGTTGTATCCGACCACAGCTTACCTCCTATGGAAACCGCATGCAAAATTTTTTTTGGGAAAAAAACGCAAGACTTTTTTAATAATTACTATCTACGCCCCGTGGTGTTACTGATTTTTGTAAACCGATTCGCTAATTTTATTAAACCATTTTTTTTGTCCAGTCAGTTTTTTTATGTTCAAGAGAATTGATTAAGATATGTGAGCTTTAGGGGAAGACAGTCATCCGGGCAGAAATCCGGACGTAAGAAATCATTTTTGTGAAAGCTAAAGCAACGACGCTTCACTCGCTAACGCTCGCTTGGTCGATAAGTAGGACTTCGAGTAGGCTTCAGTGCTGCCGCGGAATTCGGTGCAATTTATACACATTATCCCTCTTGGCAACAAAAGTTGTATAGCCTTGGAATAGTTATACAGTGTTTTGTACTCGATCGGAAAAGACAAAACACTGTATAAATTATTCCGAGGCTGTATACTCCCTGTACACTCACCAGCAGTATTAATAATTACGAAAACTTTTTGCGTTTTCGTTTAGCTCTTTACTTTTAAATAAAACGCACCTGGTGGAACGTCAAGGAACTAGGTTAAATGTATGGAGCCAAACGAAAACGAAAGGAGTTTTCGTTAATTATCAAAACACGTGGTAAGTCCCCAGACTTGTATTTGATACCTAGATTAGAACTATCGGGAACTAAACTGAAGCAGAGTTTGAGTTGCCAATAAACTGAATAAATTGAAATAATTGAAAATTGAACTAATAAAAATCATTCCCATTGGCTATCTTGACGTTACCCCGCATCTACGAGTATCAATGAATGAATGCAACATTTTTTTAAATGTGCATTTTGACCAATGCTTGGTGCATTTTAGGTCTTTCTGAGTGAGTAATCTGAAGAAGTTAATCTGTGCATTCGACAAACAGCTGGTAAACGCTGTCGGTAGCAAACTTCTGTGAAGCGCAATTTTCTGTGTTCCCTTCTAATACAGCGTACAAGAGCTTTATAAAGTTGGCTTCACACTATTCTGGGCCCTGATTGGGCCTGCATGGGATTTATCAAAAAGTTTAAGCTATAAAATAGAGGCCTTTTTACATTTATATAAAAACCAGCCAAGCGCGAGACTCGCGCACGTAAGGCATAAAAATCACGTCTGTTGTATGGGAGTCCCCATTATATTATTATATATATATTATTTATATATATATATATATATTAATATTTATTTATTATTTATTGGATATTTATTTTATTCTATTTTTTAATGTTTGTTGTTATAGCGGTAACAGAAATACATCAACTGTAAAAAATTCAACTGTCTAACCATCACGGTTCATGAGATGACAGACGGGCAGACAGACAAACGGACGGACAGTGGAGTGGAGTCATAGTTTTAGTCCTTTGTGTAAGGAACCCTAAAAAGATGCCTGTATTCAGTTAGACAGATTAGCAGATGAGTAACAAATTTGGTTTAATAACTAAAAAATAACAACATTAACCTACAACAAGTATAAATTTAAAAAATTAAAAATCCTCGACACCGATCTTAATCAACACCGATTTTCAAACAAACTATAATGATCAAACATAGCTAAAAACACTCCCGACTAATTCACCTTTCAAACAAAAATAACTAAATCAAACAGACAGACACATAAACACACACACAGACACGTCAAACTTATAACACCCCGTCGTTTTAGCGTCGGGGGTTAAAAACATAATTATTTAATTACAAGCTACAGACTAGTCCAGAGCTCAAGCAAGCGAGTAAGATACTGATTAGCAGGTGATTAAAATATACTCTTAGGCATATCTTATCTTATCTTATATCTTTAAATGAGCAATATATATATATATATATATATAATTGGAATCTCGGAATCATCGGCTCCAACGATTTTCATACAATTTAGTATATAGGGGGTTTCGGGGGCGATAAATCGATCTAGCTAGGAATCATTTTTAGAAAATGTCATTTTATTCGTGTTTTATCGATAATCAACTTACACATAAACTTGGAAGAAAAATAACAAAAAGGAGGCGTTTGAGTAGTCTCAACTGAAAAATATGACTCTTCCTGACATCTATTGGCGAATAATAATTCTATTTTTTGTATAATAATAAAATGTATTTTCGAATAATAATACTAATTGCTTTAACGACACAACAGCAGATGGCGTTGTTAAGGAACACGAAGTCAATGAGTGTTTGCTTTGAGGTTAGACTAAAATCAATTGTTTATTTTCCAAAAAACACAATAAAAAAAAAAAATACCGAGCAAACTTCGGTCATCCAGGTACTTGTAGATAATGTAGCGATCCAATTAAAGACCTGGAATACAGGTCCTAAAAAGTTTGCGATTGGAAATTCTTCTCTATTTCATCGTTGGAAATCAAACGGAAACGTTTCCGAATGATTGTGTATACTGAGTACCTATGCCTGGACAGAAAGCATTTTTGTTGAAACTGAAGCAGAGACGCTTCATTCGCTAATGCTTGCTAACGCTCACTTCAGCGTACCCAAGTAAGTAAAGTAAGTACCCAAATACATAGTTTTTTTTCTATGTATGCTATAATTGGCCACTGAAGCCTCGACAGCGTCGAATTAAAATTTATTCATAAGTCAGCTATGAATTGGCAAGAAAATTACCATCGTTTCAAATCTGACAAAAAGGTAACAGCTTCAGATAGTCGCTTAAATACCGTTTTCAGCCCCTAAAATGTGTCACGGCATCCAACGTAGTTTTCACTACAAAAACTACACAGTTGTTAAGTCTTATGTTTTATTCCTTTAGCTTAGGCAGTATCCGCTACAAAAGTTGTGGCTCTACGGATTTAGAGACCTACATACATAAATATACGTGTCTACTCAAATTATGTGTTGTAGAACTTCTGAATGAGTAACTATAGTGTTAATTTTCGATAGTCCCGCTATCGATATGATCGTTATCGTATATCAAGTTGACCGTTTTTACCGTATACTCGTATATCGATAGTTTGGCGAAAATCTGTTAGGAAATCGACAGTATTAACTACTATAATAATAATAATATATGCTAGAATTAAATAAAAAAAATACATAGATAAACATAAAACTAAATAATAATCGAGGCACTTGTACACACGCTCGTCTGGCCCCAAACTAAGCAAAGCTTGTACTACGACGCTCAGAGACTGATATACAAACATATTTAGTTTTAAATACATACATAAATAGATAATTAACACCCAGACATAGAACAAGCACAAATGTTTATCGCATGAATGTTTGCCCTAGGTGGGAATCGAACCCAACTGAGCCACCGAGGCAGTCAAATGAACACAATCTTTGACATGGTGATACTGAGTAGGTTTTAAACTAGCTGCAGTGTAGCGAATGAATAAGCTTATTGTCATCGCGACCCTTTAGGAGGCACTTCCGCTCATGGCATAATATACCAATAATACAAAATGTAGGGTCAACTGAGGCAAATGCGTCTGTAGGTCAAATGAGTCTTTCGAGAATTACCGACAAAGGTTAGTTGCCTACTTTGTGAAGGGTTTCACAAATTAGGCAACTAACGCCACACAGTACAGATTATTGCAACTTAAGAAAAAAAAAGATGTAGGTGGCGCCTATTCTGTGAAGGGTTTGTCAGTAATTCTCGAAAGACGCAATTGCCACAAAGACATATTTGCTCCCAGTTGTCCCTATCAACTATGTGTGTGTATAAATGTAAATGACTTGCAATGGTAACGATCGTATCGATAAAATTGAATCTACGATAGACACTACACTACTATCGATACTATTTTCATGCCTCATGCATGAGTTTACTAGCGATAGTCTAAAACTGACGATAATTGTTTGTTTTTCGATACTACGGCCATTAGACGTACAATTTGTTAACGATGAATTTAAACTTGTTTTAAAGAACTCATAACGACAGAACAAAACCATTAAAAGTACTAATACTTTAAGTACTTTTCTAGTTCCTTAGCAACTACTAAAGTACTAAACCTCCCGATGACCAAGTATCTACCTACCTACTTAACTAGGTAGTTTTAGTACTTTACTTAGTTTTGTAGTGGTTTTAGTAGGTAGTACAATACATTTATTTTTATTGAATAGGTAACAATGAATGATTATCTAGAAATAAAAGAGAACAGCACAGATACTATCTGAAATATGTACTACTAGCTGCGCCCCGCGGTTTCACCCGCGGTTAAAAAGTATCCTATGTGCTATTCTAGACTATAATCTATCTCTGTGCCAAATTTCATCCAGATCTGTTCAGCCGTTCTGGCGTGAAAGAGTAACAAACATCCATCCATCCATCCATACATACAAACTTTCGCGTTTATAATATTAGTAGGATATACTCTGTGAGCTAAAGACCTCGCGGCCGGTGTCTGTCCTCCTTAACAGGTTACATTTCACAAAAACTAGCTCGACGAAAAAGTTCTCTAAAATGTTCAAACCTGCTCACAAAATTTCACGAGAATCGGTTTAGAAATGCGACCTGTAGGAGAAGACAGCCGGACAGACCGAAATACGAAAGCATTTATGCCATAGCTCAAGCATAGACGCTTCGCTAGCTAACGTTTACTCGATCGACTATTATAGAGAGCAGTGAACAAATAGCAAATTGATAGCCTTATCATTCTTTTGCAGTTATAAACATCGGATAAAAACTTTTTTTTAAGAACAAATCTGAGAAGGTAAACATTTTACTGTAGCATTGCAAAAAAATAATTTTCGGCGACACTAACCTAGGAATTTTCCATTGTACCTAAGCATTAGAATATTGTTGTTCAAGTGCTTGTTCACTTGCATAATTATTCGGGGTTACACGGAACGATGATTTTGTAACATGGAAAGGAAATAATTGTACTCATCACAATGAATAACTTTTACTATAGAACTAACCTTAACATCGCAAAAAAGAAATTTCATAGAAACATTTCAATTTTTTTTATTCTATTCTATAATATGTACAAGGCACACTTGTAGCTAAACAATTTAAAATACAGTACCTGGATGACCAAGCTTTGCTCGGTATTTTTTTAATTGTGTTTTTTGGAAAATAAACAATTGATTTTAGTGTAACCTCAAAGCAAACACTCATTGACTTCGTGTTACTTAACAACGCCATCTGCTGTTGTGTCGTTAAAGCAATTAGTTGCTCACAAAAAATAGTATTATTATTCGCCAATAGATGTCAGGAAGAGTCATATTTTTCAGTTGAGACTACTCAAACGCCTCTTTTTTGTTATTTTTCTTCCAAGTTTAGGTTTAAGTTGATTATCGATAAAACACGAATAAAATGACATTTTCTAAAAATGATTCCTAGCTAGATCGATTTATCGCCCCCGAAACCCCCTATATACCTACTAAATTGTATGAAAATCGTTGGAGCCGATTCAGAGATTCCAATTATATATATACAAGAATTGCTCATTTAAAGATATAAGATTATATACCATGGCTATATCTACTATCCCATAAGCAGGTAAAAACAAGACAAGTAAATAAATTTAGAAATTAATAAATATTAATAATAATATTAATATTAATATTATATTAATATTATAATTATTATATTAATATTATTAATATTAATAAATTAATAAATTAATAAATTAATAAATTAATAAATTTATAAAATTCAGAATTCAAACTAAACTCAACGTCTCCAATTCCTAGCAAACCTTTTTCGTTTGCAAATAAATGCTCATGAAAACAACAATTAATAAAATATTAAGTATGTTCTAATTTAAATTTATATTAATTTCTTAATCGCGCAGTGATGATGTTTTAAAACGCGCATAAGTTTAATTTATAACATTTCTAAGACCGCAACTTGACAGAGTGCAGTTTTCAGGGTTTTTTTGGGTTCCGTATACAGTATTTTACGAGGAGGTTATTGGATACTATTTTCTGAATTCTGAAGTCACAGTGGGTCACAGTTGGTCAGACTATAAAGTATTTGCAAATTGGTTTTCATTAAAAACTAGCTGCTAGCAGTAAATAGTATCCATTAACCTTCCTAGTCAAATGCTTTAACTAATTATCAAATTTCATCAAAATCCGTTTGACCATTTAGCCGCGAAAAGCCTACAAACAGACAGAGCTACTATCGATTTTTTATTTATAATAATATTCGGGACACTCGCAGACACGGTGACACTTGTCGTCTGACCCCAAACTAAGCAAAGTTTGTACTATGGTGGCCAGAGACTGATATACATACATATATTTTTAAATACGTACTTAAATTAATAATTAACACCCAGACATAGAAAAAACACAAATGTTCATCTCATGAATGTTTGCCCTAGGTGGGAATCGAACCCGTGCCCTCTAGCTTAAAAGGCATGTTCACTACCGACTGAGCCCTCGAGACAGTGTATAATATCAGTAAGTATGGGTCGTTTATTTATTACGAGATATTTTTTGCAACACAACCCTTACTCATAAAATACCATGTTATTGGCTGTCCCACGTATCGAGATAGGGAGCAGATATTCTATGGTATCAAGCTATGTGTTTCAAACACTATTTTATAAAGCTATTGTGTTTCATACTATGGTGGAAAATTCATTGTAATAAGTTGACAACACTGGGCTACAGAAGCTACTGATAAGTAATCACAATACTTTACTATCACTACATAGTATAAAACAAAGTCGCTTTCTCTGTCCCTATGTCCCTTTGTATGCTTAAATCTTTAAAACTGCGCAACGGAATTTGATTTTTAATAGATCATTTTTTAATAGATAGAGTGATTCAAGAGGAAGGTGTATATGTATGATAACATCCATTAAATAGTGGATAAATACTGTTATTTTTGAGGTTTCTAATGTGATGTCGTTGATTATCATTTTTTTTCCGCTTACATTGCAAACGCAGGCTGAACCCTACGAGATTTATCAAAATAATGTACTAATTATTTGTACACATTGAAAGGAACTAAGAGCCAAACTAAAAAAAAAAAGTTTTCGCCAACCATCAAAACTCGCGGAAAACACACACACCGCAAATTTTTAGCACATTTCTGCTGGATAGAAAACCACCCCTCGCTAGTTTGCCTTAGTTCTTGATGGAGGGTCCCGGCTTTTCCAGAGGAACTTATCACACTCCTCAGCACCGCACGTCAACTTTTCCCGGGACAGCTACGTGATGTTGTGTTTAGTCAAATCGTACAAGGGTTGTGTGTGTTATGAAGTTACGTAAGATAAAAGATCTCAGTACGCAGCCAACTTCATTACATTGCCTATCTTTTAAAAATATCAATTATGTAATGATATTATCATGAAAATTATGAAAATGATAATATAATATTTGCGACTTAAGCCGATTATAAAAGCGAAGTGAGGCAAAAGATATTTTATGAAAAACTAGCTGCTCCCCGCGGTTTCACCCGCGGTTTAAATGTCCTATGTGCTATTCTAGACTATAATCTATCTCTGTGCCAAATTTCATCCAGATCTGTTCAGCCGTTCTGGCGTGAAAGAGTAACAAACATCCATTCTTACAAACTTTCGCGTTTATAATATTAGTAGGATGTGCCAAATTTCATCCAGATCTGTTCAGCCGTTCTGGCGTGAAAGAGTAACAAACATCCATTCTTACAAACTTTCGCGTTTATAATATTAGTAGGATTAGTAGGATTAGTAGGATAGGAGTAAATGAGGCACTGGTGGCGGTACGAGTGCCTATATCAATTTTTATGAAAAATAGGAGTAAATGAGGCACTGGTGGCGGTACGAGTGCCTATATCAATAAAGTCAAAGTCAAAATGTTTTTATTCAATTTGGGTATCAAAGATATACTTATGAACGTCAAAGTTTTATAATAGACTCGATCGCCTTATTCGGAATAAGAGCCACTACTCAGAAGAACAGCCAAGAATCTAAAGGGCAGTTTTTTTTTTAATTTAATTGGATAACTGTCTCACAAATATTGACTTACAACTAGGTAATACCATATTATATTTATGTGCTAGTGGCTACTTGGTGTAAATGGAATGTAACTCCTCTGGAAGACAGGTTGGCCGAGATAATGGGCCGTGCCATGACGTAGGTCTGTTACTATACGCGCGAATAAGCCTCATACTGGACGTGGTCCAGGTGGATATTCCATTAATACTGCACGTGCTTATTGACCGAGCCAAGAGAGGTCTCAGAGGCGAGTATCTTGCTTAATATTTTTTTTTTTAAGTTTGAATAAATTAAAAGTAAAAATACATTTTCAAAAACAAGCTTTTTATTTAATGCTCTAAAAAGAAATAAATAATCTTTCTTTTCCTATAAAACTTTTACTAATAGAATAGCTTAGAACTTCATTAAACAATTTATATTATAAGTTGCTAGTAAAAGTTATAAGTAGTAGCAAAAGGTTGTTTTATTCTTTAAACGCATTTAAATAATAGCTTGTTTTTTTTTTTAATTTTTTTGCTTTTAGTTTTCGCTCGACAGGTTTCTTAGTCTGTTCATCTCACTAAACGCAAAATTGTTGCAAGGTTGTTTGCCGGTCACATTCAAATTTAATTCGTATTCTCATTAAATTCTTTGATTTGATACCCATATTGTATGAAAGTTACAAAAGCTTAGTCCGCCAGCTTTAGAAGACCTACATATTGGATTTAGAGTGACGTCACTTTATTTTTCGAGTAATATTCAGCAAGCCCTTTCATTTTATACCCATGTTATTACAAGAGTGAAAGAGATGATAGCCTAGTTGGAGAAGGCCCACTTCTCAACCCAGAGAGAGCGGGTTGGAACCCAGCCGACGGCACGCACCAATTTGTTCATTGTGTGAACAAATGTGCGTATTGTATGTCATCTGCTACATGACTGAAGGTGTTACTGAGGTGTTTGGTGACAGGCTTGCCACATTGGGACTGAATATCATGCGGCGAAATGTGGGTGTTGTATTACACCTCTGCCAGCCCTCTCGGGGGAAAGGCGTGACGATATGTATGTATGAATGTATGTATGTTATACGAGTGCATTGAAAATAACGTGTCCGCCATTGAGGGTGTTCCGCCATGTGGGATTTAGAATGACATCATATAGCTAACCATGCATTTTCATCTAAACTAAACGTGTACTTATACAAAATTTCAGCTCAATCGGTTCGAGATATCTGCTTCAAAATTGAGTTGCCAGACTCCACCCGAACAAATATAGTTACATACACATATACATACACACATACATACATACATACATTGCAAATTAAATAAAAGCTTGTGATAATTACAATAAAAATGTAAACTATTAAAATCACCCTCACCTGTAGTCTAGTTGGCCACGTTTTAGTACTCATAAACGTGGCCAACTAGACTACAGGTGACACGTGTGTGAAGCGCTAGTGGTACTGACCCGTTGCTCGTCCGATGATTAACTGAGCTGATGCTTAAATGGACCGTTGACGTGCCTATTATCATAAGAAGCAGACGGGCAACAGCTTGGTGCCATCAACGCTTCACAAACGTGTCATGTTTGTGAAGCATTGATGGTACCAAGCTGATACGTTTAAGAGACAGTGGTAATGAGCCGATCCTCGTCCTTTTTACGTCGATTGCTTGGTGCCATCAACGCTTCACAAACGTGTCATGTTTGTGAAGCATTGATGGTACCAAGCTGATACGTTTAAGAGACAGTGGTAATGAGCCGATCCTTGTCCTATTTACGTCGATTGCTTGGTGCCATCAACGCTTCACAAACGTGTCATGTTTGTGAAGCATTGATGGTACCAAGCTGATACGTTTAAGAGACAGTGGTAATGAGCCGATCCTTGTCCTTTTTACGTCGATTGCTTGGTGCCATCAACGCTTCACAAACGTGTCATGTTTGTGAAGCATTGATGGTACCAAGCTGATACGTTTAAGAGACAGTGATACTGAGCCGATCATCGTCCTCTTTTTTATGATTAATGCAACATCGATTGTTTGGTGCCATCAACGCTTCACAAACGTGTTATGTTTGTGAAGCATTGATGGTACCAAGCTGGTACGTTTAAGAGACAGTGATATTGCCCCGAACCTAATTTTTTTTTAATGGGACACTTAAACAAATGACTACTAAAATTTAAATACATACTTAAATAGATATTAACACCCAGACATAGAACAAACACAAAAGTTCATCACATAAATGGTTGCCCCAGGTGGGAATCGAACCCGCGCCCCCGAGCTCAGAAGGCAGGTCCACTACTGACTGAGCCACCGAGGCAGTCAAATTCAACGTCGATGGCTCAGTTTAGTATCGACTGATAGGCGAGTTGCTCCCATGCTATGATGATCACTATTATTTGTTACGAGCTGCACCTTGCGGTATTACTTGCGCTCAAAAAGTGACCTATGTATACCTATGTTTAAACCATCTAGGGAACCAACTAAAAAATTATGTACATTTATGAACTAATCCATTTTTTCTCATATTTCAGATGATCGTTTTCGTTTTATTTAAAATGAAATGATTACACGACTTTCACGAAAATTACCCTAGAAGTGATAACATACGGAGCGACTTCAATAAATACCATAGATTTCGATGTTATTAAAGCTTTTAAAGCAGACAAAACTGAATAAAAACGGAACAGAAGCTATGAAAAAACGCTAAGGCTGTCGCTTAGGCATGCGAGTTCTGCTAAGCCTAGAGCACAACAATAGAGCGAGTACATAAAAAAAGACTATAAGTGTGTTATCGATAATATAATGATTGATATTACTTGCTGCACCTTGCGGTGTTCCTCACGGTTAAAAAGTAGCCTATACTGTTAAATGAAAGCTTTATTCGGACTTTGTTATAGCTAGTGAGCTTTGTGATTTATTTATTTAATGTATTAAACCATTTAAAATGTAGATTTTGGTGTGTGTTAATTTTGTAGGTAGGTGTCCAAATAATATAAAGCCTTCTATATACCTTCTATATTCGTGTAAGTAGGTCCTAGGATCCTGAGATAGAAAAAGTAATATTTCCGTCTATCTATTGATCGAGCGAAAGCAAAAGTTGGCATTAACTGTTTGATCGAAGACAACTTGAGTATGTCCCGTTGATCAATCCGATTTTTATATGAAATTTTGCAGGCAAGTAGTTCGTGCAAACAACTTTTAAGTTCGAACGTGAGACAAAATTGGTCCAGAGGTGCTATTCAGAATCAGATTCGAAAACTTTTCCGATCGGATCCCACAAATTTTAAACTCAAATTGTTCGACTCTCAGCCTACTTTTATACATTTTGGAATAGGGAATCGAGTATAAATGCGATCGGAAGAATGAATTGCGTTTAAAAACTTATGAAAACAGACTAAGATTCGAATAATTTGAGTTTAAAATTTTTGGTATTCAAACGGAAACGTTCCTGAATGATTGTGAATACCTATGCAGGAGTTACGATGAGACGAATTACTACTAGTAGTAGCTGATTCCTAGTCTGTCTAGATCTAGCCTATGTAGCTTAGAAAATTACTGGCACAGAAAACTATGTAGGTACGAGAGCCGTTTCGTTACCGCACATCTTAGCGGCACATGAACGGTCAGCGCTTTCGTTTCTTTTTTTGTTTTCGAAGAAGGAATTCGGTTTTGTCACTCAAAATTGACAGACACTTTGATAATGACAAAGGAACCATAGGAATGAATGACGTTGTGCTAAATAAATCAGTGGTGTATTTAGGTACAGTTAGGGGGAGAGGGCTTTTTCTCTATGTGATATGAGTAGGTTCTTGCTTCGTTCTCCATATCAATGTTGAGCTAATTAAATTACAGCACCGAAACGAAGACACTAACCAATAAAGCTAGTTCATAGGTTTAAAACACTGCGAGCATTGTTTTTTTAAGGATAAAATCCAAAAAGAGGTTATCCGTCGTAGAACTAAGACAACCAACATAGCAAAGGTTTAGCAAGTTGAACTGGCAAATATGAAAATGAAATGGTGGTGCTCGTAGAAAGACCGATATCCGTTATTATTTTAAGAGTGGATACCGAGAATCACCAAACGTAGATTGGAGCACCCTGCCATCGAGTAGAGCGACAAACTGCGCCAAACAGCTGCATAGGTGGACGCTTAAAGCAGAAGATCGTGTCATGTATCGTTCAGTAGAACGCTCACGCTCTGAAATGGATCAACATTAGATATGCCGATGCTCATGATGATACTAAATGTAAAAATAATAGGTTTTCACCACACTAATATTTTTATTAATTACCTACATCCTTGAGATTACGTTTTTATCTTATAATTTAAACAGCAAATCATAATATAGTAAATCTTTGGTGTAGGTAATATTGCAATTGTAATAAGATGCATCCATCTAGATACAATTTTATGGAATTGAGGTGGCCCCATCTAAACGCCCCGCAGAAACATCCTAGCTACGTAATAGTGACGTCAGTCGTTTTCAGCCGGGTAGAGCAGCGGTCGAGCTCTAGCTCACACGCTTGTGAACCATTAGTGATGCTGAGCCGTTCACCAGCCGTTTTTTTTTTGACAAACGCAACGTCAACGGTTCAGTTAAGCATCGGCTATGATTAACTGAATCGCCCCCCAGGAAGAGTCATATTTTTCAGTTGAGACTACTCAAACGCCTCCTTTTTGTTATTTTTCTTCCAAGTTTATGTTTAAGTTGATTATCGATAAAACGCGAATAAAATGACATTTTCTAAAAATTATTCCTAGCTAGATCGATTTATCGCCTCCGAAACCCCTTTTATACTAAATTGTATGAAAATCGTTGGAGCCGATTCCGAGATTCCAATTATATATATATATATATATATATATACAAGAATTGCTCATTTAAAGATATAAGATATAGTCACGCCTCTTTCCCTTAGGGGTAGCCAGAGACCACTTCTCACCAATTGCTACGACCCTGGCACACATCTTTCGCTTCGTCTACTTCCATGTGTCCCTTCACACATGCTCGTCGGTTACGGGTACTCCTGACCTGGCTTTTTTTCAAAACGTCTTAGATTTGATCCTAATACGTTTTCCTAGGTCGCCTCATACGAACTTGACACTCGCCTTGTAAATCTGTTTCGTAAATCTTCTTTCATCCATTCTCTCAATATGTCTAAACCATCTAAGCATCATTTTCTCTATCTTGGTCACTACATCTTTTCTACTACACTACAGTGTTTACCATATCATAAATGTTTATACAAGTACAATACATAATATATCGCAAGAGTTACGATATTAGCAGTATAATTTAATCGCTACTAATGCGTAGTAATGCTACCAAATTTATACAATGTTATGAACATAGTATACCTATTTAAACTAATGTCGTAAGTTTAAAATGTATCTAATGTCTTGCAAATATTCTTGAGGACTGTAATAACATTTATTTAATATTATTTTAGTTTATTGTTGAATGTTTAAGTTAAGCAAATTAAACGAAATATATGGAAAAGAAAGCTGTTTTTTTCTTCTCAATTTCGATTCGAGATCATAGTAAAAGTTGTGCTTAAATAATTATAGATAAGCTTTTAGTTGAATGCTAAATACTTAATCGATGTATTTAAGTTAACATTCCGTCATTGATCGCAGTGCCATCGCTCACATTCAAAACAGAAGTACCTATGTCAACAGTATAATGTTCCTACTTAAATGTGTATTAAAATAATTATGTCATTATTTTTAAATTAGAGTGGCGACATTGTCGCTAGCGACAGTGAAGCCAACGACGGAACTGAGCCTCAAATATTAATTAAACGTCAACCTCGAAGTCCACGGGCTGTTTATTCACCTGAACAATTCCAGAATAGACCTGTCTCTATGAACGCGTCGGAACGATTTAACCATACCTGACCTAACCCGCGTATGAGCAATTTGTTTGTAAGTTAAATATCAAACAATGTTGTTTCCGCGATTACCTAATTTAAGTATCATCATCATATATGGCGCTGTCGATATATGATTGTACGAATATGTTTGCAGTTAAAAAATCGAACATACATGAGTACCTGTCTCGATTTCACGTAGCGAACCAAATGCAAGAGTTGCCGAAGAATAAATTGAATACCGTCACGGCACCATGTTTTTGGTCTTCAATAATGGTCTTTTTGTTGTTAACTAGATCTGCCCGCGGATTTGACTCTGCGAATAATATGTACTTTAGTAAAAGATTCTTTTTTTTTTGTCTTACAACCTTTACTTAGATCTTAAGGTTTAGTATTAGTAAAGACTAATTTTCAATTTTCAGACAATATGCCTATGTTACTCACGACACACTGTACCTATGTAACATATCTGTAGGTAGTAGATACTATCAAAACATTTTTTTCAATCAGGCTTGCATTGCTCTCGAACCTTCATTCATTTATTTCCGTACTGGCGAAGTCAGACAAAGGCACTTTTATGGCAAATAACTTCGATTCTGTCGCAATTGTAAAAAGTGCACGCGAGATCGTCCACATGGAAGAAACAAAAATTGGGTTTACTTATTGATGGGCGGATTGCACGTGATTGGCGGGCGGTCAGCCGACCGTGCCACGTTCAACATTCTTGCTTTCTCGCAATCCGTACCCGACACTCTGAATTGACTCCTCTTTTCTGTTGCAGAGGTAAAATACAATACTGACTGAGTACCTACTCAGACTGATGTTCAAGTACTGGTATGCGATCTGGAACCAATGCAGTAACGAGCTCTTTGTCGACTTTACTTACTATTCGATTTTTAGTGATTTGATTTCCATGCTACGAATACCTTTTTGCTCTATAGTCAGGATCTGAAATGGCAAAAGCTTTCTCGTTCAAATTTTCGGAACGCGTATTTCGAGTTGCTAGACGAAAATCAGAAAAGGGCTCGTCCTCGCTGCTCGCTGCAAATACCAGGATATTCGGCAATAAAATTAGCTTTTCCATTGTACCGTTCGTAAATGGCTTTTGCAATATCACTTTACGTACAGGGCTACTTGGAAGAGTAGTATGTAGTAGTATGTAGGTAGTCAGAAGAAAATGCCATTCAAATTCAACGAATTTGATGATGCACACTGTCAATAAGTCATTAATTGACTATTTTGCAAAACTCCATTTAATTTAAAAAAAATAACAATGAATATAACAGAAACTTTTTATTTTCAGATTTTGTCACACTTATAAGAACTCAATAACTTAAAATATTACGAGTCCTTACGAATCGTCATTTAAATTGCAGCCATCATATTCTCATGAATTTGTTTCATTTATAATAAATTAAAAAATGAAATTATATTGTTTATGGGCTCATATATTACATTGGGCAACTTTAAAAATAGGTAGGTGCAGAACCTAAAGTACTGGCTTGAGCATGTTTATTTTCCGAATATTCTTTAATTTTGTAAATACTTTTATCTAGCAGAAGATTTTACACTTTATTAAGGAAAACCGTGTAATTACTTAGTACTTGAATCTATTTTGGGCGCTTATTTTATTATTTTCTACCGTTCACTAAGGGAAGTCTTGTGGGCATACGTAATCTGTGACGCAAGTATAGGCTCTTAGGCTCTAAATAGCTACCACTAGCTTTAGCTCGCGGCTTCTCTCGCGTTTATTTGAGAAATATGCCAAGGAGTTTGTGTCATTAGAGTCATAGGTTTTGGTTTGCTGAGAATTAATGATCCCACTTAATTTTAATTTAATCTTAAGTTAACGAAGCAACGGGTATAGAAATCAGAGAGGTCATTATCATCAGAGTCCTCTCTTGCTCTCTACGCCCGTCGTATTTTCCCTAGCTAAAATGACAATCGACGATTATCAACTAATGAGTATCTTAGCGTTGTGAACGGACAGTCAGAATTAGGTAGCAAAATGTAATCGTTTTATTAATTATGACCGAGATACTCGTAGCTCGGGAACAGATTTGTTTTTGAGGTATCAGTTTTTCTTCCAGGATAACATATGCCATATTTCCTTATGCTATACTCCAGGCACCGTTAATCCTGACATCGTGTGTGCGAACTTTAGTAATGATCAATTTATTTAGTATTATTATTATTTTATTATTTATTTAAATTTTTAGTAGTTACTTGAAACGTAGTTTTGATGAGCATACCTACTTTAGAATTTTAAAAATGTTATTATGATAGGTGA
Organism: Peribatodes rhomboidaria; assembly: GCA_911728515.1. Classification (NCBI taxonomy): domain Eukaryota; kingdom Metazoa; phylum Arthropoda; class Insecta; order Lepidoptera; family Geometridae; genus Peribatodes; species Peribatodes rhomboidaria. The sequence goes on from OU452166.1 coordinate 19,400,788, forward strand.
CTTTTGTTAATTTTGACAGCTTTTGGCAGGTACATAATGCGATACCATAAATAATTGATAACAGTATACGAGTATATGGTAGATCGGTGTCTCTACAGTGGGACGTAAAATAGTGTAATGATCATGAGGATCCAGAATAAATTTCGGGAAACTATACAGCGCTTTGCAAAAATAGTTTTTTTCAGTGGGAAATCTCACAGAATACGTAAAGTGGTATTTAAAAACCAAAGCATATCCGATTTCAAACAAATCTTTCGACAAAATTTCCGACAAATCGATTATCGGAGAGTATTTCCGTTGAAAGCTTTAGTTCGGAATAATTTAAATTCAAGTTATGATTTTGTGGCTCCGTGATGCTGAGTTTTTAACTCGCTACACGACAGCGAGTTTAACATCCGCTTCTAAGCTCGCTCAGTGTCATCATATCACTAATCAGAAAGCAGCTTTAAAAGCAATCCATGAAAAAAAAAAGTTAATAGTCGGGCTACTTCACTCGCTACTCGCTCGTTAGTAGTAACTATGATTTTTTTACTCGCAAAACTGTCAAAAAAAGCGTGTAAAAGCCTTCGAGTAACTTAGTGCGATTAGAAGCCAAAGCTAGCGTGTTGTCTTTAATCAAATAATGAGGTTTTTTCACTAGCAACTGTGATGACACAGGGTTACTTTACACAGATACGCCAACAAGCCAGCGAGTAGTGAGCGAGTAGTAAAGTAGCCCGGCTCTTAAATTTTTAGGTATATTGTTCACAAGCTGCTTGTTGGCTCGTGACACAGTTGATTGTGAAAAGTGAAAAAGCAGCTTGCATATCATATCTGGTTGATGACAAAACGCTTGTTGGATTGTGAGTTTGTGAAAATGTTTTTTCACTCCACCTGGTCGACAATGACCAATTACTTATCAAGTAGACTCGACGTAAAGCGAGGCATTGCCTCCCAAGGGACATAATGTTGTATGAAACTCCTAAGATAGTTTTTGAGCAAAGAGGTTAAAATTGAGTAAAAACTCATCAAGAGTTATTCGAAAAGCGAACTGGCCACCACAAAAAAAGAACGCAAAGACATGAAATTTTAAAACAAGAAACGCGTTTTTTTTTCTACTCATTTGTGGCGCCGCACGTCGTGTGCATTTGCCAGTATCTAGTAAATTACGTATTTCTTAGTTGTACTGATAACCAAGTGATTGCAACAATAAATCACTCACAATTATATTTGATAGGGGTATCAAATATAACTTTATAGGGAACACGAAAAGTCGCGTTTCGCAATGTACTATTTTGTTGCCTCGTAGAAGGTGTGAAAAGTGGAGTATTCACCTCTGGGATGAAGCAGTGTCTTCATCTTGGGCAGCTTAAGCCCCTCGCTTCACTCGGGACTCTACATAACTCTTTTGCTTTGCACGGGCGTTACATTATAACTCATCTCTTATTCTGATCATTATCGTTGACTTGCCGGCTTTTTACTCGCTGGCTTGTGGCGTGTAAATAATCGCAATGTAATCGATGTATTGTCCAAATTTTTTTTTATCTATCTTCACTTTAAAATTAGCTTACATTTTAATTCTCTCTGAATGGTTGAGATATTTTTTTCATACTTATTAATTGCGGTTTTACAGAATACTCCCTATGACAAGGCGGTTTATTGACCGGGTGAAGCGAAGACTTTAAAATGTGATGAGTTTTCTATGCAAGTAACTTGAGTAGTACCGAGTTAAGTTAGTGTAATAGTTGAGTTCCTATAATAAATACATGAGCTTGCTAATTCAATATATCTCTACCAAAATGGTAAAAAGGAATCTTTTTTTTTTTCAAACGTATTTTTTTTTTGTTATTACATTGCTTGCGTTTGGCCGCCAATATGCCTGATGATAAGCAGTGATGCGGCCTACGATGGAGCACGCTTGCCTAGAAGAAACTGATTCACTCGAGACTTAAAGACAGACAGATTTTAAGTGTCAGGGAACACACTCTGGCAGAGTATTCCACACTCTAGCAGTCCGTATGAGAAATATTATCTGTATAGTATAGAGTATTATCTATATATTGTTTATTTATCTATTTATCTGAGTGAATAACATACATATACATTATTGTACAGCTCTGCCAAACTGCGTAGCAGTTTGTGGGCAGAAACGTACTTACATTTCATATTTGCATTATATATTATTGTTGCAACGAGGCATCATGAGGTTTCATACGAATGGGTTTATTAAAAAACCAATAAATGAAAAATAATATAAAAACCTTAACATTTTACGATTGAAGCTGATTATAAGAGCTTAAAATCTTACTATTATGCAGTTTATTGACAAAACAATTTTTATTACGTAATTCTTTCCAACAGTAGCTACTTCAATGCAACATAAAATCCACTTCTGGTCCTGAACCCATCCTCAAACTCCGCCGGCAGATTATTGCACAATCTTGGCACTAACCACCTCCTAGTACGTGTCCCATAATATTTTTTTTTTTCTATGGGGCACTTTCACTATCCTTATGGTGATGTCTGTCTGTCTAGGTGTCATCGCCGATTATACATATAACTTTAAATATGAGTCAAATCGGTCTAGGGGTTTTGCAAATACTAATAAAAGGACCGTGCGGTCCCAGTTCGAGACGAACTACTACTAGGCCCTACCAGGGCCTAGCTTGTGAACGCAGTGGTCCTAATCAAATCCATCAAGTCTTCGTGTTGATTCCATTGGCAGCAAGCGTCGCCATAAATTATTAACACATCGTCTTCTAACAACGGGTAAACAAGTAATATCACGCTGTAATCGAGAGAAGGTCAAATATATCTACGTTCTTATTCAGACGCATCGAGGCGTCAAATAAGAGTATGAATGTTGGCTATACTTATCTATTGTTTTGGCTTATTTTTTCGTGAGGTTTAATTTTGGTGAAATTGATACAGTATTTGGTAATATATAGTAGGGATAAATTTGGATCAATAATCGTAATCTCTATGTGTGTGTGTTTGTAACTTCTTTATTATTCAAACGGATAGACATTTTTTTTTAATAGTAGGTAAGCACTTTTATATTATTGGGTTACACATACGCTACTATTCTAACGATGGGCGCAGCTAGCCTAATACTAAATATGAGAATTAAAGTCCTGACTGACTGACAGACAACGCAATTGACTTGAAAGAACAACGGCAAAATCTCCTAACTACATAATTTATGCCAGAAAAAAAGTGGTGTCTTTAGATAAAAAAAATCGCTAGTAATACAGCATCATGTCCTAAAATTGTTGGTCTGAGGTTTTTTTATCGAAGAAACTAGGTAAAATTGTTAAAAGTCTGCGATGTTTTGTATTACAGTGTATAGTACAGTTACCAAAGTCAAAGATTATATTTATTTTATCTGCTTAATTAGGTAGATAATTATGCAACTATGAGTGATAGCTAAGTAGTCTGGCCATAAATATTGTTACAATACAAACTCCTTCGTTTATTTTTTTCTGCATTCAAATTTGGAATGCGTTTATTATGTCGAAAACTACAATCAATATCCCGCCATTTCAAAATTTTAAAAGGTGGGGCGAAATTTGACAGCTCAAGTAGGTACCTTTTACAAAACAGGGAGCGGATCGGAAATCTATAGGAATAAAGTTGGTAACAGAAACGACTAATGCTGACACATCCAGCAGATTCATTGCATACTTGACATTGGACTCTGACATCAAGGGTTTCCACTCGGCATATACATTTATACAAACTTGCTTGCTTGCTTAGTGTCAAACCTTTACCTTGGATAAAGTAAACATGTACCTATGTAGGTACTTACCTACATATCAAACTCATTATAAATATACCACTACAACATTTCGATGACTATACAGCAAAAAAATTTAAGTCACTTGAATTTTTCAAATTATTTTTTTAAATCAAAATGTGTAATATCCAGTTTATCCATTACATTAGTCTGCATTCGTCATGTGAGAAAAATAATTAGGCTCTTCACATTTCTTGTCTGTACTTTTGAATTAGGTGAAAGATTTTTACTGATTCACAAATAAACGTTGTTCCAGATATTCAACGAATAAAAGTAGTCGAAATGCCTGGATAAAAAACATGAAGATCCAGGATTGGAAACCCAGATTGGCTAGTGTGCTGTGCTCAAAACACTGGCTTGATTTCAGTGGTTTTCGTACAAGATTTCGTCTTGGAACAATTTCTACTTTGTTTGAATTGCCTATGGCTGCAAATATGGTTGTATGAAGTAAGGATCCAATAAGGATATGTATAAAAGTATATGGTCACTCCCATTTTGTAACAGTTTAGTGACGAGCACTGCGGGGCTATTCCTACGCGTGAGATGAGATGAGATTTTATCTTGGTTACTCTCACACCCTATGACGTTTCAAACGAGAGCAACAAGGACGAAAAAGGTGAGATGAAAATCTCAAATCTCCGAATACGGTCCCTGGTGTCCGACATGGCCTAATTATGTCCTAAGATAATCCAAAACAAATAAACGAGTGTTGGACGTAGTTGTTTTTTAATTTCTACGTTTCCTATAACTTATTAGGTATTAACTTAACCCTTTAACCACCTGGGGAGGGCTGCAGCCCCATGACCCGCGGTGTTCCACAGGGGTCCGTACTGGGCCCCACCCTGTGGAACATAGGGTATGATTGGGTACTGCGAGGCGCTAACCTTCGTGGCGTCGACGTAGTTTGCTACGCCGACGACACGTTGGTTACCGCCCGGGGACGGACGTATAGGGAGGCGTCCGTCCTGGCTACAGCCGGAGTTGCGGCTGTGGTAGCCAGGATTCGGCGGTTGGGCCTGGAGGTGGCGCTCCACAAGTCCGAGGCCATATGTTTTCACGGTTCTCGGAGGGCGCCACCTGCAGACTCATCGATTGTTGTGGGTGGAACCTCCATTGCTGTTGGGTCGACGCTGAAATATCTCGGCGTCGTACTTGACAGCAGGTGGAGGTTCGAAGCCCACATTCAGAGGCTGGCCCCGAGGCTCGTGGGGACGGCGGCTGCGCTAAGCCGCCTCCTTCCGAACCTCGGTGGGGGTGGTGGGAGCTGCCGCCGCCTATACATGGCGGTGGTGCGCTCCATGGCCCTCTACGGGGCCCCAATATGGGCCGGCTCCCTGAACACCAGGGGGAACGCTCGGCTCTGCGGGGCCCAGAGGGTCATGGCGGTGAGAGTGTGCAGGGGCTACCGCACACTCTCACACGAGGTGGCCTGCGCCATTGCGGGCTCCCTCCCGTGGGACTTGGAGGCTAAGGTCCTGTCCGACGTATACTGGCGCAGGGCGCGGGCGCGCGAACAGGACCTACGGCCTGCCCCACGAGAGGTGGAGCAGTGGAGGCGAGACTCCAGGGATGCTGCCCTGGAGTCCTGGAGCAGGCGGCTCGCGGTGGACCGGAGGAGGGGGGCCGGAGCCGTCCGATTTCTGGAGGCGGTCCGGCCCGTACTTAGGGAATGGGTCCACCGTGAGCATGGGGGTCTCTCCTTCCGGCTGACCCAGGTACTCTCGGGGCACGGATGCCTCGGGAGATACCTGTTCAGCGTAGCACGGAGGGAAGAGACTCCGGTGTGCCACCAGTGCGGCTGCGCGGAGGAGACGGCGCAGCACGTGCTCGAGGTATGCCCGGGGGCGGCGGAGCCACGACTGGCGTTGGTCGCGGCTGTAGGGGCGGACCTCTCGCTGCCGACCATCCTATCTAGGATGGTCGCCGACGAGGGGTCATGGAAGGCTATGGTCTCTTTCTGCGAGGAGGTGATGTCGCAGAGAGAGACCGAGGAGCGGGAGAGAGAAAGGGACCCTCTTTCTCTCCCGCTCCGGAGGGCGCGGACACGGAGGCGAGCCAGCAGGGCTCGCACACCGTCTCCGCTAGGAGGCCCAGGGGCGCCGGACACGGGGGTGTCTGGTGCTCCCAATTAAGGAGGGTCTCCTGAGGAGTCGATGCCTTGGTGTCCAGGGCATCGCTTCGGAGCTGGGGAGGGGGGCGAGTCCCCTCCTGAGGTGGGTCCGGCTGCGGACAGCGGCGTGGTGGGGTTACGGAGATTCTGAGAGAGGCCCCGTGACCCCGCCATGGCCGACGAGGATGGACACCGTGGGGGTTTAGTCGGTAGGGGTGCCCTTCTGGCATCGAGTCCGACATACCCCGCTGCGCCTCCCCCGGGGCGTAGCGGGGATGTGTAAGCGCATTCCTCCACGAAAAAAAAAAAAAAAAAAAAAAAAAAAAAAAAAAAAAAAACCCTTTAACCACCTGAAGCTCAGTGGGCAAGTAAACCTATGCTTATGCTATGAATAAATAAAATCTTCACAGATCATAAATAATCTCGATTACAAGGATATAATTTTTTTTATAAGGTTTTCGGTGACTCACTAACTAAATTTAAAATTAATGTAAACTCAAATTTAGCCATCAACAACAGGTCTTAGGATAAAGTGTTTAAAATTTATTTTTTTGATTATTTTAAGTTTTTATTATGTTTATGTAATATGTATGTTTTTTTTAAAGTTAGTATTAGCATAATGAATGATGTAATCATAAAACGCATGCTGTGCTTCCTTTAAAAGATAACACATTTAGTTAAAATAGTTCGTAAGTTTAAATTATAAAAGTATTGCGAAGCCATAATAAATAAAAAAAAAATAATAATAATAATAATTGGCGGATTCCAAAAATTTTGATTCTCAATCTACTTTAATAATTATTCGAACACTTAGGTGATCTAGTTTAATTTTTGATCGGCAGAATGAACCACGTTTAGAAACTTTTGAATTCGGACTGAAATTCGATTAAATTGAGTTTAATATTTTTTGAATCCGAACGGAAACGTCTCCAAATGATTAGAAATAGGTATGGGTGCTGTAGGCAATGGGGGGACAATGTCCAAAATATCTTGACCTTAATTTTTATTTTGGATAAAATAATGAAAATATAGGGAAGTTTAAGAAACTCATTTTACAGCTGTTGTTATTTTCGTCGTAATTATTTATTAAATAAATTAATAAAATTTTTGATTTTTTCGCGGTGCTGACGTCATCATAGGCTTACTAAGCTGATACCGTTGCCTTTGTCACTCAATGTGTGTTTTGCACTACAAATTTTTTATGAAATTTGACATGTATGGACATTTGGCGTATTTTTTTTATGTGCAGGCTCAGACGTTATTTCCCATTCAGCCACGAGTGACGTCATACTAAGGTCAAATGAAGTTTATTTGATTTGAGCCTATTATATCAATAATTCGTGATTATTTTTTAATTTTAAGTAATAGGTTGTGATCAGTAACCTTATTCCTCATTCAGAGATTGTAAAAACTTAAAATAAATGGACATCCCCCATTAAGCTTACCTTGGCCGATGCTCAGAATCACTAAAATGTCTTGCAAACGTGCCAGCTGGACTAACGGTGACACGTTATTGAATCGTTAGCGCTACTGAGTCGTTCCCTGTTCGTTTTTTTTTATGACAAAGTAACATCAACGGCTCAGTTATGCATCGGTTGTGGTTGCCATTGCCCACCGGTTTTTGTAGAGATCTAAAAATAAATGAAAAGATTTAACTTGCTTACTTTGCAATACAAAGGCTATTTTAATTAGATACAGTATACACCCATCTAAGATATAAATAGGGATGACCTCTTTCATATGAAAATGACCTGCCGCGAAAAGGCCGCTTAGAAATTACATTATTTAAAAAGGATAAGGTAGTACTTACGAAGGGCCGGGTAAGGAAGAGATTGGTGCAATATCATATCAATATAAAAAATGTAGTACAACACTATCGCCCATTGTTTACCTTATCGCAGACAACGTAATCTGTAGAAAATATCTACACTAGGGGTTCACCATGTTATAATAATGTACTCCGTCAGGTATAACATTCCGGTCACGTGAGCAACACGCAGTGACGTCAATCGATGCTTAAGCGAGACCGAAATATGTCATTTACAAATATTTCGAAAGAGACGGATGACGATGACGAGTGACGTCATTACGTGTTTGCTCCCGAAATGCTAGACCTTATTTTTTTGATCATGGGGTTCATCTAGTTTCTTATTTTCGGGGTAATTTAGTAAAATACGGAACATAAAAAACATAATGTTTCTTATTACCTATATACGCCAACCGTTCGAGCCTGTCTCTGCATCGTAACTTCTATTTTGTATTGTACATTATATGAATTTATATTATCAAAATATTATTTCATGAACAACTGAGACAATATTTTCACAAATTTCAGTATAGGTAAATAACCACATACTAATTATGTAAATACTATGATATTTGACTTCAAAATTATTATTGAAATAAACTACTTACTTACCTGAAAAGTTTTATAAAGATCAGGTTAACCTTACTCCAGTATTGTCGGACAAACATCCAATACTAGATGTGACTCGCGGTCTTACCCGCGTCTAAAAAAGGTCTCCGAATTTCATCAAAATCCATCCATCCGTTTTCGCGTGAAGAAGTAACCAACAAACACACACAAACAAACTTCGCTTTTATAATTTATGTAAGACTAGCTGCGCCCCGCGGTTTCACCCGCGGTTAAAAAGTATCCTATGTGCTATTCTAGACTATAATCTATCTCTGCACCAAATTTCATCCATATCTGTTCAGCCGTTCTGGCGTGAAAGAGTAACAAACATCCATCCATCCATCCATACAAACTTTCGCGTTTATAATATTAGTAGGATAAACATACACAAACAAATGGAGAGTTGTTCTAGCACATTCTGAAACCTTTGCTCGCGCGGTCAGTTATACCCCGTAAAAGATAAGTTTACTCCGTAGGAAACAATCTGCTAGTAAGCCATGCGCACAAATATGATGACACCAAGGCAAAGTTTTCCTAAGCCCGGCCTAAACGGAAAAAAACTTTTGTTTGGCGTTAAGTTATACATATACGTACCAGGGGTGGTTACTGGGTTTTGGTTTGGGGGGGAAGGGCATAACTAAGCTGAGGGTAACCGTTATTCAAGATAGGTACACACAGAAGCACAAAATACAGAAATGTTCGTCTATAGCAGACTGCGAATCTTTTGGGGAGGGGGCTTTTAGCCCCTAAGCTCCCAGGATCCGCTAGTGATTCATATCTAGCTATACAAAGTCGCAAAGCCGCTGGTTCCTCGCTATCTGCCTGTGTTAACATACTGACACACATGCTTATAAAAAGCATGCTTTAGACTCTAAAGCATGCTATAGAGTCAGGGACTCCCAAATTGGTCGATATCGACTCCCTGGGGACAATATTGGTTTCCTAGGGGTCGACATAAACGAAAACTGATTTTAGAGGTTGACGAGGTCTAAAAATCGACCCCTATTGTATTAACACAAGTTCTTAACTAACTTAGCATTAAAGCATTGCTAATTCTCACTCTGTCGTCTTCTATTGACCTAAGTCAGAATGAAAAATAACACTCTATAGCAGCTGTTTTAAGTTAGCGGACCATTATGAATAAGGGGGTTGATCTTAAAAGTAATTAATTTGGCCATGGGGGTCTGAGGTAACATGCCCTTTTCTCCAGTTCAGCAACACAGGTTATTCTAATAGTTATGCCTATACTATGCAGGTACGAGCATCATGGCAAAAAAGAAGTCTAATTATGATAGTCCTCCATAATTCGACTGTTTTTTTATCATGGTGCTCGTACGCATCTGTTTATCATCAGGCGTGGTGGCGGCCAAACGTAAGCCTATATATGAAGCAATAGCAAGAAATTGAGCATACTTTAAACGACCATCCTTTTCTCATAACCATAATTTTGCACGTACATACTCAATAATGGAATACACTTACGTATGTAATACAACGTTAAACCTACTCTAAAATAATTGAAATTTTCAAAATTGTTTGAAAAATATTTGGAAAAATTTGACAGTTTTGTTATTTTAAAATGTCTCTCAATCATAATACTTTTACACCGAGCGAGCGTTAGCGAGCAAAGTGTCTCTGCTTCTGGTATAACATTTTTTTTTATTTTTTATGTAGTATAGGTCGGCGTTTGACCACCAAGTCGCCTGATGTTAAGCGACGTTGTGGTCTAAGATGAAACACGACGACCTAAAAGGTACTTATTCACTCTAGTCTTGTAGTTTTGTATTGCTATGTATGTTCGAATTCAGTCTTGATTTCGGTCCGGATCTTTGTCTTCCTCTACAGGCAGCGATTCGTAACTGATTCTCTTAAAAATTAAAAAAAAACACGCTTGGTAAACAAATTCTGTATAATTATGGAAGCTGTTCACAAAATTTCAAGATAATCGGTTAAAAAATGCAACCAGTAGAGGAGTACAATCGGCGGCCGCAAGTTCTCCAGCTCACAGATACACTTGTTATTAAATAACATTCAGAAATAGGTATAGAAAAGCCGCGGACATAATAATTATATTAAAAAACTGACTTCTCATTATCAAAACTGGATTTTGATAAAACAGAACCAATATAAAAGTAAGTACCGAAAGGATAGGAGTGGAAAGAATGTTTGAAAGGATTTTTTTGGAAATAACAATAACAATAACAATATGTTTATTTCTGGAAAAATCATTGCCTTTACATTATTGCCGGCGAGCCCCAAACTAGGCGTACAAGCCTGTGTCTTGGGACTCTGAGATATTTACCAGGTACAAAATAAAATGATTTTCCAAATTTATTTATAAATGACGGAGTTCTAACGAAACCAGACCAGATATTTTATGTCTGCGTGCATCATGTTCGACCACATCATCACCAAGTCCAACGCAGACTTTTGACGTGACAACGTCTTATAAATTGGTTTGCCGGGTGACACTTCAAGAAACTGCGTTACGCTCCGCTCACGTTATGCGCTCACAATGAGCGCGAGTGAGAGGCACGCGTCCCTTCCACTCGGGCATGGTTAGCCCGCCTAAGAGCGAGAGAGACAGACATAAAAAGTCGTTGTCACGTAAAACTTTCGCCCGTATACCGACTTTACAGGCAACCAATTTTTCGCAATAAAAAAATACATACATACATATCGTCACGCCTTTCCCCCGAAGGGGCTGGCAGAGATGTAATACAACACCCACATTTCGCCGGACGATATTCAGTCCGAAATGTGACAGGGGGCGAGCCTGTCGCCATACACCTGGCTCCATTCATGTAGCAGATGACATACAATACGCACATATGTTTACACAATGAACAAATTGGTACGTGCCGTCGACTGGGTTCGAACCCGCTCCCTCTGGCTTGAGAGGCAGGCCTTCTCCAACTAGGCTGTCATCGCTTTTTTAATATAAATAAAAAATAAACATAAAAAAAAAATACAACCGAATTTATCACCTCCTCCTTTTTGTCGTCGGTTGAAAATAGGCTATGTGAGAGCTGGCTCTTAATGAGCTTGTGTCAGCTTTACGTATACAGTATACAGGGTGTTATCGCCAGCTGGTTTCGGTCCCGATTCCCTCCAAGTGTAAGTGATTTTGTATTATTAGCTTTCACGAACTTGTTATCCGAATGAGTTGCTTTTCGTGAGGATCTCGTTATTACATTTGAGACAACGTTTCATAAAAATTTAGTTGGTATTAAATCAAATCAGGTTTTTTATTCAACCATGCTTCTTGCAATTATTCAATCCTATGTAATTTCTATTTTTAAACGATTTCAAAAAAGAAGGTTCTTAACTTTAACTGCTTTGGTGGCTCAGTTGGTAGTGAACCTGCCTTCTGAGCCTGGGGGCGTGCGTTCGATTCCCCCTAGGGCAAAATATTTATGTGATGAACATTTGTGTTTGTTCTATGTCTGGGTGTTAATTATAAATTTAAGTATGTGTTTAAAAATATTATATGTATGTGTATCAGTCTCTGGCCGCCATAGTACAAGCTTTGCTTAGTATGGAGTATGCAAGTGTAAAAAAAACGGTTTTTAGGATTCCCTAACGAAACGGGGAAAAAGGAGCTTAAGGTGAGACTCTGACGTCTGTCTGTCCGTAATTAAAATAATGTTAATTAATTTTAATAGCACCGTGTCCCAGTGCTATGCAAACGTTATTCAAACTTTTTCCAGTTCTATTTAGGTACATATTACATTATTATCCTAGTTAGTTAAAGTGAGTGGGGATAATTATACTTCTGGAATTTATCTGGATAAAACTTTGGATAATGATATTAGTAGGTAGGGCTTCTTTTAATTTGGTACAGCAGTGGTAGGTATAACTGATAGAGATGAATGGCGAAAACGTAAAGTCAAAGTCAAGCCAAAGTCAAACTGTTTTTATTCAATTTAGGTATCAAAGATACACTTATGAACGTCAAAGTTTTTTTAAATAGACTCGACCGCCTTGTTCGGATAAAGAGCCTCTACTCAGAAGAACAGGCAAGAGACTGAGGGGCATTATTTTTTAAAAGAATAAATAAATTGCAGTCTCACAAATTTTGGCTTACAACTAGGTAATATCTATAAATACTAGTGGCTACTTGGCGGAAGTGGAAGGCTCCAGACATCTTTGTCTTATAATCGTACATAATAATAATATCATAATAATATTAAGGAAACTGACGTGGTTTTGACACATTATGATTTATGAAACGGGAATTACCTACTCGACAATTTCGACAATAGTTTCAACCGCATTCGGCGGACTTAATAACTGCGGATTATCCGACTTAATCAAATATAAATAAAAAAAATTAAAACGACATCGATTTTCATCAAACAATTTTATTAAGAACACTCCCGCGGGCGCACACACACACACACGCACACAAACACGCGCGCGCTCACAACACACAAAGACACACGTCAAACTTATAAAACCCCGTTCTTGCGTCAGCTATTAAAAATCATAATAATACCGGGTGTAAGGAGACCGTTCTCGAAAACGAAAACTGGGAATAGTGGTGGGGATTACTAATACAAAGCGACTAAAAAAAACGCGAAAAAAATACTTTTTTTTTGAACTTAAAATCTGATATTTTAACATCGACACAAGTTATACAAGCTTTAAAAAGCTAGTTTAAACACCAATTACCAAAAAAAAAAAAATTTACCCTAACGGCAGTCTAATACTAAATGCCTAACAGCTGACGCTAGAGGTGAACGCCCGCACACAGCTGCGCGCGGTCGCGACCTAGGTGCCGCGCCGCCCGCGCCCTCCGCTGTCTCGGCGCGCGCGCGGCCCGCGGCGGCGCGTCGTCGCACTTTCCGTAGGTACTGGCGCCGACCATTGACCCCCGCGATATAAACGCGTTACATTGCTGGTTTGCAAATTTCTAAAAGTTTAAAATAACAGTTATATGGCTAATAGTTAGTGGTTTCGGGTTGTGTATAGATAGTATAATAACGGCGTTTCGGCTTCGAGAACGGTCTCCTTACACCCGGTATATGCGAAAACCACGTCTCTTTGCATAATAAAATAAGTGCTTTTATCTGTTACTAAACTGCTTCACTTACATGAAATTGTAAGGTTTTGTTCGGATTTTAGCTTCCGGAATGGCATCCGGAATACCGCAGACTTTATTTACAGTTGCATTTCAAATTTTAATTCTATGAAAATAGAACACGTCTATCACAGTGTTCATTTGCAGTTGGGTTTCTAATTCTTTATTCAATGAAAACAGAATGGTCTCTTTCCCCGAGCTTGTACAAATATAGAATTTAGCTACCTCACTATTAAAACAAATCCGACATTTCCTAATGGATATTTCGTATTCGTGTTTTTAGAAACACTTTTGTGGTCAGGAATCCGGACTAAAAGTGTTTCTAAAAAACAGGTTGGCTATTTTCAGTTTATGAATCCAACCATTGAGTATTTTAGTTCAAAGTTCAACCATTGACGGCTTGTAATAGTTCATAGTAAAGTCCTTACAACGATTGGCCGATTCATTCCATTTACAGTTTGTATGAAAGGTCAATAGCCGGCGGCGCGGCGCGGCGATGCAATACACCAGTTTTAATAACTTTTATGTATACCAAGAGAACCAAATTTTATCTGGGCTTGAACCCAAACCCCTTCCCCCAAAGTATCTAATAGTCGAAAATGTCTGTTTTTGGTAAGTCTGTGCTTGTTAAACAAAGCCGGTACATCCTAGCTAGGACATCAACTAAGCCAAACTTCCTAATCAAAATCTTACCTACTTTGTTAAATCTTACCTTGAGCTAAGTCAAGCTGGTCCCGAACCAGCAGTTGTAAGGACCTACTAATTAGTCAAATAATCCCGGTATTCAGTATTAGTTCAACAGGTAATGCATTGTAGTACGGGCTAGAAGCGTTGTACCATTAATATGCTAACTATATTACCCTTACTCATACTAGTAGGAGTAAGCAGTAGGACAACTGGTTATCTATGAACATCGACTTAGTAAGAAGTCCGATCATAATAAATATTAAGTACCCTTTACTGAGATAAAAGTATGTAGTACTTAATCCATGCTAATTTTATAAGGAGGAAAGATTTATATGTATGTACTCGTATGTTTGTAACGAATTAACTCAAAAACTACTGGTCCGATTGAAAAATTCTTTCACAATCAGGAATAATGTAGCTTCATTATTCCTGATTGACATAGGCTATAAGACGTGAGCGAAGTTGCGAGCAAAACAGCTAGCTATTTTTATATTATTTATCAATAATTCACTATCGGTAAATTTTAATTATTTACAATAAAAGTATGTAAATGAATATGTTACCTATCTGTATTATTAATTGTGTTATTAATTGACATAAAATTATTCCTGGAAAGACTACTAGCTACTGCCTCTCAGAGTATCCTACCGTCCCTCATTAAAACTTCAGTTAATTGTTAAAATTGTTAATTGATTGTATTGTGCAATTATTGTACATACATATCGTCACCCCTTTTCCCCCAAAGGGGCTGGCATAGGTGTAATACAACACCCACAATTCACCGAACGATATTCAGCCGCAAATGTGACGGGGGACGAGCCTGTCACCATACACCGGGCTCTAGCATGTAGCAGATGGCACATATTATGTTCACACAATGAACAAATTGGTGCGTGCCGTCGGCTGGGTTCGAATCCGCTCCCTCTAGTTTGAGAGGCGGGCTTACTCCTAGGCCAACAACTAGGCTATCAACGCTTATTGTAGTCAATCTCTTGTATTGTAGTCAATCTATCAATCAAAGGCTATCAATCATTGTAGTCAGTAATAATTTTTTTATCTTATAGTGATGCTACCCTTCCTGTTCAACAACGCTGTTCTGAATGAGACTTGGCCGATATTTATGTACCTCTACGTTAAATTCGAATAAAGACTGGTAAATCTAAGGTTGTCGATGTTTACACGAATATTTTAATTACTCTACTATATATACAGCAGTCTGTAGGTAGTCTGTCTATGTGAAGTAAGCTGCACAATACCCTCAGAATAGGAAACTAATTAAATTGCTGTCAAACCAGAGTTTCGTAATGTACAATAGCCAATCCTTGCGACGAAGTATTCTGGCAAATTTTCGTTGGAGAGATAAGAAGTGGATTGAAGAAAACATTATAAGCGTTTATGCTACGAGTACATAATACATTTTCGTAAGAAATCTTTACTCAGTGATAGTTTAAGTACTTAATAATTAACGTCGCTGAGAACGGCGGTAAGCGAGCTAAAGTATTTGTTATTTGTTGAGATGAGAAACGCCTGCCCATGAAAGGTTTCTTACATTTTTAAATCTATTATTATGCTATTATAGTATTCGTATACTTATGTCCTACTTACATTTATACGTGCTATATAGTAAAACTCCAAACAATATCAATGCAATTTTAAAAACAATCAAAACGTAACTCAGAGCTGTACAACGTATAAAGGTAGATGTAGGTACTATAGTTAATCGGCAAATAGGATTAAAAGCTCACGTGGAGTTAGGGGGTTCCGTCGGTCGTAAAGAGCGAGCTTTCAACTGGGTGCGACTGTACCCTGGATATAGGCGATGGGAGGCCGAACGTCCGAGCCTGATAGAAAAATACCTACGTTTGAATCACCAGTGTTTATTTGATTTACACTAACCTAGCTTACAATTAACGTTGTACAGCCTTGGATAGTTAAACAGCGTTTTGTCTTTTTCAATCGAGTTAAAAATTTAAATGGAAGAACAAAAATGGTTGTCTGTGAAACCGATTTACGAGCGATAATTATAACAAAACATTAGTGAAATGTTCTCGGACGCATAAGCCAATCGAGTGGAAGAGAGATAGGTGCAGCGCAAGCCGAATGCTCAAGCCGATCGTACCTTTCGCTCGCTAGAGCGAGCGTAACGGGACAATGAGTCATCCTTTTTCGTGCGTGCAGCCGGCGTTCATCGATTTATTAAACGTTGTCACGTCAAAAATAAAACTCTCTCCCTCTAAGCAATAAACGTTTTTTATTTTATTTAAAAAAAGTTATTTTGTAACTTAACTATTAAATACTTACAATACAGACACAGACTATTAATGTCGATAGTAATAATAACCTGTGTGTAATGTAATAACCTATTCGGCTAATCTCGTCTAAAAAAGTACCTAATTGAATAACAAAAAAAATAAAAAATATATGTAAAACATGGATGATGGATGTTACTTGTATCTAAGGTATGCAGTTCATGACAGTAAATAGTTAGGTATTTGTTATGGGCCTTTTGTGCTAGACACATTTTTAGACATTAAGCAATACACGTTGTATAACTTTGAAATAGTTGAAAGTACGGTTTTTTATCTTTCTCTAAATAAATAAAATAAAAATAAAATAAAAAGGTATTTATTGCCAAAACTAAAAAAAGTAAAAAAGACAAGTTACTAAACAAAAAGAAATTAATTTTATTTATAAAAAAATTTATTTCTAAATCGAAAAAGACAGAACGCTGTTTAACTATTCCAAGGATATACTTACAACGTTTATTGTTAAGGGGGTAATACGAGTATTTTAAACAAGTAAAGTTTGATAAATTATTCCGATTTTGATCATTTTTTCCCTAGTACATAGCTTCATTATTAACTAGCTTATGAAACGCGATTACTATCTTAATTAACCTCGGAAGTCTTAAATAAATTTGTTAAGACTAGCTGCTAACCTCTCTTCCATGCGTTTGCAGATATTTGCTCGCCCAGCGTTAAAAAAAATAATAGTACGTGTAGTCCCTCCGCGCAGAAGAAGTAGAAACTTCTGTGTATCTTTCAAACATTTACTCTCGCTCTGTCTCTTCCTACTCCCCATCCCCAGGAGCGTTAAACGTTTAACGCAACCTTGTTGGAAGTCACATTAGAAGTTTCACTCCAAAAAAGTGCGTCAATACACTGTTCTACGCTCTCAAACATTAGCTACGTTTGATTTGCACACGTGACGTCACGCTACACGCACGCGTAACGCCTCGCTCTTTCTGAACGCGCCGTAAGCTTTACTTTATTGCTTTGGAAATTACAGAACCTCCCGGCCCTTAAACCCTTCCGAGGTCACCATTATGACCACAATTGACACTAAGCAATGTATCTCAGTTTGTCCCCGGGGAAATCAAAGGTTAAGATGAACCCTCAATAAGTTCCTCTCGTAGAATAAAACAATAGACTCGGGTGTGCTCTATTACTAGGTACCTTCAAATGTGTTTTTGCAAGCTACGATCCTATGTTGAGATTTTCGGAAAGGGTATGCTAAGCCGAAAGGGGGTAACCGCACTTATTGTTTTTTTAAATAACTTTCACCGTGGAACCAGAAATAAAATATTAAAAAAAAAATTGCTGCTCTAAAATCTTTGAGAAGGATAAAAAATCAATTTCTTGTGGTGTATAAATAAATAAAAATAAATAAATAAATATTCGGGACACTTGCAGACACTGTCATCTGACGCCGAACTAAGCAAATTGTACGATGGCGGCCAGACCCTGATATATACAAAAAAAAATGTTGAAATACAAACTTAAATAAATAAACATAGAACAGATACAAATGTTCAACACATTAACGGTTGACATCAAACCCACGCCCCCTAAGCTCAGTTGAATATTTATAATTAAAAACGAATATCAGAACAATACAAATTAATAATTATGTCAACTATAAAAATAGTTCATTAATGTCATCATACAGTTAAGTACGAGTATAGTAAAAATAGTTAAATATAGCTATTATTATACAAAATAATAATAGTTCAAAAATCTCTTATTTTAAAAAAGCTTCAACGTCATAAAGCGTATTTTCTAGTAACCAAGTTCTCAGCTTGGTTTTGAAGCACGCTCGTCATATAGAGATATGATTAAATATGCGTAGCACATAGGTACTATACAGCTATACAGCATAGATCATCGGTATCTACGAGTAATATCCTCTTCTCACTGTCGCTAAACGACTCGCCAGACTTTATTACATCCGGCGAAATCTTTATGTACGCGGAAGACGCCACCGCGATCTTTGTCGCGAAAAAGTCAGTGGAACTACAGAAGAGGTTGAATGATTCAGCTGGCTGAATGAGCTGGCGAAGTGGGTCGGAATGAACGGCGGCCTGGTTTTGAATGTTAAAATGACGCACTACATACAATTTTTCGTAGCTGGCAGGCTACTGGATGTACTCCGAGTGGCCATAAACTGAGAACCGATAAGCCTACGACTCGCAAATTTCCTCGGTTTCCAAACAGACCGAGGTCTAACATGGGCCTCTCATATTGATAAGCTTTGTGCAAAACTGTATAGTGCCTGTTAAGCCTAGAGTCGACTAGCACGAATGGTTTCTGCTGGATGGTTTCGCTACCGTGCATTAGGGCCTGCAATATGGGGCCGAGCTGTGGGCACGCGGCCGACAGACTGAGTGCCTTCAGGATGCAGAAACGGGCGATATGAGCTTTATACTCGTAGCTCAGGTGTCGCGCAGGACATCGGTAAAACCGCTCGTAAAGTCACTTGGAATACCGACGCTGCCCTCGTTTGCTATTATGCAAATGGCTGTATGTATATGCGAGCCGGAATTTAGAGCTGCCTGAGAAGCGCGTTACACATTCCAGCACAATCTCCGCAACGCAAGCGATCTTGCGACATTGCACGTGCACCTCGTGCGGTCGAGGAAGTTGACTCTCGTGATTTGAGCAAGAATATGTAACTGCTTGACGAAGGATGTAACTGGTGCCGTCAGCTCAAATGTTTGCAAAATTAAATTTAAAAACCTGGCTCGTTCAAAAATCATTTTCAACCATCGACGAGTTTTGTTACGAACTAACTGAACTAACGAAACATTTCTTATTATTCCGTAAGAAAATAATATTTTCGTTCCACTGCTTGGTGGTTGAAATACTAATTAGTACTTAGAGGTGTGGTAGTTCCTCAAGCGGATGCTGTATATTTTATTTCCAAATTACTTGCAAAATAACAAACTGACAGAGACTAATTTATCTAATTAAAATAATTTGAAATATTAAATGTAAATATGAAACCAACGCTGGTCGCAATACACAACTGCCAACTGGAATTTCAAAGGAAAATAAACATTGACAGAAACTAATTTAAACCGCAATCCGCAATCAATTGATTTCAATAATTAATATAATAGGATACTTACTGCATTACTGGTGTCCGTGTTATTATTTATGAACTTCTACTGGTTTGACCGATTTTAGATAGATAGGAAATGCACAGCATCATTATCTCTATCTCGGCCATGACGCGGTATACGAGTACTCGTATAATATGTCGCAGCCAACTTCCTATCTACGATGGAGCACGTCTGCCTAGAAGAAACCGATTCACTTCAGACTTAAATGGCTAGATGCACTAAACATAAGAATCGCCCAAGTCTTTCTTTAACTAATACCTGGCACAGGTGTTAATTTTATACCTAAAAGGTAGTCCCTACCTCAAAATGTGTAATACGTTCAGAGATAAAATAAACGATTTATTATTATTTATTATTATTTATTACTAATAATAATAATAAATAATTTCGGGACACTTCCACACACGGTCGCCTGACCCCAAACTAAGCAAAGCTTATACTATGGCTGTCAGAGACTGATATCCATACTTAGATATTTTTAAAAACATAATTAAATAGATATTAACACCCAGACATCGAACAAACACAAATGTTCATCACATAAATGTTTGCCCTAGGTGGGAATCGAACTAGTTTTAAATTACCTACTCCTGGCGAAATATTTGCTTATCGTGCACATAAAATTAAGATTCTCCTAAGGAATAACTTGGGGTTAGTGTAAAAAAAAATTAAGTAGGAGCTAGATATTTAGTGCAAGTAGCCAGAAGACTCCCTTGAATATAAGCTTCGGAGAACTCCCACTCAGGCAATTCACTCGATACTTGGAGACTCCCAGATTATAATTATCGGGATAGATGCGGAGCATTTCACGATGATAGCTTGTCGGCTGACTGAAATAAGCTACATACATATATTTTGTAGCGAGGACTTTCGATTTTTAATTTTGTTTTACCTGTTTTTTTTTTTACCGATTTTAACGTGACGAAGAGTTTAAAAAACAGAGGCGCGATGTTTTACCAACGGTAAACTTGGTTCAAAATTTATGAAACTAATTCAAGGATACGGATTTAGAGCATTTATGCAACTCATTGAATTACTTTCATGGATTTTTATTTGAAATCAATTGAAAATAAATGATGAAATCTCATTTTTCTTTAAGTTACGTAGGTAATTATATCTTATAAATCTACGATGTATTTTTGCCTAGTAGGTAGTATTACGTATTTAGTATAATGTCCCGCTTCTGCAATCGGTAATATAATATAGAGTAATGACGCTAATAATTGTGTAATGGCCAATTTTATTCCAATGGGGATTTGATAATTTGTATTTAGATTCGTGGATATTTACCCAGTTTCCCATTCACCGTTTCACGTGCTATCAATTCTTGGGGGGCAATTCGACTAACCAAAACCGATTGGCGTTGCGTTTATCATAAAAAACTGGCCAAGTGCGAGTTGGACTCATGCACGATGGGGTTCGTACCTTTATCTATAAAAACGGCAATAAAATAATGTCTGTTGTATGGGAGCTTCCTTAAATATTTTTTTTTTCTGTTTTTAGTATATTTTGTTGTAGCGACACCAGAAATACATTATTTGTGATAATCAACTTTGTAACTATTACGGCTTATGAGATACAGCCTGGTGACAGATGAAGGGACAGCGAAGTCTTAGTATTTTATATCTTTAGGTACGGAACCTTAAAAATTGGACAGGGCTTAGTATCACTAATGTCTCACAAACCAGTGACACGTTTGTGAAACATTACAATAGTGACGTTTTAACCCTAACGAAACGTCAACAGTTCAGTTAAGCATCCACTATAGTTTGCTAAATTGCCCTCCTGGATGGCCCCTGGCAGAATAATAACGAAAAACATTTTCTATCGCCACAAGTTCTTTAGAAAAAAAAGGAAAAATACTCTCCTCCAACAGTAACTAGCAAACTTAGTTGCCAACGCGGACGAACAGAAACCGTTTTCTTTTTCGAGATAAGAAGTAGGTCGCCTACATTTATTGAAATAGCAAAAAATAATAAAAAGTCAGAATGAAACTTTCTGAAAAAGTTGCTGAAGTTATTTCACAATACATCTGAACACACACACACACACTTCTGATTGTATTACGCTAGTTTGTAATCTAAACGTACAGCAGAAGGGCTATTCCTACGCGTGAGATGAGATGAGATTTTATCTTGGTCACTCTCACACATATGACGTGTCAAACGAGAGCAACAAGGGCGTAAACAGGTGAGATGAAAATCTCAAATCTCCAAATAGGGCCCCAGTTCGAATGTTGGTAGGTACGCAAAATCGAAGCACTCTCTAGTTCGATTTACACGGAATTTAGTTCAAAAGCAAAGCTGTAGTAAAGTTATGTGGGATGCAAACAGTAACACTAACTTTCCCGTCAGTAATATTACTGTGATTATATTAGAGATAGCAGTTCAATTGAACTGCACTAATTAATGAAGCAAACACTAATTAAAACGCTGAAATTAGTACAGTGGAGGATGGATTCAGCGACGTAATTAGTGAGAAGCACTGTGAATCTATACACTACAAGAGTACTTCAAAATCACGGAGCGCTTGTGACGAGGTTCGTCCGGCTGGTCTTGCTAAATTGATCTTCGGATATAAACCCTTTTCACCGTCATCTTCTTTATCAATCAAGTTCCATCCACTGCTGAGTAGATAATATTTACACCGTGTCTTTTTAAATCTTAAAGCGATGATAGCCTAGTTGGAGACAGCCTGCCTCTCAAGCCATAGGGAGAGGGTTCAATCCCAACCGACGACACGCACCAATTTGTTCATTGTGTGAACATATGTACTTATTGTATGTCATCTGCTACATGACTAAAGCCCGGTGTTTGGCGACAGGCTCGCATCGCTCGCTCACATTTGGGACTGAATATCGTCCGGCGAAGTGTGGGGTTGTATTACACCTCTGCCAGCCCCCTCGGGGGAAAAGCGTGACGATATGTTATGTCTCTTTAAACGACGGACATATTCTAGGATATCTTGTACTCATTCATAACCAATATTTACTATGGGGCCAACAGCGAAATCAAGAAAAAAACAGCTGTTTTGTGCTAAATGTAGAAGATCAATGATCGATGAATTGAATCACAACGTTTGTATGGAACAGCTGCTAATTTTTTTCGCGATTTCAATGTTGGGACCATAGTAAAATATGTTCATAACGATGAGTACAATGATATCCTTGAATAAGTCCGTTGTCTACCCTATAAAATAAATATACTGTACATAAATAAATTAGCTCTTAATTTTTTTTCATACTAGAGACAAAAACACTTAAAACTAGTAGGTATACGAGTACCTAACAGTTACTTGTTGAGGCCATCATGGCGGCCTTATCTTTGTAGCGATATTTTTCAGGCATATTTCCAGGTAACAGTCTCCTTCTTAGCTTTTTATTGTTAGCTTATTTTGTAGACCCGGCCAGTCTAAATGAATCAAGAAAGGAATTCCTAATTTATTCCATTTCCTACTTTAGATTTATTCTTGCTACAAAGTCTAAAATAAAAATAGACCGCTATTGATCCGTTAAAATAGATTGTATTGGGCTCCCGGAGCCTTGGCTTTGCATAAGTACCAAGATCGGTGGCACAGTCGTTTGCCGGGACCGTGTACTGGCTCAGACGGAACTATACAGTGTGAGTGAATCGAACGGAGGTATAAGTGCCTGAAATGGGTTCGATTTAGAAGTTGTATACGTGCGGTTTGGTGGTATTAGAGGGATTATAGACGTTCAAACGAGGAATGTTTAGTGGAACAGGCCGTTGTCTGCGACCGGGTCGGGGTCGGCAGCTGAGGCCCTGAAATCTTCTTTGACATCGGACCGCGGATTTCCTTTACGGTCCTGTGAACCCGAGACCGAAATTATGACCCTCCTTATTTTATTTTGCAGCGGTTTAGGTGCACCTTTCTTGCAACAGTTTTATTTAACTTCACTCATAAATATTTTTACTCTGTTTGTTATTTTCACTCAAATCTCGCAACATCGCATTCTTTGGTAAAAGTGTGTTGGGTGTGGGGCCGAAAATTTATAATCATTTGCCTTGGATCTGAGAGCGTTGCTGTATTTGAAGTAAAATTATTTAATGTTTTAATAGAGAAAAGTTATTATAAGGTCGCTGAATTTTTTAATGACAAATTTATAATATAAGAAATAATTTAAGTAGCTCTGACATTGTATACTTTTGACAACTTAAAATATTGTATGTCTGCTATGGACGAAGCTGTTGGTACTATTATTATATTATTTTAACATCTTTGTAACACACAGTTAAACAATAAACGATTCTGATTCTGAACAGTTTTTTCAACTATCTTTACTAAACCGATTTTTAAGAAACTTTGCTCACATTTAGTTCTTAAGACATTATCTGTACTAATAAA
The DNA here is from genome assembly GCA_911728515.1 of Peribatodes rhomboidaria. Lineage (NCBI taxonomy): Eukaryota > Metazoa > Arthropoda > Insecta > Lepidoptera > Geometridae > Peribatodes > Peribatodes rhomboidaria. Next base: position 19,424,625 of record OU452166.1, read on the forward strand.
CTGGCTAAATACAATATTTATTAACATACTAGCTGTCACCCCGCGACTTCGTTCGCGTTTATTATTAATATATATGTATATATATTTAAACTATCCTATCTCTCAAGTTGGATCGAACTGCACATGGTGTGCGAATTTTAATATAATCGGTTAAGTGGTTTAGGAGTTCATTGAGGACAAACATTGTGACACGAGATTTATATATATTAAGAAAGAATTAGCAAGTGTCTTGCCCTTTTCTTGCTTCAAAACACGATCGCTTAAAAGACAAAACGCTGAAAAAATATTTCGAGGCTATTCAACATTATTAGCATTAGGTGATTAGCATTAGCATTAGTGATTAAGACCGTTTCACTGCTATTTTCAAGTGATACCTTTTTTAATTTCAGTTTTTTGTTAAGTACGAGTATGTTATTAAATGACATACTTAGGGAAATTAAAACGCTTACATTATTATTTATGAGATTTCGCACCTATTTATTATGAAATTTGAAATTTTCTTTTTAATAGGTTTTTTTTTAACTAATAAAGTTGCTGTGTTTCTTTAAATATTTATATATACATATAATGCCATATAATTTTTTTAACGTAGTTATATCTGAACCATTCTAACTGTTTAGGTACTACTTACAAATGGGTTAAACCGTAAAAGGCCCATTCTTAAACCCAGGGTTAATCGACCATGCGAGAATTAGCGAGCGAAGCGTCTCTGCTTCAGCTTACGCATAAAGTGTTTTCGTATTTCCGGCTGTCTTCCTCTACAGGTTGCATTTCTAAACCGATTCTTGTAAATTTTTGTGAGCAGGTTCGATAGTTTTTTATAATCGATACCTTACCATTAGGTACATACTAACTATACTAATACGCTACCATTCTATAATTGAATAGGGGCCCAAACTTTGCACCTGTGGGGCCTTTGATAAGTGCTGAGAAGTTTAGTGCGATCCCATAAGGGTCCAATCCCACAGCTACACGACGCTGTAACAACGCGACGTAGTCCTCCAAAAAATTGTAGGTTTTGTACTAAGTTATTCTTACTTATCCCTACGTAGCCTACGCAGGTACTGTCAAAATTTCCAATTTGCAGATAGGTTAATTTTATTAGGTATATAATTTTAAAACGTAGACATGAAATAGAAAGCATTTTATGTATAAAAATATTTTTTTAACTTCTATTTTTTTTTAAAAGTAATTTCTTGTCTACGTGTTCTTGCAAATTGCTCTGTCGCTCCTGCCGCGTTAAATCAATCGTTTTGTATGTAAAATTTGTCACAACGACCAGTTGCGCCCAAATGTGACCCTACCTTAATGGGACCAAGTCCGTCGCTTATGTGGAGACCCGATTTCGTTTGTCGTCCAATTAAACTAATCACCTCGAAACGACGATAGCAAGCGTCGCTTGACCACAAACTGCCGCGCCGGCTCTCATTCGGCAATAATTACTACAGCCAACTAAAACAGCAAAATACTGCTACATAGCCGGCAGCACGACCGGCTAATTACTTGTAGTCTAAAACAATAAAATAATAATGCTACAATAATTTGTTTGTAAACAGTTTTGCGCTATAACTAATCTAAGTTTAACATTAACATTACTCTATTCTTGACAGAATAATAACTTTTTCTAATTAACTTAAAGCTTGGGCAAACGTCTAGCTCTCCCGGACTTATGCCATAAAAAATATTGTCTGCGCCAAGGCTGTTCTGTTTTCAAATTGATGAATTTAAAAAGTTGCTGAAAAGTGCACGGTCATAAAAACCCGTTATAAATGAAATTCTTTAAAGCTTACTTGCAGGCTAAGCTTGCAGTACGTATAAAATACGTAAGTGCAGTATATATAATATAAGTAATGTCAATGCTTGCAGGTATCAACGTACCTACCTAATTTCGAACTTCAAAAATTTAATTTAACAAATAGGTAAGGTTAACATTGGCTTAAAAGCTGAGCCTTTACTTATTTCATTAGAGTTGCGAACAACATTGAATTAAATAATTACAAATTAGGTGAAATGACGAGACGGGTAGAATTAAATCAGAATACTAAACGAAACGTTCTAAATTCTAATCCTATCCTACTAATATTATAAACGCGAAAGTTTGTAAGAATGGATGTATGAATGTTTGTTACTCTTTCACGTCAGAACGGCTGAACAGATCTGGATGAAATTTGGCACAGAGATAGATTATAGTCTAGAATAGCACATAGGATACTTTTTAACCGCGAGTGAAACCGCGGGGCGCAGCTAGTAAGTATATAATTAAACTTAAATAATTTACAAATAGTTAATTGAATTTCAACGCGATAATACAGGGCATAGCATTTGTATATCATCACTGACTGGAGCCCGTAGAATAGCGACAGGCTCGCCTTCTATCACATTTGGGACTGAATATCGTCCGGCGAAGTGTGGGTGTTGTATTACATCTCTGCCAGCCTCCTCGGGTGAAAGGTGTGACGATATGATATGTATAACATTTGACCCATCGTGAGTGCGATGGCTACTGGCAGCGATAGATTAGATTAGCTTTTTCGACCGAGCGAGCCTTAGCGAGCGAAGCGTCTATGCTTCAGCTTCGACAAGAATGCTTTCGTATGTACGAATTCAGGATCTTTTGAAAATAATCCGAAAACTGAATCGTCAAAAAAAATCTGTATAATTATCGAACCTGCTTAAAAATTTAGTAATAAAATTAATGTAAAATAGTTACATTTCAATAAAGCGCCCCTGACGGAAACGTTAAGCAACTAGGGTCAATATAAGGAGCCAAACAATAGCGAAAAAAGTTTTCGTTAACCATCAAAACTTGTGGTAAGCCCCCTGTGGGGAGACAGACGACGGCCGCGAGGTCTACAGCTCACTGAGGCACTAGTTCACAAGTTTCTTGTTTTCTCATTATAGTATGTTAAAATCATGCATAGTTCAAAAATTATCGACTCGATCAAGGCTATTCTAATTGATCGGAAGGCAGTTTCCGATCGGAAACTACTCGAATCGTCTAACTTTATTTCACAACTATCCAGTCGGAAACTTTTTACATTTCAAATCGGAACAACAGCTGATTTTTCACGGAAATCCTTCCAACCGGTAATAGCTGTCGTAACCATTTCCGTAGTTATTCTAATTCAATATTTTAAGCCACTTAACGATTATTCCTAAAATAAAACGGAAGTTACGTACGAGTTTTATCCTTATTTTCATCAAAATCGCTAATTGTGTTGTAACCTGATATTTTCATTCGAAGTTCACCCTCAGTCTCTAAAAGTCGAAAATTAGATTGGTTGCAAAAGTTCCTAAACTATCAATAGCGATCGATATCCACAGGAGAACCTATTTTCAAGTTCAACAATCTATCAATAGAGCAACTACCTATCGAAGATAATGTTCAGGTTCTCTACAAAATTTGATTTAAAGTTTCAGTAAAGTATCCACGGCTTTTCTGAAATGGAAACGGGAGGGATTCTCTTCCATCATCTATCATCACCCTCTACTCTACAATCTGCATCATAGATTTAACAACTATAATGTACAGAAATCACACCGATGACTAGGTAGAATACCTTACGGGACAAAAAATTAGTTGTAACTTGACGATTGATGTAAGTCTGATATGGCATCAACAACATTACGACACGAAAAGTGTGTTTACGAAGTAGGTGTGTTAAGGTTATAAAATAATCATTAAAATTTTAAAAGTGTTATTTGTGCGCAATACACTATCCTATCCTACCAATATTATAAACGCGAAAGTTATATAACAGCTAGTTATATATATATATATAAATTAATAAAATTAATAAATTATATAAATATATAAATAAATATATAAATAAAATATATATATAAATATATAAATTAATTAATAAATTAATGACATTTATAGCTTACTTTGTTTTTCGTCAAATATTTTTAAATTCAATAACAAATCAACACAATTTTTTCATAGTTATATATTTCTACCACGCGGGTTTTTATTCTACCATTATCAAGCTTCCCCTGTTAACATGTAATGGTCTATAAGACCTCCCAGTCGGAAAGCCCCGACGATTGCCGAGGTTCTTTCCGATTGAAGTTGTGAATACCAAATTAAAGCTCCTTCGCAAACTAACCCGTCCCTCGGAAACGGGTTGGATTCCGAATCAGAAGCATCCGATTTAATTGAGAATCACTAGGCATGACTTTGCTGCATCTTTAATTAAAATCGTACCCCATCAGTATTACGATGCTTGCAATACTGAGGCGTAAGTCAGGACAAAGAGAGAGCAAATATGTAGATTGTAGGTAAGTATAAATACTACAGATAGGTAATAGTCACTGACGTCAGATGCAATGCGAGAGGCAGCCGAGGTATTAGTTTGTTCGGAGTAATTACGACGAGACCGTGAATGGTCCCGATACGTATCGCCAGCCTTGGAGCGATTATCTACTAGTTCGACTACGTATTAGAGATGTCACCGCACTTCATTGCGATTTCTTATTTGCAATATATATGTGTACGCGTATGCGCTGAGGAAAATATACTTAGTTATTTATTCCTCGGCTTCTCGTATTAAGGAAGTCCGTTGAGCAACGAAGGTAAAAAGGAGCACAAATTCCCACCACTTTTTGTATTGTATTGTATTTTACAGCACATAGCGATAATAAAGCGATGATAGCCTAGTTGGAGAAGGCCTGCCTCTCAAGCCAGAGGGAGCGGGTTCGAACCCAGCCGACGGCACGCACCAATTTGTTCATTGTATGAACATATGTGCGTATTGTATGTCATCTGCTACATGACTAGAGCCCGGTGTTTGGCGACAGGCTCGCCCCTTGTCACATTTGGGACTGAATATTGTCCGGCGAAGTGTGGGTGTTTTATTACACCTCTGCCAGCCCCCTCGGGGGAAAGCGTGACGATATTTTATGTACTCGTACCATTGCGCTGTCCCGTTTAATAGTAACAGATATGCCATGTTTCAATCTGTCATTTGCTTTAAAAATAAACATTATTCTCGTAAATATGACGGGAGTGTGTAAACAAAACATTGCAAACACTTTCGGCCACCCAATTTATTTTTGGAGATTGCTTACGTCAGATTATGAAAATTTTAATTTAATTTTAATTTTGGTGCATTTACCATTTTCCTACCTAACCTTCCATTAAAATCTACAATAGAACATAATATGAACACAACAGAAATCAGAAATCAGAATTTATTGATAACGTCACAACGAGCGTCTAGCGAGTGGTTGAGTGAAGTTGAGTAAGCTAACTAAATTGTTATGGAACATTGAGGCGAAGATTGACTCCATCTCTAGGACGTAGTAAATAGTAGCTCATTGTCTGCCGCTCCCTATTTATTACCGCTTAGCTATTGAAACGTTAGATTGCCGTTCAGAATACGGAATTACTACAATGCTTATTGTTCTAAAAATATGATAGCTCCTACTAGCTACGCCCCCGAGAATAACCTGCTACTGACAAATACGAACCTATTATAGTTTTTCGACATTAAAAGTAGCCTATACATTAATTCAGGCATCCAAATTGCATCCAAATCCATTCAGCCGTTTTTACGTGATTGGCGTTACTAAGTTACAAGCATACAAACTAGCACATCCCTACATAGTATAAAACAAAGTCGCTTTCTCTGTCCCTATGTCCCTTTGTATGCTTAAATCTTCAAAATTACGCAACGGATTATGATGCGGTTTTTTTAATAGATAGAGTGATTCAAGAGGAAGGTTTATATGTATAATAACATACATTAAATAGTGGAGAAACACTGTTATTATTGAGGTTTCTAATGTGATGTCGTTAATTATCATTTTTTTTCCGCTTACATTGCAAACGCAGGCTGAACCCTACGAGATTTATCAAAATAATGTACCAATTATTTGTACACATTGGAAAAATTTACAGAAAACTCCGCGATGGTATATGTCTATCTCTTATGGATATCCCACAATAACATTTAAATAACAATAACATGTAATAACTGTTGTAAAAATAAAATAATAGAAAAATGTTAAAAGTAAATAAGTAATGTAGGTTTGAATTTTGATATTCCAAAGATGGCAGGAAATCTTCATGGTATAGGGAAAGGGGAATTGTTTTATTTCAAATTAAACGCGTGTGGGCCACGGGCAGTAATGAATAAATCAAAACTACTGGACCGATTTTAATTATTTTTTCAGTGAGTGACATAGGCTATATACGAGTATGTTATACCCGTGCGAAGCCAGAGCGGGCCGCTATGCTTTTATATACAACGTTCAAAGTTTTTCTGTAGTGTATTTAGTATCAGCATTGCACCCGTGCGAAGCCGGGGCGGGTCGCTAGTTAAATATAAACCGAGCTAGCGTTAGCAAGCGAAGCATATATGCTTCAGCTTCGACAAAAATGCTTTCGTATGTCCGAATTCTGTCCGGATCTCTGTCGGGATCTTTGTCTTTGTATACAGGTCGCATTTCTTAACAGATTTTCTTGTAACTTTGTGAGGCAGTTTTTGGATTTTTTTCCAAATAGCGTAGATACATGGCTCGGTAAAAAATTCAGTTTAATTATCGAACCTGCTCACGAAATTTCACGAGAATGTGTTGAGGAATGTGACCTGTAAACGAGGACTGACATCGGCCACAAGGTCTACAACTTACAGAGCCACTGGTAATATTAGTACGATAGAAAATATGGAACAGCGACTATATAGTGCTATATACTCTTAGTACGTAGGTATACAGCAACTGTATATCCGCTGTATGCCTGCGTATATCATGGAATATGTACTTTCAATGGCGTAAATACAGACTTTATAGCTCAGTATCTCTTTACAGGGTTATAGGTAACTCACCAAAAACCTCTCAAGGGTTAATTGTACTCATCAATATGAAAAACTTTTACTATGGGGCGAACACCGAAATCTCGAAAAAAAAAATCAGCTGTTCCATACATTTTGTCTCAGGTGATTGAACTTTTTGTATGGAACAGCTGTTTTTTTGCGATTACAGGATTGGCTTCATAGTTAAAGTTGTTCATATTGATGAGTACAATGAACCCTTACGAGATTTTTGGTGAGTTATGTATAGCGATATGCGACAGTCTATATACTCGTAGTACGTAGGTATACAGCAACTGTATAGTCGCTGTATATACCTACGTAAATCAAGGAATATGTACATTCAATGGCGTAAATACAGACTTAGCTCAGCATCTCTATATATAAAAACTAAATATAAAAATGAATCACTATTTCCCTTGTTCATCGCATCACGCGTGAACAGATAGAACATTTTTGAATTTTTTTTTTGTTTTGTTTATTATTGCCAGGAGATAATTATATCCTATGAAAGAAAAAATAAAGATAATATCCCGAAAAAAAATAACGGTTTCTGTGGGACGCGGGTGAAACCGCGGGGCACAGCTAGTTCTAGATAAAAACAATGTCAATCTTGTCACAAAAAGCTTCGTAACGTGATAAAAATAAACCACAGAAAATAAATAGCACCACAAAAGCCTTTTCTGGTTCTACATTCGTCCTTGTTACAAAAACTTCCTTTGTAGACTTAAAACACACAAAGTACAATAATAAAATAATAGGGTTAAAAATAATTAATTCCTGTAATGCCACGCTGAAATCTCAAAGAAAAGGGAAAGTAATTATTTTAATGCTCCCTTGCACACAAGCCGAAAGTGTTTCCTGTTTTTATTACTTTTTAAATCGAGAATTTTGCAAATGGAGCGTATTTTTATCTCTAGTTTTCTTACGACTACTTACTCCATTTTGTGTAAAGCGGATATATTATATTATTGCATGTTACATGAGCGGGGCCTAAAACGTTTGATTGTCAATGTGTTACGTTTTACATTTCCACACATAGACGTATCTACGAGTATGTGTGGAATGCCAACATTCAAATCAATGTCTCTTGTTTAGTTTTCTAATTCAGTATCGAACGACGTATGATAATTACAAAACCTATAACCCATTTTCCTTGGTGCACTTAATGCGACGTTAGAGCGAGTTTAACGATTAGAGTTTTATGGTCGACATACCTACAACACGTACGAAACGCTTTGGTTCCTCATTTCTCATACAGACCGCTAGAGTGTGGAATACTCTGCTAGACTGTGTGTTCCCTGACACTTATAATCTGGGTGCCTTCAAGTCTCGAGTGAATCGGTTTCTTCTAGGCAAGTGTGCTCCATCGTAGGTCGCATCACTGCTTATCATCAGGCATGTTGGCGGCCAAACGCGAGCTTAATATGTAATAAAAAAGCAGAAATACACTAGAGATTTCTTCAAGAAACAGTTTTAGAACTATTGTCAATGACTCGTCGAAACGTTTAATGGTTGTACAATGTCACCGTCACCGTCACATTTTTCAACAATTGTTTTCATTAACGTAGTTACAATTAACTATAGCTTCAATTGGACTTGTAAACAATCAATGGCAATTAAATAGTCGTTAAGCGTATTAATTACATTTTCAAAGGCGTGATATAAAAATATGGAGTTAAAAAAATACAAGTAAGTATTATACATATTATTAACATGGCAGTCTTTTAAGGCATACATAACATACTTACATATTACATACATACTCGTACATATATACATTTTCAACATACTTATGCTTCATGTTTAAAACTACCTACTAAGTAGGTATATAAAAATAGACGAAGAAAGAAAAATGAAAACAGTTTTTTTAGATTTCCCCCTAATTTGGATACCTCCTTCATCGAAAGAGATAGCTTGCGACCATTAACTCCGTCTTAACTGAAGACCAGCAAGTTACCTAATGAACGCGAACCATTACCGGCGACGACCGGCCCATTAAATGAGAAAACTTTGCCTAGACGGAAAGCCAGACTAAATTTATGACCTTGATGATGCCAGAAATCGAATTAAGATTGTCACACTACATCTACTATCTTAAGCTACGTATTCACTGGAGATGTGCGACTCGATGGTAATGGTTCGCGTGTAGAAATCCATCAATAGCATGACTAATAGGGAAGTAATCTTATTGGTCCCTAGCGGATCCAGGGGGGAGGGCTAATGAACTCAAGCCCCTCAAATTATATAATTTTCTCTCTACAAAACTCGAAGATGTCTGTTTTTCAGTAGTCCTGTTTACCTGTCTTGATAAAAGTTATCCTCAGCTAAGTCAAGTCCCTACCAAACCTAATTTTACCTGCCTTGATTCAACTTAGATTCACTTAAATCAAAATCCTAGATCCGCCTCTGTTATTGGTGGATTTTTTCCACTCATCCAAATCCACAAAATCTGCTTCCGATTGGTACGTAGCCTAAAGGTACTTACTCACCGGGAGCATGCTACTGTTAGGTAACAACCCAAGATCTGATTTAAACATACGGTTACTGCCTCACTCACAGACGAGCATTTGCTTGTAATGTATCAATCCTATTAAGAAGGTAAATAATTATAAAGTACTCGCAAAAATAAAATTTTCTCTCAGCTCTCCTCACTGCTATTGTAATGTTACACACTACCACCACTGTTCCTGGTTGTACTTGTTGTTCGTTACTTAATATTCGGTTCACCCCCTTGACTTCTGTAATGTTCGAATCTGAACTGTTACATTACACGTGAATACACCCGGTAATAGTTACGTCTGCTTGCAATTGTCATTTAATTTGGCGTCAAAATCGGTTACTGTTTTCACATTTTACCGTGAAATTAAAGTATTATTTTATTTTTTCTTTTATAAATTTAAAGTTCGTTGAACAACTTTCTAGATGGAGTTCAACTCGTGCCTCCCCAAACACACCCCCGTTTGATTATAGCAATGTCTGAAGTTTTTAGGCAGCTTAAACGAAACTAAACCGAAGATCAGTTGAAGCTAGCTATCTTCAAGAGCACACAAGTCAGTCGGCTAGTAGCACCAGTCAGCTATGATTTTCCCCCAAATTATACGTATGTAAAGTGACTGTCTCACGGCGAAGAGATAATACGTTCGCGCCTAAGATAAATGTTCCACGCGTGGACTTGACACAGGGTTGTAAAAATAAATAAAGCCCGTTGCCACCTAGCTAGTAGCTGTACACGTACACGAGTATATTTCTACGCCACGTTGCCCACTAATATCTGGTCATATTAAATCGCACACCATTTACTGGGAAATTACATTTGTAAGAGACGAAAAATAGAAGTATAAAATATACACGGATAACGATTTACATTACTTTTGTTGCGAGTCGTTTTTTTCTATTGCCGAGGAGGATAGTGTTTTGCGGTTAATATGAGATAAGTAATTGCAAGTTTCGTGTTTTTATTAGATTTCTGAACAGTCTGGATTGCAAGAGGTTGCTTGATTTGCTAAGATTTGCAATATCCCTCCATGCCCACAAGTTTCTTATCATTTAACAAATTCAGCTCCAACGTTTTGCCGTGAAAGTTTAACAAACGGCCACAGAAAAAAAACTTCACTTTGACATTTCAGTTCATCTTTGAAATTAGTTTACTTTTCTAAATTAGTGTTAAGCATAATGAAAAATTAACCAGAAAGCAAAGAACTGCAACGTTAGCCGCCAGCTTTACGGTCTAATTGCTAGTTTATTCTCATAAAAGAAAAATAAAATTGTTAAGTAGGTAAAAATTAATTTCTTTACTGCCACATTTGAATATAAAATTCAAGACTTAGTGCCTAAGACGCAATAATAGGTTTAAACGCAGAAATAGAATAAGCCATGTCGCGTATTTCAGTCGGCTCGGAAGCTTGGTGAAGACTCATTGTTAGTAAAATAAAATGTAAGTACAATGTCTCTGTTCTATTTTTTTTTGTTTCGTTTTCACTCGTCAATTTGTCTTATATATTCACCTTTCATCAGTAAAAAGCTTACGGATTATTTTGTTGCAAAATCAACTTCTATTTATTCTTGAAGTGTTTAAAAAAAAACCCTTAAGCTTACGAAACGAGATATATTAGCCCGTCTGTTTGCACATACGAAGCTTTATCAAAATCTGATGAATAGTTTCCTCAAAAAATAGACAAGTGATTTTGTAAGATTTTTTTCAAAAGTCTGGTAATGCGGTTATTGATATGAATCGTACACAATACATTCATTCCAATCAAAATGCATAGTTTCGCCGAAGTCGATCGCTAGCAATCAGATTTTCATCCTTGACTCGAGTGCGTCGCGTATAAGTACGTATTCAATTTCCTTACGGAAATTCTTTGTGTATTTGTCCTATGTTAGAAATAAACCTGCCTCCGAGCTGTTTTCGATAGCTTCAATCGCTCGCACATTGTCCGACCCACCACAGACCATTGTTAGGCGACACTCGACTCGACTTTTTGAACGTGAATTGAAACCGACTGCTGACTTGAGCTCTGCAGCTTGTATTAAAGAGCTGCATTAACCCTTCTCTTTATTTTTCGCTTTTTAGGCTCGCCCCCTGTCACATTTGGGACTGAATATCGTCCGGCGAAATGTGGGTGTTGTATAATACCTCTGCCAGCCCCATCGGGGGAAAGGCGTGACGATATGTATGTTTATTTTTCAGAAAAGCTACCAGTTGCTACCAGTTTGGACTTCTTGATGGCTTCATGATTTGTTACTGGCTTTATTTCAATATTAAGCACGCGTTTGTGTAAACTACGCGCATTGGTGCAATGACGGTAATTGGCCTGAAAGACCGATGTGGATGGTATTTGTGCAACTTTTTAGTACAATTTTGCTCTACGCATACCATATTACGCATAAACCTCATTTTATTGTTGTTTAACTAACCCAAAAGTTTTTTTTTCTTTATATCATAAGAGAAAAATATCGGAAAAGAGCGGTTTTTCTATAATTTGAAAAAAACATGTCATATTTGAAGTCAAAAATCGATGGTCAACAAAACAAAATAGTGAACGATTACGTGCAATTTTGAGGTCAAATTATTTACTAACTCATCTAGTTCTAGAAAAAATAATATTTTAATAGTTTTTCCCATTAAAAAGTACAAAATAGGGATCTAAAGTTTCGGTCTGAGAGACCGTGCGCGATTATAGGTGCAACAAAACTTGACGCGGGTATTGGAGTGTTAATAAGGTTCTGTGGTATAGCAAAGGCAAGCCGTTGCAGTTGAATATTAGTATAGGATAAATAATACAAATATTCATGTTCCACAGAACATGAATACTCGAGCATACTCAACGCTAGGTAAATTTAGTTTAGCTTCGTCTTCGTAGCGCTCACTAAAGCACTTGGACCGTAACTCAAAGCATAGAGAGACTCGCAGCGTATTACTAGCGCAAAGGACTAATCAAATAAGTACTTACGTAGCATTAAACATAGAGTTGCAATAGTAGAAGTGGCAAATGTAGAAGTGGCAACGCGCTACATTGTGATGTTCCGTTTTACTGTCAATATTTTGCTATTCTTTGTAGGCTTTTGGGTGGAATTATGGCAGCCAAAAAAATAGATTTTAACAGTGTAGTTCCAAAAACAATTCACCTGTATACGGTACGTTACGTACTCGTTTTCCTCACCGTTACATAAATGCCGCTAGTAGTTGCCATAAAACTATTTTGTAATAACTTTATAGAAATCGCGCTGTTATTAGCGTTCATCCACCCCACATTTTCTATTTTAAACATAAAAACATCCAAATGTACCTAATTCCTTTTGTGATACAAAGTTAAGTAAGTCGATTTAGAATCCTCTATTCCATGCTATTCCTTGGAGTTTTTTTTTTTTTGTGAGAGCCGTTTATAATCGTGCTCTAGCTGACACAAGGGACGTTCTGCATGTTTTAATTGTCCCGTCCATAGACAAAAAGTCTTTTACTGCACAAAGGCGCATTGGACATATCGAACAGAAGCTTTGACGGAGAGCTGGATCTATGTGTGAAATGCAGTTAGTTCCATTTAGAGGAAACGTTAAAATTGTGAAAGGATTTATAGCGAGACTTTGATGTCAGTCTGTATGTTACAACCGGTTACAACCAATTGTTTGTTATGCGCAGGTAGAATTTAATCTAACTTTAGAAGGAAATAATGAAAGATAGATTTTCGTGCCTCACTACGTACATATTTACACATTTCGATGTCTGTTTTCACTATTTTGCTATTGATAAACAGCGATGGTTCGATTTTAGAGCAACCAAAATTATAAATTGAATGAAGTAACCTGCAGGTAGCTGAATTGATAAATGTATTGGTTGGAAATAAGCCTACTGGTATATTATAGCCAGACCCGAAACAGATTTTGTGCTAGGTCTGGGTATTAGTTGTACAATGTGTATGTCTATGTGTGTGTTTCGTAATACCCTGAGCACAAACAAGCCTAGTGGGAAGCTCTAACTTGTGTGATGCTTTATTTTCTTATTAATTAATTATATTTGCACTCACATTAAATTTTTATGCGGAAAAGTTTGTGTCAATAATGAAATTGTGTTATTTATTTGAAAGCGTGACCTTTTATTTTCTCTGTTTAAGGTACATTTCTGTATTTAAATTTAGTACGTCTCACGTCGGGTTGCGTCATCATGCGTCATTTGCAAAATATATCACAAAGAAGAAATGTCCTTATTCGAAATATTATTTCATATGTTGGAATCGCACAAAATTGTTTCCTCTTACATCATTTCGAGCCGATTAATTTTATTGTTATATACCTTTCTTTCGATTATAAAGAAATAAATTATAACGTAGGTACTTATATTTACTTCCCTGTGATATTGTAATTTTATGGAATTACTGAAGAAGCCTCATCCTAACCCTGTATAAACCTACCAATTTGTTTTGTTTGTATGTTAAGCTTTCACGACTTAGCTACTCAACCGATCATCACGAAATTTTGCATACACGTTGTAAGAGAGCACAGAAAAGCACATACGCCATTTTTAACCCTTTTTAAGTCTCCCGAAAAGTTAACGGTTCCAGGACCGCGGGTGAATCCGCGGCTCGCTGCTAGTCAGCTATAAATCACTAAATGACTGTAAATGTACCTACTTTAATCCTATTAGAGGGAATAAAGCCCTTCTGACGAGGCAAACATATTCGACAAGGCAAAAACAGTTGCAGAGATGTTATGAGTAAATAAGCTTTATAAAGAACCTTTTACAAAGTCAAGGCTTTTTGATATTCGGTTAATTCAAATGAGTGGGTAAGCTTCCTTATTAACCGAGTTCATAAAAAAAGTTCTCGCTTCGTTTTTTTCTTGTTTCAGTTAAACTCCGGAACTCCGGTATTTACGAACCGATTTGGGAAATTAAATTAAAATAAATTCTATCCCCGCCGGAGGCACCAAATTGTTAATTATGTGAACATCAAACATTATGCGTATTTAATATCAACTGCTACATAACTGAAGCTTGGCATAAGGCGACAGGCTCACCCACTGGCATATTAGGGACTGAATATCATCCAGCAAAGTGTAGGCATTGTAAGCTCTGCCAGCCTCTTCAGAGGAAAGTCGTGAACATTTGTGTATTTACATATTATGTACATTATGTGAACATTTGTGTATGTACATATTATGTACATACACAAATGTTCACGACTTTCCTCTGGAAGGGCTGGCAGAGCTTACAATGCCTACACTTTGCCGGATGATATTCAGTCCCTAGTGACGTTATTTTAATATGTTCTGTGTTTGCTACCGATATCGCTCAAGTTGATATCTCAATAATTATGTTAGGAGTTAATGGCTGCTAGGGCCCCTAGCCGGTGGGGACGCTCGTGTCCCATCAGCTTAGCTCATTATCGGTTATTAGTCATTATCTCGACTTCGCTCGTCATCGTGATGTTTCACACGAGGCTGGTCGTTCGCTGGTGGTCACATTTATCAACAACTAGTTGCGCATTGCTGTTTCACTCGCTTTCGTTAACTACGGGGTACTACAAAAGGGCTATTTAAAGATTACTCCAAGAAAAGGTTTTTAAAATAACCCACGAAAAAAATGTCAAAATAATCCTATCCTACTACTATTATAAACGCAAAAGTTTGTAAGAATGGATGTATGGATGGTTGTTACTCTTTCACGCCACAACGGCCGAACAGATCTGGATGAAATTTGGGACAGAGATAGAATAGAATAGCACATAGGATACTTTTTAACCGCGGGTGAAACCACGGGGCACAGCAAGTTAATTATAATTTTGGTTTCAATTTGCTCCGTAGCATTCTCAAAACAGGTGTAGTCACCTACTCATAATTCCAAAAAACGTATAGTATGGACCAAACCTTGAAACTTAGAATAACTTAGAACTTGATCTAAGAAACAAAAAAACAGCTGTTCCATAGAAAAATGGTTTGACACTTGTGAAGATGGAACAGCCATTGAATTAGCTGATTATTTTTGCGATTACTGTTTTGGTCCCATACAAAAAGTTATTCGGAGTGATAAGTTTTGCACCGCTTTTTATGCGACTGCGCAAGAAGAATGTTAGTTTTCAAGTATATATTTATATGTATGAGGTTTCTTTGATAAGCCCTACAGTCTAAACAGCTAGCTGGATTTCGAAATGCGAGGTGTCATTGAAATTGTCTTGATATTGGAAGTGACATAAGGTAGGTACAACATTTTGCAGTCGGGCTGTTTTTTTTTTTTTTTTTTTATGTAGAATAGGTCGGCGTTTGACCACTAACTCGCCTGATGTTAAGCGATGTTCTGGTCTAAGATGGAGCACGACGACCTATAAGATACTTATTCACACTAGCCTTGAAGTTTTGTAGAGTGAAGAAGTACAAAGACGGCAGTTGAGTGAGGCGCTACAAGTGCGCTACTGCTCAGACCCGTCTTCGGAACGGTTACACCGGACTACATCCCGAAACACGACTAGATCATTTCACGGCATGGCTTGGTACGGTGGGTGGTAACTGGCCACGGCCGAAACCTCCCACCAGAGTTTGCTACCCGGTTAGCACTACCCGGGGACCACGTGTAGGTAATCTGAATAGAGTACACTCCTACGGACGTGGGTAGCTCAGCCCCCAAGTTGGCCAGTTTTTCTTTCAATAATGTTAATATGTAGTTGGCTTAGTATTTATACTCGTATTCCTCGTAACCCAGAATGCATAAAACAATGTATAGAAATGTAGGAAACCATTTTTACCGGGATAAAAAGTACAACAATGCAATCAACATTTTATGAAAGCTAGCACAGCAAAATAGCCTACGAGTAGCCACTGAGCCTGTTACTATGGCATAAGTAGCTTTTACTCCCTTCACCTATACAGGGTGTTACAAAAACCCTGTTGTAAACGCGAGGTGTGCATCCCGTAGCGACTGGAGGATGCAATTATGCTAGTTTTAATTAAACATTGAGTCAAAAAATATTAAACGCACATCGCGCTCTGCCCTCCTAAAAGTGTGAACGCAGCCACTCAATCGTGCCGCTACTTTCTTAGAATAAAAGCCGCCAACATTTGATACAGACTTGTTAACATTTTTGTAGAATTTCCTTTTTTCTTGCGTTCTTAAACCGGTCATAACTCTTGCTATTTTTTTTTTCGTATTTTTGCATGAATACTTATAAGTGTGTATACACGCCCTTCAATTATACAACAGGGTTTTGTACCCTATTTTTTTCGAGACGGTAAACAAATCAACTTGTTTAGATAATAAATTGGAAATAAAGTTTTAATTAAGTCCAAAAGAAAAACACAGTGAATTATTTTTAACCGACTTAAAAAAAGGAGGGGGTTCTCAATTCGTCTGTAAGGTTATTTTTTAAGTATATTACTCCGCCATTTATGAATCGATTTTAATGTTTTTTTTTTTGTTTGGTCGATCATACTTTAGAGGTGGTCCCACATACATTTTATTGTAACCGGTCATGCAGTTTTTAAAATATCAACTAAACCCAAACCCAAAATAGTTAACATGGAAGACGGGGAGTCAGTTTTTAAGCTTTGCTTTTTATATTATTCAAATATACAATTATATTATTCAAAAATAGATAAATCCGTAATATATGTTTTTTTTATCCTTTACAGCTAAAATAACACCTACGCAGCCCGTCGTCAGCTGTAACTTAGTAACCACGACGCCCGCCGACGACGTTGCGACATCAAAAGGCTGAAGATCGGCATCTACGTCTGTGGTTCACAATAGCTGCTGTTATTGTTAACAATAGCTGATGTTATTGTGAACCACAGACGTAGCATCTACATATTTTATATACAAATTATCTATGGAATTGTTTCTGCTTTTGCAATCTGCTCAATGCTAATGTCACTACGTCTACAAGGCGCTGGTTTTGGAAGTAGTAAGGGTGTATTCTACCCGCCATTGTGAACAACAGTTTTAACATTCGTTTGCAAAGTTCGAAAGAAAAAAAACGAGTCTACGTACAAAATTAATCACGTGACTACAATTTTTTGGAGACTCAATCATTTTTCTATTGAATTTTGCAAACTTATGTTCTAAAAGTTATTTACTTTGACGGGTAAAACAACATTCCAAAGTATTACTACACCCAAAGCCAGCACCCTCAAGGCCCTGCGCCATCTGCGCTTGCCTAATGCCCGGTACGCTGTAGAGGTCTCAGTGGCCAACAGCATAGAGTCATTAAAAAAAAATGAAACTTATGTGTATCTTTCTTACTTCGCGCATGCGTTTCCCTTCCCCAGGAGCGTTAAACGTTTAACGCAACTTTGTTGGAAGTCGCATCAGAAGTTTCACTTCAAAAAACCAGCACCTTTTATGTCAACCGCGTCTAGCCGGCGGCGCGTGCGGTGGCGGCCTGGCGGGCGACGCCGTCAGGACAGGTTACTCTTGTAACTAATCTAGGTAATCCTAATAAAGCGTATTCAATTTCTTTGAGGTAATTATCATTTACTAGCTTTGATGAAAATGCGAGAGATCCGAAAAAAAGTTAAGGAAAAAATCGTTCCGAATACCAAAAATCGTTACGGAGTGAGTCACGACACAGATTATATATGTATTATATGTAGAGTTCGGTTTTCAAATGTCAATTTTGTTGTCTGTGGCAATACTGGCAACCTATGCAAGATATGATTTACTAGATTTAATTATGGACGATTAGACGGACTTACGATAGGTTAATTTATATAAAAGTTTTATTTTATTAATTAAGCAGGCTAACATTGGACTGGATTATGACGAATGAAACTGTGCCTCATTTCAAAATCAGGCCAGCCGTTTAGCAGTAGACGAACTCGTAGACACACAGTTGGTTTGTGTTCAGTCACATCCGAAAAACATAACCCACCTTTTGAGTAGTAAAAAAACCTTATTTATTTATATATTTGGATACCAAAATATTATATACATCAACAATTATAACACATTCATTGAAAATACATAGAAAATAATATCAGATACTAAATGCTAATACTCGTACCACCGGCATAGGCATCGGCTACAGGACCAAAAAACAAACTTTGCAAAGCAAAAAAAATCTTAAACCTAGTACATTTTTAAGTTTCATTAAAACACTTAAGTATAAAAATCAAATCAATGTCAGGGAATATAAGTAAATTCTAAATAAAATGTCAAAAAATTAGATTTCAATAATAAAATGAATACTCAATAAAAATGTATGGAATGGCTAAAGTGCAGATCAACAAATGTCACGCTTAAGTAATATTTTTACAATATTTCTTTGTGCTTGTACTAATAACTTCTGATTGTCAGTTGAATTCATAAAACACCCGTCGTATCCACGTAACCTATAAAGAACAAAAAAACTATACCATGTACCTTTTACCTAATTATCCCGAGTCGTATGTTACCAGGAAAAATCCCTCCTTTGGCAATTACTAACAGAAGAATGAAAAGGGGCAGATATATTGTGCAGCAATTATATTATAAGGAATAATCACATCAACCTCTGATTATTCTGGTTGATATTAAACGCGCCCTAAAGTGGTTCCTGAGAAGAATTACTCTAATTTGTTATTTACCAAGACTCTTGTTAGAAACTCAGTGATTTTACAAGTCTTTTGTGCTCAAATCGAGTTACAGAACTTTACTTCTAATTGAACTTTCCTTGACATCAATTTCATTATGAAAAGCATAATGATTGCGATTATAAAATGAGTAGATAGAGGAATGTAATATAGCCCAGGTACCTACATCTACTCGTTCTCATTTTATTACGTAACGTTGATAAGTAAGGACTAATCAACGCTTTTATAACTTCGGAGTAGGTAAACAGTGTTTTGTCTTCAAACAAAATCTTTTTCGATCGAGTTAAAAATTTAAAAGAAAGAATAAAACATTCTACTAAAAACATTCTGAGACTATACAACGTTTTTAAAATTACTAAGGAAGAATAGTGTTTACATAATTATATAATGAACTAGTTGCGCAGGTGTTGCCCGCTGTTTAAAAATACCCTATGCCCTTTCTATTTTCTTTCTTTTTGTACTTAAATGCAAAATTGCATGATGATGGATTGAGTACCTAGTTGAGGCGTGAAACTGTAACAAACTGTAACTTTCGCATATATATAATTCGTGGGGTTCTGATGCCAAAAAGTTTGTGGCCGATTCGGTCGGGGCAGTTTCTCGCCCATGCGTATCTCCCTGGCGATACAGCGGGGAAATGCCGACAGCTTAATAGGCACTTTTGGAAGAGGCGTTCGGGATGAGAACTGAAATTTGAGTGACTAAACTACATTGTATTGTATTTAATTTAATGTTTTGACATTTATGTAATGACTAAATGATTATTAAGTAGGATTATTTCGAAAAGGTTTTGACAGATACACTAAACCCAAATGCAGTAAAAATGAAACCTTTGTATTATTAACCTATGGCCGATCCGCTGAAAGATCCTAGGCTCGCACATGTGTAAAGCCACGCCACTGACAGATATGTAGTTTGTTATCTTAACTATTTTTTATCACTAATTAACTACGCAGTACGCACAAAATATTGTTATATAACATTCAGTCGTTTTAGAGTCGAAAGTTAAAAATAGCGGATCACGTGTACGGTAGCATTAATAAAACCACGAGGCTCAGTTAAGCTGGGTTTTCACTACACGAGTACTCTCGGACCGAGTACGCTCGGATGACTACTCGGACGATACTCGTAGCGTGTAAACACGTGATCCGAGTATACTCGGACAGTGGCATCCGATCAGACTGGACGCGGGCGCGGTCCTATTTTTAAAGGTTCGCTTGGATCGTTTTCTAAAAACAAAATAGCGTCAACTAAGAAAAGGTAGAATGAACGTGAAACTGTCAAATTTGTGGAGCTATATGAAGCAGAGGAACTGCTATGGAATGTGATACTAACAGAATGTAAAAACAAAGACGCCCGAAATGCTGCCATGCAATATGTCCGAGTCCATTTTTTTTGTTTTTTAATTTTTTCCCTTTCGTGATTTTGAACGGCAGCGATTAACATAATTATCTGCTACAACTTCTATGCCTCGCAACAGCTGATGAGTCATATTGATGCAAACGAAAATTAAATGCTACGTTGACGCTGATAAACTCGTAACGTATCGATCAAATTCCAAGTGGACTCCTATACGATCTAGCTCGTATGAGCGCACTCGGCCCGAAAGTACTCGTATAGTGAAAACCCAGCTTTAGGCCCAGTTGCAGAAGATTCTGAGTAAAATTCTTAAACGCAGGCTTAATCAAAGCAGAGTTAAACTGTAATAAATGAATGTAAATATACACTATATTACATTATGTTAACTCAAGGTCAGCTTCTAACTCTTGGTGGTGCAAAACGATTTGTCAGTTTAACTTCTGATAAGTAGTTAACTCAGAGTAAAAAAGATAACCCGAGCATCTGCGAATAGTAATTCATTTTCAAATAATATTCAATAATATACAATTATTGTTGTCAATACTTCAGAAAAAACACAGTAGAACATAACTTAAATAGGAACGAAACACCAAAGAGTCTCTTAATTAATGGAAGTCTTAGCAAATAGGCTGGGGTGTTTGTAAAAACAACACGGAATAACATTAAAAACAAAATTAATTTACCTTTATTCCGTCGTTCGTTTATTTTGAATCCAAACGATTAAATAATTGAATGTGGCAGCTACGTAGTGGCTAATGACTCTTTGATATAAAAAAAACTGCCAAGAGCGTGTCGTTACACGTCTATGGTGGAGTTCTGTACAAAAAAAAATAGGTAAGTAATTAATCATTATCATGGACCGATTGCTTAGTGGGTAAAAGTTGCAAAAGTTTTACCTAAATATTTTGTCTAGTTATAATTCTTTAAACTTCTGTAATAGCCTTAAAATTTCAGTCCATGTATGTTGTTGTCCATGTCCATGTATACAGTTCAGAAAAATGCCTTCTGGCTTTAATTTAGTTAAGAAGTTCATTCTTTTTGGAAGTAGTAATAGTAGTAGTTGTAGTTTTTGGAAGAAAAAAACTACAATGGTTCCTGAGTCTCTGCTACGGAACCTTAATAATTGCCTTTCCAAACCTAAGTACTTTTTGTTTGTAGGGCTCACCCCTGTGTTGTGGCCAAAGGTCAAAGTATGACTACACCTAGCTTTACCCGGCTAAAGTTAGGAGCTGAATAGGATCGCAATTTTTAGCCACTTTGTATAAGCCGTGACGCGAAAAAGCAACTATTTATCACACACTATCCACTTTACGAATACACCGGCTGTCTCACAGAGACCGATTATTTTTTCGGGGACAGAAAGCTTTAAATGTATGAGTTAATGGAATGTGTAATGGATGCATAACGAATATTTAAGATAGCTTATACATTGTGTACCAAATCATCTATAACCGTTCAGACTTTACGGATTACGGAGTGTAGTGGAACAAGCAAACGAACGCGCTTTCGAGCTTTATAGGTACCGAAAATGTATTGCATTTGCATTTACTTACATAACTAGCTGCGTTGAGCAGTTTTACCTGCAGATTAAGCGCTATAATCTATTTCTGTGCCAAATTTCATTCAGATCCGTTTAGGCGTTCTGGCGTGATTGAGTAACAAACATCCATACATCCATCCAAACTTTCGTATTTATGATATTAGTAATAATAATAATTTTAATTTAGAAAGCATGTCCATAATTACAAATGGAAATTCAATCACTTAATTTATATTTTACAATTAGTAAAATAATATGATTGTATATATTATGGTCTATCTACACAGCAGGCTTGGCGGTCATTCACACGTAGGGTTGTAGGGTTGTAGCTGCCGCGTTTCGCGCGACCATTTTCATCTGAAATGGTAGGAAATAAACCGTAGGTACAAGGATTTGTCAGATCGAAAACAGACAGTATCACAGAAACGCAACTGTGTTTAATATAGGGAAATGTAGTTTAGGCAGAGTAGAAGCTGACGCAGAGGTCTATGTTCAGAAATGGATAGAAATAAGACTTAAGATGAAGAGGGTGTTGAATAAATAAAACAGGTGCTTAAGCCGCCAGGGCTAATGCTTCTGTTCATGCACGATTCATTTAGACACGCGACACAGACGAAACGCGCCCCAGGGGCAAAACACGGAGTTTTTTTCAAAGCAAAGTTTACGAATACATTATCGGCGTAGGATTGAATTAATGTTTCCTCTCTCCAACACCTAATGGTGAACTCGCCTTCACCTGCCGTCTCGAAATCGTTATTTTAATAAGGGAGAGTCGAAGCGGCGATTTACCCTCGAAAACCTACATTTGCCAACCTATTCATTCCGCCATTCCACCGTGCCTTGTGTCTGCGCCCAATAAAATGAATAATATTTTAAAATGAGGACACTTTTGTCACCCATTAAGATACTGAATGTTGAAAAAATATTTTAAACGTGTACTCTCTTTTTCGCTGGCTCTATTTTTGTGGTTTGGGATCGGGCATGTGCCCGGGGGCCAAGCCTGGAGGGCGCCCTGAGGAGCTGGACCTAGTTAGTTAGTTAGGGAGCCCTAGAAATGCAGGGTGCATTGCTAGCGCCCCCTAACCGATCGGAGCATGAACCAATAGTTGACATTGTCGTTGTCAGTTTTAATATATTTACGATCAGAAAACTACAAAACTGTACTGTACTGGTTCAAGTACAAGTAGGCAGGTGATTTGAACAAAGTCATGAACTTGTAAATAAAATTTCATTATTTACAAACTTTATAGTAACTGGAGCAACAGGCAAAAAATTACAAATTACAAAGAAAAAAAATTGTCTCTTAAATGGCGTCATTAACAATAACAAAATGAGTGGAACAGTTTCTTTTTTTTATCGTAGAGTTGTTTGCTTAGTAGGCGTTGTTCCGAATTATGAGTTATACTAAAACGTGTTTTAGAATAGAAGTCGGAACTCCAAGCTCATAGCCCCGTATGGATAAATTTTAACTAGGGAGCAAAAACAAACAGGCAGGTACGTAAGGTATGAGACGAATAAATTCTGAAACGGATAATGCTACTCAAATATTTAATTCAACTGAACTTTACCGAGCTTTCATGAATTTTCTGGTTTGCTTAATCCGGAGCAGCATGCATTAAAGCATTGTTTCGTTGATTCTTACCTAAAGACCTCTTCAAAAGTATTCAGAAACTAAATATTTTGTTCTTGGTCTATCTTAAACTGTTAGCGGAATTTTATTACAAACTTAGCATAACAGCTTGTCAAGGAAGTCTAAAGCTTTTTTGTTGGTGTTAGAGCACTTTTTCGATTGATTAAATTTTTGTACACTTCACTGCGGGAAAGCGTGGAAGCCCGGACTGACCCTTCAGTGGCATAAATTGATGGGTAAAAGCCAAGACGAGGCTCGGGCAAACCCTTACTACACTCGCCGTGACATCGCTAGTTTGAATTAGCCTATTGGTCTCTCACGGGGAAGACGACAGTGTCTATTCTGTAACCATCTAAACTGAACCAATCTAGCAGCACTCGTATTAATAATCTGCATCCTACTTTATTTCAACACGTGAGAATTAGAGCAACTATTTCAGTGTTTAAATCGTTATCACCGTTTTTGCTCACTGCTGAGCATTGTGAGCGTACTGATTGAGGAATGAGTATTGTGTAGGAAGAGACATCCTATACGCTACTTATTCTTTATTTGACGATCTGGTGAGGGACGCGAGAAGCCGCTGGATGAGGGGAGCGCAGGACTGACCTTTGTAGAGATTCCATCTCCCGGTCTGACATGACAATGATAGTGATGACTCTTTCCTTATTCCGGTCCTGCTCCAACCTCGTCCGTTTACAAAATTAAGAAAATAAAAAGTTTATTTTATTTTAAATTTAGTTTGAAATGGAGAACAGAATCAACGCCGCCTCTTTGTCCTGCAGCCTCCTCCTTCACGTCTGCACGCAAAAACAATTATTTATTGCGGCGAGCGAGGGACGTCCCACGACGCCTCACTTCCGCTTAACTTTCGAGATGATTTATTTTCGCATATCTGAATAGATAACTTTAAACATTTTCATGTGCATTAATATCCAAGTTTAATTTTAAAAGCTACTCGACTTTGTTTCGCGAAACTCTGGTCGCGTAAATATTAAAATGGGAAAGTGGAGAGCTGTTACGTGCTACGTATGTACCTACATAAATCCATACACCCCTATTTTTAATATACCATATTCCATATTACGCCATATCACGCCTTTGCCCCGACAGGGCTAGAAGAGGCGTTATACAACACCCACACTTCGCTGGACGATATTCAGTCCCAAATGTGATAGTTGGCGAGCCTGTTGCCATCCCTCCTTCCACTTGGATCCACACCTAGGCTACATACACCGGGCTCCATTCATGCTCCATTTTTAATATACCTACTAGCAAAATTTACTGGCTGATTTTCTGAAATCCCAAAACAAAAATTAATGTTCCTTGCATTTTGTTGTCGGTCAATTCAAAATAGTCCCCATTGCTATGATGCTTAATTAACTTTGTGAAACTGCTGATTTTTGTCTCACAATTTCATGATGCTAGTCCCATAGTAAGCGTTGTTTGTTATAATGTAGAGAATAAGCCTTTACATTTCTGCTAGTATTTAAAAAATATGGGTGTATAAACAAAAAGTGTTTAAACATTTTGAGAGCCTTGACAACTGACACCTAGTTCTTTCTTGAATAAACGACTGCTTATTCAAATTAACGTTTATCCGATATCGAGAACCCTTGACCTATTGTAAGTTTCCCAATAACGTCCAGCCGGTCAGTCATGATTAACCCTCGTATTCACAAACATTACTTAGGTAAGTAAAAGTAGGACCTTTCTCAGTACATTGACATGACAGCTGCCATACATTATCTGTGCCCTGTGCGTTCGATCGCTAGTAATATTTGTTAAAACAGGGGTGAGTGTCATCTGAACCATAATAGTATATAGTACTGCAGAGAGGCAGTTAAAATTTGCACTTACAGTCATGCGCTTATTCGATGACTGAAATTGTACTAGGTGTACGAAAAAATCGCTACATGCCTTTCAAAAAGTATAATAGCCCCTCTTCACAATCGGCGATCATAGACGATTACCCGCGAGCTCGATTGTGTGCAGGAATTACTCGTCTGTGATCGCCGATCTTCTCTATGCATTTTCTATGCTCGCGGCGTTAGATGCGTTAAAGCCTTAAGAGGGCCGCGACGCTCTGAAATTTCCATACAAACGCGCTACTCAAATTTCTTGAAAACCATTTGTCAGATTATGATGATATTTAGCATATACAATTAAATTAACAACATCTCCGCCCCTATGTTCTTGGTTTTTTTTTAAATGTTCTCAAGCGAAAATAGAGCTATGAAAAATATCTACATTTTGAAGGGGTCACTTTTGACTGATTTATTCAATAGATAGACATAGCAAATCAAAAATCATTAGCTGTTAAATGAATCCATAATACAAGGGAAATTCTTAGTTATTTAAGAATGATTACAGAAGTGCAAAAGTCATAAAAAAAATTGAAATTGCACTTTGTCACTCTGTAGGTAACTTTAGCGGCTCGTCAGTATCATTACTCGCTCTCTTCGCTCGTCTTCTTCTTCTAGACGAAATGGCTATAGAATTTCCTAAGCCAATGCGAAGTTAGTCTAAAGTGGTCGCCGGACTCTTAAGCACATTTTCTGATGACATTCTACAAATAATCCCTTTTTTTTTCATATCAATATCCAAAGTTCAATAGCAACTGACGTGAATCACAGTTTCAAACCGTGGATAGGGACACAAAAACACAAATCGTCGGGTGCCAAATCAGCAAGAGATTTATCGACAGCTTCGCTATCGGGAACTGCACTTCGGCGAATATCTGTGCTTCGGCGAATATTCGCGCCGACAGCGATGGCCACTGGCTCTCTGCCATAATGAGCAGTCTCGTGGAGTCGTGACTCGTGTAAGCTCCGAATCCCGGTAACTGCAGCCCGATTTCGGAAGTTGTCAATGTTTAATCGCATTCGAAAAATCCCTCATTTCAGTTTATTTTCCATTGAATCTGCCTCACTTTAATATATTTTTCTCGTAACTCTTACCTGCTTTAAGGTAGGTTACACTGCGCGAACGAATCTTTTTTTCCTGCTACAATGCTGTTATCAAGTAAGAATATCATAAAATGTCATAAGACTATTAAGTTACCTGAATATTGTAGATTTTTTTAAATCTTTAGTTAGGTAAGTCTGGGTCAAATCTTAAAAGCTATAATTATGAAACACTTCCAGAAGTTCGACTGGACTCAAGTTGGGTATACTTTTTTGCGTATCTTCGGTCGGTGACAATGCAATATGACACCATAGAGCTGGTCTGATGATAGACTAGTCCACTCCTTGATAGATAACAGTAGGCCGCGTTTGGGCTGATCAGCTCACTGTTCTGCTGCTAAAGTCGTCACAATCATTATGCAGTTGAAAAATAGAATTGAGCTCCCACGAACAACTTGTGTTTAAGCATTCTATTACATAATTCTTACATTATTAGTATCAAATAAATAAATAAAAAATTCGGGACATTTGTACACACCGTCGCTTGACCCCAAACTAAGCAAAGCTTGTACTATGGCTGCCAGAGACTGATATACATACATATATATTTTAAATACATACTTAAAAAGATATTTAACACCCAGACATAGAATAAACACAAATGCATAAATGTTTGCCCTAGGTGGGAATCGAACCCACGCCCCCAAGCTCAGAAGGCAGGTTCACTACCAACTGAGCCACCGAGGCAGTCATCATGAAATGATCAGGCGTTTTTCGTCAGCCTAATGCGATCGGTTGTTGACGTTCGCTGTAATAAGCCTGCTGGTACACACTGAACATGCACAATGCACATTGCATGGTATGACTGTGATTTGAGGCTGTTATCATCACTAGTTAAAGAGAGTTAGTAGGTAACAAGGTAAGTAAAGCAGGCATTACATTCTCCCATTTACAGTACGCTATCTGAGCTACCGTGCTAAAATTGAATAGTGTAATGGCTGTTAGACAGCCATTACACTATTCAATTTTTGTCAATTTTAGCAATCTATTGTTTTTCTGTTGCACGGGTTTAGCCACGCTAAGTTAGCATATTGCAAAGTGTAATGGCCGCTTTACGATGAATATTGTGTGGGAGCTGGGAATCACCACCTATTTTATACTCGAATAATCAGAAATGAAAAGCCGTGGGAATGAACAATGAGTTTACCACGAGTAATATTGAATTACTCGTAGTTCAACTGGGTTTTCCATAGGTACATTGAATTACCTAGGTATAGTATTTTACCCCTGGGTGGTCCATGGGTATAAAAGGCTTTATTTTTTTTCTTTTATAATATTCTACTGACGCAAAGGCATATTTTGGATCAGATATTTCAATTTCAACAAAAAAAAAATGATACGTTTGACCACATTCTTTGGAGATAAGAGTGCTAAAGTAAGTATTAGCAACTAAAAAATTGCTGCTGCAGTTCTAATATGTAAGTTTTGAGAAGTATAGAATAAAATAATGGAGGTACTATACAGCAGTTCTACTCGCGGATAAAATGTAGTATATGTGTGTTAATCTTGGGTATAAGTTATCACTTTATCAAATTTTATCAAAATCCTTCTATGCATTTGAGCGTGCAGTAGTATAATTAAAAAAACTTACATACACAAGCTTTTTGTCTTTATAATTTACTAGCGACCCGCCCCGGCTTCGCACGGGTGCAATGCTGATACTAAATGCACTACAGAAAAACTTATTTGTCGTAAAATTTGCCTTTTTTTAGTCAAGTTTTTGTCTGTATTCTGTGTTTTTTGCCATAAATAAATTATTGTCTATTGTCCATTGTCTAAAAAGTAAATGACAAAAAAATTATATTGTGGGATATCCATAAGAGATAGACATATACCATCGCGGAGTATTCTGTAGACCTTTTCAATGTGTACATTATTTTGATAAATCTCGTAGGATTCAGCCTGCGTTTGCAATGTAAGCGGAAATAATTGATAATTAACGACATCACATTAGTTTTAAACCTCAAAAATAACAGTATTTCTCAACTATTTAATGGATGTTATTTTACATTTAAACCTTCCTCTTGAAACACTCTACCTATTAAAAAAACCGCATCAAAATCCGTTGCGTAGTTTCAAAGATTCAAGCATACAAAGGGACATAGGGACAGAGAAAGCGACTTTGTTTTATACTATGTAGTGAAGTAGGAAGTAGAATGAAATATAAATTTAGCGAAGAAAAAGTCTCAATCTCTACTGATACACCTTGACATAAATGACGTGTTCAATTAAATATAAATTTCTTTAAATATTTGGCCAAAGATGATTTAAGTAAGTATAGTTGATCCGATCTTCTTGATATTTTCCAGGCCAGTAGTTCAAACTATTTCAAAGTTTAAATATGATCGAAATCGGGCAAGGGATTGCAGAAATAATTAAAAAGGTCAAAAGGGTTGCAGTCCGCGGGGTTATTTACTGAAATTCAATATTCTTGAAAAATTGGCGATTCAAAGATTGATTCATCGAATTGCATAAAATGGCTACCGTTCCAAAAAACAGTATCTTATCTGTCTTCCCGGGTCTATCTTCCCGGAGCACTTCCCAGTCGTGTCACGTAGCACTAAATCTATATTTCTCGCATAGAATGAATGTAAGCTAGTTTTGAACATCTGCCGGTGATGTTTCCATCGAAGCGGAGCTGTCCGATGAATTTCGATATGAGTGGTAGAACTTAGATCACGCAAAAAAATCTGTATAAATGCTATATAATATTCAGATATTTTTTATCACTCAATAATATCTGTATATCCTAATGAATATTTTAATGCGAAAGTGAGTTTGTTCGTTTGTTTGATTGTTTGTTTGTAACGCTTTTACGTCTCAACTACTTAACTAATCGTCTTGAAATTTTGTATATATTATATTATATTATATGTTGTCTGGGAAAAAAGGAAAAAGGGTTAAAAGGGCAAATAAACGGTTCCTGTGGGACCGCGGGTGAAACCGCGGGGCACAGCCAGTATTGAATAGTTAAAAACAAAAATTGTAAAATTAAATTAATTTTCATCTGGTTTCTTAGAACAAGTCAATAGAGTTTTTATTCAGTGTAAGGGTCGCAACTGCACGCTATCTGAGCCATGAGAGCTAGTGCCTCAGTATCTCCTAACCGTTGCTAATTCAATCACCTGTGAAGATGTCTAAAGACCTGTCGTGATGTTCGTAGGATATTTTTTAAACGAGTTGCGCTCCGCGGTTTTACCCACAGGTAAAAAGTACCCAATGTGTTAAATAACACTTCCATACATATAATTTTGTCAAATCTGTCCACCTTTATGAGCTTGAAGAAGTAACTCACAAACACACTCACACACAAACATTCGTATTTATAATATACTAGCTGCGCCCCGCGGTGTTACCCACCGTGGTTAAAAAAGTGGTATTCCATGCTAAAATCTATCTCTGTGCCAAATTTCTCTCAAATCCGTTCAGCCGTTCTAGCGTGACTGAGTTTTTTTTAATGATTTAATGGGCACACGTTTTACCACAACACACATGATGGAAAGTGACGATGTGGTCTAAGATGAAGCACGCTTGCCCATGAGGTGCCTATTTACTCTTGTCTTGAAGAGACCCAGGTTGTATCTATTGCTGGGGAACACCGAGGCAGGAAGTGCGTTCCACTCCTTGGCAGTTCTGATTAGGAAGGAGTTTTAAAGCGCTTCGTATGGGCTTTATTAAAGCTGACGACATATCGATGGAATGTCTGCCTCGATGACCTGTGGCGGAAGACAGATAACGGAATCAGCTCGTATAGTTCCTGTGCACATTCTCCAAAATGGAGGCGGTAAAAAATTAACAAACTACATTGAGCTACACGCCGCCTGTGCTGGAGACTGTGCGCCATTTTCCTCTTTACCAGCGCCTGGTCATTGATTAATTTAATGGCGCGTCGCTCTATTGAGTCTAATGCTTGCAGCTGGTATTTTGCAGTGTCGTCCCAGAAGTGGCTGCAGTATTCCAAGCAGGACCGCACCTGCGCTTGGTAGAGGTTAAGCAGTTGAGCAGGTGTAAAAACTGCCTGACCTTAGACAAAATACCAAGATAGCCAAAACAGCAGCAAAAAGCTGCTGTTTTGGCTCTGGACTCAATAAAGCGACCGAAGTTGAGGGAAGAAGATATTTGCAGTCCAAGGAGTTTAAGCTGATTGCTAAATGGGACTGGCACGCCCTGGGATGACGGGGAGGCCAAGATAGAGGTCCTTTTAGCGGAGAAAGCACAAGCTTGAGTCTATGTCGCATTAAATTTAACTAAATTAGCGGTGCCCCATTGAGACACTGCCTTAAGAGTCATGTTTGTACGACAAATCATCGCGTCTCTTTGTACCTCAGTTTCAAAGGTCCCAGCTCGCGCACTGGATGGGTATCTCTCTACAATAGTGCTATCACATATCCCGATTAACAAACATCCATCCATCGGTCCAAACTTTCGCATCAAAATTTTTTGTGTGTGTAGGATGGTAAAGTTTACTTCTGTTAAAAGTGCTTCAGAATCATCAAAATAGCCAGAAAGTAAAAACATGTAATAAATCATAAAGCAAAACTCTTTAAAAGTACAAACTGCGACGGTCTCTTACACAAAAGAATGAGTTGTATAACTCAATTGGATTTTCACTTTATTTTCTTTACAAAATACGACTTTAGCGGAATAGAAAGGCGGCGGTGACTTTGAAATCGGCTTAGAAAGTGTTCAGCTTGTTAAAAAATTTCAACTCCGGTTCAACGCCGTATTAGAACTGGATGGAAACTTTTATACTAAGTGGGACTTGCACAGCTGGCAGTTTTTACTTACCTACAGCTGGCAAATATACTTCGTACAACAGCTTGATATGCGGGACAGTCATTGAGATGACATTTTTATGGTTGGGGTTGTGTAGAAAAAAATCGATATTTTTAACTAATTTCAAAACAAGAGAATATTCTCAATTCCTTTTATTTATTTATTTTAAATATTTGTTTATATATTTATTTATTTGCTAATACACTATTATAATTATATATTGCTTGGTGCTTAGACTAATTATAAGAACAAATACCCCATAGGGGCGCTGCAAAATTGGTTTAAGTAAGCATTTATAATCTTACAAAATAGTTTACAATTAAATCGTACACAGTATTATATTATTAGTTCAATACTGTGTAAAATGCTATGTATATATTATATGTATATAAATAGTATTTATACTCAAAACTTATCTGGTTACGTTTTCGCATAACTTCGTATTTTATTCGTTTTTTTTTTGTATAACTGAGCTTCATATCATTTTATGAAAGTAAAGTAATGAACATAATTGAATGAAAATTTTACCTCACCACCAATGAAGAAATATATTTCTCCGTCATACATTTTGACTGTAAAAAATACGGAAC
Organism: Peribatodes rhomboidaria; assembly: GCA_911728515.1. NCBI lineage: Eukaryota > Metazoa > Arthropoda > Insecta > Lepidoptera > Geometridae > Peribatodes > Peribatodes rhomboidaria. The sequence goes on from OU452166.1 coordinate 19,456,355, forward strand.
TTTATGCCCGTCATCTTAATGAAAGCTGTTGCACGAATCATGTCATGTTTTACGAAGTTATACATAGTATTTAATATATATTTTTTTCAAATCATGTGGGCTCGTGATAAAGTTGGTTGGTACCTACTTACCAATAATCAGCCTTCTCTGAGGCCGAAGTCAAACCCCCTTCAAAATAAACGTTGTATTATTTGACTACCTCACCACTTGACTTTGACTACCATTGACTGCCTAGTTGATAGTGAACCTGCCTTCTGAGCCAGGGGGCGTGGGTTCGATTCACAACTAGGGCAAAAGTTAAGTGATGACCATTTGGGCTTGTCCTATGTCTGGGTGTTAATATGTATTTAAGTATGTATTTAAAAATGTATATAATATATATATGTGTGTATATCAGTCTCTGACAGCCATACTACAAGCTTTGCTTGATTTGGGGTCAGACGACAGTGTGTGCAAGTGTCCCGAATATTTATTATTTATAATAGCCTTGCCAAATTATAATTAATATTATATAATTTTACATAGATTTCTATCATCGTTTGATGTAGAACCTACACATAATATGAATGGCAAAAAAGTTGCAAACTCTGTATAAATGATCAATTTTAAAATTGAAATTTGGATCTAATACTCGCTTTGACAGAATGCAAACATAACAGACCAAATACAGACGCTTACTAACAGTTCAGTGCAATTCCTAGATTTTCAACATACATGCGGTGCACCGACTTCCTGGCATTCAACGGTAAATATTTCACAAACGTAACTTTTGATGGCCTTTGTATAGCAATGCTCGTGCATGCGGTGGAATGAACAATTTTATTTAGTAGTTTTATTTATTAAAAAGTTATTGAAATGGTTTTTGCGATTTGAATGCAAAAAGTACAAAGTCATCGGAAATTTACTGGAGTTCCGACCTTGCGTGAGAGCAAACACGAAGTATCTGGTTTTCAGCATCTCTCACCATTTACAAATATTTCCATTTTTACTATTATCTATCATATCCACTATTTGCTGTCGTTTCAAAAAAGGTGAATTAGTATTTACCTACCTAATGTAACTCTGCCTTAACATCTTGCTTTATTTATATTACCTTTAAATCTGTTTATCAACAATGCTGTCGATAGTAATTATAGAGAAATTAAATCTAGTTATCTTATTGGATTCAGATTCTAAACGACAGCCTGCGAGCAGAAAATATCATGAAGGTATACTCGTAGGGCGGAATGAAGCTTTCAACTCGAGCCTCGAGGGAAATAACACGGCAGCGCGATTCGGAAATTATCTTCGGCATCCATGCGAGCGGAGGTGAGTTCTTCACACTAACCGTGTTCATAGGGCTGCACAATCTAATTATGAAACACTCTTACGTCCAGCGAATTTACTAGGCTTATTGCAAAACGAACTAGCACGGGGTGAAAGTTGATTGATGCCGAATTCGAAACGCAGGATGTGAACCAATTGCAACTATGATAGGTTGATGGAAAATTGCATAGGTACCTACAAAGGTATATACTTATGTAATTGCCATCTACCTATAAGTATTGCTATACAATTCAGATTTGAAATCAGAAAATTGTTAGGTTACTACAAAGCGTATTCCGTAATGTCCGAATCTTTAAATATTATAAACCAAGCTATTAAGAGGTATTATTTACGCGAAAGAAACCCAATTACTTGTATAATAAAAGCGCAAATGGCACCCTCCGTAATGAATGCCAAGAGCCTCAGTGAGCGTCGTAATTAGCATAAAGCTTTTCTGGATAATTGCCAAATTAAAGGAATTGTGAACGGACTGCAAGATGACCGAAATAAGATTGGCGATACTTACTGCTACCAGGCCCTTTGGAGAATTAAATGGCGCTCGTTTCCTTCCTTGATAATTTATGCAGCTGATTAACAAGACGGACAAATAAAATTAAACTTGGGGTAGAGTGTAGGAGCCCTTCCTTGGAGATAGCTCCAGTGCTGCCAGACTTATCCGCTTACGGTCCGAGTGGGTACTTACAACATACAACCTACTGACAATTATTTCATGAAATTTGAATAGCAAGTGTTGTCATTATAACGCAACATTTTGGTAACATTTTGTGGTAGTCAGCAATAATTAGAGCGGTTCAAAATTGAATCATGTTGTATACGTATTTTTGGGGTGAGTGATGTTCCACGAGAACGCGTAAATTATTCCTTAACAGTAGTGTAATAATTTAACCAATTTTCATATGCTATTTCTGAATATCACAGAGTGTTTCTGCAAATGTAATTATCTACCGTTACCGTAGTGAAAATGTTTAGTAGGTATTATTTGGTATCATGGCAATCATTCAACCGCACTTGTTTGGTAATTAAATTCTATAAAACAAAGAGAAATTGCATGCTAATATTAGAGGTATAAGAGCGACAGTTCTTCTGTCTCTTTGTCTGTCTGTTTGTAGCGTTTTCACGACCCAGTCCGCGAATTTTAATAAAATTTGATAGGGAGTTATATCTTAGTGATGGATAAAGAATACTTTTGCGGAATAAATAGGCGATATTTACATATTACCACGCCAAAACTTTCACAGTTAACACTAGTCTTTTGATATTTATAGTAACTGCAGGGAAATCAGGAGTAGATCACTTACAAGCTCTGCGACTGCGACCGACCCTGCACCTAGGGTGACCGGCACCCAACCTGCGCTTGGTGACCAGAACACGAGCAGAATCACTATGCGACTAACCAGGCGCCTCTCTCGCCTCAAAAACGTGTAAATGAAAAACGACGTTATACTTTGTGACAAAAAGTATTTTTTTTAATCATTAGCATTAACAGTGGATCGCGCGTGGATCACTCGCGGTCTGCACGCTATCAGCTCGACGAGTCGATTTAAAAAGGACTAACATCGTTTTTCATTTATATTATTGTATGGCGTGGCGGCAGCGGCCGAGTGGTGAGCTTGTAAGTAAATGGACGTCCTTTAAATTGCATGAGTAAATAAGTTCAACACAGGACGCGTCGCCTATAATTTGCCTCTGTAAAACCCGGAAGGAAAACTCCATCCGTCAGCTTAATGAAATAATATAAATTGATGAATCAGTATTACTGCACTCGCAGAGAACATGCCGACAGGTAAATCGGAGAGGTATTGTTAACGTTATTCAATATTGCATTGAGTGATTTATGGGAAATACTTACTTGTATGGGTTCGTTTTCCGTATTGAGTTTACAGAACTTTTCATGATTTTTTACAACAAAAATCCCAATAGTTTTTATGACTTATGAGAACAATAAGCTCTAAGGCTTCGCCCTGATTAAGCAAACAATGAGTGGCAGTGATAAAATTTAGGTTTAGAAAAAGCTAAATGGATATTTCACGCGAAACTAATTCGTTCATTTTTTGCTTGGCCATTTCAATATTTAACAACTAAGTAGTAAAATTGTTTTTTTTTTTTGAAGTATTTTTTCATAATGAATATAATTAAGTGGGTACTCATAATAAAATCTAACTTGTTTTCTTTCTAAATTACGACCTTAAACTTTACCTACTGCAGTAAAACTTAGAAATATTTAAAACTCCAATAATTACACGTCACAGTTCAATAAATCACGACCAAACAAGAGTTAATAAATGTCAAAACAGTAATTCCATATGTCAAATAAAAAATAAATAATTTATGCCAACACAATAAATCACACACTTAATAATAATACAACTATAAAACGAATAACTATTGGAAATACATATATCCTGGTACGGTCGACATTTGTTGGGCATGCCACCGTCCCGGAGAGTCACTCAGACATATCATTTCCGGTTGTTCCCATCTTGCTAACGGTGAGTACTTGCACAGGCACAACCAAGCAGCCAGGATAATCCACCAGCAACTTGCCTTTCAATACGGTCTTGTCGAGTCCGCGGTGCCGACTATAAGTACGCACCAGCGCCAGTTCTCGAGAATGGCCGTGCTTTGCTCTACTAGGACCGATCTATTATCACGGACAAGACTATTGTTGCCAATAAGCCGGATATCGTGCTGGTCGACCTGTCCCAGTGCCGGGCAGTGCTCGTTGACATCACCATCCCACATGACGAGTACCTCGTGAAGGCCGAGAAATACAAACTCAGCAAGTACCTTGAATTGGCTCACGAGGTAACCGCCATGTGGGATGTTGACTCGACGATCATTGTCCGATAGTCGTCACGAAGAGGCTCGACCAACACCTAAAGAGGCTCTCGTTAGACGGTTGGATCAAGGGCCAGATACAAAAGGCACGTCAGATCCAGACACGTGTAATATTGTCAGGAGGTTGCTCACTCTGCAGCCCTAACCACCGGTAGCTTGGGCCTCGACCCGCTGCCGGCGACACCTCAGTTTTTAAATTTTTATACTTTGTTTTCACATTCATTTTTTGCTGTGATTTTTTGTATAAAACTGAAATAATACGTACAATCACGCCTCTTTCCCATTGGGGTAGGGAGCGACCACTTCTCTCCACTTGTTACAATCTTGGCATGCATCTTTCGTTTCTTCTTCTTAAAAATAAGAAGTAAAATAAATATTATCTTGAAATAATGTAACTACGAGTATCATTATTTAAAATAATAATAATAATCTAGTAACCAAGTTCTGAGCTTGGTTTTGAAGCACGCGGTAGAAGGTGTATCCCGAATGGTAGCCGGTAAGTATACAGTTATAGGTTGCGGGCGGAAATGACCTCTCCAAATTGGCGACAATGTGCGACGGTGTCATCAGTAAGTATAGGTTTTAGACTGGGATCTCCGTAAGATAAGGATTAAATTTAATCTACTTACAGACATGTACTGAGTATGGTGTTAGACGCTAGCTTTGCTTAGCTAGACACTTTGGTTTTTAAACGCTACGATATTAATACGTTCAATAATATTTTAATGAAATAAGCTGATAGTTTGAGGCAGGTATTATTTAAGCCTTCAGTCGAGGCTCGCAGCGAGCGCGCTTTAAAAAGGTTCGTGAAAAAGCCTACAATGGCAAAAGGCGCGGCGGGCGACTCGACTGTCGTTGAATTGTTACGGTGAAGTGTTACGCGAGCACGAAACGTTACGACGAAATGTTTTCAGTCAGCTTTTGCCTTAAGGTGTCATCTGACCCACGGTAGCGCTCAAGAAAAAGCTACACTTAGAAAAAACTATACAGCACGTTAAGTTAAAAGTGCGGTTTATTTACTAAATATGTTCTAATTTCGAACATAGTTACTGCACTTTTAGTAAGAACGGCAACTAGAAACCACATATTGACTAATGTAGTAAAAGATGCCTTATAAATCGATAGTGACGACGGGCAGTTAGCAGTGACGGGAGACAAAGTCGGGGTCGAGCGTGCCTTGCGAGGGGTCACACCACTAGCGGATCCAGAGGGGCAAGGGGCTCAAGCCTCAAAAGTACTTATTTCATACTCTACAATAGTCTAAAATGTCTGTTTTTAGAGATTTTGATCATTGAGCGAGGTAATGTTGCCAGCCTTTTGGGTATTTTACCCGCGGAAACTGACTTTTGAGCTCTGTCTAAGTATAATTTGTAGTCTTCTACTACATTATATAAAAATAAGTCGGGTTTTCCTTCCTGGCGCTATAACTCCAGAACGCACGAACTGATTTCCACACGGAAAAAATGGTTTAGTTGTGGCAACTAAATCAGTTTTGCTGCCTATATCTTAGCTGCTGCACCAAATATCTTCGAAACACTAGCAAAGTTTTGTTGACTACGACGAAGACTGCTTAGCTACTATTCAAAATAAAATTTTGCTAGGAGAATCACACTCAAGTTGCAGTTACTGCAAATTACTTAACTGAGTTTACTAAATTTGTTATTTATATAAACAAAACAAATTCGAATGTTTCAATTAGCTATCAGAGCAAAATATTTTAACAACTTTAGAATAAAATATTTACCTGCTATTGCTAATTGTTAAGATAATTAGCAACTACTGCTAAGTATTGTTAAGATTGTTAGCTGCAACAGCTAAATTCGTTCAGCTAAAAACAATTTGCTACGCTAACAAAAAACTTAGCTGTCCCTATAGTTTGAAAGGATTATTGCTACTACAACTAAAATTTAGTAACAGCAGCTAATTTTTTTTTCCGTGCACGGTTTTGCATTCGTTGGAAAGGTCTCGGGCTCCGTGAGGTTTATAGCAAAGAAAATTATTTAAAAAAAATACGGTTCCTATGGGACCGCGGGTGAAACCGCGGGCCGCAGCTAGTTTGTTATATATGTTAGCTTTATTTTAGGCTAACATTGTTAATAAATTGATTTTTTGTTTACCTTAAAAATATGTAGTGGTTCTTTTTGCGAACAAAATTATAGAGTCATTTTTATAACTTTGACGTTCATATAAGTATACCCAATACCCAATTGAACGAAGACACTTGATTTGATTTAATGGTTACCCTCAGCTGAGTCAAAACCCCTCAGTCAGAATCCTGGATCCGCCGCTGGGTCAGGCTCTTTAAAATTGCACTTCACGGGTACCTAGTGCCACCTATCTATTCACATTTTTTCTACAGACAGTTTTGATACGGCAAAAATGTCAGAAACCGTAAAGCCTCCTACACACGATGAGGCCAAACTGAACAAGAAAACAGGTGTTAGTTCGGACTAAACGCATTAACATATTACGCCTACCATAAGCGCGATGGTACCAAGGCCGATTCTTCCATGCGCGGCACGGATTTATGTCCGATCAGGCAAAATGGTAAAACTTTTTGTGTATGGTAGTCTAATGGCCAATTGCACTGAAAATAAGAACTGCCTAAGTCCTTGCTTAACCAGTTTAAACTACTCCTAGCTCCTACCTACATTTGACCTTGACCTCCATTTACACAATGACTGTCAGAGGCCATAGCTTGAAGATCAAGCGTGTATCAGCCAACACAAATACTGCTCGCCACATTCTCAGCAACAGAGTTGTTCATACATGAATAGGTTGCCTGAGGATGTGGTCACTGCTAAATCCATCAACGCATTTAAGAACCAGCTTGATGGCTGGTTGCACCAAAAGCAAATGTCTCTGACAGACATTTGAATGTGGATAAAACAATATTTGTACGAACTTTTAGTGAATTTGGACAATTTTAATTCAACACAGTGTGATGTAGGCATATCAGCCCTAGGCTGCTCGCCTATAATTATTTAAATAAAAAAATAATAAAAAAAATCACGAACTTTATTTATTCTTTAAAGGACTTCCTATTTTATATGCGCGATAAGCGAATATTTCGCTAGAAGTCGAATAGACTAGCTAAGTACGGATTTAGGCAGTTCTTGTATTCAGCGCAAGTGGCCATTAATGTCGCATTTTGTGAATTAGCGTCATTAGCTTAGGGGCTGATAAAACATGTCTACATTTCTAATTTTACGCAGTTCATAAAAGTTATAACCAATCAATGCACTTGCATTAAGGTTGTACTATTTTCATATAATCTATTCCCGTGATTAAGATAAGGTAACATTTTGCCAGTTCATTACAATTATAATAAATGAATTTGCATTAGGACGGCATAGGCAAATACTAAAAAATACCTACATTTCAGAAATGCCTCAGAGACTCATCATTCTCCTCACCGTAGAGTAATGCGTTGTACACACCTACTTGTACGATTTCTCCATTTGCATATTATTCCACTCGTTATATTAATATCTAAACTTACTGTCTCCATTCTCATCCGTGCAACAAAATTAATGTTTCCACACTTCCAATAATTCTTAGTTTCCACATTAATTAACTTTAATTTCTTTGCGATGATAGCCTAGCCGGAGAAGGCCCGTCTCTCAAGCGAGAGGGAGCGGGTTCGGACCCAGCCGAAGGCACGCACCAATTTGTTCGTTGTGTCAACATATGTGCGTATTGTATGTCATCTGCTACATGACTGGAGCCCGGTGTATGGCGACAGGCTCGCCCCCTGTCACATTAGGGACTGAAAATGGTCCGGCGAAGGGTGTTGTACACCTCTGCCAGCCCCCTCGGGGGAAAAACGTGACGATATGTTATGTTAATTTCTTTGCGTCACACACAGTTATAACTATACAGATATAACTGACAGAGAGTGCACTGGCACAAGTCTACCGCTAAACCATTTTAATAACAAATTCTAATTTATAACACATCCCCCCAATGCTACGGCCACATGACAATAACTCGGGCTATCGTGACAAGAGTAGCCAGTTAGTTTGTCACTCGGCGATATATCGGGCGAATTATCGCCCACGTCAACTCCGTAGAAAGGCGATGAGTTGATCGCTAATGTAGACAAGAACATCGCCGATAACCAATAACAATTATTTTAGCGCGACAACGCAACACAAAATAGCGCGCTAATGTATTTAGCTATAATTACTAATAAACGTTGTGTAGCCTCGGGAAAGTGTGCAGTGTTTTGTCCTTTTCGATCGAGTTCAAAATTTAAAAGAAAGGAAAAGAAAAATCTCTGTAAAACTATTCCGAGGCTATATACAACGTTATAAGAGATATAGCTATTGCTCGAGTATAAATTCAAAGCTAAGTTAATTTCCATGTTCAATTTGTATGTTACCTTTTCTTAAGGGTCCGGCAACCACTTTAGACCAACTTCGCATTGGCTAAAGGTTTTTTATTGCCATTTCGTCTAGAAGAAGACGACGAGCGAAGAGAGCAAGTAAAGATACTGACGAGCCTCTTAAGTGTTCTACAGAGTGACAAAGTATATTTCAATATTTTTTACGACTTTTGCACTTTTTTAAGCAACTATAATTTTAAAGTTTAATTTTGAAGATGACGTAAGTATGTAAGAGATTTTTTATTTGCTTTGTCTATCTATTAAATAAATGAGTCAAAAGTCACCCCTTACAAATGCGGATATTTTTCATAGCTCTATTTTCTTTTGAGGACATTAAAAAAAACCAAGAACATAGGGGCGAAGATATAGCTCATTTAATTTTAATTGCACCTGCCAAATTTCATCATAATCTGACAAATAGTTTCAAAGAAATTTGACAAGCGCGTTTGTATAGAAAAATCAGAGCGTCGCGCGGAACCCATAAGCTTTTGCGAAGCTTTCACGAAACCGCAAAGTTTTCTCGACTCTTTTTATAAAGACAGCGGTGCAGCTTTGTCACGTTCTCGCACGAGAAAAAATATGAGAAGATTTTATCGCGCGCGCATGCTAGCCAGGGATGCCGAAGCCGTTCGGTAGATAGGTAATTACTTCACCGTGAGAGTGGTAGTCAGTCCAGGGACCCTATTCTTACAAGTCGATATATTTTTTCGCCAAATGTCTCTCTCGTCTGAAAAGTCACAGGAGTGAGAGTGACCAAGATAACTCACGTGGCAGAATAGGGGCCTGGGGTCGGCGCAGTGAAAGGTAGTTAGCAGCCACTACGTGACATTCGGTCCCTAATGGCCGGAATCAATTTCCTTCTTTGTCGGGGGACGGTAGCGCGCACACACATATTTAGAAAACAAATGGAGCTAATATCAACGTAGGTGCATAACTTAGGTTGCCGACCTTGGCCGTTCCTTCAAAGAAAATTGGTAAAAAAAGTAATAATATAAAAGCAATGCTTGAAAACCGACTTCCCATCTTGTCATTAGTCATTCAAGAAAACAACTTTTTATACTTTTGTTGATATTTGAAAAACTCCTTGACCGATTTCAAAAAAAATGAGTCACTACCTAAAGTATGATCTACCAAACACAAAGAATCGTGAAAATTGATTCACAATTGGCGAAGTATTCGCGTAACATACACATAAAAAAACACAGTCGATTGAGAACCTCCTCCTTCTTGGCAGTCGGTTAAAACAACAAAACCTTTGATCGGTTCGGTAACTCCTAGAGACCTATATTTAACTGCAATATTGCGATAATATCTTGAGTTGTGGCCCGGCCATATGGTCATACATTTCTAGCATGGCTTATGATAGCCGGGCTACAATAAGCAATATTGCTAGTGTTTCACCCCGAATAAAGTTGAAACCAATCGGAGATTGTTTAAAATCATTTTCTTTCTTCTTAATCAATCGTGCTCCATCTAAGATGGACGATCTATAAAGAACTTATTCACTCTAGCCTTAAAGTTTTGTAGAGTGAAGAAGTACAAAGACGGCAGTTGAGTGAGGCGCTACAAGTGCGCTACTGCTCAGACCCCTCTTCGGAACGGTTACACCGGACTACATCCCGAAACACGACTAGGTCATTTCACGGCATGGCTTGGTCCGGTGGGTGGTAACTAGCCACGGCCGAAGCCTCCCACCAGAGTTTGCTACCCGGTTAGCACTACCCGGGGACCACGTGTAGGGAATCAGAATAGAGTACACTCCTACGGACGTGGGAAGCTCAACCCCCGAAATGTAGGTAAAACTAGTAGCTCTGTGAGCTGCAGACCTCGCGGTTGACATTGGTCTTGCTCTACAAGTCGCATTCCTGAACCGAGAATCATGATATTTGAAAAAAAAAAGACATTTTGAAAATCTAAAAATTGCTTCGACGAAAAAATTCTATAAAATAATCGAACCACCAAAATGGGTACAGAAGTCCGATCTGTAGAGGAACACAAAGATCTGGGGGGCTATTCCTGCGCGTAAGATGAGATGAGATTTTATCTTGACCACTCTCACTCCTATGACGTTTCAAACGAGAGCAACAAGGACGAAAAAAAGTGAGATGAAAATTTCAAATCTCCGAATAGGGTCCCTGGACAGAGAACCGGTCGGAGATCCGTACAGAAATCGAACATACAAAAGCATTTTTGTCGAAGCTGAAGCATAGATGCTTCGCACGCTATCGCTCACTCTACCGGTCTACAAGTAATTGAATTTGACGTTATCTTTACTGTGTAGCTAGAGCCCTCGTACTCACTTCTTACTTTTTCGGCGTTTGTTTAAGAATATTTTCAAACTAACTGCGCCCCGCAGTTTCATTCGTGGTTAAAAAGTATCCTATGTGCTTTTCTAGACTATAATCTATCTCTGTGCCAAATTTCATCCAGATATGTTCAGCCGTTCTGGCGTGAAAGAGTAACAAACATCCATCCATCCATTCTTACAAACTTTCGCGTTTATAATATTAGTAGGATACTTCATTACTCGCACACTCAAAAACTGTTATAGGTACTTGGAAAATCTGACTGGACATGTACGTTTCGCTTCCACGTCGCGTACTTGATACGTATTTTATCGAAATTCAAATTAGCGTGAATTGGAACAAGTGCAATCGGGCGATGGTTGATCCCGGACTTGGTAGTTATAATTGGGCTCGCATTGGGCTCGCAAACATCGGCTCTTGTGCATTGTGCATGTATTTGGTGAGCATTTGGTGAGCCGAGTTCCACTGTGGCTGGCTTTTATTTTCCATCGTAAACTGGGAAACGTTGAGTTCTAGAAATAAATGGTTAATTCTATTGCTTGCGGAACTACTGGAACTACTGCCAAGTTTTACCATACCACTGTTTTCTGCTTTTTTTGCAAGATTTTCCGCACTTTCTTGGACAAATATTTATGTTTGGATCTAAAAATATATAAATAGATACACACAGGAAACCACATCTCGATCCTTGATCATTCCGGAACAGAAAGTTGAATTCGCAAAATGTTGAAATCCCAGAGTGCATAAGTTTAATTTCCCAGAATGTTCGATCTAGCATATTCGAAAGCACTCAAGCCACATCTTCACTCTGCTAGGTAATTACCTACTCACCCGCCTTGCTCATCTCTCTCGAAGGTACCAGTTCTGGCACCTTTTTCTACTTGCACTAACGTCTCTATTTATATTTTCTCAAACTTTATGATGTTTTTATAATGCACACTAAGTTTTTCATTATCAAACCCAAGCTTATTTGGTCGTACCTAAATAATTTTTTATGAGTCTAGGGGTCGTATCGTAGTTTGGTGCTTGCGATGTCGTCTGTCACCGTCTTTCTCTTTAGGAATTTTATGAGAGTGAAGGGCCAGAGGTACTATCGCAAAAACTAGAATAGAGGTTTAGGTTGACCACATCTGATTTTAAGTTGACCGAAAAGAGTAAATATGCATTGACTGAAGCGGTAAAGAAAAATCATGGGATATACCTATAAGTAGAGTTTCTTTAGTATATTTCTAAACGATTTTATTTAGCTAGACTCTGCTAATTTGGTTTTCTCTTCTCTAGCAGTGCTTTAAATCTTGTGACAGCGTACAACTACTTCTACCGAACCAACTCGTATGTATACTTATGTTGCGGCCATATTAACGGGAAGCGCTGACAATGTAATTATCACGATGATGGACGTTGAACGTTGGTGTGGCCACGACTTGTCGCATTAATTTTACAATGGCATTAGCAGTGCCGTTTGACGTTAATGTGCATTGACGTAAACCGTTCAAACCGTTCAACTGTGGCCACCCAATTTATGGTGTTAAAATTAACGCAATTATTAACGGAATAATGGTCATGTTAATGGACATTGGCGTTTCCCATTAGTGTGGCCGTGCATTACAAAACTTTGAACACACACACCCTCTTACTATTACACGTTGTGTAGGGAGGATAGCTATAATACAAAATTATGATAATCGTTTGTGATTTAAGATGCTTAACTTGTGTAAGTTGTTAAGAAGTGCTTAGTCTGTTTTTAACCGACTGCGCAAGAAGGAGGATAATTAAATTAAATTAAATTAAAATCATTTATTTCGGAACCAGTCATATAACCAGGTTATATTTTTCGAGTGTATGTGTGTATGTACGGTTTGAGGTTTCTTTGGCACGCCCTACAGCTTAGACAGCTTGATGGATTTCGACGGATGTGAGGTGTCATTTGAATCGTCTTGATTGTGAAATAAGGTACAACATTTTGCTGCTGGGTTTTTTGTTTTTATTTAAATAATGCCACTTGTTATAAAATGTACTCACTTAATTATGTAAATTGGAAATATCAATATTCCAGTCAAAGTTGAAGAATGCTGACCAAAATTGTTTATCATGATTGTACTTCCATATGGAAAATACATAATGCGGAATATTACGAATTTGTAAATAAAGTAATGTAGAATCCTGAATATGAAAAAAATATCATTTGAAAAATAAGAATGTGATCAATGTTAGAACTTGGAAAAATATGGAACTCATCGCTGGCACCTTGAAACACTAGAATTTACTCAAACCATTTTACGTCAAACAATTTCATGAGAAAATATGTAATATAACATTGTCTTGATTTTTTCACTCGACTGCGCAAGAAGGAGGGTTATGTTTTTCATGTGTATGTATGTATGTAATGTGTAATGTTCTTAAGCGCGCCCAACAGCCTAAGCAGCTTGATTTTGAGAACTGTGAATCTGTGCATCAACTGCGCATGACTGAAAACTGAGCTCGTCTGGCGCTCGACGCTGCGTCAGTCCCGCGACAGGGCGGGCTGGTGCACAGACCGGTGCATAAGCTCGTCCTCTTGTGGTATAAAAACCTATATAAAAACACTTTGTGGAATGAACGAAGATCTGAGTCTGTCGGAAGATATTGGGAGATTGTTTCTATTTTATTTAACCGACTTCAAAATAAAGAGGAGGTTCTCAATTCGCCTGGTTTTTTTTATAATTTATGGATATTTCGCGATTACTCTGCAATTATGAATCGGTTCTTATGATTTTGTTTTTGTTTGGCAGATCATACTTTAGCGCTGGTCTGATATAAATTTTATCGAAATCGGTCAAGCAATTTTTAAAATAGCAAAATCTAAAAACTGTTAACATGGATGACGGAAGTCGTTATTTCAGCTTTGCTTTATAAACTATTTGTATAATTATGTTCGATGATGGGTGTCAAGGCCCACCTTAATTTAAAGGAAAATATGTTTAGACGTCTTAAAAAGGAGGAGGTTGTCAATTCGTTTATGTATGTTCACCGATTACTCTAAAACGCCTGAAGCAATTTGGATTTTTTTTTTTGGTTCAAAGGATTACCATTTTCCCGGGACTACCATTTAAATTATATCGAGACCGGTCGAGCGGTTTTTTAGCCGAATGAGCAAGAAGAAGGGTTATGTTTTTCGAGTGTATGTATGTTTGTATGTACGAGTATGTATGTGGGTATATATATGTATGAGGGTTCTTTGGCACGCCCTACAGCCTAAACAGCTTGATGGATTTCGAAATTTAAGGTGTCATTTGAATCGTCTTGATAGTGGAAGTGACATAGGGTACAACATTTTCAGTCGGGTTTCATTTTATTAATGTAACTTGTTTCTAAAGGTTTTCTTTTTCTTGTTTTGTTTTTGTGATTAATAATTTTAATCCGTGATGGTTTTAAATGGAAACATGGTGGGCCGTTTTTCCATAGAAACATAGTCCCCTGTTTTCTCACTGGATAATACCGGTAGAGTCATGTATTTTTTTCTGAGTATCTATGGTTATTATTGGTATGTTCTATGATTTCTTTTTTTTTCATAAATTAATAATTAAAAAAGATACAAACGTTCAAAAACTTTAAAAAATGGCCGGTTTTTCTGCTGAATTCAAACACCCAGAAAACAAATTTGACTAGACTAAATCAAAAAATTAAAACACAGGAACACAGTGCAAGCCCTATTTTAATTTTTAATAAAAAAAAGTATTTAAATCGGTTAAGTTTTGCAGAAGGAATCAGGGGACTACAAATCAATGATTTTTTGTAATTTAATAGGTATTTTCAGTCGAAGCTGCAGTTGCTCTATCGCACTTGTTCGGGCACTGCGCGACAGCAATAGATTTTAGAAATACCAATTTTTCATTTCTCTACGCCTTGATGTTTCCTCTTAAGTGTTATGATTTATACATATGAAGTTTCATTTCGTTTTTTTTATTTTTAAAAAATTGCATTTTGTAGCCATCTTAAATGGGACACTGCACTTGGTAAATTGGCTTATGCTCACTATTTGTAAGATATATCGTAGTGTTCTCTGAAGGCCCTGTATATTAATAAATAAATCTTATATCTTTAAATGAGCAATTCTTGTATATTTATATATAATTGGAATCTCGGAATCGGCTCCAATGATTTTCATACAATTTAGTATATAGGGGGTTTCGGGGGCGATAAATCGATCTAGCTAGGAATCATTTTTAGAAAATGTCAATTTATTCGTGTTTTATCGATAATCAACTTAAACATAAACTTGAAAGAAAAATAACAAAAAGGAGGCGTTTGAGTAGTCTCAACTGAAAAATATGGCTCTTCCTGACATCTATTGGCGAATAATAATACTATTTTTTGTGAGCAACTAATTGCTTTAACGACACAACAGCAGATGGCGTTGTTAAGTAACACGAAGTCAATGAGTGTTTGCTTTGAGGTTAGACTAAAATCAAAGGTACTACATATATTATGAAAAAGTGAGTCTTTATTCATTTTCTTTGTTTCTTTGTAACGCTTTCACGTCTGAACTACTCAACCGATCGTCTTAAAATTTTGCATACATGTTGTTTAGGGTACAGAAAAGGACATAGGGTACCTTTTGTCCCGGAAAAATCAACGGTTCCTGTAGGACCGTGGGTGAAACCACGGGTCACAGCTAGTAAAACTTAAAATATATTAAGGTGACATTAGGTAATCGACCGAGCAAGCGATTGCGAGCGAAGTGTCAATAATAGCGTCGTCGACAAAAATGCTTTCATATGTCCGATTTCTGTCCAGATGTTCGTCTGGTCTCTGTCCGGATCTTTGTCTTCCCTTTTTTTTTATGGATGTCTCTATGCTGCTGGCCACTGAGGCGTCGACAGCGTACCGGGCATTAGGCAAGCGCAGATGGCGCAGGGCCTCAATCTTTGTCTTCCTCTACAGGTTGCATTTATGAACTGATTCTCTTGAAATTTTGTGAGTTGGTTCGATAATTATTTACCTAGGTCTTTTTTGTCGAGGCAGTTTTTGGAAAAGTTACAAAATGGCGGAGAGATATTTTTTTTAAATCACTTTTCCGAACTAGCTAGCAACCAACTAACTAGTACTATCTAGTTTGATTGGGACCGCAAGCGAGCAAAAGTTGAACTCAGTTCGTGGGTATTTGCTATTCTGTATCTACAACTTCAATCGAGTTACTATGTTCCTCGCCATATTGAAATGCATAACTAAGATCTAACTAGATCTCGCGCTGTATAAATTTACATCCTTACTATTTGTATCTGTGCTTCTGCCATTAAAAAGTTGTGCGACATTTAACCTCATGCTCAAAGATGCTCCATCATTTCTAATTGAATTTTGATAGAGGGTCAGACGAGACAAAGTTTCGGAATGACATCCGTTTATTGAATTTTAGGCATCATAACCACTCGTAACATTTTTTTTTTCACACTGCTTGGTATATGCCAAGATACCTGATCTTAGGCCTGAATTATACAGGCTGGATGCAAGGATAAGACGCCACGGCGTAGCGCAAGGTTTAGACGCAGAATCGTATTAATTTTGTTCACATAAAATGTGATTAAAGTGACGTGTTTTGACTTATAAAAAAATTGTGAGTCATACACGACGCAGCGTAGGCACGCTGAGCCACAGTTTTTCACAGTTTAATTTGCGTCTTACTGTTGCATCTCCCTCAGTCCTGCGCGAGTCAAACCCAGGCTTGACTCATTTCGACGATGGTCCACCTCGCCGCTAGATGACCAACACCCTGTATTCCTCGCCTGGGCCACAATCTGTCACTTACGTACTCCACCTGTCATCATTCTATCATCATTTGAATTTCATTCGCTTTCCGTGCTTAAAACCATGGTATATAATAATAAACTCCGCCAGGCATTCCGGTCACGCGGGCAACACGTAGTGATGTCAATCGATGCATCAATCGGCAAGACCAAAATAAGTAATTTCCAAATGGTTAGAAAGAGACGGATGACAATACAAGACGGATATTTGCTGCTGGAATGCTAGAACTTTTTTTTTTTTGGATCATGCTTAAAACCTTTTAGTTGTTTCTATAACGAAGGCCAACGATATACTGCGTCTTGTTTTATTTTATTGAAACGAAACGAGAGGCAGCGCATTCTTTGGCATTCGTTGGCTTAGTGTACCCAGCCAAAAACATTTTTGTTTTGTAAAACAAACACTTGGGTAATTACGTTACGTTCCTTTGCATAGGTGTTGCGTTGCTTTGTAGGACACTGCATAAGGGACTAGTTATAACAAGCTCCCGAACTCCCCGAACGCTCGAATGCATGTAGGTCATGTGGGCATTATGATTTATTGTAAGCAACGGATCATATCAAGTATTCCCAGCGCTGGGCGAGCGCTGATAAATAACTAGTTTGACTGCCTTGGTGGCTCAGTTGGTAGTGAGCCTGCCTTCTGAGCTTGGGGGCGTGGGTTCGATTCCCACCTAGGGCAAACATTCATGTGATAAACATTTGTGTTTGCTCTATGTCTGGGTGTTAATATCTATTTAAGTATGTATTTAAAAATATGTATGTATATCAGTCTCTGGCAGCCATAGTACAAGCTTTGCTTAGTTTGGGGTCAGGCGACCGTGTGTGAAAATGTCCCGAATTTTATTATTATTATTATTACTAGTCTCTTATAGTGTTAATTACACATCGGCAGTGTGTTCGTGCCGTGATGAGCTCGTGTAAAACGTGTAACCAATCACGGACGCGTTCAATCAACACTGCAACAGCTTCAAAGCATCAGTTTTGAAGATCTGTAAGGCACCGACATTGATTGGTTTTCATTAATTATCTGATGTAAACAAGCCCGAATGCAATTCCGACTTTTTCAACTCCCCTCGCAAACGAGGGGTGTAAGTTTCACGTGTGTAGGTATAATCTATATGTCTGTCTGTAGCATCGTATCTCTCAAACGAATGAACTGTTTTGATTTGTTTATTTTTTATTTGAATAGTGATTTCAACGAGTGCTAGTTACAGTGATCGAGGGTTTATAAAGTTTTTTGCTTTTACTAAATCTAGTTCAAACTCGTTTTTTTTTGCCAAACGTTCACAAATATGGCTTAGCAAAGAAGTATTATTTTAAGCAAGCAAAAAACATTTTTGTTTGAAAATACAATTTACTTACGTATTTATTTTATTAATATTAAATAAATCTTCCAATTCCGAAATCTTATCTTTCAATAATTTCTATTGAATTTATCATTAAATCTTTCTTTCTCTCCAATTACCATTAATTCCTCTTCATTTAAAGTTGATTCGCTCTCTGTTATTTGGGTTAGCTAAGAATAATGCAAAATCAAGCCACTCACAGTCGCGATCAATAAAATGAAAAAATAAATTCACTCATTCAAGGTGTGTCTGGACAGTTTACGTCGGAAAATGTATTGTGTGTTAGCGGCGCATGTTACATACGCTGAGCTAAGAATAGTGCAAAATCAAAACAACTGACAGTCGCGTACAACAATAAAAAAAAAAATTAATTCACTCATTCAAGGTGTGTCTGTACAGTTTGCGTCGGGAAATGTATTGTGTGTTAGTGGCACATTTTATATACGCTGTGTTTGTTTCAGGAGATAATGTCCGTAGTGTCACACACTTGCGGGTGCAAACAATGTACCGGATTCGCTGAGCAAGCGGAAACGCAACTGTCGTAACTCTGAGCCTGGAGTCCTCGCTGTTAAATTATTGTTATTTTAATTTTAACTAATGACCTTTGTTGTTTGTTGATGGCGAGATTATGTTAGAAATAGCACTTTAAGTTTAAGTAATGTTTTTAACGCCAACGCTAAAAAAACTGAAAAAGTTAAAAAAAATCGAGATACTGTAGTTTTTTACTGCAATTTTTTCCTTTTTCCCAGTTCTCAATAACGTAACATAGAAGCACTTTTCAAGCCACCAATTCAAACATAGTAACACTTCTCATAACTTCAACATTCCACCAGCTTCCAGAACAAACTCAATATCAAAAGGAAAGTTCGAAATATCAATACACGCGAAACAACCCGAGCCATACGCCTTTAACGAAATAGGAATAATGATAGTTCAAAGTAAAGGCAGTAGAGAGTCTCAAATAATTTGTTAATCTATTCACTGCTCTTTGATCTTGTGTATTTAGAGTCAACTAGTGTTTTGGGTGGAGGCGCGGACTGCACGCGATTCGACGACCGTTCTGACTTGAAGAGGGTTATAAAAACGCCATAAAGTTTCAATTGCTCCTAATTTAAGCTAAATAACTTAGTTTTTAAATAACTGGTAAGTGATTACAGACCAATTAGGGACCGTAGATTTTCTAGGGTTTCCAATCCAATAAATAGCAATAACCTACGACCATACTAAATTTTATTCGAGTCGTTGACCTGTGAAGTACAACACTCATCGTCATTAATAAATCTCAATTTGAGTAGAAAATCATAACATTATGATAATATTCATTTCCATTGTCAATATTAAAAAATTCAATTCAATAACCATTTGGCAAAATCATTGAGGCAAGAATTCATTTCTTGTTCCCATGGACGGCGCAAAGATGGCGCAATGGGGGCAACCCTACCTGGAGATTAAAAATCAATTGCCTTTTTAAAAATATTATTGCATAATAGGCTTGCGTTTGGCCGTCAACATGTCTGATGATAAGCAGTGATGCGGCCTACGATGGGGCACGCTTGCTTAGAAGAAACCGATTCACTCGAGACTTGAAGACACCCAGATTATAAGTGTCAGGGAACACATATTCTAGCAGAGTATTTCACACCTTACCACGCCCTAGTTAGATAAGTATACATTTACCGATTTTATACATAACTAGCTGCGCCCCGCGGTTTCACCCACGGTTAAAAAGTATCCTATGTGCTATTCTAGACTATAATTTATCTCTGTACCAAATTTCATCCAGATCTTTTCAGCCGATCTGTCATGAAAGAGTAACAAAAATCCATCCATCCCTCCATCCATTCTTACAAACTTTCACGTTTATAATATTAGTAGGATAGTAGGATAATTTAACCTTCACAAATTGTGGACAATGTAGAGATTTACAATTATGACTGCTTATTTCATAAATACATCCTCTGTGTATCATCTCGCCGCCCCCTGGCCCAATGCGCAATGGCTGGCGACGCCCCTGCTTATTTTAATGAAACTGTTGTAACGGAAACTGATATTCTACTAATTGACTGTCCGGCGTTTTATACGCTTCATTTGACGTTGAACAACTGCATTTCAATTTTGTTAAATAATTGTTTCATCGAGGCAATACTCCAGGCAATTTAAGTTCCAACTGACATTTCTGTACTAATTGAAGAATGGTTCAGTTCGTTCGTAATTTAATTTAAATTGAAGCTTCACTATTTTCACACGTGATTTGATTCTGCTTCATGATGTTGATTTTCCTTTAAAATAAAATTGCAATGTTCGAAATAAAATACAGTTATTAATAATGTCAGTAGAGTCTAACGGTACAAATTAATCGTAAAATAAAGTGAATCGTGATTATTACAACAAAGCAACAAAAGATTAGGAGCACTACACACATAATTAGGTCAGGACATTTGGTATTTGTTGATCGGCAAAGCCGGCCTAGAGCAATGCAAATACTCTAAGTACATGACTTACATGTTCTATTTTAATGCTAAGCTTTAAAACCGGGTCGGCACATTCGGTAGTGCTACATTTGTTGAACGGAAAGCAACACACATATTCGGCTTTGCCACCAGGCTGTGCCGATAAATACCGGCCCACTTACGTGTGAAGCGTTCGCCTTAATCGTAAGCGCGATTTATTTCTTTGTCGCTGCCGCTGTGGTTATTTTTATGTTTATAATAGATAATAGTTCTACATGCGTGATCTATTCCTGTTTACCGGTTTTATCATATTCAATAAAACTAACGATACAAATGGTTGTCTCTAAGATTGCTCGCTATTTCTGGTTCCCAGCGATCGCCAATTATGAGGAGTTTTTCCTTATTATAAAGGAGTTCTTCATGAGTTTCGGTGGCGTACTCGAAGTTGGGGCCTTCGACTATAGCGTCGACGGGACACGCTTCTTGACAGTAGCCGCAGAAGATGCATTTAGTAAGGTCGATATCGTATCTGCAAATATTAATCTGCATTAAGCCTCTGAACTCTTGGCTTGGTCTCATGAATTATCAAGAAATTCATCGAATTCAATTGGGCAATTCCAAAAATACTTCGAGCGTTGTTAAACTTTGTCTTGGTTTTTAATATGAAAATAAATGCATGTTATTTATACTTACAGACTTGTAAGACAAAAAATGAATTATGGTTTTAATAACCGCCGACGCAAAAACGACGGGTTGTTATAAGTTTGATGTGTATGTGTGTGTGTAGACATACATACACATACAAAACATCAAACGACTACATCACCTTTCAAACAAAAAAAAAAACAGACCTTTTTTTGTACCTTTACATAGGTACCAGGTAGATACAACACCTGCTTTAGTTTTTCGGCCTCATAAACAGTGAATGCACACAGTAGAAAATAAATATGCTCCAGATTGGGGGCAAACCTTGTGGCGCGGCGAGAGCCGTCGAAGCGTTCCTCAGCCTCGATGGTGATAGCTTGCGCGGGGCACACAGCCTCGCACAGCTTGCACGCGATGCACCGCTCCTCTCCCGTGGGGTACCGGCGCAGCGCGTGCTCGCCTCGGAACCGCGGCGACAGCGGACCCTTCTCAAACGGATAGTTGATTGTAGCTGGCTCCTTGAATATATGACCCAATGTCACTGCGAAACCTGGAACCGAAACTTAACTTTGATTTATACGTAGCGGATCCAGGGGGGAGGGGAGAGGCCAAGCCCAAGCCCCGTCAAAAAGTATCTTATTCAAACTCAACATTAGTTCAAAATTTTTATTGGACTATTGTTTGACTCGGTGGCTCAGTTGGTAGCGTGAACATGCCTTCTAACCTTGGGGGTGCGGGCACAATTCTCACCAAGGACAAACATTTATGTGATGAACATTTTTGTTTGTTCTATGTCTGGGTGCTAATATGTATTTAAGTATGAATTAAAAATATATATAAAAAATGTACGATTGTACGTATATAAGTCTCTGGCAGCCATATTACTTTAGTACCAATCATAGCTTTGCTGAGTTTAGGGTCAGGCGACCGTGTGTAAAAAATGTCTCGATTTTTTTATCTTTTTTGCCGCACACCTGCAATTTGTGGAATGAGCAGTATTTCTAAGTAACTACAACATGGGGTTCTTCAAAAGGCCTGTCAATAGAGTCCAGGTCGGCAACGTATCTATGTTGCCCCTGGTATTACAGGTATCCATAGGCAACGGTAATCACTTACCATCAGGCGGCCCGTTAGCTTGTTTGCCATGCACCTATGACTTAATATAATAATAAAATTTAGGTCTGTTTTTAGTACCTTTGTGTCTACTTACTTGATAAAGCTTACTTTTGACAAACAAAAATCCTGCGTACCGCACTGCGTACTGCGTACTGCGTGATTAACGTACGAGTACGTTCGTACGTTCGTAACGGTACGTTTTTGTTAGTAAGGCATTGGCAATATTAAAATCTATGGCTTAAATCTTGCTGTAATTGAGCTTGTTACATGGTCTCAATGACTACTTTGCTGACAGACGGTGCGGTAAATGGCGGATGATGCAGCCAAAAGCTAGTAGTAGCACAGTCAATCTGTTTTAATATTTGTTACTCTTTAATAGATTCACGGTTAGATACATATCTGTAAACGTAGCAAGGCGAATACACAATCCCTGTAGCAACGTAGAAAAACTATGACAACGTAGCATCAAGGCAACGATAATGCATTGACGTGGAGGCAAGATATAACCACTGATGTAGCGGTATCGTCACTTATTTGAATCGCATATTCACGCGTTCGTTGCGGACACATTTCCGTAGTTCAATTACGAGCGTGTAATGGTGAATGGAAGCGTAGAGCAAGCTGCAAATATGTAAAGTGATACGACGCTACGTGGCACAGTCATTACATAATAATTTAAGCTCTACTTTTAATTTGATCAGTCTTAATTAATCTTAATTTAACATAACTTATTCATAGTCTATTTACGTACCCCTTTTACTAATTAGTGAAACAACATTTTAAACTGGACCAATTATTATTGAACCAGAATATTACTGAAAAGAGGGAAAGTCTAAAAGTTTGTATGTAGGGGACATACAAACTTTTAGACTTTCCCTCTTTTCATTATTAGTACTTGCAGAATATAGAAAGAGTAATTAAAGACTTTTTATAATTAAGTTAATAATGGATCCTGATCTATCTCTAAGTATATTTCTAAGTAGTCGAAGCTTTGATGAATATAGAAAGTTAGATAAATCTTTTTTAGGCTAAGTGTCGATGTCTACGCAAGGGAGAGAAGGCATTTATTTTAGCACCTTGTAGGCGGATGCCTCCTGTCATTCCAGGACAGTGACCTATAAGATATTGCGTGCGTCTGCTCCAGACGCACGATGAAAAATTTCATATAGCAATTTCATCGTAGCATTTTACGACTGTATTCTATCCATTTATTTAACATAGACTGTTATTTAGGTTCAGTACGAATATGCAATGGAGGTTTCCTAAAATATCACGTTGGCAAACTATGACACGGTAAATAGTATTAGGCATAGATATCTATGGCATTTCTCCTTTACTTTTTCGTAATTTTCTACGTGCGCAAATTGATATAACTGATCATAAAGAAGACAAGATAAGTAAATATATGCATCACGAGAGCAGACAAAATTATCTTTAAATTTTTATTCCCGAAAACGAGACAAAACTTCTAAGAAGCGGATGAAACCGCAGAGTGCAGCTAGTCATTTAGCATGAGTATTATTTATGGCTTACTATACTTATGCTAAATCGAAAATAATATGGCATGATTGGTATTCCCGTAGCCAATAGCAACTTGTGTTCCACAACAACCAGCGAGAGTACTTACCTCTAAAATTATATGAGTGTGCTTGTAAATCACGGAAAAAATTGTGAATACTAATATGTTTACAAGAAAATGTTCCTAAATTTCAGTTACAACCAACTCATATGACATTTAGAAACACGTGATTATTAATTAAATAAAATGACATGCTTATTATTACATGTCTGAACGGAAGAGATGTGTAGTAAAATACATTTAGGTATAAAACTCCACCACCCCTCAAGGAGAGTTAAGAGTTTGTTTTTCTTAATTATAGACGCACTTTTCCGTTTATGCCCCTAGGGGAAAATGCTATTGTATTAGGCAGATTGCTTGGGAAAAGGATGAAAAAAATACACGGAGAGACGCTAATCTGGATATGCGATTAAAAAGCATCTAGCTACATATAAGTTATGTAGTTAAGCCTGTGTGTTGCGGAACAAAATAGTTTCCGGTCGAAAGGCGCGCTCGTTCCCATCACACTTTTATTTGGACGTAGAGGAGGGTGGCTCGGCCGTGTCACGGCGTACAGGTAGAATCACCGAGAAGGAACCGAGCCGTGCCACGATTTAGTTAACTTGGCGTATTTTCAACGAAGAATTTCCCGAGACCTTAATAAAGAAAAAACAATAGTGCGATTCGAAACTAGCTCAGTAGACAGTAAGTGCCTGGAGGTAAACGGCGCGAGAAAATTGTTATCTTCCTTATAATGTTAACGTCATTTTTGTGAGAAATTTATTGTACCTAGCATTTTAGCAAAGTTCTTTCTCTATTTCGTAAGAGCTTGGAAAGCCTTTATTAACTGTTATATCACCTGAGTTTTCTTACGTAAATTGTTAGATATAACATCCAAAAGAAGGTTTAGAAGTCTTTAGCAAAGAATCCTAATTTAGTTGATAACGCATTAATTAGGAATCTAGCCCCAGCTTAAATCATTAGTCAAACTACAATTTATTTATTTTTTCGCTTAATTCAAAAACAGTTTTAAAATTATGAGTAGTCCTGGGCTATTTCTAGTGGCAGTCTGAGTTTTGTCGATGACGTTAATAAATAGACCGTTACCTATACAGGCACAGTGTGTGAAGGTGAAGATGGTGTACTTTGAAGGCTTAGAAGGATAAAGCGATTACGGCAGAACTCTTAGAGTGCTTTTATATACATTTATTGACACAGCCGCTGCAGCAGCAGACGCCTTCACTTTAATGCCACTATTCGCAAAGGCATGCTGCCGCATGGCTAGCTGCAGCGTAACTAAAGGCTGAGACACACGAAATGCAGCTGCAGTGCGTGTGCATGCTGGTCTGGTTTTCGAAGACCAGTGAAGTATGAAATGCCATGAAAGACGTTACACCTAAAGCAGTTGCTGTAGCTGTAGCTGCCGTTGCAGTGGCTGCGTGACGCATGGACTGATCGTTGACAACGACAATTAAACGGGCAGCAACTGGATTTGATGTGTTTTAGCTCTAGATCGCTTGATGAAAAAACGAGACCCCATTTACTAAAATACAAGACTAGCTAACCTCTGAATAGCTCCGTCCAAAAGATAACCTGTGAGGCGCGGTCGACGAAGTCCTTCATAGTAGTTTTCGGAGGCGTGTCGTTGATGTATATGTAGTGGACGTCGTACTGGGTCCTGGGGCAGCAGAAGAAGGGAGGGTAGGTTGGAGCCGCCGGCGGGGGTGCAGCGGGGTACGGGGGGCACGGGGGACATGGGGGACACGGGGGCATTGGGGGACAAGGATCCGTCCAGCTTTCTGATCTTAGCTGCTGCAGCTGTAATGTCCGTGTCGCAGCTCTTTTTGACGAATGCTTAACTAGAAACATCTTGATCCAATTTACAACAAAATGTGTTGTTAAAAACTATAATGGTCAATTGGGTTTTCCTTTCGTGTTGCTTTGTGTATTTTTATCATTGACACCATAGACGTAGAATGATTGACACATGATTTGTTTCGTTGACATTTGACAGTAGAATTTTACTTTTAAATGAAATTGACATCATTAAAAACAAACTGAAACCCATCTCAAACCTATGTTTTCAATTCAATGTTATCTTACCTCCTCAGACAAAACTAAATTTTACTCACACCGTTCTATAGTTTGTAGTTTATTAATTTACTAGCTGTCACCCCGCGACTTCGTTCGCGTTTATTATATATATGTGAGCTATCCTATCTGTTAAGTTAGATCGAACTGCACACGGTGTGCAAATTTGATTGAAATCGGTTAAGTAGTTTAAGAGTCTATAGCGGACCAACAACGTGACACGTAATTTATCTAAATTACTCGTAAATACTACAAGCAATAGGTTGGAATGAAGTTGCGGAATAAATTCAGAACATTTACACAAAACGACTCTTGCGTAGAGTACACAACTTAGAGTTCTCATTTAACAATAATGTCTGTAACCCCAGTACTTTTAAATATAAAAAAACTCTAAACAGACCATACACAAACTGACAATGTTGCTTTACTAAGCCTGTGTAAAGAAAAATGTTAACGTCATTTTTGTAAGAAATTTATTGTACCTAGCGTTTTAGCAAAGTTTTGGTTCTCTATTTCGTAAGAGTTTGGAAAGTTATTTATTAACTGTTATATCACCTGAGTTTTCACACATAAATTGTTGCATAAAACATCCAAAAGACATCCTACGCAACTCTATGATACGCACCCAGACGCGAGCAAAACGCAGTCAGTTCTTGCTATGAGCCTCGAACAAGGAGATAACGCGTCAAATCACCGTCACTAAACCATCATGCAATAACCTGGCAACGTTCAGGTAATGATAATAATTAGGTTTTCATGTAAACGAGATTGTTAGGGATATTATTTCCAACGAGAGAGGCACCGCTGACGCGGCTGCTGTTAGCATAACGATCAGTTAACGTGAGGAGACGCCTCCCTTGCCGACTAATAAGGTAGCGAGGCTGTCGGTAATCTGCTTTTGAACGATAGAAGATAGAAGACACTGGATCGATTACCGGTAAGGCGGTTACACTTAGAAGAGCAATAATTTTTCTCTATTAGATTAGTCAAGAAGATGATAAGTACTTATTTAATTTTTCATTAAAGGGTTCATACTTCTATAGGCTATGGATCATTCTTAATTGACTGCCTCGGTGGCTAAGTTGGTAGTGAACCTGCCTTCTGAGCTTGGGGGCGTGGGTTCGATTCCCACCTAGGGCAAACATTTATATGATGAACATTTGTGTTTGTTCTATGTCTGGGTGTTAATATCTATTTAAGTATGTACATAAACATATTTAAGTATGTATATCAGTCTCTGGCAGCCATAGTACAAGCTTTGCTTAGTTTGGTGTCAGGCGACCGTGTGTGGAAGTGTCCCAAATTTATTTATTTATTTATTATTTATTTATTATGGAACCGTTTTTGGGATTAATATTAGCTTATATTATTAGGCGCTTCCATGGCATTTGAATTTATTAGATTATTCTAGAAGATGGTAGGTTTTTTTCTTAAAAGCGATTCTTCTAGTAAAATCTCTTTTTTAATTAGCTTAAAATGCGCATCCCCAAGGCATTTGCTACGTCCTTAAATACGAGATCTATGTAACGCTATCTACGAAATGGGTTCCCGCGAATCATTGAGAGATTTATTTAAAGTAATAAATAAATTAACTTTACCTTCTTTGTATATCTTTGAAAATATTATGTACGTTCGTACAAATCTACAAAAGTTTAAATTGTCATAACAATAACACTAGAAATAAGGATAGGATAGCTGTAACGAGATTTAGACTGACTAGTCAAATAAGTCATTTCTATGCAACTGCGTTCGTTTTTATGATAAAATTCCTAAACATATTATAACAGGGATTACTGAAGGAAAATTCAAATCACATGTAAAAACTGCATTAATGAAAAGAGCATATTAGGTAGATAAGGTTGACGATTATTTAGAAGACAAAGATCTGTCTGGAACCTTCCCATTCCGCCAAGTAGCCACTAGTACATACCTAGTTGTAAACCAACATTTATTTATTTTTTGAAAAAAATGATGCCCCTCAATTTCTTGTCTGTTCTTCTGGGTAGTGCACAGACATCCTACACAGTAGTAGACCAAACATTAGGTATTTAGCAGCGTGGTATGAAAACACACATAGATTCGTAGCTTAGTAGGGGCCGCATTAAGGATGTTCGTTTTTCCTTGCAATCGTGATAATATGACTGGTTATCTGTGAAGATTTTATTTTCTCCAAGTAAGCATAGGTTTCCTTGCACTTGTATGCACGGCACTCTACCATGTTCACCTATTTTCTTGCAATAAAATAATCAAAAAAGCTAAATTTTTTTATTACAATAAAAATTAACAAACCAACCGCACCTTCGCGTGCTGTCGTCATGACAACCATCCCTAGCTATACATGGCGGCATGGCTACGGATGGTCTTTGGTTTATGTGTGAGACCATGTTGCAACAGGTAACTGAAAGAGATACCATTACTGAATTGTCTGGGGAATAAAAAGGATTAACTGATCATCTATAAGTATAAAAATTACTAACAATTAATGTTTGATCTGCTACTGTATTGGATGTCTGTGGGGTAATGACTCCTTTTTCTGACAAGATGGTCGAATCTATTGAAAAACTTAAGTGGATCTTTGATACCCAATTGAATAAAAACATTTTGACTTTGGCTTATCAATTTTTTTCCGAAATCTATTTTAATAAGATATTTCAGTGTGAAGAGTTAAAAAACATCTTCTCACTCAGGAACTTACATTTCTAATTAGATACCTATAGAGAGTTTTTTTTTTTAACTTTAAATGCTGTTTTTATTTCACACTCCAAAGCTCTTAATATTAGTAGAAGTAGGTATTTATTACGTACTGTAGTACGATAGACTCTCGACGCGAGAGCCTTTGACTCGCGTTAAGCAAATTTTAAATCGGCGTCCACAAGATTAGTCTGTAACGAGATTTAAGATGTAGGACACAATTTATGTCACAGTGATCTATGGTGTACGAAAAGACTCGCTCCATATACAAGCTTAGCGTCCGACTGCCTAGCAATGGTATAAAATTAAATGAAAAACGAACTTTGGTAAAAGCAATATGGTGCCATGGAGTGATGATCGAGTCGATAGAAACTCCTTGATAGTGAATAGTAGACTGGTCGTGTTGACTCATTTCCATTAACTCTTGGTTTTGCTACTATTTTAATCATTATTAATCGATCAATTTTTAATTGCTTGTTTTGAGAAATACATTTCAACGAAATAAACCATATGAAAATAACATAACATATCGTCACGCCTTGCCCCTGCAAGGTCTGGCAGAGGGGAACAACACCCACACTTCGCCGGAGGATATTCATCCATATTAGATGGCCCTTCGATTTTTCGCGGCAGGACCTCCGCGGTCAGCTCGCCAGCAGCTCGCTTATGTCGTACTAATAATGACTTTATTCCATAAAGACTAAGTACGTTTTTCGTGAATATCGTTGCGAGGTGTTCGGGGGCTGAGCTTGTAAGTATAAAGACGGAATACTCTCAAGGCCATTGCCTTCATCATGTCCCGAACGAAGACTAATGCGACGAATAAATAGATTTTCAATCACTCGCCTAAACATGAACATTCTTGACCAAGCCTAAAAAAGTTTAATAGATTCTCGTTAAAAGCCTAAATATCGTTTGAGATTCTTCTGTTTTCTGAATCAATGACTTCAATTTTGTTCAAGAAGTTACAAATAAATGAAGATTTGCATGCTATTTATAGACAAGTTTAAAATGTTAAAATCTTTTATTTTATATTTCCAGCTAAACATCCAGTGTATCTTTGCCTGCTTTTTTATCTTCAGCACATAGCACGCATCAAATTGTGACAGATATTTTGGCCTCATCACTTCCAAATTACCAGTTTAGTTTCATTGCTGATGAGGCTTTGGAAAGCTGGCAAAGAGCCTGCCCAGATGGGTCTTTACCCAAAGACCCCTCATCCCAGCGTCAGTGGGATGAGCCGCTTTGTAAATTAGAGTTCGATAATCTCGTAAGTTCCTCAAACTCCCCTGTAGAGCACGCCCGACTTTTAGCTGCTGCTCGCTGGGAATCCGGGATTTGGCTTCACGCACTACCATCGCGAAATATTGGCACCCTTTTGGACAACAATAGTTTTCGTTTGGCTGCATCCTTACGTGTAGGAGCGATATGCCAGGTCTCTCACCGTTGCGTATGTGGAGATATGGCGGACCAGCTCGGCCACCACGGCCTATCGTGCGCTGGGAGCGCTGGCCGTATCCCGAGACACGCCGACTTAAACGGTATTATGCGTCGGGCCTTCGTTACTGCTGGCGTTCCATCATGAATGAATGGAATGATGCGAGACGACGGTAAAAGACCCGACGGGATGACACTGATCCCTTGGAAGGTGGGACGCCCACTAGTGCGGGATGCCACTTGTGTGGACACACTAGCTCCGTCTCACCTCCCGGGGACCACTGTCCGAGCCGGCGCCGCCGCTGCCAAGGCCGAGAACCTCAAACAGCACAAATATTCGCGTTTAGACCGTGTCTACATGTTTGTGCCGTTTGCGGTGGAAATTTTAGGTCCGTGGGGCCAAGCGGCCCTATCTCTCCACAGGGACCTGGCTAAACGGTTGGTGGAGGCGTCAGGTGTTCAGAATGCTGGCATTTATTTCGGCCAGAAATTGAGCATTGCCATCCAGGGAGGCAATGCTGCTAGCATTCTGGGCACCTTTCCCTCTGCCAACGGGCTTTTAGATTAGTTCTAGTTTTTAGTTAATATTTTAAGTTTTTTTTTTTTTTATAAACATAAATGTATAACATAAATGGCATACATATTGATAAATAATAGATTAAATCTAAATAGCTGTTGTAACCAGAAATTTATTTTATAAATATCTTTTAAAATATGAATCTCACCACTCGCTTCTATGCATTTGTTTGGACCTGCACAGTGCAAACACATTAGTGTGTGTGTAAACAGTAAATAAAATTCTGGATATTAAGTTAACATAATATTATAGCTAGTTTGTGCCACGATATACGCACTTGTCTCACCGCCGCCGCCCGCCGGTGAGTATAAGCGACATACTATCTACTATTTTATCGCTCAAGAAACGAACTTAAATTAGATTTAGATCCCGTGTGTAAAAAAGACACATATGTATGTGTTAAAGTTGACAGCCTGAACAGTGACTTTTCACATTGCCGGCGAGAACTCGCTCAGTGGAACGAGTTCTCGCGTGTGATCTCTAAAGTGATCTTATCGTTTACTCGCCGAGCGATGTTTGCTCGGCAGAGGATATGCTCGCTCATCGTACACTTGCTGTCGCTATAGCCCAGCTACAAAACTATCGGAACTATATATACACTCGCTTCTCGCGTGACTCGTGTGGACGATACTGCCCTCTACACTAGAGGTTGGAATCTCCTCCACCTGCGTGGCTGGCTTCAGCGAGCCCATCGTCAGCTTGGCGATTGGTTCAAGAAGTGGGCCATAACGGTCATACCGACAAAAGTGCAGCTATGTACTTTCACCCCACCAAGCCCTTCAACCGGGAGCAACTCGTGCTTCACGGTCAGCCCGTCCCTTGGGCTACCTCCACCAAGTACCTTGGCGTAATCCTCTATAGACGACTTAACTTCTCGAAAACGGAGAGTCGAAAGTCAGGAAACGAGCGGCCTTCTTTTTAGGCCGACTCCACCACCTTATAGGCACCTAGAATAAATTGTCCCTTAGAAATAAGGTGACTATTTACAAAATGTGCATCCGCCTCGTCATGACGTACGCTTCAGTAGTGTTCGCTCATGTCTCCCATCGACTTGGACAAGCGCCAGGCCCTTCAGAATAGGTTCATTTGCAAAGCAGTCGGAGCTAGCTGGTATCACCGAAACGCCGACCTGCATTGCGATCTCGAAGTCCCCTCCATCCGTCAGTACATAAAGTTTTTCTCCCGGCGCTACTTCGATAGAGCCCCACACCACCCCAACTCTCTTGTCAGTCGCACCGTGGACTACTCCGTAGCTCCCATAGACCCTCCGCAGACGCCCTAGAAACATTTTAGGCGACACGTACGACCCCATTGCCGTCGTTACATCTGTGGAGCTAGGGTCCTCCGACCCGGCAGCATCTTGCAAAAGGAACTGTTCAGTTTTTGGTATAGGCGCCGGTTAAAAAAGGTACACAATCATACACCGACCTCGCCGGCGAGGTCGAAGACTTCCTACAAGGTCTGTTAGAAGATCTGTGAGTTAGCTCGTAGTGTACGTTTATTTTACGCCTCTCAGTTTCTTGCCTGTCTTTCTGAGGTGAGGCTCCCTTTCCGAACAAGCCGGTCGAACCATTGTTAGTAATAATTTTATTTTATTTTAACCTTAACTTCAACCGTCTCAATTAGGGCCCTAGAGCAAGCCCCTTCTGGGCTGCCAGGGCAATTTGACGCCCCTCCCTCGACTACAGCCCAAGCCGAGGCCGTACCTTACAGTTGATGCCCTTGTGCTCGTCGCCCATAGTCTTAAGAGGTTAAGATGCGCCAATGACATTTGGCATTCGGCGCTCAGCTGGTTTTAGCGCCTCTAGTGATCAACGCTCGAAGCTTTTGAACATTGAGCTAGCATTTCTCAAAGACTAAACAAATTCAGACGAAACACCGTGAAAAAAATATTTTTGCCTAAAAATGAATGCCCTCTGTGATGTTATGCTTTATTGTAATGTTTTGTGACTAAATTATTTGAAGCCAAAAAAACAATCGTAGATCACGGACTCTCTGAAGTGTGAGATATCTTGGTTCATCGGATCTTAGTCCCTCTCACTTTTATGATTTTTCAAACGAGAGAGACATTGACCAAAACATATCTCGTGCGTAGGAATAGGGGGAATAATATAATATCGTAAGAATAGCTCTGGAGGGCTATTCTTGACGCGTGAGATGTTTCTTGGTCACTCTCACTATGACTTTTAAAACGAGAGAGACATTGATCAGAAAATATTTCTAGCAAGAATAGGGCTCCTGATGGGCATTCTAAGAACTCCGGTACCAGGGATAAATCACTCAACCTATCTTAAACCAATGCTTACAACATTTCAAAAATCTCATAACAAAAAACATATTGACTAGGACTAGCAGAGCTGTTCAATCGACGGCCCGCTTTAAAAATGTATTCTACGAGTTGATAGTACTAATCTGTTTTATATAATTAGTAGGTAGTATAAAAATGACTAAAATTGTTGAAAATATAGTGGACCCAGAACTCACAACCTCATTATTTTCTCGCTAGTTTCTTGCCTGATTTTGCTGAAATGTTCCTACTTGAAGTTAAAAACGCGTTTGTGTTTAATATCTTTTTCATCACTCTCGCTCGTAAAAAGGACTTTATTACATCAGTTTTAGCTCATAATCCGAGCTATTAAGCACGTGTGCTGTTACTTTACCATTATCGCACTAGTAACTAAACTAGACTTTTTTTTAAATAAATCAACAAGAGTTTTTTTTTTTACTTTTCTTAAATTCTTAATTTAAAGTATCATAACTACGTAATAACAGTAAATAAACATTATTTTTTTATCAAAATATTGACAATTAATTAGGTATGATAATTTAAACAAAGTATTCGCTTTATTATTTTGCCTAGGAAAATTTTGATGGGTGGAAAAGCAGCAAAATGCGCATACATTTTCAGAAAAATGTATTGACTAATGCAAGTCTGTGTTTTTTCCCCTCGCATGTGTGATGAAAAACGTCACATGAAACGCGTGTGCGTTAATAAATTACACTATTGGCTCCATTAGTGGGCTCGCATACGGCTCGCGCTATAATACCTCCTCGAGTGAATGACAAATACAAGAAACTAACGGAACGAGCTTTTTTTTATCTACGCGTACGAAATCGTGAGCAACAGCTAGTAGTTAATATAGAAAAAAAATCCTCTATAGCTGGACTAAAGGGGTCTTAGATTGGATATTGAAAAACCTTTTGTAGCTGAAATACATGTATAGTGCTTAGATTTTAGCAAACACCAAAAAAATAATCAAAATAAACCGAGATTCAAAAAATATCAATAAATCAAATGCTTTGAAGGCAGTAATCGCTCAGATTAACACATCCTTAATCTAACACATGAAACTCAAATGTTGGTTTTATAGATGAAACATAAATCCGAGCGAAGCTTGTAGCTGGGATTTTCCAAGCAAAGAGGCTAACATTGAATGAAAACTCAGAATAGCACTGTAAGAAGAGTTTATTTGAAAATTGAACTAGCTACCAAGAAAAAAATACGAGCACGTGTTCCACGAGCTGCACGAAATTTAAAATAAAAGACTGTACCTTACTAGTACCTTTTTATTAGTTATGAGAGAGTATAATATTAGACAGTATTTTTAGTAGAGAATTCGCTTCTAGGATAAAGCAGTGTGTGTGTGTGTTGTCTTGGGCGGCTTGAACCCCTCGCTGCCCTCAGGACTCATCTTCCCTTGCTGCATTCGGGAGTTAACTCTAGATTCCCTCGTTACGCTCAGGGTACAATAAGCCGCCTGCGACGTAAGGCACTGCTTTGTGCCCTCGGTACATAATCTACTATTGTTACTCTTTATTCACAAAAAGGTGAATTTAGAAGCAAGACCTGTTTGCTTTTCTCCAATCAAGTCTATCGATTGTTTGTCGCAACCAAATCCATTGTGTCTTGATATTTCCTTCAATTTTACGAAGAAGAAGCTAATGTTATAATACGCCAATAACTTTTGTCTTTCTGTTCTTGTTCTGCTTCTTCTTCGACGATGAGATTCGGCAATGAAGACTGATATTGTTGTTCCTAAAAACAATATTAAATGATAATTAATTTGCAACCATACTAAGTCCCAACGCTCGTATCAATAATTTATTTATGTACATTGTGTACACAAAAAAATAAAAAAAGATTACCAGTTTATTCGAAGGTGAAAAAGTCCCTGTTCCTCGGATGCTCTGATACCCTCCGGCTGATTTTGAACTAGGCATCTGTAGATAAAAATATAAGATAAGTTTTTAGTATTTTTATTAACTGAAACGGAAGTTCTTCACTCGCGCTTCGCACTCGCTGAGTGAATGGTTGTACTGGCGTCACGCATGCCCATAGCAGTTCAGCGCCACTCTGATTACAAGTAGTGGCTCTATGAGCAACGTCTCACAAATTACATTTATCCGATATTTTAAATAAAACCTAAATTTACAAAATTTCACAAATATCGGTTGAGAAATGCGATCTGTAGAGGAAAACAATCGGACATCCGTGCAATCAGACGCTGGACGGCGGACATACGACAACTTCAGCAATAGCATTTTCATTTGGCATAGCTCTGACTATGCACTATGCTTGTCACCCTAATAATATAAGATGTTAAATGTCTTTTAACTCACCTTAGTTCAGTACTCGCATTTGTTGTTGGCTGAACGCTTGTGTTTAAATTTTGATAATTTCATTGATCTCTGTTTCTGAAAAAATTAAATAGAGCAATTTAAAGATATTAATTACACAATATTCATATTACTCAAAGCGTCTCGTTTGTCTCTTTCCATGATACCATAAAATATAAAACAATTACCAATCTATAATCCCAGTTTAAAATATATTATTATTCTATTCTTCATGCAATAGAGACTAAATTAAAATAACTAAGTATTAAGACTAGATGCAGGTTGGTATCAGTTACCAAAGAAATTGTTGTATATAATAAATATAAATAAATAACAATACATACAATAGTGACTCTGTGAGCTGGTGATCTCGTCAAAAAGGTTTTTTGGAAATTTTC
The DNA here is from genome assembly GCA_911728515.1 of Peribatodes rhomboidaria. Lineage (NCBI taxonomy): Eukaryota > Metazoa > Arthropoda > Insecta > Lepidoptera > Geometridae > Peribatodes > Peribatodes rhomboidaria. Next base: position 19,491,921 of record OU452166.1, read on the forward strand.
CAATTATGCTATATTAATAAAAGATATATCTCCATATCTTTTTTTAAATCACATCTCTGCCATATTGAAAAATTTCCAATAACCGCCTAGGCAAGAAAATTCTTTTTAAATATCGGACTTACTCACAAAGTTTCAAGAGAATAGGTTAAGAAATGCATGATTAAGACAGGTCTGGACAGAGATCCGGACAGAAATCCAGACGGAATTCGGACATACGAAAGCATTTTCGTCGAATCTGAAGCATAGACGCTTCGCTCGCTAACGATCTCTCGCTCGGTTATTGTTGTAAGAAAATGTAATAACTTTTCTATCGAATTCAATGGCCATGACTCGGAACACTACTTTCTGAATGCAAATGCTTGACTTTTTGTATTAAATATTATTTTTTACTAAAAAATACTTTATTTTGATCAAAGTGACTGATCAGAGTGTTAGTAAGCATATTCTTTCAAATAAAAAATAAATGAGTAAATAACGAAGTTATGCTGCAACAAACATTTAGTAAAATTTATACAATGTAATTGAGTGCGTCCTAATTTTTGAAGTCGGTTAACAAACCAGGATAAGTTAGAAAAATATGCTTACTACACTGCTTAAAATAATAATGTATTGCGGACCGTGGTTGGTCAGCTATAACATAAAAATGTGATTGTTTCTAGTTTAGGTAGGTTAGTTTAGGAAATGTGCTATACCAAAAACAAAAATTAGTATTAGTCATTTACACCGTTCGCACGCAACGACCGCTTTCCGATATTGACATCGTAAGTACACATAATAATTATCATTATTTTATTTTTACCAGATTGTTCAAGAAGGATTACTTATTATTATTAACTATAGAATACTCCCCATTTCTGTTATTAACTAGGTGTTGGGGCATCAGCAAGTATGCCACAGCTTCAATTTGAAATGGCTTAGGTATATTGACCTTAGTATAATTTTTGTGAATAATTGAATCAAATGAAATCACGAGAAAAAAAACAGCTGTTTGATACAAAAAGCTCATCGATCGTCGACAAAATGTAAGCAGATGCTTTTTTCCCCGATTTAATTTACAAATAAAAAAGTTTAAAAAGTAATCGTTGTTTATAATGAAGAGTACAGTGACCCCCGTTTGGCTTAGTACACCCTATACCGATAACCCTGTGCAATGTACAAATATGACACATATAGGTACATTTGTACATAACAAAACAAAAACACAGTTCTGACAAGTCTTGCACTTGGATAATTATCATGAGCAACATGTACAATGGGGCCCGTGCCGTGGCGTGATGATTGTAGTACAGCACGACGCTGCGCGACCGCGGCTCGTATCACAGCAAAATAAGGTTCATGGTCGCACAGCGTCGGCGGGTAAATCCAACAATCATCGCAATAAGGTGTAATGGACGGTGAAGCCCTGAGAGTTAACATAGGTCGGAGGACACGTCTGTAGTTTTCTATTATTTTTATCAGGAAAACAAACGTCAGACCGAATCATATGCCACTAAAAACTCAGACACTAGGGTTAGTCACTTCAGTCTACACAATAAGAACAAACGGGTAAAAATATTTATGTGGTAATTAAATATTAATAGGTAGGTAATAGGTAACTTACCACTTAGCTAGTTGGAGTCCAATTTTTTTCTTACGCTTATCTGCCTTGGTGACATCTCCCATTTTCATCGGATCAACCTTCTGTACCCTCTACTCACAACGCGATCAATTATTGTCCAAATATTTTCACTAGTAGTAAAGTCACTAAAAACTTATCAAATGTCTTGAAAAACTAGTTTTTTTGATTGTCTCTGGATAATTAAGCACTGTTTAATTGATGATTTGCGTACAAATAGAAAAAAAATGCGAAAATATTTTTCGGCAAGGCGAGTACGTCCATCCTTCGTGAGGCGCTAGCGCCGACTGGCCCGTCCCCCGCAAAGGAGCTCGCGGGTGTCAGTGGTCACGTGATCTGACGAAATACTTCAAAATAACACAAAATATTACTAAACTAACTCAATTTTAGCTCTAAAAATATGGTAAAAGGACGATCAATCATATTTTTAAATTTCCTATCCGAAGGTGTAAAAATATATGGTAACGTAATCTCCGAAAGCACGGTATTGCACGCCATGAGAACGAAAACAACGTCCATTTAATATTTTTTTACTCGCAATCTAGTAAGTAATATAATATTTTAATCAGACTAATTAATAGGTAACAGAATGATCTTATTGGTGATATTTTTTTCATATCGGTAGGGTCCGTAGCTTCTTCACTATTACGAGTTAAATAGACGCATTTGGCGAATATTCAAGGCTTAAGCATTTTGACGCCCTGCGCCATCTGTGCTTGCCTAATACCCGGCACGCTGTCGAGGCCTCAGTGGCCAACAGCAAGAGCCATCCATTAAAAAAAACTGACTCGTTAGGCCCTGTGCCATCTACGTTTGCCTTATGCTCCGTACGCTGTCGAGGCCTCAGTGGTACAGCAAAGTAACCAAAGTTTTCTTTTAATCATTAGGTCGCTTCTATAGCTCTACTCCCTACGCGTTATCGCCGGTGGAGAGGCAAGTGTCTTAACCTTATAATCACAAACATTACTGTGAGCGCCCGAACGCACAGTAAACAGAAAATATAAGGCAGCTGTTATGTCAATGTACTGAGAAAAGTTAGTAGTAGATCATTTTTTTTGCTTTAAATCCTTTTATCATTTGGAAAAGAAGCTACCTATATTTTTTAGACTCTAAGTATAGATTTTGACAGAGCATCACTAAAGACCATCGAAATGAAACCTAATTTCAAATACCTACTAAAATATTGTATTAAAACTTGGTTAGAGAGTCTAAGATTAAAACGGACTAACTAAGATAAATACAAACCACAATATTAACCTTAAACGCATGTATACTAACATTCTCCATTCTGTCGTCGTCTCGGGTAAAATTTATATTACACTCGGCGCTGGCTAGCCAGTCCCTTTGCTTGAACTTGGCTTGACACGCTGCCGCGTGTCTAGATGAAGCAGCCGGAACACTTCACCAAATTTCTCACTTTTACTAAAATCTATGATAAATGGAATTGGGTGTAAATGGATCTTTCATTTTTCTAACATTTTCTATGAAATATGTACTTAAGTGCTGCGCACTTTAAGGCAGGCACTATACTTGGGGCATAACAATGCTAGCACCTGACTGGACAAAATTGTGAATTTTGTCTCAGGCCCGAAAATTTCGTCACATTACAATCTATGTACAATTCAAACCACCTTGTTCTAATTACACTTTTTCTCATTTTCGTAGTTTTTGTGCTCCTTAGTAAGTTTGGTGGGGAACCTTATACCTACCTAGGTATAAGGTTCCCCACCAAAATTATTGTAAGTATTCAAACAAGAAACCGTATTTTTTTACTGTGAAATAATGCCAGCAACCCTATAGTTTTAAGTACATATACTCGTACCTATCTATATCAACAGAGGCGAAGAAATAGTTTGATTAAGTACTGCCGAATTACAAGATTAAGCATTATGTAATTGATTACATGATTATAGTGACGATTTGTCGATTTAGCCGATTTGAAAATAAGGGCCGTATTCAGAAACTGTGCATGGTCATGAAACTCGATTTAAAATTGTTTTTATATTACCATACATTTAAAACAGTTTTAAATCGATACTTCGACTGAGCGTTGTTTTAGCATGCGTTTATCGATTGACTGAGAACAGTGCCAGCACTGCAAGTCTAATGAAATTGTGGAGTTCACCTTGTTAAGTTTTTCAGGCAGAACTGCTATTTCAGAACGGGTGTTCCATTTGTAATTAATTAGGGCAAAATTTCAATTTTTTTCATAAAATCACAGTTTACCTACCTATTTTCTTTGAGCTTACCCATTTTCTACGAGTGAGCCCGCATGTGTCTTGTGTAAATTAGGAACCAGACTATTGCCGCGAACGTCCGCGAGAGTTTTCCTACAAAAACATTGGTTGTTAAAAGCTTTTTGACCAAAAGAAAAGACGTATCGGCGCCTTTCGCGGGCGTTCACAACAATAGCCAGACTATTCCGCCCAGACTATACCTAAATTACCTCAAAACATACAAGGCACAATTTACTAATAGTAAGGCCTAATTTAATTTAATTTAGGCACAAGGCAATATTTTGGCACATGAGTGAGGACGCCGGCGGCGTCGAATCAGTACGATTTCTTAATGGGGGAAAGAATGTACCTCTCAGGAGTGCTACGTTTTGTCTTCGACGTTGCGCGACCGCGAATCGTATCGCCGCGAAAGAAAATCCATGGTAGCGCTAACTATCTTGGCAATAAGATGTCATGGTAGGCCCCCAGAAATATTTATAAAAGATGTGATAGGATACAGTTGACGTTCATACATCCAAATTGTTAATTTCAACTGCTAGTTTAGATTTTGGTGTTCGACTGTTAGCAAAGTGCTAAAATATTCTTGTAGGTAAAGGTGTCGATTCTGCCATCAGAATTGGCAGTTCTAAAATGTAGTCGCAGTCCTTTCTAATACTTTGAAAATTTAAAGAAGACGCAAATAGATGTATTGGCTCCTATTCCTCTCCATTTAGTTCAGAAATTATACAAAAGACCACAGATGGGCACCAAAATCTATTTAACTTTTCCTATGCGTCATTCTTGAATGTTTTTTGGTAACTTAATAGGTACATGTGTGTAGGAAAGGAGAAAAAATAAAACGATACAATACCAATGACGTTGTTTTATTTTGTAGAAACAGTAGGTATAATAGGTACATTAATCACCATACATTTATATAAATAGTTATTATGGATAGGGCCTAAATATAAACTAAAGTACGATTAAATAATTTTTACATCTTGATTCAAATCTTGAAAATTTTCAGGGTTAATTTTAATGAACATATAAATCTTCTCGCAGCTTAAGTTTTTGGTATTACAGAAATTTTTGACATACATTTCTGTTTTATTAGTATTTATTAATTACAGTAATTATACCTTGGGTATTAAGTACTAACAAAACATTATTATACAGCCTAAAACAGTGTACATACGGTGGTAATTTTCCACCAACAAGAAATAACAATAAATTAAACATTTAACTGTTTTCTTTAATGTTTTAGATTTTTCGATAAAACTCCAAAAAAATACAAGAGATCTTTCTAAGAAAATCAAAATAATAATAAATTTAACTGTCTTTTTTCATTTAACCCGAATTCGCCGCACTCGATACATTTTCGTTCAGTTCGTTCGGTGGGTATATCGTTATTTTTAGTCGCATGCATTTTATTATTTCTCTTTGCACGAAATAAACTGTTTACCACTCTTTGACCCCTGCCGTCATAAATGCCCGGCCGCCTGCTTGATGATAAAGTATACTTTTATAATGAATTAGTGTTCTTATTCAGGACGGTTTTTCACGTTCTTAAATCAACATTATTAGAATCGGTTTACAAAAAAGTTGTCGAAATGTTGGTGAAGAAACCTACGAGAAATTTAAAAATGATTTAAATTAACCCTGTAAATGTTTTATGAGATTAATAAATAATATAGTCTAAATAAATTCATAACACAATAAAATAATTTAGGGTTGTAACGGAGGCATCGTAGAGGAGGTGACGGCGTAGGTGAAGCCCTTTTGTGATGATTTTGTAAAAAAAAAAATATTAGAGAGTCTTCAACTTTATTTGGTACATACGAATAAAGTACAAATTACAAAATTTAAATAAATTACAAATTGTACTTTCATTTCATAATTTAACTACTTCGTATTAGATTGCGCTTCACCGTATGGTCACAAAATTGAAAAATTGTTGGTGTATGGGTGTTGCCGATCGACACATTTTACAAGTTTAAAACTTAAAATTGCTTTTTGTGGATGTAGAATGCTACTGACTTTAAGATGATAATAAATCAGCAATGATAGCCTAGTTGGAAAAGGCCCGCCTCTCAAGCCAGAGGGAGTGAGTTCGAACCCAGATGACGGCACGCACCAATTTGTATACGTGCGTATTGTATGTCATCTGATAGATGACTGGAGCCCGGTGTATGGTGACAGGCTCGTCCCTTGTCACTTTTGGGACTGAATATCGTCCGGCGAAGTGTGGGTGTTGTATTACACATCTGCCAGCTCCGTCGGGGAAAGGCGTGACGATATGTTATGTTACTTTAAGCTTCTTGTGTTGGATAGCTGAAATTTCAAGTCAGGAAATATTTTGGGATGCCCTGTTCGAGTTACGCAGCTTTAAGAAACCTCTGTCAAAACTCCTCATAAACTTTGCGGAGGCGGATGTGAGGTACGATGTCGTGCGGAAGTTTGCGGATGCATATATGGGTGAAGCTCCGTTACAACCCTCATAAAAATAACCATGACTGTGACACAAATTATCACACTTTACAACATAAAGTTAATCTTTGGATTTTCACAAAACAAATAGATGAAAGTGATTAACGTAAAAATCTTTTAAAACAACAAATAAAAGTTTTTAGACAAAGTACGTTATGAAAATTCACGAAGACAGTAAATACGCGAATGGAAAACATAAAATAGTCGCAATAAACAATTTTTCAGAAATTAGAATGAAATAAATTTACATGGGCGTACTAAGGAGAGGGCGGGAGCTGAACCCCTTCGGAGGTTAAATGTCGCCAACCGTCTGCAAGCTCTAAACCTAGTATTACTCACTAGGAAATAGAGTAAAATCCACTCCTGTAAGAAGAAACCTCCCACTCTCCCCTTAATTTACACAAAATTACTGAAATTTTAAAATAATAAATCAAAGTAACTAAGAACCCATGCATTAATTTGAAACAAGTAATAGTAGACCAAAATGCCATTGGTATTATTAATAAACACCAAACATTAATTGATTATCATATGTCTACCATTTATTACGATATTACGTAAATATTGTCTAAAAGATGAATGAAAGTAGTTACTAATATTGTGCAAGCGCATCCAGAAACTTAAAATAAGTTTTTTATTGGAACAGAACATTAAACAAAAGATTAGAGCATATTATTACATTTACAAATTTGCAATAATATTTATCGTTAAAAACTAAATTGAAATGTGTACTTATTTAAATGTTTTTGTGTATGTTTTATAGCTAGTTAACGCTTACAAAAGGGTCATCCAGAGCTACTGTCACAACACTAAAAACTGTGATACGAGTATATTTTAAAATTGCAGACTGATACATCAATAGATACTTATTTGCTATAACAATTATTATGAAAAATTATGTTGGAATATATGGTTATTATTATATTTTAAAGAAATTAAGTACCTATGAATTCTGTGCCCGCGTTCGGAATGCGTTTTGTATAAATATATTACTTAATGACAATAGTACAATTAATACGAAAAACTAACTTGGTAGATATCATCTAGTCATTATTATATTTCAAGTTTTGACACTAGATAGAGTGCGTTCTATAATAATTATTATATCTGTATGAAACTAGTTTGAGCATTCAAACTTAAAAATAACTGTTTTGAATTTTTTGTAATGAGTTAATAGGTTGTGCTTACATAATTTATTAAAATTAACTGTAACTAAATTTTAATTTGGTAGGTACTGATTAATATTTTTTGCAATGTGGCGAACGAATAATGAATTTCACGAGTTATGTAGGTAATTAACGAACTTTAGATAAATTTAAATTAATAACGATTACAACAATAACTTGTGGGTAAGAGCCATTTTAAAAACTGTTTGTATACATCCGTATTCATAAACGCGCAATTAGCAAATATGTGCTATAATGCTATCCACTTTTCGCTGACGGAAAGAGTTACGCGCGAAAGCGAGACCAAGAAGTTGTTATCGAACGTTTACAGAAATTAGATTAAAAATAATAACCATCTAGGAACATAATCAGCTTGACACTTTTGGCTAAAACAGAAGACAAAGTGAAATTTATTAGTCGAAAGTGAAATTTGAATTACTAAAAACTTTATCTTTTCGAAGCAACTTTTGAATTACTAAAACACTACAGAATTTTATTATCATTTTAGATTACACATTTGCGCGTTCGCATTCATATCACATTTATTTTCTGTTATGGACCAAAGTCCGTGCTAAGGATGTTATAGCAATGCAAGTCTTTAAAACACCAGATCGTTACTAACTGAATGCGGCCCATAGCACTAGTGGCGAGATGATGCCCGATTATGTATTTAGAAACTATGTATAGATTCAATATTATCGATATTATTGTTGAATATTATATTATGTTTTATAAATAGATCTAGGCCGATTATAAAATTAATAACTCACAAAAATGAAAACACAATTACAGCTCCTTTTTTGAATGCACGATAATTATAGTTATATGGTTATTGAATCTATACTTAGTTGTAAAAATCTTTCGAGTTTAATTATTTTAGGTCGCTTCAGATTAGAATTACTACAGCGAGCAAAACTTACAAGTATGACGGTGTGTATACTTATTCAATACATATATAATATATTTGCCATGCAAATATAGGTTTTTAGTATAAATAGATATGTACATTATAACCAACTTTGTTAGTTGTAAGAAATTGTTTTTGATTGTTATACAGATAAAAATATACAGTACCAACATATAAAATAAAACTAAGAAAACGATCTGAAGATAAGTTTTGCCATATCGTAGAGAATTTCAATCAAAAAGAAATACTTTTTAAAATAATATGAGTTATAAATCCTTACAAAACTTTTTGGTCATAATATTAAAAATGCGACGGGTGAAAATCACTTCTTAAAATAACAGATGGTATCTTCCTTACACATGGTATAATGTATGAATTATACAGGTATAATACTCATTATACTTACTGGACACTAGAAGTATCGGAAAATACTTATTCTCTACAAACATACAAAGTATACTAAAATGTAGACACAAAAGAGACACTACTTTCTTAATATATCTAACTACAATAGAGTAAGTTCTTGTATGCCGATCGGATCAAGAGACGATTCATTACCTTATGAATATCTCTGTTCTTAAGCATAATTCCTGGGTCTTCTATATATTTAAATAACATTTTTTTTATTTAATTTTTTATATCAAAAACATCCCATATTATTAGTAACATAAATGAAGTTATACTTAATAAGTTAAATGTTTGCGACATCAAGTATAGTTTTCAAGCATGAATTAATATTAAGTTATATGTTTTAGAAATAATTATAACATAGTAAATTACACCAACTTATTTTTAAGACTCTTTATTTAAACATTAAAAAAAAAGTAAAAGTTACATAGATTGAGGTGTGGCCTATTTTGAGAACATATATAGGGCTATTGGTATAGGGTGTGCTAAGCCAAAAGAGTATCATTGTACTCATCATTATGAACAACTTTTACTACGGAGCCAACCCAAAATCTTTCAAAATAAAATCAGTTGTTCCGTACTAAAAGTTCATAGATCATCGACATAATGTACGGAACAGAACAGCTATTACTTTTTTCTCGATTTCAGGGTTGACCCCTAAATGTAAAAGTTGTCCATAGTGATGAGTTCAATGGCCTTCTTTCGGCTTAGTACACCCTTTCCTGATAGCCCTGTATACCTAAAAGCAACAGTTCGAATAATGCTACTTAATTAACTATGAGTATTTTTAGACATTAACGTTACATTTGTGTAATACTATTGAATATGTACGAATACTTATGATCGGTAGATTTAATTAGCCAAGATTATGTCAGAGTTTACATTACACATACTCTAATTATTTATATTCAATATGTACCTAATAGAACTTTATGGCATATGAGACTTTTGATCGGTACCGTTTTAGTTGGTTTTTTGTTTGTTTTGCCCTTAAGTTTGAAACTTACATCTATTTCACCTATCATAACACAAATGCTTAACACTAAATACATCTAAAAAGTAAAATTAGTAAAGCTATGGTTGCTAAATAAAATAAGATTAATTAACTGCAATAAATTATTAATAAAAAGAATAAGGAGAACGTCAGCTCTTTAGCACAAAAAATAGAGTTAGTACATTTGGGAAAAAAAGCACTTATCTGAAAAAAAAAATGGTTCAAATTAGAAATGTTTGTCAAATTAGTTTTAGTAAGGATTGTAAAGTCGATCAAATTCTAGTCCATAAAAAGTAAAAAAGCAGCTTCGATTATTGTAAACATGAATTTGAAAGGTGCCCGTTATAACGTCATACCGTCACGCCTTTCCGCCGAAGAGGCTGGCAGAGGTGTGATGCAGCGTTTCATACCCGTTTATACTTTACTATTATTATTTTTTGTGTGGTGTCTTATGTATTCTATTTTTTTTTTGTTTTTTAATTTTTTACGAACTAATCTACTATTAGGTTGATTTGAAATGATCGAAGGATTTGAATAACCTTAGTCATGAGATGCCCACAATTTTGTTCCGTCGTCCAACTGATAAAAGTAAAATTGATGAAATAACTTCTCAAATCGTATAATAAGTTATACGTGCCACAGAAACTAAAATACAATAATATTGATTTGAATATACAATAATTAAAAAAAACTAACCCGACGATCATAATTAATCATACTCTATTTACTCCCTAAACTAAACACACATTAACATTTAAATGATTAAAAGCGAATGAACTTAATTATAAAGCATTAATTCTAAAGACACTTAATATAAATAATACGAGTAGTATTAAATGATTACATCGTTATTTTCGTATGATAAAGTATTAAAATTTGGCACATTGCCATTATATGTATAGTAATCTTAATCTATTAACTATATTCTAAACAAATGCAGATAGTACGTACTTGGCTTATTAAATATGATTAATGTAGTTCAATAGTAAATTAATTTTGAGATCAAAAAGAATTACTCATGTTTTAGTAAATGTCGATGGCTATCACGAAAACTAAACCTAAGCCTTAAAAATTAAACGTACAATTTAGTTAATAATAATTATGAATCTATCGTAACACGACGGACAGACAGACAGCCCCCCAATTCTGCTAACCAATTGTTTTTACATTTTTAATGAATCACTTAGAAACAAAAACGTCTAAATTGAAAAGTTAAGAATGAAAATTCGTTTCGGATGAACTGATTTCGGTATTACTAAAAGATTATAATTTTGGCCATCTCAACTGCGGTGTAAATCTCTTAAGAACAATATTTCTAAGAGACATACCTATTTATATTTCACTGAATATATTAATTAACCTGTGATAATGACCCAAAAAACTATCTAACTATTGTAAAATAAAACAGTTCAATGGCTTAAAAAAGTGGGATCTCCAGCATAATGCGATCAAAAAAATATTTTGCATAATTACTTCTAGCTATTAATTTTTATAAGACATTACTGCTTAATGCGTTATGCAGAGATGTTGGTTTAATTTTTAATAATTTTGACGCATTGTAACGATCAGGTTGACTTCATTCATTCTTAATTTTTATCTTAAATTCCAACAGAAATCATTATGCTGCTTCGAAAAGGTACCTACGTACGAGTACAAAAATAGGTACCTTCGTAATTTTTTGACCTTATCATTTATAGAAGCTCGCCAAATTTTCTTAACTAACAACATTATCTTTTTCAAAGATGCCTTTTTAGGTATAATATGTGGAGTCTTTAATTTGCTTAATATAGTTTCGTAAACCGCATACATACATTTATAATATACTTAGGCTTATAAAAAACTTCACTTTTATTCTAAATCACTTTCCCGACAAAAAGCGTGTAAAAGTCTTGGTAAAAGTTTTTGGGTTCTAAATGAGAACTTCCTCGTGTATGAAGTGATATCATATTATTTTTTTTGGGTTCAAGAACTCTCGGGGTGGACGCAAGCACCGGGTTGGCAACACGGTGTAATTTTCACTCGAGGGCGATACCGGCTCAGGAAGAGGGATCATGCAAATGTCTATCGGGTTTTGGATTATTGAGTCATCGTTCTTTGGCACGGGCAAGTGAAGCGCCGAAGCAGCTACCTTGTGTGAGTTATCCTGGCGTTAGCTCTCCGGCACCGGGTGGACACCGGATTCGTTATCACTGGTCACGCTCGTTAGCATCACCTCATTGCGCTTGCCCACTTCCTTCTCGTACTGTCTGCGGCACCTACGCGACCAGCAAAGCGCAATCAAAATTGTTAACAAGATTGAAGAAGTCACAAATGAGATCCCGGTCACGATGCTCATCTGCACGTCAGTAGAAGCAAAGCACGGCTCCAGTTGAGATTCTGTCAAATTTCCGAAGTAAATTCCACGCAGCTGCACAGGAGTGTGACATTGTAACACGCGCAGGGATTCATTCAGCACAGTTGTTCTCATAAAATTCAACACAGTTTTAATGGGACATTGGCAGTTCCATTCATTTGATGTCAAATCTATTTTAGCAATGGCTTCTAAACGGCGTAAATGTGTTTCTTTTAATATTGTTATTTTGTTATGCGAAAGGTCCAAATGCTGCAGATATTTCGTATCTGACATGATAGTAAAAGGAAACTGCTCCAGCATATTTGAAGACAAATCCAGTGAAGTAAGATGCTTGTTATGGGTGAAAAAAGTTGGTGTGAGGAACTTCAAAGAAAGATTAGCAAGTCCCATTTCTCGTATTCCTGGCAGAAATTCTATGAGTGCAGATACTTCTTTCAACGGCAAGTTATTACCACTCAAGCTAATGGATCTTAAAGATTTGGCACTGGATGAAAATGTGTTCAGATCAAATTTGACTATGTGATTAAAAGAGACATCCAGGTGGCTTAGTTTCGAGAGGTTGTTGAGACATCCAGGAGTCAGTAACACGATGTGATTATAAGAAATGTCAAGATGTTTCAGCTGCTTATTCTCTTTGAACGTATTATCCAAAATCACAGGAATTTCATTTCGGTCGAGGCGTAATTTCTTCAATTTCTTTAGGTCTATGAAGTTATCATTTGCGAGGAACTTAAATAAATTGTCACCCAAGTCTAGTTCTTCGATTAACGGCACGATGTGATAAATTTGAACGTTAATAACTCTCAAATGACAACTCCTACATTTAAACTCCTTTAAATTTTGTATGTCTTTAAAGATTTCAGGATTTAGGTCCTCGATTGGGTTGGAACTCAAATCCAGCACCTCCAGCTTCACCAGCATCCTAAAGAGTCGCGGTACCAGGGTCGAGATGCGGTTGTGTGACAGCGTGAGTCGTACTAAACCTATCATATAGTGAAACGTCTCGCTTGCCATTGTTTCTATACGATTATAATCAAGGGCTAACGTTGTTAAGTTTAATAGACCTCGAAAATTTTCCATCGAAATGTTTGATAGATGGTTTGAAGTGAGATTCAAAGTTCTGAGGTTCTGCAGCCCCCAAAACGAATGTGTTCCAATAACTGGTACGTTGGAATTTGTGATCTTGAGGGTGCGCAAGTTAGTGAAGGTTACGGGCTGAGTAAATATGGGTCCAATTGTAAGAGAATTGGGTTCGTTGGACTTCGGAGAGATGGTTAGCTCATAAATGTCCGGTTCGAGGTCTTCCGTTGGTATAGACGTCATCCCTCCAACATTGCACACAACACCCTTTGTGGGCCCTTCGGTGGGATGATACGATGTCTGACAAACGCAGATGTTAGGGCACTTCCCAGTTTCTGCGTTGACGACCACGCCGTACAACAGCAATAGCGTAAATTGAGGCATGAAGTGGCTGCAACAAAAGAAAAATAAATTTTATTATACACAACTTGCTGCGCCCCGCGTCGTAACCCGCGGTTGAAAAGTGGTCTATGTGTTAATCCAGGGTATAAGCTGCCTCCATTCCAAGTTTATCAAAATCCATCCATCCCTTTGAACGTGATTACGCAACGAAGTAACAAGCAAACACACACACACACACACACAAATAATCATCTTCATAATATACTAACTACTCGCCGTTAACAAGTATCGTATGTGCTATTTCAGATTATAATCTCTTTGACAAATTTCCTCCAGGTCCGTGTAGCCGTTCTAGCGTGATTTAGTAACAAACATCAATACACATACATTAAAACCTTCGAATTATCATGTTTATAATAAAAAGTAGGAAGTAGGATTAAATGACGTTGATTATTAATTAAGTATTTAAGTAGTGTACAATTGTACACTAAATAGTTACGTCTATTTCATTTATGCTTTTAAGTATAAGTGACAAGTTTTTCCCCGCTCGCCTCATTTGGTGTCTCGCGCGTATAATTATGAACATTTTTAATTGACAAAAATATCTTTTTCTGGGTGACGGAGAAGAAAATATAGATAGACAGATAAATAGATAAACACTCTTATGTAACAAAACAACAAGAGAATAATCATAATTATTTATAGTGAAACAACTAACAAATATCAATAAAAAAAAAAGCAACGAAAATGAAGATTTTTTCAGGTATGAAAACATTGTGATGACCATGAAAATTGATTTACATAATATAATTTTAGTAAAAGTTTATTTTACGGATTAGCAGTGTTACAAATTTCAATCATGAGATTAACGTTGTTAAAATAATTATAATAATTCAAAAACAACCCGTTATATTGACGAAATAATCAAAATTTAATAATTAAAATAGACCACAATTGTAAATGAAAATCGTCAACTAGGAACAAGATTACTTCGGTATGAAAAATATACCTAATATAGCTTTGTTCACCGATCCCAACCCCCTAAAAATAACACGAAAATAACAAAGGCCTATTTGACGGCTGCCACCTCCCCATCCTTTATTCTCAAATTGCAAAATTTCAGGAATATTTGTCCGTACCTTGATTTAACTTGATTTTTAATGAAAAAATATTGCCTCTGTCAGATTCAGACTAATTATTATAATTTGAAATTCACTCCAGAAATAGTAATAAAAGACAGGGTGCTTTACATCTCAAAAGCGACTCTAGATTGAGAGAGGTTTATTTATCTCAGGTAGCTAAAGACATTTTTAACATATCTATTTAATGTATTCCAGAAAGTCAAAAACTTTATTAGACGCTTTTATTGACCGTAAAATTTAATCTCTGCAATAGGTAAAAAAAAAAATCACGAGTTACACTACTACGTATCCTATCTATCAAACCAATAATATATGCACCTATTATTTAGACCAATTGTAAATTACAAATGCTTAGAAAAACATCTCTGATTTTACGAAAATTTCATTTAGAAGAAATGGATCTTCAAAATTTAGTATTGAAGCCACGACTTATAATTTTTAAAAAAATCAACCGTTTTATTCTTTAACTGTAATTTTATCATGAGAACTAAAATGTGTGTGCGAGTTCGCCCGGAGTTTTGAAATTTCTATACAAACGCGCTTGTCGAACTGCTCATAAACTATTCATCAGATTATGATTAAATTTGGTTGGCTATTTCTCATTCCGCAATGTCTCAGTTTTTTTGAGAAACGCCCGCAAGTTTAAATATAGCAATGAAAAATATCCGCATTTGTTCATGGAACAGACAAAGTAAAATAAAAACCCCTAATGGAATTAGCAATCTTTAACTCCTAATTCTTAGTTCCCCATATTAAAAAAAAATAGACAAGTGCGAAAGTCAGGAAAAATGGTTGACATTTCAATTTTTCGCTCTGTAGATTAACAGTATACTTAATATTATCTTGCTCTCTTCGTTCGCAATCTGCTTCTAGATGAAATGATAATAGGAAACCTTTAGCCAACGCAAAGTTAGTTTTAAATGTTCGCAAGAGCTTGAGTTTTTAAAGAGTTTAAGAGTAGTTGAGAAAACTTTTGCAAGATATGAATAAAACAAAAAAAAAAAGAACCAACGTGTGAAACTAAATAAACTGTTGATTTAAAACAAATTAGGTACGCTAATGAAAAGAGGCAATTCAGCTTACATTAGCCGATTCTTAAATGAATCGTTGACATTGCGTTAAGCCTTAAAAAAGGACATGGAACGGCTCAGTTCCACTAATGTCTAACAAAGGTGCCAGTTGGGTTACCAATGACACGTTTGTGAGACATTAAGCCGTTTCCCGTTCTTTTTTAGGGTGCTGTACCCAAATGGTAAAACGAGACCCCATTTCTAAGACTCTGCTGTCCATCCGTCTGTCTGCCTGTCTGTCCATCTATCACATAAATATTTAAGGGGGCTTTCATACAACAGACATGTTTTTTTTGGTACGAAACCCTTTTTGGACTCGCATTGGTTTTAAGGTTAATGCGATGTCAACGGTTCAGTTAAGTAATGGCCATGGTTAGGCGAATTACCCCAAAATGGCCATGGTTAGGCGAATTACCCCAAGATTTATTAGTTAACTAAGAATTCAAATCTATTCCGATCCAATCGCACATTCTATGGTATTAATTTCTAATCATTTGTATTTATTTCTATTCCTAACGAATCCCACCACGGCAAACCAACAATACGAATTTTGGTACAGTCAGTTAGAAACTTTTTTTTTAATAATTAGACTATTCCACTTTTTAGTGAAATAAAAAAGTGCATGTCTAAGATTTTTAATAAATCATAGTTAATGAGTATTTTCATTTTAAAGTTTTAGAGGAGTATTCTATAAATTGTGTTGTATTACATAATAAGTTTGATTCTTCTTTGTTGTCGTTTGATTAGTATTACTTATTCTATGGATGAATAAGATTTTGAATAAGGTATTAAATATTTGTTCTTGATCAGAATTCAAGAGAAAAGGGAGTGTTCCGAAGAATTGTTTGTACTAATGCCTGCGTCACGATTTTTTGATCGCACCAGCCGCCACCGCCTGAAAGCTCATCCACATATTATCGATCGGTGGAAATCGCACACTGTGCGTTTTAAACAATCTTTTTTGCCACACTTCTGCAATCTGTGGAATGAGCTCATCCTGCGGTATTTACGAGTATCTTTGAAGTATTTGCTATCCCTATCCCTAGGCGACACTATAGCTATCCCTAGGCGACACTGATCGCTTGCCGTCAGGCGGCCCGTTAGCTTGTTTGCCAAAAATGGCAAAAAAAAATTAAAGCTAAAAAATGTTATACGTTTTGAGAGCTAATGTTTCGCGACCTTATTATCTTGTGTGAGAAGCACTTCTGGCTTCCTTAATATTTATATGAGTTTATGAGTGTCAGCCACCAGATTTCAGTTCGTTTTACGTGAGATTGTAGAAAGAACTAAGGGATGGCGCTTTGACGTTCAAGGTAGGATTCCGTAGCTAATTCGTTCTACATAATATATTTATTTATATCTAGTCTAATCGGGTCAATCAAAAGTCAAGTTAGTATCAAGTGCGTAAAGTTGTTAGTACCGATTTGCCAGAACATTTTGTTTTTTATTAACAAGTGTTTTTAATTTAATTTAATTTAATTTATGTGTTAACTTTTTAATAATCTATATACATATTATATGTATAAATGTAAGCTGTGACTTGCGTAAGTCGTGACATTTGTGCGTTTTTTAAATATCCGATGACCATTTTTTTATGACAGTTTCTTTAATTATCCTCTATTTATTCCCCAGCCAATCTACCAATTGAGTTGAAGCTGAAATTTTGTATTTGTGGCTGACAGGCAGCAGTTTCGAGGTAGAACTCGCAAGCCCGATGTACGAGCAGCACCACTCTGGGTCCGAAGACCCGGGCATCAGCTAGTTTTGTACAAAATAAAATATGAAGGCCCTATCTGGGAGCCATGCCCACGCACGTTCCAATATTTGTATTCATGCCGCAACGTTCCTCAAAACTTTTAAAGGTAAGTAATAAATATGAGTATTTTACTCGCATACCGAAGTTCTGGAGTTTCTTACCCGGTTTCTTTGAGTAAAAAAAATCATGTGAACTGTTATATTTATTAACATTTGCTGAAATCGTTTACACTCTTACTCCCTTACTAATAAACGTTGTAAGTATAATCTCGAAATTGTTTGTCTTAAATATGTCTTATGTATAATGAAATTATTATCTTCTTAAAATATATTAATTACGTGTCACGTTGTTTGTCCGCTATAGACTCCTAAACTACTTAACCGATTTCAATCAAATTTGCACACCGTGTGCAGTTCGATCTAACTTAACAGATAGGATAGCTCACATTTATATATAAAATAATAAACGCAAACGAAGTCGCGGGGTGACAGCTAGTGTACTACTAAATTACCAAATTATCTGATAGATAGATTAGCAAAATTGGAACCTACTTCTTGTACATTAACTTTATGATTTGTTTCTGTTCGTATTGCTATTCCAAAACACAGGTTAATTTCCAGTTTGGATAGTAATGCTTCTCAACACTGACCTAAATATTAAAGGAATACGCTTTATTTGTCAATTTATTGATATGTGACGTTTGTTGCCACCAATAAACATTCATTTCGTTTCATTTTATTTCTTCTTTTATTTTCTATTTATCTCGATCAAAAGAGATAAAACACTTTATCTTTAACTATTCCGAGGCTTAACAAAGTTTATTAGTTTGTATTTGACATCGGATATTTATACTCGTATGTAAGGATGACTCAGGCGAGTGAATTTCTTTTACTAATATCGGATTTTGGGTGTGACAGGTGGCGTTTTATCCATCGAAATAATAAGGTATAAGTATGTTATATTTGATCGAAGGTTGTATCTTTTAATATTTAAAAGTTTGGAGGATAAACATAATATTTCTTCATTTCTAATGTTGTTGATGTCGTGAATGTTAAACGCTTGTAAAACTAGTTTAATTGGTTTTTTTTTTCGGCAAATAAACTACTTTAACCAATCTTGTACATCATTTTATTACAAATTATGAAATGATGTGATTTTCAGGTTTGATAGTTGTGTTACGGCAAGTAAATTAATTAATTAATTAAATAAATGTAATTTGCGTCGCCGTCAACATCAAAGTTAAGATGAGGTTTAGGGTAGGAATTAACGTAATCGCCGGTTGGCACTATCCACCCCGCGCCGCACCCTTAATGAATTTAACCCCTAAAGGCGGAGACTGGCTGAAGCCGAACCTCGTAACGTTTTGAGTACACGTATCGTTTTGCCGTAACAGTTCGCCGTATCAACTCAACGATCCGATTCGCACGCCTAGCACGCGAGCCAGTCGGCATCTTGACTCGAGCGCTTCAAAAAGCTGACAGGGTCGCGTACTTGCGGTGAGCAGCTTGTCTAGTTGAATTGATACGGTGAACTGTTAAACGATCACGATCACGATACGTTACGACGAAACGTTTTTAGTCAGTCTCCACCTTAATAGAATCAAACAACACGGGCTCCGTGTATGACAAGCCTTCCACTTAAACGTAGCTCACGAGTTGGAAACTTGAGATTGTTTCGAAGTTTTATTGATTGATTTCCATTTACAATTAACTTCTTTCTAGAAAGGGCTGTGTCTAGAGATTTTATTTTGTGCTTTTTTTTTAATTTGATTTCCATCAATTTCGTGTGTTTTGTTTTTCTAAGTTGTTTACCGTTTTCGTGTAGTATGCCTTGCGCTATAGAGCTCGGTTTTAGTGCATAGGTCTAATTTTAACTTAGCCCGTTATAATTACTAACGAGAAACCGATAGCGTTGGCTGTTAACGATGCAAATCGCTTTGAAACACACCCTCAACATCTTAATGAAGTAGAAGTACTTACTTTGTGAGATAAGTAAGCACACAAATTAAAACTTCCCGCTCGCGAATGCTGAACTAACACTGCGTTATCATGAACTGCCGGCACGTTTTCGGTCCATTGGAATCGAATCAATTGCGTATTTAATTTGGTCTGTCTTTAGTTGCTCAATGGCTACCTTACCCTTACGGCGTTCACTGGTGAGCAATATATGGCCAGATATTCAGTAGCTCCGAGATTTATTTAGGCGCACGTTGCGCATACATGTCGACGTTCGTTTCTCTAATTAACGGCTCATTTAACAGCGATTGTAATTTCGTCTGATCAGCGAGTAACTAGTTCGCTTTGAACACAGAAACGAAATGAAATTGGTAAAGGAATCATAATGAACTGAAAAAGCGAGATAAAGATCAATCTGCAATTTGAACGAAAAGTCATTGATAGAGGAATTATAGGGTTATTTATTATACCTGACCGATTGAGAATATTCGTACCTGCCTATAGTCGGTGTCGAGGTTGAAGTCTGCTATAATAGGGTAGGTTATTTTGAATACTGCCACTACTAACTGACAGCTTCCCGGAGCCCGAAAGCGCGTTGATTAAGAATTCAGTGATCTAAGTTTAAATATATCGCCTGGCTATATCGACGCCATGTCTACTTTAGGTATTAGTAGGTAAGTATAACAAATTCACTTAGCTAAGTTAAGTTACTGCAAATTAAGTGAAGATTTAGAAAACGTCATAATACCTCGTCTGGGGCCAGGCCAGGGCACCCTAGTTAAGATAGTAGGTAATCACATCTAGTACTAAACTACACTGACCTAAAGTACAATTTCATGGTAGTTTGACTTTAACCGCATAGGACGACTCATTTGTAGGGATCTTACAAATATATTATTACATATATGTAGGTATGGAGTTAATTTGTTAGATCGCCTATGAGATAAAATGGGTAAAGGTTAACTACGTAAGTTAGTATATGAACACAAAATACTCTTTATTGTAAAATGTATAAGTACAATTATAACATAACATCATAGACCGTAGAGAATAAAAAAAATACTGAACAAAGCACCCTTCGTAAAAAATACTTGTTTGTAACAAATGAATGAAACGATACGAATAAAAAAATGTTGCTTTTGATACCATTTCTAAACTTGCATCTCAAAAAAAAGAAGAATAAAATGTTAGATGAGTCCAATCTTTATCAATATCCCTTAGCAAAACGAAAGTCATTGTAAGCAGTATTCAGTTTAATTTAACCAATTATATCTCTACTTTGTTTATTAAGCAAAACTTTAAGGCCGTCACCGAAGATAACGATAAAGGCCGTCACAAACGATGACGGTACTGTAATATTTTATGTGCAGATAAAATATTATATTAACTTAATCTACTACACGTGATGAAGAACAGATAACAACACAAAGTCGTCTCATTTCTGCGACAACCTGAGTAAGAGTCAAACGTGTTTCTTTGAAATCTGTTATCTATTGGCATATTTACTTAGGTATGTTAAGATTTAAAATTTCATTTATTTATTATTTGAAAAAATAATGCCCCTCAGTTTCTTGCCTGTTCTTCTGAGTAGAGGCTCTTTATCCGAACAACGCGGGCGAGTCTATTTAAAAAACTTTGACGGTCATAAGTGTATCTTTGTTACCTAAATTGAATAAAGACATTTTGACTTTGACTTTGACTTTGAAGGAGGGGAATCAAAAATCCTCTTAACCCGACTGTCGCCAAGCGGTTGTGCCAAGAGGAAGTCACTGTCCTAGAATAGTCGCTAGATCTAAAGCAAAGCGTAACCGCGGCGCTTAGAGACGTTAATAATTACTTAAACTATCATCACAAAGGACTACATTTTCATAGGAAATCTTTTGTCGTCTCCGAGTGCGGCCGTTACAGTCTACAGGGACTTTAGTTTGTCTGACGGTAACTAGAGTAGCTACCTACCGTTACCAACTACTATATAATCTCCGCCACTGCTCTGATATTTATGAAGCAGTTCGTTCAATAAAAAAATTAAATTTGAATGCAGGCAGACAAGCTAAAATAGGCTAAGTGTTGCGGA
This sequence comes from Peribatodes rhomboidaria, assembly GCA_911728515.1. Lineage (NCBI taxonomy): Eukaryota > Metazoa > Arthropoda > Insecta > Lepidoptera > Geometridae > Peribatodes > Peribatodes rhomboidaria. The sequence goes on from OU452166.1 coordinate 19,513,486, forward strand.
CATTTGGGGATCGTGACGTCTCAGTTAGAGGTGAACTACTGGTTATAACTTTTGTTTTGTTCTGATTAACGGGAAGGAGATTAATTGAACTCGTGGTCATCCTCGTCACACGATGGATCCCTAAAAACTTCGATTAATTTGGTAACTCCGCGAAACTTTTCTCATTTACCAACACAAACAACGCTCTTATTATTATGATAATGTTTTTATCACACTGGCATAATACTTGCTTTGTGAACGGCGCAGATAAAAAAATCTGCTACACTGTGGTACAGATTAAATAGGTGCAGACGGACAGGTTCGTACAACAAGTAACACGCACGCACACAGATCGTGAGTTGTGGACTTACGATGATGTAGGCTCAAATCATTCGAATTGTTTGACCGACTTAGCTACTATCTTTGTACGTCTGCGTACACATGTTTTCACTTGGTGTATGGAGGTAGCCTTCTGTTTCTATTTTTTTTTTTCTATGACCATAAGTCTTTGTGGCTACGCTGTTTTGTAAAAGCACCAATCTAAAGACAGTGCACATAATGTTCGTAACTGAGTTCTAATTTCCCACGTTTATTTTTCGTTGTAAAAAAGCTTGAAGCATCAATTTTAAATTTTCATTGAAAAATCAAAAACAATAGTCATCAAAATTATGTGCGTGACATATAAACATAAATAGTAGGAACCACGCGAGCACTACTCCCTCCTCCCCCTACCGGCTAGAGTACTCGTATCCAACGCGACCGCGTCACGTACCCACCGGCATAAAACCGAGAATCACTGCGAGCAGGACCATTCCACCCATTTACGGATAATGGGACAGGATACACACTACCTAATTATAAGAAACAAGCTTTTTTTATTAGCAGTTGGACAAACGCAAGCCGTGTTGATTAACCACGCCGCCAGAAGGGGTTTTGTAGCATTACTGGTAGGCACAGACTAACCCCCATTGATATAAGATCCAACTTTGTCCCGGCACAAACTCACAAATAATGTACTTAGAAGATATCGTAAAACGCATGTTTCATAAAAATCTCACATTTGCAGCTGATAGGTAACCGGAGGTCATCCATTTACGACGTTGACCAACCATGAAAAATGCATCACAAGATTTACGATCCTTTTATGCCCAGATTCCGGGACACCGCAACAAAAATGTAATTTGTCAGACAACTTCGGCTTTGAGGAGCGATTTGCGAAAAGGATACTACAAGCACAATACATTTACACGAGAAACACCGACGGTCTCGGAGCTTTCATCTGCGCGGTGAAAAATGTTATCAACCCCTGATAGATATCACCTGCTCGCATTCACAGGGTTCAGTTACGGAGAAAATGGCGCAGGGTTCCGTGCTAAATATTACAGGAAAAGCGCGAGGAAGTGTTCGGCGATTAGATGAAATTAGTTTAGCTGGACTCGAGAATTATTTCCTATCAGCCTTTTTTTTTATTTTGTAAAAACAATAATATTACTAGTGCTCTAATAGGTTCTATGTATTTGGTTTATTAAAACTTTCAAAAACTGACCCGATATTAAAAAAAAAACATATATGTATACATATAATATTTATATTAGTATATACTGCCTCGGTGGCTCAGTTGGTAATGAACCTGCCTTCTGAGCGTGGGGGCGTGGGTTCGATTATCACCTAGGGCAAACATTTATGTGATGAATATAGGACTATTGTTTGACTCGGTTTCTCAGTTGGTACCGTTAACATGCATTCTGACCTTGGGGGCGCGGGTACGATTTTCGATTTTCACCAAGGACAAACATTCAAGTGAAGAATATTTGTGTTTCTTCTATGTCTGGGTGTTAATATCTATTTAATTTTTATTTTTTTATTTTTTTTTATTACATAATAGGCTTGCGTTTGGCCGCCAACATGCCTGATGATAAGCAGTGATGCGGCCTACGATGGAGCACGCTTGCCTAGAAGAAACCGATTCACTCGAGACTTGAAGACACCCAGATTATAAGTGTCAGGGAACACACAGTCTGGCAGAGTATTCCACACTCTAGCGGTCCGTATGAGAAATGAGGAACCAAAGCGCTTCGTGCGTGTTGTAGGTATGTCAACCATAAAACGATGCCGCTTTTTCGTACTCTTGGTTGTTTTATAGAAGAACGGGCTAGGGAGAATAAGGTCATGCAAACCAGATGCACACTCCCCGAAATGTATCCGATAAAAAACCGATAGACTAGCAACCTTGCGCCGATGATCCAAACTTTGAAGTTTGGCCTGGACAAGGGAGTCGTTGCCAATGAGCTTCTTCGCACGTTTCTCGATGGACTCCAACGCCTCGAGCTGGTACTTAGCCGATCCATCCCAAAGGTGCGAACAATACTCCATGCACGACCGAACCTGTGCCTTATATAATGAAAGCAACTGTTCCGGCGTGAAGTACCGTCGCACCTTCGAAAGGACACTCAGCTTTTTAGCAGCTAATTGAGCCTTACCCTCAATATAGGAGCCGAAGTTGAGGGTGGAAGTCAAAGAAACTCCTAAAAGCTCAAGGTTATTATTAATCGGGATGGATACACCTTGGAAAGTAGGAACCAGTTAAGTATGTATTTTACAATATCTAAGTATGTATATGAGTCTCTGGCAGCCATAGTACAAGCTTTGCTTAGTTTGGGATCAGGCGACCGTGTGTGAAAGTGTCCCGAATTTATATTTATTTATTTATTTATTTATAATTATATTTATAACTATTGCGACCTATAGAAGAGAACAGCCAGACATCCGGACAGCCGGACGCTGGACATACGAAAGCATTTTTGCCCAAGCTAAAACGGAGAAGCTTTGCTCGCGTTTTGCTCTCGCTTCGTCAATAAGTCCAACCTGACTCTCTTACCTACTAAATAAGCAATATTCGTACAAGTAGCATTACTCTACACGGTACTAGTGAGTTTCTCCATAATTTAGTATGGATACAAGTGACTCCTAAAAAAAATCAACAGCAATTTTAATGCAATTTCCGAAACTCGGCCTCATCCGGTCGCCATCCGGAGGACATCTCCCAACAAAAGGAAGAGTAGGTATTTTGGTAATAAAATACCAAATAACAACAAAAAATATTGTATAAGGTATTAAGGTGCCTAAACCTACTCCTTTGCAATGATTTATTTCCCGTATTTGACCGCGATTTGTTGTTTTCCACAATGGGATAAAAAATGTGGTAAAAAGCAATGCTTTCTTAGAAAAACCTTTCAGGTTGTCCGTAAAGTGGTCTAAGCCGCGTTAGACTAGAGTGGACCCTCTCGTGCTCGGCCGTAATTAAATACTACACTACATTCTCTACAAGTCTAGACATACAAATACTTGGCAGTTAGTAGCAAAAGCCAAGCTCTGTAGTTCAATGTTACTTGATGAGCTTTGATGGGAAACATTCCGTTTGTTATTGTCTATCTCCTCCCATTGAGTGTTTCGGTCGGAACGCTAAACGCAATTCAACTTATTTTGTTGGCGTCATGAAACTGCTATTTATTAGAGTGCTCTGAAATCAGTTTACGGCTAGTCCTTTATTAAATAAAATAACGCTCATGTTTTCACACGAGCACCGGTTTTGATTGACGGACAACAAAAGCTCCCAATAGCATTTTTCGTAGAAGTCTCGAGCACAGTGAGATAAGGCGTTACATAAAGAATCTTCTGCTTGGGTCAAATCGGAGGACTTTATCGTTATTATTTATATCTGAAACACATTTGCAGAAGCTCCTCTTTATATCCCTTTATTTTACATGACGAGGACGCACAAATTGATTTCTCGAAGCTCCCCGAGGATGAGGACGGGAACACGCACTCTTGCTTCAATGAATTTGTACCGACTTCCCATCATACCTCCGTCGGGCTTTAAATGTGCCATCGCGTTTTATAAGGGATTATTACACAATGGTAGGATGTTAACATTACTTTGATGAATAAGTAGGTATAGAGGAACATGATTTAGTTAATGTATGGTGTTAGCTTTGGTGTGAGTTTCTAACGTACTTGTAAGCTTGTAACAGCTCGATCTCTCAGAGCTTCAGGAAAGCTTTTGTATTTGTTCAAGGACTATATTTATTACAATGATGTGGTTGATTTAGTCCCAGATTGTTTCTAGGCAGCTCTACTCGTTAGTAGATAGAGGAGTTGCCAGCTAAAACAACGTGACCCTTTGCTAAATATTACCTTACGAAGTAGGTGCAAGAGGAGTGAGGAGTATCTACGCATGTAGTTTTAACATCAAAACTACTATCTCAAAAATAGATTAAAGTTCTTATAAAAGTAAGTAACGGAAATACGTTATGGCATGTAGCTGATTTGTACCTGGAATATATTTTTTACATATTTTGCAATTGCTATATTCTCACGTTCCTCATCTACATGGGCTTCTTAAGCAAAGCTCTGATTTTTTCCATACAAACGCGCTTTTCAAATTTCTTGGAAATTATTCGTCAGATTGTGATGTAATTTGGAATATACAATTAGGTGAACTATAATCTCCGTCCTTGTGTTCTTGGTCTTTTTAAAAAACTATAAAAGAAAATAGAGCTATGGAAATTATCCGCATTAGTAAGGTGTCACTTTTGATTGATTTAATTAATACATAGAAAAAGCGAATCAAAAATCCCTTTCCATCTAGGGATGTTTTATACATCATTTGCATTTAAATTAATTCATAGTACAAGCGAAATTCTTATTTATCTAAGAATGATTAGATAAGTGCGAAAGTCACAAAAATGATTGAATCTTGCTCTCTTCGCTTGTCGTACCCTTCTAGACGAAATAGCAGAAAACCATTAGCCAATGCAAGCATTAGCCAATGCAAAGTTGGTCTAAAGTGATCGCCAAACCCATAATAAACAAGAGTATAACTATTCTTATAGTTTCGTTCCCACTTTCTTTCCAAACAAGGTTCAAACACTCATTACAATACCAGGCACCTACTCCATGTAGTACGCATTTAACACTTTAGTAGATCCTGAGTGCCACCTCAAAGTTCCCCAGCGGTCTTTGTGTGCGACTGTTCAAAGAAATCCTTTGTTAGCTATTAAACGATGGACAAGATGTGGTCGAGCATTCGGCACGAGCTGGTCCGCCCTTCGAATAAGGTTCCCTACGTATGAGCCATTCAGTTGATATTTGCGCATAAAAACGTGATTCTTTTGTGTGGAAAGCAGCTGCTGGCGGCGGCCGGTGGCGGCGTCGACACTTTGTCTCACTTCGTACCTACCTTCAAAAGAATTAATTCGGGTTGCGCATCTGGCCTCTATTTGACCTCGAATTTGGGATTGGGGTGAAACTGGATTGTTGCTATGCTTATGGACTTTATTTTGCAGCGCAACACCTCCATCGATGAATGAATGAAAGCTTCTTCAGACTAGAATTTTTTCGTATTTTTTATAATGTGAATTAGCCATTTTTCCTACTGTAACACGTATTCTAAAAGATTAAAAATCGTTTAGAAAGTCTTAGATCACTGAGTGTCCTATGCTATGAAACGTGAGTGAAGCCACGGGCATAAGATAGCAAATTTTATCAAAAAAAAAACTTTTATACGTGAGGGAAAATGTTGTGACAAATGCTTAGTGTGCAAGCGAGTGTTTTGTAAGGATTTATCAAAACGTTGTTCTTCATTGGCAGGGTGCCTGCGGGCTGGGCGCACTCGAGTGGCCGCGCGGCGGACGTTCCAACTTTATTACGACCAATAAACTATCTAATATCGAGGAGTTAGATGTACAATAGATAGGTATCTGGGTTTTTTTTTTTTTGTTTTACACACTACATAATCAAACTTTTTTAAGAATCTAATACAGCAAAGCAAAAAAAAGGGTTAAGTATGTTTTTATGTTATGCGGCCTGCGATAGATATTACAAAGCGACGCCACAAGTTAATGATAACAATGAAATCGTTTTATTTAAGTAACTCCTTTTAGAAACCTAATGAATAATTATTTTATTTTATCACTTATGAGCTTTAGAATTATAAGGCTAATTCTAAAGCTCATAACAATTTAATTCGAAATTTTAAAAACAGAAAACATTCGTAGAAAAGACACCTTTTTCATTAAAAGCGGTCATGCAAGGTTGAACGAATGAACTTGTTCTGAATTTTCATTTGATTGATGGAGGGCATCATTTTGTAATATTCTTATAAGTGGGTACGAGTAGGTATTGCCAAATATTACTAACATGCTTCGGAAATTATTACACACATATTTAGGTGAGCATATCGATAAACATAAAAAAATGAAAAATAATTAATAAAATTAACTTTAAATACCTAAATAATAGTTCATTATAATCCGAGGAGAACTTGTAAGCCCGACAAATTAATGTGCGATAAACTTTATGTTCTACAAAACTATACCTCCTGCGATTCACCTAAATAGTAGGGGTTCGCTTGTAAGATGATTTTGTATTTAGCCGATACCCAATCTTGTTACCTTTTACAACTTTGGTGCTACAAATAAAATCATACTTAAATATGCATCAAGAGAGCAACGTTTTTCCTCCGTTCTTTGTACAATGGCCTGGATGAAAATATTTTGTCGCACACACAATGTTTTTTTAATGTCGTTCTGAGGTATTCATAGTGTTGTAGCGATAAAAAGGTACGGAAGAGTGAAGTGGTGTGGCAATCATTACCTTTTGAGGTAAGTTTTCTAAGTAAAGGACTAGGGTGACCTAGGGATGTCGGTGTACTCAACATTGTCGCGGCTGATACATATTTATTCTATTGGACTCTGGGTGAATTCACAAAGATAGCACAACACATATTATGTTACCGTAAATTTGTTATAGGACATTAGAACTTATCACCACACTATCGGATTAGGTATACCTGTAATGAAAGCTGTAAGTTGTTATACAACAGATAAATAAATAAATAACTATTACTTTAATTTGAAAGGCTCTAATGACGTATAAATCAGTCTTGAGTGAATTTGTGCAAGGCACAAACTTCAAGCCCACCGGGAACGTAAAGTTGTCCCTGCTATGAACCAGCTCGTATATCATACTGTAGTATTAATTGTAAGTCCAGGTTTCCCCGTTCTAACAACCTAGTTCATGATCACAAAAAGCTTAGAGTTTCATAAAAGCGTGACAAAGAAAAATCGGCAGAACAAAAGCAAACAAAACATCACTAAAACAAATTTTATTGCCTTTAAAAATGTTTCGACGATAAACGACGTTTGAACCGAAATACGTTTTATCGAATAAAAGACTATAACGTACATAATACATATCCATCAATAAGCTTTACACCAATTACTTTGGCAATTTGTTTGTATTTACAATTTAATGCCAGCATGTCTCTTTCGACGTGTTGAAATTCGAAATAATACGAGTATATTCGAATTTACGATACAAGTATACGAGCAGAAATAACTCCATTGAATTGACGGAACTCCGGACAACTTTACTCTTTCAAATTACTTATGTCATTGAAATCGGGAGAGGGAAATCAACGAATTCTGTGCATGCTTTATATTAACTTGTCAACATAATCTATAGAAGATACATAATAATATGTATTTTAAGATTGGTAGACTAAAGGGTAAGAACACCTTTCTGGAGGCGTTTTGTTACTATTTTTGCACAAGAGATATTGTTAGAAGAATGAGCTGGGCAAATAGCACCGTTAATAAAAAGATTTGCCACTCAGTTTCTTGCCTATTCATTTGGGATGTGGCTTTTACTCCGCACAGATTGTAGAGTCATTGTTATAACTTCGACATTCATAAGTGTATCTTAGATACCCAATTGAATAAGAACATTTGATTTGATTTGTTACAGTTCAAAACTTGAAGGTAAAAAATCGAATACCTAAACTTGGTTTAAAAAATCAGGAGTTATTACAGATAATTTGTTGTTATCACGCAGTATTTTACATTTCATAGATAATTCCAGCGACAAAGCTGTTCGAGCTTCCTGCCAGATTTGTTAATGTAATTAGCATTCGATGAGGAATTTCATTTCAAAGTTAAATTATAATTCTCTCTGGTTGCTGAATAAATAATTAATATTTGACTGGCGTACTCATTAGAGTCTAACTCCAAGCTTCTTCGCTTCGAGTGACTGGCGCAGATTTCTACAAAGTGCTTTTCTCGAATTACAATATTCTTACTATTGTGGTTACAGTGCAGAACTGTCAAAAACAAAAAATATATAAAATCAAAAGTGACGCTAAAGCTAATTATTGAATATCATTTTCGGGTGGTTAATGTGATTTTACTGAACTGGCGAGGGCGGACATTTTGGTAACGACGGATCTGTAATAAACGGGAGAAATTGTTCGCGTGGTCCGAATATCTCTCAAGTATTACCTTACTATAAACCTTGAATTACTTGACGACTAGAACCAACATTTTGCAGTGTCTCCTGTAAAAGATATATGTTTAGTTTTTTTTTTTTTGTTAAATTTTAAATAAGGACATGATTATCGTAACAATAACACTACTAAGGCAAAACGAGCTATCGTTAAAAGATCTGCGTTGCAACTTGGGTTTCTAGTTTGAACGTCCTAACGTTTTTTAGACTATGGTAGTATGGGTAATTTGTGAATGAGGTCATAAATTGCTCGACCATTTTTCCTATCGTTCTGAACCGACCCTAAGTCAATCAAACAATTACATAGGCGCTCCATACCACAGTACCGGCCACAGAGCCGCGACACTTGATACGAGTGGTCAATCCTATTTCTGTACCGGAGCCGTCGTCTCCCCTACTAGTACCACTCGATACACTGATATTTCATCCAGTTCATATCGAGCACCAAAAGCCCCGACCTCAACCCTTGAATATTTCAGATCGATTTGAAATGCGGTTAATTAGTTCCGCAGCAACTTCCATTTGCGTGATTGTCGTAACTCAGTTTTGATAACGTTATAATGGCGATGGCGAATAATTGTACTGTCATGTTGAGGCCATAATAGCTCAATGGCATGTCATTATTTTGTATTTGATGGCCATATTTGTCTAAAAACTGGGGGTCGGCCTTACACTCGATCGACAGTTGGTAATAGGGCCGAAACCATATAGCAAAACTGAAGTTGGAAGCCTACTATTACGGGCACACTTACCGCGTCTGCATATTGTATGATGTCCGAATCTACGAGAACCGGCGTCCCATCTGCAGATTTTACTTTATGCATACTTAAACATTGTGCGGATTCAAATATTGATACTAACAATTAATATTAGATAGACCTATGTCCCATGACATTGCTTTGTTCAAAGATTTCCATACGGTTTCTGAAATTTCCTCCTTGTTTAAAAATTCATGACCACTGGCAAATAATGTATGTTTAATATAGTAGGTAATACTGGAGCAGTGTAAACAAAACCGGAATATAGCCCGTATAGTCGTCACGGAATGGAACTTCAAAGTATAATACTATTTGAAAACAACTTTATTCCTCGTTCTGATAAAGAAATATTTTAAAACAATGAAATATTGGATCTCATTGAGCTATTGCATATTCATAACTATACTTCGACCAACAATGACGTGAAGCCACTGATATGCATAAAGCACATTTCCTGACAAAGTAAGGTCATTTACCTGTGTTTTAAAAAGGTTGATTATTTATCGTGAATATCTATTAATTGCATAGATAGAGACGCAATTTTATAAAATCTACATTCTACAAATTATATTTGTACTAAGTTGGTATTTTAGTCTAACTTTGGTACAGAAAATTGCAACACAAACATTTCGACAATGCGAGTATTTGGAGTATCGGAATGTGTGAAACCAAATAATAGCGACGACATTTCACAACAAAAAATGCAACGCGACCAAATTCACGCGAATTTTTTTCGCAACGTCGCAACAAAATGTCGGCGCAATAATAAAAAAACTTCTTTTGTGAATGTGTATCGTTCTTGTATGTTTTAATGTCAGTAGGCTTATACTGATTACTGACCGGCTCAGACCGCAGGCGTCTGCGGTGTTGGCAATCGTTTGCGGCTGAATTTAAAACCGACGGCCTTATTGTCTAACTGACAGATTGTTATCAGAATTGGCTTCATTTTGACACGAGGGTCGGCACATAATTTAATTAGTTAAAATTGTAGCCGGTGTCTAACTTTAACCGTAATTAAGCTTAAATTAAGCTCTAACCGAAACACGAGTTGGACATGACAACTAACCCAGACATGTGAAAAAAAAACGAAGCCATGAAGGCTTAGGATTGGATAGAATCGATTTTTTTCACTTTTGCAATAGAGTTTGCACTCGTTTAAAAATTCAAAACGATTTCATTTGCGATTACCAGTCGGGCAGATAATAAGGCCGACCGTTTTCCATCCCTCTTTAATTTATGAAAAAATATTTACATTTTTAAATCACGAATTAAGAGCTTGGTTCACTGACTCATTCCATCTTGGATTTAAAAAAAAGAAATATGCCACAAACCACAATCAAAGTTTTATTTAACAGCATTAATATATAATCAATTATGGCAGATTTGCCCCAAAACCGTAAGGGCAGAAGCCACTAATTAAAAAAAGAACAATCAATTTGTCAAAATTTGTATAAAATAATAAGAAAACTTATATTAATTATTACATTACTAATATTAATTTAAACAACCTTCTAATTTATTTGCAATTTATATTAAATAGCCGACTTTATGTTGATTTGCAAAAGAAAGGACAGAAGACGACAAACTTTTCCTTATAAATAGACCAAATGATGAATAATAATAGAAATATTAAATAAACCAAGATTTTATTTTCAAACGCGTCATCTAAAGCTTTGGACTCTTTTTAACTCCCACTCATCATCAAAAATTTCGTAAAAGCTTTAACGAAACAGCCCATGAGAGAGCGGACTCATAAGAAGGGCAAAAAGGACTGAAATTTCCATGCAGTTAGTTTTTACTGTCTTGTGAGCCTCAACTTGTAATTATTTTGACCTCTTCCCACAAACAGACTCAATGATCAGCCTAGAAACAATCAGAGGACCCGTTCGCGAGGCCAAAGGGGGAGATAAATGTATATAGCACAAGGCTATATTAATTTATCTCGATCGCAGTCTCCTTCTATCTTGCTAGAAAATTCTTAAGACTGAGAGGGACTGTGATAATGTCGCACGCGCCAAAATAGTGCCCTTGAGGTCGCTGCTACTCTCCGTTTAATAGTTTACAAAGCTCTCGTGAATATTTGATGAAACTCGAGAGAAAACGCCGAGACATTTATATTACCAACGGGAAATTCATTGAACCGATGCGCGCTTTAGAGCTAAATCTTTAATTTTATAGCCACTTGTATTGTTTCGCTTCAGTGATAGATTTGCGGAATAGCTAATGATGCTAGTATTGCTATTAGGTAGACTAACTAGCTGCGCCCCGCGGTTCGCGCCCCGACCGAGATTAGCATTTGTGTTGCTACTGAATATTGTGGTATTCAATAGTCTGCTATTATCATTATAATCAACTAGATGAACACCGTGGTGTTACCAGCGGTCAAAAAGTAGCCTATACTACGCATGTATGCGTTAATCCACCTTCATACCAAATTACAGCAAAATCTGTTCATTTGCTTGAGCGTATAGAAGTAACAAAAATACCTTTGTAATGTAAGTAGGAACTAGGATACGTAATTTTGATTTACGATAATCCGAGTATTAAAATTTTGAAACGCTTTTCTTTTCTGACTGTACTTTTTTCGGCTAGCGGTCGAGTTACCAACAAACCTATCAAATAAATTAAAATTGAAAGATAGCATCTCGACCGCGTGGCCGAGTTCTTGGCTGGTGTGTTGACTAACGACTATATTTTAAGTATGAACGCGAAAGGGATACAAAGTAAGTAAATAGTAGTACTTAGTAAGTATATTTGTTACTCTTGTTAGTGTGTGTTTTTGTTCCCATTCAATTATTTACGACTGCATGTATTTTGATGGGCTTAGTTTGAAGGACGTTTACATTCTAGATTGACACTTTCATTAATTATTAAATAATAATAACAATAATGAATATTTCATTTGCTATTAGGTTACAAGTATCTATTGTAACCCTTGCACTAGGAGAATCATGTATCGCTGGAGCAACGTCTGGTACGACTTAAAATAATGTGTAGATTCATAATTATTGGTCAACTTTGAATTTATTCGTCTATCACGCATCACTAGTTTCAATACGAATTAGTAATCCGTAAACAAAATAATTAGAGTCCGTTTTTATCAGTGAAAGCATTTAATCCGCTAATAAAGTTGGTCGCAGACATTTGTCACGAAGGGTGCGGATGGGGCCTTGATAACTAACAAAGAGCTTGAGATCCACTCGGCTGTATCCTAAATGAATGGATCGCCGGAAGAATCTCAGCTTTTAACTTAATCCTCTTCTTACAGACAGTAACAGAGATAGCGCCCCCGCACTATCGACACGGGTAAAGGATGTTATTTAATCGCGCGACAAAAAAATCAGGTTCCGTTTTTTAATAATAGTCAAAGAATCAATTAAGATTCAAAATTGATTTATGACAATATTGTTGAAATCATAATAAAAATAGACATCATTTCATACAGTAGAAAGTACTTTAATGCAGAAATTAGCAAATTTCTGTTGTTGTTTGTCCCTGTCCAGGCTAGCATTCAAAGTAATTCAACCGTGCTACAGAAAATATCTCAATCTGTTTAAAAATTGGTTATCAAGCACTATAACACGAGTATGGACTTTGAAATAAATGTTTGTCTGTTGAAAAAAAATACCTATTATTTGATTTAAACTAAATTAACTTCGAAAAAGTTTTTTTTATTATAAATTATTAACAGCTTCCAAAATTTTTTTTGGTACAAAGTTAAAATAATCGAACAAAAAGAAGAATTAATTAAGACCTGAATTAAAAGTTTTTAATTTAATTTTGAGTCCGATTTCAACCTTCAACATTGTAAGTTTCCTATTAATTTGAGGCTTTATGGATTAAATTTGAAATATACATTTTGATGCCCATTAGGAAATTCTGTTGCGCCATTAATATTTTTCCCCGGACAAACGACCGGTTCAGTTCTCAGGCCGGGTTAAGCCGTGTCGGTAATAAGACCTGCTAGAAACGTCCATGGATTATCCATTTATTTTATAGAATTTGGCACTTTCCGTGCCGATACCTAAGAGATTACGTCTAAAACAATGCTTTAGAAGCTTGAGCTTCGAATAAACTACGATAACAGATAATTTAATTAAGCTGCCCGTGTTTTGTTAAGCTGCTCTGGGCTGTGGCTTGCAGCGGCGGGCTAATTAATGTATACGACGCAACCAGTGAGCCCGCAGATTGACGAAAGCCGAGCTGTGTCCCTATCTAGGGTTCCTAACAACCAAGGCTATAGGAAGCAATTACACATGCTACACGTAACCCAATGTTTGCCCAGCACATGTTTTCAGAGCAAACCGCAATGTTTCCAGACTAAATCAAACCACTAACACATCAAAAAATTGATTTCAATCCGATCGTCTAATAATGGACTTAATGACGTTTTAGATAAGCATAAGCACCCAACCCGACTCGATGCCCCGACTACCGACATTAACGCAAGAGGGCAGAACGATTCTTTCTTTCCCCTTTCTCTACAAATGGGAAATCGGACCCACATTATTAGCTACATGCCTCTAGGTAAGTATGACCACAAAAACTTTATCTACTGCTCCAGTTTCACTTAAGATTTATCTTAGCGAAGGTGCTCTGCAATTCCAAGCTAAAAATTAAAATGCACGGTATCTTTTAAGACAAAGAAAATTTGCCATCGGGGTGTAAAAGACTTACCTACGTAGCTAAGAGCTCTTAGTGGAACACTCATAATTTCCTTTTTTTGTTTTCGTTCGTTTGGCTTATATTTCTTAGGGTAAAAGTCAGGGTTTTAACTGGGGTAGTAATTTTACCTACTGTGCTCGTCTGCTAAAAAGTTTCCCTTTTATTACCTGTTCGTAGGTAGCCTAATCCTTTGACCTAGTTACCTTTTCAAGTATTTTCGATATAATATCCCTCTTTAGATTTTGTTAGTATGAAATACCTATTTCTAAAATTATAAATGTTTTCGGATAACTACTCAAGTATTTTCTTTCTTTTAAATTCTAAACTCTATTGAAAAAGACAAAACACTGAATAACTATTCCGAGGCTTTAGAACGCGTTCAAAATTCAGTAAGAGGGCAAATGTAATACTAAATATCAAGGCAAATTAAGTTAAAGAGGTATTTGTGTGAACTCGTCACTGTGAGCCTTCAAACAATTTGCTAATACAATAAACTCAAAAGCAGACTATTCTTCTCGGAGCCACATCGCTTTGCGTTTAATCATTTCATAATTAAGACTGGGTAAACTGCCTCTCGTAAATAAGGGATGAGGGTGCTCCCGGCATGCGGTTGAACGTTTAGGTGTTATTTCAACTTTTTATACAAAAATAGGTACATATTTCTAATAAGCTCTTTTTAATGATAATAAGCCAGGCACTTAGGTACATTTTGCTTACAAGCCTTATTTCTTTATGTTAGATTAATGACGACTCACTGTTTGAAAAGAAGTTGGTTGGTTATTCCATCGTATTTGTACAACGTGCGTGGTTTGATGAAGCATTCGTCGTGTTTATAGACGGAAATATACACGAGCTTTGCTTATTTTGAGGTCAGACAACCGGGTGTGACAAATGTCCCGAATTATTTATTTTTATTCTTACTTAAGAATGTCATATATATACAATATAGAAACAAAATATTATCAACAACTTTTCCCATTAAAAAATCTAAGAACAGACTAACTAATGGGTTATAAAATGTTTAACAATCTAGAATCCTTTACATAGGTGTCCATCAGAAAATTGAAGAACCACAAAGATTTCCCTGGAGTTTTCACGAATATCTTACTTTTAACAAATATCGAAATAGCTTTGAATTCTGACAAAGTCAACATTTATGTAAAGAGAGTATATTGTGAAAAGAAATACCTAGTGTGTTTTATTTATATTTGTTAATATATTTACGGTTTTTATAATGTTATGCTTGTGTTCACACAATACCATATCTGGAATTAGGCTTGCATATCTACGTGCCAGCTTGCATGGCTGAGCATCACCTGTAAACATTCCTCGTGCTTGCAAGCCACATCGGGATTTACCTACCTAACCTAATTCAATACTCAGTTAGACTGCTTTTGGTACAAATTCTGTCAGGTGGACAAAGTAGAATAACTCTTTCATAATAATTTTATTAGAAAAATCGTAGGCGGCTATAGCTATAGTAATTGAAGCTAGAATTTTGAGTGATCCGCATTCTTCAACTACTGTTTGTAGTTTCAAATATCATACTAAGAGTTTTTTTTTTCCGATATCTACTAAAAAATAAGTTATAAAGTTACTTTTCTAGTTTCAGACACGTATGTGCTTAAATGTCAAAGTTTGAACTCGCATGAGCGTGGGCTCGTCACCGGACCGTCGAAGTTTCTGAGCCCTTTGACATGCTCTGACCCACCCTTCTTAATACCCAGTTATGACGTAAAATGTTAAAATGTCGATATCATAAGACTTCGGATTTGTCTAAAAAAGTAGACTAAGAGATAGAAAATTAAATTGTCGTAAATTAAAAATATGAAAATTAAAAGTCAATTGCCAAACACGGGGAATTTACTTATATTTGTTATCCTACGATGGTACGATGTAACGATACGATGTACTGTTTGTCAATACATTTTTTTTAAAATTATTTTTGTATTAATAAAATTGTGTGTTAGGTTAACGAGTAAATTAACAGTTAAGACTGCATTTCAAGAGAAACACATATTCACTAATGAAGGTAAGTTAATATCCATGTTCAATATTTTAGTATCCATGTTAAATATGATTAGAACAGAGAGCAGATATTGCGATGATGTCGGTTACCTCGTTGCTGGATTAAGAAAATCGATGCACTATCCTAGCTAATATTATGATTGCAAACGCGGTTGTTCTTTTATTTGTTTGTTACACTTTCACACCTCAACCGATGCTCGTTAAATTTCGTAAACACGTCGTCAGGCGTACAGAAAAGTACATTGAGGGTACCTTCCATCCCAAAAAAAATAACGGCTGATGTGGAACCGTGGTTGAAACCGCGGGGCGGAGTAAGTATAAAATAAACTAGACATACTACTTAACAACTAACATAATGATAGGTCAGTATTTGTATATTTTTATTTACATAAAAGCGTAAGGTCACACTGCACTGCACTTACTAAATACGAAAAATTAAATTTGACTTGAATTGACTGATATAACTTAAATAATTTATTATACTAATATTTCGATTGTAATTATATTAATTGTAACATATTCACATCTCGATTGTAATTTTATTAATTGTAACATATTCACATGTCAGGTTATCTGACAAATAGGCAGAACTAAATTATCTATTGATGAACTGTATGTACTTACCCTATTTAAGTGAATAAATATTTTGACTTTGACTTTGACTTTGAAATCTCGAAAAAAACTCTCGACCTCTGGGGGACATTTGGCATTTGGTAGTTTATAAGTAGGAGAAGACAGCTAAGAACGGACTTTGCGACAGGGCTGAGTTAAGGGGGTCCGCGGGTGAAAAAGCGGGCTAGTAATTTTTTTTTTGTGAATTTGTAACTTTGTTTGTAGGGGATAATCTCGGAAACTACTGAACCGATTCTGAAAAATATTTTACTAATAGAATAATACACAATCACTGAGTTTCATATGATAACTTATGAAATGTGAGCGGAGCCACGGTCATTTAGCTATAGCGTTTAAATATTCGGTAAGCGGTACCACTAAAATAGTCTCTATAATATTGTAAATGCGGAAGTTTGGATGGATGTAAGTATGGATGGAAGTATGAATATTTGGGATGTTTGTTGATGATCTAGATGAAATTTGGTACACAGATAGATTATAGTGTAAAATAGCACATAGAATACTTTTTAACCACGGATGACAGCATGGGGAATCTCTATATTTTAAACTCACTAATAGCTACTTATATTGGTACATCTACTTATGTGTAAAATAATGCTTGTGTTTACATTCCTCATTAGATATTCACTTAGACAGGGTGGGCTGATGTCGACTCATAGTTGCCTGCTTTCAAATCATGCATCAGTTATGATATTCGAGCTTAAAATTAACTACTCACTTCGTATAGCTGTTTGTCTTTGACACGATTAGCTTCTAGAGTTTTGCTTTGCAACATTATTTTGTGTAAAGCTATATTGTCATCTATGATAGCTTTTCACTATTAAAGATATTTGGCTTAGAATACTTAGCGACATGCGCGTATATAAATTATGAGGTATGAGGGGTGTTTAGGGGGTTAGGGGTCTGAGTCCCACACCCGGGAAATATCAATGTGGTGTGCTTAATGTGTAATCTCTCTCTTCTCTACATAGTATGAGACAAAATCGCTTTGCGCGTCTGTCTGTCTCTCTGTACCTTTGTATCCGCTAACTACTCCTAAGCCACGCAATTATTATTTTTTACGGTACGCTTTCACGCCTTAACTCAACGAATCGTTGTGATTTTTTGCAATACACGTTATCGGAGGTATTACACGTTATTGGGTATATGTATGGGCATAGAGTACTTTTAGTAGCCGCGAGTAAAACTGCGTGGCGAAGCTAGTAAAGCTATAAAGCCATATGACTAAGGCTGAGTGACTTAGGAATGGCAAGAAAACGGTTATTTAAGTGTAGTTAGTTTAGTAACGCTAACGGGCTCACGACACTTCGATGACTCAAAGTAAAGTCCCATAAACTGGGATTTTACTTTGTTAAATCTCACAAAGAACTCGTTTCCAAAAGTAGCCTTTTTCAGGTTGTCCCGTTGACTTGAGACTTTCGATGAGATTTCTCCGAAAAGATATCTTCCACTAACTTTTTAATCTCGCAATTTAGTCGGTTCAGTGAAGGCTAACGCTAGTCGGACAAGATAATTGGACTCAATTCTGTTGTAGCTGTCACTTACTGAACTAAACTAATCTAAGTGGACTAAAGTTATTTTGAGACTTTAAAAAAAATCGAAAAACACTTTAGAGCTCACGAATTGTTTGCAGTGCAATCGCTTGGGTGAAAGCGCACGTCTTTTTGGGTAACGACGTAACACTAAGATACCTAATACTACCCCTCACATTCTCCTTCCACCCCGACCGCTATATTTACATGCTGAGTGCCTCTCGAAATATAGCTTATCTTGCCCCAGAGGTTTTATTAAAAACCGACCTAAGAAACTGCCAGAAAATGAACAAACATTCATATATCATGCTTTTTTAATATTCCTTGCCATTTTATATTAGAAGCTACATAAATATAACTAAGTTACTGGAACTAAAGGGAGGCGAAGCGAGAGCGATGACCTTCGACGAAAATATCAGATCTCGGCAGTTTTACAAGTATTCCTAGAAGAGGCTCAATTAACTCAGAAGCCTCTCCCTTCAGATTGAAAACGGCAAAGCAAGCACGTTTGGGGAATACTCGTAGGTACGCACATCTACCTGTACGAGGGCTCTTTAGACAACGGTAATACACAAAGTGAAAACTTTAATCACAAGAATACCTACCTCACTTCAATTTAATTTGGTCCAAGATTGACTTAGAACTTTATCAATATAAAATAGCGTCAATGTTTATGAAAATTGATTTTTTGCCTACTGTAGTTTTTAAAATCCATCCATGTCCATGTCCATCACAGGTCTCTATAATCTATCACAGTCAATATATTATATCATAAGTTAATTCTGGCACTGTCCAGTTGCCTTGAGAGCATTGTAAGCTAAGATTTATTATACTTACGAGTTATTTGAAAACTAGGTTCAAAGCTCTAAGTTTGTAAGAACCATTTTGAACTGTCCATAATTAGGTATATTGTTTACTCGTATTAAGTTAGATCAATTTTTTATAACGAACTCTGAAGAGTCTTTAAATACATACAGAAACGAAAACAGTTTTCCGAATATATCGCTACACTTTGCAGCGATTTTGCAAATGCTCTTACCTATGTCAAACGATTTCAAAGTTATGACAAACGAGTGTTCCCAGAGGAACGAGCTTTTACCTTTTGGAGATAAGGGCTCGAAAATAGCCTGGATTGTGTAATTGAAAAACAGGCCGAAGTGAAAAGTAAACGATTATTGTAAGCACCCATTTGTAGCCTTTGTTTGCGTTTTAATTGGCGGAGCACCTTTTATTTGTTTGTTGTAGGTAATTATGCGTAGGAAGCGCCGTGTTCTTAGAATTGATACTCTTTGTTAATATCGGTAGGGGAAAGAATGAGTGAATTCCAACTTCTTCGGTCGATTTTTGTACTATAAAATGTTTTTTATTGTTCTTCTTTGTGTCTACATGTTAACATACTTCGGAGAGCAAAAACTTGGGTAATCGGTGATAGATTACGAAAGTTTTGCCGTTACGCCATAGTCATCGATCAGATAATAAATAAGGCTCAATAACAAAGTGATACATAATTAATAAAATAATTGATAATCGATACATTAATTGATAAAATAGTGAATAAACGTGTAAATTATATGATATGAATGTTCTTGTATAGATAGTATCATCATTATAATCAGTCATTTTCAAGTCAAAGAGGAGATCTACGCCATTCTTTCTGATATTGTGATATCAGTGCCTACCTGCCGCTTTTACATTGTCGTCCTACGAACAAATGTTAGTAATGTATTCTACCTAACTATAATCAGCTATCAAAAATTATCTGATCTTTTTCGAGAACGGTTACGAGTAATTTTTGCGAGCCGACCCCTGTACTCGAGCACGCTCCCCTTTTGTTATTGTCGAGCCCCACTGCGACTAAGTCAAGGGGTCGCAAATTAGGGTGCATTGGAAAAGCCCAAGCATCGATCAATAAAATTTTTAGTTCGAACGACGCATTTAATATTTTTGATGCCCTGTTAACAGGTTTTATCAGTATTTATTTTGATGATTTTATGTTTTGTGTTGCTATTACTGTTTTGCAAAGAGCAACTGTTTTTATGAGCTATGACTGATTGGGAAAATCTAAGTAAGTACCTACTATTTTGTTTTCGGTAGAACATAAATCAGCCTATTTGTTTATCAGCTAATATCACAATTTGACAAGCGACTTTTATGTACTTATACGAAAATAAAGATTGATACCCAGAATACTCCTTTTGACTGACATTGATTTAGGTAGTAAAAAAACTACAAAAGACAAAAAAATATTATAAACCAACATTTTTTAAAGATTTTATTATTCTCTTGAAATCATAGACAGGTCATTTAATTAATGTCGCGTTCCAGAAAAATGATTGGCAGAAAACTGTTCTAAAATGAATATCTAGTATTTAAAAAAGTTTAAAGAAAGTAAACACAAAGTTAAATTCTTAAAGGCAGAGTTAACCAACTCGGAGATAAAGATGCTATTCTGAGAATAATACTACTTAGGTTAGATTTTAGCTCATGGCGGCGCAAGACGATTTATTAGTTTTACCTCTGATTAGCAGTTAACTCCTAGTTAAAAAAATAACCTGAGTTTGTGTATGTTGCCCTAACGAACACTATGTACTATGTAAACCTTAATAAAATAGATTTCGACGTAACACGGGTAAACAGCTGCTGCTAGCCGATAAACACAATACCACTGTGTACCTAATACAATGTGATTGACACGGTCTATCCCTCGGCGTCCGAGAAGCTGGGCCACCTTGTTCGTCTTCTATGGCCGATGCTGAGAAATGGACGAAACGGTCAGTCTTCGCATTCAATTACACAAAAACGACGAAGGCAAACGCGTCATACCGTGCGCACCTTACCTTTACGTTGTTTCTGTATTAACCTGTATTTCTGTCTAAACCATCGTCTGTATTTCAGGTCTTCAGGGTCATACATGTTTTAAAAGCCCCAACTGTTTGTCTTACAACAACTGCCAAGCCAGAGGATTCAGAGACCTTCAGAAGGTCTAAAAACACTAATATTAGGCCCAACAACTCTGGTTTTACAAACATTTTTTGACAATTTCTGTGCTCAATGCTCGCAGCATCCTGTATTCGTATACATCCTATGAATGGCTTTGAAGCATATACTCGTATTACTTATTATATTCAAACGAAATTGCTTTCGCAATATCGCATTTTATATATGAAAGATAAAATACGTTATTGGGTTTCAATAGACTTGTTTAAATTTAATTTATAAATCGTAACCAGATATTGGTTATTTCCTACCTGCGTCCTATATCTTATTAACATAATATGTCATGTTTTATTTTTTAATAAACTTTGCTTTAAATAAAATTACTTTTTACATTAAAAAAACTGTCCTTCTTTTGCTAGTGCTCGATGTCAGGGATAGAGTTACCGACGCTGCCCTCTCAGGGACACTTGGAGAAGCTCGGGTTATCTTCTTAACTCGCAGTTAACTGCTTATCAGAGGTAAAACTGACAGATAGTCTTACGCCACCAAAAGATAGAAGCTGACCTTGAGCTAACACAATATCTCTAATATTGATATCTAGAACATGTTAACTCTGAATTAATTAACCCAACCATTTGTTTAAAAATGTAACTTCGTATCTTCTGCAAGTGGACGTCAGACTTATAAAATCTCAAGAGATCCGTATTCAGACTGTGTGTGACACGCAGACTAATTATGTAAAAATGATCGTGATCAGGATTATGATCGTGATCGCACGCTATTCCGCTCGGGCCAACGTACTTCCTGCCACAACGCATTTCCGCTCGCACTCGGTCACTATCACAACCAAAATCAAGAATATCTTCACTTTAAGAGCGTTGATCCTAGGAAATTAACCATCATCATCTACAGCTAAACCAGCATAAATCTTAGGGAGCTCCTTACGGGCCATATTTTTACTGCAATATTGTGACAATATTTTGAGTGTGGACCGGCCACTTAGTCATACATTTCCAGCATTGCTGACGATGGTCTGCAGTACATGCAGTGCATGACTAGTCAAAAATATAGCAGCAACACATTGCATTAAAATATGGCTCGTTTAGAAGCACCCTTACACTAATGAATCCTACCACGTTTTAACTTATCTGCATGAAGCTAAATTCTTAAAATCCTTTATTAACTAAACCAAACAGCTAACAGAATTTAACAAATTTAATTTAACTGCTTAACTTTTATAGTTGAAAACAAAAACATTCGGATTAGGCTTAGACCGTTGAAGGTCTAAAGATAATCTAAATGCTCAGCGGGGCAACGCGGCCAGTGTTATGGGCTCGCCCGGAATTAGTTTTATAGTTAGAGATAGTTTAGTTATAGCTTGTAGTTTAACCCCTCATTCATAAACGTTCCATAACCTAATCTATACTGTAAACTTTTCTAACTGATAGGAATTGTTAGCTGCGGAAACGAAAAGCTCGGGTTATCTTCTAAGTCTTCATCAGAGATTAAATTGATAAATCGTCTAGCGCCACTAAGTCTAACTTGTAGAAGATACGGAGTTAAATTCTTAAATGCAATATTAACACTTATAATTATTATTGACAATTATAACACTTATTATTGACAATTATAACACTTTAACTTGAAGTTAAAGTGTTATAATTGTCACTTTAATATTGTGTTAACTCAAGGTTAGCTTCTAACTTTTGGTGGTGCAAGATGATTCGTCAGGTGACTTCTGATGAGCAGTTAACTCTGAGTTAAAAAGATAACCTGAGCTTGTGCAAGTGCTATAAGAATTAGAAGCTAACACAATAAGAGTGATTAAAAAAAAAACTGTATATAAGTTAATTAACCCTGTGCTTAAGAATTTAACCCTAAGATTTTCTGCAGTTTGGCCTTAGACGTTTATGAATAAGACAGTTACAAAGTGGAATTGAGATCGTGATTGAGATACGTTTTCTTTGGGCCGTTTGTTTTTATGGAATGACAGTTACGAACAGAGATGGGTGACGTTCTAACTTTTCCATTACAAAGCAAAGGATGCGTTTTGACTCGAATCGGCTTGACTCGGAGGATAAGGATATAACCGTATCACATAACTATTTGTACGAGCAAGACAGTATGAAATAAAGCGTGTCCCTAGACTCACTAGAATAGTTCTAGCTCAACCACATTCAAAGTCAATATTATTATGTTTTTCAATGCCATTATTTGTACGTAAAATGTTAAGTTAACATTAGTTTAAATGTGCTTATCCGACTGTAAATCAAAAGAAATAAAATAATGCTCACCAGTTAAATCCTACATTGTCCCAAAGAATTTCAATTTACATTGTTCAAAAGAATATTAATGAAACAACCCGCAGCCGGATAAAATGTCATTTTCCAATTTCTATTTGGGCCGGTGGTAAAGTCCAAGGTACCGAAATAGATTTCGTCATCTACCCTTTATTTGATTCGGACACGTGGGATCGGAAGCGCTTCACGGTTTATACTTCTTTTATTCGTCCTTTTGAAGGGGCTCACTTCGACCGACCCTCACACATTGGCCTTTAAAAACTGTTCTAGTTCTAAAAGAGCTGTGCGTGTGCGAGACTGAATAATTAATCTTTTTTTATTACATATTTTCTCCGGCAAACACGGCCCCGGGACTGCGGACTAAATGTTTGCTACGACTTACTTACGAATGAATTTTGTATCTCTTAGGAGTTGGTCAAATAATTGGAATAAGAAAATTGGTGCTCTGTTTCGGAGTCAGTTAGCAAGTTTGCTTCATTCAATTATATTTTTGAATTGAGTTTTATTTCATAAAAAGACAAATCCCAAATACGTGATTTGATGCTGTTAATATATTTTGATATGATTTAATAATATTTGTACTATCTTTATGACGGCTAAAATATTTTCTTGCGTGATCTAACAAAGAAAAGATGACGATCTTTTCTTGAAAGCGTGAGTTTGATCTAGACTTCTCACAATTCTTTCCCTAACGAAATCAATAGGCGCCAGATGGTCATACTGAAGGTTTCTGGCTGCCAATTTTCGTGCAAACACCTTAGTAACACGTTTCCAGTCTTTTCTCTGAAAGCTACGAGTAGTTCTGCGATTTTCTGACGGACGTCGTCTTAAATTTCAAATGAAAGTGAAATTGAAAATTGCAATTGATTTTTAAAGCTGCAATGTTTCTTTAAATCAATTAAATGAATTGATTTAGTGTAAATATTAATGTACTTATGTGCCCTTTTTAATAATCCAAGTTATTCTAGGCCATGCCAATATAAAGTTTGCGTTAGATAAAAAGTATTTATGAAAGGCTGTTTTATTTTTCTGATAAATTCATTTTAAGAATTTGATTGCTTGAAATGTAAATCAACATAATTATTGGTTGTAAGTTTATTTTTAAATCGATGTCTGAACCCTCAATGCGAGAGTTCGACTCGCACTTCGCCGATCCCTGACTTTCTCCGCTCCGAACAATTTTTATCAACAGACTGTTTTTGCTATCTTATTAGTATTCAATATTCAATCGGGAAACTTAACCGAAGTCGTCATGGCATTTCATGAATTCCAAATCAATTTGATCCGAAGAAATTAAATTTTTGTGACAGAATATGGTAACGATTCTTTCGACCATCAAACCATAATGATTATTAAATTGACTCTTTTCATTTTTCTTACTATTCTTAAGAGTCTTAACAGTTTCTACTATTTTCCTCTGTTTTGACGATTGGGTTTTACGGATAATGAAGTTATCAGCTATACCAAACAACCCCCGAACTAATCTAATCTCTCTCCCTTCCCCTTCTCCTCTTTTGTACTAAATAATCTAAAAATTTCTTGTAATATTGAGAACGCACCTAATAAAATCGAATGTTACAGTGTTTACAATACAATATAGACTTTCTATCTAGGTGCCTATCTAATCTAAGCAGAGACGAGCCCCAAACGATGTTGTCTACAAACCGATAGTGCTCACTCATTTTCTTTTGGTTAATTTGATTCGTGCCTCTCGTGCGAATGGGATACACGCTCCAGAACACGAATTGTATGCTTTGCTACCAACTCTGTTTACGGCAAAGGCATTAAATTTTGATTAAAACGGCTGAGATAGTCTCTTACTTAGCCTGTACGGCGATTACTGGGGACATTTCAAATATTTACTTAAAGTATTTCAAGATTCCAAACTGTTGAAAACTACCGAAACGATTTATTTCCATGAGACAAGATGCAGAACAAATTATAAACGCGATTTAATCATAGTTTTCTGAAAAAATTTGCAAACACTTTTCTAAGTTAAAAAGTTAAGTAGAAAACAGTTTATAAGATTTTAAGGTATGAGTTTTACACGTGCTTTTCTAACTTTCAGGAATAACCAATTGTCGCGAAAGAAATATCTCTCAATTTGTTAGTAAAAGTGGCGCGAAACATGGTACTAAGATTTAGATTCCCACAATACTTGAACGTGATTTTGTACATTTTCATTTCAGTTCAAAATGAATCCGAATTGCAAAAAACCTCTAAGTGAAAATGCACTTGAAGCCACTCCTAAGAGTACGAAGATTTAAGACAAAAGATAAAAGCTGGAAGCCAGCTTTGAATTTATATCCCCTTAAAGTTGATAATGCGCTGTGCAGTTGCGGTTCCAAACCTAATGCTTACACATGCTCGGGTTTTGGGGAAAATACTCAACTTTGCTCTCTCCTGGTTATACGGGCTGTTTTAATAGCGAGACGCAAAGCTGTAAAGTGATTTTAATAAAGCCTTTTCATTCTCGTCAAAAAAAACTTAAATGATGATAAACCTGAAATGAAAGTATTTCGCTACAGGCACGTTTGATTCAAAATGGCTTCCCAAATAATGTCTTTCCAAATAAGCAATGCTATACAACCGCCCAGCCACAAAACAACCTTCATACCTATACCTACAACAGAAATTATCCATGTCCATTCACGAAAAGAGTAGGTCACGAACAGAAAGCACTTTACTTAAGTTATTTCTCCAATGCCCCTTTGTTCTTGACTTATGTTAGATATAAGAAAAGTCGAAGCAAGTAACGAGATTGTTATTTCTCCATTTGCCGTAACAAGTTGGCAGTTAGGTGCTGAGAAATCACGTGATACGTACTAGGGTGAGCCTGTCGAAATAAAATGTAGGGGAAACATTCGGCATTTGTCCGACGTGAGACGCGAAGCGATAAACCAGTTGAGCGAGACAATTTTATTGTACCAAGTCGGCTTGCAGCGAGTACTTTGTTTTGTTATTGGGCCATGAATAAGAGAGTTAATCTGATGGTTGTATGATACTCGTATTACTCGCTTGGATAATATAAAATTTGTACTTAGCAAAATTATTCCCATACGACTGTTGTTAAGTGGTCGCTCTCATGGCTTGTGAATAAAACCAACTGGTAGAACCAGTTCACGCCGACAACAGCAAAGCACCGAAATATCAAGTTTTATTATGTTTTTAATCTTTAATATCAAGTTTTATTATGTATTTAGTCTTCAATATCAAGTTTTATTATGTATTTAGTCTTTTGTCTATACACAGATTTCTACGGCAGCTGCACGTTTGCAGTGAGAAAATGGTCAACAGCAAATCGCACACTCGCACACGTGGGACAGATGCCTTGCTTTATACCGAATGGCGAATGAACAAGAGAATGAACAAGGGTGAACACTGATCTGGAACGATTTTTACCGGAAATAATCGGTTGATTTATCAGTAGACTTGATTGCAGTTTAAATAATTAATTGGGTCAAATTTAAAAATTAATGTTTTAATAAAATTGTGAGGGAACAAACCACATCATCTTGTAAATGGATCAAATTACAATATGTAGGTATATTTTAATCTATAGATATTAACTGGTTCTCTTTTTGTCGTTTCGTTAACTTTCAACGGCTAATAACAGCAAATCTTAATATTTTTTAACAAAGAACTACAAGTATACTGCTGTTCAGACATAAGTACTCGTAGGAACGGACTTAGAATAAATAAGCTGGTACGAAACTTTTAATATGAAATTTTATTTAAAATTAAAAAAAAAAACTATATAAAAATGTAAGACTGGAATTTTAGTTGAAATCGCAGAGCTCAGCTAGGTACCAATTCGAGGAGTTAAGCCTCAGACAGTATGATTTCCCATGGATATCTCTGTGCTATCTGTCAAACACAAACATTAGTCTCCGTTAAGGTATAATCCCACATAACCCTGCACTTCAATGCAGCCGGTTATCCTTTGAAGATTTTCCTTGTCCCTCATTACCGAAAAAAAAGTACGAGTGTTTTAAGCCAGCGTTCCAAACATTGTGGTAATGTGGTTACGTGTCTTGACTCCTCTGTATTAAGGTTCTGTGGGAGCCGACTGTCTCCCTAATTATAATGCAAACGACACAGTCTTGCGTCGCCGCTTGATATCATATCGGATAGTAAACAGAACTGAACAACAGCCCGCTACACCTCCGGCATATAACTAGGGTGAGGCCACACAAGGGAAAATTGTAAAGTTTTCTTTCAAAATGACATTGACATTGTCACTCATGATATGTATAGATAATTAATGACAATGATTGAAATTATGTTTGATTGATTGATTTAATGACATAGAAATTATTATAATGAAGAAATAATAAATGTCATTAAAATAAATGGTCGTACTGAGAAGAAAGTAAATGTTTCTGAAAGAACAGACAAATAACAGAGTGCATGTAAATAAGAAAAGCTCAAAAAGCCGAAATAGATTGTAGATAGAGAAAGGTCAATTTTTATTTTGCTTGAACTTATTTGCCTAGTCTTATGGGGAATGGAGAGATATAAAATTTCCTGGTGTGATAGTGCCCTACCTAACAGAAGCCAAATTGATATTCTCGCCCGATTTTGTTATTTCCGAATATCAGCCACGAAGAAGACGTGTTGAAAAAATATTCTTATTATTCGAATAGAAGATACCTAGTTATGTTCAGTCGACTGTCGTTGACCTAGTGACGTGGTTTTATTTGAGTTTATTTTACTTCTTCATTTTCCTTGGTTTTAACTTTTTATGTGACCTCATCAAAATGACAACAAGACATCAGTAAAATGTCAGCTATATATCAGCTAGAACAAAATTTCAACAACATGCAGCATAATATGACAAAATGCCAATAAAATGTTGTCAGCAAAACATAATCAAATGCTAACAAGGTCTAATCAAAATGTTAGCAAAATGCTAGCTAGATATCAGTAAGATATCAGCAAGAAGTCAGCAAAATATCATCAAATGCCAACAAGATTTTATCAAAATGTCAGCAAGGCGCTAGATGTCAAGATGTAAACAAGATGTCAAAAAATGACACCAAAATGTCAGCTATAAATGTTAGCAAGATATCAGCTAGATCTCAGCAAGATGTCAGCAAGATATCATCAAGACGTCCACAAAATGTTTACCAAGATGCCAACAAGATAAACTCAAAATGTTAGCAAGATCTCTAGAAGATAATAGCAAGACGTCAGAATAACATCATCAAGATGCCAACAAGACAAAATCAAAATTTTAGAAAGATCTCATTAAGATGATAGCAAAATGCCAACGAAATGTGAGCAAAATCTCAACCATATGGCATCTAGATGTCAACAAGACGTCAGCAAGAAGTCAGTAAAATGTCAGCAATAAATGTCAGCAAGATGTCATCAAAATGTAAGTAAGATCATAACTAGATTATAGCAAGACATCAGAATAACATCATCAAGATGCCATCAAGATGCAATCAAAATTTTAGGAAGATCTCAATAAGATGATATAAGATGTCTAAAAGATGTAACGAGATGCCAACACGATGTGAGCAAAATGTCAACCATATGTTAGCTAGATGTCAACAAGTTGTCAACAAGATGTCAGCTATAAATGTCAGCAAGATGTCAAAAAGATTTCAGCAAGATGTCCTCAAGATGTTACCAAATGCCAACAAAATCTAATCAAAATGTTAAGAAGATGCTAGCTAGATGTCAGTAAGGTGACAGCAAAACAAAATCAAGATACCATCATACAATGTGAAATCAAAATGTTAGCTATATCTCAACAATATGATAGCCAGATGTCTACACGATATCAGCAACATGTCAGCAGGATGTCAGCAAGACGTCAGCCAGATGTCAGCAAACGTCATCAAAATGTTACCAAAATGTAAGAGAGATCAAAAGAAATGTGTCAACAAGACGTCAAGAAGATGTCACATAAATGCTAAAAAGAATCGAACCAGGTGTCAACATATCATTAAAATAAACATGATAACAATACATGTCAATATTATTTTCCAACTTTTCTGCCGAGAATAGGCACTTGTTGACTGTGTTGGTAACAAGTGCCTTCGTCTCTTTTTGATTTGTTTGGTAGTTTATTTAACGTCATAATATTTTTGTATTTTTTTTCTGTTTCGGTATAAAAAAATTGTAAGTTGAAAAATTGTAATTTGATTAAAAATTTAAAATATTAAAAATGAATTCGCTAATTTACCCGTCACCACGCCCAAGCGTCGCTGGATATATTTGATTTTTTTTTTAAGAAAAATAATTGATATACCTAGTTTGCTACGAAGTCCTTAAAATCTAAGTAGTCGTGGTAGTTTTGAAAACCAAAAAAAAAAAAC
This sequence comes from Peribatodes rhomboidaria, assembly GCA_911728515.1. NCBI lineage: Eukaryota > Metazoa > Arthropoda > Insecta > Lepidoptera > Geometridae > Peribatodes > Peribatodes rhomboidaria. Next base: position 19,542,987 of record OU452166.1, read on the forward strand.
AGGTAGAGGTTTTCCGAATTTAAAATGTTAAAATAGCCCTGAATAGCCCTGAATTGTCTTTTATTTAATTTTTTTTTTTAATTTACGAGTAAATCTCATGAAAACTATCTAACTAACGTATAGCTACTATAGGTAGCTACAAAAGTATGGCGTCTGTTTCGAAATTTAATCTTTCGTGAATTATAGCACTAGATTTGACATTACGAACCTGGATTCTCAGTTGTGTAAGTTTAGAGATAACTATGCCAAATTTAGGTTGGTTTAGGAACTTTGCGTTTTTTCAGGTTTTTTCAAGATTTTTAGACGTTTTGAGAAAATAGCGTTTTTGGAAATAAATTTTTTGAAATTTTAGATTTCGTAAATTTTAACACTAGATTTTTGACGTTTCGAACCTGAAAACTTTAGTAAGTATGTAGGTTTTTAGATAACTACTCATAATTTACACAAGGACTTCGCGTTTTTTTAGGTTTTTTTAAAGATTTTTAGACGTTTTGAGAATATAGCGTATTTTCAGGAACATTTTTAAGCGTTTTGGGAATAAAAAGTTTTTTTTTAATTAAAGTTTCTAAATGAGACGTTTTTTTGAATTTTCACATTATATTTGACATTTCGAACCTTCACTTTTACTACGTGCAATTTAAGACGACTTAGTAATTTCTGAAGAACTAGGATTTTTATACATTATGGGAATATGACGTTTTTGGCAATTAATCTTACGAAATTGAACGTTTGATAAAATCATTATAATTTGACGTTCCGAACCTAAAACTTACTACTCGAAATTCTCATAAGTCGAGCTAAGGATTTTGCAATTTTTACAGGAATTTTAGAAATTTTGAAAATAGAACGTTTTTCGGAATGAAAGTTTCGCAGTTTGACGTTTCGTGAATTTTAAAGAATTTTAAAATTCAAATTAAATTTTAGAGAATTTTATGAAACTTTAGGTACCTGCCTAAGTTTTATAATATCTACTCGAAGGGAAATAGAACGGAAATATTTAAAATGTTTTAATCACCAAATTTATCATCTATCACGGAAACCATTTTTTTTTAAACTATAAATTTTGATAAAGTAAAACCTTCCTAAATATTTATTTTCTGTTTAATTTACGGGCCTGTGGCATTTGAACACAGTCCCTCAAAACAAAAGCATTTCAAGAATTCTGAGAGATATTTTTGGTGACAACTGTCAGGAAAACACGAGAAAAGCTTCTCAGTTTCTAGAACAAGCGTCTTTGAAGAAAAGCATGAAGACTGTGTTGTCATGGAAATTTCTACGTGGAAGAAAAAATGACGCGGATTTATGACAACTATCAAATTTTTCTTAATCAAATTATTTTTTTAAGCAGCTAAAGTCTGAATGACGATTTTACCTCAAATAAAAGTTGGTTTTTCACAAACATATAAAGCAAAGTTTTCTATTCTATTGTCTTTCTCTACTTTGTTTCCTTTCTCTTTGTCTCATTATATTCCCCTTTCTTTATTGAACTCGCAGAATAGGTGAAAGTCGAAAAAAAATTATTTATCTGCCGAAATCATCCAGTTATTTCTTACGTAAAGGAAAATTAAGGATGTGAACCCGCGACAATGCGCTTAGGTAGGTAGATAACGCCGATCAACCAGCGAAAGTTTTTATGTTTCTCCACCAAAATGTATCTTTTGTGTTCGAAATAATATTTTATGAGAGCCCTGCGAATCATGGCTACTACGCAACCGGAACTTAATGCGATTAGGTACCGTCGGTAGTAAAGAACCGATTTATTTGCTATTAAAATTACATTCCCCTAATCTTGTCGCGTCGTACCGAAAGCTATTAGCACCCCTGCTTTATTTAGCGACCTAGCCCAATTCAATAAATAAATCGATCGAATTTATAAATAGCTCCAAGAAACTGTTTTTGCTAAATCAAACCCAAAAAATCCTAAAAATCATTCCACGTTTTAAAACTTAATATGTTCACATTAACATAAAAAAACACAACATTTTCCTAATCCGCATCCCATTTTAACGCTCCACAAAAAAATACATTTGCAACAATTGCAATTGCCGCAAGTTCCTAAATAAGTTTTAAATCTCGCGGAAGCAGCCGGAATATCCTCTGAAAAGCAAACAAAATAAAACTGCAAATGAAAAATACTCACCTCGAGATGATCTTCATGGCGCCAATGTTACGAACTGGTATCATTTTTAAAATTTTGAATAACTTTTCATCACATTAGCAAAAAGTTTAACCGAATTTAAATCAACCGGAGAGTCAGCTCAAAGGTGACGTCTTGACTTCGTAGTGGTCTGAGTAGAACTGAGGGAGAAGCAGGCAGCGGAGCCTTTTATAAAGGGGGTGCGCTTCTCGCCCTCAGCCCGCGCTCCCCGCGGCATCCTCACTGGCTCCGCCCACCCGGCGCTGAGCGGCGCGACTGCTGGACGGTGTCCGGTATCTTCACAACACGTCGCCTACGACTTTATTGTCCGCGATTCGAGATATTGTAGAAGCCCTCAAGTACCTCAGTTTTCTTTACGGCCCTGTAAAACTCGAGAAAAACAAGTTCAGGAAGGTCGAATGAAAAATATAGCGGTAGTATACCGAATAGTGTGTTGTAAATAAAGAATTAGAAGCTATTATTATGTATGTTGCTTTTCGAACGGACTTAGTGCAACTGAGTAGCAACTAGGCAATAGAGAGCCCAGATTTCGATTTAAATAACTTTTTTGGTTAAATAATTTACATCATTTATAAGTACCAAAATTTTAATAATACCTTCTAAGCCATAATCAATTCCTTTTAAAATGTAAAATTAATAGATGCTAACCTAGAACAAAGTAATTTAGAACTGTTGGAAACCTACATAATAAATAAGCAGTATCAGTAAATCGACCATGAAAAAGACCGGTGTTCACTTATTACCTTTAAGTGGCCATCCACTGCACTTTCAAACAGTTTCAGGATTTAAAGTTAGGTATTCCGCGTAAAGTTTCAATTGAGGCTACGGAGAATTGAAAACCACCTCCAATTAGCCAAGTTTGTCGAGTAGCAAGATAAGCTTCCCGACTCTTCTAAGGAAAACTTACCACGTAAATTGTATAAAACTCGCCTGATTAAATGTTGTCAGCGCAGATTCACATCTAACATCTAATCCTGGGAAAAATTGCGGATTTGTGTGGCGTGGAGATTTAAAAGTTTAAACCTTCCGGTCGCCGCCGGCGGTGAAGGAAACGCGAAATGTAATGTAGATGAAAAGAATGGGTAATTGTTGTAGCAAAGTTGAACCCAAGCCTTTGAAAATTGGAACAAAAGTTTAGCCATAGCTTTTGCTGATTAGCCGCGCATTCAAGTGCCGTTGGAAAATACTTTTTGCGCGAGTTAATTATTCAGCAATCGAAAAAAGTATACCTACTTATTGGATTCTTAAGGGTTTCGCGACGCTCTGAATTTTCCATACAAATGAGCTAGTCAAATTTCTTGGAAATCATTTATCAGATTATGATGAAACTTGGCATGTACAATTAAATGAACTATGTCCAAACCCCTATGTTTTTGTTTTTTTAAAAAACTTTAAGAAATTTTGTAAACAAGTTCGGAGAGTACAGAGTTTTTTTTTCTGAGTTAGCTTTTATAAATTTCTCCAGTATGTCGCACTGTAATCTCAATGGTCGTTAATTACAATGACAACAGCAAGACAAACCGACACACAACTTCCGTAACAGTCATGTCGTAAGTGTAATATCGGTCGAGTGAGGGGTCACTCGATCGAAATTACACTTACGACATGAGCTTTGAGCACCGCTACGTTACGTTTTTCCTAAAGAGCACATTAGTTCGGGTGAGGTGGGGGGCAGGTGTGGTAGTCGTCTTGACAGATTTCAGAAATTTGACCAATTTTCAGTATGCCTGATGAGTTGATCCGATCTCTGATAGTGGGTGAGTTCAGTGTCAGATCCAGGATTAATTTTGACTTGACTTTGCTGAAGGTGAGCTTAATCAAGATAAACACAAAAATAGACATTTGCAACTAATGTAGAGTGTGAATTAGATATTTTGGAAAGGGGAAGAGGCTTTAGCCCTAAAGCCCGGGGCCCTGGTTCTAGTGTATTCGTTAGTGGTAAGTATTATTATGTACCTAGATACCTAAAACGTGTAACGTTCATAAGTGTACTTCTTCGATACCCAATTGAAATTAAATAACATTTTGACTTTGACTTATACCTTGAAAAGCTGTTTAACTATATTACTTACTTAACTAAGGCAATTAAAACAAGTTAGTCACAAACATAGTTTTTTTTTACTGATAATTGAAAATCACAAATTAAAATAAAACCTGAGATATTATGTTTCGTTTGCGCGGGGCTCGAGTCGCGGATGACCATTATTCTTACACAAAGAAAACTTAAAAAGGAAGTGCGACAATGGTGACCAATAAAATTGGATGTGGTATCTAAGGATTTAGGGACACTAAAGTCTCACTCTTGTCATATTTTTCTTTTATTTGGTTATGCTAAATAATAATTTTACTTTCGTATTGTACATATAGGTATGTATGTTTAGATCTTGCAAGCACGATTTTAAACCACTTCCGAGCATCTGATTGAGCAGAAATTTAGAATAATGCCCCTCAGTTTCTTGCCTGTTCTTTTGAGTAGAGGCTTTTTGTCCGAACAAGGCGGTCGAGTCTATTTAAATAACTTTGACGTTCATAAGTGTATCTTTGATACCTAAATTGAATAAAAACATTTTGACTTTGACTTTGAAAAAAAAACTTAAGTATATAACTGAGGTGACGATGCAATGATGTGGTCTCGATCAGCACATCGCTATTAGATGATGGGTCTGATGATGAAGCTAGGAGCTGGTGGTAGCTCGGTTTCTCTGACTTTAATTAGTCTTTTTTAATGAACAATAAACGAAAAGCTTCACCTATAACACTGAAACGGAATAGGCTGGTTTATTTAAAGAGATCAACGCATAGTCAGAACAAAAGCTTAAATTTAAAAACTTAAAAAAAGAATTAAAACTTCTAACACTTAACAGTTACATAATTATATGCACTAGGAACGTTAGAACAAATATGATATGACCTAGTTGTAAACCAAAATATAATTCATAAATAAATAGTCGGGGACATTATTGCACACACTGTCGCCAGACCCCAAACTAAGCAAAGCTTCTACTATGGCTGCTAGAGACTTATATACATACTTAGATATTTTTAAATACATAATAACACCCAGACATAGAACAAACACAAATGTTCATCGCATGTATGTTTGCCCTATGTGGGAATCGAACCCACGCCCCAAGCTCAGAAGGCAGATTCACTACCAGCTGAGCCACCGAGGCAGTCCAGTACAGTAGTAATATGTGAGACAGTTATTTATTTATTTAAAAAAAACAATGCCCCTCACTGTCTCGCCTATTGTTCTGAGTAGTGGCTGTTATTCCGAACAAGGCGGTCGAGTCCATTATAAAACTTTGACGTTCATAAGTGTACCTTGTTACCCAATTGAATAAAAACATTTGACTTTGACTTTGACTTTGATGAAATAAAGGCACGCGTAGCACCCGCCTCGTATCCTTCTAGTGTAACATGATACAACGCCGCGTTACCATGATGTATGAGAGCCATAAAGCAAGGCATAAGTCACCACATATCCTCGCCGTTGTCAGATTTGCGCTTGTACTCGCTTTTGGGTTTTTATCTTTACGGTCCGCTTTGTTGCGAACAACGAACCGCCAACTTGCTTCAATCTTAAGCCTACGCAGCTTTACGTACTTACCCTACAGTTTACAGTTTACTTAAAATGTACAGTTTTCAATAGAACGCTGTATACTAATCCGTAGTCTTAGAAATCGAAACTGTAGACGTTTGCCAAAAATAGTGCATGAGTTAAATGACTTATACCTATACTTGTATTATGCACTTATTCTAGTTTTTAGAAGTTTGTAGTAAAATGAGGAACTGATAAAACAAGGAAAGAAGTATAGGTTTGTCCTGTCGGTCCGTTTATTAGTCAAAGATGTGACTTTGCAATTAAATATTATCTTCTACATATTTAACAAAGCAAAAGATGTCATGTTAGATGACTTATCACTAAAATTTTGCTGTCAGAAATCAGAAATATGAATTAATTGATAACTCCAATAGTTACACATCAGCCAGCCCTATCGACTATTTTTTGAGGCTTAACTTTAAATAAAACAAACTTCAAAATTACTATAAACTTCTTCAAATTATAACAAACTAGCTAGCTATTGTAATAATAATAATAATATAGCTTTATTTCAGACACGAGATCCATAATATTTGTTTACATATATAACAAGTAACAGTCAAATTCAAATTAAATTAAAATAAAATTATTAAAATACAAAAATAAAATTGGTACAAAAATAGTACATGTAAATGTTCCCTACGTTCAAGCTGCAATTTGCAGCCATCGTCCGTACACAGGTGTCAAAAAAATTCTTTCTGACAGACTCCTAATAATAGTGTTTATACACTTGAAAACTCTAGACATAAACTTCGCTATTCGGCTTCTCTGTATGGCCTGGAAGGAATTAACGCGCGCTTCCAGGAACATGCCAGAGGCACTGCAATAGCGTTTGAGCCCCATTAGTTGCCTAAAAATGTTGTTATAGGCAACTCGGATACCGTCTAATGACTTTTTGGTGTACTAGTATTGTAACAAAGTAACTACTTAGTACTACTTTTAATTATAAAAAACTAGCTGGAGCCCACGGTTTCACTCGCAGTCCCACAGGAACCGTAAATGTTTTGGGATAAAAAGTACCCTAGGTCTTTTTCCGTACCCTTGACAACGTGTTTGCAAAGTTTCATGATGGAAATTTCTTTTAAGGCGTAACAAACAAAAAATCGTGTAAACTCAGTGTCGCAGTTAGGGTGGTACGGACACGGTAAACAACTAAATTTGCTTTATTATTTTATTGTCACTCAATCAGCGTTCATCAGAGACGTAGCAACAATGTATCGCGAATTGAAAGATTGCGGCCTATACATATCATAAATTGAACCAATTGAATGCACTTCTGGACCCTTGCATGTAAGGCCTTTGCAATTGCGAAAATTGGTTGCCGTCGTCGGAAGTTCGTATCACAGGGGTATTTCACACTAAATGGTTAATAGTCGCGATCTAAAGATCTAAAGGTTGTAGCTACACATTCACAGAAAAATAAAAAAGATTACAAGTAATAAAAAAAAACTCTGCTAAACAAAACGAAATAAATCCTAATAAAATAAAAGTAAAAAATAAATAATCAAACGGCAGCTGTTGACTTATAAGCATGCTTTTTCCAAAAAACATGCTTAAAAATCAATTTTGGACGCTAATGCCACTGAGAAATTTGGGCAATTGTTCATTAGTGGGATGCTTCCGTTCTATTAATTAAAACGTAAATAGTATATACTCGTAGTATCTGATCTGTGTCATTTGCATTTATTTACTTTACTATAAACATTTTAGTATCAAAGTACAAAAAGTTAGAATTGTGACTGCGGAACGGAAAGCAATCACCGGAAAGACTTTCAACTCAGGGATCAGATTAAAGCAGTCTCACACTGGCACCGGACTGGGAAAGGTGGCGCGCTAAAGAAGATTATACTCCTATTCTCAACAATGGGAAGATAATCATTGATGACAAAGACGATAAGGTTCATCATAGTAACTATATCCATATTATGTATACTTTTATTAATAGTCAAGTCGGTAAGGGCAACCGAAGAGAACGTATCAGGATGAAATCCAAAACGTTTTAAAGAAAGGCCAGCAGGTCAAGAGTACCCGTAACCAACGAGACTGCATAAAAAAACTCATGGAAGTAGAAGAAGCGAAAGATATGTGCCAGGATCGTAGTAAGTGAAGAGAATTCTCAGCCTACCCCCACAGGAAACATGCATGACTATATGTATGTATGTATTAACATAATAGTTCCCCATTACCGTAAGTATAGCAACAGACGTAATGGAAATACGGGGGTGGTTAATTTGCTCTCTTATTCATTCAATATTTGTCATGAAAAACATATTGGTGTCTTACAAGTATCGAATGTTAGATTTATTTGTTTTTCTTGTTTGTTTTAACTCAAACAATAAAACATTCACATGATAAAGATAAAGCTACTTGATGACCACGCGAAAGCTCGTAACCAAAGATCAATAGTTTTTATGATCTCATAATTAGTGCGATAGCTATTGAACTCAACGTCCTGCTGGGATGTTGTGTGGTTCTTTTACAAGCATCGATTTGGAAAAAAGCATACTCTTGCTTGCCAGTGTCAACCAACCAAATCCAAACGTTATCTTCAGCCTTTAAATACATAAGCATGGCTCTGAACTTCTAATTCTGTTACTCCCATACCTACGAAAACAATGAGTATGGTTTGTACTAGATTAGATTATTTATTTTGAATGAAATGAATGTGATGATAGTGATTTATGAAAGAAACTCTGAATCAATCGTGCTAGGTTATTACAAACACGTTATAACCCCCATTGCAAACGAGGGGTGTATCTTTGTGTCTACACAGGTATCGTAGCACCCAAAAGGGTGACTCGATTTTCATTTAGGGTCACTTTGAAAGGTGGTTTGATCTAAAGGGTTTTTAGACTTGTTAGTTATGGCTGTCTGATGTTTCTATAAAGCAGAATTCAAGTCGGGCATTTTCTAAATGTAACTGAAAAAACTGTGCCACAGAAACGTTAATATTTAGCTGAAAAACTCAATAACTTCATGATCAAGCACTTTTCAAAAACTCTTTGTTTGTAGATTATATTTGATGAGCTTTAATACACATTAATAGGTACAGTACTAAAATTCAATCAATAGCAATTCCAATCCTGGGACAGCAGCCAAATTCTTGGACCAGAACCCACACGACTTTTCAGTCTCCTTTTAATTTGCTCATGCATATACAGTACTCGTTATAAACATTACTTAATTAGGTATAGCAGTAATTAAAAACCAGAGGTTTTAAAATAAAACTATTGTATTGCTCTAAAACACGGCACAGGGTAACAACGCCTCCGTGCCATGTGTATACATACATCAGATATAGTATTCGTTACCAGCACACCCGTTTCGTGCGAAAGCTCAATAAATGAAAAACACACAACAATTCCGATACACAGTTCATGAATAAACAAATACAAACCACGATTTTACCGCGTTATTATATTTTTGGGCCTAACCGAGAACACAAATCACCGAATGACCAGAGTTTTAGATTTTAAATTACGCTTTATTGACGTAGCCATTGTTTTTGCGGAAAGTAATCTAAAGTCGGGAAGAAGTGGTGAATTAAGTGTTGTGGTTCTAGTTGTTTTGTTTTTGGCTTTAATTTGGGGTCACGTATAAACTCGTACTTAACAATTGATAGCCAGTAGCCTGATAGTGGGTAGGATAAAGAAAGCTGTGGAATATGATGACCATTATGACACAAATAGTCTTCACTTACCTTCAATAAATTACTTATGCTATACTGAGCATCAGTAATTTGTATAACACTGGTATACCTAGTTAAGTTAGCCCTAGTTTAGGAACATCCATCAACATCCCCTAGCCAGGGAATTCTGTTGAACTCTTCACAATCCCAGGGGGATCAACCGGACACTGCGGTTCTCGAATATCAGTAGCTTATGATGCAAGTTTGAATTTATGAAACAAATGAGTTACTCTCACCGTAAAGGGATGTTTTAGTAAAATGGATGATGTAAAGTTACCCGTAGCAACAACTGTCAAAGTAGATTACTTGGTTATGGATTTATTTAAAATACAGCCATTTATGTAAATACTCAAGTGGAAAAAATTCACTTGAATCTTGAAATTCAAATTGCTGTATTCTTACGATGACCATCAGATTGTTTTTATATTAACAAATCTGCAACCTGCCTGGAAGCGAGAACATGATTCATGGTTCAACATGATTCATTCACACATTCTATTACAAAAAAGCATTTAATTTTTATGTTTCTTCTATGGAACTCTCAACGATTTTTGAAAAAAAAATCACTGCTGTTCAAAGCTTCCACTTCTAGCATACAAACATAGAATGCCCAAGTCTGACCTTCTAGTTTCTAAAATCTAAATCTCAAAAACTGTTTAGACATTAGTAGAAAAAAATTGTTGTGTCGATGATGTGGAAACCGCCTTTATGTCTGTAAACAGGATATCATATCGTAGCTTCGAGAATCAGCATGAGAACGGTCCGCAATGTTAGAAATGTCAGTAGACTAGCTCTCCACTTTTTGTTTTTCTAACCTTTAACTATGGTTTTGGCATTTTCGCACATAATTTGTTACAACTTAGTTTTTGAAAGATTGTTTAGGATCGATTTTCAACAATTCCTATGAAAAGACCACCGGAAGATCTCCGACGTTTCTATTTTTTACCGGTTTACATAGAAGCATGGTGTGTTCGACTGTACGCGACTGTCTGTTCATATTTTTTAAAATATTCGTAAAATATTTAAGCAAAACAGAATACAAAAAAAAATAATGTTCCGGAAGAGCAAGAATAACCACACACTGATTACCA